>CM055125.1:249428533-250729173 GCA_029206835.1 Rana muscosa
GTGTTTTACCTTAATGCAGAGAATGCATTAAAAGTAAATAAAAAAGCCTTTGGCCTTTACATCTACTTTAAAGAAGAATTTATCTATGAAGCCTAAATATTTGAAATCTGTCTCAGGTCGCAATCAGTCTCATTACTCCTTGTTTAGTATTCCCTGGCTGTGCTACAGAATTGATACATATTCCTTACTGAGATGATCTCAGCAGTGGTTTGCTTTACTGTCCTCTTTCCTGGTAGCACATACCTCCTTCACTACCTTGCTGCTCCATTCCACCACAAGGAGCAAAGAGAAATATCCAGTACTTCCAGGTATGGGGAGCATATGACTCCCACCCCTCCCTGTCATGTGACTCTACTAGTGCTTGGTGATTGGCCCATCACTTTCACATGTGCCCTAGGTGGAGCGAACTGAAGCGTACACAGGAAAGCTGAGTATGTGTTGCTGGGGATGGGTGGGGGGCAGAGAAGGAGCATGTTACTTTTTCCTGCATGGCAGCGGTGGCATCTGTTGCATCATGGGAATTTTTATTTATTTTTCCTGGTGCAGACTTGTTCATTTCTGGCCACACACAGGAACTAAGATTCAAATCTGTGTATGTTTGTTTGATTGCACAGACACATGAGAGGCCTTAATAAATTTTTTTAATAGTAAAGTACATAAAAAAATAAATACAAAAAAAGATTTTTATGTGCCCATTTGAAATACCAACAGTGTTTAGCGGAGGTCTTTAAAAATGACAGTAGAAGTCTATGGCATGTGTGCGGATTGACATAAAGACAGTTTAAGTTTTGAAAAGTTACCTTGATCCCTGGATGTAGAGAATAGCAGGTCAGCTCAAAGCGTATCTGATCATTGCCCTGTAATAGAGAGAACCAGGACAAGAAATAAGGGACTGGAGGTCATCAGGATAGAAAAGGACGTACACTGATAAAAAAAACACCTTAAAGCTGACCCCCGGGAGAAGCAAATATTGTCTAAATACAAGAATCATGTGTATTAATCCATGAATTTTGGTGTGCTTTGTGTATTTCTTCCAGATCTGTACAGCAGCTTCCTATAATAAAGACCGCTCACTGCCTCTCTCTTTCCTTGTGCAGACTGGCTGGTCTTGTCTCCGCCCCCTCCTGTAGTCTTCTGCAAAGAGCCGGTAGTGGGTGGGGCATGCTGGGGCCCTCCCACAGCTCTGCTCTATGCACAGGCCATGTACAGTGATGATGTAACTGCTACTTTAACAAGGTAAAATCCGGGTTGGCAAAGGAATCTGCTGCACACAAAGTGGTTTTATATTTTATTTTAATGCAGGTATTTGTGCCTGGAGTTCACCTTTAGGAGACCATTTTTAGTTGGGGGGGGGGGCAGTAAAAACGGGCGATAGAGACGTGTTTTTACTGCCTCCCTTAAGCTGCAAAGACCTATATGTGACATCTGCAATGCTTTGCTTAGCAGCCCTGTCCAATGAACGCAACCTATCCAAGTAAATGGGGCGGCTACGCAACCGCCATGCAACCGTGTGCAATGGACAATACACGGTAGTATAGGTCTTGAGGTTTAAAACAGGCATATTGCCTCCCCGCCCCCTGTCAAACTCCCTCTGAAAAGGGAACCACCGCGGATTGCTCTTCATAGGGTGACGCTAATGTTAACAAGCCCTTCGTGTGTTGCCGTACACTGCTGAAACACACAAAACACACATCTGAATGGGCCCTAAAAGAAGGTTTCCACCTTTTCCCACTGTACTAGAAAATGTGTTTTTGTCCCCGTCTCCATTGGAGAGATTTTGCTTCACTTCCTTGCCACTGACTTTTTCACCAAGTGAGACGACAGGGGCGTAGACAGCATAAAAACCTGAGAGAGGTTCTAACCCCACATTACTCTATCCTATACAAGAAAACCCTACATTAGGGTCCTTATAATATTCTTAGCTCCCCTCTGGAGATAATAATGGGGGTCTATGAGGTGCCCATTGAGGAGTGCAGGAAATGCAGCCATTCCTGGGGGGAGTAAAATATTGAGAAGAAATAAAGGCTTTCAATAGGTAATTTTTATCTGCAACCGAGACCTTTTTTTAATTTTTGGTTGGAGTAGGTAAGGGAAGAACCCCCCCCATGGGGCCCTGAGTTCCTGTTGGGGTGACCTAACCCCTCTTTTTTGTCTAGAAGAGACAGTGCAGCTCAGTCCGGTATTTTTGGTTGCTTTTCTTTACTGGTTATAAAATGATTGGATAACTGAATCACCCTCCAGTGTGCTCAAAACACGAACGCTTGCTGCAGCATACACATACACAGTGCTGTCACAGCAAGCAAAAGCATTGTATGCTTGCAAGATGTGCATGCTTTTCATATTTTATCTCTGTATTTGTCATTTATTACTTTTTTCACTTGAGTTTACAATCAGAAGTCGATTCAAATGGTTTCTGTCTCCCTCTTGTGTCAGACTGGTGCATTGCAGCAGGCACTGGCTAAGAGATTAAGATGGCGCGTCTATGAAAAGCGTTCCATGTTCCAATTGCTTTTCAGAGGCATTTGAGGGGTGGCGAGGAGGTTATGTGATGCCTTATTAGCGCTGCTTTTAACCCCGTAACTGTCGCGTGCACACAGTTGCAGGGCATTTACGGCGCTGCCCTTATTACTTGAATGTGTCACATTTGGCAGACTTAGTACCCTTCAAAGGAGACAGGATCATTTTTGTCACGGGCGCAAAGTGAAGCATCACAACTGTGGCATGTAAACACCTCGGTCTGCTGTCTTTGCAGCTTAAGAAGAGCGACTGGGGGTGCTAAAAACATGGCTCATCCGCACGTTTTTAATGCCCCCCCCCAACCACAAGTTTAAACAATGCCTAACTGAAAAGATGAACATATCCACTTTCCAACAAATATTATATACCGTATTTTTCGCTCTATAAGACGCACCTGACCATAAGACGCACCTAGGTTTTAGAGGAGGAAAACAAGAAAAAAAATATTCTGAACCAAATGGTCTACTAAAATATTTACCAGTGCCCATGAAATGCAGCCTGACCTGTGCCAAAGAAATGCAGCCTGACCATTGCCATTATTGCAGCCCGACCTGTGCCATTATTGCAGCCCGACCCGTGGCACTACAAGTCCCAGCAGAGCAGGTTGCCATATTTCAGCCCCCCACATAGGCACTACAAGTCCCAGCAGAGCAGGTTGTCATAATTCAGCCCCCCACAGAGGCACTACAAGTCCCAGCAGAGCAGGTTGCCATATTTCAGCTCTCCCCACAGAGGCACTACAAGTCCCAGCAGAGCAGGTTGCCATATTTCAGCCCTCCCCACAGAGGCACTACAAGTCCCAGCAGAGCAGGTTGCCATATTTCAGCCCCCCCACAGAGGCACTACAAGTCCCAGCAGAGCAGGTTGTCATAATTCAGCCCCCCACAGAGGCACTACAAGTCCCAGCAGAGCAGGTTGTCATAATTCAGCCCCCCACAGAGGCACTACAAGTCCCAGCAGAGCAGGTTGCCATATTTCAGCCCTCCCCACAGAGGCACTACAAGTCCCAGCAGAGCAGGTTGCCATATTTCAGCCCCCCCACAGAGGCACTACAAGTCCCAGCAGAGCAGGTTGCCATATTTCAGCCCCCCCACAGAGGCACTACAAGTCTTAGCAGAGCAGGTTGCCATATTTCAGCCCCAACCCCACAGAGGCACTACAAGTCCCAGCAGAGCAGGTTGCCATATTTCAGCCCCCCACATAGGCACTACAAGTCCCAGCAGAGCAGGTTGTCATAATTCAGCCCCCCACAGAGGCACTACAAGTCCCAGCAGAGCAGGTTGCCATATTTCAGCCCTCCCCACAGAGGCACTACAAGTCCCAGCAGAGCAGGTTGCCATATTTCAGCCCCCCCACAGAGGCACTACAAGTCCCAGCAGAGCAGGTTGCCATATTTCAGCCCCCCCACAGAGGCACTACAAGTCTTAGCAGAGCAGGTTGCCATATTTCAGCCCCAACCCCACAGAGGCACTACAAGTCCCAGCAGAGCAGGTTGCCATATTTCAGCCCCCCCACAGAGGCACTACAAGTCTTAGCAGAGCAGGTTGCCATATTTCAGCCCCAACCCCACAGAGGCACTACAAGTCCCAGCAGAGCAGGTTGCCATATTTCAGCACCCCCACAGAGGCACTACAAGTCTTAGCAGAGCAGGTTGCCATATTTCAGCCCCAACCCCACAGAGGCACTACAAGTCCCAGCAGAGCAGGTTGCCATATTTCAGCACCCCCACAGAGGCACTACAAGTCTTAGCAGAGCAGGTTGCCATATTTCAGCCCCAACCCCACAGAGGCACTACAAGTCCCAGCAGAGCAGGTTGCCATATTTCAGCACCCCCACAGAGGCACTACAAGTCCCAGCAGAGCGGGCTGTCGCCTGTCCTCCAAACACAGCATTAGGAGACTGCACAGCCTTCCATCCACTCACTCCTTGGCTGCCATACACTCCTCCCCACTCTCCCCTTACAATAGTGTCCTACCTGAGTCTGGGCGGCATGTCGCGCTGCATAGTGGGGCAGTGGGCATGATTTCCTCTTCTCGCAAGACACGTCTCGGCTCCCAGACCCCTCCTACCCGCAGCACACAAGGCTGCAGATCACTTTGCCACTGGCCAGGCACCTCCATGGCTGCAGTGGCGGCTGGAGCAATAAGCTAGGCATCGGCAGATGCGGCCGCGAGTGTGCACTGATTGGGATATTTTATCTGTGCGGGAGGAGGCCGCGGGAACCGAGGCTCGGGAGTACAGGTGGGGGGGGGGGGTTTTGTGTGGGGGGGCGGCTTTTTTGCAGGCAGTGGCGGGGGGCGTTGACAGCAGCGGCGGGGGGCGGTGCCTGATGTACATTCGGACCATAAGACGCAGAGACATTTTCCCCCATATTTTTTGGGGAAAAAAGTGCGTCTTATGGTCCGAAAAATACGATATATATATATATATATATATATATATATATATATATATATATATATATATATATACACACACAGTGCCTTGCGAAAGTATTCGGCCCCCTTGAACTTTTCATCCTTTTGCCACATTTCAGGCTTCAAACATAAAGATATAACATTTTATTTTTTTGTGAAGAATCACCAACAAGTGGGACACAATTGTGAAGTGGAACGAAATCTATTGGATTTTTGAAACTTTTTTAACTAAGAAAAAAATGAAAAGTGGGGCGTGCAAAATTATTCGGCCCCCTTGCGTTAATACTTTGTAGAGCCACCTTTTGCTGCGATTACAGCTGCAAGTCGCTTGGGGTATGTCTATCAGTTTTGCACATCGAGAGACTGAAATTCTTGCCCATTCTTCCTTGCAAAACAGCTCGAGCTCAGTGAGGTTGGATGGAGAGCGTTTGTGAACAGCAGTTTTCAGCTTTTTCCACAGATTCTCGATTGGATTCAGGTCTGGACTTTGACTTGGCCATTCTAACACCTGGATACGTTTATTTGTGAACCATTCCTTTGTAGATTTTGCTGTATGTTTGGGATCATTGTCTTGTTGGAAGATAAATCTCCGTCCCAGTCTCAGGTCTTTTACAGACTCCAACAGGTTTTCATCCAGAATGGTCCTGTATTTGGCTGCATCCATCTTCCCCTCAATTTTAACCATCTTCCCTGTCCCTGCTGAAGAAAAGCAGGCCCAAACCATGATGCTGCCACCACCATGTTTGACAGTGGGGATGGTGTGTTGAGGGTGATGAGCTGTGTTGTTTTTACGCCAAACATATCGTTTTGCATTGTGGCCAAAAAGTTTGATTTCGGTTTCATCGGACCAGAGCACCTTCTTCCACATGTTTGGTGTGTCTCCCAGGTGGCTTGTGGCAAACTTTAGACGAGACTTTTTATGGATATCTTTGAGAAATGGCTTTCTTCTTGCCACTCTTCCATAAAGGCCAGATTTGTGCAGTGTACGACTGATTGTTGTCCTGTGGACAGACTCTCCCACCTCAGCTGTAGTTCTCTGCAGTTCATCCAGAGTGATCATGGGCCTCTTGGCTGCATCTCTGATCAGTCTTCTCCTTGTCTGAGCTGAAAGTTTAGAGGGACAGCCAGGTCTTGGTAGATTTGCAGTGGTCTGATACTCCTTCCATTTCAAAATGATCGCTTGCACAGTGCTCCTTGGGATGTTTAAAGCTTGGGAAATCTTTTTGTATCCAAATCCGGCTTTAAACTTCTCCACAACAGTATTACGGACCTGCCTGGTGTGTTCCTTGGTCTTCATGATGCTCTCTGCGCTTTCAACAGAACCCTGAGGCTATCACAGAGCAGGTGCATTTATACAGAGACTTGAATACACACAGGTGGATTCTATTTATCACCATCAGTCATTTAGGCTGGGTTCACACTATACGACACGACTTTCATCCTACTTTTGCTCTGCGACATCTGTCCTACATTGGTCCGACATTAGTCCGACATCCATCCGACATTCATGAACAGGATACTACTTTGATCCGACATTGTGCTAGTCTGACTTGTCCTTTGACCAATCAAAACAATCCCAGGGTGAGATAAATTCCTTTTACTGCTGCTGTAATCACCATGTCGGATGCCAAAGTCGTATGGTTAGGACAAGGATCCGACTTTGATCCGACTTCAATGATAGTCAATGGGCTGAAGTAGGATCAAAGTCGGACAGAAGTAGTACAGGGAGAATTTTTAATGTCGGACCGACATGTGTCGGACCAGTTAAGACGGCTCCCATAGGGAAACATTGATTTTCACACGTCATGCGACATGAGCTCCTAATGTCGGAGCGTTTGTCGGACAAGTGTGAACCAGGCCTTAGGACAACATTGGATCATTAAGAGATCCTCGCTGAACTTCTGGAGTGAGTTTGCTGCACTGAAAGTAAAGGGGCCGAATAATTTTGCACGCACCACTTTTCAGTTTTTTATTTGCTAAAAAAGTTTAAAATATCCAATAGATTTCATTCCACTTCACAACTGTGTCCCACTTGTTGGTGATTCTTCACAAAAAATTAAAATTTTATTTCTTTATGTTTGAAGCCTGAAATGTGGCAAAAGGATGAAAAGTTCAAGGGGGCCGAATACTTTTGCAAGGCACTGTATATATATATATATAAATAGTTATAATTTATATATATATATATATATATATATATATATATATATATATATATATATATATATATATATATATATATATATATATATATATATATATATAATAACACACTAAATATAAATATATATATATATATATATATATATATATATATAAATAATCAAGAGGGATTGCTTCACAAAAAAGTGTTTTAATGAAGAGATTAAAACATCCGAAATTTACAGGCAGTCATAGTAGTACTGCTCAGCGGGGATCAGACAATATTTGCTTACCCTAATGTTCAAGCTTAATGCCCTGTACACACAATCGGTTTTTCCGATGAAAAAAGTCTGATGGACTTTTTTCATCGGGAAAAACGATCGTGTGTGGGCCCCATCGGAACTTTTTTTCATCGGTGTAAAAAAATAGAACATTTTTGAAATTTTTCAGATGGAAAAAAGAAACGATAGGAAATTCTGATCGTCTGTGTGGAACTCCAACGGAGAAAAAACCCACGCATGCTCAGAATCAAGTCGACGCATGCTTAGAAGCATTGAACTTCATTTTTCTCGGCTCGTCTGAGTGTTTTACGTCACGGCGTTTTGGACGGTCAGAATTTTGACTGATGGTGTATAGGCAAGACTGATGGAAGTCAGCTTCATCGGAATTCCGCTGGAAAATTCCATCGGAAATCCGATCGTGTGTACAGGGCATCAGAGCACTTCATTATTACCATAAGATAACACGATTAGGCCCCATTTACACCTGAACGTAGCGGGAACGCACATTTTTCACATATTAATGCACATCGCGCCTAGTGCAGCCTATTCACCTAAATGGTCTGCCCTATGCGCGACAAACGCCCCAAAGTAGCTTCAAAACATTTTTGGCCATGGAACGTTAGGCGTTTTTTCAGTTTGTAGCACATTTTGTCACGCAACAAACATGCAGCAAAATGCCCGTTTGCTACCCGCGCATTAACAATTAATGGCACTGCAAACACGGCCCGCATTTCAGAAATGCATGGCAAAACGCATGTTTTTTATCACGCGTTTATGAAACACGCAGGTGTGAGTGCAGCTTTAAAGTGTTACTGAATGGCTTATGAGTGTTTTCTTAAATAAGGAGCAATTAGGCTGGATTCACACCTATACATTTTTAGTGCTTTTTGCATTTTGCAGATTTGCACTACAGAACGTGTTCCATAGGAAACCATGTTAAATGGACTGTAGTGCAAATCTGCAAAATGCAAAAAGCACTAAAACTGCCATAGGTGTGAATCCAGCCTTAGTGTCCCATTAAGAATAATTTAGCCAAGGATTTCCATGCTCAGGAACGGTCATTCACATCGTTGAGTTACTGAGCTGGAAGGACTATACAGGTCACGTCTTCTGATACTTCATGAGCTGATCATTGTCTGTCAGTGATTAGCTACAAAGTGACACAACAATATTGATGACCTATAAAAAGTCCATCATTGCGGCCCTGTATATGTACCCTGCCAGGCTCCCTCTAAGCAAGACCTTGGTTAAGATCCTGGAGGAGCTATCCATCCATATCAGTGCTGAAAGTACAAGTCAACACAAAATCACATCAGTCGGCTTGTTTCATGATCTGAACACTATAAAACACAACTGAGCAGAAATCGAAATCTTTTATGGAGTGAAAACATTTACAGACAATGAGTGCCAAAGGCAAATTAGCAAAAAACAACATTTTATCTGTGAATAAAGGGGACTCCTTATTCTCCAAAAATCATCCATACACATCCACTAAATCAGTTTTATCATTAAACAGTTTTTTACTGTATTTTTATGCCTCCCTGTAACATACTCCATGTGCTCCCGAACCTCTCCTTTTCCCATTTTCCTGTTTGTTTGTAACTAGCAATGAACGTTAGTTGCAGGGATGTGCACAACTCTATGCACACCATAAATCCCATAGTTCATCTCGGGAATGAGCAAGAGAGAGTGACTACATTCCTGCATACAGGGGGACCATGGAAAATGAATGTAGCCACCCCCCAACAGGAAGGATCACAGCAGCAAAAGAGAGAATTAGCAGGGAATTTGAGTTAAAAAATAAATACTGGAATAGATTTTTTTTTTTTTTTAATCCAGAGTTTAGTGTCACTTTAAGTTTAGGCAAGTTGGCACTACATATACCAATCTATTAACTTCTACTATCCCTTTCTTCAATATATAAACCAATGTAACACATTCATATTTCCTGTTTCTTATAGTCTTATTATTACATTTAGCTCAATCTATGTCATTACAATTGTACAGTCAAGGGCAAATTATTAGCTTATATTGCCATCTAGTGGCTATTCGTGAGACTTACCACTTTTTCAGCTCTGAAGCGTTCTACTCTTGCAGTTTTCTACCTTATATCCAGAGCTCTTTTTTAGCTGGAACGCGGGGGGGGGGGGGGGGGGGGGGGTGACGCAGTTCCAGTACCTCCAGCAATGAATGTATGTAACGGAAAGGAGTGCTGGGGTTTTTGCTTGAGGGTCTATTGATGCTGGCTGCTAGGGGAATCTATTGTCGCTGGTGGGGATCTATTTTTGCGTGGGGGTCTATTGCTGCTGGTGGAGGGGCAATTGTTGCTGGGAGGGATCTACTGTTGAGGGAGAGGTCTATTGTTGCTGGTTGCCAGAGGGTCTATTGATACTGGTTGCTGGGAGATCTGTTGTTGCTGCTGAGTGTTATTTTGTTGCGGAAGGACATTGTTGCTTGGGGGGGGGGTCTATGGTTGCATAGGGGGATCTATTGTTGCTGAGGGAGGTCTATTGTTTCTGGGGGGTCTACTGTTCCTGAGGTGGGGTCTATTGTTCACAACAGGGGATCTATTTTACTGTCTTTCTTGTCATTAACAACAAATTCCGTGCAAATCACTTCGTAGCAACAAGTGATACTTGGTTCTGTATTCTCTAAAAGGGGCAGTATTTGGGGGTAGGTAGGAGATGGAACCAAGGGATGGCGCTCAGAGGTAAGTACGGGGCAGAAACAAAGGGTGACTCAGAAGGTGGGAGTTCCTGCACCTATTCTCTGGGAAAAAAAGCCCTGCTTATATCTATACTTATATACACATATTCCTATGCAGCATAATTTATTAAAATATTGCTGACATTTGTAAGTGCTTTATACTTGCCTAAAACTGAACTTTACCCATTTTTAAGGTCTTCTCTCCTGCCTTCTTGGCACTACAGTGATATAGGTTTCTGAAGGGGACAATTACCTTTCCAGTTGCTCCATGGGAAACGTACTGGGCTCCTTCTCGTTTGGCTATTTCCACCTGTTTCCGGGCAATACACGGACGAGCCAGTGAGGTGCCCAGAAGGTAACGGTCTTCATAGATGGCGTTGGCTTGAACTGCTGGCCAGATGAACTCTTCTACAAACTCTTTACGAACATCTTCTATGTACACCTGGTGGAGGAGGTAGAACATCAGTAAATTCCCTTCCAGATAATGTATAATAGAGTGGACAGCTCTGTAAAGGGCATTTACAACCCATCTAGACTTGAGTTCTTTTTTTTATTCTAGCATATTCCATTGTGCCCAATGGTAATAATGCCACAAGGATCTGTCCACCCATATACTGTATCCATCATCTCTGTCTACTCCACATTTCATATGAAATACAATGCCAGCCATTATACTAAACTACCTGTGCCCATTCACAGGCAATAATGTAGGCAGCCTTCTACCATCTTTCAGAATGTCACTGAGCATGCTCTGCAGGGCCGCTGATAAGGCAGTACAACCAACCCTCCTGTACTGGGCCCGGGCCCCATCAGTTTAAAAGAGGGGCCCAGGCACCTGCTGTACTGCCATATTGCTGACACTTGTGGATCCAGTGTAGGCTGCAGAGAAAGGGACTGATGACTCTCTGTCCTCAGTCCCTTTCTCTATCTCAAATGTGAGACATCAGAGGTCTGTTGTTTAGACCCCTGATATTTCACCAAAGCCCCACACCCTTCAACAGGGCAGTTAAAAAAAAATTGTAAAAAAAAAAAAAAATCAAAAAAAAATAAATTTGAAAAACATTACAAATTTGCTCAACTGTTTTATATTGCCTCCCCACCGCCTGCTTTAACCCCACACTAGCACACCATCACTGCATGTTTTGCACGTGATTGCGGGGCACTTGCAGAGCAGCACTATTCAACTGAATAGGTATTTATTGATAAGGATTTCTGCCATGGCTAAAAAGCATAGCATCGCAGCCATGGCACTTTTGCGAAAATATAATTTAATATTTTCGGTGGCGGTGGGGACCCTGTCAGATAGGCTGTATGGGGCCCTGTGACTTCTAACAGCAGCCCTGATGCTCTGTACCAGTAAACAGGCTCATTATATCTTCTTTAATGTTTCTACAGTATGTGCTTAGACTATGGCAACAATTCAGTATGGTATAGTAAGTGGAACAATAGGACGGTAATACATAGGGGCTTATTCAGTAAAAGAGTGAAAGCAGTAAAATTGTGCCTATACAAAAACCAATCACAATTCGCACTGTATTAATCTGGCTTTAGTAAAGTGATTGGATACTGTATGTTACTGTGGCCACTTTATCTTTTTATTTTATGTCTTTGTTCCAATTTAAGCCAGTGCCATGATCACTGGCCCAAGTTTCCTCTTTTAAGGTGGCTCCTTTCTCTTGCAGCATCCCATGAAGACGCCTTTCCATGTAGAGACTAGAGTTGTGTCTCCCTACACTGTGTGCATCAATAGATAAACAGCCCCATCGCCTAGGATGGCAAGGCACTCCCCTGGCACTTCTTCTCCAAGCTAACAGACTGGCTGGTGGTTGCACTACCCACTGTTAACTCTTTACAGTGAAATCTGGAAGTTCAGGGAAGCAGTAATGAGAAAGCAAGAGCCAGCAGTACTGCAAGTGTTGGGGTAAGAATTAACAGAAAACTGTTTAATACAATAATATGTGATTAAAAAGCAATACAAAATACATTTTGTAATTTCAATAGTGAAAAATCATACATACAGATAGTTTCTCTTTAATTGACACAAATAAATGACACTGGTATACAATAAACAAACTTTGTAATAAACAAGTAATAATGAGCCTTCTACCTTCTTTGCTCCCAGAGCCAAAGCCTTCTTCCGAGCTTCCTCAAAATCTTCATTCTGGCCAATGTTTGCCTAATCAAGATACAAAACAGGGGGAATTAATAATCCACAGTGCGAGTCAACTCACTAATACAGTATATTATAATCAATATTATACTATAAACAGTAAGTGGCATTGTTACGACGTATTATTAGTTAATCCTATGTTTTAATGGGAAATAACACTATAATATAATAAATATCACAAATCAATGGTCCTACACCAAAAAAAAAAGAAACATGTCACAAGAAAACATACGAAGACAGCCATTGTAGAGTCTCCCTAGTCAGTGACATATTTTTAGTAATTGAAAGGAATATAGTCTACTGAAGGTCTGTACCAACATCCCCAAATTTATTAGAATACATTCTAGAAAAAAAAAAACTAGGGCTTTTTAGGTACATATTTAATAAAGCAGATACCATATGTATAAACAACATTTTATTAGCTAGTTAATTGATCACAAATCAATGGTCCTACACCAAAAAAAGAAACCTGTCACAAGAAAACATACGAAGACAGCCATTGCAGAGTCTCCCTAGTCAGTGACATATTTTTAGTAATTGAAAGGAATATAGTCTACTGAAGGTCTGTACCAACATCCCCAAATTTATTAGAATACATTCTAGAAAAATAAATAAATAGGGCTTTTAGGAACATATTTAATAAAGCAGATACCATATGTATAAACAACATTTTATTAGCTAGTTAATTTATTTCCAATACATTACATTTTTTACAGCACTCAGTCAGTGAGCCTTAGTCAGTAGTGAGTAGGGCTGTCCCCCAGCTCAGGCATGGCAGAGGCTTTCCCATGCCACATAGTCCAGAGTCAGGCAGAGAAACAAAAAGGACAGGCTGGGGAAGTGCTGCCCAGACTGGACTGACAGTGTGATCGGATCCAGCCTGGAGAGGAAGGGACATGAGTGGAGTTGCCCCAGATACAGCATAGGACAATGGGCGGGTTCCCTCCTCATCATGGGACCCCTCACCTGTGGAGGAGTGGTGCACTGCAAATGTCTTAGTTGTACAGACAGTGTATAGTTGTACAGACTGTGCCCTCCATGTGCACACCACCCCCATCCCATGTCAGCCCGCTTTTCTTCACCTTCACCCTTTCCATACAAAGAAGGAGGGAGTGAAGTCTAGGACAGGAGCCTCTCAAGGGGCCCACTACTGGCCCCGGGCACTGCCAGGTGCCCGAATGGTCAGTCCATTCCTGGATATCTGTTCACTGAGTGCTATTCCCTATAAATAACACTGCTATCTGTACACTGTATACATCTGTGTACACGTGTCAGTGTTATATACAGAGAATAGCACTCAGTGTAGAAATATCAGTGATATACTGTATATAGGGAATAAAACTCATTAAGTGCTATTCCCTATTTATAACACTGATCTCTGTACATGGTGCTGGTACCTATGATATTTATATCTGTACTACACTAAGTGCTAATACCTATATAGGACATTGATATCTGTACACCAAGTGGCACTCAGTGTACAGTATATAGAAAACAGTGTTATTAGATATAGGGTAGGGACAGGAAATAGCACCTGGTGGATAGGTACTGAGCAGTAACACTCAGCCTGGCTGGTATCGATTAAAACTTAGTGCTATACTAAACTACTGAGCTGGCCATCACACACTAACCTGCTGCTGTGCTGCCCATAGGTTACTACCAGCTCTGAGACCAGTCCGCTCTGCAGTGCACTCTTCAGCACGCCTCCAGCTCAGCACCGGCTGTCCCACATGGCAGGGATGTTGATTGTGGCTCCGCCCCTCAGCTGAATTCCAGGGGGAGAGGTTGCCGGAGCAGCTGCCGCTCCAATCACCTCAGTGGCTGCACCATTGCTCTCATCCCATGATAGGGCATGAGTCCTCTACCAGCGCTGCATCAACTGCCGGCAGGGAAGGGTAGGAGGGGCGGACTGCGTCTTTCATGGGGCCCTATACTGACCCCGGGCTCTCGGGCAGTGCCCGAGTGCCTGAATGGTCAGTCCGCCCCTGTACAGTGCCATGTTTCAGAGACAATAGCCACACATATCAGTGGCGGTAAAATATGTTAACAGTCTGTTTGAGATGCGATTTAAGTGTTAGAGATAAGGCAGCTTTTATCATTAAACCAAAATTAGAGTGTTTTAGACAGCAGCCTTGTTTTTCTAATGGTTGAACTAGATGAACTTGTGTCTTTCTAAACCGAACAATGCAACTATGGGGTAAATTCTCTAAGCCAGTGGTCATAAACCCTGTCCTCATGGCCCACTAACAGGCCAGGTTTGCAAGACAACTGAAATACATGACAGGTGATATAATTTGCTGCTCAGTGATTGCAGTATTCTAGTCTGCATCTCCCCAAGGTAATACTTAAAACCTGGCCTGTTACTGGGCCCTGAGGACAGGGTTGATGACCACTGATCTAAGCGATAAGTACTGAATGCATTTTTGCTTTAAAAAAAACAAAAAAAAACTGATGCAGTATTTATCTCAAAAATAGTAAATTCACAAAAAAATAAAATAAATTTTTTTAAACAAATACTTTTTTACATTTTTCTTTTGTACAGGCTAGCACTGCACCAGAGGGAGATTGTTCTGTTAATGGTGGCACACAGAAATATTGTAAAACTATGAAAACATTTCTAGTGTGCTTTCATTTACAGAATGATCTCGCTCAGGTCAAATGTTATAAACTATTTACATTCCTGAGATAAGGCCCTAACATTTCCACACTGACACATGGAGTTCTCTTTACTTACTGACCAGTGCAGAGTTCCCCTCTTGTTATTTTGTACATTCCTTAAATATTGACTGCCTATACTATGAGATAAATAAGGAATTAGTTTTACTTTTAGTTAATTGACGTTAATGATTTATCGAAATTTTATGCAGTATTTACCTTTCCAGATTGGCAGTATTTACTTTAATGATTTGACCCTTTTATTATAACATGCGAGATTTCCAAAAGCACAAATATCACATGCGATAATCACTGGAGAATTGACCGCTATGTAGCAGACAGAAATTCTACAGACTCACTGCACAACATGTAAGCGTTCGTTCTAGTCCGCAATTGAAGAGGGAGAGATGAAGCAGGTTTTATTGTGCAATAAAATTTATAACAAATTATTTATGAGACAAAATCCAGATATATTGTGTAGACTCCATGCACATCAATACCAATCACTTACTGTGTATACTCATAACTAAAGCAAGAAGTTTGTGCATGAACCGGAAGCTCTGTACATTCATGCTGTGCAGCTGAGGCTGCAGAGATAGAGATTGAGAACTGTGTCCTGTATCAAAAATGATACATTGGGGGTCTAATATTTCACCAAAGCCCCCCAACAAGGCTACAAAAAAAAATGGTAAAAAAAATATGAGAAAACTGGCACCGTCTGCTGCTCTACTGACTGACACCATCCACTGCTCTAATTGCAAATCCACTGCCCTAGTGACACCGTCCATGGCTCTACTTGCAAATCCACTGCCCTACTGACTGACACCGTCCACTGCTCTACTGACTGACACCGTCCACTGCTCTACTGACTGACACCGTCCACTGCTCTACTGACTGACACCGTCCACTGCTCTACTGACTGACACCGTCCACTGCTCTACTGACTGACACCGTCCACTGCTCTACTGACTGACACCGTCCACTGCTCTACTGACTGACACCGTCCACTGCCCTACTGACTGACACCGTCCACTGCCCTACTGACTGACACCGTCCACTGCCCTACTGACTGACACCGTCCACTGCCCTACTGACTGACACCGTCCACTGCCCTACTGACTGACACCGTCCACTGCTCTACTGACTGACACCGTCCACTGCTCTACTGACTGACACCGTCCACTGCTCTACTGACTGACACCGTCCACTGCTCTACTGACTGACACCGTCCACTGCTCTACTGACTGACACCGTCCACTGCCCTACTGACTGACACCGTCCACTGCCCTACTGACTGACACCGTCCACTGCCCTACTGACTGACACCGTCCACTGCCCTACTGACTGACACCGTCCACTGCCCTACTGACTGACACCGTCCACTGCTATAAATTTATGGATTGCATGGGTTGTTACCGACATTTGGTAAAATATTCATGTCAATAGCAAATTTAGAAATATATTTACTTAGAAAAATGGTGACGTGTTCAATACTTATTTTACCCGCTGTATAAAGTAAATATGAATAAATGTTGGGGGAACAGTAAGATGATTTAGGACACAGTCAGTACTGTAATGGTATGGTATATACTCTTTCATAATCTACTGCGGCTTCGTAGTGACATGCACTGCCATGATCCCAAAGACAACAAAAGGAAATAAGTGTATGCTCATTAAAAAAATATTCTCTGATTTGAAGCTGTCAGCCTGCTCTTTGTAAAAGCAAAAAGCAATATCTCAAGCCATCACAATACTTTCTCTGCCCTTCCCTACCCTTAAGGCCAAAGGAAATGACCAACAGAAATGAGTCTGCCTTTCTTGGACAGGAATATGAAAGTGGATGGAAAGGAGCTTTAATTCAAGTAAAACTTCACCCTCACTAAAAAAAGTTATATCACACACTTTAGATTGTAAGCTCTAAAGATTAGGGCCCTCCGATTCCTCTTGAATTGTATTGTAAAGAAACTATACTGTCTGCTTTCATTTTGTAAAGTGTTGGAACTATAAAAAAATCCTGTATAATAATAATAATAATAATAACAATAACAACAATAGGGTTACCACAGAAGCTGTTTCATTTGATTTGAAAAATCTAAAGCAGATGTATTCTCTATATTCACAGCAAGGCATCGCACATTACAATGTGCAAAAAAGTGATTGTAAACGCTCATTTATTTAAATCAAACTAACAAACATGTTATACTTACCTGCTCTGTGCAATGGTTTTGCACAGAGCAGCCTTTTTTGGGTCCCCCTCTGGTGCTCCTGGCTTCTCCCCCCCGCCAAGTGCCGCTTACTATGGGGGCATCTTTGCATGCTCTCTCATGAGCCCTGCTCTGTGTTCATTGACACACAGAGCGCAGCTTGGCCCTGCCCCCCCCTTACTCCCTCTTCACTGGCTGTGATTGACACCAGCAGGAGGAGCCAATAGCTCCCACTTCTGTCTCTGAGCCAATGAGGAGGGAGAAAGCTGGGAGAACCTTTGCTCTCATGCACATTACTGAATTGAGATCGGGCTCAGGTAAATATAAAGGTGGGGGCTCCATGCAGAAAGTTTTTTTAGGCTGGGCTTCTCCTCTGGGTCACAGGAGTGCAATTCGTCTGAAGTCCGCTCTCCGCTGACGTCACTGCCATCAGTCGGGGCAGCGCGTCATCACGACTTCCAAGTCGGGATCCGCCAGCTGCCCTGATTGATGGCAGTCTCAGCGAGCCACTGAGACAGCCTCTCCCCGCCCCTCCACTGCTCGGCGCTCCAATGAGCGCTGAGAAGTAGAGCAGTAGCCATGCTGACTGACAGTCAGCATGGCTCTGCGCGGGGAGGAGTGAGAACCGAGCCCTCGGCGGTGTTCGGTGGCTCGGTTCTCAGTGCACAGATGCCGGGGGACAGCTGCAGCATCAGTCTGATGCTCCATCCACCGAGGTAAGTATAAATAGCAAAAAAAACAACAACCCATACTTCTCTTTTAAAGTGTTCCTAAACCCGGTACCCTACATTCACTATATCTGGTCTCACACAGTACACAGAACATGGAAATGCAATTATTTTAGTAAATATAAACTGCTAAATACCTTTTCTCATCAGCAGTATATAGCAGTCTTGTGACTTCTATCAGTGTCTGGTTAAAGCTTGTAGGAGGAGTTTTCATTCTACTCTGACCGTCCTATGAGGCTGCAGGACTCCTGACCCTCTGTCTGGACAGTGCTGATTGACCCTGTGCCGATCACATGCACTCTCCCAAGGAAAAAAAACCAAACTCTAGCAATACACACCAAACTGAGCATGTGCAGAGTGCCCCCAAGGCTCTGTACCATCAGGAGATGGATTGGGGACTGTGGAAGGGGAGGATCAAAGAAGACAGGAACAAACTGATTTTTTTTTTTTTTTTACACAATGCAGAGGAATAACCCCTTAGGTTCCATAGCGAGTATACCAAGCATGCTTTACTGCATATACTCGTAAAGACTGGTTTTACTGTGGTGGGTTTAGCAAAGCTTTAAGGGAAAAACCTTCTGCCTTCAGAACCACTTTAAATTTACAGTATATGTGTGCTTGATTTGCTGGATTGAGATGGCACTATTCCCGTGCATGCGCGAGAGTCATTCATTCCAGCGCACTTGCTCTGTGCCAGAAAAACGAATTGAGCTGTGCATGTGCAGCTCTGAGTACATTTTGCAGAGGATTGCAAGCAGGCAGGTAAGTTTATTGCAGAAGAGACATTGCATATCACTTCTGCAATAACACCCCCATTAAGACTGAATGCGGCTTTGAAATCACTCTACTTCAGCGCAATTTCAAAGCCACCGGTCAATGAGATTTCATGTGCGACCTGCTGCCATTTGTGCGACTCTATAAACAGATGTCTATGCAAGTTGTATATGAAAATCGCAAAAAAAAAAAAGTGCAGGAACCTTTTTTCAAATATGGAGAATAAGAAAAAAATTAAAAAGTCGATTTGCTTAGTTCCATAGGCACAAAAAGGGTGCGACTTTTAAACTGTCAAATCGCATGACAAGTCGCACCAGTGTGAATGGGAGCTAAAGGTCCTGATTGCTCGCAGTTCTTTGCCTTTAGTTCCACTTTAAGTAGTGCAACACGGATAAAGATGACACCCTTGAAGACTCCACCTTCAAAATCAATTCAGCAACAGCGCATCTTTGTCAGCATTGCTGTTGTCACTTTAGGCCCATTTCCATAGCAACAAAAACGCTTTCTGATTAAAAAAATAAAAACGACAACTTAGCAATGTCATAAATCCTCTCTCTATCCTGACAGGTTCCCTTTCTCTTTCAAGGATGAGAGTTCAGGTGTTCCTCCTGTTATCATATGGAGCCTGGATAAAGTGTGCACAGAGGTGATGTGTTATCTGTCCCCGCCATCAGCGGTTTTGCAGACTCGCATTTTCTTGTTCGTAGAATTTCATTTCAGGTCACAATGACCTGCATGTAAAATGTGTACACTATAACACACTGACCCATATACTCTACACAGTGCGGGAGATAACAGGTAAGTAAAAGTAGAATCCTCCCAGTAAGAGGGAAACCTAAAGCGGAGCTACTATCATCTGTCATCTATTTTCAGATTTCACTGCCTGCAGACTTCCAGTACACTCACCAGTGGCGGCCCGTCCATTAGGGGCACCAGGGCGCCACCCCCTCTATCCATGCCACCCCCTATATGTATAATAGATAGATTCACACATAGCATGAATCTATCAAAGGCCGGTGCGGCCACCCCCTATTAATGCATCAGGCCCCTTTCAGGATGCCGGGCACCTGAATTACAGCAGCAGGGGTGTTTTTTTGAACCACCTGATAGGGTGGGCTCGTGTCGCAGAGCATTGCGCCATGAGCCCATCCAGGTGTTACAACAGCGAATGAATATTCGCTTTTGAAACACTGATCCTCAATCCCTCCAATCAGAAGCGGGTGTGAGACCCATTTTCCTAATGGGCGAAAAGAGAAGACTCCCGATTGGCCGCGGAGGAGGAGGGAGGAAACAGAAGCCGCCGCCGCGATGACCCGTGGAGAGCAGGGGAACAGGAGGCCCCCGCCACCCTGACCCCTGGAGAGCAGGGGAACAGGAGGCCCCCGCCGCCATGACCCCTGGAGAGCAGGGGAACAGGAGGCCCCCGCCGCCATGACCCCTGGAGAGCAGGAGAACAAGAGGCTGCCGGTGAAGCGATGGGGTAAGTGCTACCGACCGGGGGGTGGGGGGGGGCGGGAGAGGGAGTGACATACTGTTTGCCACCCCCCCTAAAAAAAATTACCTTCTAGGTCAGGGGTCTTCAATTTGCCAAATGTGACCCTTTGCAGGCCTTTATCCGGCCCTTGGGGCACTATTACTCCAAATGATATGAGGCTCCAGCAATAGGGCACTATGTCTTCCACTCATTCCAATGATGTGATACTATTCCTCCGAACTAATACCAATGATGGTGCACTTCTCATACTGACCACTAACCCTGGGAACATATTTATTCTCACTGATGCGGGGCTCTGGACATTTTCTACCCCCACTGGCCACAATCCGGCCCTCCTAAAGTCTGAAGGACAGTAGACTGGCCCTTTGTTTAAAAAGTTTGGAGACCCCTGTTCTAGGTAATGAGGCCAGGAAGCTGGCTCTGCATGACCTTTCATTCACCCACCAGTCATAGAATGATTTTTTATTGTTGGAAGATATAGTACAGCTTCTATGAATGGAGGAGAGGGGGGTGGAAAGGGTGGACACACTTGAGGCGTGTCTATAGTGGGTCCAGCAGCTTGTATTAACCGTATTAACCCCTGCAGCTCTGGAAGATTACCAATGCAGGGATATGCAGAGGAGGAGTTGGGTTTGGGGGCAGAGGAAAGAAGTTTTAATTCATTTAAGAGAGCAGTCACAAGCACAAAGAACACTTCTCATTCAATTTAAGTACCTTCCTATGTGTCAATCTAAAGTGGTTGTAAACCCTTCCATACACCCAGTGAAGTGACTATCCCCAGGTGATACACAGAGATAAAACAAATCCTCCTACATAAGTTGTACCTGTTTATCTTCAGTCCTCTCTTCTCTACAGCCTTTTAAAGTTCACATTTTACACAGCATTTCTGAGCTTCAGAAGGCAGGGATCTGATGTCACACACTGCACAGCATAAAACAGAGAGCCAAGTGTAATCTGAGACTTGAGGGGAAAAAATGGATGCACCCTCTCCCCTACACAGTCTCATCACCTGCTGTGTGCTGGGGGGCTCCCAGAATCATCGTGGTTTTTGTGATAGACTATCAGAAGTGATTCATTCAGATAGTAGAGGAATGAGAGAGCAGAGAGAAATCACACTAGATTCTTTATGCTTTATGCATATTTCATGTATGAGGTATACAACCACTTTAAGTTTAGTGGTAGTAAACCTCTGAAATGAAAAATTAACAAAGCATATCCCTCTATAGTATGTACTTGTCTCAATGCAGAACACTTATGCCCTGTACACACAAGAGGAAATTCTGAAAGTCCGATGTGAGCTTTTCATTGGAATTTCTGACCGTGTGCTCCATCAGATTTTTGCTGTCGGAATTTCCGCCAGCAAAAGTTTGAAAGGAATTTTTTCCAACGGAAAAAATGAGAACCTGCTATCGGAAATTCTGTTTGTCTGTATGCAATTCCGACTGGAAAAAAAACATGCATGCTCGGAAACAATTTGACGCATGCTCGGAAGCATTGAACTTCTTTTTCTTGCCTCGTCCTAGTGTTGTACGTCACCGCGTTCTTAACGCTCAAAAGTTCAGAGAACTTTAGTGTGACCGTGTGTATGCAAGACAAGCTTGAGCGGAATTCCGTTGGAAAAACCATCCAACTTTTTTCCGACGGAAATTCCGCTCGTGTGTACAGGGCATAAGTGTCATTTCTATCTGCTGTTTCATTGCTCTCCTATCTGCATGAGTCACTTCTGACAGGTTTTACGGACATCAAGAGAAAAAGGGTGACATGGGGAGGGCACAGCCAGTGACTTGACAGCCTCACCTCTGTTCCTGTGTGCTGTGTGGAGGGGGTGTGTCCCTTCCCTCCAATCAGCTCTCAGAGATCTCCTCACTAATGCAACATCAGCTCTCCGCCCCCTGCTTTTCAGACCTGAGAGATCCTGTTTAAATCCTGCACTTTGAATGGATTGTAGGGGATAAACATGTACAACTTTCGTAGGTGAATTGTTTTCATCTCCATGTATCACCTGAGGCCAGTATCTCACTGGGTATATGTAAGGGTTTACAACCACTTTAAGCTTTAAAACAACTTATCCATAGTAGCTCCTATGTATCTGTTCTCAGTAAATTCCAGGTTTAAAAAAAAAAAAAAAGAGAAATTGTCTCGATGTGTTTTTCTTGCTGAAGGCAACAGATTCCAAAAGTTATATTTGGTAAGACCATGGTCAGATTATAACCATAGAGGCTGCAGGTCTACAGGTCTGAATCTGTAATGCCCTGTACACACAATCGTTTTTTCCGATGAAAAAAGTCCGATGGACATTTTTCATCGGAAAAAACGATCGTGTGTGGGCCCCATCGGACTTTATTCAATCGGTGTAAAAAAATAGAACATGTTTTAAATTTTTCCGATGGAAAAAAAAAACTATAGGAAATTCAGATCGTCTGTGTGGAACTCCATCGGAGAAAAAACCCACGCATGCTCAGAATCAAGTCGACGCATGCTCAGAACAGCATTGAACTTCATTTTTATGGGCTCGTCTGAGTGTTTTACATCACCACGTTTTGGAAGGTCGGAATTTTGTTTGATGGTGTGTATGCAAGACTGATGGAAGTCAGCTTCATCGGAATTCCGACGGAAAATTCCATCGGATTTTATTCCATCGGAAATCCGATCGTGTGTACATGGCATAAGGGGTGAATACGTTAATAAAGGTCTTTCTGTTGTCTCAGTTCAGAAGATCTAATCTCACTAGTTATTCTGGGACCAATATTACCAGAAAGTGAGAGAAAATCTAAAATGTTTCAGTCACTGCAAAAAGAATAGTAGGGTTTCTTCCGATGGGAAAGGTTGATCCAGGTTACAAGGTAGAATTTTTACTTTATTTTGGGGAGATTTTCACTTGCTTACCTGTTGTGTCTCTGGCTGCCTCCCTTCTTAGGCAGGCCTTACACGGTTCAAATCTTGGCCAGTTCAGCAGGGACCGGCCGAGATTCGAACCTTGTATGGGCAAGCTAGAATGTACCCAAGTTGATCGATCGATCAACTTGGGTACAACCAGCATGATGGCTTTTACCTGTGATTATCACCAGAGGCTGCTAGGAGAAGACAATGACCCAGCAGGAGGGATTCCCGCATCAACACTGTCTGATGGGGGAATTGAGCACATTTCTTTCCTGCAACCTGTGGTTGCAGGAAAGAAATTTGCTCTGTGTATGGCCGGCCTTAAAGGGGTTGTAAATAATATTTTTTTTTTAAATAACAAACATGTTATACTTACCGTCTATACTAGAGTAAAAGCCACGTTTTTCAGCACTTTTTTTGTGCTGAAAATGCCTCCCTCGGCTTATACTCGAGTCTGTGTCCATCTTCATCTTTGTGCGCCTGATCCTGGCCAGCTGTAGTTCCCCTGGACCCCAAACACATGTAGCCCCACTCTTCCTCTACAAGTGTGCAAAGTTTGTTGTCCATGGGACCTACGGCTGTGGAGCACCGATTTTTCAAAGCTGGGCACCCCTTCCATAGACTCCCATGTTTTTTTTGTATAATCTGTATTTTATTTGAAAGACAAATACATGACAAAGAAAACAACAATACAGGTTGCAAATTAGCAGTAGTGTATGGTAGGCACTTCAGCATTTACTTAGACCTAATATGACATATCGTACGGTAGTCAACTCCCTCTAGAGGGTAAGAGGCAACTCGTCGGCAATGACGCCAGTAGAGGGGGGCAAAATCTGCCTCCGTCAGACCTCCCAACAGGCAACCCCTCAGACCAAATACTCGATGCCAGGAGGGGAAATAGATGCCCACCACGCTATGTGGGCTTCCCTCACAACAGCAAGATATTATAACCATAGGTCTAGTGAGAACAACCTCTTAAACAGCTTCTTAAACCATGCAGCCACTGGGCTGAACATAGATGAGAAAAAAAAAAACTAGAGGAGAGAGAAAGGTGGGGGAAAGATTAGTGGGAAAACAGTGGTAGAACAAAAAAAAAAGGGGGGGGGAGGGATCAGAGCATACCTGTGAATTAGGTAGAAGTCTTTAAGTCTGCACCAAGTGGGCCGCATCCAAAATCGAGCCTCCTCTGTCTTCAAGGCGTCCGAGTGTCTCCTCCCACCCGTGATCTAAGGGTTGGTTCAGCCAGTTCTAACAGCGCTAAGTCTAGGCTGGATGATATCCCCCCAGGGTCAGTCACATGGGCCACCCAAGGTGCCCATACAGTGTTGAAGTGGTCTAGAGTATCCTTACAGGTCGCTATCCAGTGTTCAGCTTCTCTAATATCATTAACCTTGGCCACACATTCCTCCCTTGTCGGAATTTGAGGTCATTTCCAGTAGATGGGGAGCAAACGCCTAGCTGCATTAAGAATATGGGGTAACGCGCTTTTCTTGTATCTACTAATTGGGATTTGAGAAACGTGTAGGAGGTAGTGGGCCGGAGTGAGGGGGATGTCCAAGTCTAAGATCTTTTATTTGGAGTTTAATGTCTTCCCAAAATTGCTTGATCCAGGGGCAGTCCCACCATATGTGCATAAGCGTGCCTCTCTGTCCGCATGCTCGCCAGCACCAGTCCGACACAGAGGGATAGATACGCTTCAAATCAGCCGGCACCCTATACCAGCGCGACAAAACTTTATAATTCGTTTCTTGAGTTTTAGACTCCACAGAACTGGAGTGAGTGAGCCGGTATAGGCGAGTCAGCTGGGTTTCGGAGAATTGAAGGTTCAAGTCTCTCTCCCAGACCCACACATGTGCAGGTTTAGGATCTAGGGTGGCAGAGCCCAACAGACGGTACATTTCAGAGACCAGGTGGGGGAGCGGATCTTCTACAAAAAGGCATTCAAAGGGGGTGAGGGAGGCGATATCTCTTATAGAATGGCCATGGATTTAAAAAAAATGGTGAAGTTGCCTATATCGCCAAAAATTCATCTGCGAGCCAGCATGTCTGGCTTGTAAGGTCTCGAAACCCAAAAGTTTGCCATTGCTCATGAGCTTCCCGCAACTGGCGTTGCCATCTTCCACCCAAGGGCCAAAGAAGGCCATTTGTTCACCTGGAGGGAACCAAAAGAAACCACCCAGCGGGGCCAGCGGGGGACAAGTTCAGGGTAGCGTTAATTCGGTCCCAGACTGAAAGGGCGTGTGCAGTCAACGGGGAGGTGGTATCAGACAACCCCCTAATAGACTCCCATGTTAAACGGTCATTTCTCCAGTGATTTTGGGGACCCGGTACCGGCTGGCTCTAGGTCCCCTGGACCCCAAACTTGGCACACATGTAGCCCCACTCTTCATCTACAAGTGTGCAAAGCTTGTTGTCCAGGGCCCCTACGGTCGAGGAGCACCGAATTTTCCAGGCACCCCTTCCATAGACTCCCATGTTAAACGTCAGTCTAGTCACACAGATCAGGTAGGGAGATTGGGCACAGTGAGGCATGGACACAGTGAGGCATGGGCACAGTGAGGCATGGGCACAGTGACATTGAGGCATGGGCACAGTGAGGCACAGTGAGGCATGCAGATGGACACCCTAGGCTTATACTCGAGTCAATACGTTTTTCAATTTTTTTGTGGTAAAATTAGGTGCCTCGGCTTATATTGGGGTCGGCTTATACTCGAGTATATACAGTACCTCCACTGTGCAGCTCGTTTTGCACAGAGTGGCCCCGAACCTGGTCTTCTGGGGTCCCTCAGCGGCTGTCTCGGCTCCTCCCTGCAAGAACTCACCAACTATATGCAAGCTCGCATGGGGTGCTATAGCCGTTCACTGTATCACTCGGCCCCGCCCCCGGCGCGCCGCGTCATTGGATGTGATTGACAGCAGCGCGAGCCTATGGCTGCGCTGCTTTCAATCCATCCAGTGTAGCCAATCAACGGCCAGGCTCAGAAACGAGGAGGATGACGGGGCGAGCGCGGGACTTTTGAGGGCTCAGGTAAGTAAAACGGGGGCTCGGGGCGGTATTGTCGGATGTTTTTCCACCTTAATGCATATGATGCATTAAAGTGGATGTAAACCCACTCTCATCCTTTCTACTGCCATAGTGCTGATCTATAAGGATATAGATGCCTCCTGCATGTATCCTTATCTGTCAAATGTCTCCCCTCTGTCTGTTATAAGAACTGAAAAACTGCAGATTCTGTGGGTGGATCTGTTGTCTGGAGCCCGGTGGGTGGAGTCGTGATGTCAGCAGACCCCCCCCCCCCCCCACCTCTACACTCCCCTTGTCAACATGCATTTTCTCCTGAGTATTCCTTCTGCTATGATCACTAACATCCAGTCAAAATCCAGAAAAGTAACCACATGACTTCAGAAAAGGAATGGGGGTGGGAATTAAAAAATAATGTCTGTCTAAAGCTAGTGCACGAGATATGTAAATAACCTGTCACTCAAAGCAAGGGGGCGGAACGGACAAAGGTTTTTCTCTGTTTGTCCGTTTTATCTCACTGAACAATAAAAGTGGATTGCTCAGAGCTGGATTAACTCTTTGTGGCAAGACCTGGCACAAATGATAGGAAATCTTATACTCTACATTGTTACATCCACTTTAAAGGTGAATTTTTTTTTTACCTTTACAACCCCTTTAAAGTCTTTGGGTAAAAATCAATTTGTATCGAAGTACAAATTCAATTAAAAACTCACCAGATAAGCAATGATATCATATCCTTGTTCCTTCAGCCACACCAGAATACAGGAAGTGTCCAGACCCCCGCTGTACGCCAGGACCACTGTGCCTTTCTGAGACATGGTGACCTGAGGATGAAAAAAGAGCCAATGATAATTCATTTTACAACCATTTACAGGAATTGTCTGGGATTTCCTATGCTGTCTAAGATAATAGATACTAAACACAGCGTATCTAACATTAATTGCAACATAAACAAACTGTCTGTAAAGATAAATTCCTCCCAAATTTCACAATTGAGGAAGATAAACACCTTATAGCACACTAAGTAGACAAAAGACACACCACCCCATGCTTCTAATTATAGGGACCAATAAAAGCTCATGGGCAAAACAGTATCACTTTGAGCCCAACTCCAGAACAAACTTTTTTTTTCGTGATTAGATAGAATTGAGAAAACTGGAATCATTTGTTATTTTTTTTAATGTTCTCTCCGATCAGGTTGTGTCACCAAAATCAAAGTGACCAAAAAATGTCCAAGCAAAAAAGGTAGTACATACCCACCTCTGTTACCTGCTCCACCAAACGCCGCTAAGATGCATAGAAACCATCCGCTAAAGTCTCTTGAGTGTCACATACCTGGTACCTTTCATTAGTTCGCCCATGAACCCACGTTACTACTGTGTCCTCTAGTTTCAGAAGGACAAGAGGGAGGAATCACAGTGCTGTAGGTGACCAGAAGATTGACACCCAAAGGCAAAATTATTTTATTTCGTTTTCGATATTATGGAGAGCAATTGGAACACCCAGGGCTTTTTTTCCCCAGCAGGAACGTGGGGGAACGCAGTTCCGGCACCTCCAGCGCTAAATGTATGTAAGGGGTGTGGGGTGTGCTGGAGGGTCTATTGATGCTGGTTGAAGGGTGGTCTATTGTCACTGGTGGGGATCTGTTTTTGTGTGGGGGTATATTGTTGCTGGTGGGGAATCTATTGTTGCTGGGGGGGTCTTATGTTGCTAGTAGGAATCTACTATTCAGGGAGAGGTCTATTGTTGCTGTATGCTGGAGGGTCTATTGATGTTAGCTGCTGGGAGACCTGTTGTTGCTGCTGGGGGATCTAATTTAGCTGGGGTCATTTGTTGCTGGGGGTGTATTTTGTTGTGGGTGGTCCATTGTTGCTGTATGTGTGTGTGTGTGTGTGTGGGGGGGGGTCTATTGTTGTGTGGGAGAACTATTTTTGCTAGGGCGGAGGTCTATTGTTGCTGGGGGTGTCTACTGTTGTGTAAGGCAGTGGTCATCAACCCTGTCCTCAGGGCCCACTAACAGGCCAGGTTTGTAAGATAACTGAAATACATCACAGGTGATATAATTTGCTGCTCAGTGATTGCAGTATTCTAGTCTTCATCTCACCAAGGTAATACATAAAATCTAGCCTCTTAGTGGGCCCTGAGGACAGGGTTGATGACCACTGGTGTAAGGGATCTATTGTTGCTGTGGTGAGGTCTATTGTTACTGGGGGGCCTATTGTTGCTAGGGAGGTGTCCATTGTTGCTAGGGGAGTCTATTGTTGTGTTACAGATCTATTGTTGCTGGGGTGGGGTCTATCGTTACTGGGGGATCTATTTTACTGCTTTTCTTGTTTTTAGACAAGAGCAAATTCCATACAAATTATTTAGCTCCACAAAATTATACTTGGGACAGTACTGGGAGGTGGGTAGGGGGTGGGACCAAGGGATGGTGCTCAGAGGTGCGTAGGACACGTAGACAATGGGGGATTCAGAAGGGGGGAGTTCCTACACCTATTCTCTGAGAAAAAAAGCCCTGGGAACACCTGTCAGGTTTTTATTGCTGTCTGTGTCCCCTTTGGGGAGAATTACCCTCCAGGTTACTGTTATCGCTGAAAGTGAAAGAAAATCCCAAATTTTGAGTGGTCACCAGAACAGGATTAGAGGGGAAATCATCCAATTGGGACACAAGTTCTGGTGACCTTGGTGACTACTAGAGAGGAGATTGGACATCCTCCAAACTCATCTCTATCTGAACTTTTACTTCCCCGCCTCACAGCACAAAGGGGCAAGATGTTGGTGACATCAGTGCCCTTATAGGGACACGTGCTTATGTTTGGCCAGTTACATTCACTAAATTTGGGCTTGTGTCTATATAAGGGCATTGACGTCACCAGCATCCCGCCCCATTGTTTTTGTGTGCTGTATTGTGGGGAATGGCTTGGCCTGCAGCCAACTGGACTAAAAATTGCAGAAAGTGGAAGTTTGGATAGAAATGAGTTTGAAGGAAACCCAAGCTTCTCTAGTGATTACCAGGATTTTCCTCATTTTGAAGAGATTTCCTCCAACTTCCTGTCCCATAGCCACAACAGGAAGTGAAGGGAAATCTCCCCAATGGGACACAGATGGTAAAAAAAATCATAACCCTCCCTTAAGCTATCCTAAATGAATAAAATAAGTTTTGCCCTCAGTTCTACTTTAAAGTTGTCCATGCCCCCATAGAGGAGATTTCTCTTTCTGTTCTGTTGGACACTTTCACCCACAGAGGATGTGAGGTCAACTCACCCTCAGGACACCGATAGCAAAAAAAAAAATCCAGACATATGTTCTAAACCTTTGTTTTCCCTTTGGAGGATTTAGCCCCACTTCCTGTTACACCTCAAAAAGTATGAAGAGCTTCCCTGACTTCCTGTTTTGCCTGTAGGCACCTATCTTCTTGTTTTCATTGGAGATGGAGCAGGAAGTGGGAAGTGCTGACTATACAAAAACAGGCGTCCGTTTTTGTATCCCAAAAGCCTGTTTCTGGGTTTTGGGGTTCCTGTGTTAGTAAAAGGGTACCTACATTTAAACACAAGTTCCAGAATGCTCGCCAATAATTAAACTGCAGATACACATTAAAGCGGAAGTAAACCCATCGATTTAAAGTGGAAGTAAACCCTCCTATTATTTTCAGGAAAGGAAGCTGCCATCTTGGCCTCTGTTTAATCTTCAACTGCCATGATGCTGCACATGTGATCAGTTATGAAACCAGCCATTGGATGGTTTGACAGTTTGGTTGAGAGCACAACCAATGTGACAGTTAGCATTTCCGGCATGCTGGGAATGTAACTGCTTTTTGAAACTGTTAAATCTATGGGTTTACTTCCGCTTTAACAGTTTCAAAAAGCAGTTACATTCCAGGCATGCCGGGAATGGCAACTGTCACATTGGTTGTGCTCTCAACCAAACTGTCAAACCATCCAATGGCTGGTGTCATAACTGATCACATGTGCAGCATCATGGCAGTTTAAGATTAAACAGAGGCCAAGATGGCAGCTTCCTTGCCTGAAAATGATAGGAGGGTTTACTTCCACTTTAATAACATGCCTATGATCGCATCACTGAGGTGTGTGCTGAAAATAACCAACATTTCCCACAGAACCATCATCTGGTTCTCTATGATAATACCTACAGACATGAGGAAGGTGACCACTGACCTTTCAGGTGATTGTGCAGCAACAGATCAATGTGTACAGTTGTCACAGAGTTTCCTGCATACAAGAGAAAGAAAACAATGACACGTTACTTGCCCTGGAGCTTTGAAGGACATCTACTGCGTTCCCCCACGTTCCCGCTGAAAAAAAGCCCTGCTGGTAACCCCCACCCAGTCTGATAATCATTGGATCAGGGGACAAGCAAAGTTTTTTTTTTTAAATGCTTTAATGCAAAGCCAAATATACATTATAGCAACAATTTATACACATCACAAAAAAAAGTTCTCAGCTCATTAATGGAATGTGTTCTTGAAAGGATTAAAGCCCATTTCTTATGCCGCGTACACACGATCATTTTTCCCGTCGGGAAAAATGACATTTTTTCCTTTGGACGAGAAAAACGATCGTCTGTGGGCTTTTTGCCGTTTTTCCCGACGGGAAAAACGGCATTAATCACGATGAGAAAAATTAGAACATGTTCTAATTTTTCTCATCGTTTTTTCCAGCATTTTTTTCCGCGGCAGTTTTCCCATAGGGAATCACTGCCACGGAGCCCACACACGGTCGTTTTTCTCGACAAAGAAAAAAATGACGGGAAAAACGGTCGTGTGAGGGGGAACATGCCGTTCCCTCGTTTCATTTTTTTTCATGTCGTGATTCACGGCGGTGTTTTCACCGCCGTGAATCACGATCGTGTGTACGCGGCATTAGTGTTAGATAGACTAGGCAAGAGTTAGGATGGCATCCTTTATGTCAGTGACCCCACTGTATAGATTTTCTGTCCTGGTGACTCCCCGACTAATAATGGAAAGGAGGGGTGATTGCTATAAACAGAAATAAAACATTGCCTTTTTTCTCACACCAACTAAAATGTGTTTCTGTCTGTGTAGAGATTTCCCTTCAGTTCCTTTCGCTGTCCCTGTCATCAGAAACAGGAAGTGAGGGGAAATCTCCCCAATGGGCCACAAACAGCAAAAAAAAGAAAATTCTTCCCTATTCTCTATAAATCTTAAAGTGGAGTTTCCATAAAAAACAATCTATCATTAACGTGCATATAATACTTAAAAAAACATTTGGACAATTTTTTTTTTACTCACCTGGAAATAGCTGTTGCTATGTGGTCCCACGAAATCTGCCTTCTTCATCACCTTGGGTTGTGTCGTCATTTCCGTCGGCGCCTCCGCTCGCTACTGCTCCTGGGAAATGTGTGTCATCATTTCCCAGGAGTCAGTGCGCTTCCCCGAGGGCTAAGTTGCCATCACAACGGGGCGGGCACTTCCGACGACGACGCCGCCCCGTTGTGATGGCAACCATTGAAGTTGACGGCGGTGCGGTTAGAATGCGCATGCGCGAGAATGGGACGGGACAGTGCATGATGGTCGCAGATCGTCGGTGTACTGGAAGTAAGTGCTTGTGGGCTTCACATGCCCACAAGCAAAATGAGAACGTCCGGGAACAGATTTTAAAAGTGTCTTTCTGCTGTTACACGGGAGATCGGCAGCGGATTTATTCAAAATAAGTGAACAGATAAGAACAATGTGATTGACTAATGAAACGTATTTATTGTAAAAATTTGTTAATGTAGTTGGAACTCCGCTTTAAGGAAAGTTTTAAGTTGTAGACAGGCTTTCAAGTGAATCAGTAGGCTCATACAGTAGTACCTGGTAGAGAGAGGTACATTGGGGTTGATTTACTAAAGGAAAATCCACTCTGCACTACAAGTGCACTGAAGGTGCACTTGGAAGAGCAGTCGCTGTAAATCTGAGGGGAAGAACTGAAATGAGGGGAAGCTCTGCTGATTTTATCATCCAATTATATGCAAGCTAAAATGCTGTTTTTTATTTCCCTTGCATGTCCCCCTCGGATCCAAGTGCACTTGTAGTGCAAAGTGTTTTTTCCTTTAGTAAATAACCCCCCATAGTGTCCTTAGTAGGGTGACCACGTGTCCCGGATTGCCCAGGACAGTCCCGCATTTTGCAGGTCTGTCCCGGGCACCTTCATTCCAGAATAATACAGTGTCCTGAAATGAAACTGACACAGCCAACCCCCTGGGCCAATCTGATGCCCCCAAAAAATGGCCATCACATCACCGCTTTACTCACTGACAGTACTTTTCCTGGCCGGGAATGCCTGGAGGAGCGCTACCCCCGCCCCCTGCTTGTGATTGGAGAAATCATAAATCCCGCCTCTTGTGTTCAATCACTGTGCTGTGATTCGTTACAGCACAGGCTGATTTTTGGGAAAGGAGGGTGTCCCTGAATGGTAGTTTGGAAATGTGGTCACCCTAGTAGGGTGACCACGTGTCCCGGATTGCCCGGGACAGTCCCGCATTTTGCAGGTCTGTGCCGGGCACATTCATTCCATCACATTACAGTGTCCCGGAATGTAACTGACACAGCCACCCCCCGGGCCCAATCTGATGCCCCCAAAAAAGGCCGCCACATCACCGCTTTACCCACTGACAGTGCTTGTCCTGGCCGGGAATGCCTGGAGGAGCACAATCCCCGCCCCCTGCTTGTGATTGGATAAATCATAAATCCCGCCTCTTGTGTCCGATCACTGTGCTGTGATTCGTTACAGCACAAGCTGATTTTTGGGAAGGGAGAGTGTCCCTGAATGGTAGTTTGGAAATGTGGTCACCCTACTTGTACCCCGCCAGCTGCCATGACAGGCCACCAAGGGAAATAGCCCAAAATTGCCAAGGAACGTAACCACCAAACAGGGGAGGGAGGGTGGGAAGTTGTTCCTATGCAGTCTCTCTCCTGAGTGAAGACCTCACCCGGATCCTCCTACTGGTTGTAGCCTGAAGCCCCACCTGTTCCCTCCACTCCACCAATCCGGTAAGTGTCCCCTTACTATTTACTTTAAACCCTCCTGAAAACTCCTACCACGCCAAACCCCCTGTTAACCCTGTCATGTCGGCCCTCCATCTAGTATTCTTTTTCTTATTCCAGGCCTTACTGGAAGATGTGATCGGACCGCACATGTGGAAGAGGGCTTAAAAAGCTGAAAATTCACTGTAAAACAATCTTTAAAAAAATATATATTTTTAAGATTAAAAAAATATATATTTTTAAGATTAAAAAAATATATATTTTTATCTTAAAAATATATTTATATATCAGATGAAAAAACATAAAATTTGCTTACACAGCACTATACTAGGTTAATAAACAAATCCTATATGGCTTTGTAGATTTATTGAGAACACTTCACAGACTGTAGGTTAGCAGCAAATCACATAACTTTTTGGCAAAACTGTCCGTATGGGTGTAGTTTAACTGGATTGAGAGTCACTATGATAATGGACTTTCCAGGAAAAGGAGGAGGAAGTTGTAACTGAATATTTTCCTTGCCTTGGGTGTATTATTTGGTGGATGAAAAATCGTTGTGTCAAGAAGCCAAATATATCGCTATGTTCTTTCATTTTCTATGTTTGCTCATGAATTGTGTTCACAGGCCATGAACTAAATCCACACGGTGTAAACACTGAAAATATTCAGTAGGGCAGCTTTGAGCCTACCATATAAACTATTCCTGGTCTTTCTTGTCTCCTTTACAAGATATGCTTTTAACTGATCATTTCAATCAAAAACATTTAAAAGCTGAAGTTTAGGTATGGCAATTTTTACATGTATCATATCTGTAGGATAGGGTGACCAGACATCCCCGGTTTCCGGAGACAGTCCCCGGATTGAGGACACTGTCCCCGGACCAAGTCTGTCCCCCAGTTTTGTCCCCGGAACGGATTTGAACAGGGGCTGGGGCAATTTTAAAGACAGTCAGTGCAGAATAAAAATAAATAAATCTGAATTACACACCCCCGCTCCGCCGCGCCTACTAGCTTAGCGGGGTGTATTTTTTTCCATTATATGTGCCCCTTTCTGATGATTATGTGCTGGTCGGAGCAGAGATATTTCTTCAGTTTCGGGTGCATGCCCATTCAGCTCGCATGTTCTTCTGCCTTGGCTCCAGTCCCGGCCAGCCGCCTGCCTGCGTATCTCCTTGCCTTCCCTGGCGGAGTAATCTCCTTCCAGTAGTAGCCAGGGCCCGGAGAGTAAGACTTGACAGGCCGTGAGGCGGTCAGCGACGGGCAGAGAGTCGCTGATTGGCGCCATTACTAGTAAAAAAAAAATATGTCCCCGGATTTTATTTTAAAAATCTGGTCACGTTACTGTAGGATCCCAGTGGAAGCTTCGATTGCTGTTGGCTTCTAGGTTGCACGATGAGCAGCTGCCCTGCTGCTTACTAAACACAGGAAGTCGCTCGCTCGGCATTGGCACCATTCAGAGAACACTTTGCATTTTCTCAATGAATGCAAAGTGTTCTCTGATTAGACAAGGTGACATCCCTGCCCCGCCCCTCGAACCCCATCCAATGAGAGAACGCTTTGCATTCATTAAGAAAAATGCAAGGTGTCCTCTGAATGGCATCTGTGCCAAGCAAACGACTGTCCTCCTGTCTTGAGAAAGCAGCAGGGCAGCCGCTTAGCACAGGACCCAGAAGCCAGCAATAGTCAAAGTGGTACCTACTATAGTGATTTCCAGCTTCCGTGGGAATCTAGTAGGTATGGCCAGGTGCTTATCTACATATCTACAGCAAGGCAAACAAGGAGTTTGTCTTGCTGTAGATTTTTAAGGAGGGCAGCAGGGCAGAGGCAGTTCTTTAACCACTTCCCGTTCCCGTGGTTGCACCAGGATGAAACCTGCAGCTGCAGGCATCACCCCGGTATCGTTTTGTAGAGCCAGCGGTTGCTCTCTTGTAATAGCAATCAGCTTACTAGCTGCTTGATTACTATTACAAGCAGCAGAAGGGGACGTCCCGCCATCTTCCGCGGCTATCTTGGGCTCTCCTGTCCAACCATGATCGGTTTTGATCAGCTGTCCATAACAGAAAAATTGGAAGCAATGACAAGACACGACATGGGAAACCATCGGCGCCAGTTTTTAAAAATCTAAACTTCTAAAGCATTCAAAAACACAGATCTTGGTGTTTTGAATGCTTTTACATGCTAAGGAGGGATTTGGGGTCTTATAGACCCCAGATCTCTCCATAAAGTGTACCTGTTACTGCCTATTGCTGTCACAAGGGTGTTTACATTCCTTGTGACAGCAAAAAAAGTGATTCAAAAAATAATAATTAAAACAACAGTGTTTAAATAAAATAAAAATGTTAATTATTTTTATTTTTTTGTAAATTATTAAGTGCCCCTGTCCTCCCATGCAAAGGTGAATGCACGTGTCGGTCCCGCACGTACGCAAACAGCAATTGTCCCACACACGAGAGGTATCAATGCGAACGTCAGATCATGGGCAGTAATTCTATATATGGCTTGGACGAGGTTTCCGGGTCTGATGACGAAAGCGCAGATGTTCACTGTGAAGGGCTGTAGACCCTAAATCAAGAATGGTTTACCCAGATCTGTGATCAGCTGCCCGAAGGACACAGCGGTCGCAGTGCATGCCGCAGGTAGCAGGGTTCTGGGAGAATGTCTATGGATGCTCTACCAAGACCTATAGTACCGCGCTGTAGCCATCTTTTGGCTATAGTGCAGTACTAAAGTGGTTAATACTGGTGCTGAGGAGGTGACATATCGCCTTTGAAAAGTATTCAGCCACAAATCACTTTTTAGAGGGGTGACAGGGGCTGCTGCAAATTTAAATGAGCCCTTAATCTTTCTGCTTTGCACTACAAACATAGGAAACAGGAGATCCGCAGGGGTGTGGAAGCTGTAGTAACCAGATCACTAGAAAAGGGCTTCAGTATCCTCCATGCTCATGTCTAACCCCAATTCCCACTTTTTTGTACTCCAATGACCTGCGGGTCAGATCATTCCCCTTATGTTATTGGTGTATGTAATCTGTAGAGATGACCTCTGGCCTCCTCTGAACTCATCTTTAACTTGAACCCCCCAAAGGTCCACTTTGGGGTTCAACTCCACTCCAATGAGCTGCGATCCAGCTCACTGAAGTACAAAAATTGGAAGTTTGGATTAGAGATGAGTTTGGAGGACACCAAAGCTCATCTGTACAGATCACCTACACCAGGGGTCTCCAAACTGTCTAAACAAAGTGTGAGTTTATTGTCCTTCAGACTTTAGACGGCCTGGACTGTCGTCCGTGGAAGTGGTCATTTTCCTAGCATCAGTGGGAGTAAACATTACCACATTTACTATTAGTAGGAGGAATAGTGCCCCATCGTTGGTATCATTGGGAGAAATAGTTCCCCATTATTAGTGTCAGTGGGAGAAATGGTGCCCCATTGTTTATGTCAGTTGGCAGAATAGTGTCTCGTATCAGTGGGAGGAATAGTAGGGGCCAGATAAAGGCAAGCAAAGGGCCCCAGGGCCACAGTCTGGAGACCACTGGCGTACACCAACATCATCACAAAACTATCGGATAAGAACACCTATAGGACAACCTTGTGGGTCCAGCATAATCTTTCCACTTTCCCAAGCAGAGAAACTCTGATGAGGTGTTCCTTTTCTATCCAAAAGTTTTGGCTTTAGAAACGTTCTCTTCAGATTTCCAGCTGCAGCCTCTAATTGGGCAGCCTGGAGGAATATTCCATGCGGTGGTACGATCAGAACATGGAGCCAACCATGTGTAAGTGGAGCAGACAGTACAAAGGGATGTCTTGTCACCTCTAATTAGAGACAGGAGACTACACTACACTTTTCATTGTGCATTCTTCTGCCAAAACAGCCTTGTACAACACAGGAACTAACAAGATGAACCTGGAAGTAAGCCAGAGAAGATGGAAGTGTATTAAGGGGATGATTAACTTCTGAAGGAAGGGTGCGGTCACCTGTCACAAGTCATCAAGCCAACAGGTTAGTTGTAAGGGTGAGGTCAGACACACATTCAGGAATGAGGTTTTATGAATGGTGCTAGCTCTAACACATTCCCATGTGGTCTCAAGCTTGTCACAAGAAATTGGAGTTTGGTGCATTAGGGATGTCAATATACCCCAACAATTATGTAAAGCAATGGCCTAAATGACAAACTCATTCCAATTATATCCAATTCTCTACATCCCTGTTGCCCAAACTGAGGCCGGAGGGTATATTTAATTTCCTGTTTGTGAAAACTTTGACCTATTGTTATATATTTACTTTAGCACTTTCAGAACCTACAAGATGTAACCCCTGAGGTACATACACCAATGGCTGAGAACCCCTGGGTTACAGGCCTGTGTTCAATCTCATTACAGGTCTGTGCCCATCCTCATTACAGGTCTGTGCCCATCCTCATTACAGGTCTGTGCCCATCCTCATTACAGGTCTGTGCCCATCCTCATTACAGGTCTGTGCCCATCCTCATTACAGGTCTGTGCCCATCCTCATTACAGGTCTGTGCCCATCCTCATTACAGGTCTGTGCCCATCCTCATTACAGGTCTGTGCCCATCCTCATTACAAGTCTGTGCCCATCGTCATTACAAGTCTGTGCCCATCGTCATTACAAGTCTGTGCCCATCGTCATTACAAGTCTGTGCCCATCGTCATTAAAGGACTGTGCCCATCGTCATTAAAGGACTGTGCCCATCGTCATTAAAGGACTGTGCCCATTGTCATTAAAGGACTGTGCCCATCCTCATTAAAGGAATTTGCGCATCCTCATTAAAGAATGGTTCCCATCGTCATTAAAGGACTGTGCCCATCCTCATTAAAGAATGGTTCCCATCGTCATTAAAAGACTGTGCCCATCCCCATTACTGGACTGTGCCCATCCCAATTACAGGACTGTGCCCATCCCCATTACTGGACTGTGCCCATCCCCATTACTGGACTGTGCCCATTGTCACTAAAGGACTGTGCTCATCGTCATTAAAGGACTATGCCCATTGTCACTAAAGGACTATGCTCATCCTCATTAAAGGACTATGCTCATTGTCATTACAGGACTGTGTCCATCATCATAGTTTGTACCATATGCAAATCCCTCAGATGGGGTTTTATTCATGACCCACCTTATTAAATAAGCCACCACCTATGGAAGGCAAGTGGTTCATTCTGTGTTACCTTAACCAAAAAGTGTTTGTAAGATTGTAAAATAATCTCATGAACACAAAGCTGAACATACAAAAATCCTTATCCTAGATTTTAAAGAAAATTACATCACACTCTGCTATCTTCATAGACTGAATGAAAATAAAATGCATCCACTTATTACAAATGTGATTTTAGGATTGTATATGGTGTATACCTACCTCCATAATCTGACCTAATAGGTCAGGTGAGAACGGGCTATAGTAAGCTATAGTAAGCCTCATACACACGGTAGGACTTCAAACAAACTTTTCCGTGGATTTTTGTCCGAAGGGAGTTGACCGGGAACGCCCATAGCATACAGACGACAGGACTTTTTCAGCCAACAAACATGAACGTAGTGACGTAATTGACGTACTACGTGGTTTTTCTGCTCTTTACCGCCACCCTTTGATCAGCTTCAGCTATTGTTGGTTGATTTTAACATTGGTTCTGAGCATGCGTATTTGTACTTTGGACAAAAGTCCGATGGATTTCTGTACACACGGTCGGACTTTGCACCATCGGACTTTTGTTGCCAAAAAGTTTGTCCGTTTGCAGAGCGAACTTTTGTCCGATGAAAACCGAAAAAGTTTGTCCGATGGAGCGTACACACGGTCGGATTTTTGGGAAAACGTGCTTATTTTGAAGTTTGTTGGCAAAAAGTCCGACCGTGTGTACGGGCCTTAAGGGAAAATTGTACAAGGAAAATGGAGCAGGGCCCACCTAACTATTGTCTTGGAACTGTGCTCTCTCACTTTTATAGTGTAAAGTACTGTGCAAACTGTTAGCACTATATGAAAACTGTATGATAATAATAACATGTACCGCCAAGAAGTCATATAGACCCTCTAATCTATTTTGAATCAATCAAAATGCATTGAAGCAAAGATGCTGTCCATAGAATCATCAGCGTTCTTCAGGGGCGATTGAAATCTCTGCTCCAGCCATAACTTTTTATTTCGTTTTGGATGGACTTAGAGAATTGGGAACTCTGTTGGGTTGCTATTGCTATCAGTTTCCATTCACACGTATGCAGTTTCCTTTTGAGCGTTTCTGCAGTGCTTTTTGCGTTTTACTGTGATTCGCTTTTTGCATCCTTTATGCTTTTTTATTTTTTTTATTTGTTGTAGGGCAGATTAAAAAACACAAAATGCAAATCGTGGAAAAATTGCAGTAAAAACGCATAACATGCTTTTCTGCAACTTCTCTATTGAAGTCTATTGAACCAAAAACACAAAAAAAAAGAAAGCACAGTTTTGCGTTTAAAAAACGTCCCTGACCTTTTCCAAAAACACAAAGGCACAAAAATGCATCGATGTCAACGTGTTCCATAGGAGCCCATGTTAACAAAAATGTCCTTTGTTTCTGCAAAAAAACATGGAAAACGCATTGGTGTAAATTGAGCCTAAGGCCCCATACACACTATTAGATTTTCTGCAGATTTTTGTCTTCAGATTTACCAAAACCATGTAGTGCAAGGTCCTGCCTGATTGCATACAAATTGAAACTCTTATGCCCTGTACACACGAGCGGAATTTCCGCCAGCAAAAGTCAAATGTGAGCTTTTCATCGGAAATTCCGACCGTGTGTATACTCCATCAGACTTTTACTGTCAGAATTTCCGCCAGCAAAAGATTGAGAGCAGGTTCTCAATTTTTCAGACGGAAAAAAAGCCTATCGGAAAATCTTTCTCGCCTCGTCGTAGTGTTGTACGTCACCGCGTTCTTAACGCTCGAAAGTTCAGAGAACTTCAGAGAACTTGTGTGACCATGTGTGTGCAAGCCAAGCTTGTGCGGAATTCCGTCGGAAAAATCATCCAACTTTTTTCCGACGGAAATTCCGCTCGTGTGTACAGGGCATAAGGCTCCATGTACACGGGACGTTTTTACAACTGCTCCTAAATGATTAAACTTGACAGATAATAACCCACATTTCAAACGTCCGTTTTGCCACGTTTACATGCCACGTTTAGTGGCGTTTTGTCGCGTTTAGAAATGTATTTATTTTTTCAAATGCACAAAAATTAAAAACTAAACGCTGCTAAATGCGGGTTACTGCGTTTAGCCGCGTTTAGTTGCATTTGGCGTCTGAAACGTGGAAATCTTCGGCATCTGAACCCATTTTTTTTGCTTTCAAAGAAACGCTGTTAAACGCAACTGCCTAAAAACTGCAAAAACAGAGACTGTGTACATGGTCACATAGGATAACACATTGAATGAGTTCAGGGGCAGTTGAAAAAAGCATCCAACTGCCTCTGAACGCGCGTTTAACAGCGTCCCGTGTACATGGGGCCTAAAGGTTTGACCTCATATTATATGGTTTTGGTAAATCTGAAGAAAATCTAATAGTGTGTATGGGGCCTGATGGAGCACTTCTCTTCTACAGAAACTGAAACACGTTAGGGTCCTTTTCACATGAGCGGTCCGCCCGGCGGACTTCACTTTGCTCAGCGGGGGGATCGATCCGCTGAGCAGGCAGATTGACAGGTGCGTCTCCGCTCACTGTGCTGAGACAGACCTGTCAGAGCCCTGCTCTCCTCTATAGGGAGATCAGATGAAAACAGACCGCCTGTCCGTTTTCATCCGATCCGCCAGTCGGATGGAAAATAGGGTCACCATCAGGGTTGCCAACCTCCTGCAGCATTTTTTACTGACAAAACATGGAAAATTTACTGGCAAAGCACATTTTTTTTACTGGCAACCTGAGAAACTACAAAACTCCTATTGAAAACTAACAGTGAATATTTGAACAGTATAAACATGATATGGAAACACTGACAATACCTATAGGCCCGGTTCACATAGGGGCGACTCCTCAGGTGACTCGGTCGCCTGAGGAGTCGCGTCCCACTCTGTACTATGGAACCGTTCTAATAGGAGCGACCTGAGTCACTCCGACTTAGAAAAAGGTTCCTGTACTACTTTTGGGGCGACTTGCATTGACTTCTATACAGAAGTCATTATGCAAATCGCCTCAGTCGGGCGTCTCAAGTCGTCTTGAGATCGCGCCGCCGAGTCGCCCCCGAAGTCGTGCCGCCCCTGTGAGAACCGGGCCATAACAAAGTCATTTGCTTGATTTACACTTAAAAAGTCAATACAGCATGAAATGATTAGCCCCTGATATATACTGGCATTTGTAAAAAAAAAAAAAAAAAAAAAAAAAAAAAACACAGATTTTTACAAACTGTCAGTAAATTTACTGGCAGTTGGAAACCCTGGTCACCATCCATCTGGATTTCACAGACAGGATCGGATCGGATAGCAGCGGGTGTCAGCGGACATGTCACCGCTCCATAGAGGTGAATGGAGGGTCCTGAAAAACTGACAGGATGACCTGATCAGAAACCCTGTGTGAAAGGGGCCTCAAGCAGACAGAGGAAGGCTTAGAACTTCTGTCAATGTTTTATTGCTTGTATAGGGGTCATGATGAGAGGAAGCAAGGGAAATCTCCCCAGCGGGGACACAAGCAAAAATCCGAACTCTTATCCCTCTTCAAAAACAACAAAAAAAAAAAGACACGGGAGCCCAGATCAACTGATTCTGAGATGACGCATGCTATGAATAACATTACCAGCTTTGCTCCACTTTCCACAGAACCCCCCCCCCCCCTCCCCTTTTACCCAAAGCTCTTCACCTCATTCAGAAACATGAGCAGTTTACTATAGCTGGAGCAGTGCATGGCAACCAATCAGCTTCTACATATTATTGTCAAAGCCTAACTGAACAAGCTAAAGCTAGAAGCTGATTGGTTGCCATGCACAGCTGCTCTAGTCTTAGTAAATTCAATGCATCTGGCTGGGAACTGCAAGCCCCATCATTACTCACCAAGATCTGAAAATGCTGGCTGTCTGGCTGCCTTCAATTCTCTGTGAGGCACTGTGTGAATTTCAGACTACGCCAGGCAAACTAGCCATCTGAGATCAGCCATGGCACTGTGCCTGGTTCTCTGGCTACAGGTTTTCCTAGAGTCTCCCAGTGCCTCTAGCTAGCATGACATCTAGTAATGTGTCAGCCCTAGCCCCTGTCTTGGCATGCCTTTTTATAGAAGCAGCCAGCACTGCTGTAACATGCATGTCAGCAGTCACTACAGACAGAGATGGTGGTAGAAGAAGAAGAGGAGGAGGACAGGGAGAAAGGGGGAGATCAGAGGGGAGACAGAAGCATGGCAGCAGAAAGGGGTGATGATGATGCCCAGAGGGCAGAGTACTCACAGTGCTCACAGTGTAGGCTGATCTGTCTGTGCTCAGCCAGTGCATACAACACATGCTTTACATAGCAGGCAGTGGCAGGGGAGGGCAGGGGGTGTGGTGATGACGTCACTCACAGTACCTGCCTAGCTGTCACTGCTGTTCTTGCACTGATTGCTGATCTCCAGGGTTGGGGGGCAGTACCAGGGTGCCAGGGCCATCTCACCTGATCATCACCCATCATCATAAGAGAACAGCACTGATAGTTTTCAGCAGAGTATGAAGTCCTATGAAGAATCTGTCTTCATGCACACAAAGAGGTGTACAGCCATAGCACATGAATACACATGAGTCAAGTGTATGACAAAGACAAAAACTTTTTTTTTTTTTTTTTATTAAAGTGACACTAAACAGTTAAAAAAAGAAAAAAAAAGCCAGCTTGTATTTTTTAGGCTCCGTTCACATCTAGGCATCCCAGATCGCGGGCAGAATCGAGTACAAGAACTTCTTTTGAGCGACAGGCATCCCGCGATTCTGTTTGTGCGATTTTACAGCGATTCGTCGAGTGACAATCGCGCTGCAATCGGGGTGCCATTGGAATTGACGAGAAATCACAAGGGCGTCCCGCGATTTGCCATGATTCGTAATTGCTGGGACGCCTAGATGTGAACGGAGCCTAAAGTGTTTATAAAGGCTATATTTATTTAAAAAATTAAAATAACAAACAGGTTATACTTACCTGCTCTGTGCAATTGCACAGAGTTGCCTCAAACCTCATCCTCTTCTGGGGTACCCTTTCGGTACTCCAAACTCCTCCTCTTCTTGGTGTGCCACCATAGGAAGCTGCGTCCTATGGTGGCACACCTGCGGGCTCGCACCTGAGCTAGGCTGTGTGCGTCTATTGACACACACACAGCGTGGTTCAACCCTACCCCCCACTCTGTTCATATGACTGGATTGACAGCAGTGGGAGCCAATGGCCTGCTGCCTCTGTGAGCAGACAGAGAGAGGAGAGAGCCGCTGCAGAAGGGCACAGCACTGGATCAAGATAGGACTCAGGTAAGTAGTAAGGGGGTGAGGGGGCGCTACAACTAGGAATGCAGGCAGTGGTGGCCTGTAATGCAGGGTACAGAGGCGCTGCCCCTTTAACAATGCATCCAGCCCCCTAAACTACAATGTGGGGCGCCAGACGCATGGATTCTAATGTTTTTGTTTTTTTTTTTAAGCACGTGATTAGAGCCAGAGGCTCCAATAGGCTTCAAAAAAAGGGTGGGCTCTGGACACAGAGCACTGCGCTCCGAGCCCACCCAGTTGTGTGATAATAGCGAATACATTTCTGTGTTTTTTCATAACGTGTGTTTCTCATTGGTCATTGGACTTACACTATTGCCAGGTGTGCCAGAGGGGCTGAGGCTGTTATTAGGGTTGAGAGGCAGAGTAACTGACTAAACATACTTCAGGGGGTATCGCTACATAAACAATTATCAGACAGGCCTTTACACTACATAGTTCTTGGTAAATCTACTGTACAATCAGATTGTAACATTCGTGGGGAGCTTTAGACAGGGGACACCAGAATACAGTGGCGGCTGGTGCTGTATCTTTTTGGGATGTGGGGGGGGGGCGTGGTGGCAGGATGTCTTGTTTGCTGCCCCCCCCCCCCAAATATACAGCACCGGGGCTGGTACAAAGAGAAGATGATGCTTTTTTTTTCTATACTGACATCATTAGGGTGGTGGCTGTCTTCAGGTTTCTTACACCCGGCCCTCTGATGACACAAAGCTGCACATGAGCAGTGTGACCGGCGCCCACACACAGTATGCTAGACTTTCCCCTAAGCCTCCTGGGATTAATGATGTGATAGGCTTCAAGATGGAGGGGTGCATCATTCTTGCCTAGATGAGAAAGCAGGAAAATGGGTCTGGATTAAGGTGACCAGATTTTTAAAATGAAATCCGGGGACATATTTTTTTTTACTAATGATGGCGGCAATCAGCGACTCTCTGCCCGTCGCCGCCGCCGCCTGCCCGCCTCACAGCCTCTCAAGTCTCACTCTCCGGGCCCCGGCTACTACTAGGTGGGGAGCGGAGGAAGATCACTTCGGCAAGGAGATAAGCAGACAGGCGGCTGGCCGGGACTTGAGCCAAGGCAGAAGAACATGAAGAAATATTCCCTCCACTCCGACCAGCACATGGTCATCAGAAAGAGGCACAGATAATGGAACAAAAATACACCCCCCAGCCTAAGCTAGTAGGAGGGGGGGGTGTAATTCAGATTTTTTTTTTTATTCTGCACTGACTGTCTTTGAAATTGCCCCAGCACCTGTTCAAATCCAATCCGGGGACAAAACTGGGGACAGACTTGGTCCGGGGACAGTGTCCTCAATCCGGGGACTGTCCCCGGAAACCGGGGATGTCTGGTCACCCTAGTCTGGATCCCGTACCGCAATCTTCTATACTGACGTCATTAGGGGCTGGCTGTCTCTTCCAGATTCTTACTCCTGGCCCCCTGATGATGCCAAACTGCACATGCACAGTATGTGCAGGTTTGCTCGGCATATGCACAGGGTGCTAGACATTGGTCCGAACCCCCCTGGGCTGGATGTATCTCAGGAGGCTTCAGGAAGAAGGGGAGACGTTATTCCCACCTAGGTGAAAAAGCTGGAAGATGTTCAAAAATGTGTTGTTTTTTCAACTCGGGAAGGGGGGGGGGGGATATACACGGTACTTGAAGAGGGTGATGGTCCACTTTAACTACTCTTTATTCTATCCAGAACAATAATGTGGTATTAGATATACATTAAAGTGTTAGTAAACCCTTACATATACCCAATGAAGTGACTGGCCTCAGGTGATACACAGAGATTAAACAAATCCTCCTTCATACATTGTACCTCTTTATCTGCAGTTTTCTCTTCCCTATATCCACTCAAAGTGCTGAATTTATAAGCTCGTCTGGGAGTTGAAAAAAGGGGGGGGGGGGTAGAGAGCTGAAATTACGCTGAAGAGTGTAAGTGTAAGGCCCCTTTCACACGGACGTTCCGTATGTCCGTTTTTCATCCATCCATTTTCGGATGAAAAACGGACATACATGTATTCCTATGGGATAGCGGATGAACATCCTCTGACATCCGACGACATCAGTCTCCGCTATGGTCCGTTTAGCATGACGGAGGAAAATCCTACTTTTCCATCCGTCTGCGGATTCGGATCGGATGAAAACGGACAGACGGTCCGTTTTCATCCGATCCCCCCATAGAGGAAAGCGGCGATCCGACCGGTCCATTTCTGCACAGTGTGCAGAGACGGACAAGTCATCCACCGGTTCAGCAGGGATCAACGGAGCGATCTCAGCTGAGCAAGCGGATATTCACTGGGCGGATCCTGACAGGATCTGCCCATGTGAAAGAGCCCTTACTCTGCAGAGCTCAGTGAGTAGAGCTCTGAGAGCTGATTTGAGGGCAAGGACCCACCCTCCCTTCTCACAGCACAGAGGAACAGAGCTGGCTGTCAATCTGCTAGAGGTCACTCCCCTGTCACCATTTTTTCTCTTGGTGTCAGGAACACTTGTCAGAAGTGATTCATGCTGATAGCAAAGGAACGAAGCAGCAGACAGAAATTACACTTGTTGCTCTTAATTTAGACAAGTACATCCTATAGAGGGATATGCTTTGTTCATATTTCATGTCTGAGGTTTACAACCACTTTAATCTTAGGGAGTTGCAAAAAAAAAATGGCATTATGCCGTGTACACACGATCGGTTTTACCAATGAAAACAGTCCGATGGACTTTTCTCATCGGACAAACCGATCGTGTATGGGCCCCATCGGTCTTTTTTCCATCGGTGAGAAAAAAATAGAACATGTTTTAAATTTATCCGATGGGAAAAAAAAAACGAAAGCAAATTCCGATCGTCTGTGTGGAACTCCATCGGAGAAACAACCCATGCATGCTCAGAATCAAGTCGACAAATGCTCAGAAGCATTGAACTTCATTTTTCTCGGCTCGTCTGAGTGTTTTACGTCACAGCGTTTGGGACGGTCGGATTTTTGACTGATGGTGTGTAAGCAAGACTGATGGAAGTCAGCTTCATCAGATTTCCGATGGAAAAATCCATCGGAAATCTGATCGTGTGTACAGGGCTTTAGAGGTTAGGAGGTGCCTTATAAACTCAACAAATTAAATGCACCCAGCTTAGTCATTGGTGAGGAAATTAAAATCAACGGATATGACAATTATCTGGTAAAACTTTTCTTTATTTCACAATACAGGGAATTTCCTTATTACCAAATGCTAGGCTGGAGTCACATTTGAGCTGAGCATCTTTGGTTATTCTACAGTCTTTAAAAAATGATAGAAATAAATGCTCAATGCCGTTATAAACAATGGAAGGCTAGTTACTGGGGGGGAAATTTGCAACATATGTGTTTTTGCACTCTTTTTAGTGCGGAGTTGAAAGTTTTTTTTAAATTATTTTTAGCCAATAGAAAGACATTTACTATGGGAGCCAAAAATGCTTGCGTACTTTTTTGGGCTACAAGTTTTAGGCTGGATTCACACATATGCGAATTGGATGTGAATTTCCCCGCATCCAATTCACATGACTGGCTCTCAATAGAGCCCATTCACACAGGTCTGGGGTGGCCGCGGTACGCATTCAAAAAGGGTCCTGTGCGTCTTCTGGCCTGATTCAGGTGTGAATTCAGGCAAAAATTCAGACCTGATTCGCACCTGAATCGGTGAACAGGGACGCACCGAACCCCAGGCACGAACCCACGGCCGCATATGTGTGAACCCAGCCTTCAAGTGGTTCTAAAGGCATAAGGTTTTTTTTTACCTTAAAGTGATTGTAAAGTGTAGCACACGGACCCTTTTCTCCTGCTTACCTCCTCCTTGCAGGGATAAAGGCACACCGTGCCACTTGCCCGGATCCTCCTGGTTTAGAAGGTTGAGCGGTGTTCTTTATTTTTGGGTCCTGTAGCGAGTTACCTCCCATCCATTGGTTCTCGTCCCCAGAGTGTAGGGAAAAGTCTGTGTTCTTTCCCCAAAGAAACTCAATGTCCACACAACTTCAACTCCAACAAAGAGTTTATTTTCCTTTGCTTCAGTTAACGGGGAAATTGAAGAGAGAAAGAAGTTAGCGAAGTTAGGAGGTAGATTCAGGCACATACCACTTGGCTTACTCGTCGCCACTCGATCCCGAGTGGGTTTAGCTCACCCGGATAGATCCCTCTCACAGTTCTAGCAGCTGGGGTGGAGCTAGAATACTGTAACTTTGTCCCCTTCTAGGACGGTTTCAGGAGATCCTCTAATGGTAGCAGAATCCTGTTATTCCTGAATCCAGAACATTACTTAAACCTCTAAAATTTAGAGAATCGATGATGCCAATGGGCACTTTACAGGGTTTACAGGAACCCTTCCCTCTGACAGGTCACCAGGCCTCTCCCGAGACAGCAACCTACTATCACTCATCTCCTCTGTGGGACCGATCCTCCCCTGGCTTCCCCTCAGTCAGAGCGGGTTACCCTCGCGTGGGTACCCTGGGACTCCAGTGTCTTGATTGTAGACCCAGTTGAAGGTACTGGGCCTACCTGGAACGTTGTAGCCTCGGGCTAAAGGTGCCCGAGACTCCTCGGCCAGTTCGCGCACCCCTCAGCCACGAGGCCATTGGGCGCGACTTCATCACCAGGGGTCCTGGAAATCCCCCTGGCACTCTCCCCAGAATCATGGCGTCTGCCCCTTATGTATCCTCTCCCGGCATGCACAGCAGGCGATTACCCACCCACCCCATGGTAGCCGAGAGAGGATAACCAATCACGCTATCGTGTCACCTGAAGTTCGACCCTAGGCCTGGGCAACAGTGTCACCTACAGGCCAAAGAGGAACTGCACACCAGACAACACTTACAGCAGAGCAGAGTCCATCCTCACAGATTAGAGAACCTGAGCCAACTATGGCTCATACTACCCCTAAATTTAGAACATAGCGACCCCCATTTTGGGGTACCCGCTACAAAAGTCTGTTTTTTTTCTATAAAAATAACAAACATGTTATACTTACCTGCCCTGTTGCAGTGGATTTGCACAGAGCAGCCCAGATCGTCCTATTCTCAGGTGCCTCTTCTGTGCTCCTGGCCCCTCCCTCCTGTCGAGTGCCCCCACAGCAAGCAGCTTGCTATGTGGTCACCCGAGCCGAGTCACAACTCCCTGTGTCCATTCAGACACGGAGCCCTGGTTCGACCCCGTCCCTCTCTCTCCTGATTGGCTAACTGACTTTGACGGCAGTGGGCACCGCTGCTGTGTCTCAGCCAATCAGGAGAGAGAGTCCTGGATAGAGATGGGACTCAGGTAAGTATTAAGGGGGCTGAGGAGGTCTGCTGAACACGAAAGACTTATCTTAATGCATAGAATGCATTAAGATAACAAACCTTCTGCCTTTACAACCAATTTAATGCATTCAATCCTCTTTCAATCCAGCCCTGTGCCTGTCTGCAGCAGCACTGCTCTCTCTCTCTCCTCACAAGACACAGAGGCAGCAATGGAATCAATCAACTCAAAGGAGGGAGAGGGGGGCGGGGTGTGCTGTGTGTATCTATGGAGACAGCTTGCCATGGGTAAAAGATGCCGAGATGTGCCTTATACACCATTGTGCTGACCCAAGTGACAACATGGCTGCCTCCACAGTATGTCCTTGTTTTGTTTATCGGACAGGTGATTTGACCTCTAAAGGCGGAATTGTCTGACTAGGGGTGTGTGGCTGGCCATGTGATGAAGTAAGGCTCTAGCAGGTGTTGACACATGGTGTTGACGTTTCCAATATTGGCTGATAATCAGAAAACGTTACAGCAGATCAAACAGCATATGGCCGTGTCCCAGGTATGTTTTGTAATCCCTTCAAAATTGGGAAATACAGAAGTGATTTTGGAACTTGGTGTCCGCCAAATAGCAGGAGTTTAGAAACTCCTGCATTCTTTCTAACTAAGGATACAATTTTTGCAAACCCCAATACAAGTTTCTCTCAAGGATTGTGAGGATTATCATGCTGTGTAGGGCTGGCTCAGATATCCCAGGTGTCCCTCATTTGGTCACAAATCTATTTCTACCACAACGTTCCAACTTTAAGGCCCCGTTCACACTGGTGCAACATGCACTCCGACTTTGAGAGCACATGTTGCATCACAAGTCGCACCCCATTAGGTGCAATGGAACCGTTCTAATAGGAGCGACTTGAGTCGCTCCGACTTAGAAAATGGTTCTTGCACTACTTTTGGTCCAACTTCGACATTATTGGATTGATTTCTGTTAAAGAAGTCATATACAGGTTGTGCTGGGATATCGGTGCGGAAGTCGCGGCAGTGTGAACCGAGCCTAACAGACATGTAACTGCTCATTGCCTATACCAGTTGATAGGCTAGGCCATGCCATGCGAGCCATCCTGTCCCTGGTGAACTCACCAGCAACAAGATCACTAAAAGATTAGTAATAGAAAATGTCTGACATCTGTAAATCAATAGGCACCACATCCCGTTTAGGTAAAACACAACGAATATTGGTGAATGGGATTTTTAAAGGTGCAAAAAAATAAAATTTTTATTAATATAAAAAATAGAAATATGTATAAACATGTAATAAAATTCATCTATATTACACTTAATAACCAAAGTAGTATACAGACAAATAATCTCGACGTTTCGCGAATTTAACTGGCTTCTTCAGGAGTCTTTGTCAAGTATTACTGAAACGTAAGATATACAACATAAGTATACATTAACAATATGCAAATAAATTTATTTACAAAATAATATTCATAAACATTCAAACACAGGAATGACACAGACAAGAACCAAAACAACCGCATAGGAATATCACTAGTACCTTTATATTATAGATGAAATGAATCAAATAGCTGAATTAGAATCGGGGATACTCTCAAAAATGGAGTAAAATTGGTGACCATAGAGGAGGTGCTATTTTATACACAGCACGGAATGAATCCATGTGCATGAGCAGGCTCTGAAAGATGATGAAAAGTCATCTAAGGGAGAGGAATAATACTTAGATTGAGTATACAAGGATACAATTTCATTGATATTGTTGGTGATAGAGAATCAATCAATAGATACCTGAAATCACTTCAAGGAATCACTGAGGAATCGAGATATTAATGTCAGGTCTGCCAGGAAACTACAACCGTCCCTCCGCTTTCCTGACCGGTAGTCTTGTTATCCCGGTGTCAGGTGGAGGGACGGCTGAGATCTCCCACAGACAGGAAATAAGGAACCACAAAGGAAGGTGCAGATAGCCTAACCACAACCCCCAGCAACAACTCACGGTTAGTAGGCAGAAGACAGGATCCCAGGAGGGAAAAGGACAATCCAGGTAACGTAGTCAGAACAAGCCAGGGAGGGTCGGCAGCAAGGTTAACCAGGTTCAAGGGATAATCCAGGAATCGTAGTCAAGACGAGCCAAGTAGGTAACCAAAAAGCAAGAGCATCCATAAACAGGAACCTATCCTAAGGCACGGACAGGAAGGGGAAGTGGGAATATATAGGGACACTAATGAGAAGACTGCTGACAGCTGGTCCCAGGGTGGAGCAAACATCCCCACTAGAGAAAAAGAACATAACTACGATGCTAACATAAAACCAGTTCACTGGTGGTTCAGGACATAGGAAAACAGTCTATGAACACCAGGCCCTGGGATCAAATCCCAGACACGGCGTGACAGTACCCCCCACACAAAGATGCCCCCAAACCTGTTTGGATGGGTGCCTGTCGTGGAAGGACTTGACCAGCCGTGGGGTATGAACATCACGAGCAGGCACCCAAGTCCTCTCTGCAATGGAGTAGCCCTTCCAGTCCACCAGATATTGTAATTGTCTACCCCTATGTCGGGAATCCAGAATTTTGCTAACTTCATACTCTTGATGGTCATCCACAGAGACTGGAGAGGGACGTCTAGAGGGAAGAGAGAATCTATTCTTGACAAAGGGCTTAAGCAAAGATACATGAAATGTATTGGGAATACGAAGATGAAGGGGCAAGCGTAGTTTATAAGCCACAGGGTTGACCTGACAGAGAATGCGAAAAGGTCCTATAAATCTAGGACCTAACTTGGAGGAAGGTTGTCGCAGTTTCATGTTCTTGGTGGACAACCAAACCAGCTGATTAAGACGATAGCGGGGTGCAGGTTTTCTGTGACGATCTGCATACCCCTTGTAGCTATGTACAGACTGAAGCAGAACCTTTCTTATGTTTCTCCAGTGCGTAGTCAATCTTGATACCATGTTGGCTGCCGCAGGTACCTCCACCAAGGAAGACTGGAAGGGGAGAACCCTGGGTTGATACCCAAAGGCAGCTTGGAAAGGGGAACATCTAAGGGAAGAGTGCCACTGCGAATTGTGTGCTAGTTCTGCTAGAGGTAACATCTCGCTCCAGTTGTCATGTTCAGCATTGATATAAGCTCGTAGGTAGATCTCCAAATCTTGATTGACCCTCTCTGTCTGGCCATTAGATTGAGGATGGTATCCAGAGGACAGGGAATTCTTGATCCCCAGATGTTTGCAAATGGCCCTCCAGAACGAGGATATGAATTGAGGGCCTCTATCGCTAACAATATCAACAGGGATGCCGTGTAAGCGGAAGACATTCTCAATAAAGGATAAAGCCAGGCTTGGGGCAGAAGGTAGTGCGGGCATGGGAATGAAGTGGGCCAACTTTGAAAATCGGTCCACTATCACCCAAATTACGGTATTTCCACTGGAGGTGGGCAAGTCCACGATAAAATCCATGCTGATATGAGTCCAGGGAGCACGAGGAACAGGTAACGGTTGAAGTAGACCTTGAGGAACAGAACGATGCATTTTGATGGCAGCACAAACCGAACAGGCTCTAACAAAGGCTATAACATCCTTTTTTAGAGTAGGCCACCAAACCAGGGACTTCAAACGTAGGAAGGTTTGGTTGATACCAGGGTGTCCGGATACCATCTGGCCATGGGCCCACTGTAACACTTCTTTTCGTAATTCTAGGGGAACAACGTATTGGGTGGAACTGAGAGATTAGAAGGTGCCCGAGACTGTGCGGCCAACAAGTTCCTTTGTAAAGCAGTATCCAGTTGTGCAATAATTCGTTCCGGAGGAACAATATGATCAGGAGGTATTTGCAGATTCTCACAAGGGAATTGCCGAGACAGGGCATCGGCCTTGGTGTTCTTGGTGCCAGGAATGTACGTCACTACAAAGTTGAATCGGGTGAAGAATAACGCCCAGCGGGCTTGTCTGGGATTCAGTCTTTGGGCCTTCTCTAAGTAGATTAGGTTCTTATGGTCAGTTTGAACCACAACAGGAAGTTCCGTACCTTCTAAAAGATGTCTCCATTCGGAAAATGCTAATTTTATAGCTAAAAGTTCTCTATTCCCTATGTCATATTTTTGTTCTGCAGCAGAGAACTTCTTGGAGAAAAAGGCAACCGGATGCAACTTGTTAGAAGTGGGTTCTCGTTGGGATAATACTGCTCCGGCCCCTACTTCGGAGGCATCAACTTCCAAGAAATATTGAGCCGAAGGCTGAGGATGGCGAAGAACAGGAGCAGAGCAAAAAGCAGATTTTAGAAGGTCGAAAGCCTCCAGAGCTTCAGGAGGCCACTGAGAGCATTTGGTCCCTATTTTTGTGAGGACGGTGATGGGAGCCAAAATTTTGGAGAAATTCTTGATGAATTTGCGGTAGTAGTTACAAAATCCAATAAAACGCTGTATTTCCTTTAAGGTAGAAGGTCTAGGCCATTGTAAGATAGCATCGAGTTTCTTGGAGTCCATCTGGAATCCATTAGAAGAAATTATATAACCTAAGAAAGGTATTTCCGTTTGTTCAAAAGAGCACTTGGAAGGTTTGGCGTACAGCTTATGATCTCTTAAACGTTGGAGAACAGTGCAAACATGGCCACGGTGAAGCTTTAAGTCTTTAGAGTGAATGAGTATATCATCTAAATAGACAACAAAAGAGTCAAGTAGATCCCTGAAAATATCATTCACAAACTCTTGAAATACCGCGGGAGCATTGCAAAGCCCAAAAGGCATCACAAGACACTCATAATGCCCCCTTCTGGTATTAAAAGCTGTCTTCCATTCATCTCCTGCTTTAATTCTAATGAGGTTATATGCAGACCGAAGATCCAATTTGGTAAAGATCTTTGACCCCTGGACACGGTCAAACAGCTCAGTAATTAAGGGCAACGGATACCGATTCTTTACAGTAATACGGTTGAGAGATCTGTAGTCAACGCAGGGTCTAAGTCCTCCATCCTTTTTCTCCACGAAAAAGAAGCCTGCTCCCACAGGAGAGGAGGAAGGCCGGATGAAACCCTTTTTTAGACTGTCTTCAATGTATTCCTCCATAGCCTTGGTTTCCGCAAGGTTAAGAGGATAGGTTCTCCCCTTAGGAAGAGGAGAACCGGGAAGCAAGTCAATAGCACAGTCATACGGGCGGTGTGGAGGGAGGCCCTCTGCTTCTTTTTCAGAAAATACATCAGCAAACCCGGCATAAGCCTCCGGTAGTTCAGGGACAGTAGAGACCCCAAGAATGGACACTTTATTACGTATAAACTTTTGGATACAGTGAACATGACAAAAGGTGCTCCAGGCAGAAATTTGACCAGAGGACCAGTCAATAGATGGGTTATGTTTACATAACCAAGGGAACCCAAGAATTACAGGATACTTAGGAGACGGAATGACATTAAATGATAGCTCTTCAGAATGCAGAGCCCCCACTAGAACGGAAAGGGGCTTGGTCTCTAGAGAGATAAGTCCATCACCAAGAGGTTCTCCGCCAAGAGTAGTTACACACAGAGGTGGATCTTTCGGAACCGTCGGAATCTGAAGACTCTTAACCAGCGTTGCATCGAGAAATACCCCACTTGCACCGGAATCAACAAAGGCAACGGTGGAGTAGCTCTTATTGTTCCAAGATAATAATACGGGTACTACTAATCTCTCTAGAGGAGGTTTCAAAACAGTGTGGCCTAATGGGGCTCCTTGATCTCCCATTAAGCCCGGGAGTTTTTTCAGTCGCATCGGACAAGAATGCAGGAAGTGACCCGGCTTACCACAAAATAGACAGAGGCCTAGAGTTCTGCGTTTGGTACGTTCATCATCAGACAAACGCACAGCCCCTACATCCATGGGTTCTTCCTCAAACCCGGCGGTTGGAGGAAAAAATTGTCTGACGCTCCCTCTCAGACTGGCGTTCAGAGAAGCGAGTATCCACGAGGATACACAAATTGATGAAATCCTCCAATGCCACTGGGATCTCACGGTAAGTTAATTCGTCCTTAATGCGTTCCGCTAGACCTCTGCGGAAGGTGGCCTTAAGGGCGCAATTATCCCAGGAAGTATCTGCCGCAAGTGTGCGGAATTCTATTGCATAAGATGCTACTGTGCGTTTACCCTGGTGTAAGTCAAGAATACTGGCCTCAGCTGCCCTTACTCTGTCAAGAACGTCAAATATTCTCTCAACGGTTTGCATAAACGTGGGGTAATCAGTAAGTACAGGAGAATCTTTCTCAAGAAGAGGCGACACCCAGGACAGAGCTCTACCCTTAAGCAAGGAAATAATAAATGTCACCTTGGCTTGGGTAGAGGTAAACACAGAAGGTTGATTTTTAAAATGCAACCGGCAATGGTTGAGAAATCCCCTGCAATCCAAGGGGTTCCCATCATACTTATTGGGGAGAGGTATCTTTGGTGCAGGAGAGCCCACAGATTTAGACACAACTACAGGTTCCCCAACCCCAGACTCAAGATTTTTTGGTGTAGCAGGACTAGTACCATGTGCCGAGGCCAAAGTAGATAACAGAGTAGCGATGGCACCCAATTTCTCCTCCAATGACTGTACATGATTAGCCTGCTCACCCAACATCTGACCCTGTAGAGAGACTGCCTGCACCAGCTCGCTGAGGTCCATCTGGCCTTAGGATAATGTCAGGTCTGCCAGGAAACTACAACCGACCCTCCGCTTTCCTGACCGGTAGTCTTGTTATCCCGGTGTCAGGTGGAGGGACGGCTGAGATCTCCCACAGACAGGAAATAAGGAACCACAAAGGAAGGTGCAGATAGCCTAACCACAACCCCCAGCAACAACTCACGGTTAGTAGGCAGAAGACAGGATCCCAGGAGGGAAAAGGACAATCCAGGTAACGTAGTCAGAACAAGCCAGGGAGGGTCGGCAGCAAGGTTAACCAGGTTCAAGGGATAATCCAGGAATCGTAGTCAAGACGAGCCAAGTAGGTAACCAAAAAGCAAGAGCATCCATAAACAGGAACCTATCCTAAGGCACGGACAGGAAGGGGAAGTGGGAATATATAGGGACACTAATGAGAAGACTGCTGACAGCTGGTCCCAGGGTGGAGCAAACATCCCCACTAGAGAAAAAGAACATAACTACGATGCTAACATAAAACCAGTTCACTGGTGGTTCAGGACATAGGAAAACAGTCTATGAACACCAGGCCCTGGGATCAAATCCCAGACACGGCGTGACAATTAAACCCCAAGTTAGATGCCTAAAAATAGTGGTTATAAAAAAAAAGGATTGGTACAAGAAAAACTTTAGGTGAATCGTTCACCCACAAGATCAAAGTTATTCAAATGAATGTTAAAGATAGTTGAAAGTCACTACCTGGATGTTCCACCAAGCAGATGAAATCCAAGCGGAGAGAAACCAGAGATTTTGGCCAATCAGATTATATATGGCCGGCTCGATTCTAAGGAAAAAGTGATTACTAGTAAAAATCTAAAGTAATACGAACCAATGTAGATAAGAGCTAAATTGCCATTTCCAAAATTCAAATACCTCAATGGAATCATTGCCAAGAATAAACCTCTCCCGATAGCAGCAGCTATGCCATCAAAGCCAAATACATGGGCTTTAAATAGCCATCTCCTCCCACGCCAATAGGACGCCAAATTGGCGCTAACTCTAGAGGCGGGTGGGCGCATCAGTTCCGTGTGTGAAAGGGCCAGAAAATTCTCCGGAAATGACGCAATAGGGTGCCGGACGACCGGAAATGACGTGAAGCCAGGAAGCCACGCATCGGAAATGCCACTTGAATACATCAGACGCAGTGAAAAACAACTGCGGCTTGAAAGATAATGCTAAGTCACCACAAGATGGCAGCCTAGAAATATCGCTGACAAATGGTGTCAAGACATATATAAACCTGAGTGCAAAAAAGGAAAAAAAGAGAAGAAACTGCCTGATGGAAATATGGCAAAGGGAAAAAAAAACCTTTCAAAACACAGGCAGCGTCAACTCAAAAGCGAAAAATCGATAAAGTGTTTGACGCCCTGGGCGCCCATATGGTCACCCATACTCCAAATTAATTGATCCATAGTCAAAAATAAAAATTATTTATTCATGTAAATTTGAAGGAAGCAGAAAGAGAAAAAAAAGGGGAGAAAAAAGGCAAAAAAGCATATATATGAAAAAAAAGGAGAGATAACAAGGGGGGGGGGGGGGGGAGGAAGAAAAAAGAGGAAAAGAAAAAGGAGAAGAAAAACAAGAGAAAAAAGAGAAAAGGGGGAAATGAAGGAATAAAAGGGGAGGAAAAAAGGAAAACTGCTTCACACGGTATAAAAATATATATAAAATTGATAATAATAAATGTATAAAACATTTAACACATACAGATAGATATTGTCCACCGCGGTTAAGATGGGCAAATCCGGTCATTCCTGCGAGGAATGAACGTACACATACACATAAAAAACACCAAAGAAATACATAAAAAGACAGTTTAATTCAGAGGTCATCTACAAAGAATAAGGCTAAACTCTTAGAGGAAAAGCTTGTAACTAATGGACTCATTTAGCCCTGGATAAGTGGTGGCCATAAGTGAATGAATCCACTTGGCCTCCCTTTTTAAAAGATTTTTGTCCGGATCCCCCCCTCTCTCATTCACAGGGATATACTCCAAAGCGAAAAACTTCATTTTCGTTAAGTCAAAAGAATGGTAAAGACCACTGTGTCGGCTTATAAGTGTTTCCATTTTTTTCTTCTGAATAAGGAAAACATGGTCCCTTATTCTATGGAAAAAAGGCCTCTTGGTTTTAAAATCTCAATCCAAACTACAATTTCGTTTGATTCTCATATACTGGCTGTATGGTATACTCTGCACTAAAGATTTTGGATGGGAGCTGGCAGCACGCAAAATTGTGTTGCCAGCAGATGGCTTTCGAAAAAGTGACGATCCTAGAGTGCCATCTGGATTCACATAAATGGAAATATCCCAAAAATGTATGGTTTGTTGGTCACAGGTCATAGCAAATTTACTATGACCTGTGATCAACAAACCATACATTTTTGGGATATTTCCATTTATGTGAATCCAGATGGCAATGACCTGTTATCAACAAACCATACATTTTTGGGATATTTCCATTTATGTGAATCCAGATGGCACTCTAGGATCGTCGAAAGCCATCTGCTGGCAACACAATTTTGCATGCTGCCAGCTCCCATCCAAAATCTTTAGTGCAGAGTATACCATACAGCCAGTATCTGAGAATCAAACAAAATGGATCGAGATTTTGAAACGTAGGCTAAAGCCTTACAATCTCGATTGTTAAACAAGGGTTATAGTCGTTCAGTCCTTAAAAAGGCTTATCAACGAGCCAAAATTAAAAACAGAAGTGATCTTGTTCATTCCAAAAAGATCAAATCAGCAGGTCAGCAGGTACGTTTGATTACCAGATATTCTGGAGAACATCAAAAGGTCAGGAATATTATCAATAAATTCTGGCCCTTACTATCCGCTGACGAAGTCATTTCTAAGTTGTCATGGATATGCAGTAGTGTTTGTCTGTCAGCTTACCTTCCTTCCCATGTGTTCATCTTAGAGGCCTGAGCCCTTTCACCTGGCTTCCTTTATAATCTCCTCCCAGCCAGACTCCACCCCAGGCCCTATCACAGAACACTATATTAACCTGTGCACTGCAAGCCTGCTTTGCTGATCAACGTGTTTGTTAGGCATTGTGTGTTTGGGTTCCTGCCTGCCGTGTGCTACGTCTGTCTCTCTGTTACATATTTGGCTTGTCCCCGACTATCCCTGTCTGCTCGTGACCCTTGACCTTCGGCTCGTTCTTTCGTTATCCTTGTCTGCTTGTGGCCCCTGACCTTCAGCTTGTTATTCGGTTCTCTCATATCTTGTGCTGCTGCTTCCCCTCTTTTCCCCTTATCCTACGGGGCGTGAGCTAGGAAACTCCAGGGGCCGCGACCTGGTCCCAGCCTGCAGCATAACATCCTCACCACTAGAGGCCCTGGAGAAGACCTGCTGGGTCTTAGACTCCGTGCCCTGGGGAATCTTGGCTCTAGCTTCCGTTAGGATCCCGGTTGTGCTCCTCTGGTCACGCTTTCCACAACCACCCAGTTTCCTATCCGCAGCAGTCAGCCATAGGGTTCACTACCTTGCGGTGCACTCCTGTCCCTCTACGGTGTGCATCTGTCACCTGGCCACAGGTGACCTTGACAGTTTGATCAGCCATGAACCCGGCTGACATCCCGTTACCCGTGGATGATCCGTTGCAGGGCATAGTTTGCAGACTTGAAACCCAGGAATCGAATCAGACTCAGGTGATGCGATTCCTCCAGGATCTGGCTTCTCGCTTTGAGCAGCTTCAGGCCTCCTTGGGAACCCTGAATCCGCAACCTCAAATACAACCAGCGGCTGCACCTATTGCACCAGTCGCAGCCACACACTCACTACAACTGCCAGCTCCGTCCCGTTTCTCTGGGGACTCCAAGGCTTGCAGGGGGGGTTCCTTAGCCAATGCACAATTCATTTTGAGCTCCAGCCCCAAAACTTCCTGTCTGATTGGGCTAAGGTAGCCTATATCATTTCCCTCCTCTCTGGTGAAGCTTTAGCCTGGGCAGCCCCTCTGTGGGAACTGAATGATCCAGTGGTTTCTAGCCTGTCTGGCTTCTTGAAACTTTTTCGGAATATCTTCGAAGAACCGGCTCGTGTCTCTTCAGCGGCCAGCGCCCTTTTACGTCTCAGCCAAGAGTCTGCTTCTGTGGGACAGTATGCCCTTCATTTCCGCATACTGTCGGCTGAGTTGAGCTGGAACAATGAGGCCTTAGTCGCAACCTTTTTGCATGGCCTGTCTGATAGAGTGAAGGATGAATTAGCAGGAAGAACCATCCCCACTGATCTGGCCGGCGTTATCTCCTTGTGTAACCAGATCGATATTCGCTTTCAGGAGAGGACCTTAGAAAAGCAACGCCAGCACTCCTTGGTTCTTAGTCAGCCTGAGCTCCCCTCTCTTCGACCCGTAGAGCATCTCCTACCAGCTGAGGAACCCATGCAGCTGGGTCGGACCAGGCTATCCCCCGAGGAACGTGCTAGGCGCAGAACTCTTGGTCTGTGTCTTTACTGTGGGGGCAAAGGTCATTTTCGTGACACTTGCTCTCTTTGTCCAAAAAAACGTTCGGGTCCACTTCATCTGGAAAGTGGAGTATTGGACCCAGAAATATCACCTTCCCCTTCTCGTCTTCTGCTTTCTGTGTTCCTTCATGTTGGTGCTTCTTCTCATTCGGTCTCAGCATATCTGGATTCCGGAGCCGCTGGTAATTTTATGGACTGGGAAATCGCATCGTCCATGAGACTTACTCTTTTGCCCCTCACCACACCATTGGTGGTCTTGGCGATTGATGGTACTGTTCTCCCAGGGGGACCTATCCGCTTCCAGACCCTCCCTGTTAAGATGTCGGTAGGGACACTCCACCAGGAGTGGATATCCTTCCTTATCTTACCCAAGGCCTCAACGCCTATAATTTTGGGTCTCCCATGGTTACAGCTCCATTCTCCTCATGTGGACTGGACTACTGGACAGATCCTGGCTTGGGGTCCCTCCTGTTCCTCGTCCTGCCTACCCAAGGTTGCCCCCTGTGAATCTGAGCCGGTCATTCATTCCAGGTTGCATAACCATTTACATTTCTCTGTCCCTAACCACCCTTGGACGCACAGCCAGGCTAGCTTGTCTACAAGTCCTGCAGTCGCTACGTCTTGCGATGCGATTCAGGTAGTCGCTACACCTGACTCAGCTATTCACTCTGCCTCTGTACTAGTTATGCCAGTCCAGCCCATGCCCAGTGAGCCTCCTACTTTTTCTTGTTCGGGACATTCTGCTTGTCCTTCAGCTATTCAGTTTGACTCCGGCGACATGTCACCTTCTAACCAACCTGACTTCAGGGTTCCACTGACATCTGCCCAGTCTGATGGTCCTGTGCAAGATGACCAGTTCCCCTTTAAGGGTCTAGGGGACCCTCCACAGATTCCTGTTGATCCTCTCATGCCCTTGCTTATTCCTAGAGAGCCTTTGGTCCTCAATAGATCTTCTTGTCATCTCCCTACCTCGTTTTCAGTCTCCGAGGATAATCTTAAGTACGAGGTGAGACAAGTTCTGGATTCTCGGCTCTGCAGAGGCATTCTTCAGTACCTTGTGCATTGGAGAGGTTTTGGTCCTGAGGAGGCGTCTTGGATCGCTGCATCTGATGTCGCTGCACCTTATCTGTTGAGAAGGTTTCATCAGAGATTTCCCTTTAAGCCTGGGCCCAGGCGGGGGAGGGCCCATAAGAGGGAGGGTACTGTCATGGATATGCAGTAGTGTTTGTCTGTCAGCTTACCTTCCTTCCCATGTGTTCATCTTAGAGGCCTGAGCCCTTTCACCTGGCTTCCTTTATAATCTCCTCCCAGCCAGACTCCACCCCAGACCCTATCACAGAACACTATATTAACCTGTGCACTGCAAGCCTGCTTTGCTGATCAACGTGTTTGTTAGGCATTGTGTGTTTGGGTTCCTGCCTGCCGTGTGCTACGTCTGTCTCTCTGTTACATATTTGGCTTGTCCCCGACTATCCCTGTCTGCTCGTGACCCTTGACCTTCGGCTCGTTCTTTCGTTATCCTTGTCTGCTTGTGGCCCCTGACCTTCAGCTTGTTATTCGGTTCTCTCATATCTTGTGCTGCTGCTTCCCCTCTTTTCCCCTTATCCTACGGGGCGTGAGCTAGGAAACTCCAGGGGCCGCGACCTGGTCCCAGCCTGCAGCATAACATCCTCACCACTAGAGGCCCTGGAGAAGACCTGCTGGGTCTTAGACTCCGTGCCCTGGGGAATCTTGGCTCTAGCTTCCGTTAGGATCCCGGTTGTGCTCCTCTGGTCCCGCTTTCCACAACCACCCAGTTTCCTATCCGCAGCAGTCAGCCATAGGGTTCACTACCTTGCGGTGCACTCCTGTCCCCCTACGGTGTGCATCTGTCACCTGGCCACAGGTGACCTTGACATAAGTATATTCAACCATATCCGCAAATCACCTATAGAAAATCCAGGTCCATTAAAGATCATTTGGTCCACAGCCACCTGCAATCATCTACCAACAAGGTCTCACGCAAAGCAACGGCCCCTTGTGGCCGTTGTGACTTTTGCAAGTTTTTGTATAATTCCACTGAAGTCCTCCTCCCCAACGGGGTGATTTATAAACCAAGGTTTTTTACCAACTGTCAATCAATTGGCATTGTATATCTCATGAAATGTGATTGCGGCGCATATTATGTTGGAAAAACCAAGAGGCCTTTTTTCCATAGAATAAGGGACCATGTTTCCCTTATTCAGAAGAAAAAAATGGAAACTCCTATAAGCCGACACAGTGGTCTTTACCATTCTTTTGACTTAACGAAAATGACGTTTTTCGCTTTGGAGTATATCCCTGTGAATGAGAGAGGGGGATCCGGACAAAAATCTTTTACAAAGGGAGGCCAAGTGGATTCATTCACTTATGGCCACCACTTATCCAGGGCTAAATGAGTCCATTAGTTACAAGCCTTTTCTCTGAAGCCTCGTACACACGATCGGATATCCTATGGATTCTAATCCGATGGTTTTGTCCATCGGAAATCCGATGAAGCTGACTTCCATCAGTCTTGCCTACACACCATCAGTCAAAAAACCGAACGTTCCAAACGCGGTGACGTAAAACACTCCGATGAGCCGAGAAAAATGCAGTTCAATGCTTCTGAGCATGTGTCGACTTGATTCTGAGCATGCGTGGGTTTTTTATCCGATGGACTTGCCCATAGACGATCGGAATTTGCTATTGGTTTTTGATCGGAAAAATTTAAAACATGTTCTATTTTTTAAAACCGATGGAAAAAAGACCGATGGGTCCCATACACGATCGGTTTGTCCAATGAAAAAAGTCCACTGGACTCTTTTCATCGGTAAAACCGATCTTGTGTACAGGGCTTAAGAGTTTAGCCTTATTCTTTGTAGATAACCTCTGAATTAAACTGTCTGTTTATGTATTTCTTTGGTGTTTTTTATGTTTATGTATACATTCATTCCTCGCAGGAATGACCGGATTTGCCCATCTCAACCACGGTGGACAATATCTATCTGTATGTGTTAAATGTTTTATACATTTATTATTATCAATTTTATATATATTTTTATACCGTGTGAAGCAGTTTTCCTTTTTTCCTCCACTTTTATTCCTTAATTTCCCCCTTTTCTCTTTTTTCTTTTCTTTTTCTTCTCCTTTTTCTCCCCCCCCCCTTGTTATCTCTCCCTTTGTGATCATATGGGCGCCCAGGGCGTCAAACTCTTTATCAATTTTCGCTTTAGAGTTGACGCCGCCCGTGTTTTGAAAGGTTTTTTTTGCCCTTTGCCATATTTCCATCAGGCACTTTCTCCTCTTTTTTTCCTTTTTTCCCACTCAGGTTTATATATGTCTTGACACCATTTGTCAGCGATATTTCTAGGCTGCCATCTTGTGGTGACTTAGCATTATCTTTCAAGGCGCAGTTGTTTTTCACTGCATCTGATATATTCAAGCGTCATTTCTGGTGCGTGGCTTCCTGGCTTCATGTCATTTCCGGTCGTCCGGCACCCTATTGCGTAATTTCCAGAGAATTTTCTGGCCCTTTCACACACGGAACTGATGTGCCCACCCGCCTCTAGAGTTGGCGCCAATTTGGCGTCCTATTGGCATGGGAGGAGATGGCTATTTAAAGCCCATGTATTTGGCTTTGATGGCATAGCTGCTGCTATCGGGAGAGGTTTATTCTTGGCAATGATTCCATTGAGGTATTTGAATTTTGGAAATGGCAATTTAGCTCTTATCTACATTGGTTCGTATTACTTTAGATTTTTACTAGTAATCACTTTTTCCTTAGAATCGAGCCGGCCATATATAATCTGATTGGCCAAAATCTCTGGTTTCTCTCCGCTTGGATTTCATCTGCTTGGTGGAACATCCAGGTAGTGACTTTCATCTATCTTTAACATTCATTTGAATAACTTTGATCTTGTGGGTGAACGATTCACCTAAAGTTTTTCTTGTACCAATCCTTTTTTCTTATAACCACTATTTTTAGGCATCTAACTTGGGGTTTAATATCTCGATTCCTCAGTGATTCCTTGAAGTGATTTCGGGTATCTATTGATTGGTTCTCTATCACCAACAATATCAATTAAATTGTATCCTTGTATACTCAATCTAAGTATTATTCCTCTCCCTTATATGACTTTTCATCATCTTTCAGTGCCTGCTCATGCACATGGATTCATTCCGTGCTGTGTATAAAATAGCACCTCCTCTATAGTCACCAATTTTACTCCATTTTTGAGAGCATCCCCGATTCTAATTGAGCTATTTGATTTATTTCATCTATAATATACACGTACTAGTCATTTTCCTATGCGGTTGTTTTGGTTCTTGTCTGTGTCATTACCAGTGTTGTAACTAACGCCGTTTAAATAAACGGTGTTAGGTAACGTAGCCACTTTTTGGGGTAACGAGTAATCCTGCTCGTTTTGCAAGACAACACTCGCAAACCAAAGAGTACCACCTGCAGTGGAGAAAGTAGACTACTCCTGCCTACAAGTTGTTTTACAAGATTTTAGCAAAGAACATACTTTTGGATTTTTGATTAAATAATTAGGCATACAGGGACTACAGGGACTTCTACATACAGTGGAACCTTGGATTACGAGCATAATCCGTTCCAGGAGAATGCTTGTAATCCAAAGCACTTGCATATCAAAGCAAATTTCCCCATAGAAGTCAATGGAAACTATGTCAATTCGATCCGCATTGACTTCTATTGCATGCGCCGGAGAGACTCGGAAATACTCGGAGACAGCTCGGCTGAACCCGGAAACACTCAAAAAGGCTCGGAAACACTCGGGAACTGAGTATTTCCGAGTGATCTGAGTATTTCCGAATGGCTATGAACATGTAGCACTATGCGTGAAAAAATAACATAAAACATATAGCACCCAAGTGTAGTGCTCAAGGTGAATGAGTCTTAAAAGGTCTGTATGAATGAATCCAAAATTCAGTGAAATGGAAAAACGTGTTGAAAGAGTCTCTAATGACAATTCAAGGTGGATAATAATAAACCTTCCGGAATAGAATGGTGACTTTCAAAAAACAAGTGACTGTAACATGACCACCACCACATAGAAGGGAGGCTTACCAAATTGAGTGGACCCAAAAACCTTCGTCTATGGGGTCAACTAGGCTTGATATGTATATGTTTCCGTGGGTCCAGAATCCCAGCCGGCGTGGCACACATATGTATCCAAGATCCAGGATCAATTGGTATCACCGAATCTCCAAGCCCAATCGGATAGTTAAATGGCTCACAATGGGACCATAGTGGAGGAAAAAAGGAGAGGGCACATAGCGTAATACAGTAAACGATATTTATTAAAAGTAGGTAGGTACACTTACATTCAATCAGTAGAAAAAGCGCTTTGCAATGCACTCAGTGGCAGCAGTGGAGTCTCCCGACGCGTTTCGCAATACCTTGCATCGTCTGGGGTCACACCCCAGACGATGCAAGGTATTGCGAAACGCGTCGGGACTTGCTTCAGTTACTCATCATGGTCCCTGGTAATAAGGCAGATAATACCTTCCTGGCGACAGCTTCCCCTCTTCCTCCTACCACGACAGGTTCTCCGGCCGCAGAACCGTCACTTTTGGTTAGACTGCAAGCCGCAATCCCAACCCTGCGATGCTCTCTTGCTTCTGTATAGGCCCTCACACAGTCTAGCAGCTAGATGCCCCTGGGATAGGCCCAATCTCCAGCCTAGCAGCCCGGGGCAAACGACACATGTCCACCCAGACAGCCGTCCAGGTGGCACAGAACATAGATCACCTGACTCCATCCGAATATATAGGTTCTCCCAGCAGGCCAATGGATTCAAGAAAACCCCTGCCCATTGGCTGAGATACCCCACATACCCATAACCTGACCTTAGGTTGCCCTTCTCCTATCTAGTACCACCAAGTACCCGACCACCTAGTGGTAGAAAAGAAAAGTGCAACAAGGCCAAACTTAGGAAGACATCAATAGATCTCTATCAAATCAACCAGGATAACTACTCCTGGCAAGTAAATTTGCGGAGGAGCTCCCTGCCTAAACTACAGGGTGCTACACTTAATGGGCATTCGAATAACCTGTCCCGGTTTCCGGTGGAGCACCCAGGGGAGGACATGAATTCTAATCAGGAGGATGTGGAAGTCACTGTGTACTACCCATGCAAGCTGCTTTACACACCACTGAGGAATAAGACCAGGACCAGGGATGAGCCGAACACCCCCCTGTTCGGTTCGCACCAGAACCTGCGAACAGACAAAATGTTCGTGTAAACTTTAGAACCCTATTAAATACAATGGACTCGAACATTCGAAATCTAAAGTGTTAATTATAAAGGCTTATATGCAAGTTATTGTCCTAAAAAGTGTTTGGGGACCTGGGTCCTGCCCCAGGGGACATGTATCAATGCAAAAAGAAGTTTTAAAAACGGCCGTTTTTTCGGGAGCAGTGATTTTAATAATGCTTAAAATGAAACAATAAAAGTGAAATATTCCTTTAAATTTCGTACCTGGGGGGTGTGTATGATATGCATGTGAAGTGGCGCATGTTTCCCGTGCTTAGAACTGTCCCTGCAAAAAATGTCATTTTTGAAAGAAAAAAATGCATTTAAAACTGACTCGTGGCTATTAATGAATTGTCGGCTCCCGGCAATACATACAAAAGTCATTGATAAAAAAAAAAAAAAAGCGTGGGGGTTCCCCAGAATTCAATTACCAGGCCCTTCAGGTCTGGAATGGATATTAAGGGGAACCCCGCCGCAAATTAAAAAAAAAATTGACGTGGGGTTCCCCCAAATATCCATTCCAGGCCCTTCAGATCTGGCATGGACTTTAAGGGGAACTCCACCCCAAATTTAAAAAAAAAATGGCGTGGAGTCCCCCTAAAAATCCATACCAGACCCCTTATCCGAGCACGCAACCTGGCCGGCCGCAGGGGAAAAGGGGGGGACGAGAGAGCGGCCCCCCCTCCCTCCTGAACCGTACCAAGCCACATGCCCTCAACATGGGGAGGATGTCCCCATGTTGATAGGGACAAGGGCCTCATCCCCACAACCCTTGCCCGGTGGTTGTGGGGGTCTGCGGGCGGGGGGCTTATCGGAATCTGGAAGACCCCTTTAACAAAGGGGACCCCCAGATCCCGGCCCCCCCCTATGTGAATTGGTAAGGGGTACATTGTACCCCTACCATTTCACGAAGAAAGCGTAAAAAAATGTTAAAAAAAACACACAAACACCTTGAAAAAGTCCTTTATTTAAAAAAATTAAAATAAATAAAAACATTCCAGCGGTGAAATCCAGTGTCCCGCGGCGATCCCGATATCCAGCGCTGTCCTTCATTGGTTGTGCCTGAGCGGACCTGATGGGGAACTCCCTCTCATTATTTTAAATGTATAGACCCGCCCCTTCTAAAGTTCCCCATCAGGTACGCTCAGCGGACCAGATGCGGAACATGAGAAGGGGCGGGTCTATACATGTATTACCAAAGTGAGAGCAGTTCCCCATCAGGTCCGCCCCCTCGGTATGTCGGACCCGCCTACGTCATTGGCTTGAGCGGGGAACTTCCTTCACTGTGTAATTTAAATTTACATAGTGAAGGAAGTTCCCCGCTCAAGCCAATGACGTAGGCGGGTCTGACATACCGAGGGGGCGGACCTGATGGGGAACTGCTCTCACTTTGGTAATACATGTATAGACCCGCCCCTTCTCATGTTCCGCATCTGGTCCGCTGAGCGGACCTGATGGGGAACTTTAGAAGGGGCGGGTCTATACATTTAAAATTCTGAGAGGGAGTTCCCCATCAGGTCCGCTCAGGCACAACCAATGAAGGACAGCGCTGGATATCGGGATCGCCGCGGGACACTGGATTTCACCGCTGGAATGTTTTTATTTATTTAAATTTTTTTTAAATAAAGGACTTTTTCAAGGTGTTTGTGTGTTTTTTTTAACATTTTTTTACGCTTTCTTCGTGAAATGGTAGGGGTACAATGTACCCCTTACCAATTCACATAGGGGGGGGCCGGGATCTGGGGGTCCCCTTTGTTAAAGGGGTCTTCCAGATTCCGATAAGCCCCCCGCCCGCAGACCCCCACAACCACCGGGCAAGGGTTGTGGGGATGAGGCCCTTGTCCCCATCAACATAGGGACATCCTCCCCATGTTGAGGGCATGTGGCTTGGTACGGTTCAGGAGGGAGGGGGGGCCGCTCTCTCGTCCCCCCCTTTTCCCCTGCGGCCGGCCAGGTTGCGTGCTCGGATAAGGGGTCTGGTATGGATTTTTAGGGGGACTCCACGCCATTTTTTTTTTAAATTTGGGGTGGAGTTCCCCTTAAAATCCATGCCAGATCTGAAGGGCCTGGAATGGATATTTGGGGGAACCCCACGTCAATTTTTTTTAAATTTGCGGCGGGGTTCCCCTTAATATCCATTCCAGACCTGAAGGGCCTGGTAATTGAATTCTGGGGAACCCCCACGCTTTTTTTTTTTTTTTATCAATGACTTTTGTATGTATTGCCGGGAGCCGACAATTCATTAATAGCCGCGAGTCATGCCCCGTACACACGATCGTTTTTAATGTCATTTTTTAAACCGACGTTTTTCTCCTCGTTTTTTTTCATGTTTCCTCTCAAGCCTGCCTTGCGTACACACCATCATTAAAAAAAACGATCAAGCAAAGCGCAGTGACACGTACGACGGCACTATAAAGGGGAAGTTCCGTTCGAATGGCGCCACCCTTCATGTTAGTAAAGGTTTTTGGGCGACGATTCGCGCTTTTCAGTCCATTACTGTGTAATGAATGTGCTATCTCCATTACGAACGCTAGTTTTACCAGAACGAGCGCTCCCGTCTCATACTTGATTCTGAGCATGCGCGTTTTTTTTCACGTCGTTAAAGCATACACACTATCGTTTTTCACGTCGTTAAAAAAAACGACATGAAAAACGACGTGAAAAAAGAGAGCATGTCCGGAATTTTTAATGGCCGTTTTTCACGTCGTTAAAAATGCTCTGGAGCCTACACACGATCATTTTTAATGGCCATTTTTTAAAATGGCATTTTTAACGGCATGAAAAACGATCGTGTGTATGGGGCATCAGTTTTAAATGCATTTTTTTCTTTCAAAAATGACATTTTTTGCAGGGACAGTTCTAAGCACGGGAAACATGCGCCACTTCACATGCATATCATACACACCCCCCAGGTACGAAATTTAAAGGAATATTTCACTTTTATTTTTTCATTTTAAGCATTATTAAAATCACTGCTCCCGAAAAAACGGCCGTTTTTAAAACTTCTTTTTGCATTGATACATGTCCCCTGGGGCAGGACCCGGGTCCCCAAACACTTTTTAGGACAATAACTTGCATATAAGCCTTTATAATTAGCACTTTAGATTTCTCCCATAGATTTTTCGAATTTGCCGCGAACACCCCAATTTGTTCGCTGTTCGGCGAACGGGCGAACAGGCAATGTTCGAGTCGAACATGAGTTCGACTCGAACTCGAAGCTCATCCCTAACCAGGACATGCCAGCCGAGGCTGCTGAACGTTATAGTCGAGAGGAGTGGGCACTGATCCAGCAGAAAGATTCATACCTGATACAGGTAAAAGGTTACCTCACTCGGAGATACAAGTCCGCCTCCTGAGATTGCCAGAAGTTGTCACCTGTCGCCCGGGCTATCCTGAGGCAGTGGCATCGCCTGGAATCACAGGACAAAGTGCTCTACTGTCAGGCAGGTATCCCCTCAGAGCCGCAGAATATTTTTCAAGTCGTGGTTCCACAGTCGCATATCCTTCGGATCTGCCAAGTACTTCACAGAACGGGCAGCCATTTTGGGGTAGATTGGACTGAAGCACTGGTGCAGAGATACTTCTTCTGCCCTTATTTGTCCAACTGGGTGCACAATTCTTGTCAAGAGTGTGAAAGATGTGCCATACACAAGGCTTCCTCTGAAAAGACCACGCCCATGGCAATTACCACCTCTGAAATGTTCGAATTGGTGACCATAAACTTCTTGACAATCTCCAGTGCGTCCTCTGGCTACCAATATGCGTTGGTTCGAACTTTGAGTCTGTAATCCTGACTGAACTGCCAAGCACACTAGAGGAAGCTAGCTAGAGCCCAAGCAGCCCGTTTCAGGTGGTGGGGCAGACATTCCCACCTATCCCTGTCTATGATCTGGTCCTGTGAAAAAGTGACAAAATAGGCTGAGACCTTGTGTTCTAAGTTAGGAATGCACCAGGAAACCCACTGATGGCCGGGAGGCATTTGACCCTGTGGAAGCTCCAACTCTTCTAGTAATTTGGTTCTAGATATACAGTATTATCTTTGAACAGCCATCATCAACCAAGGGTTCCTCCAGAGGCTGCTAGGGGTTCCTTGAGCTTTGGCTGATTGACCCGCCCATGTGATTGTGCCTGCAAAGTTCTGGGGTAAATACCACTTGACAAAGCTAGCTGCATGAACCCAAAGATCTTTTTTGGCTGTCTGGTGGCTAGTGGGAAGAACTCCACCCTTACAAAGTGAGGGCCATTTTTTCACACTGACCACAAATTAAAGGGTTCCCTTAGAAATATATATTTTTTTCAAGGGTCCCTCTGGAAGAGAAAGACTGTCTTAGAGTGAGTGAACTGTAAGTACACAGTAGTAGTAGTTCTATGTAGCACACGGACCCTTTTCCCTACCTTTGGCTCACTTGCAGGAAAAAGTCACACCGTACTATATGCCCGTACCCTCCTGGTTGAGGAGGTTGAGCGGTGGTATGTATTTGGGTCCCACAGCTAGGTTCTTCTGTTAGTTGGTTCTCATCTCCTAGGATATAGGGACAAGTCTCTGTTTTCCCCCCAAGTAATTCCAATGTCCACACCACTCTAAACTCCAACGTTGAGTTTATTTTGTCAATGTTCAGCAGATAGGAAAGGGTGGATGAGAGACAGGACAGCAAGGTTTTGGGAGGTTAGTCCAGGCACAAGTAGATATTACAATCGCTACTCTATCCCAGAGTAGGTTTAGCTCACCCGGATAGTCTCCTGTACAGTGGATCCTAGCAGCCGAAGTGATGCTCGGACGTTTAATCAGGTTCTTTTCCTAGATACGATCGGGAGACTCTCTGCCACAGAATCTATCAGACCCCGAACTTCTCAGCTTTTGGTATATAAGGACAGGTGCCAGCAGCAGCACATTACTAGGCCCTTGGTGGATAGAAGAATCCTTCCAGAAAGTTACCGGGCCCCTTCCTTCACCGTGAACTCTCACCGGTCCGTCAGAAAGGTCCTCCCCCGGCCTCCTCTTCTTAGAAGCGGGCTCCCTCGCAAGGGACACCCTGGTATTCCTCTTCCCAGAGGTGGGCTCCAGCTAAAGGTGCTGGGCCCAGTGTTGAAGATGCAGCCCCAGGGCTAAAGGTGCCTGGGACTGATGCACACGTGGCCCCATGGCCTGGAGGGCCATGCGCCACGCACTTGGACTCCGACTTCTCTCCTCCTCTGAAGACACCTCCCAGGCCGCGTCTGCCCCTTATGTATCCTCTCCCAGCATGCACAGCAGGCCAACCATGCCCACTGTACCGCTGCCGAGAGAGGACACCCCAAGGCACAGCACTAGTACTGATGGTTCAACCCTCACAGGGAACTGCACACGAGTATACCACCTGGAGAAATAAAGTAGCACAACCTATAAATGAGAATGGCCTGAGCCCAACTACTATCTCAGACCAGACCCTAAATTTGGGTATATAGCACCCCTAAATGGGGTGGGCGCTACATCTATAAAAAATAAATAAAATAACAAACTGTGTAGAGACAGCAACGATAAGCACCCAGCAGGACTGCGAGGCAATGCAGCAATCTGGATTTTTTTTTTATGACACATAGGAAAGTGGTACTGATGGCATTATGATATGTGGGTGGTTGTGTGCCCCTCTGACAGCTCTGTCACCCTGTACCACAGCCCATGTTAGCTCTGCCTACTCTGCCCCCTTGTTTTGATTAGAAAATAGATTTTTTTGTTACGCTTGCTCTGAAAAAAAAAGCTGCTGTGAGCTATATAAATGGCTGTCTGGTAACTAGGCATTTGTTCATGAGATCTTAGATGAGGAGCTTGGGGACTGACTTTCCGGTAGAACTAGCCAAACAGTAGTTCAAAAGGGAGTGGTGTTGGAGCAAACACTAATGTGTGTGTGCTAGAAAAATGTCCTACCTAGCATTTTATGTTACATGCATGCTACATTTTTAAACATTATTCTGTAAAGAAAATGACAACTTTACAAGAGACCAATATGGCCCCCACACACACGGTGCACTGTGATATTGCCTGCTGTGCCTTGTGGTGCTTCAAAAGCTGAGGAACTGCTGATCTCGAAATCTCTATGTACTTAGAGAAGGCTCCATGCTTTCGCCATCCTGTTCTTTGGTCGCAATTAAAACACTGATACACCGTGTTTCTTGCATTCTCAGTGGGTTGTCCCGAGTCAAGGCCACTGCCTGTTTGTTCTGATCTATCATATGACTTTCCCAGAGAGGGGCACCGACATTTCAGCAGGTTGCAACAGTGCTGGAAGGAAACCAAGTCATCAGACTGCCAAATCTCAATCAGCCCCCTGCATTGTGTGCATTATGGCTCCATTCCCTGACCTCAATCACGAACGCTCTTTATGTTCATTTCAGGCATTGTAGGCTGCTCCTTGTCAATGAGGAACTGACTAACAGAGGCACATTGGCTACTGGATGGTGTTCGCATCATGTTGGTATTGCTTTTATGTTGATGCTTGCTTGCTGTGTTAATTAGTTCAACATAGGTGCTGTACACAGTATTGTGTTTAATGTAGATTTTTTTTGTTTTTAACAAAATAATGTTTAATGTAGATTTAAATCTGATCCCTAAAAATCTCATGTAAACCTCAAGATGTTAATGTAATTTCAAATGTTCTTCCTAATTATAGTTAAAAACCTTTCAAAAGTTGCCCATCTGCAGCAGCTCTTTTCTCCTCTTTCTTCTCAAAGGAGACTTGGCAGCAGTGGGAGCCATAGGAACCCCCACGCGGTTATAAATGTCAGTTTTGCTGCAGCAGGTTCTATACACGGTATAGATGTGCCAATTTACAGGCAAACGAAGGGGACCCCCCAGGCACTATATTTAAAGGATTTTTTATTTTTTATTGCTTCATTTTAACCACTTGCCGCCCGCCCTATAGCGGATTGACGGCGGCAAAGTGGTTGCAAAATCCTGACAGGACAGAGCCGATCGGCTGCTCCTCTGACAGGGGGGGGTTTGTGCTGATCGATTATCAGCACAGCCCCCCCGAGGATGCCCACTGGACCACCAGGGATGCCACTAGACCACCAGGGATGCCACTGGACCACCAGGGAAGCACACCATAAAAAGGTAAATAAGGTATGCCACCCTAGACCACCAGGGATAATGGATGCCAATCAGTGCCACAATGGATGCCAATCAGTGCCCACAATGGGCACCACTGATTGGCAGGCATTATTGTTTGGCACTGATTGGCATCCATTAGTACAGTACAGTGCCACCTATCAGTGCCCACCCATGCCACCTATCAGTGCCCACCCATGCCCACCTGTGCCACCTATCAATGCCCATCCATGCCGCCTATCCATGCCTATCTGTGCCCACCCGTGCCGCCTATCTGTGCCCACCCGTGCCGCCTATCTGTGCCCACCCGAGCCACCTATCTGTGCCCACCCGTGCCGCCTATCTGTGCCCACCCGTGCCGCCGATCGTTGCCCATCCGAGCTGCCGATCGTTGCCCATCCGTGCCGCCGATCGTTGCCCATCCGTGCCACCTCATCGGTGCCCATCCGTGCCTCCTTATCTGTGCCCGTCAGTGCAGCCCCATCAGTGCCCATCAGTGAAGGAGAAAACTAACTTATTTGCAAAGTTTTGTAACTGAAACCAAAATAAAAACTTTTTTTTTTTCAAAATTTTCGGTCTTTTTTTTATTTTTTAGCAGAAAATAAAAATCGCAGAGGTGATCAAATACCACCAAAAGAAAGCTCTATTTGTGGGAACAAAATGATAAAAATTTAGTTTGGGTACAGTGTACCATGACCGCGCAATTGTCATTCAAAGTGCAACAGCGCAGAAAGCTGAAAATTGGTCTGGGCAGGAAGGTGTTTAAGTGCCCAGTATGGAAGTGGTTAAGTATTATTAACATCACTGCTCCTGTAAAAACGATCTTTTTTTAAAATATTTTTAGTATTGATACATGTCCCCCAGGGCAGTACCCAGGCCCAAATACCCTTTTTATGGCCAATACCATGCCTATAAGCCTTCAAAATGGGCACTTTTGATTTTTCAAGTTTGGGTCCCATAGATTTTAATAGGGTTTTAGTGCCTTTAGATGCATTGCAGCCCATAGGCTACCTAACACACCACTCCCAAACAGATTTCCGCATTGCAATGCACTGCATTGTGGTGTAAAAGGGCAATGTTATCCAGTTAGAGTTTACGTTAAGTTTAAAAAAAAACTTTTAACTTTTTTTTTTTTAAATACCAATGTGAGAGTGATCATCTTAGTGAAAATGTATTAAACATTGTTTGCATACTGTACATACTTTGTAAATATACCTGTAGGGACCCGGCAATAAGCAGTAGTAGTGTCCATATTCTGCTTATTGCCATATTAATGTATTGCTGCTGGGCTGAAGTCTGTCTCAGTCTGACCTGTTAGTTCTGCTTCCAGCTGATTTTTTAGCCAAGTTCAGGTTGTTGTTTGCCTACTGCTTGAGAATGTCCCTGGTAATAGTGTGGGGAGAGCATGGGTTGTGAATATGTATAACTCCCTGGACAAGCAATAAGAGGTTTATTGTCAGTGGTGCATGCTAGGAAAGAGTATAAATAGTTGAGGGTACTGTCATGGCCGTGATATATAAAAATTGTCATAATTCATGAAACACTCAGCCAAGAAGTCAACATACCAGAGGAGCATTTCAGCCCCCCCACCTGAAAAGGTTGAATGAATTATCATCCCCAGTGGAGAGTGGAGGTCAATATACAAACCTTATGTTTGTAGCGGGGTCTCCTTTAAGGCCCCGGGACTACGTTACCCAGAACCCCAGTTGGCCACCGCAGAGACTCATGGGAGGGGCTATTTAAGGAGGAGGCGAGGCGGAGCTCGGCCTCTTTTGACAACGCGCTGCAAGCAAGAGTTTCTTCCTGTGCGGATCTGCTGCAGTGCAAGGCCTGAAGCCTGGGCCTTGCGCAACTTCCAAAGAGCCTTCCACCCCACTGCGGAGCCTGGGTGGCACCGGACTTGTCAAGTGAGGACATCAGTTAGATCGGGGACCCGATTGTTGCAGACGCTGTGTGCGGAGACACAGCAGGTGGAAGTCCCGGACTGGGATCGCGTCCGGAGTGGTGAGCGAGCACTTGCTCAAACCAATAGACTGTACCGTGTTTAGGCCTATAGACTGCCTTGGCCCACCTATCGTTGTTTGTTGCTCCATTAGGAGGCCCGTAGCAGGACAGAGTTGAGGGGTCTCCAGTTTAGTGTTCCTTGAGACTGCCTATTTGTGGATTACAAATATCATCTCATCAAGTGCACCACCGAAAGTTTGCATGCGAAGAAATCGTAGAGTGAAAAGACTGAGATTTATTCTATGTCAGGCCTGACTAGGGGGGAGATAGAATATTGTTTAGTGCGCCACAGGGCGCGCACACCATAATAGCTGTGCGCGGTGGGTTACCACGCTAGGCCATTGTTGTGTGCTATACCTATTGCTACAGGGCTCTGTAAGCAAGTTGCATGTGTTCTGTTCTGCCTATGCTTTTGATATAAAGTAAAGCCGTTGCATTTGATCTTTCGTCTCAGTGTGTTGTCTTACTGCTAAAAGAGATTGCCCTTTGCAATATTACTGAATGTGATATAAGTTTAACCCTAGACTAACTGTGCCAGAGCGGGTCGAGTAAGATTGCCGGGGGTTGGCGGTGCTGTACGCAGGGCCCGAAATCAAACCAGCGGCTCTCTTAACTGGGGGTAGCACTACACGTGGGGGCTCGTCCGGGATCCTGTTGCAGCAAGTAACGCACCAAAAATACCAGCATGGACCCACTAGAAGTAGGACAGTGGTGCAAAGCGGTCGGCACAGATCCAGCCTGGGTAGTAGTCATAGAACTCCCAGGGATCTGGCAAGAAGAAGCGGTGAAGCAGCTAGTGATGTCACCGTCACCGTATCAGAAAGCATGGGTGGTGGATGTCAGGACGAATTCCTCACTGACCCACGCATTAATAGAGTGGAAGGATGGAGTCCCAGAACATTTCAAGAACTCAAGTGTAGAAACTATAGATGATCAGACTTATAGCCTAATACACGTGCTGCCGCTCAAGCCAGGAGGACGGTTTCAGACACCGAAACTATCTCCATCACCCACCCCAAAAGCAGAAAAACAGCAGAAAAGGGAGAGTCCCGGGTCGTCATCTGCCACCCTCAGTGCAGAGTTGTGTGCGGTCCTAGGGGAACTTGTAGCCCAGTGTAAGAAGGATCCTACAGATTACCAAATGTCAGGATACAGAAAACTTAGAATATTCTCAGGAAGGAAACCTGTACCTTCGGGTGAAGAGGGGTTTGAGGAGTGGTTAGACGGTGCCACTCAGGCCCTAGAAGAATGGGAAGTCCCAGACCACAGAAAGAAGCAGAGAATTGCCGAGAGCTTGAAGGGGCCTGCTCTAGAGGCCATACGCAACCTCAAGATGAGTAAGACAGATTGTGATGCACAGGACTATCTGGACATTCTGCAGAATGTGTTCGGTGGAACAGAGAAAATCACTGAGCTCACCTATCAGCTGGAGCACTGCTACCAGAAGACAGGAGAGAAGCTGTCAGAGTTCATGAGGCGCCTGGATAAGATCCTGCATAAGATGATTCTTAAGAAGGGGATTGACCCATGGAAGGTGGATGAGGCCCGTGTTCAACAGGTGATGAGAGGATCTCAGCCCTTGGACCCCATCGCATTGGCGCTACGCACAAGACAGGACGGGAAGAGCCTGGAGTACCCTGACCTGATTTGAGTGGTCAGAAAGGAAGAAGCTATGCTGGAGGAGAAGAAGAGGAGCCTACCAGTTGAGTCGGTAAGTCCTCCTCCAGTGATGGTCAGGACGGCCATGACCCTGGAAAGAGACTTAGAGGTGGATACCTTGAAGTCGCAGATGTCCCAAGTATTGGAGATGCTGACCTCCCTGATGGAAAATAAGTCAAGGGAACCAGAGAGGGAAAGTCCGAGGAAGGAGCTGTTTCCCAACACCTCAGCGCCCGCATCCCTGGAAGATTGGGGGGATGTGATTTGTTTCAATTGTGGAGGAGCTGGCCATTTCGCCAAAGTGTGTGCCAGCCCAAAGAAAAAAAAGATGAATAACCGCAAGCCGCCGGAAAACTTCAGCGGGCTCCGATGAAGGAGTCAACCGGGTGCCCATCATCTCCAGTGAGCTCCAAACTGAATGAGAAGCACATAAAAAGAGTGGAGAAGACCCCTCAGAAGAAATGCAAGGTTCCTCAGAAGGAACACACCCCAAAGAAAGAGAGTAGTGTCCCTCAGCAGGTAGTTACACCCATCAAAAGGAGGGAGATCAATGCATACCAGGCCCAAGAGAGACTTAAGTCCAAAGAGAAATGGAAGAAAGAAAGCCAAAAGGGAAAATGCAAAGATCAAAAGAAAGAGACCCCCTTGAAGCGATATCCAGAGAAGCTGGTGGGTCCCTCCCCGATAGTACCAGTTCAAGTGGAGGGAGTTTACACAAGAGCTATATTGTATACTGGGGCGCAGGTGACCCTGTTGTACCGGGACTTTTATGACAAGCATTTAAGTCACCTGCCCATCCAGAAGATTGAAGAGTTGGAGATATGGGGAATTGGGACAGAGAGTTTCCCTTATGATGGCTATCTGCCTATAAAACTGACTTTTGACCCGTCCATAGCCGGGAAGGCTGAAGTGTTTGATACCTTAGCTGTGGTATGCCCCCGACCGCCTGAAGCTAACAAGAGTTCCTTAATAATAGGGACCAACATGGATCTGGTCCGAAGACTTCTGGCCCCTCTGACAAGAAGGAAAGACCTCACAGACACTGAGATCCACCCAATGTTGAAGACAGCCTACCAACAGCTGATCTTGGAACAGAAGGCCCCGGAAGAGGGGGTAGGGAAGGTCTGGAGGCTGGGGAGAAGGGGAATAGTGCTGCAGCCCAGTGAAGTAACCTGCTTGAAAGCCACAGTGAAACTCACTTGGGAGCAGCCTGGCCCATTTGTCATGTTGGAACCCGACGCAAGGGAAGAACATTCGGGGTTAGAAGTAGTCCCAGAAGTGGTCCCGGTGAGGGCCCTGAAGAAGGCTCATTGTAAAGTGCCTGTGAGCGCCAGTAATACCACGGATGGCCCCATGGAAATCCCAGCCAGGCTGTTACTGGGCCGGGTGAGCCCAGCTACCCCAGTTGCTTCATCAGATGTGGAGAAGACAGATGGAGAAAGTACTGTGTGGGAGAAACTTTCCATTGAGAATCCAAACCTGCCCAGGGCTTGGAAAGAGAGAGCCAAGGCCCAGTTGACCAGGTGGGAAAGGATCTTTTCCCAAGATGAATTTGATGTGGGGTGTGCTAGGAGTGCCACCCATCGAATCCGCCTCCAGGAAGACAAGCCCTTCAGGGAGAGGGTTAGGCGGGTTCCATTAGCAGACCTCAAAGACTTGAGGGAGCAGCTCGCCGAGCTCAAGCGAACAGGGGTGATTCGAGAATCTAGAAGTCCCTATGCCTACCCTATAATGGTGGTCCGGAAGAAGAATGGGTCACTGAGGCTGTGCATAGACTATAGGACCCTCAACAGGAGAACCATACCGGACCAGTATACCACTCCGAGGATAGAGGATGCCCTACAGAGCTTGTCTGGAGCCAAGTGGTTCAGTGTTATGGACCTAAAGAGAGGGTACTATCAGATCCCGATGCATCCAGAAGACAAAGAGAAGATGGCTTTCATAACCCTAGTAGGGTTCTTTGAATTTGATTGGATGCCTCAAGGTTTGTCTGGAGCCCCAGCTACCTTCCAACGTCTCATGGAGAAGACTGTAGGAGACATGAAGAGAGGCTGGAGAAAGTTTTGAAGAGACTGAGTGAGGAAGGACTCAAGCTCTCACCTGAAAAATGCCAATTCTATCAGTCATCAGTCAACTATCTGAGGCACATAGTGTCTGAAGATGGGGTAGCCACAGACCCCGAAAAATTGGAGGCAGTCACCTTCTGGCCCAGGCCCACCACTGTGACAGAGCTCAGATCCTTTCTGGGGTTCTGTTCCTATTACAGGAGGTTTGTGGAGGGGTTTGCTCGGATAGCCAGGCCTCTGAATGAGCTGCTTAAGACGGAGGGGGAAGAGGACGACACAGGCCCCAGAAAGCCAGGGGAGTCAGTCAAGGACCAGTGGAATGAGAAGTGTGAGGATGCCTTTCAGATGTTGAAGAAGACATTAACCACTGCCCCTGTCCTGGCCTACGCAGACCCTAAGAAGCCTTATGAACTTCATGTAGATGCCAGTCATGATGGTTTGGGAGGAGTGCTGTACCAGGAGCATGAAGAGCAACTGAGGCCTGTTGCGTATGTGAGCAGAAGTCTGACTCCTTCCGAGAAGAACTACCCCACCCATAAGTTGGAGTTCCTGGCCCTCAAGTGGGCCGTAGTTGACAAACTCCGAGATTATCTGTATGGGGCAGATTTCACTGTGAAAACGGACAACAACCCCCTCACCTATCTTTTCACCACAGCTAAGCTGGATGCCACAGGACATAGATGGCTGGCGGCACTGTCTGCATCTCGGTTTCCAGCCCCAGGTCTGTACTTCAGGCTGAAATTGAAGGCAGACGCTTTGTCTAGAAGATCTCACGTCCCCACTTGCAGTACAGAAGACTGGACCCAAGTGGCACCCGACGGGGTGCGGGCCCTCTGTCAAGGGGCTGAACTCCAAGCCAGTGGCGGCTCAAGAGCAGAAGAGATAGGGGTTACCATAGTAGGAGTTCCCAAGCAATACTGTGGAATAACCCAACTGGGGGAAGATAACTTGCCAAAGTTGTCAAAAAAAGAGTTGAGATCTGACCAATTGGAAGACCCCATGGGAAGATTGGTCTTGGAGGCCCTAGAGAATCAGGATCCGAATAGACTCTTACGCCACCCGGTCAGATTAAGGAAGGAGTGTGAGTCGGAAGGTGGATGAGGAAGGAGTGGGACAGGTTGCAGGTGCATCAGGGAGTGGTCTACCGAAGGGGCCCCTCTGATGACCTAGAAGACAAATGGCAATTGTTTTTGCCTGAGAAGCACCGAGAGACAGTCCTGGTTGCCCTGCACGACAACCATGGCCACCTAGGGGCGGAAAGGACCTTTCAACTCGTTAGGGACCGTTTCTATTAGCCCTGCATGAGGGCTGAAGTTGAAGAATACTGCCACTCATGTGCACGATGCATCCAGAGAAAGACTTTACCTCATCAAGCTGCCCCAATGGGCCATCTGCAAAGTCAAAGCCCACTTGATCTGGTATGCATTGATTTTCTCTGCCTCGAACCCGACCTGAGTGGACTAGGAAATGTTCTGGTAGTAACCGACCATTTCACCCGGTATGCCCAGGCCTTTCCAACCAAGGACCAGAAGGCCTCCACCGTGGCCAAAGTGCTGATGGAGAAATACTTTGTACACCATGGGCTACCACAACGGCTCCATTCAGATCAGGGAAGGGATTTTGAAAGTCGATTGATCCGGAAGCTCCGGGATTCTTTGGGAATCAAGAAGACAAGAACTACCCCCTATCATCCACAAGGTGATGCTCAGCCGGAAAGATTCAACCGAACCCTGCTCAACATGCTGGGGACCCTAAGCAGTGAAAAGAAGCAGCATTGGAGCAACCACATAGCGGCAGTTGTGCATGCATACAACAGCACCACCAGTGACGCTACAGGGTACTCACCCTATCGACTTATGTTCGGGAGAGAAGCAAGACTACCCGTAGATCTGGCCTTTGGCACTTCCATAGACCATTGTTCTGCTGCTTCCCACAAGGGATATGTCGATAGGCTGAGACGCAATTTGAAATTTGCCTATGAACAGGCCCAGGCGGCCTCGGAGCAAAGGGGGGCCCGCAACAAGAAAAATTTTGACCTGAAAGTTAGGATTCAGGATTTGCAACCAGGAGACAGAGTGTTGCTACGGAACTTGGGGGTCCCTGGAAAACACAAGCTTGCAGACAGATGGAGACCTGAACCTTATGTTGTTTTCAAAAGGCTACCGGGCCTGCCCGTTTACAGACTTAAACCAGAAGGGAAGGTGGGACCTTTGAGGACCTGGCATCGGAACCACCTACTCCCACTAGCGGAGGCAGTTCGGATACCCCCTGTGACGGATTCCCCTGAGCCAACTTCCATCCTGGATACTCCCAGACCAAACACTCGTGCCCAGACCCCTCAGATTGGGGATACAGAGACCTCGGAGATGAGTGAAGATGAGGGAGAAGAACTTGACTGGCTTTGGCCTTCACAGGCCCCAGGAACCTCTGCTATTGATCTTCCACCTGAAGAAGACACCATAGATCAGACGCTGAATACAGAAGCTACTGAGTTCATTCCATCCAGTCCTTGGTCAGATTCTTGGGAGGGTGCCTGTGACTTACCCCCTGAGGAAGATCCAAGGGAGTCTCTGTACCTCCCTGCTCCAGAGTCCAGTGCTCCTGAACCAGAAGAAATCCCCAGGTCAGTTCCAGAAGAAGAGCCTGTTCTAACAGAAAGCCCAAGAGGACAGAGGAAGCGAAGAGCCATAAAATCTCCCAGAAGATTAACTTACCCACAGATGGGGCAGAGTGCGGAGGACACTGTGGTTACTGCTAGGAGGAGTATGGAAGACCCTGACCCTCCCACTGTTCATTTAGTGGGGGGGGGCAACCCCAACTCACTCTCTGGCACAGTTAGGCAGGACACTGATGATAGTGTGACCTGTGGGAAGGGAAGTTCACTGCCTCGTTTTTGGTGGGAATTTCCTCTGCCAACATCATACGAAACTTTGATTGATGTTGTACGTTCTGTGATTTAAGTTTATGCTATCTTTGGGGACCAAAGAGTTTAAGTGGGGGGAGTGTGTAGCGGGGTCTCCTTTAAGGCCCCGGGACTACGTTACCCAGAACCCCAGTTGGCCACCGCAGAGACTCATGGGAGGGGCTATTTAAGGAGGAGGCGAGGCGGAGCTCGGCCTCTTTGGACACTGCGCTGCAAGCAAGAGTTTCTTCCTGTGCGGATCTGCTGCAGTGCAAGGCCTGAAGCCTGGGCCTTGCGCAATTTCCAAAGAGCCTTCCACCCCACTGCGGAGCCTGGGTGGCACCGGACTTGTCGAGTGTGGACATCAGTTAGATCGGGGACCCGATCGTTGCAGACGCTGTGTGCGGAGACACAGCAGGGGGAAGTCCCGGACTGGGATCGCGTCTGGAGTGGTGAGCGAGCACTTGCTCAAACCAATAGACTGTACCGTGTTTAGGCCTATAGACTGCCTTGGCCCACCTATCGTTGTTTGTCCTGCTACGGGCCTCCTAATGGAGCAACAGAGTTGAGGGGTCTCCAGTTTAGTGTTCCTTGAGACTGCTTTTTGTGGATTACAAATATCATCTCATCAAGTGCACCACCGAAAGTTTGCATGCGAAGAAATCATAGAGTGAAAAGACTGAGATTTATTCTATGTCAGGCCTGACTAGGGGGGAGATAGAATATTGTTTAGTGCGCCACAGGGCGCGCACACCATAATAGCTGTGCGCGGTGGGTTACCGCGCTGGGCCATTGTTGTGTGCTATACCTATTGCTACAGGGCTCTGTAAGCAAGTTGCATGTGTTCTGTTCTGCCTATGCTTTTGATGTAAAGTAAAGCCGTTGCATTTGATCTCTCGCCTCAGTGTGTTGTCTTACTGCTAAAAGAGATTGTCCTTTGCATTATTACTGAATGTGATATAAGTTTAACCCTAGACTAACTGTGCCAGAGTGGGTCGAGTAAGATTGCCGGGGGTTGGCGGTGCTGTACGCAGGGCCCGAAATCAAACCAGCGGCTCTCTTAACTGGGGGTAGCGCTACATGTTGAAACAGAGTAACCGGAACAACAGTGCCACTTCACACAAAACCAAATGACAATACCCCATACCTCCCAACTTTTTGAGATGGGAACAAAGGACACCTATCAGCAAAAGTATGCAGGCATAGGACACACCCTTTACCAAGCCCCCTTGAAGGAGAATTGTACAAAAAAATAAGATTGGTTAAACCAACAAGTGCTTTTTTTACCACTACTATTCCTTTTTATGGGCTTTTAAAATTTACAAATGCAGCAATTTAGAACTCGGATGAAAGGTTTAGCGCTGCAAAACACTTTTTGATAGATAAAAAGTGCATTTTATATATGAAGGAATATGAACCAATGTGACTCCATTCTGTAGTCAGCATCCATTTTGAGATGAAATAGCTTACTTTGCATAAATTGTCCTTTGCACAGATATTTGTCTCATTAGTTTTTAGTTCTCACAGAGTATGCAATTCCCCGAAGTGACGTTAATACACTTCTAATCTCATGTCTGTCCAGATATTGTTTTGGTACACTCTGTGTAGAGTCTCATAAACAAACCTTGTTTATAGTACATTCTGTTAGAAGTCTCACGCTCAACATAAGATGTAATATTGTTTAGGTTGGTTTATGCATGTCTTCTTGTTATTGTATTTTTACCATATAAGCTGTAAGAATTAAACTACATATCAGATCACTCTGAGCAACGAACACTGTCTGCGTGTTAAATGTGTTCAGGGCAATCTCCGAGCTCGTAGAGACGAGGAAACAACTTGGTCAGATCTCGTACAGTCTATTTGAACTAAGGAGGTTAACCCCATCAATATACAACTATAAGATCAGACCAAAATGAGGGACAAATGAGGAGGAAAGAGGGACAGTGGGACATTGTTCCAAATCAGGGACAGTCCCTCCAAATCAGGGACTGTTGGGAGCTATGCAATACTCACCTGGTATTTTGAGTTCTAGATATCAAGGCCTTTGTTAAAAGAAAGCCAGGGTAAATAACCCCATTGTTTCAAAGGGTGAGATCGTCTCTTAAGTAAAGCACCCAGTGTTGACTCAGCTTTTCCTAGACAATGGCATAAGACTCCAGTTAATTATACGCCAGAATAACACCAGTCACAAGTTGAAACAGAACCAACTGTCAGTAACAGGTGTGACCAGAACTGTGTGGACTGCAACAGAGGGAACCAAATGCATGTAAAGTGAATAATAAAGTTTATTAAGAAAAGTGAATACAAATAAACCCACCTCCAATACCAAACTGTGTACAACAACCAACAACAAGACGTGACCTAAAAACAATAATAGACTGACAAGTAAGAACAATAGAAGGGGAATACCGGAATCGTAAACGTAGCCAGGCCAGGGTCATACACAGGAGATCAGCAGATGGGGGCAAGGAACAAGACGGGACAGGGAGAAGGTGGACGGGATCAGGCTGCGGGCCCGGGCAGGGATACAGAATAACAGGGTCACAGGAGGGGCAGGATCAGGTTCACAGGTCAAAGGATCAGATCGGGGCTCGAGGACAATACCAAGGCAGGGAGTGTAATCATTAGCCGGGTATATATACACACTCCTGCTTTTAGCCTCAGGTGACGCCTGATTGCAGGAGGTGATGTTGGCTCCACACATCCAGGAGACACCCGCTGGTGGACATCGTTACTGTGGCCCAAAGATTTAACAGTGCCACCAGCAGGTGAAACCTTTCTTGACAACTCCAGACTGTCAGGAGACACCCGCTGGTGGACACCAGTACTGGGATCCACAGAATCAACAGCGCCACAACAGGTGAAACCTTTCCTGCCACCAACAGTATATGTAATATATACACTGCTCAAAAAATTTGAAGGAACACTTTTGAATCAGAACTCCTGGGATATTGATCTGGTCAGTTAGGTAGCAGAGGGGGAGGGGTGTATACAGTGGGGGTTGTTAATCAGTTTCAGCTGCTTTGCTGATAATTAAAATTAACAACAGGTGCACTAAATGGGCAACAATGAGACGACCTCCAAAAACAGGAATGTTTTTTCAGGTGGAGGTGTCTGACATTTTTTTTCCCTACTCATCTTTTCTGACTGTTTTTCACAAGTTTTGCATTTGGCTAGGGTCAGTGTCACTACTGGTAGCACGAGACGATACTTGGACCCTATAAATGTTGCACAGGCAGTCCAACTCCTCCGGAATGGCACATCAATATGTGTCATTGCCAGAAGGTTTGCTGTGTCTCCCAGCACAGTCTCAAGAGCATGGACGAGATTCCAGGAGACAGGCAGTTACTCTAGGAGAGCTGGACAGAGCCTTAGAAGGTCCTTAACCCATCAGCAGGACCGGTATCTGCTCCTTTGTGCAAGGAGGAACAGGATGAGCACTGCCAGAGCCCTACAAAATGACCTCCAGCAGGCCACTGGTGTGAATGTCTCTGACCAAACAATCAGAAACAGATTTCATGGGGGTGGCCTGAGGGCCCGACGTCCTCTAGTGTGCTCTGTGCTCACTGCCGGACACTGTGGAGCTCGATTGGCATTTTCCATTGAACACCAGAATTGGCAGGTCCGCCACTGGTGCCCAATGCTTTTCACAGATGAGAGCAGGTTCACCCTGAGCATATGTAACAGACGTGAAAGGGTCTGGAGAAGCCGCAAAGAACTTTACGCTGCCTGTTACATCATTCAGCATGACCAGTTGTCAGGGTCACCTGTGGCCAGGTGACAGATGCACACCGTAGGGGGACAGGAGTGCACCGCGAGGTAGTGAACCCTATGGCTGGCTTCTGCGGATAGGGAACTGGGTGGTTGTGGAAAGCGGGACCAGAGGAGCACAACCGGGATCCAAACGGAAGCTAGAGCCAAGATTCCCCAGGGCGCGGAGTCTAAGACCCAGCTGGTCTTCTCCAGGGCCTCTAGTGGTGAGGATGTTAGCTGCAGGCTGGGACCAGGTCGCGGCCCCTGGAGTTTCCTAGCTCACGCCCCGTAGGATAAGGGGAAAAGAGGGGAAGCAGCAGCAGACGATAAGAGGGAACCGAATAACAAGCTGAAGGTCAGGGGCCACAAGCAGACAAGGATAACGAAGAACGAGCCGAAGGTCAAGGGTCACGAGCAGACAGGGATAGTCGGGGACAAGCCAATAACGTAACAGAGAGACAGACGTAGCACACGGCAGGCAGGAACCCAAACACACAATGCCTAACAAACACGTTGATCAGCAAAGCAGGCTTGCAGTGCACAGGTTAATATAGTGTTCAGTGATAGGGCCTGGGGTGGAGTCAGGCTGGGAGGAGATTATAAAGGAAGCCAGGTGAAGGAGGTCTGGTCTCTAGATGAACACATGAGGAGGAAGGTAAGATGGCAGACAGACATTAATGCATATCCATGACACCAGTTTGGTGGCGGGTCAGTGATGGTCTGGGGAGGCATATCCATGGAGGGACGCACAGACCTCTACAGGCTAAACAATGGCACCTTGACTGCCATTAGGTATCGGGATGAAATCCTTGGACCCATTGTCAGACCCTACGCTGGTGCAGTGGGTCCTGGGTTCCTCCTGGTGCATGACAACGCCCGGCCTCATGTGGCGAGAGCATGCAGCCAGTTCCTGGAGGATGAAGAAATTGGTACCATTGAATGGCCCCCACACTCACCTGACCTAAATCCAAAAGAACACCTCTGGGACATTATGTTTCGGTCCATCCGGTGCCGCCAGGTTGCACCTCTGTCTGTTCAGGAGCTTAGTGATGCTCTGGTCCAGATCTGGTAGGAAATACCCCAGGACACCATCCGTCGTCTCAGTACAAGCACTTGGGGGCCATACAAAGTACTGAGGACCATTGAGTTGTTGCAATGAAATTTTAGCAAAATGGACTAGCTTGCTGCATAATTTTTTCTCTTTGATTTTTGGGGTGTCTTTGAATTCAGCCCTCTGTAGGTGAATAATTTTCTTTTCCATCAAATGATGTGCCATCCTTTCATTCCTAACACTTTACCCAGTCCATATCAGTATAGATATCCAGCATGAGATTTTTGCCCGTTGAGATCTGATGTGTTTTCAAAGTGTACCTTTAATTTTTTTGAGCAGTGTATATATCCATATAGTAGGTAGGAGCACTGGAAGGGAGCCTTGACGGGGCCTGCAGCTTACGCATGTATTTACAAATGCATGCAACTAAACCCCTATTTTTAATGCACTGTTAGACAGGTGAATTTGGTTGGTTGCTGATTGGTTGGTAAGTTGAGCTTGGAAATTCTGTGTGTTTTTTGACATGTGTTCTCCCCTTCCAGTGCTCCTTGCTGTGAAGACCAGTTATAGTTGGGGCAGTGACTGTTGTTTTTTGTATTGTTGTCATTGTGGTCAGGCAACGCACTAGCACCTTTGCTGCCATTGTGCAATGTGCTGGGTGTTTAGTGTGTTACTGCTCCTTTAAGGATTGTTGGGCTCCCTCCAGTCATCTGCCCTTCATCTATCCATCAGCATACATGTGCTTCCACTGAGGAGACTCTTTAAATTTTAGAGTTAGGGTCTGCAGTACACAGGGAGCCTTGACGGGGCCTGCAGCTTGCGCATGCATTTGCAAATGCGTGCCACTAAACCCCTGTTTTTAACGCACTGTTAGACAGGTGAATTTGGTTGGTTGCTGTTTGGTTGGAAAGTTGAGCTTGGAAATTGTGTGTTTTTTGACATGCGTTCACCCCTTCCAGTGCTGCTTGCTGTGAAGACCAGTTATAGGTAGGGGCAGTGACTGTTGTTTTTTGTTTTTAGCCATGCAGACCAATTTGATGCAGTGTGCGGCATATGGTCTGAGCCCTGACAGGCTGACCCCCCCCCCACCCCTTCAACCTCTGCAGCAGTGCTGGCAGCACTCATACGTCTATTTCCCAAAGACAACCTCTGGACAACCTCTGGACATGACGCTGAGCACATGCACTCAACTTCTTTGGTCGACCATGGTGAGGCCTGTTCTGAGTGGAACCTGTCCTGTTAAACTGCTATGTGGTCTTGGCCACCATGCTGCAGCTCAGTTTCAGTGTCTTGACAAACTTCTTATAGCCTAGGCCATCTTTATACAGAGCAACAATTCTTTTTTTCAGATCCTCAGAGCTTTCGTTGCCATGAGGTGCCATGTTGAACTTCCAGTGACCAGTATGAGAGAGTGAGAGCGATACCAAATTTAACACACCTGCTCCCCATTCACACCTGAGACCTTGTAACACTAACGAGTCACATGACACCGGGGAGGGAAAATTGCTAATTGGGCCCATTTTGGAGATTTTCACTTAGGGGTGTACTAACTTTTGTTGCCAGCGGTTTAGACATTTATGGCTGTGTGTTGAGTTATTTTGAGGGGACAGCAAAATTACACTGTTATACAAGCTGTACACTCACTACTTTACATTGCAGCAAAATGTAATTTCTTCAGTGTTGTCACATGAAAAGATATAATAAAATATTTACAAAAATGTGAGGGGTGTACTCAGTTATTCTATGCACCAGCTCTCTAGGCACCATATCTGACATGCTTGATAGCCTTTTCTATAGAATTCTTGGCAAGGTTTTCTGTTATGGGGTAGGTCACCAGGTCCCTCCTAAACTCTCCCAATTGCTTGGCTTGGAACTGGCATGCAAAATGTGATAACACATGTGCATAGCCAATCTGTATATTGTACATATACTAGGGCTGATTTAGACAGAAGCCAATTAACCTGCCAGGACGTGTGGGAGGAAACTAGAGTACCCGGAGGGAACCCACACAAATGCAGTGAAAACATTACAATTTTGGTCTGTTAGACCGGAAGTGATAGGGGGGGCGTGACCGGAAGATGATGGCGGTGTGGGTTTGTGAGGAGTGAGAGCGTGTGTGTGCCTCTCTCCCCGCTCCCTGATAACTCCCTGCTTTACTAGGCAGCCTCGCAGCGGCTTGCGACAGCGAGAAGCCGGCGGAGGTGAAGCCGGCTGAACAGCAGTGAACCGCCCGCAAGCCGCATAGGAGAACACCGCGGAATTCCGCGAGACCACTGGCGTCAGATGTGTGAGGATGAAGGGAGGTGAACTAAGCCTGATGGCCGTGAGTTATCGTGAGTTTGCCGGCCGTGACCCCCAAGAGTGCCTAAACACACTGCACGCTGAGAGACCCCAGGAGTACATGAGTGTACTCGAGTTCTGTGACCCGGATGGAAGGAGCCCCTGAAGGAGTCCCTGTGAGATCAGGGGGGATATGTGAGTAAAGGGGAGATAGCATATGCCACCAGTTTCAAACTCAAGGAGGATGTTTATGTAAAGGAAATATAGTCTGCTGCTGTTTACTGAACTTTTTTTATTTAAATCTTTCATAAAAACGGTTTCCTGCTGACTACTATCGCTATACATTTAAAAGGGAATAACCGTTTTTAAAAAAACGCTGCTTGCTGTGAGTTGCGTTGAAAGGGGAAGGATCAGACCCAAATGGACTTGATCTGAATCTCTTGCTTATGGGGAGCCGTAAGATGGAAGCCCTGAGACTGTGGAAGCCCTGACTGTGCTTTGATTTGAGCCCTGAGCTATGTGCCCTGTGCCCGGACTGACATCCTGAATTCCTCCCTGAAGCCGAATCTGGGGTTGTGTGAGTAAAGGATTGCACACTGCAAATTGCAAACTGTACACTGTGAGCATCAGGAGTAATAGCTGGAAAACAGCCGGAAAAAGGCATGTAGAAATATCTATGTCGCATGAATGCCTGGTATATGGAGAGTTGCTGAGTAGGTGTACTAGGACAGACTGGATGTGCTGAATATTAGAGCGGGTTACTGTTTATTTCTCCTAGTTATACCTTTATATTTTTTGAATATCCTTGAACGCTCTTTGACCTGTGCTAGGCACTGAGAAATTTTTTATTTATTTTTTGGCCTCGGTATCTCTCCAGAGTTACTCTAGTTAAAGACTTTTTTTTTCTTTGGAGAGGGGCATAAATAAACGGTACTGTTTGAAGTGGCCTCTCAGCAGCATTGTGAGCTTAACAAATCCAAGGGATAATAGTCTCCTCCACAAGTAGAAAACTGTGGTACTGCAACATTTTATGTCCGGGAAAAGGGGAGTAGAGGAGCAGATAAACCAGCATCAGACATCGCAGGAAGGAGCCCAGGTTACACGCTCTGCAAAGAGCCAAGCCAGTCAAGTAAAGGCGGCAGCGCCAGCAACAGCTGTGGCGGCAGCAACAGCAGCGGCAGCAGCAAAGCTTGAGCGATTTGCTCGAAACACCCTTTCACCAGCAAAATCCCAACAGTCAGTTCAGGCGGGAACCTCGGCAGCTAGGAAAAGTCAAGGAAGCGGCCAGGCACCGGTACCAGTGAACCAGGCAGCAATACCAAGTACAAAAACAGCTAGTAACAAAGGGCAAGGGGCAGGGAAATTAAATGCGATGGCGGCAGTAACAGCGGTAACAAGTATCACCAATATAGTAGAGGCAAATATGGAGGGGGACACTGGAGAAAGAGAGGAAGAGCCGACTTTGAGAGATCTTTTGCATGCAATTAATGCATGTAAGGAATCGATAACCGGCCTGGATATTCAGTTGAAAGGAATAAAAGAAGAGTTGGTTGCAATGGGGGGCAAGTTGAAAGAAACAGTTGAAAGAACCTCTGCCTTAGAGGAAAGGCTAAGTGCAGTTGAAGATGTGCTATTCCCATTAAGTCAAGACATTGCGGGGATGAAAAAACAAATGGATAATCAGACCGCTAAAATCGACGATTTAGAAAATAGGAATCGGAGAAGTAACATCAGAATAATAGGAATGCCCGAACGGAGTGAGGGAGCCGACCCTATATTATTCCTGGAGGGGTGGTTTAAGGAGACATTTGGGGTAGCATCTTTTTCATCTTTCTTTGGCATCGAACGTGCCCACCGAGTCCCCTTTAAACCCTGCCAGGGAAGTGAGCGTCCAAGACCTTTAATCTTAAAAATGTTCAAATATAGGGATAAAGTGACCCTACTTCGGAAAGCCTGTGAAATGGGGGAAATCCGATATAAGGGGATAAAATTTTCATTTTACCAGGATTTCTCCCCAGAACTCCAAAAGAGGCGAGCGGCCTTCATACCAATTAAACGTATTCTCCAGGAAAACAAGATTGACTATGCACTTCTATATCCTGCCCGTTTGCGGGTATCAGCGATGAATGGCATACAGCTTTTTGATTCACCAATGAGTGTTGTGAGGTGGTTGGAAGATAACAGGAAAACCTCACAGAAAATGGCAGGGCAAGAGACAAGAGACTAATTAGATGCTGGGGTTTTTTTTTCTCTCTCTGCTCTTCTCCCCCCCTTTTTTTTTTTGAGGTGCATAATTAAACACTATTCTGGGGGAAGGGGGGATGGAGAGGAAATATTAGCCAAAGCACTAGTAGAAGCACTTTAAAAAAGAAAAGAAGACACTAATTAGATTGAAATGGGGCAGACCTGATAAATCTAATAATATAATGGGCATAAACACTAAAACAAAGGAACAGCACCAAAGGGTTAGTAGGGGGGAGGGGGGTGTGAGACCCCCAGAGCAAGGGGTACAGAGAGATGTATGATAGAAGGGAGATGAGAGGGAATGAGTGTAGAGTTGAGGTCACAATGGTTAAAGTGAATAACAAGGGTATAGTGTTAATGACCTGGAATGTTAGGGGTCTGGGGGAAAAGAACAAAAGAAATGCAATGTTTAAATACTTAGATAGAATGAAACCCCAGATAATCTGTTTACAAGAAACACATATGCGACCTGACTCTGTCCACCTTCTGTACTCACGTAGATATTTCATTCTATGCACACCTCATACTCCCAGGGAGTAAGTGTAATGGTCTCTACTGACATCTCTTTTGAATGTATCCGACAAAAGGTGGACAGAGAGGGTAGGTATGTCTTTTTGCTTTGCAAACTCAATGGATTACTGTGTGTCGTTGCCTCAATTTATGTTCCTCCACCATTTTCAGCGAGCCCTCTTAGAAGTTTAGCGCAATTTATGGCCCTATCTCCGGATGCCCCGGTGTTGGCGCTGGGAGATTTTAATAATATTTTGGATACATCTCTGGACAGAATGTCTTTAACGCCAAGAGTGGTGAGGCAGATAGCTGGTGGGACGGCCTTTGCCTCCCTACTCTCGGAGTTGGGACTCCGTGATGTCTGGCGAGAGAGACATGCGGAGGACAGAAGCTACTCATGTTACTCCGCTACACACGATGGACTCTCCCGTATTGACCTGGGTCTGGGGAATGAGGTACTTATGCAGCGGGTAAGGGAGTCGGCTTATGAGCCGCGATTGTTATCGGATCACTCTCCATTTTGGGTACGGCTGGATGCTACGGTTGCATCGGGCCGCCCGCTGTGGAAAGTGAACCCTTTTTAGTTGACTCTGTTCCCGTCTCCGGATAAGGTGAAGGGGGCAATGCAGGAATTCTTGCACTTTAACAGGGGATCGGCTAGCGCAGCCGTAGTATGGGACACACTTAAGGCATTTCTAAGGGGCAGCCTTATTAAAGAGATAACGGGAATCAAAATTCGGTCGAGGGAATGGGAAAGCAGGGTACGGGAAGAAATGAAAGTGAGAGAACAGGCCTTGGTAGCTGACCCCTCTCAATCTAACCATGACTCCTGGATGGAGGCGCAATCCATGTATAATTCGGTCTTATTGACCGCAGCAGAGAAAAGGAGATATTTCCAGCAGCAGAGTTACTTTGAGGAGGGGGAAAACACTGGCCGTCTCCTTGCCCTCATAGCTAGAGAGCAGCGGGAATCTACCAATATCTCTGCTATAAAGGCAGAATCTGGGGAGAAATACACCCTTAATTCCGATATCCTAGATAATTTCCAGCGGTTCTATAGGGATTTATATTCCTCTAAAACTAGCTATACTCCATCTGATCTGGCTCTGTTTTTGCAAGCATGTACATTTCCACAGCTTTCAGAGGCTGATAGGGAAATGTTAAACTCCCCAATAACATTGAAGGAACTGACGGAGGCACTAGAGGGGGCACCACATCACAAATCCCCAGGTCCAGATGGGTTACCGGCGGAGGTGTACTCCCATTATAGGGAGGACCTCCTGCCATCCCTATTGCAGGTATTGAAGGAGGCAGTGGAAGTAGGTAGCCTACCAGATAGTATGCAGGAGGCAATAATAATAGTACTTCCAAAACCGGAGAATGATAAGCTTCTGCTGGACTCCTATCGTCCAATCTCCCTATTGAATGCGGATGTTAAGCTTCTGGCCAGCATCTTGGCTAAGAGGCTATCCCAGGTAATTGACAGGCTGGTCCATTGTAACCAGTCTGGCTTTATACCCACATGCTCCACTGTGGACAACATTAGGCGATTATATATGAACTTACAGGTGCCGGTGAATAATCCGGGAGGTAGGGCCATTCTGTCACTGGATGCCGCGAAGGCGTTTGACAGTGTGGAGTGGCCCTACCTCCTGGAGATCCTGGAAAGGTTTGGACTGGGGGATACGTTTATAAAGTGGGTAAAGGTGCTTTACTCCAAACCCAGAGCCAGACTTCGCATTAATAACAATGTCTCCCCCTCATTTGAGCTACATAGAGGCACACGTCAGGGGTGCCCATTGTCCCCACTGCTGTTTGCCCTGGCGGTGGAGCCTCTGGCTATCCTGATTCGTAATGCCTCTGAAGTGGTGGGGTTTCGCAGGGGCCAGAGGGAGGAAAAAATATCTTTATACGCAGACGACGCGCTTATATATCTAGGCGACTCGGCCACCTCGCTGCGAGCAGTGATGGGGATAATCGAGGACTTTGGAGGTTTCTCAGGTTTTACTATTAATTGGTCTAAATCCATTTTAATGCCCATAGAACAGTGGACAGAACGGTTGCCAGAGGGGGCAGAGCAAATAGCTATAGCAAAAAGTTTTAAATACCTGGGAGTAATAGTGTCCCCGGAACCGGCGGAGTATATTCAGCTAAATCTGGGTCCATTGCTGGTTAGACAGAAAGCAAAATGTAACAGCTGGTCTAAGCTTCCATTGTCAGTAGGGATGAGCTTCGTGTTCGAGTCGAACATACGTTCGACTCGAACATCGGCTGTTCGATCGTTCGACGAAGATCGAACGATTTGGGCCGTTCGCGCCAAATTTGAGTGACGCGAACGGCCCACAATGCACTACGCCATCGCAGTGTCATCCAGGCGCTGTGATTGGCCAAGCATGCACTGTGACCCCGCATGCTTGGCCAATCACAGCGCCGGCAGCGAGGAGAGCAATGATTGGCCACAGGCAGGATGCCTGTGGCCAATTATTGCTGAGGGTGTTTAGTACACGCCCCACACTATAAAAGGCCGCCAGCACGGCGGCCTAGTGTACTGTGTTCCGGAGCAGGGATAGAGCAGCATAGGCAGGGACAGTGACTTTTATTTCTTTCTTGCTTAACCTGGATTCCTTTAGTTTAGGGAAAGAGAAGGATAGGTAGGGAGAGTGTCAGTGTGTTTTGTGCTTGTGCTATAGTGTGCTTAAAAAAAACATTTTTTCTAGGGACAGAAAACTGTAGGTAGGGAGAGTGTCAGTTTCTTTCACTGTGCAAGTCCTTGTTTCTAGGGACCTGGAAGGACAGTGAGTGAATTCTCCTTGTGCTATATTGTGCTTAAAAAAAACATTTTTTCTAGGGACAGAAAACTGTAGGTAGGGAGAGTGTCAGTTTCTTTCACTGTGCAAGTCCTTGTTTCCAGGGACCTGGAAGGACAGTGAGTGAATTCTCCTTGTGCTATATTGTGCTTAAAAAAAACATTTTTTCTAGGGACAGAAAACTGTAGGTAGGGAGAGTGTCAGTTTCTTTCACTGTGCAAGTCCTTGTTTCCAGGGACCTGGAAGGACAGTGAGTGAATTCTCCTTGTGCTATATTGTGCTTAAAAAAAACATTTTTTCTAGGGACAGAAAACTGTAGGTAGGGAGAGTGTCAGTTTCTTTCACTGTGCAAGTCCTTGTTTCTAGGGACCTGGAAGGACAGTGAGTGAATTCTCCTTGTGCTATATTGTGCTTAAAAAAAACATTTTTTCTAGGGACAGAAAACTGTAGGTAGGGAGAGTGTCAGTTTCTTTCACTGTGCAAGTCCTTGTTTCCAGGGACCTGGAAGGACAGTGAGTGAATTCTCCTTGTGCTATATTGTGCTTAAAAAAAACATTTTTTCTAGGGACAGAAAACTCTAGGTAGGGAGAGTGTCAGTTTCTTTCACTGTGCAAGTCCTTGTTTCTAGGGACCTGGAAGGACAGTGAGTGAATTCTCCTTGTGCTATATTGTGCTTAAAAAAAACATTTTTTCTAGGGACAGAAAACTGTAGGTAGGGAGAGTGTCAGTTTCTTTCACTGTGCAAGTCCTTGTTTCCAGGGACCTGGAAGGACAGTGAGTGAATTCTCCTTGTGCTATATTGTGCTTAAAAAAAACATTTTTTCTAGGGACAGAAAACTGTAGGTAGGGAGAGTGTCAGTTTCTTTCACTGTGCAAGTCCTTGTTTCAAGGGACAGAGAAGGACACCTGAAGGTAGCCCTTATTGCTTTTTTCCCATCTCCCTGCAGGCCATCTATTAGAATGTCTGGAAGGCAAACAAGGAGAGGCAGACAGTCAGGAGGCAATAAAAGAGGGCAAGCAGGCTCTGTGTCTGGGGGCAACAGTGCTGGTCGTGGACGCGGTGCATTGTCATCAGCACATGGCCATGGGACACGCTTGTCCTTCTTTTCGGCAGCTGGACATGTTGAGCCACATCATGCCGAAGACTTGGTAGAGTGGATGACCAAGCCCTCCTCCTCCTCCTCATCCTCTCTCACCCAGGCTCAGGGTACTGGCAAAGCAGCTGCCAAAGCGTCCTCTTCCCTGGTATCAATGTCAGACTCATCATCAGTCACTCCTTCCCTAGACCCACCATGTCCTCCTCCTGAGGAGTCCCCCGAACTGTTTGAGCACAGTGTTGGGTACATGCTCCAGGAGGATGCCCAGCGTTTCGAAGGGTCTGATGATGAAACCCAGCTACAGGAAGGCAGTAGGGTGAGAGCAGACAGAGGGGATGCTCAAGAAGGACACCAATCTGGCAGTCATGTTCCAGCAGCTGCAGCATACTGCCAGATTGGCTCCAGTGATGAGGAGGGAGGGGATGATGAGGTCACTGACTCCACGTGGGTGTCTAATAGGAGAGAGGAGGAGGAGGATGAGGAGGAGGCACATCTCCAACGAGACAGGATGCCCTTTGGTGGCCAGCGTAAGGGCAGTACACCGACGGAATCACACCGCAGAGCTCCGCCTGTGCAGGGCGCTGCCTCTGCCCGTCATTCAAAAAGTTCCTTGGTGTGGGCCTTTTTTGAGGCTAGTGCATCAGATCGCACAGCTGCTGTTTGCAACATATGTCTCAAGCGTATATCGCGTGGCCAAAACATCAGCCGCTTGGGTACCACATGCCTGACCAGACATATGTTGACCTGCCATGCAGCTCGTTGGCAAGCCTACCTCAAAGACCCACACCAAAGAACAAAGCGGACCTCTCCTTGCACCGCATCAGCTGGGATCTCCAACCCCACTATAACTTCAGTCCTCTCAGAAACATGCACTGAGAGGAATGAAGGTGTAGAATTAGGTGTGTCACAGCCAAGTACTTGCGGCCACTCTGCTAGCAGTACACCGACGTCCGATTCTAGCAGGCAAATTTCCCTGCCCCAGCTGCTGGACCGTCGAAAGAAGTTCACTCCCAGCCATCCACATGCCCAGCGGTTGAATGCTAGCTTGGCTAAATTGCTAGCGCTTCAACTGCTGCCTTTTCAGTTGGTAGACTCGGCCCCCTTCCGTGAGTTTGTGCAATGTGCGGTTCCTCAGTGGCAGGTTCCCAAACGCCACTTTTTCTCACGGAAGGCTATTCCGGCTCTCTACCGGCATGTGGAAGGCAATGTCTTGGCCTCGCTGGACAGGGCGGTCAGCGGTAAGGTGCATATTACCGCTGACTCATGGTCCAGCAGGCATGGACAGGGACGTTACCTTTCTTTCACGGCCCATTGGGTCACTCTTTTGGCAGCTGGGAAGGATGCAGGACAAGGTGCAGTAGTGTTGGAGGTTGTCCCACCGCCACGCCTCCAAAATGCTACTACTGGTTGTGACACACCTCTCTCCTCCACCCCCTCCTCTTCTTCTTCCTCCATGGCCTCTTCCTGTGGTTTGTCCTATGAACCAGCGGTGCTCCGTAGCCGTTCACGGGGCTACGCAAGTACGCAGGCAAAAAGATGCCATGCCGTGCTTGCGCTGGTGTGTTTGGGGGACAGAAGCCACACTGGGGCAGAGGTCCTGTCTGCTCTGCAGGGCCAGGCCGAGAAGTGGTTGACGCCACGCCAGCTTAAGCCAGGAATGGTGGTTTGCGACAATGGCACCAACCTCCTCTCCGCCCTCCGACAGGGACAACTGACCCATGTGCCCTGTGTGGCTCACGTCCTTAACCTGGTGGTGCAGCGGTTCTTGGGCAGGTACCCGGGCTTACAGGATGTCCTGAGGCAGGCCAGGAAAGTCTGTGTGCATTTCCGCAGATCTTATAATGCCAGTGCTCGCCTGGCTGAGCTGCAAAAGGAGTTGAACCTGCCCAAGAACCGCCTTATATGTGACATGCCCACCAGGTGGAACTCAACGTTGGCCATGCTGCAGCGGCTGCACACGCAGCAGAGGGCCATCAATGAGTACCTGTGCGACTACGGCACCAGGACAGGGTCAGGGGAGCTTGGTTTTTTTTCTCCACGCCAGTGGGGCATGATCAGGGATGCATGCACTGTCCTGGCACCATTTGAGGAGGCCACGAGGATGGTGAGCAGTGACAGTGCATGCATCAGTGACACTGTACCTCTTGTCCACCTGTTGGAGCACACGCTGCGTGGAATAATGGACAGGGCACTTGAGGCAGAACAGAGGCAGGAAGAGGAGGACTTCCTTGCCTCTCAAGACCCCCTTTACCCAGACAGTGTTCCTTCTGTCCCACCCATCGCACAGGAAGAGGAAGAGGAGGAGGAGGAGGAGGAGGATTGTGTCAGCATGGAGGTGGAGGCTGGCACTCAGCATCATCAGCAGCAGTCTTTTAGGGATGATTTACAGTCCCAAGAAACCAGTGGACTTGTACGTGGCTGGGAGGAGGTGACTGCGGATCATGTCGTCCTTAGTGACCCAGAGGACTCCGGAGCGAATGCCTCAGCAAACCTACGCTGCATGGCCTCCCTGATCCTGCAAAGTCTGCGGAAGGATCCTCGTATTCTTCGGATCAAGGAGAGGGACCATTACTGGCTGGCCACTCTCCTTGATCCACGGTACAAGGGTAAGGTTGCGGACCTTATGTTACCGTCGCAGAGGGAGCAGAGGATGAGACAACTCCGGGAGGCCTTGCAGAAAGGTCTGTGCAACGCGTTCCCAGAGACTGGGAGGTTACAAACTCCTGGTCCAGGACAACGAGTTGCTGAGGCTTCGGCCAGTCAAAGAAGGAGCGGTGGGGAAGGTGGCCGTCTGACCGATGCGTTCAGACAATTCTTTAGTCCGCAGCCCCAAAGTATGATTGGTTCCAGCAACCATCACCAGCGTCTGATAAACATGGTGCAGGAATATCTAGGGGCAAGGTCAGACTTGGACACCTTCCCCACCGAAAATCCTCTGGCTTACTGGGTCTTGAGGATGAATCACTGGCCAGAGCTTGCACAGTATGCAATTGAGCTACTGGCCTGTCCTGCATCCAGCGTTCTTTCGGAACGCACATTCAGTGCTGCTGGAGGATTTGTCACGGATCACAGGGTGCGCCTGTCCACCGACTCGGTTGATCGACTGACTTTCATCAAGATGAACCAGTCTTGGATCACCACCAGCTACCACACACCTGATGCTGATATAACAGACTAATTGATTTTAACATGTCACGTCCCTTCAAGACTGATGCTGATGCTGAGTGCCTGTGCTGTTATGTTGACTGGCTATCCTCCTCCTCCGAGTCCTCAATGATACGATTGATGATGATAGCTTGGAAGATCATTTTTGTTTATGGGTGCCGCCACCAGTGGCTAAGGCCCAATTTTTCAGCCCCTGTTTTACAGGGGCGTGTACTTACAATTTTTTTAGCAATAATTTGCCATAGGGCTCATTGCTGTGCTCCAAGTACAGTATCTGTGAGGGGTTGTAGTGTTGTGCCACCAGTGCCTAAGGCCCAATTTTTCAGCCCCTGTTCAACAGGGGCATGCAATTACAATTCTTGATGTAATAATTCACAGCAGGGCCCATTCCTGCACCCACCAAGAGTAAGTCTGAGGGCTTACAGTGTTGTGGCAACGCCACCACCACCACCACCACGAAAGGCCCAATTTTTCAGCCCCTGTTCAAAAGGGGCATGTAATTACAATTCTTGATCTAATAATTCACAGCAGGGCCCATTCCTGCACCCACCAAGAGTAACTCTGAGGGCTTACAGTGTTGTGGCAACACCACCACCACCACCACCACCACGAAAAGCCCAATTTTTCAGCCCCTGTTCAACAGGGGCATGCAATTACAATTCTTGATCTAATAATTCACAGCAGGGCCCATTGCTGCACCCACCAAGAGTAACTGTCAGGGCTTACAGTGTTGTGGCACCAGCACCACCATCAAAGCCCCAATTTTTACTACCACTGTTCAACAATTATATGTAATTAAAATTCCTGATATAATAGTTGACAGCAGGGCGTTCCAGCACCAACCAAGAGTAACTGTGAGTGCTTACAGTGTTGTGCCAACACCAACAACTAAGGGGCCTATTTCTGCAGAGTATATACGGCAGGTCCCTACTTTCAAACATCCAACTTACAAACGACTCCTACTTGCAAACGAAAGAAGACAACAGGAATTGAGAGGAAATCTACCCCTAGGAAGGAAAATTCTCTCCTGTAAGAATAAATATGGGAGAAAGGTGTCTCCTCTGTACTGATGCTTTATCAGCAATCCTTGTTTCAAGAAAAACACCACATTTCAAAAACAGTTGTCATTGGGACGGAAAGTGAGGTGAAATGTTCTGAACAGGGGCACAGACAGCAAAACAAATGTTACAGGGGTGATAACCCTTACCTATGTTTCCCAAAAAGTTTAAAAATAGATTTTTGGGCTGGAGCTACACTTCAACAATGTACCTGTTCAAAATTACAAACACATTCTACATAAGAACAAACCTACAGTCCCTGTCTTGTATGCACCGCCTGTATACGGCTGTTCAGAGTATATAGGGCCTTTTTTATTTTATGTGCGGGGTTCCCCTTAATATCCATACAAGACCCAAAGGGGCTGGTAATGGGCTGGGGTAGGGGGGGGGGGTCATGGGGTAGCTATGCCATTTTTCTTAAAGATTTTCATCCATATTACCGGGACCAGACATTACATTAAAGCCGCAAGAAGTTTTAAATGGCTTTTTTTTCCTTTAGAAGTGTCATTTTGTGCAGGGACAGTTCTAAACACGGGAAACACGTGGCACTTCACAGGCATACTTTAGACACCCCCCAGGTACGATATTTAAAGGAATATTTGACTTTTTTTTTTCACTTTATGCATCATTAAAATGACTGCTCCCGAAAAACGACCGTTTTTAAAACTTCTTTTTGCATTGATACATGTCCCCTGGTGCAGAACCCGGGTTCCCAAACCCTTTTTAGGACAATAACATGCATAATAGTTGTTATAATTAGCACTTTAGAATTCGAACGTTCGCATCCATTGTATTTAATAGGGTTCTAATGTTCGTACGAACTTTCGGTCCGTTCGCGGGTTCTGGTGCGAACCGAACCCGGGGGTGTTCGGCTCATCACTAATTGTCAGTAGTAGGACGGGCAAATCTAATAAAAATGGTATGGGCCCCGCAGCTACTGTATGTATTTCATAACTCCCCCATGTGGATCACCAATAAGTGGTTTAAACAGATAGACACACTAATGAGGGGATTAATTTGGAAAAAAAAGACAGCCAGGATTAGCTTAGCTACCCTGCAGTATGGAAAGGACAGAGGAGGATTGGCAATACCCAACCCCAGAATGTATTTCTTGGCTTCACAGTTTCAGCAGATGGCAGGATGGGGGCGGGAAGGGAGGGAGGACCCGATATGTAAAATGGTGACTATATCCGCTCCAACACTAGAAGCGGCATCCCATATGGAACTGGACCTGCCGAGCATACCAGACTCAGCACCCATAAGTGTCCTTCTCAAAAGAGTATGGGGGGAGATCCGGAAAGCTCTGAAGATAAAGGGTTTGCTGCCCTTTACTCCGATATGGCATAATCCGAGATACCCAGAGGTACAGGAACTGCAGGGCTTTACCCCCTGGAAAGAGAGGGGGATTTGTTTTTTTTCACAATTATATGAAGGGAAGGAGTTGAAGACATATGAACAGCTATGTCAGGAATTTCAGTTAAGCCCTAAGGGCTTTTATCAATACCTTCAGCTCTGTCATGCTCTGCAGGAACAACAAAAAACACATTCTATGATAGTGTCATCGTCACCTATGCCTTAGGGGAGTTCTTGGAGTGGACACCCGAAAGGGATTAATATCAAAAATTTACATGGAATTGCTGTCCTCGATCCAGGACCATACCTCTCTGAGAAGCCAAAGTAAATGGGTGGAGGACATAGGGGACATAGATGGGTGCCAGTGGGAAATGGCACTTAACTCTATCCCTGAGGTATCGGTATCTGCATCCCATAGATTATCACAACTATTCATTTTGCACAGGGCATATAGTACATCAGAGCAGTTATATAGGTGGGGAGGAAGAGACTCCCCCCTGTGTCCAAAATGTAAAGTACATAAGGGGGACTTTATACACCTTATTTGGAGGTGTCCAAAACTACACAGGTACTGGGAGGATGTCTCCCAGTGCATTACTAGACTAGCACAGTTCCCTGTCCCTCTAGACCCTGTAGTGTACCTGCTTGGAGCCATAGATGTAGAAATATTCCCAAGAGGAATGTACTACATGTTAACTAGACTGATGTATCTAGCTAGAAAACTTTTTTTTTTTCAATTAACATTTTTTTTATTTATATAAAGCAGTTCACAAGTCACACAGACAGAAAAGATACAGGGATGCCATAAACTAGGCACATCAACATGACTGCGTTAGTATACTACAACATTAGCGAGTATATAATAAAAAAAGAAAAAAGAAAGATCAGGAAGGAGGAAAGTAGACAGAGAAAGGGGGAAGAGAAAAGGACGGAAGGGGGAAAGGTAAAAGAAAAGGCAAGGGAAGAAAGGTTTAGGTTACCGCATCTGCTCCCGCGCCCGCTCCCGGCGTATCCTCCCGCCGACGCCACTCCCCCCACACCGCATCATGTTCCTCCAGCCTGTCACAGATTCTGGCCGTCATCCTCTCCATGAGCTCCACGTCCTTGATCCTAGAGTAAAGGGCCTCTTGGGACGGGGGTGCGGGCTTCTTCCAGTTGAGGGCTACCAGGCATCTGGCCGCCGTCAAGATGTGCCTAAGTAGTTTTCTGTAGGGTTTGGCAACTTTAGGCTGCTCGAGGCCCAGCAGAAACAGTTTGGGTGTCAGGGGAATTGGTACCTCCAGGAGGCGGGTCAGTAACTGTTGCGTAGATTGCCAGAACGGGACCAGGAGGGGACATGACCAGTACACGTGGAAGAGGGAGCCCCTGTCTCGCAGGCATCGCCAGCAGCGATCAGAGGTAGAGGGGTATATTTTATGCAGTATATCCGGGGTGTGGTACCAAAAAAAAAGAATCTTGTACGAATTTTCCTTATATAGGGTGCACAGGGAGCTTTTAGCGGCTTGCCTCCAGACTGCCTGCCATGCCTCCTCAGATAGCACCTCCCCCAGCTCCCTCTCCCATCGCAGCATGTAAGCATGTTTCCCGTTAGCCGGGATGTTATACTCGTTCAAAATTTGGTACATGTCCGTGATCAGTCCCCTCCTGTGACGTCCCTCCAGGACAATACGTTCAAATGGAGAGGGGGGTGAGAATTGAAGTTGCGGGGCTATGGTCTGGGCAAAATGCCTGATCTGCAGGTAGCTATAGAACGCCTGTCGTGGTAGGTCGTGTTTAGTTTGGAGCTCCGAGAACGTTAGCAGCCTGCGCAAACTAGGGTCGACCAAGTGTCCGAAGTGGAATAGGTTTCGCGAAGCCCAGGGCCAGGACATCTGGTGGGATAAGCTGTCCGGTATCTTAGGGTTACATATGAAGGAGGTCATTAGTGAGTGCTCTGACGCGAGGTCCCTTTCACTGGACAGCTTGCGCCAGAGCCCTCGAAGCAAAGACATAGAGCCCAATAGGCGATTGGGGTCCACCTTCATGTCCGCATCCCAGAGGAGGCTATTAGGGTGTGTTGGGGCTAACCAAATTTTTTCCACCTCCGTCCATTTATTGTAGGACCTCTGGGGAAACCAAGAGACCACCGCCCGCAGCTGTGCTGCTTGGTAATAGCGGACCAAATTAGGAAACGCCAGCCCCCCCTCCCTACGTGATGCCATCATGACCGAGCGAGGAACCCTGTGCTTTTTATATTGCCATACAAACCGGAGGATGTCGCTCTGGAGTTTGCGTAGCTGAGCGTATGGGATAGGAATGGGCAGCGTTTGGAATAGATAGAGGAGCTTAGGGAGGATAACCATTTTAATGGACGTTATTCTTCCCAAAAGGGAGATGTGATGGACTTTCCACCCTTGCAGGAGCCCACGAATTGTTCGATACAAAGGGGGAAAGTTGGCCTGGTACAGGGATCCAAAGGATGGGGTCAGATGGACCCCCAGATATTTAAGGGAGGACTCTTTCCACGTATAGGGAAAATTCAGCCGCAAGTGGCGGACCGTCTCTACCGGGATGTTGACTGGGAGGGCCGAGGACTTTGACGCGTTCGTTTTATACCCCGAAAGCAGCCCGTATTTATCTAGTTCGGCGTGGAGGTTAGGTAGGGACGTGTTGGGGTGAGTCAAGGTAAGGATGATATCATCCGCAAATAAGGAAATTTTGAATTCCTTCCCCCTCACTGAAATGCCCCTAACGTCCGGGTTCCCCCTAATGGTCGCCGCCAGGGGCTCCACACACAGGGCAAATAGTAGTGGTGAGAGCGGGCAGCCCTGGCGGGTACCATTAGCTATTGTGAAGGAGGGAGACGAGGCAAATGGGGTTTTGACTTGGGAGGTGGGATTTGTGTAGAGGTGTTGCACCGCCCTCAGGAAAGGCCCCCTGAAACCCATGTGACGCATAGTGGCTAACATGAAGGGCCAACTTAGGCGGTCGAAGGCCTTCTCCGCGTCAAGACTGAGGATCAGGGCTTCTACCTTGTCTCTGTTAGCTACGTCTATCAAGTCAATGACCTTCCTTGTATTGTCACCTGCCTGTCGGAGGGGAACAAATCCCACCTGATCCAAATGTATCAGGGAGGGGAGGATAACATTCAGCCTGATCGATAGCAGTTTGGTGAAAATCTTCAGGTCTGAGTTCAGTAGGGCTATGGGCCTGTAACTGGCACAGGAGGCGGGGTCCTTGTCCGGCTTTGGTATTAGGGTCAAATAGGATCCCTGCATGTCGCTCGGAATGGGAGTCTGGTGGAGAAAGGCGTTAAACAGTCTGGTCATGTGGGGACTCAGGAGGGGCAAAAAGGCCTTATAGTATTCATAAGGTAGCCCGTCCGGGCCAGGGGACTTGTGGGCTGGGAGGTCCTTAACTGTCGCCGCTAGTTCCTCCACCGATATTGGGGCGTTAAGGTTCTGTATGTCTTCCTCCCGGAGTCGGGGCAGTCCAGCCTGTTCCAAGTATTGGGTCATTCGGTCAGTTAGGTCGGGTGAGGGGGGGTAGTGCGGGATCTCCGCCTTGTTGTAGAGGTCTGCGTAAAAGTCAGCGAAGGTGTTCGCTATATCCTGTGGGTGGGTGATCAGGTCGCCCTCTCTGTTCCGTATTTGTGAAGGGGTAGACGCCAGGGCCCTATCTGCCAGTTTCCTAGCCAGGAGTGCTTGTGCCTTGTTACCTTTATCGTAATAAAGCTGTCTCAGGCGTATCAGCGCCTTCTCCACCTGGCCCATCGCGAGGTCCCGAAGCGTTGTGCGTACTTGCACTACTCGTCGAAGGAGCGAAGTAGTCGGTGAACGCAGGAGTTGGGACTCAAGGTCCCTTAGTTGTGTTTCTGCAAGCAGTCTGGCCGCATTGGCATCCCTCTTCATAGCCGAGGAGATAGCCAAGCACCGTCCTCGCAGGACAGCCTTGTGGGCAGCCCACAGTATGGAGGGGGTGACGTCCGGGGTGTTGTTTTCGATAAAGTAGTGTCGTAGGGTGGATTCTAACTCTACCTTCGAGGGGATGTGCTGCAGGAGGAAGGTGTTCATCCTCCAATTGCAGGGTCGGCGTAGGGGGGCGTCCAGGTTCAGTGTGAGTGTGATGGGGGCGTGGTCAGACCAGGAGATGGGTAGTATGCGCACCGATTCTGCGATGCGCAATGTGTTATTATTCACAAAGAAATAATCTATGCGCGAGTGTGTGCGATGGGGGGCCGAGTAAAACGTGTATTGGCGGTCGCCCGGGTGGAGGGCCCGCCAGGCATCGAACAGAGCGCATCTCCTGGTAAGCTGGCGGAACATCTTCGAGTCCCTAAGGGTACGGGGTTGTGGTGCCCGGGGACTCGACACTAGATGGTCATAGGTTGCAGAATGGGCCAGGTTAAAGTCCCCCCCGATCACCAGGAAGCCGTGGGATTCCCGGGCAAGGCGGGCATGTACTCTGTTCAGGAAGTGAAGTTGATGTGTGTTCGGGGCATATACGACGCAGAGGGTGATGGCCTGCACCTGCCACAGACCTCTAAGTATGAGAAAGTGTCCCCGCGGGTCTAGGTAGGAAGAGGAGCAAGTAAAGGGGGTTCCCTTCCTAAACAGGATGGCGACGCCTGCCCGTTTGTGCTGGCCGAAGGCCTGGTATATTTGGGGGAAGTGTCTAGATGCAAACGCGAAGGAGTCCCCCTTATTAAAGTGCGTTTCCTGCACCATAATAATGTCCGCCCCTGACTGCCTAAACTCTCGGAGCGCCAGATGTCTTTTTTTGTTGGAGTTAAGTCCGTGGACGTTCAGTGAAAAAATCCTAGCCATTGTATAGTGAGGGGTGTGCTGTCGCGGTACTTATCTGGTGATGCTGATGGTTCGACCAGGCTGGGGCGGGCCGCGTCCACACGAGGAGGGCCGGGAGCCACCGGGCACGGGAAGCAGGCCGCGGGAGAGAAGAGCAGAGAGATCTACAAAAAAGAGGAAAAAGAGGAAAGGAGAAGGTAAGGACATAAGTATTAGACAAATCAAGCATTTTGCAAGTAGGCACTAGGAGACCGAGGGGTCACAGGGCCTGAACAGTTCAGATTAGACTCCCCGACTGGGGGTCAGAAGAGTTCAGGTCGGGGAGACTTTGAATGGACCTAGGTCCAGGAGGGAACTAACAAGTGGCAAGGCCACTGGGGGGGTCAATAACCGGAGAGTCAACCAACTAGGGAGGGCTGAACCAGCACAGCCCGGATAAAAAAAACAAAACAAAAATAAAACAGAGGCCATCGGGGGGAAGTGGTCACATAATGAAGGCTAATATACTTCCATGAGCGCGGAGTAGTTCTCAGCAATGCTTGGCCAGGCAGAGAGAGTCAGATCATCTGGGCGCCTTTTGTTTAGGTGATTTGCGGAGTGGCTCTCGTCCTCTGGAGCGCTTGGTCGGTAGGACCTTTTGCCATGTTATCGGAGGTGGGGGGGGGGTGGCCACCAGTTCCCAGTCCGGCAGTTGAGGGACGGGGATCTCCAGGGCATCGCAGAAGGAGTCCAGATCTTCTGGATAGCGTAGGGCTACGGATTTACCCTGATGCTTGGCGCTCAGGCTGAAGGGGAAACCCCATCTGTAGGGAATGTCTCTTTCCTGCAATGAGCGCAGGAGTGGTTGCAAGAGCCTGCGCTTCTGGAGCGTGATCCACGATAGATCTGGGTAGATCTGCACTTGGGAATTGTCGAACACCAGATTGCGGACAGAGCGTGCTTTGCGCATGATGTCCTCCTTCAGCGGGTAGGATTGTATCCGGCAAATAATGTCTCTTGGCCTGGAGGGAGGGCCTTTCGGGCGGAGGGCTCTGTGGGCTCTGTCCATTCCGATATGTCTATCCGCCGGTGCTCCCAAGAGGTCATTGAACAGCACCTGCAGCGTGGTCTGTAGATCCTCGGCCTCCTCTGATTCGGGTAGGCCCCGCACTCGGATGTTGTTCCTGCGCCCCCTATTGTCCAGGTCCTCCACGTGGCGTTGCAAGTCACGTAGCATGAGACGATGGTCCGAGCCCTGCATTTGGGTGCGATGGACTGCCAGCTTGGTCTCCTGTATCTCCTCCTCTGCCATTTCCAACCTGTCCGCTAGGTGCTTGAGGCCTGCTTGCAGGGTTTGGATTTCTGTTCGGCAGGTATCCTTTACATCTGCTATCAGTTGTTTAAAGTCCTCTTTGGTCGGTATTGCTTGAAAGTATGATAGCCAGGAGGGGTGTCCCCCATCATCCTGGTCCCAGGGTGGGTGGGAATACGGGGATTGTGGGTGGTGGGTCCCAGCATAGGCCCCTCGGGCCTGGGCAGTATGCTGCAAGGATTGTGGATCCCCAGGCTCAGACCACAATGTGGCATGGGGGGAGTGCAGGGTGGGAGCAGGGGGGTCCGGCCTGGGTGATGGGGGCCTGGACTGTGCCCCTTGTGCCTGGGAGGGGGAAGAGGGGGCTATGAAGTGTCCCTTGGTGTAGTTACTGTCCCCCGAGCGGGAGGGCCTCTGGTCTTTCGGCACCATCGGACCCCCCCCGGAAGTGGGAGGGGGTCCCCCGCGCCCCCCAGACCCCGGGGCCCCCGATGGATGTGTGGGGCTCGGGAGGGCCGGGAAATCCGTTAAGTCACACAGGGGAGAAGGGGGGAGAGAGCCAGCGTCCTGCAGGTCCAGGTCTGGGGCTGTTCTCAGCAGCTTGGGGACGGCCTCGGTACACTGTGTGTACTGCGATGGAGGCTGTGTTGCGGCCTCCTCCCTGCTTGGAGCGGGCGGGACGTGGTTGGGGGATTGGCGGGCACTCACCGCTCGTGATGGCTCGTCGGAACTTGGTGCCCAGAAGGAGGATGCTGGCAGATCCTGGAGGTGATGGTGATTCTGCGGGGGTGGCGGCGTGGAGGCTCTGTGGCAGTGTGCCTTGGTGTCCGGCGCCATTTTGCTGTGTCCACCCGGCGACATGTCGGGGAGCCTGAAATAGTCTTTGAAGGACGCGGCAGCTCCCGGCGGCGGCAGAGATGATCCCCTGGCTGAGGAGGAGCGGGTGGTGCGGGTATGGCTCATGGATGTCTGCGGTATCCCCCAATATTTGGCCTAGTAGCTGCGGGCTGCAGGAGAGCTCTCAAGCTGAGCGTCCGTCCAGGTCGGCTTCCGGTCACGCCCCCTAGCTAGAAAACTTATCGCAAAATACTGGATGGCTCCAGCGGTACCCACGGGGAAGCAGTGGATCTCTTATGCAAATTCCTTGCTTCTTAGAGAGCGATTGACATACAGTCGTAGGAGAGAAGTGGGTAAATTTGATACTATTTGGCAACCATGGCTGGGGGATGCTGATCTAGCGCCATCTCAACTGGTAGTGGAAAGACTCCAGATGTAGAGACCCCGGGGAGGTGTAGGGGAGGGAGGGGGAAGAGAGGAGAAGGAAAGAACGGCCTGAAGGAGCAAAGGTTGAACATCTGGAAAGGAGAGAACATTGGAGGTGGAAAAAACGATTTGTGGTGATCAGATATTAGGAGGTATAGGTGATGGATGTAGCCACGGGATTAGGGGGGAAGGTGGAAGGGGAGAAAAGGGGAAAAGAGGATAGAGTGATAAGATATAGATGCAATTACACAAGATTGACATAAAATATTATATGGACGTAAGATTAGACATGTTCTTTTTCTTTTTCTATGTGTAATGTTTTATTGAAAAAAATGCACGAATTGTATGAATTATGAGAATAACTTTCTAAAATAAAAAAGAAGTAGTTTAAAAAAAACAATTGTGGTTTGTTGTATGGACCTCTGTAAAAAAATGCACTATTTGTAAAAAAAACTACCAGAACTGTTACACCACAGTAAACCTTTCATCCAACCTCTAAATGATTGCATTTGTCTAAGGGCCCGTATACACAATCCGAAAATCGGATTGGAAAAATTTGTACGACGAGCTGTTTGCTCTGATTTTCGGATCGTTAGTATGGTACTTTTTGACAGCCGATTTCGCTTTTTCGTTAGACAAAAGCTGGATGTGCAGACTATAAAATTTTTGTCGGCTGTGAACGTCCGATTTTCGTTTCATTAGTATGGTTTTCGTACGAAAAAAAACGTAAGACTACGCATGCTCAGAAACAAAAGAATACATACAAAACTATTCAACACATTACGTCACTTCTGGCATATTCTGCCGTACGAAAATTTTCGCATTGTGAGTAACCTCTTCCCTTTCGACATGAGATTAGCATTCCACAAAAAAAAAAAAACGATGTTGGGTAGTCCGAAAATATAAGCGTGTGTACAAAGCTTTAGTTTAAAGCTAGTATAAAAGAAAGTGGTGGATATGTCAAAACCAATAATTTTTTGTATATTTATTCTTTGTGGTCCACGTTAAGGGAGGTGTTGTAACTTATGGTAGCTCTGGAATGACCACCAGCCAGTTTGGTGAAAGCAAAATAGTTACCGTGTTTTCCGGCGTATAAGTCGACCTTTTATACTTGAAAAAATCCCCCCAAAATTGGGGGTCGTCTTATACGCCGGTATACCTGGTGGATGTGCATTATTACTGTATGTAGCTTCGGCTACAAACAGTATACCGTGCTGAGCCAATCACGGCGAGCGATGTATTCTATTAATGAATACAAAGCCTGCTCAGATTGGCTTTGAGAGTCAGAGAGGCGGGGGCTGATGATGTTCCAACCTCTGCCAATCACAGCCAATCACAGCGAGCGATGAATTCTATTAATGAATACAAAGCCTGCTTGGATTGGGAGAGGTTGTAATATCATCAGCCCGCGCCTCTCTGAATCTCAAAGCCAATCCGAGCAGGTTTTGTATTCATTAATAGAATACGGAAGAGTTGGAAGTGGTTGGTGTGTCCTCTGTTAGATACAGCACCTCATCCCTAATAATATGTGAAAACAGGATAGGGACTATGGGATTATAAAGGTGCCAGAAAATTTGTTAACCACAATGGATAATAAAAATATATATTTTATTATTACAACAATACAATTGTCTTATATATACATACAAAACAATACAGAATATACACTGATTACAAATAACCAATAGAGTAACCCAACATGTTTCACCAAGTCATTGGCTTCTTCAGGGGTAGTCGGTTAGACCAGTGTAGCTTAAAAAATGGTCTATAGGAGAGAATACATAACAGATCAGTCATAATGTGCAGATAGAGTTAATATATCGCAGGTAAAGAGACAAAAGGGTGCCCAGAACAGGAAGTGCATGGGCCGAGGGAAAGGGCGGAAAAGATATCAACATGCATTGCTTGAATCCACATACCAGAGTCCAGAGGCCGTGCGGTCCAGGGCATCCACGAAGGCTACCAAGGAGACCAGCCAAGAAGTGGCTGCAGGGGGCTACTATAAAGACTAAAAAAATGAAAAGGATAAATGGTAGGGTGACTGCTGAGGCAAAGCATAGGGCCACAGCTAATAGTCAACCAAATGTAGGCTAACATAGCCTCTAATACATACCCAAATAAATGCTTAGAACATAAAAGAAATGGGGGGGCACTGAATGATGTACCCGGACAAGGATCCAGACACAAAAACATGATGGTAAAAAGATTCCCTGAAAAAGTAATTAAAAGGATATTGGTCATCTAAACTACTAAAAAACGCCAATAGGGAAGTTGAAATGGAAGAAACTTACCTAATTTATATAGAGCTTATTTATGCTGAGAAACAGCACACCAGGTAAAAGTGTGTGGTTAAGAAGATAACGGAAAATTTATATCAAATACTTACCGTAATTTTCCTTTCCTGATGGACTCCATGGCAGCCTACGTGTGGGGTTAATCCCGCCCCTCATACCTCATAGGACCCTTCTCCCATAAATCTTTGCTCTGGGCCAGAGGCCGTGTTCCATAATTTAGCCTACTCCAGCCACTGGGAGGGAACTCCTGCTGCCATGGAGTCCATCAGGAAAGGAAAATTACGGTAAGTATTTGATATAAATTTTCCGTTTTCCTGACAGACTCCATGGCAGCCTACGTGTGGGAAATAACTAGCCATACACACCCGGGTGGGCAGAGTGCTGGACAAAAGAAAAAAGGTTTAATTGGCACCATCAACAGACAAGATACGTAAACCACTACGCAGTAGTGTGCCATGAACGTGTTAATTGAAGACCACAAGGCCACCTTGCAAATAACTTCTGGAGGCACGTGACGTGATGCCGCCCATGATGAAGACACTTCTAGTTGAGTGAGCAGTCACCGCTTCTGGAGGCGCCAAGCCCTTGGCTTTATAGGCCCACTGAATGGCCTGAACAATCCATGCTCCGATAGATCTGGAAGAGGCACGCATTCCCTTATACTTCCTGTGAAAAGAACGAGCAGGTGGTCGGTCTGACGGAAAGAAGCTGTAGCTTCAAGATACTGACTCAGAGCTTTTCCAACATCTAAGGGATAAACACTGGAATCCTCGGTAGATCTGAACGTTGGAAGAGCAATCTCCTGATTGTCATGAAACACAGATGCCACTTTGGGGTTTGAACCCAACATAGGAATTAAAAGGTTTAGAAATGGCTCCTTGCATCCCTGAGAGCTGATTTCAGAGACCCTCTTGGCCGATGTTATAGCCACCAAGAAGACAACTATTAGAGAGAGTCATTTGACAGAAGATTGATCTTCATGTTCCAACTCTCTACCTAAGAAAAAATCCAGGACAAGGGGAAGATCCCAATTAGAAAAACTTGGCTCTGAGGTCTGAGCCTTATTGCTCCTCTGAAAAACTACTGAGTAAGAGGGTGTCTAGCCCAGGAAACACCCGTAAAGGCAGAGATTACAGCGATTTGGACTCGCAGCGAACTGACTGACAATGAGAGATCCAATCCTGATTGTAAGAAGCCCAGGATATCATGTATCTTTGGGTTATTGCAAGAACCTGCAGTGGAAGAGGTGTAGTCTAAAAATTTTTTCCAAATCCTCTGGTAGACCCTGTTGGTGCCTGTTCTTCTGGCATTTAATATTGTGGAGATGGCCCTACTTGGACAGCCTAGGGCCTCCAACCTTCCTCTCTCAAGAACCAGATCATCAGATGTAGATGCCCCTTGTGATAGGAGATCTGGTCTGGAGGGTAGAGGAACTGGGTCCCGGAAGCTGAGTTGCATCAGCAGTAGAAACCATGGCTTGTTTGGCCAGTACGGGACTATTGCCACTATCTCTGCTTCTTCCATCCTGAGCCTCGACAAAAAACGGAGAATGACAGGAACCGGGGGAAAGGCATAGGCCCTGTGGAACCGCCAATGGTCTGTCAGAGCATCTACCCAAAGCCTGGGGATTCCAAGACCTTGTGTAGTATCTCTCTAGTCTGAAGTTGCATGGGGAGGCGAACAAGTCTACTTCCGGAATGACTCCCAGGGACAGGACCCACCTGAAGACTTCGGGGGGGAAGTCCACTCGTTGTCCAGAGAAACTCTCAACAGAAAATCTGCCTGAACGTTCGGGACTCCAGGGAGATAGACAGCTGTCAGGTTGGCCAGGTTTTTCTGGGCCCAGATCATGATGGGCTCTATTTCCTTTGACAGGGAGAGTCTGCGAGTACCCTCCTGTCTCTTGATGTATGCGACTGCCGTTGTGTTGTCCAGTCTTATGGGGGACTGAGTCTCCTGTTGTTAAGTGGTGAAAAGGCCTGCAGAGCGCAGAACGCTGTCCGGAAGTTCCAGAACATTGGAGACTATCCTGTGAGAGGGAAAATTCCATATGCCTTGGGCTACTTCTGTCAGCCCCTGTTGCTGGCATCTGTAGTGATGGTGACCCAAGACACAGGTGCGATGGACTGACAATTGAGGAGGTTCCTCTGTTGTAGCCACCAAGGAAAGCTCTCCCGCATGGATGAGGTTATTTGGATAAAGTGATCCCGAAGCCCTGGATTATACTGCTGGAGGAAACCCTTCTGGAAGGGCCGCATTTTCCACTGAGCCCACTTTACCATGGGTGTTGTTGCCACCATGGTGCCAATGATCTTTAGGCATTGAGAGGCTTGAAGATGAGGACGACATTGCAAGCCAAACTCTGTCCCAGATCACTGGGATTTTTCCCTGGGGTAACAAGATGGTGCTCTTGATAGCGTTGAAGTGTGCCCCGAGGAATACCAGGGACTGCGTAGGATCCAGATGGCTCTTTTCCAGATTCAGAAGCCAACCAAACTCGAGTAGAGTGGAGATGACTTGGGATCTGTGGTTTAGCAACTGCTCCTTGTCCCGAGACAACAGCAGGTCGTCTAGATAGTGATACAGACGGATACCTCTGGTCCTGATCAGAGCCACGACAGCCAACAAGTTTTGAAAACACACGAGGCGATGTTGTAAGCCCGAAGGGGAGACAGGTGAACTGCAGACGGATTTGATCGACAGCAAAGCAAAGGTATTTCTGGAATTCTGACGCTATCGGAACATGGAAGTAGGCGTCCTTCAGGTCTATAGAGACAAGCCAATCGCCTGGTTGGATTGCTTGACTGATCATGAGTAGTGTCTCCATCTTGAACTTCTCCTTCTAGATAAAAGAATTCAAGTGGGTCAGGTCTATAACTGGCCTCCAGGAGACGTTTTTTTTTTTTTCAACACCATGAAGAGGGGCGAGTAGACCCCTTAAAACCTTTTGTCATCTGGAACTGGAATTGCAGCGCCCTGAGCCACAAGAGAGACAGAAGAATTTGCTTTTTCTCTTCCGAGAGAGGCAAGGATGCCGACTCGCTCTGTTTTAGGCAGGTGCAATATCATAAAGACTTAGGGGATTCTTGTCCACCGGAAGATGCCCCTTTTGAAAACATCTGGCCTGAAGGCTGTTTTTTTTCTTCCAGGTCTTCTTGAACTCACGGCCAGGCCTATAGTAGCGAGCATTCCTTGCTCGATCTGAACTTTGCCTGGGCTGTGTTCTCTTCTGGTTTAGCAGACGGCGATCCTGGGGAAGGAACCCCGACTTGCCCCCTGTGGCACGGGTGATGGCACTGTCCGATATGTTCCCAAAGAGGGACGAACCCCCAAATGGAATCCTGCACCATGCCTGCTTGGAGGCAGGGTCAGCTACCCATGGGCGCAGCCACAAGGCACGCTTAGCCGTGACAGATGTCAGCATGATCCGAGCCACCAGGCGAATTATGTCTAGGGAAGCCCCACGAGAAAAGCCAACGTCAACCTTAGCCCATGAATAGGTGAGCTCCTGGCCAGTTCTTCCGAGATGCTCCTCAGAGAAGCATCTACGTCGTCTGCCCAGACTTCCATCGCTTTAGAAAGGGCTGCGAGAGCTAGAGCTGGTTTGCAGGTCATACCCGCTGTAATGTAGATCCGCTTGAGGTCGGTATAAATTTTCCACTCCAGGCAATTCTTAAAGGAAACAGTATCCTCCAATGGGAGTGTGACATGCCTCACCATCCTCATTAGGGCTGAGTCAATGAGAGGAGCCGACTCCAGGTGTTTTACACCCTTGCTTTTAAATGGGTACATTTTTGATACCTTCATTAACAGGCAATTCTTCCTTTCAACACCACCCCATTCGTCTGTAATTATTGCGCTGAGTTCACCCAAAATGGAGAAATTAGGGTGTTCTTTTTTGAGGTGTTTAAAATATTTCCTCTGTTTGGAGGGTGCCTCCACTGGCTCTTCCATCTCAAAGCTTCTTTGACAGCTTTTGACCAGCTGTGGTACTGGGGAAAATTCAAAACCTGCACCAGGGTCATCTACCTCCACCTCACTGTCTGAGGCTTCAATTGAGGAATGGCTCGGCTGTGAAGGGCCTGGAGCCTTGAGATCATCCCTAATAGGGACTGACATAGTGTCGCCAGCAGGGTTGTGGGTATGACCAGAATCCCCTTTACTCAAGGACTCATGGACCACCTTTCTGACCAGTGCTTCCACTTGTTGGTCTCCACCCTCTCTTTCTTATGTGACTTTAGAAAAGCATTGCTTGCAGAGCGATTTGCCTTCAGGAACCTGGGCCCCGCATACCCAGCAGGCTTTCCTCACAGAGCGGCTGGAGTGGCGGTGAGAGTGACGCCCAGAGGTGGTTTTAGACTCCTATCTGTGGTACCTAGATCTAAAGGAAGATCTGACGTCTGGACCTTGAAGAGGAGTGACAACGTTGAGACCTAGGACGGTCTTTGCCGTGCTTTGGTGTTCAGACCTAGAAGAGCTGAGTGAAAAAGAAAGGGTTAAGAGCTCCTGAATGAGTGAACCCAAGCATCACAGGCAGAGTATAAATAAATCCTACCTGCAACGCAAGGGTTGGCCACAAGAGGGCGGTGACAGATCCATGGCAAGGCAGTTTGAAAGTGAAATGAATCATTAAAGCCTTATGAGAAACAGGAGTGACAACAGGCATGAGAGAGCACATAACAAAACATAGCCAGCACCCAGGGAGCCTGCAGCAAACAATTTACCTTGTAAACCAGAGCCCAGTGCCTGGGTAAATACCGCATAAGCCTGCAAGTCATCCCAAGTAATAGCTGCTTTGACAGCTATTTAAATCTGCCACCGTTAACGATGTCACCGCCCCATAGCAGTTGCCATCCGGTGGCGGCCAATCGCATTCGCGACCGCCGCCGCCATTTTGGCGAAACTGCGCCTGCACGAACCAAGCACGGAATCTTCATTCACAGCTTGCGGATGCGCAGCGACTTCCTGAAACGACGAGCTGGAACGCAGCTGCGCTCCAGCCGCCGTGGCCACTCACTGGAGCTTGATAGAAAATAAGGAGACACACAAAACACAGAGATACGGCTGCCATATAAAAGGAATATCTTTGTACATTACCACCACCACGGCACGATCCGGACCAGAACCTGGGACTGGGGAGCTGTTCGCACGACCCACCGCACGATCGGGCGTTTACAAAGCCTCCCGCTAATAGCTGGGACGTTTGGCCATATTGCCGCTTGCCTGCCAATGGCCAGGTTAGTAAGCTCTTCATGGTATCACATCATATCGCCCATGTCCACCTGCTAATAGCTAGGATTGCTGGACTGCAGAGAGGATCACCGCTAACCACCAACGTATCGCCGTGCACACCGCCAGGCCTGGATTACAGAAAAACTTCATGAAAAGGTAAGACTATATCTTGGTCCTAGGAGGAGGACAAAAAAAGGAACACGGCCTCTGGCCCAGAGCAAAGATTTATGGGAGAAGGGTCCTATGAGGTATGAGGGGCGGGATTAACCCCACACGTAGGCTGCCATGGAGTCTGTCAGGAAAAGCCTAAATTTGATTGTAACAGTAGGTAAAGGAACTTCAATACAATGAATTCCAAAAACAGCAATGCTTCCAGGAATTTATATGGCAAGATGATAATACTGAATTGTAGTTCAAACAAATCTAAAAAAAGGGACATGGAAAATAGTCAGCCAAACCAAAGGAATAAACTAATATAAACAGGTATAGTCTGGTCACGATAAGCGGACAAAAAATCAATAGTGTTCCAAAAGTAAATTACCTGAGATCAATCAAATCAGTACATCAGCGCCCCACACCAACAATACAGCAATGCGGGCTGATTGTGGTGGTTTATATAGCCCCCCAGCCGCTCAGCGCCTGACGTCGCAGAGCGGCAGTGGGAGTAAGGGTAGTCTCCTTGGTAGCCTTCGTGAATGCCCTAGACCGCACGGCCTCTGGACTCTGGTATGTGGATTCAAGCAATGCATGTTGATATCTTTTCCACCCTTTCCCTCGGCCCATGCATTTCCTGTTCTGGGCACCCTTTTGTCTCTTTACCTGCGATATATTATTCTATCTGAACATTATGACTGATCTGTTATGTATTCTCTCCTATAGACCATTTTTTAAGCTACACTGGTCTAACCGACTACCCCTGAAGAAGCCAATGCCTCGGTGAAACATGTTGGGTTACTCTATTGGTTATTTGTAATCAGTGTATATTCTGTATTGTTTTGTATGTATACATAAGACAATTGTATTGTTGTAATAATAAAATATATATTTTTATTATCCATTGTGGTTAACAAATTTTTCTGGCACCGTTATAATCCCATAGTCCCTATCCTGTTTTCACATTAATAGAATACATTGCTTGCCGTGATTGGCTCAGGGCTGTATACTGTATACAGTATGTTACCGAATGTGGCTACTCCCCGGCTCCTCTTCCTTCCACGGGCTATCTCGCCATCCACCACCGGAGCTTTGGTTTGAAGCACCTGACCCTCCATCTGGCTCTGCCCACATTGGTTCTCCCCCTACAGTGGATTTTGCTGGGCACATGAGGCATTTACCACCGCAGCATTGCTTCACAATAGTTGCACAGACTTATTATTGCTGTTTCAGTATGTTGCCCAAGTTACTAGACAGAGTAGTCAGAAGGGGGTCGTCTTATACGGTGAGTATATCCCAAAACCAACGTTTTAGCTGAAATAATAGGGGGTCACCTTATACACCTAGTCGACTTATATGCTGGCAAATACGGTAATTTATTTGAAACACGGCTAAACAAAAAAAAAAAAAAAAGTTGACTTCAGCCAAGTAAATAAACAGTCCAAATCCTGGTATTGGTAACCAAACAGCAGGCTCACCGCTAATTCTCAATCCCATACAGGGCTTAGGCTTCTCCAAAGTAAGGGTGCAAGGCAGGCCACACAGGGGGGTTAGCAGCCCATGTCTCAGCTTGTCTGAGAGCTTTCACTTGCTACACAGCTTGTGGGTCTCTCTCTTCCACTCACTTCCCTGACACAGGTGCCGATTTCCTTCTGCTGCCTTTCAAGCCACCCCTCACCTGGGACTTAACCTCTTCGGGACCAAAGTCCTGGTAGTCAGGGTTTGAAAGCTCTGCAACTGTCCCCTTTAAAGGGTCCACAACTCAAATATCGGGGAAATGTACCTGCCAGCCAGGACACATTCCCGTGTCCTGTACAGTGTCCTTTCTCATCTTCTAAAGTTGATATTGTTGATCAGAATCTTTGCAATTCTGGTGTTGTATAGAGCGCCAATGAGATCAGAAGCTGCAAATTTCTAATTATAATACAATCATGAAAATAAAGAAGCAAGAAAGTAAAAATGGGAAAATACTTTTTAAAAATCTTAAAGTGAACCAGAGCTTTGCCCATGCAGAAGTTGTCCCTTAGCACCCTTTGGCTCTGTTCACCACTGAGACGGAGGAAAATAAGTTACCTTCAAATTCCACATAAATCCTTGTTGGACCTTTACTTCTTTAAAGTTCAGGCCTCTATATTGAGTCCACGGTTATCCTTTATGATGAAATTGTGAAGATATACACACGTTTATGTATATTCTCCAATTGGCGACATGAAATCATGTACGTGCATTCCAATTGTATCCCAAGAAAAATGTTCAATAAAACGTTATTCTTTTAAAATAAATCCTTGTTGGAGCTTACATAGGGCTGTGGTTTTTACTTCCCACCTCCATGTGACAGCGCTGGGTGCCCAACCTGCCAATCACCAAGCACAGGTGCTGTCACATGGGATTATTGGGAAAAAGTTTTTATTTTAATTTTTTTCAGTTTTTCTTTTGAACCTATCATTTTTTAAACTGAGTGTGGGTGGCTAATTCATAAGAACTTGCATCTTCGTGGCAGGTCCCCTTTAAAGTGATATTAAGTTTAAAAAATATATATTATATTCAAGTATGTATATGCTTAACTTTAAAAAATACCCTTTGTTGGTCTCATCCTCCTCCTAATTCCCAAATTCCTTGTTTTGGCTGCTGTGATCAAACTTCCTGTTAGAGGGTGGCTATGTTCATTCTCCATTGTTCCACTGTATGTAGGAATGTAGCCACCCTCTCTTGCTCGCTCCAGAGATGGACTAGGGAGAGGCAAAGCAGACAATGTGAGTGACAGTGCATCTGGCAGCTAACAAAATGCTCTCCACCACATCAGGGGTGAACAGAGATGCAGCAGATGACATTCCCTTGTATTTGTGAATGGCGCTGTTACTTACAGCGCCCGCTGCCTGATTTTTGTGGAGAAAACAGCAGTCACTGATTTGTTGCGTTGCTGACGGGGAAAGGAAAAAAATCAACCATCACAGCCCAGGAGTCAGTTCGAAGCCACTGGCTTACCTCCATTACACCATGCTTGTTAGGACCGAGTTCGACTGCTGGTGGCACTGTGGTGTTCTGGGCAGAAAGCTGCTGTTTTAGGCCCCTTTCACACTGAGGCATTTTGCTGGCTGTGCGTTGGAAAAAATCCTGCAAACAGCTTTTTTGGAGCATCTTTGGGGCGCATAAAATAGCGCTGTAAAAACGCCTATCCCCATTGAAATGAATGAGTACCGCTGTAAAAACGCGGTGAAAACGCAGTAAAAAACACCCAGAAGCTGTGGGAAGGTCACATGACCACAGTAGAGTGGAGGATTGTGGGATACCAAATAATCCTTTTTACCGCAAAAACGTGGTAAAAACGCATATGCGTTAGCGCTATTTTTACCACGTACGCGGTAAAATCGCTGTAAAAAAAGTTTTTTCAACGCCTCAGTGTGAAAGGGGCCTTAGTGTCCACCAGCAGGTATCTTACAGCAGCCAGCTGGTTCCAGCGATCAGCTTCACCTGGCCACACCTGCTGGGAGGGTCCTTAAGTTCCACATTTGCTACTGCTCTTTGCGTCAGTGTTTTGATTGCCATCCTTGCTGCCAGATCCCTATGCCTGGCTATCCTGCTCCTGAGCTAATCTTGCATCCTGTATCCTGCTGCTTACTCCTGCTCCTGGTTCCTGTACCCAGTCTTGATTCCTCTTCCCTGCATCCCTAGTATTCCCTGTTACCAGTGTCCCTCATTTTGTATATACAGTGGGGTAAAAAAGTATTTAGTCAGCCACCAATTGTGCAAATTCTCCCACTTAAAAATACTTTTTTGACCCACTGTATTTTGTTTATAGTTAGTTGTTAGGTCTCTGTTAGGTTTAGGCACCTTTCACACTTGTGCGACTTTTCCTGCGACTTTGGACATCAGAGTCGAATGACAACTCGTACCCCATAATTCCCAATAATAACCATTAATATCTGTGCGCCTTCAAGTCGCACCGACTTCAAAGTAGTCCCTGTACTACTTTGGTCCGACTTTGATGCGAGTTGAGGTCCATAGACCTCAAGTTTACACAGACATGCTCTGAAATCGCGTCCGCAAAATCGCGCGACTTTCAAGTCGCAGCAGTGTGAACGGGGCCTTATTAGGTATTTTGTCACTGGGGTTTGTTTATGTTTACTGTTTAATTGTCTGTCTTTTTCGGTATAAATAAATCTCACTTTAAAGAGATTTTATATATATGTATGTAGCACCCTCTACCTAGGTAGCTGCTAAAGGTAGATTTTTGGTAAGTACAGGTAAATTTAGGAAGGCCTGGTTGGAAGCTAGGCCTGTTTGTTTTGATCTGTGTGGGCTGGGAGTGGCTCAGAGTAGGCTGGCGACTCACAGATAGCATCACTTCTCAGTTACCTCCCTCTGGCTTCTAGAGGATTCTAGAAGAGAGGAGGGGAATTGAGGTGGAGCCGTCTAAGGTGTCTCAGGGAGCCCTGACCAATCCCCATTTAGGTATGTCAGGGGACAGGCCTCCTTGATATACCCAGGGTCAGCCCAGTGGGGGGTTGTTTTCGGGTGTAAGAAGTGAGGATGGAGTGCTAGGCTGTCGGGGCCTTTGCGGGTGCCCCCCAGTCTGGGGCAGGGTGACCTTGGGACTGGGATTAGGGTGCAGGAAGGATCCCTTCAAGAACGCATGAAGGATTTGGACAGGAGGCACAGAGAGGAGTCAGAGAGGACAGCAGGAGCTACTCCAAAAACATGCTGATAGGTTAATTGGATCCTGTCTAAATTGGCCCTAGTATGTATGAATGTGAGTTAGGGACCTTAGATTGTAAGCTCCTTGAGGGTAGGGACTGACGTGAATGTATAATATATATATAAATGCCTGCGTAAATTGAGGCGCTATATAAGTACCTGAAATAATAATAATAGTACTGCCGGGCAAGTCTTCAGGAGGGAACCACCAGTGTGTTTGGTTAGGAGGGCCGGTGAGTGACAGGCACAGTCAGGAGGACTGGGGAGACACGCCTGAGAATACTGGGAGTGTGCAGTCTGGGATGGGTACAGAGCCAGCAGTAAGGACTGTGATGTCACGAGCAGTGGAGTCAGGCAGCTGCAGCCAGGAGGTCTGGCAGGGCCTGAAGAGGACTTACTGGGAGCAGTAGTCCACCATAGGACAGTTAGCACTAATGACTTCCTATTTCTATTTTTTTGCTATACTAAAAGGCAGTTGCTGAGGCCTGACTGAGTCAGAGTTGGGCTTAACCACATGCTAGCTGTGCATAGAGTAAGTTAAGTGCTAGAGAGAGTAACAGTCTGCAAGCAAGTGATGTGCTGGAGGAGACTGGAGTAAGCCAAGTGTGTATAGTTGTCCCAACGGATTGATATTCAATCAACCAATTGTTTGTTTTACTGGGCATCCCATATATTCCCATCCCTATCCAAGTTCAAATCCCTCAATAAAAATACAAAAAACAAGCTAATGGACTATTTATTGTCTCCAAGGTGATTGGGAAGTGAATGCCGGGCTGGTGTGATAGGTGGGCCACAACCCTGAGGGGGTACCGCTACATTATATATATATATATATATATATATATATTGTGACAGCAGGAAGGTAAAGTCACCTGGTTGCATCCAGGGGGGTAGATATATTTCGCCCAGATTCAGGCTTTACGCCGATTTATACAGCTAGGTGGAGAGTTGTATAAGCCCAGCTGAGACTAGTGGGCTCATTGATGACTCATACCTCTAGGGAGAGGGCTGGGCGTCGTGCAGGCAGGGAGTTGATGAGGCCAGCTGAAGCCTGTCAGTTCGTTTAAGGCCTCTATAAAAACTCCCAGATTCATTAGATGTTAGCTCATGCCTGGAAGCAGACCTGTGTGGACTGTCTAGGGAGAGTGAACCCCTGTGCGGTGAGAGAAAGCCTGTGTGGCTATATTTTGCTTGGACATTTAAAACCAGGGACTAGGACAGCACTAGGCTGATCCCAGTTGTTAGTTAGGAAACCTGTATGTTTAGTCAGAGGTCAAGTTGACCAGGATTTATTTTGTTTGTTTCTTTTGCTTTGCTGTGTTTTTGTCACTGTAAATAGAAAATAAACGGCACCTTTTTGATTTTGAAAACCACAACCTCCGTCTGCTGGGCCTGTTTTTGTGTGGGGAGCCCATCCCGGGGGTCACACACACCCGCTGCCGAGCTAACCCCCTCACAGTTGGTGGAGAATGCGGGCAGTTTTTTTTTAAGCCAGCATGGAGGAGATACTGAAACAGCTGGCTCTAGCAAATGCCAATCAACAGCAGACAAATGCAGGTTTGCAAAAGAGCCTTGCAGCTCAACAACAGAACTTCGCAGCCCAGCAGCAAGCTCATCAACAGAGCCTTGCAGCCCAGCAGCAAGCTCACCAACAGAGTCTGGAAGCTCAGCAACAAGCCCAGCAACGATCTGAGGCCCGCTTCATAGACCTATTACAGAAGCAAGAGCAGAGACTACAACAAATGGAAGCAGTAATGCAGCAACGTCCGCAGACCAGTGAGGAAAGCCGTCCCACTAATACCGCGTCCTTTGGGGTGAGTCGTTTATTGACAAAAATGACTGGAGAGGATGATCCAGAGGTATTTTTGACCACGTTTGAAAGGACTGCTGAAAGAGAAAAGTGGCCTGAGGAGCAGTGGGCTGGACTGGTGGCTCCTCTGTTAACGGGTGAATCGCAGAAAGCTTACTATGACCTAGAGCCTGACCAAGCAAAAGACTATGTGATGCTAAAAGCTGAAATATTGGCAAGGCTGGGTGTCACCCTGGCTGTCCGGGCTCAGCGTGTGCATAACTGGACTTTCCAGCTTGGAAAACCCCCCAGGTCTCAAATGTATGATCTCATTCACCTGAGCAGAAAGTGGCTACAGCCAGAGACTTTGTCCGCACCAAAGATTGTGGAACGTGTTGTAATGGATCGGTTTTTGAGAGCTCTTCCTACTGCCATCCAAAAGTGGGTAAGCCATGGAGACCCAGAGACGGCCGATGGTCTTGTGGATCGTGTGGAGAAATACTTGGCTACAGAGAACCTGACGGCCTCTTCCAGAGACACTCGGACTTTCCACCCTAAGACCAGACCATCCCCAGGGGCGGATAAGATGATTCCAAGGGGTAAGGGTGGAGAGAGTGAGAGGGTGGGAGCTCTACCCCAAGTTTGGCGAGAACAGCCTGGGAAATCAGCGGCTCAAGAGGCGGCAAGAAGGATCATTTGCTACCGCTGCCGGCAAGCGGGACATATTGCAGCAAATTGCCCGGTTTTGGAGGAACCCATGCAGTGTGACTTTCTGACGGGCAGACGTCAGTCGCTGTGTGCGACAGTCGCATGCACTGCCATTCGGGGAACTGAGAAACATTTATGCAAAATGTGTATTAATGGTAGAAATGTTGTGGTATTACTGGATTCAGGTAGCCTTGTGACCCTGATAAAGGCTGAATTAGTTAAAACAGAGGTCTCTGGGAATAGCAAGGTAGCTGTTATTTGTGTGCATGGGGACACCCGAGAGTATCCAGTGACTACAGTGTGTTTCGAGACCCCCAAAGGTACCCTTTCTCATCCAGTGGGCTTAGTGTCTCAGTTACCGCATGACGCCATTGTGGGAAGGGATTTTCCGAAGTTCTGGGAACTGTGGGATGATCCTGAGCCCCCCACTGGTGCCCCTATGTACCAGGAATATGATAGCCAGAACTCCTCTGAGAGTGGTGAGGACTCTCCCGAATTTCCCTTGTCAGTATTGGCAGGGGAGACTCAAGAAACTGGAGAGGAGCCCACCTCCTCAGACGAAAACCTACCGTCTGTGGAGTTTTCTGATCTTGAGGTTCACAGGGAAAACTTTGCCACAGAACAGTTGAAAGACCCCGCCCTAATAAAGGCACGGGAAAACGTAGTGAAAATAGATGGCGAGTTAGTGAACCCAGATAATACCTGCACTTACCCATACTTCAGCGTAGAGAAGGACCTACTGTATCGGGTGGCAAAAAGGGCAGAAGAAACCGTTGAGCAGCTTGTGGTGCCCAAACCTTACAGGAAGTTGGTGTTGGAGTTGGCCCATGGGCACATTCTTGGAGGTCATCTGGGGACAGAGAAAACCCGAGAGAGGGTATTACAGAGATTCTATTGGCCTGGGGTGATGAAGGACATAGAAAATTATTGTTCCTCCTGCCCTGTGTGTCAGAGGTCGGCCCCGATGCCACACTTCCGTAGCCCGCTGGTCCCTCTACCCATCATTGAGGTCCCGTTTGAGAGAATCGCAATGGATTTGGTAGGTCCTATAATCAAGTCCGCTAGGGGGCACCAGTACATATTGGTTATAATGGACTATGCCACCCGTTATCCAGAAGCGATCCCTCTCAGAAATACCTCGGCCAAAACCATAGCCAAAGAGCTATCTCTTGTTTTTAGCCGGGTGGGTATTTGTAAAGAACTGCTTACGGACCAAGGTACACCCTTTATGTCCCGGGTTATGAAGGAGCTGTGTAAATTGTTCAAAGTGACGCAATTACGTACATCTGTGTATCACCCCCAAACCGATGGGCTGGTTGAAAGATTCAACAAAACCCTAAAACAAATGTTGAAGAAAGTGGTGGATAGGGATGGAAAGGATTGGGACTGTCTACTTCCTTATTTGATGTTTGCTATTAGGGAGGTGCCCCAATCCTCTACGGGATTCTCCCCCTTTGAGTTACTGTATGGGAGACACCCAAGAGGGCTGTTGGATATTGCCAAGGAAACTTGGGAAAGTGAGAGTTCTCCCCACAGGAGTGTGATTGAGCATGTCGCCCTGATGCAAGATCGAATTGCACAGGTAATGCCCATCGTGAAGGAACATTTGGCCCAAGCGCAGTTGGCACAGCAGAGAGTGTACAACCGTGGAGCCAAGACCCGTACCTTTTCCCCGGGGGATAGGATATTGGTACTTGTCCCTACGGTTGAAAGTAAATTCCTTGCCAAATGGCAAGGCCCCTACGAGATAATGGAAAAAGTGAGCGAAGTGAATTACAAGGTCAGACAACCAGGAAGGCGAAAGCCCGAACAGATCTATCACGTTAATCTGTTGAAAGCCTGGAGGGATAGAGAGTCCCTAGTCGCAGACACTTGGTCACCAGCTCAAACTGGTTGCGTGATTCCTGAGGTTGGAATCGCAGCCACCTTGTCACAACCCCAACAACAGGAGGTTAAGGAGTTTGTGCTTCGCAACAAGGAGGTATTCTCTGAGCTGCCGGGACAAACATCTGGGGTAGAGCATGACATTATTACCCCGCCCGGTGAAAGGGTGAAGTTAAAACCCTATCGGATCCCAGAGGCCCGACGGGAGGCAATACGGGAGGAAGTACAGAAAATGCTGAACTTAGGGGTGATAGAGGAGTCCCAAAGTGATTGGTCTAGTCCCATTGTGTTGGTGCCTAAACCGGATGGGAGCTGGCGATTTTGTAACGATTTTCGTCAGTTGAACAAAGTTACAAAATTTGACACCTACCCCATGCCACGTATAGATGAGTTGATCGACCGGCTGGGAACAGCCCGATACATGACGACTCTTGACCTCACAAAAGGGTATTGGCAAATCCCCCTGGCCAAGTCAGCCAAAGAGAAAACCGCATTTGTAACCCCAGACGGGGCGTTCCAATATAAAAGAATGCCGTTCGGGTTACAGAATGCGCCGGCCACATTCCAGCGGAAAATGGACCAGATGCTGAGGCCCCATCGGAAGTATGCTGCGGCTTACCTGGATGACGTAATTGTCCATAGCACAGATTGGGCCTCACATCTGCCAAAAGTGCAAGCAGTCCTGGACTCTGTTCGGGAAGCAGGGTTTACGGCTAACCCCAAGAAGTGTACCATTGGGCAGGAGGAGGCCAAATATCTTGGGTACACCATTGGGAGGGGAGTAATAAAACCCCAACTCAACAAAGTCGAGGCCATCCAGAGTTGGCCACGTCCCAACAGCAAGAAGCAGGTACGAGCCTTTCTGGGAATCGCTGGGTATTATCGGCGATTCATTCCCCACTTTGCTTCTAAGGCTGTGCCCCTAACCAACCTGACGAAGGGGAAAGGGTCGGTCATGATTAAATGGACCCCCGAGGCTGAGGCAGCATTCCAATTCTTGAAACAAGCCTTATGTAGCCAGCCAGTGTTGTACTCACCCGACTTCTCTAAAGACTTTGTCGTACAAAGTGATGCGTCAGATGTGGGGTTAGGAGCAGTATTGTCCCAGGTCTGGAACGGGGAAGAGCACCCAGTCATTTACCTCAGCAGGAAGTTGAAGTCCCATGAGGTAAATTACGCCACCGTTGAAAAGGAGTGTTTAGCGGTGAAGTGGGCTCTAGATTCCCTTCGGTACTACCTGCTAGGTAGGCACTTTGACATGGTTACGGATCACGCTCCGTTAAAGTGGATGGCTCAAAACAAGGAAACAAATAGAAGAGTGAATAGGTGGTTCCTGGCCCTCCAGGAATTCAACTTCACAGTAAAGCATCGCCCTGGCGTTCAAATGGGGAATGTGGATGCTTTGTCTCGAGTACATGAATGCCTGATTGCTGGTGTTCCAACCCCGAGGTTAAAACAAGAGGGGGGGGTATGTGACAGCAGGAAGGTAAAGTCACCTGGTTGCATCCAGGGGGGTAGATATATTTCGCCCAGATTCAGGCTTTACGCCGATTTATACAGCTAGGTGGAGAGTTGTATAAGCCCAGCTGAGACTAGTGGGCTCATTGATGACTCATACCTCTAGGGAGAGGGCTGGGCGTCGTGCAGGCAGGAAGTTGATGAGGCCAGCTGAAGCCTGTCAGTTCGTTTAAGGCCTCTATAAAAACTCCCAGATTCATTAGATGTTAGCTCATGCCTGGAAGCAGACCTGTGTGGACTGTCTAGGGAGAGTGAACCCCTGTGCGGTGAGAGAAAGCCTGTGTGGCTATATTTTGCTTGGACATTTAAAACCAGGGACTAGGACAGCACTAGGCTGATCCCAGTTGTTAGTTAGGAAACCTGTATGTTTAGTCAGAGGTCAAGTTGACCAGGATTTATTTTGTTTGTTTCTTTTGCTTTGCTGTGTTTTTGTCACTGTAAATAGAAAATAAACGGCACCTTTTTGATTTTGAAAACCACAACCTCCGTCTGCTGGGCCTGTTTTTGTGTGGGGAGCCCATCCCGGGGGTCACACACACCCGCTGCCGAGCTAACCCCCTCACAATATATATATATGTCTGTTCCCAGTTTCTGTGTGTAGCTACAAATATCTGGTCTCCCAGCTGCTGATTCCTGACATAACACTGACACCCACTAACGACCAGAACAGCTATACCTGGGAACTGGGAGCCATTTGAAACCTTTAAATACATCAAGGGGGTGAAAAAGTTTTCAGGAAGGCACAGTGGCGGCACGACCATTAGGACCACCCCCCTATCCCCCACCCTTGCGTCCGGCCACCCAATCTACATACAGGGTGACATGACCTCAAACTAACTGGAGGAAAGTTCAAAACTAATCTTAGAAAGTATTATTTTGCTGAAAGGGTGTGGTTGACGTTTGGAATAAACTACCAATAGAGGTAGTGAGTCAGTCAACAATAAACGGCTTCAAACATGCTTGGGATAAACATAAATCTATAGCCAGACGAGGTTAATGAAAATAAATACAAAAAAAAACAAAACAATACGGAATCCCAAAGGGAAATTGTTACGACACAGACACACTTAAAGACACGCAAGATCACAACAATAGACTGAACAAGATGCAAAAACACAACAAAATTACCCATAACAGCCGTCATTTTTCTATGTTTCTATTTGCTTGGAGTATGTACTTCCTTTTTGTCAAGATGCTTAGGTTATTTGTCATGTGCAATTTGTAATAGGAAATTAAGACTTTTGCCGTTCATTTTGGAAGGGTCTCACTGATGAGGAACTGTTGGGAAGCATTCTGACAGGACTTGCTTTAGTTGATGAGGGTAGATTCTACCTTAGTGAAATACAGCCTTTGGTTTGGGTTTGTTCTGAATTGTCATTTCCGCTTATCTCTGAGTGCCGGTTCACACTTGTGCGAGTTGATACCGAATGCGATGCGTTGAACACAAACTAGATTCGCATGTCATCCAAAAAGTAATTGTTTTCAATGATGGTGGTTCACATCTATGCATTGCGATTCCTCTCCGAATGCGATGCGATGAAAAAAAGGGTCTTGTGCGAGTTTAGAGCGTTGCGTTGCGAATTTAGTCTCCATAGACATCAATGTAAATCGTTCTGGAATCGCATTTGATGGTTCACCTATGTGCGAATTCCACCGCACTATTCTCCACAAAACCAGGAAGTTAACACCTTTTTTTTTTTTACATTATGATTCTATTGGCTAGAACATTAATCGCAGCCATGTCCCACTCCTGAAATTTGCATTCAAATCACGGTAAAACGCGGTAAATTCGCACCTCAGAATGGACTGAAAAAACGGAACAAATTCACAGCGCAGCAGTGTGAACCGGCACTCAGGGTCTTGATGTTTTCACTTTTCCTTTTACTATACTTCAGATTGGATTTTTGAGATGGCTGCTGAAACATTCATTACAGTTCAGTAGTTGTACTAATTGATATTAGGCCCCTTTCACACTGGGGCGGGCAGGTGCGGTGGCGGTATAGCGGCGCGATTTTTAGCGCCGCTAAACCGTCGTTATCACCGCGGTATGCGGCCGCTAGCGGGGTGAATTTAACCCCCGCTAGCGGCCGAAAAAGGGTTAATACCACCCGCAAACCGCGGCTATTGCCGCGGTTTGCGGGCGGTATAAACCGCGGTGTCCCATTGATTTCAATGGGCAGCCGCGGTAAAGGAGCGGTGAACACACCGCTCCTTCACCGCTGTAAAGATGCAGCTAGCAGGACTTTTGGAGCGGTTCTGTTAGTGCACCGCTTCAGTGTGAAAGCCTTCGGGCTTTCACATTGAAGAATACAGGGCACGTTTTTCAGGCGGTATAACAGCGCTAATATTAGCGCTAAACCGCCTGAAAAACATGCCAGTGTGAAAGGGGCCTTACTGTTTACAGTTTGCATTGGTTAAGATAATGTGATCAAGTTCTTACCTGATTTTGTGTGGTATATATTCTGTGTGCGTTTACAAAAAAGTCAGTTCCAGTTTGTGCCTAAGCTAGTGTCATCTAGTTCTTGGATGCAATATTCAGCTATAGTACATGGTTCAAGAGTGGAGGAAGCTGTATCTTGGCAGAAGCACCCAGTCGCTATGCCATGCGGTCCGTCACAGCCTGCCTCTATGCTTACTGATGGGGTTCAGCCTGCCTCTATGGTTGCGGATGGGGTTCAGCCATCCGCTGCCAAACCTGCCGTCCCTTGCCAAGCTTGCCTCTAGTAAACCGCTGTCTTCTGCCAAGCCTGCTTGTAATCTGCTGCCAGCCGCTCAGCCGGATTATGCTGATTCCCGAGCTGCTGCCCAGCTATGCTGATTCCCGTGCTGCTGCCCAGCCCAGCTATGCTGATTCCTGGCCTGCCGGCCAGCCGGGCTCTGTTGATGGGGTACCCTGTTACCAGTGTACCTCCTTTTGTATATAGTTAGTTGTTAGGTTTCTGTTGGGTTTATTAGGTATTTTGTCACTGGGGTTTGTTTATGTTTTCTCGGTGTGTGATTGTCAGTCTTTTTCACTGTAAATAAATCTCACTTTAAGGATATATATATATATATATATATATATATATATATATATATATACACACACACACACACACACACACACATGGTCTGGTCCCAATTTCTGTGTGTAGCTACAACTATCTGGCCTGCTGCTGATTTACCTGGGTTTTGGAAGAACTTTATTCCAAGCATTCCAACACCGGATTTGGGCACCAACATGCTGACCTTCAGGGGAAAGGGATTTAATAGATTGTTGGACTATCGTGGCATTACCCAAACCCCCATCCCCCCCGGACAACATTACCCCTAGTATAGGGCATAGGGGTAACTTGTTTGACTTGGTTGCTATCAACTGCATATTTTATTTGCCATTGTTTTACAAGCTTGTTGTACATTTACTGCTGTGTCTATTTCCTTGGCTATTTGGGTACTGTACAGTGGGGAAAATAATTATTTGAGCCCCTGCAGATTTTGTAAGTTTGCCCACTTACAAAGAAATACAAGTTCTCGAATTTTCATCATCAGCGTATTTTAAATGAGAGAGACAGACTATCAACCAAAAATCCACAAAAAAAACATAATACAAATGTTATAAATTGAGTTGTAGTTCAGGGAGTAAAAAAAGTATTTGATCCCCAAGCAAAACATGACTTAGTACTTGGTGGTGGAGAAACCCTTGTTGGCAAGCACAGAGGTAAGACGTTTCTTATAGTTGGTTACCAGGTTTGCACAAATCTCAGGAGGGATTTTGGTCCACTATTTTTTAAAGATCTTCTCTAAATCCTTAAGGTTTCTTGGCTGTCGTTGGCAACTCGAAGTTTCAGCTCCCTTTATAAATTTTCTATAAGATTAAGGTCTGGTGACTGGCTAGGCCACTCCATTACCTTAATGTGCTTCTTCTTGAGCCACTCCTTTGTTGCTTTGGTGGTATGTTTTGGGTCATTGTCATACTGAAAGACCCATCCATCTTCAGTGTTCTGGCTGAAGAAAGAAGGTTCTCATGCAAGATTTTACAATACATGGGCCCATCCATTGGCCCCTCAATGCGGCAAAGTCGGTCTGTACCTTTAGCAGAGAAACAGCCCCAAAGCACCATGTTTTCACCTACAAGCTTCACTGTAGGGATTGTGTTCTTAGGGTCATCGTCAGCATTTTTCTTCCTCCAAACACAGCGAGTCCCCCTTCTCGAGAAAGCACATGTACAGTCATGGCAATAAACATCTAAATGATTCAGAGATGGATTGGGAGAAAGTGCTGTGGTCAGATGAGAAAAAAATTGAGCTCTTTAACATTAACTCGACTCGCCGTGTCTGGAGGAAGAAAAATGCTGACTATGACCCTAACACCACCATCTTTCAGTAAAGCACAGAGGTGGAAACATGGTGCTTTGGGGCGGTTTCTCTGCTAAAGGTACAGGCCGACTTTGCCACATTGAGGGGCCAATGGACGGGATATCAGAGGGGGAAAGACATCAGTGGAGGAAAAGCTTGTTCCTTTGTTGAAATTATCAGCATAGAATTGATGAAACACATGGAGCGGCCCATTTATTTAGAAGAAAATGGAGGCTGCCAATAATGGCCTCTTCTTCTGAAAATACTAGTATCCTGGCTGTCATTCTGGTTCCAAGTGCTTCAGGACTTTCTAAATCACTATTACAAAATGAATATGCAGTTCAGGAGCTCTTCAAACATGTTTTATGTCAATGTTGATAGCAAATAGCCAAGCAATGAGAATTTTCAGGAAGAGGTCAGCCATGCCAGTCTTTAGTATTGCTCTTAGTACAGGTTTTCTTTGTATGACCTCGAACTGATGGTTAATGTGATCCAAGTGAAGTGTGGTCTGGCATTTCCGGTGACGGGCCCGTCGGCTGTTTCTATGGAATGCAGTGATAATTACGCTGGTTTACGAAGAGTTTATGGATGCATGCTCTGATCCGCAGGTGTTATGCCCCATACACACGATCATTTTTCATGCCGTTAAAAATGCCATTAAAAAAAATGGCCATTAAAAATGATCGTGTGTAGGCTCCAGAGCATTTTTAACGACGTGAAAAACGGGCATTAAAAATTTTGAACATGCTCTCTTTTTTCACGTCGTTTTTCATGTCGTTTTTTTTAACGACGTGAAAAACGATAGTGTGTATGCTTTAACGACGTGAAAAAAAATGCGCATGCTCAGAATCAAGTATGAGACGGGAGCGCTCGTTCTGGTAAAACTAGCGTTCGTAATGGAGATAGCACATTCGTCATGCTGTAACGGACTGAAAAGCACTAGACTGAAAAGAGCGAATCGTCTCTCAACAAACTTTACTAACATGAAGGGTGGCGCCATTCGAACGGAACTTCCCCTTTATAGTGCCGTCGTACGTGGTGTACATCACTGCGCTTTTCTTGAACATTTTTTAAAATGATTGTCATGGATATGCAGTAGTGTTTGTCTGTCAGCTTACCTTCCTTCCCATGTGTTCATCTTAGAGGCCTGAGCCCTTTCACCTGGCTTCCTTTATAATCTCCTCCCAGCCAGACTCCACCCCAGGCCCTATCACAGAACACTATATTAACCTGTGCACTGCAAGCCTGCTTTGCTGATCAACGTGTTTGTTAGGCATTGTGTGTTTGGGTTCCTGCCTGCCGTGTGCTACGTCTGTCTCTCTGTTACATATTTGGCTTGTCCCCGACTATCCCTGTCTGCTCGTGACCCTTGACCTTCGGCTCGTTCTTTCGTTATCCTTGTCTGCTTGTGGCCCCTGACCTTCAGCTTGTTATTCGGTTCTCTCATATCTTGTGCTGCTGCTTCCCCTCTTTTCCCCTTATCCTACGGGGCGTGAGCTAGGAAACTCCAGGGGCCGCGACCTGGTCCCAGCCTGCAGCATAACATCCTCACCACTAGAGGCCCTGGAGAAGACCTGCTGGGTCTTAGACTCCGCGCCCTGGGGAATCTTGGCTCTAGCTTCCGTTAGGATCCCGGTTGTGCTCCTCTGGTCCCGCTTTCCACAACCACCCAGTTTCCTATCCGCAGCAGTCAGCCATAGGGTTCACTACCTTGCGGTGCACTCCTGTCCCCCTACGGTGTGCATCTGTCACCTGGCCACAGGTGACCTTGACAGTTTGATCAGCCATGGACCCGGCTGACATCCCGATCCCCGCGGATGATCCATTGCGGGGCATAGTCCACAGACTTGAAACCCAGGAATCGAATCAGACTCAGGTGATGCGATTCTTCCAGGATCTGGCTTCTCGATTCGAGCAGCTTCAGGCCTCCTTGGGAACCCCGAATCCGCAACCTCAAGTACAACCAGCGGTGGTACCTATCGCACCAGTCGAAGCCACACACTCACTAACACTGCCAGCTCCGTTCCGTTTCTCTGGGGACTCCAAGGCCTGCAGAGGGTTCCTTAGCCAATGCACAATTCATTTTGAGCTCCAGCCCCAAAACTTCCTGTCTGATCGGGCTAAGGTAGCCTATATCATTTCCCTCCTCTCTGGTGAAGCTTTAGCCTGGGCAGCCCCTCTGTGGGAACTGAATGATCCAGTGGTTTCTAGCCTGTCTGGCTTCTTGAAACTTTTTCGGAATATCTTCGAAGAACCGGCTTGTGTCTCTTCAGCGGCCAGCGCCCTTTTACGTCTCCGCCAAGAGTCTGCTTCTGTGGGACAGTATGCCCTTCATTTCCGCATACTGTCGGCTGAGTTGAGCTGGAACAATGAGGCCTTAGTCGCAACCTTTTTGCATGGCCTGTCTGATAGAGTGAAGGATGAATTAGCAGGAAGAACCATCCCCACTGATCTGGCCGGCGTTATCTCCTTGTGTAACCAGATCGATATTCGCTTTCAGGAGAGGACCTTAGAAAAGCAACGCCAGCACTCCTTGGTTCTTAGTCAGCCTGAGCTCCCCTCTCTTCGACCCGTAGAGCATCTCCTACCAGCTGAGGAACCCATGCAGCTGGGTCGGACCAGGCTATCCCCCGAGGAACGTGCTAGGCGCAGAACTCTTGGTCTGTGTCTTTACTGTGGGGGCAAAGGTCATTTTCGTGACACTTGCTCTCTTTGTCCAGAAAAACGTTCGGGTCCACTTCATCTGGAAAGTGGAGTATTGGACCCAGAAATATCACCTTCCCCTTCTCGTCTTCTGCTTTCTGTGTTCCTTCATGTTGGTGCTTCTTCTCATTCGGTCTCAGCATATCTGGATTCCGGAGCCGCTGGTAATTTTATGGACTGGGAAATCGCATCGTCCATGAGACTTACTCTTTTGCCCCTCACCACACCATTGGTGGTCTTGGCGATTGATGGTACTGTTCTCCCAGGGGGACCTATCCGCTTCCAGACCCTCCCTGTTAAGATGTCGGTAGGGACACTCCACCAGGAGTGGATATCCTTCCTTATCTTACCCAAGGCCTCAACGCCTATAATTTTGGGTCTCCCATGGTTACAGCTCCATTCTCCTCATGTGGACTGGACTACTGGACAGATCCTGGCTTGGGGTCCCTCCTGTTCCTCGTCCTGCCTACCCAAGGTTGCCCCCTGTGAATCTGAGCCGGTCATTCATTCCAGGTTGCATAACCATTTACATTTCTCTGTCCCTAACCACCCTTGGACGCACAGCCAGGCTAGCTTGTCTACAAGTCCTGCAGTCGCTACGTCTTGCGATGCAATTCAGGTAGTCGCTACACCTGACTCAGCTATTCACTCTGCCTCTGTACTAGTTATGCCAGTCCAGCCCATGCCCAGTGAGCCTCCTACTTTTTCTTGTTTGGGACATTCTGCTTGTCCTTCAGCTATTCAGTTTGACTCCGGCGACATGTCACCTTCTAACCAACCTGACTTCAGGGTTCCACTGACATCTGCCCAGTCTGACGGTCCTGTGCAAGATGACCAGTTCCCCTTTAAGGGTCTAGGGGACCCTCCTCAGATTCCTGTTGATCCTCTCATGCCCTTGCTTATTCCTAGAGAGCCTTTGGTCCTCAATAGATCTTCTTGTCATCTCCCTACCTCGTTTTCGGTCTCTGAGGATAATCTTAAGTACGAGGTTAGACAAGTTCTGGATTCTCGGCTCTGCGGAGGTATTCTTCAGTACCTTGTGCATTGGAGAGGTTTTGGTCCTGAGGAGGCGTCTTGGATCGCTGCATCTGATGTCGCTGCACCTCATCTGTTGAGAAGGTTTCATCAGAGATTTCCCTTTAAGCCTGGGCCCATAAGAGGGAGGGTACTGTCATAGATATGCAGTAGTGTTTGTCTGTCAGCTTACCTTCCTTCTCATGTGTTCATCTTAGAGGCCTGAGCCCTTTCACCTGGCTTCCTTTATAATCTCCTCCCAGCCAGACTCCACCCCAGGCCCTATCACAGAACACTATATTAACCTGTGCACTGCAAGCCTGCTTTGCTGATCAACGTGTTTGTTAGGCATTGTGTGTTTGGGTTCCTGCCTGCCGTGTGCTACGTCTGTCTCTCTGTTACATATTTGGCTTGTCCCCGACTATCCCTGTCTGCTCGTGACCCTTGACCTTCGGCTCGTTCTTTCGTTATCCTTGTCTGCTTGTGGCCCCTGACCTTCAGCTTGTTATTCGGTTCTCTCATATCTTGTGCTGCTGCTTCCCCTCTTTTCCCCTTATCCTACGGGGCGTGAGCTAGGAAACTCCAGGGGCCGCGACCTGGTCCCAGCCTGCAGCATAACATCCTCACCACTAGAGGCCCTGGAGAAGACCTGCTGGGTCTTAGACTCCGTGCCCTGGGGAATCTTGGCTCTAGCTTCCGTTAGGATCCCGGTTGTGCTCCTCTGGTGCCGCTTTCCACAACCACCCAGTTTCCTATCCGCAGCAGTCAGCCATAGGGTTCACTACCTTGCGGTGCACTCCTGTCCCCCTACGGTGTGCATCTGTCACCTGGCCACAGGTGACCTTGACAATGATGGTGTGTACGCAAGACAGGCTTGAGAGGAAACAAGAAAAAAAATTACGCGAAAAACGTCAGTTTTAAAAATGACATTAAAAATTATCGTGTGTATGGGGCATTAGGTTGGGAATGGAATCACAAGATCTGTCTCTAGCAAAACCTGACATCTGACATTTCAGATTAGCATTTATTGAGAGCAAGGATGATATTGAAATCATTAGAAGCATTCAGTCATACCGCTGTCCTTGAATACTCTTTACGCCCATTAAAAGGAAACTCCACCTTTTCTATACCAGAACTTATAGTCACTTCCCATGAGCGCTTACATACCTGCCTTATTATATTCATGACCAAACCAACACTAGAAACTTTCAAGGTAGTATTGAAGAGAAAAAAAGTCATTAAAATAAATATAGTCCTTGAACCAAATAAAACTGAGCTGCAAAAACACAACTTAATGCACTTATGAATTCATGGAAAGATCATTAAAGTGAAACTCCAGGTATGGTTTGTATTGTATACTGTAGTCCCCAGAAACCACTGGCGAAGCTAAGAATCACTGTACTAGTCACCACTGTTATAGTGATTGCAGTGGTCTGCTGGGACCTGTGTTGCATCGTAACCAAAGGGGTAGGGGTTTAGCTTTCTTGGATGGCTGCCATTCAAAAAACACCTTGCAAATTTCTCAAAGAATACGAAGCGTTCTCTGATTGGACAAGATGCAGAGGTGATGTCACAATCTCCACCTCATCCAATTCCGTAAAAAAAATTATACAAGGTGCTCTGTGAATGGTGGCAGTGCCAAGCAAGTGACCACCTGTGGGTACCAATCATAAAAGTAGCCACTCAGCAATGGACCCGATAGACTGCTAATATCACTGTAGTAGCGCCAACTAACAAAGAGCTTGTTCGCTTTCACAGTGAGATATGTGTACTTACATGGGTCCAAAGTGGATCCATGTAGCTATGCAATATACCGTATTTATCGGCGTATAACACGCACCAGCGTATAACACGCACGCCAAGTTTAGGAGGGAATTTTAAGGAAAAAAACTTTTAGGAGGGAAGTTTAAGGGGAAAAAAAAAACTTACATTTAAATGTCCATCATTGCAGACTTGCCCAGTGTCCATCTACAGCCTTGTCCATCATTGCAGCATTGCCCAGTGTCCATCTGCAGCCTTGTCCATCATTGCAGCCTTGCCCAGTGTCCATCTGCAGCCTTGTCCATCATTGCAGCCTTGCCCAGTGTCCATCTGCAGCCTTGTCCATCATTGCAGCATTGCCCAGTGTCCATCTGCAGCCTTGTCCCTCATTGCAGCCTTGCCCAGTGTCCATCTGCAGCCTTGTCCATCATTGCAGCCTTGCCCAGTGTCCATCTGCAGCCTTGTCCATCATTGCAGCCTTGCCCAGTGTCCATCTGCAGCCTTGTCCATCATTGCAGCCTTGCCCAGTGTCCATCTGCAGCCTTGCTCAGTGCCTTTGCAGCATTGCCCTGATTTAAAATTGGCGCAGATTTCCGCTGACTGTGAGCGGAGAGGAGCGAGCGGAGCCGAGATACAGAAAGCCAAGTGTACTTCGGCTAGACTCGGCTCTGCTCACAGTCCCGCCCATCTCCACCGATTGCGAGAGGAGAGGAGCGAACGCCGCTGACATACAGAAAGCCGAGTGTACTTCGGCTAGACTCTGCTCTGCTCACAGTCAGGGGCGGGACTGCGAGAGGAGCCGAGACTAGCCGAAGTACACTCGGCTTTCTGTATGTCAGCGGCGCTCGCTCCTCTCGCAATCAGTGGAGGTGGGCGTGACTGCGAGAGGAGCCGAATAAAGCCAAGTGTACTTTGGCTTTGTGTATCTCGGCTTCGCACGATCGTTTCCTCAAAATCAGCGGGGGATCGGCGTATAACACGCACCCACGATTTCCCCCTGATTTTAAGGGGGAAAAAGTGCGTGTTATACGCCGATAAATACGGTAATTCATACCTAAACTTTAGCTTTAAAGGCTAGTAGGAACATATTACACCCATATTTAGGACGTAACATGTTCCTAAGTACACGCTTTCCCCGCCCCCGCAGAGCCCCTTGCCAGCCGCTGTCACTTTTTACGTTCAATCTAATTTTATTGAAAAATTTGAAGTTTAAAATACAAAATATCTAAACACCAGACATAGCCCGACAATCTGGGTCAAGTACAAAATAAAAAGAAAACAACAAAAACCAAAACAATTAAGAAAAATACAACAATATTCAAAATTAAGAAAGTTACCCAGGGGTCCGCAGGGGTGGTACCTAAGATAAACGGACAAAGTATCAGAGCTTGAACAGATGCACAATGACCAGTGACAAAAAGCAGTCTGTATGATCATAACCAGAAGCAGTAGATAAAGTCCATAAATTATGTCAGAACCTCATATGAGATATGGTATGGTAACCCTGATAATTTTAAAAGCCAGATGTAAGGGTACCAAACGAACCAGAGCACCACATAGACAACATGAATTAAAAAAAGCGCAGCCCAAGGAGGATGCCCTTAGGAGCAGAGGGGAACTCCCAACCAATCAGACCAGAAAGGCAAGACAGCCTTCAACCCATTAGAACAGGGGTCAGCAACCTTTTTCCACTTAAAGCGGAGTTCCACCCAAGCCTCCGGGCAGCCGCATCGCTGGACCGTGGAGCAGGTAAGTGTCGGTTTATTAAAAGTCAGCAGCTATGCTTTTTGTAGCTGCTGACTTTTAATAAACTGAAACACGGGTGGAACTCCGCTTTAAGGGCCAGATTCAAGGTATGTGAATGCATGGAGGGCAGCATTCACCTGTTAACAAATGAAGATAATAATCTGGACCAATTTTCATTACACAGCCCCCCGCACTTCTGGACCCCTTTACATTACACAGCTCTGCACCTCTGGACCCCTTTACATTACACAGACCCCCCTGCACATCACACAGCGACCCCATGTTATGCTTTAAAATTGCGCACACTCGTTGAATGGCGACAAACTACGGTACTCGACCACCTAAGCCCCTGACCATTTTGGCTGGTTAAAGACCAGGCCCCTTTTTGCAATTCGGCACTGCGTCGCTTTAACTGACAATTGCACGGTCGTGCGACGTGGCTCCCAAACAAAATTTACGTCCTTTTTTTCTCACAATTAGAGCTTTCTTTTGGTGGTATTTGATCACCTCTGCGGTTTTTATTTTTTGTGCTATAAACAAAAATAGAGCGACAATTTTGAAAAAAATGCAATATTTTTTACTTTTTGCTATAATAAATATCCCCCAAAAAAGATATAAAAAAATACTTTTTTTTCCCCCTCAGTTTAGGCCGATACGTATTCTTCTACATATTTTTGGTAAAAAAAAAATCACAATCGGCGTTTATTGATTGGTTTGCGCAAAAGTTATAGCGTTTACAAAATAGGGGATAGTTTTATGGCATTTTTATAAATTTTTTTTTTTTTTTTACTAGTAATGGCGGCGATCAGCGATTTTTTTTTCGTGACTGCGACATTATGGCACACACATCGGACACTTTTGACACATTTTTGGAACCATTGTCATTTTTACAGCGATCAGTGCAATAAAAATGCACTGGTTACTGTAAAAATGACACTGGGAGTGAAGGGGTTAACCACTAGGTGGCGCTGTAGGGGTTAAGTGTTCCCTGCATTGTGTTTCTAACTGTAGGGGGGTTGGGCTGTGTGTCACATGACACCGATCTCCGCTCTGAGTACACGGAGCCAAGATCAGTGTCATTGTCACTAGGCAGAGCAGGGAGATGCTTGTTTACATAAGAATCTCCCTGCTCCATACCTCTGTGAGACGATCGCGGGAATCCCTGCGGCAATCGAGTCCGCGGGAGCCGCGGTCCGACTCACGGGGAAGGCAGGGGGGTCGCGCACACGACCCCCACGTCAGGCAGTTAAAAGGGATGTACAGGTACGTCGATATGCCTGTACGTGCCATTCTGCCGATGTAGAAGTACAGGAGGCGGTCGGCAAGTGGTTAATCTCCATAGGCAACGCTTTCATAAAATTTACAGGTTACCAGTTTAGAGTCACAGAGGAGGTCTTGTGCTAGAATTATTGCTCTCTAATGATGGTGGCAATACCTCATGTGTGGTTTGAACACTGTTTACATTTGCAGTCGCGACTTACGTATGCTTTCGCTTCTGCGCGCGCGCAAGGAGGGATGGGGCGCTTTAAAATAAAGTTTTTCTTTATTTTATTTTTACACTGTCCCTTTTAAAAAAAAAAAATTCTGATCACTTTTATTAGTTACAAGGAATGTAAACATCCCTTGTGGCAGTAACAGGTATTCTTTATGGAGGGATCTGAGGTCTATAAGACCCCAAATCTCTCCTTTGCACTTAAAAGCATTCAAAACGCCAAGTTCGACTGTTTTGAATACTGTCACGTTTTAAAAATTTGGCACCTTTAAAGGGGTTGTAAAGGCAGGTTTTTTATCTTAATGCATTAAAGTGGATGTAAACCCTCACATATACCCAGTGAAGTGAACAACCTCAGATGATACACAGAGATGAAACAAATCTCCCTATATAAGTTTTACATGTATATCTTCTGTCTTCGGCTTTAGAAAGTGCAGATCGTGTTACAGATTTTCCTCTTTCTGTTCAGCACTGAGTGTGAAGTCTGGGCATACAGCCCAGACAGCTGATTGGAGGAAGGGCACACACGCCCACTTCACATAGGCAGGGACAGGCATGAACTTGCAGAGCTGTCAGAAGTTATCATGTTGATAACAGAAAAACGGAGCAGGAGAAAGCCACAGGACTTAGTGCTTTGAAGAGATATAACAGAGAAAATTAAGTACTGTCCGTGATACTTTTTTTATTTGCACTAACATAGAATTTTTCAGGACAAGCTTTCGGGGTATGTCCCCTTCTTCAAGGTCCAAGCAGTACTGATTCACAATTTTTTTAGCAGAATGTTGAAACAGAACAAGAAAGAAAAAAAAATCTCAGAGGGAAAGGAAAAAAAACACATACAAATCAATGGTAATAAAGATAGCAGCAGAGTTAGTGAGATAAGACAGAGGGAGAGCTATAGACTTGAGGGGGGAGATGCTAGTCACAGAGGGGGTCATAAAACCTTAGTATAATGGGTAAGGAAACCAATATCTAAATTTAGGCCATTCGTTTTTGTGTTAAAAAGAATTATCATTCTTAGTTCAAATGTTTTCCTTTCCTGGATAGTTCTGAAATTCCCTTTAAGAACTAAAACATTGAGGTCTTCTATAGTGTGGTCCGGTTGTGAGAAGTGATGTCCCACAGGTGTGCAGAAACTCTCTTCTTTATGTTCCTTGATGGTATGTCTGTGAAAATTCATCCTCGCTTGCAACTTCTGTCCTGTTTCACCAACATAAGATCCTTTGCCACACCTGTTGCATTGGATGAGGTACACAACAAGAGATATAACAAAACACTACAGATATATGTGCCCAGCTCAAATTTCATGAAAATCGGGTTTACATCCATTGTAAGATAAAAAGCCTTCTGTGTGCAGCAGCCCCCCTAACACTTACCTGAGGTCCATCTAGTTTCAGCAATGTCCATGAATGTCTCAGCCATCCGAGATACTCCATCCCGATTGGCTGAGACATAGCAGCGGTGCCATTGGCTGTCAATCACAGTCAGCTAGCCAATCAGGGAAGAGAGGGGGGCCAGGGCTCCGCAATTGAATGGACACAGGGTAGCTGAGACTGTGCTTGGGTGCCCCCATAGCAAGCTACTTGCTAAATACGGGCTTAACATGTTTTAAAGGTGATCTTAGCCTTTAAAGTGTATGTAATCTTTAACAATACATTTCTCTTCTCTCTTGGTCTGTTAACTATACCATTGAAAATATTTTATTATATGCAGCCAGAAATCGCGTGAGCCGATAGTTTCCTTTGCTCTCTTTTTCTGGGCTGTTTTCAGTTAGCATTGTTCCCTGCTATCTCAGTGTACTATAACCACCCCCCTTCCATTATGGAGAAGAGAAGGAGGTGTGGTGTTATGTAGTCCTAATACTCCCTGTCCTAGGATGACAGTGCTGCCCAGTTAGGCCGGCCATACACGGTGCAAATTTCACACAATTCCCCCATCAGCACAGACAGTGATGACAGGGGAATCCCTCCTGATGAAACATTGTCTGCTCCTGGCGAGGAAAGCCATCACCGCTGGGAAAAGAACCGTGATTATCACTAGCGATAAATCGCAAGAGAATCCAGCAGGCTGGTTGTACCAAAGTTAATCGATCAACTTGGTACATTTAGCCTGCCCATTAACGATTCGAACCTCAGCTGGTTCCCGGCCGAAATTCAAACAGTCTATGGCCGAACTTAGGTGGTCACCCCAGGGCAGAAATTGAGTCAATGGCAGGATTACCAGGTGAAAATAAGTGTAAAAAAAGAAAGAAAAACAACTGCAGGCACCAATCTAAAGACTGGTAAGCTGCAATCCTATAAATTTGTGTTCTAGGGTTTAGATATGCTTTAGGAATGATCATGTGGTCAGCATTAGAAATTCAATAGGCTCTGCTGCTACAGCCATCAAAAAAGGTATTGATAATACAGTAGAGCAGTGGACTCCAAACAGTGTCCCCGTGGGCCAGATGTGACCCTTTGCTTGCCTTTATCTGGCTAATGCAGCACTATTCATTCCACCGAGACCAATGATGAGGCACCATTCCTCCCACTGACACCAATGACGGGGCACTTTTCCTGCCACTGACACCAATGATAGCGCACTCTTCCTCTCACAGACACCAATGATGGGGCACTCTTCCTCCCACTGACACCAATGATGGGGCACTCTTCCTCCCACTGACGGGGCACTATTCCTCCCACTGATGGGGCACTATTCCTCCCAATGACACCAATGATGAGGCACTATTCCTCCCACTGTTACAAATGATGGGGCACTATTCCTGCCACTGATACCAATGATGGGGCACTATTCCTCCCACTGATACCAATGATGGGGCACTATTCCTCCCACTGATACCAATGATGGGGCACTATTCCTCCCACTAATACCAATGATGGGGCACTATTCCTCCCACTGATACCAATGATGGGGCACTCTTCCTCCCAATGACGGGGCACTATTCCTCCCAATGACACCAATGATGAGGCACTATTCCTCCCACTGATGCCAACAGTGGGACACAATTCCTCCCACTCACACCAACGATGGGGCATTATTCCTCCCAATGATGAGACACCATTCCTTCCACTGACCCCAACAGTGGGCATAATTCCTCCCAATCACAACAATGATGGGGCACTAATCTCTCCCACTGACACCAATGATGGGACACCATTCCTACTGGCCACAGGTGCTATGTAATTTTTTTTTTCTGAGGCTGGGTTCACATCAGTACGCTGTGCGACATCGCATGTGATGCGCACCACACTGCTGTGTGATGCAAATTCAGCCACCCAGATTGTATGGCTGAAATTGCGTCGCATTCAGACCAAAGTCATGCAGGACCCTTTTTCTGTTGTTCACACCCATGCGATCCGACTCACGTAAGAATTGACAGTTCACACTGCGATATGCAAACCATTCTGTGGGTGTTATTAACTTTCTATTGACATCCGCAGCGGTCTGCATAGGGCAGTGTGAACTCAAAGTGGATTCGCAGCGTTCCCACATCGCACCTATGTGAACCGAGCCTGAAGGACAGTAAACTGGCCTTTTGCTTAGAAAGTTTGGAGACCCCTGCAGTGGAAGAAAGGTCAGCTGAAATATGATTGGGTGCTGGGGACAACAGACTCCTCTCCATTTAGTAATAGTCAAAGTGCTTTGCGATGCGGATGAAAAAAAAAAAAAAAAAAACGCATATAGAAAAATCAGACTGCTCAAGTTATACAATAGATTTTATCAATGTAAGAAAATATAAAAACACTTTCATTTAGTCTTCAGTTCAGCCAGTCTAGTTATGTGAAATTGGTCTGTACTCATTTTCGCCACGATGCCTGAAAGTAGAAATCAGGCTCGCAGTGGGGAGTGTCTGCTCTGTAAGTGGATGGCTTGAAATCATGAGCTACTCAGGGGAACCTAGTGGAGGGAGCAAGCTTGGAGTGGCTGTCCATGTCTGTGATGTTATCTAAGCCTTGTATAGGCTTCAGCTGGTAGAAAAGTGCAGGGTGGACAGCGAACATTTACAAAGCTTTCTACAGTTTTTTGAAACCTTGAAACAACCTTTAGCTCCGGTTTAGGGATGTTAAACCAAGATCTGACAAACAGATGGGACTGTCGGTGAGTCAACAGCGGGTCAGAGGAGGAGCCACTGCGAGACAGAGATGACAGTTGCTCTTTAATAAATTATGATTTAAATCAAATCCACCCTGGTGAACACCCATGTGATCCGATTCCAGTGCAGACCAAAAAAAGGGTCCTGCATCATTTTGGTGTGAATGCGATTTTAGCCAGTTTGTATGGCTGAATGCACATCGCACAGACATCGCATGTGATCTGCACAGCAATGCGAATCACATGCAATGTCTGATCGCACCAGTGTGAACCCAGCCCAAAGAAGAACTAAAGACTAGGGATGCACCGATACCAGTTTTTTAAGACCGAGTACCAATACTTTTCCTCAAGTACTCGCCGATACCGATACCTATTTTTAATTTACATTTTTATAACTAACTTTTTTTGGTGGGGAGGGGGGGTTCTTGTTTAGGGTGGAGAAGGGGGGTTCTTGATTAGGGTGGAGAGCTGTGTTATTAGGGTGGAGGGGCAGGGAGGGGGGGGGTTCTTGTTTAGGGTTGAGAGGGGGGTTCTTGTTTAGGGTGGAGAGCTGCGTTATTAGGGTGGAGGGGCGGGGAGGGGGTTATTGTTTAGGGTGGAGAAGGGGGGTTCTTGTTTAGGGTGGAGAAGGGGGGTTCTTGATTAGGGTGGAGAAGGGGGGTTCTTGATTAGGGTGGAGAAGGGGGGGTTCTTGTTTAGGGTGGAGAGCTGTGTTATTAGGGTGGAGGGGCAGGGAGGGGGGGGGTTCTTGTTTAGGGTGGAGAGCTGCGTTATTAGGGTGGAGGGGCGGGGAGGGGGTTATTGTTTTGGGCGGAAGGGGGATATTTGGGAACCCAATCACTGCACTATAAACACCCAGCAGACATGCCCTCCCCCTCCAAGGTTCTACAGCAGTAAAGCCTGGCTCAGTGTAGGACACAATACTCACCAGGCAGGCAGATCTGTCACCCCACAGCCGCCCGAGGAGGAGAAGCACATTGCCGGAGAACACAAAAAGCGGCGCGGGAGGAGGCGGAGCTGGCGCAGGTCCACTGAAGAGATGGGAAATCCCTACCGGCAGCTGAAACGTCATTGGTTGTTAAAGACGCGGCAACCCCGCTCCTTAACAACTAATGACTGCCTGCAAATTTTTTTGTATTCATTTCATCTGTCAGCGGGAAATCGCGCTGACAGATGAAAGAGCCGAACCTGAAGGTATCGGCGCATTTGCATGAGTACCGATACTTGTGCAAATGCTTAGTATCGGCACTGATACCGGTATCGGTGCAACCCTACTAAAGATCATTATTTTTTTTGATGATAAAGTAAGGTGATGGCTATAATCCCCTGCAAGTCCTCGGTGTACCATTGGGGAGATTTCCCTTCACTTCCTGTTCCATAGCCAAAACAGGAAGTGAGAGGAAAAGCCTGGCTGTCACAAGGATCATCAGAACTAGTGTCCCTTTTGGAAGATTGCCCCTCTTTTCCTGTTCTGGTGACAACCCAAATATTGGGATTATTTCACTCTCAGTGATATTGGTAACAGTACACAAAGAGAGGGTAAATCTCCTTAATGGTGATACAGACAGAAAAAAAAAATTGCTCTAATCTCTCTCCTCTCTGCCCAAAGCGAAAAAAGTTTTGCCTTTAGTTACACGTTAAAGCGTTTGTCGACCCCCAAAAAAAAATGGATCCTGCTCATTTAAAGCATGTTATATGACACAGTGCTTGTCCGGTGTCATTTGGCCCCTTGTAAAACCTAAAAAACCTGGCTGATCCTGCCAGTTTCTCCCCACCCCCCTGTAAACTGACCACGGTGTATCATGGCTGCTGAGACCAGACACCGTGGTCAGTTTACGTGCCTCCGTCATCCGCAGCATGCTATCTGTCTCCTCTCTGCTCCTGTGTCCTCCTCCCCCTCTGTCTGTATGTGAGCCACCCCTCCCCCTCCTGCTGCTTTTATAACACTAACCTGTATACACTATCAGCACTGCCTCTTATTGCAGTGTCCCCCTCTGTGAATGATTTATAAATATAAATTGCTGTAAATACCTAATTTAAGAGCTGAGATTGTGATCAGATGACCAGCCAGCTCTCTCCTCCTCCCCTCCAGACTGACATCAGCAGAGGAATGTCAGCTCCGCCCACTGCATCTCTCAGAGGAGGAAAGGAGAAAGCTGCTTGGTCATGTGATCGCAATCTCAGCAGTGAAATTAGGTATTTGCAGCATTAATTTTTATAAATCACACAGAGAGGGGGATACTACAATAGGATGCAGTGCTAATGGTGTATACAGGTTACAGTGGCTTAACAACCACTTTAAGCTGGAAGTACACTATGCAAATTTTATCCAGTTCCCGGTGAAATTTTTTGGTGGCCCCGTTTGCCACCCCCCCGCCTAATGTCCTTCAATTGAAAAAATGAAAGAGCCAGGTTGCAAACTGTCAGCTGAACAGTGGCTGCATTCAATCAAATGCTTGTTTGAGTATTTTGTAAGCAGCAGCGTAGGATTCCTCCATCTGTGCTAGTTAGCATGGATGAAGGAATCATTTCAGTGTATGGCCAAAGAGCAGACAAGGGGTGGAGTTTACATAAAACGCAAAGCTGATCCGTTTTTGGGGTAAAAAGAAAGGGGAAGAAAAATGCAAGTAAAATGTATCCCTTTAAATCCTATGGAACCTCATGGAAGGAAGGTGGTGGAAGTGTTTGCTATAAATTCTATAATGTACCTTTACTACTTTTTTTTTGTGTGTGAGGTTAGTTTCTCCGTCTTTTGTAAAACGTAACAAAACGTATAAAAAAAAAAAAAAGAATCCTATGGAGCTCTTTAAGCCAGTATGGGGGGTGCAGAGCGTTTTTAACAGTCCTGCATGATACATCTTTGATGCGCTGTTCAAAAGCACACCAAAAGGGCATCTACCACTAAATTCTATAGAAAATGCACCAAATGCTGCATCAACAACGCACCTGCATAGTGTTTTTGCTGCGTTTTTTTGAGTCACGTGTCCAAGTTTCACAAGTGCATGACTGGGCTCAGGAGTCCAGAAAACGCAGAAAAAACGCATAGGTGTTTATACCACTTTTTTTTTTTCCAACAAAGCAATGTGAAAGCAGCTTTAAATAATTGTCAGCATCCATAAGACACAATGAATCTTTCAAGAAAATGTTTTCACAGTGAATTCATCTTTGATGGGTGAAATTGTCCTTCAAGAGTTTCTACAAAGGTTCTCTCTGGTCTCGCTTTAGTGGTTACCAACAAAGCTTCCAATATTTCAGCTCCATACAAAGCGTGATGAGTTCATCATACAGCAACGGGAGGTCTCCGCTCTCAGATGTCACTCCCATTTCCTCTAAGAAAAGGAGAAAAGCCATCATCATCTCAGCTACCTTCCTCATTAATGGATAGAGCCCAATGATCGTCTTAAAAGTGGCGTCCTCTTTCTTCCGCCACCATTTCTACACCTCGTTGCCAATTCATAGATAATACTGGATTTTTGCAGACACCGTTTTGCACCCTTTAACAGAGTAAATTTTTTCCTCCTTGGGGTAATAAGTCATCTCTTTGGCTATGGTGCTGACCATGTCTTCATCGACCATAAAGCCGCGCTGATGAAGCTCCGCCTTCACGCACATCTTCACATGCTCAAATTCCATCGGGAGGAACGGCACAAAGAAGTCGATTAGGTTTTTCGCTATCAGGCTGCAGTGCCACAAACCACCTGTAGATGGAGACAACAGGGCATTTTAGAATGAACACAGCAAACGGAAATTATCAGCGACTCAGGATAAGAAGTAATATTACTCTTCAGATCTCCCCTCCCTGTGCTTCTGTAGCAGAGGGAGGATGGAGGGCAGAAGGTTAAATTATTTATTTTAGAATTTTTAGGAGTGTGCATAAAATGAGACACCGACAGGCTAAGCTGACAATTCCTAGCCCCAGAATAAGTATTCCCAGAACACCAAAGTATTTCAAACAGTCCATCATACATTGTAAGATGGCCTGGTGACCACAGAAACATTAATAATAATAATAAAGTGTCCCCTGTGCATTTGGTCTGTTATTTACGAGGTTGTACCCAAAGTATTGAGACACGCCAACAGATGGCAGCACAAGGCTGCACGCACAGTCACAGGGAGCACCGACCTTCATAAGTCATTGCACTAAAAGACATTTTTTTTTTTTTTTATATTTATTTTATCTTAAATTGTTTTACACAATCTCTTTAAAAAACTTCCACATCCCCTCCCCTCGCGGCTTCAAAAGCGTGCCCCCTTTGCGCGCGCGTAGGGAAATAGTGGAGGCGGGGGCAGGAGTGGGAGGGAGAGAGAAACCCCAAAAGGAGCGCCGTGGACCTCGGACTACGAGGGACCCCCCCCAACTGTGGCAGAGCCTGAAGCGGAGGAAGTGAGCCACTCAACAGACCGGCTAAAACTGAGCTTCTGTTCCTGGAGAGCATGGTAGGTGAAACACCAGGTATGTCTCTTTACTGCCTCTAGTGGCGGAAAACAGATAAGACATGCAGCTACTCATGGAAGTTAATCCTTAAGGTATTTACCTAGGATTGTCTTCACTTACCTTATCCCCGCCGCAGGATACTGCTGAGCACAGACAGACCCAATCTTCACCCATCACGGCGGGTTAAGTCAACAGACCTTCAGGGACCGGGTTCCAAGACAGGGTTTCCACTCCCCTGGACCTGTACCGCATCCTGCCAGAAAATCTTTGGTATGTGGTCATAACCAAAGTACTGGGAACCAGGATCCAGCCCTCCGAAGAGAGGCATTACAGGCAAAACTTCGTGCTTCGGATACGAGGCCCCAGGTACCATCCTTTTTGGCCTCAATGGCACTTTGGAAGGATCTGGACTTTATGGAGGCTATTAAATCCAGCATGGATCCCTCCAGTGGAGTTTCTCAGAGCACATCTTCACTCGTGACCAACACCTTAGACACTGACGAAAAAAACTGAGGTGCTCCCAGTATGGGGGGGGGGGGGGGTTATATAGGGAGGAAACTTCCTGTCTAATTGATTACACCAGTGTCCAGCACCTGAAGGTGGAATATAACCCACTTAGTAATTACTAGGCTCTTTGTCCCATGATGTACGATAAAGGAAAAATAATTTTGATTGATTTTGTTATCACAAGGGGTGAACAACATCCCTTGTGATAGCATGGGCAGTAACAGGTGCTCTTTACTGAGAGATCTGGGGTCTATTAGGCCCCAGATCTCTCCCCTTCCCTCAAAAGCATCTGATCAAACTGGGATCGGGTTGATCAGATGCTTGCCTGGCCATTAACAGCTTGTAAACAACAAACCAAAATTAGGCGTGATTAAATCCTTATTGCTCCTGACTCACAGATGAGGGGAAGATACAGATGTACCACCTTCTCCTCTGCACAGGATGCAGCACTGCCAGGCTCCCTGATCGCATCGAAGAGCCCCAAAACAGCAGCCTCCCTTCCACACTCTGTAGAAGTGATCGGGTGGCTGTATAGCCACTCAATCACTTCTATAGCAAAGCCCATCACCGGCTGCAAATTTTGATGCCAGGATCACGGCTGCAGCTATGTTCCTGGTATCGTCGCTTGTTTCAGAGGATGTATGGGTACATACCAAGGACAGGAAGAGGTTAAATAAAATTATTGGGGCAAAATGATCATTTCCATTACACATTGATACAGCGTGTGAGTGTGTGTGTTGTATGACATTGTAGTAACATTTGTTACATACAGTAAGCAGTGCTGTGTTCTGTCAGCAATAGCTTCCGGAAATAAATAGAATCGGCCTGAATGCTTCTCCACCATTCTCATACACCAAGTCTCAGCGCTGGACTATATTGTACAAGGTGAATAGAAGTTTCACACAGACAGATGGTGGGCTGTAAAAACAGGCGACTGACAGTCACTGCTCTCTGCTCTGAGCAGACCGGGAACTGAGCGATCAGCAGTCATGTGATCTGTGTTTCAGGAGGCAGGTAGGCAAAGATGTTTTTTGTTTTGTTTTTGTAATCCCACACTTCTCCTTTAAGAATAGTTAGAGTTGGGCTTTTCTTCCACTATACCTTTTGCTGCTATACTCACCATCCTTTGAGTTGAAGGCATAAAGGGATAAATGGTATTCCACATCACTCAGCTTGATATCCTCTCTCTTCTTTCCCGTTTTCCAGAAATGCAAGGCCAACTCAGAGATGTAATCTCCTCCAGCATTACTGAAGCAAAAAAAATAAAAAACACCACAAGTAAAGCATTGGGAATATGCTAAACTGGATACCAGTATAAAGTAAGGAAGTTTGTCTGCAGCGGTAAGAGCTATGCTGTTAAAAGCTCAGTCCACCTAAAATGAACATCTTAGGTATAGGTGTAGCCTGATGGTCTAAAGCAGTGGTCTTCAAACTGCGGCCTGGGGACCAGATGTGGCCTGTTGCTTAACTTTATCTGGCCCCTGGGGCACTACTCCGCTAACTGACACCAATGAGGGGGCACCATTCCCCCACTAACACCATCAATAGGGCACTATTTCACCAAATGACACCAATGATGGGGGGCACCATTCCCACTACTTGTACCATCAATGGGGCACTATTCTACCAACTGACACCAATGATGGGGCACCATTCCCACTCCTGGCATCATCGATGGGGCACTATTCCACCAACTGACACCAATGATGGGGCACCATTCCCACTCCTGGCACCATCGATGGGGCACTATTCCACCAACTGACACCAATGATGGGGCACCATTCCCACTCCTGGCACAATCAATGGGGTACTATTCCACCAACTGACACCAATAATGTCCCATTAGAACTAGGGTTGTCCGATACCGAGTATTTGCAGGAGTACTTGTACTCCTGCAAATGCTCCTGATGCCTAGTCCGATACCTGGACACTCAGGAATGATCGGTGCGCCGGCGGGGGAAGTTATAATCATGACAGCCGCTTCTCCTCTCCCCTCCATGGCTTTAAGCTGCTTTATTGAAAGCCACATAGGGAGATCGGTGATTATAACTTACCCCAGCGCTGCACCCATTGTTCCCGAGTGTACCCTGTATCCTCCCCCGGCTCCCCTCCTCTGTGTTCCTCCGCCCCCCTCTGTGCTCTCCTTCGATCACCCCGTCATCCTCCTTTCCCTTCTGTGTGCTCCTCCGGTCCCCCCACCCCCCCTCTTCCTCCGCTCCTCCTCCTAGCGCTCCTCCGGCCCCCGCCCCCGTCCTCCTCCGCCCACCATGTCACAGATCTTTCAGGATGGAGAGCGGAGGAAGGAGCCTGTAAATATGTCATTTACCGGCTCCTTCCTTTTCCGAATGAACAGAGTTAGTGATCACTGACTCTGTCCATTCATAACTGAGCATTGTAAAGTGTGTTTACGATGTCTCCGTTTATGAATGGAGAGGAGCCGCTGTCTCCTGTTCATTCATCTCCAGTGCAGCTGAGGCTGCAGAGAAAGGAACTCGGGAATCTCTATTCTAAATATATCATTACCAAAAATTACTATGACCAAACAGATTGGTCACATAGAGAAGAACTAGCATTTTTCAAAGTAGGGGAGCAATGGCAGCCACCATATTTCTCTTAGCACATATTCAGTAGTACATACCGCTTGCTGACCATATACAGTACATATACGGTGGCAAGGTGGCTCTCCTGTGCAGAATCATGTACCTGTACGTGATTCTGCACTTCCGGGTCTGGGGCACGCACGCATGCCGCCAGCGACCCACTCCTGCTGTGATTAGACACAGCGGGAGCCAATCAGCGGATCCGGGGGACTCCATGTCTGCCGGGACCCGCTGATTGTTCGGGAGAGAAGCAGAACAGCGGTCTGCCTATGTAAACAAGGCAGATCGATTTTCTGTGAGAAAGGAAGGTAGTAATCCTGTGTTTCTGCAAAGCAGGAACACGGCTGTCTGCCTTCCCACAATACAAGCACCTCCCCTACTGTTAGTAAGCACTCCCTAGGCACACAGTTAACCCTTTGATCACAACTGATGTTAACTCCTTCCCAGCCAGTGTCATTAGTACAGTGACAGTGCATATTTTTTTAGCACCGATCACTGTATTAGCGTCACTGGTCCCCAAAAAAAAGTGTCACTTAGTGTCAGATTTGTCCGCCGCAATGTTGCAGTCCTGCTAGAAGTCGCTAATCGCCACCATTACTGGTAAAGAAATAAAAATTCCATGAATATCCCATAGTTTGTAGATGCTATAACTTTTGCGCAAACCAATCAATATACACTTATTGGGATTTTTTTTACCAAAATTATGTAGCAGAAGAGATACTGGTCTAAATTTATAAAGAAATTAGAATGTTTACTTTTTATTGGATATGTTTTGTAGCAGAAAGTAAAAAAAAAAAAAAAATTTTTTTCAAAATTTTAAATTTTTTTTTTGTTTATAGCTCAAAAAAAAAACAAAAAAAAAACAGAGGTGATCAAATGCCACCAAAAGAAAGCTCTATTTGTGGGAAAAAGGGACATCAATTTTATTTGGGAACAGCGTCGCACGACCGTGCAATTGCCAGTAAAAGTACCGCAGTGCCGTATCGCAAAAAATGGCCTGGTCATGAAGGGGGGTAATTCGTCTGGAGCTAAAGTGGTTAATAAACTAACAAAAATATAAATGCATGGGAAAAATGGGAAAGTCTCATAAAATGACAGCACTGCAGTAATTAGTCAGAATAGGCTTCCAATGAAAAGTTAGATTCTATACCTTTAAACTGATTAATAAATGTGGTCCTCTATAAGAGAAAAGTCCTCTGTAAATAATATCCTGATTTTCAGTGGCTGAGCACTTACCTGAGGAAAATGAAGATGGCTTTGGTGTAGGAGACGCCACCAATCTGGTCGTAGTAATCGAGGAACGGCTTTATGGAGTCCATCAGGCCACGCTGCATCTTATCTACTTCATCAAATATGAAGATGGATCGCTCGCAGGCCGACACGTTCCCTCGGATCCACGACTGTAACTGGTCCTGGAAAAGCAAACAGAAACAAAAAAAAAAAAACCAGCTACAGTGAGCAATATGACCGGACCATCCTGTGTTCAGGGTTTTTTCATTACAATTTCTTCTGTTAGTAGCCGGAATCTAACTCCACTCTCCACTCCCAGCCTGTGAACTGGACAGGGAAAGAGCAGCAAGCAGCCTGATGAAGCCACCCCTCTGCTCTCACCTCCTATCAGCATGTTGCTTGTGGACATATAGGCATGCAGCATACCCGACTCGCAGTCCATCCCTAACCCCATATTAAAGTATAACTCCGACCAAAACTTTTTTTTGTATTACAGTGGAGCGTTGTCTGGGTCCCATATGTTTGTAGGTGCGGGATTTGCTGCGATTCCCGCAGCCACATGCAGAGATGTGAAAGTAGGGTTACATTCCATGTAGGACTTCACACTGGTCTGTTTCGCTTCCGCTGTGGTGTTAAAAATCCTGCTTGCTGTGTCAGTTAAAAAAAAAAAAAACGCCCCAAAAAAACGCCCGTTGACATGCATTGAGAATGCAGCAAAAACGCATTAATAATGCACTCATGATGTGGTTTTTGAGTCACATGACCCATGAAAAACAAACCATAAAGCACAGCATCGTGGTGAAATCACGGTAAAAAGCGCTACAAAATCACGTACATTTTTGGCATCTTTTTCCTCTAATCGGCAAAGTGCAGATAACAAAATTTTTGCCGGCTGTGTTTTGGCAGCCGAAATTTTGGTGCATCTCTAACCATATTCTTTCTTCTTTTTTACCTTGTAAGCATCTATTTGGTTGGCGTGTGGAAAGTGCAGGGTAGCCACAAACTGATGTACATGTTTACTCTTCAGGCCCTCTGGATATATATGGCGGACCACGAGTTGGCTGACGTAGTTCTTGCCGGCACCAGTCCAGCCGTGGAAGGAAAGTACTAGAGGTTTCTTAGGGTTTTTGTGCTCCAAAAATTTTGGCACGGCCTTTAGGATCACCCGCTTGGCCAGGTGCTGCCCGAAGATTTTCTCCTCAAACTCGATCTGCAGAGCTGGAAGAAAGCGAAGAGGGTACAGGGAACCATCAGTGCGCTCATTTACAGCAAAGACAAGAAAACTACTTATAACCCCCAAACATATTTTTTAGCAGAGACCCTAGGGAATAAAATGGCAATCAATTAAATTTTTGATGTCACACGGTATTTGCACAGCGTTTTTTTTGGGGGGGGGGGGATACATTTTCATTTTAAAAAAACAAAACAATTTATACCCCAATTTTTTGTAAAATATAAAAGATGTTACGCCAAGTAAATACCCAACATGTCACGCTTTAAAATTGGGCACGCTCGTGGAATGGCGACAAACCACGGTACTTAACTGCTTCCCACCCACCATATAGTGAAATGATGGACGGGCAAGAACACTCTCGTTCTGGAAGGACGTCATATGATGTCCCCCAATTCCTGGCACGCAGCGATTAGTGATGCACATCACCGATCTCAGTATAGAGCCTATGACGTAGGCTCTGTACCATGTGATCATCTGTGTCCAATCACAGAGTAAACAGGAAATGCTGGCTATCGGCATCCCTCTCCTCATGCTGACAGCGCGTGAGGAAAGGAGAGCCCGTGTTCGATTGAGAAATGCCTCCTGTCGAAAAATGCCTCAGACGGGAATGCGCATGCAGTAACCAACGTCACTGAAGCTGATATGTTGATCAGCTGGCGTGATGCCAACGCGGCGCATGCGCAGATCATTGGAGGCAGTATTTGATGATCTGCTAAGCGCAGAGGGAAAATGTAATTGTCAGATTCTTCCTCGCTATTGCAAGTGAAGGGCGGGTTTTGGGTGCGTTTTACCCTGCCCTTACGCACAGCCAAATCACGCCGTTCATCACACTGAGCCCACCGTGCAACAGATAGAAAACACGCAATACAGGCAAAACCCGCCACGCAAAAGCGAGGCAGAATCTGACACGTACATTCGCCCTCTGCTGTTCGATTAATGCCTCAGACGATGTGCGAATGCGATGATGTCACACCAGCTTATCAACATATCAGCTGGAGTGACGTTTGTTACTGCGCATGCACAGACCCATCGCAGGCATTTTTCGATGGGGGCCATTTCTCTATAGAACACCGGTAAGCAGCATTCCTCAGCAGTGACATCTGCACTGACAATCAGGACACTGATCATCAGTGCCTCGATTATCAGTGCAGCACCATCAGTGATGCCCGCCAGTGCCCACCAGTGATGCCCGCCAGTCTCCATAGGTAATGCTTTAAACATTTTTACAGGTTACCCGTTTGGTGTTACAGAGGAGGTCTAGCAATAGAATCATTGCTCTCACTCTAACGCTCGTGGCGATACCTCACGTGTGGTGCGAACACCTACATATGCGTTCGCTTTTGAGTGTGAGCACAGAGGGATGGGGGAGGGCGCTTTAAAAAATTTTTTTTTTTTTTTTTTACACGGTCCCTTAAAAAAAAATTCTTTTTTTTTCTATCACTTTTATTTTTATTACAAGAAATGTAAACATCCCTTGTAATAGAAATAAGCATAACAGGTCTTCTTTATGGAGAGATCTGGGGTCAAAAAGACCTCAGATATCTTCTTTACCTTTAAAAGCAAAAGATCAAAAAAAAAAAAAAAAAGCTAAATAAAAAGAAAAAATTGTTTACTTCCCGGAAGAGACGTCGCTCTGGTCCTCCAAGACCATAGAGGTGATCAAAGACAATCTAGTCTTTTATGGCCTCTGTGACCAACCAGCCACACCGTCGGATTGTTCCTCGGGAGAGCTGGTGGGAATGATAAGCCCAAACAACACCAGCTCATGAGCTGCTTGGAATGCTTGTAAAAGGAATTAACGTGATAAAAAAATTAAATGGACAGCGCAAAAATAAAATACGACTTTTTTTTAAAATGCCCCATCCCTCAGTGCTTGCGCACAGAAGCGAACGCATACGCAAGTCGCGCACAGCCTATGTAAAAGGTGTTCGTACCACACATGTGAGATATTGCCGCCAACATTAGAGCAAGAGCAATAATTCTAGCGCTGGATCTCCTCTGTAACACCAAACAGTTAACCTGTGAAAAGGTGTTGCCTATCGAAGTTTGTCACCATTCCACGAGAGTGCGCAATTTAAAAGCATGACATGTTAGGTGTCTATTTACTCGGTGTAAAGTCAGCATTTATATTTTAACAAAAAAAAAAATCAGGTTATATATACTGTTTTTTTTTTTTCTTTAAAATTCATTAAAGTGCATTTTTTTCCCCAAAAAATAATTGCGTATAAAAAACTGCTGTGCAAAATAAAATAAAAATTGCCATTTAATTCTCTAGGGTCTCTGCTAAAATAAATTAATAATGTTTGGGGGATAGAAGTAATTTCCAAGCAGAAAATACAGATTTTTACAAGAAGTGCCAGAAAAGGCCCGGTCTTCAAGTGGTTATAACATGTGATCATGGCCCAGATGAAGGGGGCTTCTTATGGGGTAAACACACGAGGAGCATGTCCTGTCATTCTGTAGCAATGAACTGATGGTGTTTTCAGCATTGTGCAGCCATGTAAGAAGGTCATCAATCCCGTGTTCTGCATGTGACACTTATCCCCACAGGGAGCCACTTTGTCCATCCATCTCATGATCACCTGTCACTCCTGACCATTAAAGAGGAACTCTGACCTGTACAAAAACTAAATTAAAAGTCAGCAGCTACAAATCCTGTAGCTGCTGACTTTTAATATTAGGACACTTACCTGTCCAGGGAGCCCGCGATGTCGTCACCCCAAGCCGATCCGTCAATCAGCTCCGGGGGAGGGGGTGCCGGTGTTCCGTCCGATTAGGCGACCTGTCAGATTTCGTAAAGAAAGTGACGTTCCGTCGCGGCCATCTTGGTACACCCGCACATGGTCACACTAAGCCTACAGTCCGAAGTCGCCAAGCGGACATCTTTTTACACCCACCGAAATCTTGCATTTCACACATATTTTTACCAGTTAACTGAGCTTCTATAATCAAATACAGTATTTAGAAGTCCGTGACACAGTTTTGACGTTGAATTTTAAAAGCATCGGCAAGCCTGCTGATCTCACAGGTTTGATAATCTGATAGAAGACTGCTGCTTTTAAAATTCAACATAAAAACAGCTTGACAGATTTCATAATCCTGTATTTCACGATATAAGTTTTCTGGTAAAAATACAGGTGACATGCAAGACTTCAGTGGGTGTAAAAAGATGTCCTCTTGGCCACTTCGGAACTGTAGGCTTACTGTGGCTGAATGCGGGTGTACCAAGATGGCCGTGACGGAAGTCACTTCCGTTACACGATTTTTCACGGGTCGCCTAATCTGACGGTACACCAGCGTCCTTACTAAGGCAAACAGGAAGCACAGCCTGCTTCCTACTGCGCATTCGCAAGGCGCTGTGCTTTCAGAATGGTCCCTGCTGTCTTCTGTGACGTGTGTCTCCCAGAAGGCAACGGGGGTTTTGACAGATATCTGCTCCCCCCTCCCCCACGAAAGGTGCCAAACTGGCAGCGGGGGGGGGGGGGGGCAAAAAGGCAGAGCTTTCCCTTTTGGGTGGAGCTTCGCTTTAACTAAAGTAGGACTGAAGGGAAAACTTTGTATTTAATTTTGGATAGAGTAAGGAAGGGTTTTAACCCACGTCGGGATTGCCCTCTGTGTCCCACTGGGGAGATTTTCCTTCACTTCTTGTCTCATAGCCAAAACAGGAAGTGAGAGGAAATCCCTGCAAAGTGAGGTTGTCACTAAGAATGGGCTTGGGTGTGTTCAAATCGAAGCCGGTGTTCTGCCGAGCTGGTTCCGTCTATCGATATGGTTCCGAGCTCGACTGCGCAGGCACAATCCGAGGCGACGGAATTCTCCGAGCGTGAACAGCTGTTCGGCAGCTGTAGACGCGCTCGCTCTCGATGCTAGGGGAACCAGCTCGACAAGAAAGCGGCAGGGGCGGAGACTGGGACACGCCGCTCTTTAGGGCGGCATTAAACAAGTTGATGGCCGGGTGACACGCCGCTCTGTACAGCAAGGGGCGGATCAGTGAGTGTGCGCTCCCTGCAATGTTAGACGGCAATTATATGTACAACACTCGCCCTATAGAGCGGCGTGTCAGTGTCCGCGCCTTGCGCCCGCCCATGAACATTTAAAAAATACAGAGCGGCGTGTCACCCGGCCATCAACTTGTTTAATGCCGCCCTAGAGAGCGGCGTGTCCCAGTCTCTGCCCCCGCCGCTTTCTGCACGGCGTGTATCCTCGGGAGCGAGCGCGTCTACAGCTGACGAACAGCTGTAGATTTTCGTAGATTTCCGTGTGTTCCGAGTGCGCATGCGCAGTCGCGCTTGGAACCATATCGATAGGGGAACTAGGTCGACAAGACACCGGCACTGCCCACCGCTCATCATAAGCAGCGTGTGTATGTGCAGCTGCCGGTCGGGAAATGCCTCACTGCCTATGATTGGCGGTGTGCAGTGACAGCTAATCACCAGAACTAGTGTCCCCATTGGAAGATTTCTCCTCTATTCCTATTCTGGTGACAACTTAACATTTGGGATTTTCTTACACTCTCAGTGATAACAGTCACCAGGACAAATAATCAGGGTGAATCTCCCTAATGGGGACACAGACAGCAATACAAACTGCCAGGGGGTCTGATCCCTCCCCACTTTCACCAATACTAAACTAAAAAATAAGACTTGCCTTTGGTTCTACTTATATTCTGCTCCAATCAGACAGGCCCTGCACGCCATAGATGACGGTAGGATTGTACGGTGTATGGGCAGCTTCAATCAGATCGTAAAATCCCTCTGCATCTATGCTGGGACTTGTAGTCCTCCTGCCCTCACCTGTGACATTGATGGCCCCCTCCAGCCGGCACTGATCCGGAGAATACCAGAGCAGCCCATAGTAGGTGACGACTCCTGTGATTAAGGTCCCGAAGGCCATAGAGATCGGCTCCACACATCGGGCTGTGAGTGGCAGCAACGACAACCAGATCACCACCCCGGCCACTTTCATTTCACCCACCAAACTGTGCACAGGGAGGGCCTCCCAGCCGTCCAACCGGCCACTTCCGGTGCTGAGGGCACAGCGGCGGCCATCTTTACTGAGGGCACGCAGTTCTTTTTCCATTGATTGTTTTCTCCCCAGTACGTGTCAGAAGTATCAGACATGTTCAGTATTGTATCCCCAGTTCTGCTGGTATTAGATTATCTGTGATAACAGCACTTCTCTTCCCAACTGGGAAAATTCAGTGCTGGCAGGTGTGCAATGTTAAAACCAGCATGCTGCCAGTGAGGGCTACTACTGTTTTGCACAGCTGGCAGTCAGATCCAGGTGGCCGACTAAAGTCGGTCTAACAAATTGTGAAGATTTTCCCCCTTAAATCTCACCATACATGTTGCAGTATGATTGTAAATCTTTCTTTGGATTTTTTTTAAATTGTGCTTATTCACATTGTTACACGTGTTAGGGAACATCAATGTGTATTGCGTTAAAGCAGCATATTTGCAGTCCCAAATTGCCTGGGACCAGGGCCGCCATCAGGAATTTTGGGGCCCCTTACACAGCTTCAGGCATGGGCCCCCTGGAGTAGAGGAGAACCGGGGGGAGGGAGTGCTGCCACCACAAATTGGGAAGCGGGGTGGTGCTGGCGAACAAAAAACCCCCCAAAAGAACAAAAAAAAAGGGGGGTTGCCATCCAGGGCCCTGGGGACCTCTGGGCCCCTTACAAAAAAATAATAATAAAAAAAAAAAAATGTATTAAAAAAACTTATAAAAAAAAGGGGGGGTTGCCATCCGGGGCCCTGGGGACCTCCGGGCCCCTTAAAAGTGTACTGCCTGTACCCCCCTGATGGCGGCCCTGCCTGGGACATTCGGGGAAATCAGATCATTGTCCCGATCTTAACCTGTCCCGGGCAGAGTCCTGAAAATTAGGCTCTGTCACGGACAGTGGGACACAGTTATCACAGCCAGTGGCGTAGCTGCATGTGTCCCGTTCGCCCCCCCTGTCACACTGACTTACACCCACCATACGGCTCCTTTCAGTCTATAGTCTGGTCCTGGCTCAGCTTGTGATTGGTGGGATTGGCTGAGGGTCTGGGTGTCAGCTGTGCCATATGAAGCTGCAGGACCGCCCCCTTCCACGCGGCTTATCTCTGGGTAATTGAAGATAAGGGCGGAATGGTGGTGAACAGGGAGAGGCACCCATGTCTGACGCCAGAAAAGCCACAGTCTCAGAGTTCTCTTATATAAAGCTGACTGTCCTGTGCCGAGCCCGACTCCTCAGTGTCACTGCCATGTACTCAGCAACTTCTGTGTGCCTGTCCCCCCACCCTACTGTCCCAGTGTCTTCTCTCCCAGAAGCCTCTGCTCCAACCATCTGCTTTGATCATAACCCCTCCTTCACCAACCCTATTTACCCCCCCCCCTTTCTCCATCCCCCCAACTCTGCTCACCCCCCTCTTCTCCATTCCCCCAAAACTCTGTTCACCCCCATTTTCTCAATTACCACAACTCTGCTCACCCCTTCTTCTCCATCCCCCCCTAACTCTGCTCACCCCCCTCTTCTCCATCCCCCCCTAACTCTGCTCACCCCCTCTTCTCCATCCCCCCTAACTCTGCTTACCCCCCTCTTCTCCATCCCCCAACTCTGTTTACCCCCCTTCCAACCCCCCTAACTCTGCTTACCCCCTCTTCTCCATCCCCCCTAACTCTGCTCATCCACCTGCTCAACCCCCTTCTTCTCCATCCCCCCAACTCTGCTCACCCCCTCTTCTCCATCCCCCAACTCTGTTTACCCCCTTCCAACCCCCCTAACTCTGCTTACCCCCTCTTCTCCATTTCCCCTAACTCTGCTCACCCCCCTCTTCTCCATCCCCCAACTCTGTTTACCCCCCTTCCAACCCCCCTAACTCTGCTTACCCCCTCTTCTCCATCCCCCCCTAACTCTGCTCACCCCCTCTTCTCCATCCCCCTAACTCTGCTCACCCCCTCTTCTCCATCCCCCTAACTCTGCTCACCCCCTCTTCTCCATCCCCCAACTCTGTTTACCCCCCTCTTGTCCATCTCCACCAACTCTGTTCACCCCCAACTCTGCTCACCCCCTCTTCTCCATCCCCCCCTAACTCTGCTCACCCCCTCTTCTCCATCCCCCCTAACTCTGCTCACCCCCTCTTCTCCATCCCCCCCTAACTCTGCTCACCCCCTCTTCTCCATCCCCCAACTCTGTTTACCCCCCTCTTCTCCATCTCCACCAACTCTGTTCACCCCCAACTCTGCTCACCCCCTCTTCTCCATCCCCCCTAACTCTGCTCACCCCCCTCTTCTCCATCCCCCCTAACTCTGCTCACCCCCCTCTTCTCCATCCCCCCTAACTCTGCTTACCCCCTCTTCTCCATCCCCCCTAACTCTGCTCACCCCCTCTTCTCCATCCCCCCTAACTCTGCTCACCCCCTCTTCTCCATCCCCCAACTCTGTTTACCCCCCTCTTGTCCATCTCCACCAACTCTGTTCACCCCCCAACTCTGCTCACCCCCCTCTTCTCCATTCCCAACTCTGTTCCTTTCCCAACTCTGCTCAACCCCCTTCTTCTCCGTTCCCAACTCTGCTCACCCCCCCCCCTCTTCTCCATTCCCATCTATGTTCACCTCCCCTCTTTGCACCACATTTTTGTCACTCCTGCTAGACCACGCCTACAAATGAATGAATGCCCCACCCCTAATTAAAATAATACTCAGCCTACCGATTTTTTATTTTTTTTTGAGAATCTTGGCATGCATTTGTTTGCGTGGACTGCCAGTGCACCACAACACAGCCAATATCAAACGGCACCATTTTTTTATGTCACCGTGCATTACCCATTCCTTCTAACTCTCTGAGATGTGAATCAGGGACACCTTTTAGCATAAAGTGTGTAGGTAAAGGACACACCCCCTGCCACGTGTCCAGTTACAAGGCCAACAAAGATTTAATAAGCAAAAAAATTATTGGCTAAGGCCGCTTTCACATGAGGTGTTTTAAAGTGTACGCCTGTGGAGGGCCAAGTTGACCCGCATGGGATTGTACAGGTGTTCTGTGTATCCCCCTGCAGGCAGTCCCATAGTTGTCAAGTGGGACGCAGATGTCAGATCGGAATTAGCGTATGTGTCCACTCAGCCACTGCACCCCACTTGACATAAATGGGACTGCCTGCACGACAAACACGGAACACCTGTACAACCCCCCATGTGGGGCAACATGGCCCTCCATGGGCATACTCTTTAGTACACCCATGTGAATGAGGCCTAAGCCCACAAGTGATTTTTTTCATCATTGTGTTTCCTTTATAGTGGATCTTTAAAACAACAACGTGATAATAAAAAGGTCAGTGTGAAAGGGTTAGAGTAGAGTAACACTCTTGGTAGTTAAGTATCACATTTACTATAGAGGCCGAGACATCTTTTCACAAAGAGGGACAACTGAGGGATTTGGTTCCAAATAAGGGACAGTTGGGGCATAGGCATTACCACAATACATACGTGTGAATGGGCCGAAATGTAAGAACCTGCTTATCAAGACATTTTATTTACATTCAATCAGACTGGCCCTCACACTCCATTGTTGGTGGTGGTGGATCTAAAGGAGTCTTTACAATCAGATTTTATCATGTGTGGCCAGCTTTAGATTTAATGACAACTATATAGTATAAAAGTCTTCATATACAATACATTCAGTTTATATCCAATCATGCAATTCCTGGCACCCACTCATATCCTACTTACTCCATTACCATAAATTCATAAATGCTAAGGGAGGCTCTGAACTTCCCAGATTGCAAAAACAGGCTGCATAAGGCTCTCATGACTGATATAATGTCTAACATTGATCACATCAATTTTGAGGGCTGCTTATTGGCTGGCGTTGCCTGTACTTCTAAAACCTGAATTGCCACGCTATATGAGCAAAAAATAGTGAAAACACATAAAATGTCAAACAACATTCCGTGACATATTTCCATGTGAGGATACATAGTAAATGCAATAAAGCCTTTAAGAACGCGTCCAAGAGGAAACATGTCCCATAAAGAAGAGAAGAGTATCCACATAGTGTAAAACCGTATGATGGTTTATTAAAAATAAATAATAAGGTATGTAAGGTATAAGAAGATCATGAACCAATATTCATGGTTAGAGTTCTCCTCAAATATATATATATTTTACAATAATGTTTCTCTGACATGAGTGTGAACAAGATGTGACTTTTGTGGTCAAGCTAATCTTTCTTCTGTGTAACAGGCATGTATATTTAGGTTGAAATGTGACTTTGTGGTTAGGCCTTTTCCGGGAAAAAGTTTATCTCACTTCTGCTTTTTAACTGACAGATTGACCGCACTGACATCTGGCGTTTCTTATCTTCCTGTTTCAAATGTCAGAACATGTGTAGTTTGACCACAATTGACGTATGTTAACTGACCGCTTTTGCAGAAGTCAAAAAACCTGTTAGAATTTATTTTTGTCCAACTCATGAGGTTTTTGCTTATTGCTGATAGGTCCATAGGAGGGAGGCAACTTTTCTCGCTGTGTATAAAAAAGGACATGTAACCATTAAACCACATATTCTTGTATACCCATTCACTGTTTATTGGTGTCTTGAATATCCGACCGGTCAGAGAGACTTCCACAGATCCTGAGTCCAGCTTGAGCCAAGAAGGTCCAACAGAACCAAACAGTACCAGAACCTTTCAATACACAGATCCAGTAAAAATTAAGCAATGAATGTAAAGATTCTCGGGTAAGGATCCAATGGTACAGAGAGCAAACAAGCGTGGTGTTGACAGACGTAGACTCCTCCCTACATGTTTTGTCAGATGTGACGTCATTGGGGGCATCGGGTTGCCTGTACTTCGGTTACCTAAAATTGATCAGCTGGTAGGGCTTGCTCATACTGGTGGCTAGCAGGGAGGCAAAAAGAAAAGCAGGCAGCCTCTCATGATTTTATGCATGTCACAACAAAAATAAAATGGCATGCAGCATTCGGCGCCCAGTACATAACTGTCAGGGCTGGGTTCAGCCCTTCCTTCTCTGTGCTGTCAGCTAATTGCCAGCTTCCATCTCTCCACAGTGATCCACCTGTTGTTGATCCGCTCGTCAGCCCTGCCTACTTAAGGACTTCCAGTTCATTTGATCTTCGCCTTCGCCTGTGTTAACATCACAAGAGACTTTCTCCTGCGTTCCAGTTGAAGACCTGCTTGACTGCTATTCCCTCTGGCTACGGATCCTGCTTGCTGTTTCATTACCTTTATCGCTGGCTCTTGGACTTTGGCTAGGCTGACTACCCGATCCGGTTACTGAACTCTGGCTATGTTTTGACTATGCTTACTCTGTTAACCTTTTTATTATTTATTATTAAACGAGTATTATTTAACTGCACTTCTGTCTCAGTCTGATTCATGGTTTCTGACAATAACCTATTCAAGTTGATGGGGCTGCACTGCAACCATGTGCAATTGTGCTACAGTAGGTCAGCATTTTGGGTGGGGGAGGGATTAACTTTCAGTGTCACTGAATACCAGTGCGGGAGATTATTTTTTACTGCCAGTGACCATCAATGCAGGGAAGGTCCACTGACCGACACTGCTGTTGGGGGATATTATTGCATCCTCTGAATCTGCTGCTGGGGGTTGTTTTTGCATCCACTGGCACCAATGTTGGGAGTTATTATTGTGTCCAATGACACCAATGCTGGGGGCTATTATTGCATCCAATGACACCAATGCTGGGAGTTAATATTGCACTCACTGACACCATTGCTGGGGGTGATTATTGAGTACACTGACACCGGTGCTGAGGGTTATTATTGCGTCCACTGACAATATTCAGGGGGTATTATTGTGTCCACTGACACCAATATTTGGGGTTATTATTGCATCCACTGGCAAATGCTGAGGGTTATTATTGCGTCCACTGGCCAATGCTGAGGGTTATTATTACACTCAATCACACCACCGCTGGAAGTTAATATTACACTCATCGACATCAATGCTGGGGGTTATTGTACTCCTAACTCCTTCAGTGTGCAATGCAATACGCTGCAAAAAATGCATCGCAGCAAAAACTTTGGGGTGTTGGGGGTGAAAATGTGCTGATATTCTGCAGCCCTCTGAAAGTGTAGGGGGGCTGCATTTATATAGAGAAGTATAGCCAAAGCTCAATTGGCTGTACTTCTCCTGTGGATCTTCTCAGGAAAGATTGCAACCATATGGTCGGGATCCACCCACATGCCTGGACCGGCCCCCGCTCAGCCCCTCAGAAGGCCGCTGAGACTGAGCCACTCACTCTTGCTCTCTACAGCCCATCGCTCCGGTGAGCCCTGGAGGGGCAGAGCAGACAGAGGTGACTGACAGTCACCAGCTATCTGCTCAGGGAGCTCTGAGAACTGAGGAATCGGCAGTGTTTGATCACTCAGTTCTCAGTCTTCGAGCTGGTGGGGGACAGATGCTGCATCCACCTAGGTAAGTATGATTCTAAAATAAACACAATTCCCCTACTTCTCTTTTAAGGACCTCTATGATTTGCAAGTTGAGCACTGCTGCTTTATACACTATGTCCTGCATTGCAACACACAAACTCATTGCAGCATACAATATGATGCACCACAGTGCACATTACTAGCACATTTTGATGCATATGCACTGATGTGGTTGTTACGCATACAGACATTGCTAAATTTGCTCTGGGCATCTACGAGTCAATGACCTCTTGTCCTCAGAGAAGAATGCCAGTGTTCCCTAGAGACAAGGCGGTGCCAGGGGTGCTTGCCCAAAAAAAGAAGTAACATTGGCCTGTGCATGTTAATGCTACAAGAACTTTATAGAACAATCCTATAGAGAACAAATCTTCTGTATTCTATAGCAGAAGGATGCCTCCGCAGTGTACCTCTGCCCTGTCATTGATAGTTGCCCTGAAAGCCTGGTCCTACTTCTATTCTCTAAAAACAGAGCCTATCAGAAATACACTATGCGGCCAAAGACACCCCTTGAAATAATTGGGCTAAGGCGTTTCCAGTGAAGGGTGCAGTGAATGTTACAGTTTGGAAAGACTTTTTAGAAAATTGTGTTCTTCAAACCTTGTGGTAACAGTTTTGGGAAAGGCTGTTTTCTGTTCCAGCGTGACTGTGCCCCTGTGCACAAAGCCAGCTCCATAAAGACATGGCTTGATGAGTTTGTTATGGAGGAACTTGAGTGACCTGACCTCAACCCTACTGAGCACCTTTGGGAAAAATTGTAAGCCAGATCCTCTCATCCCACACCTGACTTCACAAATGCTCTTTAGGCTGAATGGGCACAAAACCGGAGAAACACTCGAAAATCTTGTGGAACATCTTACCAGGAGAGAGGAGGCTGTTATAGCCCCAATGCTTGACCAATTCCATATTCCAATTCCATTGTTTTGTCATGGGATTTCCATTTCCAAGGTGTGTTAGTCATGTGTGTATAAAAGTTGCCGATGCTAAGCCGTTTATGAATGAGCAAGAACATACACTATATTGTCAAAAGTATTGGGACAACTGCCTTTACACGTGCATGAATTTTCTCCAAATAACAATTTTATTTGTTTTTTTCTTATGGTTGTTTGTAATGCAATACAAGGATACATAAGTGTAGGGTACAGGTCATATCACGCAACTTTTCTGTTACACAATCACGCCTAACATCTTGCAATTTACTTAAAGACAATAGTAGTTACGTATCTGATGCTAGCAGGTCACTGTATATGCTTTAGGATATTATTCAACAATATATATCAACCTGCATAAAAGAAAATAGGAGTCACTAGGGGACTCAGAGTGGAGGGAATGGAAAGAGATAGGGGGAAACGAAAGTAAGAAGTCATCGTATTGGCTCATCTACCTGTTTAGGGTGGGTCCTCCGGGAGGTGCCACAGCTCCCAGAATTTATCATGAGCCGCCACTCTGTTCTGTATCCTAGCGGACAATTTCTCCATCATTTCCACATCTTTAAAGTGGACGTAAACCCGAAATTTTTTATTTATTTTTTTTGCTGTCACAATGTAGAGTATACAATTCCCCATCCGTGCCCAGCCTTGCCACACAGAGTTAATCCAGCTCTGAGCAATCCTCTTTTATTGTTCAGTGAGATAAAACGGACAAACAGAGAAAAACCTTTGTCCGTTCCGCCCCCTTGCTTTGAGTGACAGGTTATTTACATATCTCGTGCACTAGCTTGAGACAGGCATTATTTTTTATTCCCACCCCCACTCCTTTTCTGAAGTCATGTGGTTACTTTTCTGGATTTTGACTGGATGTTAGTGATCATAGCAGAAGGAATACACAGGAGAAAATGCATGTTGACAAGGGGAGTGTAGGGGTGGGCGGGGAGTCTACTGACATCATGACTCCACCCACCGAGCGCCAGACAACAGATCCACCCACAGAATCTGCAGTTTTTCAGTTCTTATAACAGACAGAGGGGAGACATTTGACAGATAAGGATACATGCAGGAGGCATCTAAATCCTAATAGATCAGCACTATGGCAGTAGTTTAGAAAGGATGAGAGTGGGTTTACATTCACTTTAATTCTAGCATGTAAGGCCTCAGGGGAGGAAGGGGAGCGCCTTTTTCAATTTAGTGCCACGAGACAGCGCGCAGCCGTGAGGATATGGCGCAACAGTTTTTTATAGGGTATGGGGATCTTCAGTGGTGATAAAACCAGTAGGAAGTGCATGAATTTTAATGCCAATTTTAATGGCATGCCAGTCTAAGTTGGCCCACTCTTAGCAGCTATAACAGCTTCAACTCTTCTGGGAAGGCTGTCCACAAGGTTTAGGAGTGTCTATAGGAATGTTTGACCATTCTTCCAGAAGCGCATTTGTGAGGTCTGGCTCGCAGTCTCCGCTCTAATTAATCTCAAAGGTGTTCTATCAGGTTGAGGTCAGGACTCTGTGCAGGCCAGTTAAGTTCCTCCACCCCAAAGTCGCTCATCCATGTCTTTATGGTCCAAATCATTTGGTGGAGGGGAGATTATGGTGTGGGGTTGTTTTTCAGGGGTTGGGCTTGGCAAGTGAGGGGAACAGAGCATACCAAGACATTTTGGGGCATTGTCTGACTGTCTGTGTCCCCTAGGCCCAAAAAGAACAATCTTGCTTTCATCAGTCCACAAAATGTTGCCAGTCAATGTGTTCTTGTGCTGAAGAGGTTACAATTTGCCAATGTCGTTTTGGGACTTTGCGGGCGCTTCTTGCCAATAGCTTGGCTTCACATAGGCGTCTTCTAATTGTTACTGTGCTCACAGGTAGCTTTACACCTTCTTTCATTACCCTGGAGGTGATCATTGGCTGAGTCTTTTGCCCCGTTCACACGACCGGGTTTTCCCGACGGGAAAACTGCGAGGAGAGCTTTTGGCCGGGAATCCCGGCCGTGTGTATGCTCCCTCGCAGTTTTTCAGATGGGAAAACTGCCAAAATCGACCAGACAAAAAAAGAAGAACCAGCTCTCTTTTTTCCCGGCGTTTTTCCGGACTGACTTTTTCCCCCCCATCAGAAAACACGGCCGTGTGTAGCAGAAAACGGCCATTTTTGGCCAATTTCCTATGGGGAAAAACTCAGATGGAGCAAACACAGGGTCAGGATTCCCGAGGAAATGCTCTCATCTGAGTTTTCCCGACGGGAAAACCGATCATCTGTAAGGGGGGAAAAGTAGAGCGCAGGCTCTCAGTTTTCCCCTCGGGATTTCCGACGGATCTTTTCCTGTTGGGAATCCCAGTCGTGTGTACTAGGCATTTCTCGATCCATTCTAATGGTAGTTTTCTTCCACGTCTTTCTGGTTTTGGTTGCCATTATAAAGCATTTGAGATCATTTTAGCTGAGCAGCCTATCAGTTTCTGTACTTTATGTGTTTCCCCCTCTCCAATCAACTTTTTAATCAAAGTACGCTATTCTTCTGAACAATGTCTGGCTTGACAGATTTCACTCAGATTTTCAGAGAGAAATGCACTATATCCAGCATGAACAACATCCTTAAATAAGAGCCACCTGTTTTTTTCACAGACTGAATGACCGCACTAACTGAACTCCACACTGCTATTATTTTGAACACATCTCTTTCAATTAACAATTCAGTTACACAGAATAAGTATCATGCATGTCATGTCTCTTGGTCTTCTATTACTCTACTACACCTACTAGTAAATTATTTGCCATGTAAAAATATAATTTATACCAAAAACAATGATTGATCTGGTTAGTGATGTTGCACTGCTATTATTTTGAACACAACTCTATGTCCACAGGTGTCCTGACATTTCACTGGCTGCATATGTTAGTAGGGATTGAGCATACACTATATTACCAAAAGTTTTGGGACACTTGCCCTTACACACACACGAACTTTGTTGGCACCCCAGTCTTAGTCCGTAGGGTTCAATATTGGGTTGGCCCACCCTTTGCAGCTATAACAGCTTCAACTCTGCTGTGAAGGCTGTCCACAAGGTTTAGGAGTGTGTCTATGGGAATGTTTGACTATTCTTCCAGAAGCACATTTGTGAGGTCAGGCACCGATGTTGGACGAGAAGGCCTGTCTTGCAGTCTCCACTCTAATTCATCTTAAAGGTGTTCTATTGGGTTGAGGTCAGGACTCTGTGCAGGTCCGTCAAGTTCCTCCACCCCAAAACGCACTCATCCACATCTTTAAGGATCTTGCTTTGCGCACCAGTGCACAAAAGCAAGATCCTTAGTCATGTTGGAACAGGAAGGGGCCATCCCCAAACTGTTCCCACAAAGTTGGGAGCATGAAATTGTTCAAAATGTCTTGGTATTCTGATAACTTAAAAGTTCCCTTCACTAAAACTAAAAAGGTACCAAGCCCAACCCCTGAAAAACAACCCCTCACCATAATCCCCCCTCCACCAAATGATTTAGACCAGTGCATAAAGCAAGGTCCATAAAAGACATGGATGAGCAAGCTTGAGGTGGAGGAACTTGACTCAACCCCATAGAACACCTTTGGGATGAGTTAGAGTTGAGACTGCAAGCCAGGCCTTCTCGTCCAACACCAGTGCCTGACCTCTCAAATGCGCTTCTGGAAGAATGGTCAAACATTCCCATAGACACACTCCTAAACCTTGTGGACAGCCTTCCCAGAAGAGTTGAAGCTGCAAAGGGAGGGCCAACTCAATACTGAACCCTACAGACTAAGACGCCATTAAAGTTCATGTGTGTGTAAAGGCAGGCGTCCCAATACTTTTGGTAATACAGTGCCTTGAAAAAGTATTCATGCCCCTTGAAATTTTGCACATTTTGTCATGTTACAATCAAAAAATTAAATGCATTTTTATTGGGATTTTATGCGATAGACCAACACAAAGTGGCACATAATTGTGAAGTGGAAGGAAAATGATAAATGCATTTCAAAATTGTTTACAAATAAATATGTGAAAAGTGTGGCGCGCATTTATATTTAGCCCCCTGAGTCAATACTTTGTAGAACCATCTTTCACTGCAATTACAGCTGCAAGTCTTTTAGGGGATGTCTCTACCAGCTTTGCACATCTAGAGAGTGAAATTTTTGCCCATTCTTCTTTGCAAAATAGCTCAAGCTCTGTCAGATTGGATGGAGAGAGTCTGTGAATAGTAATTTTCAAGTCTTGCCACAGATTCTCAATTGGATTTAGGTCTGGATTTTGACTGGGCAATTTTAACACATGAATATGCTTTGATCTAAACCATTTCGTTGTAGCTCTGGCTGTATGTTTAGGGTCGTTGTCCTGCTGGAAGGTGAACTTCTACCCCAGTCTCAAGTCTTTTGCAGAATCCAACAGGTTTTATTCTAAGATTGCCCTGTATTTGGCTCCATCCATCTTCCCATCAACTCTGACCAGCTTCCCTGTCTCTGCTGAGGAAAAGCATCCCCACAACATGATGCTGCCACCACCATGTTTCACGGTGGGGATGGTGTGTTCAAGGTGATGTGCAGTGTTAGTTTTCCACCACACATAGCGTTTAGCTTTTAGGCCAAAAGTTAAATTTTGGTCTCATCTGACCAGAGCACCTTCTTCCATGTTTGCTGTGTCCCCACATGGCTTCTCACAAACTGCAAACGGGACTTTTTATGCCTTACTTTCTACATTGGCTTTCTTCTTGCCACTCTTCAATAGAGGCCAGATTTGTGGAGTGCACGACTAATAGTTGTCCTGTGGACAGATTCTCCCACCTGAGCTGTGGATCTCTGCAGCTCCTCCAGAGTTACCATGGGCCTCTTGGCTGCTTCTCTGATGAATGCTCTCCTTGCCTGGCCTGTCAGTTTAGGTGGACAGCCATGTCTTGGTAGGTTTGCAGTTGTACCATACTCTCCATTTTCAGATGATGGATTGAACAGAGCTCCGTGAGATGTTCAAAGCTTGGGATATTTTTTTATAACCTAACCCTGCTTTAAAACTTCTCCACAACTTTATCCCTGACCTGTCTGGTGTGTTCCTTGGCCTTCATGATGCCGTTTGTTCACTAAGGTTCTCTAACAAACCTCTGCGGGCTTCACATAACAGCTGTTATTATACTGAGATTAAATTACACACAATTTTTATCATATAATAAATACTATTTGATACTTTTTACAAAAATTGGGTAAGGTTTCAGTCCTTATATTTATTTTGTAAGACCTCTTTCACACTGAGCCACCCATAGCGTCGGCGGTAAAACGCAGCTATTTTTACCGCCGACGCTATGGGCGGATTTGCGGCGCATTTCGGCCACTAGCGGGGTGCTTTTAACCCCCACTAGCGGCCGAGAAAGGGTTAAAACCACCCGCAATGAGCCGCTAAAGCAACGCATTGCAGGCGGTATAGCCACGCTGTCCCATTGATTTCAATGGGCAGGAGCGGTAAACACACCGCTCCAAAGATGCAAGACTTTTTTTTACCGTCCTGCTAGCGCAACACTCCAGTGTGAAAGCCCCTCGGACTTTCACACTGGAGACAATGGAGCAGCTGTTTAAGGGTAAATTGCAGGCGCTATTTTTAACGCTATAGCGCCTGCAATATGCCCTCAGTGTGAAAGGGGTCTTAGGGTGCAATATTTTGTATATTATTGATTAGAATGAGGTACCAGACCTATATGGTCTACCAAATGAGGGTCTCTTATTGAGGCCTTCCTCCCAATTTCCATAAATTACACACAGGTGGACTCTATTTACTAATTAGGTGACTTCTGAGGGAAATTGGTTCCACTAGATTTTAGTTAGAGGTATCAGAATAAAGGGGGCTGAATACAAATACACGCCACACTTTTCAGATATTAATTTGTAAATTTGAAAAAACATATCATTTTCCTTTCACTTCCCAATTATGAGCCACTTTGTGTTGGTCTATTACATAAAATAAAATGTGTTTAAGTTTTTGGTTGCAACATGACAAAATGTGGAAAATTTAAAGGGTATGAATATTTTTTCAAGGCACTGTATTGTGCTTGGTGTCATTCAGGCTGGAAGACTTGAGAACATCTACTGGCGAAAAGAGATTACTGCAGCATAAGTTATATGCAAGTCTCAATTCATTCTGTAAGGCCCCTTTCACACGGACGGATAGAATGGTGCTTTAAGCTGCGGATTTTCTAATTTTCTACCGCAGCTATATGCACACAATGCTTTCCTATGGCCCCATTCACACGCAGCGTTTAGCTGCGATTTCGTTACATGCGGTTTGGTGCGAATAGAAAAAATAGAATTGAATGCGTCCAGGTGCAATGTAGCGCAGCTATATGCACATAACCGCAGGTAATCGCAGTATTTTTTGTCAACAGCGGATAGCAGCGTGAACAAAAGAAAAAAACAACAGGAAGCACATCAAAATAAAAACGGTTGCTATGGGGATGATAATAATGGTCAACCGCAGCTAAAGGCAGCAGCATGTAAACGCAGCTAATCGCAATGTACAGTACAAATGCAGCTAATCGCAGTGCCTGAAGTCTTTCATTTCACAGAACAAAAACATGCTTTTTACTGCGGCAATTTTGCCGTCCGTGTGAAAGGGGCCTAAGACTCCTACTGCTAGCTGACACTTCCCGTTGGTCAATGAGACCATCATCAATAAAGTACATACAGAGATAAAGAGAGGCTCAGAAGGTGGAGTGGAAGAGCCAACTTCAAATATGTGAAGATTTGAGCTTTGAAGATTCCTACATCTCTTGATCCAACAACATGGATTTTATACAAAGTAACCTCTGCTCATGTATTTTGTCCTAATATGTTGCATTTAAAAATTCAGGTTTGTGGCAGGCTTACTCCAAAGTACGAGCATACCTTTTAAAAACTTACAGGTTTAGAAAAAAAAAAAAAAAAATAGGAGATAGATAGATATATCCTCTAAACTGTTGGTGCCTAATTTGCAAGCCCTTTGGTACTTGTTTTGTGGGGACTCCAGCAGATATAAGTACTGTATTTTTCGCTCCATAAGACGAACTGCCCCCCCCCCAAAAAAAATGGGGGGGGGGGGGAATGCCTGTGCGCCTTATGGAGCGAATACTGACCAGGACCTTGTTTTCCTCCTCTAAAACCTAGGTGTGTCTTATGGTTAGTGCAAGGGAAGAGGGTATGGGAATCCCGCCTAGGTGTTAGTTGCAGTACTCACCGATATTATAATCGGGGGGTGTGTAATCAAATTTATATAGAGCCACAAATTTTTGTTTTCTATTTTTGTGTCTTATGGTTAGGTGCATCTTATGGGAGCGAAAAATATGATCATTTTTGGAGTAAAAACAGCTAAAGAATCACTAGGATAGGACAGCAGTAGAGGAGAGAAGCAGGTGAATGATAATTATATATATTATATTAACTAGTCATATTTGAATAAATGAAAGAGGATTATACAATCAACTGGAATAAAACATTGCCAGCCATAATTTATATTAGCGGCATTTCATTTAAAGTAGAACCAGCTTACATACAGATGCAGTAGACCACTAAAACAGGTCGCACAGATGGATAGTTCTATTTAACCACCAATACTCTGATGCTCTTGGATAATCAAGTGACAAAGAACTCTGGACTATTAAAAAACGCAAGGAAACACAGACCGGTGAAACTTTTTCATGTATGGGTTACATCCTAAGCCAGAGACAAATAAACCATAGCTGCAGATTCCTTACTGTGTGTTGGTATAACAAAAAAGACACCAATACTCCTGCTTGAATAAAATGGCTCTCTCTATTTTATATGAGTCAGTAAAGGCATATGCTACTACAAGTAACAGCCGATTCACACTGGGGCAGCACGACTTTGGGGGCGACTCGGCAAGGCGATCTGAAGACGACTTCAGAGGCAACTTGCAAAATGACTTCTGTATAGAAGTCAATGCAAGTCGCCCCCAAAGTCGTGCAAGAACCTTTTTCTAAGTCGGAGCGACTTACCGTCACTCCTATTAGAACGGTTCTATTGAACAGAGCAGGACGCGACTTGTCTGACGGCTGAGTTGCCCCTGTGTGAATGGGCTCTAAGGGATTGTATAAGCCTAAATTGCAAAAGCATAGACAACCTGAGATTTCTAAATAGGCTTGTGTAGCTTGAAATGTGCAAGCACAGATATGTGTTGCCGATTTAAAGTACAATAAAATAAAGATGCGCTAGCCAATTTCATTTACTTTGCTACATTGTGATTTCTTCTTGCTACACACACATTGTATGCTAGAATAAGTCACTTGTAAGGAATAAAATATTTATGACAGTTGCCAAATAACTGTTCTCATTTTGCTAAGGGTTACTCTGTGTTGAAAGGGCCAACATAGGAAGTTGCAAAACGCAATGTGAAAGAAGATGAAGAACAAACATGAAAAAAAAAAAAAAAAGAAAAAAAAGGAAAGGAAAAATGTTATGGGTGACATAAATTTTCTGAAAAATGAATTAGGTTGTTGTCGTCATCATATACGGTTGTCAATACTAAATTCGCCCTTTTAGAAATAGGCCTCAGAAGGCCAATATGAATAGAACAAGTTTTGCCAGATGTATGGAAGTTTTACAGACTATAGTCCTTGGTGCAGAGTTTAGTAACGCCTATTCATTTTCTTGAACTTCTCATAATGATAGTCATCCGTGGCCTTTTCGTTTGATGGACGCTTGCGGTTGGGTGGAGACTCTAAGGATGAATAATTAGAAGACAAATAAAATATTATTTTTAATGTACCCTTTATATACAAGTTATAAAAAGCAACTTAAAAAGGGGTTGTTAAAGGATCAGGTTTTTTTTAAAATTAAAATAACAAACATGTTATACTTACCTGCTCTGTGTAAGGGTTTTGCACAGAGCAGCCCCCAATCCACATCTCCTGGGGTGCCCCACTGGCGCTCCTGGCTCCTCCCCTTCATCAGGTGCCCCCACGGAAAGTCTCTTTCCAAGGGGATACCCGTGCGCGTACGCTCCAGAGTCCCGTTGCTGCCTCCGTTGACAGATAGCGGGACTCGGCCCCGCCCCCCACGTCACTGGATTTGATTGACAGCAGTGATCACTGCTGGATCGGATTGAGCTCAGGTAAGTGAAAGGGGGGGGGTCTGGGGTGAGCTGCAGCAAAGAAGGTTTTTCACCTAATGCATAGAATGCATTAAAGCAGTTGTACACCCGCTGCTGCTTTCTTTTTTCATACCTGAAAGGCAAAAGGCATAATGAGCTAGTATGCACGGCATACTAGCTCATTATGAAATACTTACCTTAGAATGAGGCGTCGGTAACTTACCTGGTCCACGCCGAGGGAGATATCTTGCCTCGGCGTGTCTTCCGGGTATCGCCGCTCCAGTGCTGTGAGTGGCGATGTCGTTACTCTCGCGCGTCGGCAAGGTCCGGCGGCTGCCGGGCTTTAGCCAAAAATCCCCGCTGCAGTCAGCGGCTCATTGCGAGGCGAATATCTCCTAAACCGTACAGGTTTAGAAGATATTCTTTTTACCTACAGGTAAGCCTTATTATAGGCTTACCTGTAGTTAAAAGTAAAAAAAACAGGGTATACAACCACTTTAAGGTGAAAAGCCTTAAGACTTTACAATCACATTAAAGCTAAATAAAAATTCTGCTGTCACAAATAGCAGGCAGGCAATGTTTCTTCTGCAAGAAAATAGAACCACTTGCCTGCTCACTGCCCTCTCTGGCATAAAAACTGAGCTGTGCATGCACAGATCAGCTTAGATTGCTGGCATGGTCCCTGTGTGCTGGGGTGATTAACTCCAGCGCATGCACAGGAGTAGCGGCATCCAACGCCGGCCAATGAAGGCAACCAATGACCGGCACCCAGGAGAAGATACTGGTGAGCCACAGGGACCTTTGAAGGAAAGGCTCCACTTTAAAATGTGAATATTCTTGCCAACATGTTATGCCTTAAAAAAATTAATAATAAAAAAAAGCATCTCCCCGCTCTGCCTAGTGACAATGGCAGTGATCACCGCTTCCTGTAATCGGAAGCAGTGATCACTGTCTTGTCACACACAGCCCATTCCCCCTACAGTTAGAAGCACTCATCAGGGCACACTTAACCCCTTCACTGCCAGTGTCATTTTCACAGTAATCAGTGCATTTTTATAGCTGTAAAAATGACAATGGTCCCAAAAATGTGTCAAGTGTCCGATGTGTCCGCCATAATGTCGGAGTCACGATAAAAGAAAAAAATATATATATATAACTTTTGCGCAAACCAATCAATGAACGCTTATTGCGATTTTTATTTTACCAAAAATATGTAGAAGAATACGTATCGGCCTAAACGGAGGAAAAAAATATATATGTTTTTATATATTTTTTGGGGATATTTATTATAGCAAAAAGTAAAAAATATTGAATTTTTTTCAAAATCGTCGCTCTATTTTTGTTTATAGCGCAAAAAAAAAATAAAAAAAAAAAAATGCAGAGGTGATCAAATACCACAAAAAGAAAGCTCTATTTGTGGGAAAAAAAATGACGTAAATTTTGTATGGGAGCCACGCGTAATTGTCAGTTAAAGCGACGCAGTGCCGAATCGCAAAAAGTGGCCTGGTCTTTCACCAGCAAAATGGTCCGGGGCTTAAGTGGTTAAGGTTCTGGAGTGGCCTATCCAGTCTCCAGACCTTAAACCCATAGAAAATATGTGGAGGGAGCTGAAGGTTCGAGTTGCCAAACGTCAGCCTCGAAACCTTAATAACTTGGAGAGGATCTGCAAAGAGGAGTGGGAAAAAATCCCTCTTGAGATGTGTGAAAACCTGATGGCCAACTACAAGAAATGTCTGACCTCTGATTGCCAACAAGGGTTTTGCCACCAAGTACCAAGTCATGTTTTGCAAAAGGGGTCAAATACTTATTTCAGGGCTTTGCTTCCTAGTTTCAAAATGCTCCCCTTTCCTGGTTATCTGGGGCAGCAGCAGGAGAGGTATAAAAAGCACAAATCCTTTTGATTTTTTGGAAATAGACAAATAAATATAGTAAATAAATGTTTGGCTATCCCGTGTGGGCACACACTATAATGTTGATGGCTTCCTTGATCTCATATTTTAGCAATGTATCATTGTTGGTTAGCGCACAAGTAGTTTGATTCTTTACATATCCAAAGAATGAATAAATCAGAACTAGGGAGCCCCTGCAATGCAGGTTCTCAGGTACAGCTTTCACTCTAGCAAGCAGCACAGTAGTGACATTGCCAAATCTCACGCCAAAGATCATGAGACTAGTAGTCACATGCAACAGTACTTTAGATCAGGGGTCCTCAACGCCCCAGGACGCACAGGAATTCACAACATAGGAACGGAAAGCTGCTGGAGTGCTTTACCGCTCTGGCAGCTATCCGTTGCCGGCTGTGGTAGGGACGGTGTGGTGCGCGATTCAGCGCATCATGCGGCTCCCTTTTTTTTACAAGTATACAAAATGCACACTTTATGGCAATGTAATGTGCTGCTGTATATTGCCACGCGATCCGGCACTGTGTGCTGTGATAAAATGCAACATGTCTGCCTGGGTGTCCTTGTGGTGACAGACATTTTACAATGCAGCAAATTAGCCCCAGCTCAGCTCCACAAACACCATTCTCAATCCCCCGCCCCCGGTCCATGGAAAAACTGTCTTCCATAAAGCTGGTCCCTGGTACAAAAAAAGCAGTTGGGGAGTGCTTCTTTAGATGATCTCACACTACAGACATACAGCTGTGACACCACAGTACTAGCCACGGTCATGTGTCAAAGAAACCGGCTATTTTTTTTATTGGAGATTTAAGGCAAAGGGAACCTTTTTTAGGTCACTGCTTAGGCACAATTAACATTTCTATATGTTGACCAAGACAACAAATCTTCACTTTAAGACAACACCACTTTAATGCACATTTCTATGGTGTGTTTTGTTAACTTGCATAGTAGGTGAGGTTGAAAAAAGACACAAGTCCAACCTATGTGTGTGATTTTATGTCAGTATTACCTTGTATATCCCTGTATGTTGTGGTCGTTCAGGTGCTTATCTAATAGTTTCTTGAAACCATCAATGCCCCCCGCTGAGACCACCGCCTGTGGAAGGGAATTCCACATCTTTGCCGCTCTTACAGTAAAGAACCCTCTACGTAGTTTAAGGTTAAACCTCTTTTCTTCTAATTTTAATGAGTGGCCACGTGTCTTGTTACACTCCCTTCCGCGAAAAAGTTTTATCCCTATTGTGGGGTCACCAGTATGGTATTTGTAAATTGAAATCATATCCCCTCTCAAGCATCTCTTCTCCAGAGATAATAAGTTCAGTGCTCACAACCTTTCCTCATAACTAATGTCTTCCAGACCCTTTATTAGCTTTGTTGCTCTTCTTTGTACTCACTCCATTTCCAGTACATCCTTTCTGAGGACTGGTGCCCAGAACTGGACGGCATACTCTAGGTGCGGCCGGACCAGAGTCTTGTAGAGCAGAAGAATTATAATTTTATCTCTGGAGTTAATCCCCTTTTTAATGCATTCCAATATTCTGTTTGCTTTGTTAGCAGCAGCTTGGCATTGCATGCCATTGCTGAGTCCATCATCTACTAGGACCACCAGAGGTTCTCCCTGCAGTGTATAGATTGCATTCGTATTTTTGACACCCAAATGCATTATTTTACATTTTTCTACATTGAACCTCATTTGCCATGTATTTGCCCACCCCATTAATTTGTTTAGATCTTTTTGCAAGGTTACCACATCCTGCGCAGAAGTTATTGCCCTGCTTAGCTTAGTATCGTCCGCAAATATAGAGATTGCACTGCTTACCCCATCCTCCAGGTCGTTTATAAACAGGATTGGTCCCAGCACAGAACCTTGGGGGACCCCACTACCCACCCCTGACCATTCCGAGTACTCCCCATTTATCACCACCCTCTGAACTCACCCTTGTAGCCAGTTTTCAATCCATGTACTCACCCTATAGTCCATGCCAATGGACCTTATTCTGTACAGTAAACATTTATGGGGAACTGTGTCAAATGCTTTTGCAAAATCCAGATACACCACGTCTACGGGTCTTCCTTTATCTCGATGGCAACTCACCTCCTCATAGAAGGTAATAGATTGGTTTGGCAAGAACGATTCTTCATGAATCCATGCTGATTACTGCTAATGATACCGTTCTCATTACTAAAATCTTGTATATAGTCCCTCATCATCCCCTCCAAGAGCTTACATACTATTGATGTTAGGCTAACTGGTCTGTAATTCCCAGAGATGTGTTTTGGGCCTTTTTTAAATATTGGTGCTACATTGGCTTTTCTCCAATAAGCTGGTACCATTCCAGTCAGTAGACTGTCAGTAAAAATTAGGAATAATGGTCTGGCAATTACTTGACTGAGTTCCCCATGTACCCTCGGGTGCAAGCCATCTGGTCCCGGTGATTTATTAAATGTTAAGTTTCCCAAGTCTAATTTAATTCTGTCCTCTGTTAACCATAAGGGTGCTTCCTGTGATGTGTGATTAGGATAGACACTGCAGTTTTGGTTACTGAAGCCCCCCCCCCCCCCCCCGATTCCCTCATGAAGACAGAGTAACCAGATGTCTTTCCTCATTCTTTATGGGGCCAATATGGGTTGTCCTCCCTATTTTACCGTTTATATACATACATTTCTTGGGATTTTCTTTGCTCTCCTCCGCTATGTGTCTTTCATGTTCTATCTTAGCCGCCCGTATTACACCCTTACATTTCTTGTTGCATTCTTTATAAAGTCTGAATGCTGATGATGAGCCCTCAACCTTGTATTTTTTGAAGGCCTTCTCCTTTGCTTTTATATGCATTTTTATATTGTAGTTAAGCCATCCAGGACTTTTGCTCGCTCTTTTAAATTACTCAATGGGATGCATTGGCTATTGCCCTTATTTAATATGCTCTTAAAGCAAACCCATCTCTCCTTCGTGTTTTTCTAAAATTTTATCCCAATTTATGCCTTCTAGCAAGATTCGTAGTTTAGGGAAGTTGGCTCTTTTGAAATTCCGTGTCTTTGTATTCCCCTTATGTTTCCTATTTGTGTGATTTATACTGAAGCCAATTGACTTGTGATCGTTGTTACCTAAATTGCCCCATATTTCCACATCCGTCATCAGGTCTGTATTGTTGGTAATCAGTAGATCCAGTAACGCTTTTTTTCTAGTTGGTGCGTCTACCATCTGACCCATAAAATTGTCCTGCAAGACATTTAGGAACTGGCGAGCCTTAGATGAATGCGTGGGTTTCCTCCGCCCAGGCTATGTCTGGATAATTAAAATCCCCCATTATGACAACACTTCCCATCCTTACTGCTAATCCAAATTGCGATAGGAGATCTGTCCCCCCCTCCTCCCTTAGGTTAGGGGGTCTATAGCATACTCCCAGTATTATTTTTCCCTTAGGTTCATCCCTTTGGAGCTCTACCCATAAAGATTCCGCCTCCTCCCTAGCTCCCTTAGTGAAGTCATCTCTCACATTAACTTGTACATTAATCTTGATATATTGGCATACCCCTCCCCCTTTTATACCCTCTCTATCCTTGCAATAAAGGGTATACCCCTGAATGATTGCCAGCCAATCATGAGAGCAAGTGAACCAGGTCTTTGAAATTCCCACAAAATCCAAATCCTCCTCGTACAATAATATCTCTAGTTCACCCATCTTGTCTGCCAGGTTCCTGGCATTGGTGAACATGCCAAGTAGTTTAGACCGGTGGCATACTATCCTCTTATTGGGTGTTCTGAGATTGCAACTAGGACTTGCTACTACACTTACCTTGGGTTTATGTGCTTTGGTTACCCTACCACTAATGCCCCCAATACTACCCTCTGGAATATGTTCCGCGCTGACTATCTCTACCTCTGGACCCTCCCCCCATCGCCTAGTTTAAAAACCCCCTCTAACTTTTTGCCCATCTTCATTCCCAGCTGATGTGCACCCTCCTCATTTAGGTGGCAGTCCGTTCCCTTCAATAGTACTAGTTATCGACTGAGAAGTCGGCCCAGTCCTCAGGAACCCAAACCCCTCCTTGCTACACCAGCTTCTCAGCCACTTGTTTACTTCCCTAATCTCCCTCTGCCTTTCTGGTGTGGCTCAATGTACCGGTAGTATTCCTAAGAATACCAAGGAGAAAAACAAACTTGTCCACCGCCCCCATCTATAGCTGGCCATCGCAGTAAGCAGCATTGAAAGGCTGAAACAGGTAACAACAAGGCCTGGGGAATGCCCAGGAAAAAACCAAGCCTACTTACCGACCAGCTCGCAGACAACCAATTCTGTGGCTCACGCATGCATTTGCAAATGTGTGCGGACAAAACCCCTGTTTTTAACGCATACTGTTAGACAGGTTAATTGGTTGTCTGCGAGCTGGTCGGTAAGTAGGCTTGGTTTTTTCCTGGGCATTCCCCAGGCCTGGTTGTTTCCTGAGAATACTACCTTGTAGGTCCTGTTCCTCAATTTAGCTCCCAAGTCCCTAAAATCTTCCTTAATGCTGGGTTCACACTGATACGACACGACAGTCATACAACTTTTATCCTACTTTGCTCTGCGACATCAGTCCTACATTGGTCCTACATCCATCCGACTTGAATAAACAGGATACTACTTTGATCCAACTTTGTGATAGTCTGACTTGTCCTTTGACCAATCAAACGAATCCCAGTGCGAGATAAATTATTTTTACTGCTGCTGTAATCACCATGTCGGATGTCAAAAGTCGGATGGTAAGGACAAGGATCCTACTTTGATCCGACTTCAATGATATTCAATGGGCTGAAGTAGGATCAAAGTCAGACCAAAGTAGTACAGGGAGCATTTTCAAAGTCGGACCGACTTGTGTTGGACCAGTTAAGACGGCTCTCATAGGGAAACATTGATTTTCACACGTCATGCGTCATGAGCTCCCAATGTCGGAGCGTTTGTCGCACCAGTGTGAACCCAGCCTTAGGACACTCCATCTGACTTTGTCATTGGTGCCAACTTGCACCATGACAGCTGGGTCTTCCCCAGCCCCTCCCAGTAATCTGTCCACAAGATCCTTGATGTGGCGACCCCGAGCACCCGGTAGACAATATACAGTTCGGCGCTTCAGGTCTTTGTTACAGATTGCCCTCTCTGTTCTTCTAAGAATTGAGTCCCCTACCACCAGAATCTGTCTTTCCTCTCCCTTCGCTTCCCCCCCCCCCACTCTCACGGGTGGAGTTATTCCCCCGGCAGCTAGGAGAGTCCCTCAGCTCCAGCAGTGCTGGTCCCTGACTGGTTTCACCAATGTCACTGAATGGAGCGTACTTATTGGGATGCTCCAGCCCTGGATCGGCCTCCCTGGCACTTCCCCCTCTACCCTTCCTGAATAATAATTAACTTGAATACCAAATCGCAAATCAATTCTCTCAAAAGGCAGCCGACATGACCCTTTTTCCAACTGTATCACATTGGTGGGAACAGATAGTTATGTAAACTAGCTTCCTCTAGTTCACCCGCTCAAATTCCAGCAGTTCTGACCCAGAGGAACGTAACAAAAAAATCCCCCTGGCCAATTTTGCCTTTCGTGAGGGATAAAAGGAATTCCTTACTGACTCAACAAGCCAGTCATCAGTATGCTGAATAAAAAAAAAATAATAAATAAAAAAAAAGATTATTCTTCTCTTAATACCTGAGGAAACCATTAGTTACATATATATAGATATTGGTTTTTTTCCCCCATTACTAATTGCTATGGTCGAGCATTCCACAGTTCAGTTGCTATTACCATAAAGAACTGTTTTAATAACGGATAGGGTCTCTGCAATTAAACTTCCAGCGATGCCAACTATTATCCACTCTCAGCATCAATTTCTGCCGATTCAAAGTATTAGGCTGAGCAGCGTGGATATTATAGTCCTGTAAATGTGTTAAGAATAAGCCCCCCCCCCCCTACTTCTTTTGAGACTTGTGAGTACTTGGCAGTAAAGTGAATCTGTGGTTTGTCCAAGACCCCATTCCCATTCCCCTTCCCCAATGTACATAATCACTTCACTTTTCTATTCCTGGTTCTCTAGTTGGAAGTTTGGAATGAAGAGAGGAATCCCTGAGAAGGATTACACAAGGCTAATGGCTCTTTCTCTGTTCCTGTGGGGTACCAAATCGTGCATGAGCTTCCAATAACCAAGAAATGGCAGTGTAACATAGGTTGAAAGGAAATAGGCAACATGCTTCCCATACCGAGATGAACAGAGACACAGGAGGGAAGAATGGTAGATAAGGGAACCTGTTGTGTTCACCTGCCTGGATGCAAGCACAAGTTCACTTTAAGAGTACTGAAAATTAAATGTCTGACAATAATGAGAACAAAAAAAGGCAAATTCCTTAAAAAAAAAAAAAAAAGGGAATTTGTTAGCATTTACCCAGGAATGTGCAGAGAGCTATCTTGGTGCTAAATAAACATGAATAAAAATGAAAAAAAATCATAAAAAAAACTGAAAGAAATCAAACTAAATTATTAAAATACTGTATAACGCAACACAAATGTTTTCTTGCTTCATTTATGAGCATGCCTTGGATTTAATAACGCATTTACTAAGGGAAATAGAGGTTTTACATTTGTTGCCCGTAGGTTGCACTTACTCTCTGGTTCTGGCTTCTCTGTGTCTCCTACACGGAGAGGTCGGGCTTTGGGTTCCTCTTTGTAACGTCTTATGGGAGTACTCAGATCCTCCTGGTAAACTGGATAGCAAAAAGAAAAAGAATATGGATTACAGAAAATCTACAATGTTTAAAAGGTTAGATATGTGTAAAGAAGCAACCAGCTTAAAGCATATATAAACCCAAGAAAAAAAATATTGTATTGCAGCTTACCAGTCCCTTCATGTCTACACTCTTTTCTCCACTGTATCTAGGAGGGAACCATGGTTAGTACACAGGCTGGAATTGAAACCTGATGGGACTAGGGCAGCGTTTCTCAACTTCTGTCCTCAGGAACCACTAACAGGCCAGATTTCAAGTATTACCTTGGGGAGATGCAGACTAGAATACTGCAATCACTGAGCAGCAATTGATATCACCTGTGGTGTATTTCAGTTATCTTCCAAACCTGGCCTTAAAGAGGAAGTAAACCCTGATGGCATGACCTCCTTAAGAAACGGTACGACCGCCGTTTCTAAAATGCGCCTGCACCGTTGTCTATGGCGCATGCACTGTAGACATTGGCGCTCGTCTCTATTGTAAATATCTCCTAAACCGTGGAGGTTTAGGAGATATTTCCAGCACCTTCAGGTAAGCCTTAATCTAGGCTTACCTATAGGTAAAAGTGGTTGTACAGGGTGTACAACCACTTTAATATTTTGCTTCCTGCTTAGATTTGCTTGCTTATTAAATAATCATACTCTGCTTCCTCCTTATATGCGTTGGTTATTGCATTGTCTGGTTTTGCTTACAGCTTAGATGCAATTGTTATTACCGTATATACTCGAGTATAAGCTGACCAGAATATAAGCCAAGGCACCTAATTTGACCACAAAAAAAAAAAATAAAAAAAGGGAAAACTTATTGACTCGAGTATAAGCCTAGGGTGTCCATCTGCATGCCTCACTGTGTCCATGTGCATGCCTCACTGTGCCCATGCCTCACTGTGCCCAATCTCCCTACCTGATCTCCTGCGCTGTGTGACTAGACTGACATTTAACATGGGAGTCTATGGAAGGGGTGCCTGGCTTTGAAAAATCGTTGCTCCCCCGGACAACAAACTTTGCACACTTGTAGATGAAGAGTGGGGCTACATGTGTGCCAAGTTTGGGGTCCAGGGGACCTACGGTTGGCCGGGATCAGGCACACAAATGTGAAGATTGACACAGACTTGAGTATATGCCGAGGGGGCATTTTCAGCACAAAAAAATAAAAAAATGTGCTGAAAAACTCGGCTTATACTCGAGTATATACGGTACATAGTAATGCTCAGATTCCTGCTTAGATGTGATTGATAAGTACATAATCAAGCTCTGCCTTCTACTTAGATGTGTGGTTTAATACACCATCAGCCTCTGCTTCCAGCTTAGATGCATTTGCCATTACATAGTAAGGCTCTGCCTTCTGCTTAGATATGCCTGCTCAATACATAGTCGGGTTGTGCTTCCTGCTCGGATAGGTTTTCTAATTACATAATCAGGCTCTGTTTCTTCCTTAGGTGTGCGGCACAAAAACATTTTATGGCTAATCTTAATCGCACTATAGAGGTTTGCACATTCACTTTCTAAGTGGCTTTTCCTTCAATTGATTTTATCCCAGCAGTTGTTTTCCAAGTCTGCTGCCCACATTCCCTGACATACCGATAACCCTGGAATGCTGTATAAGAAAAGCTTCATGTTCAGAAATTAGAGCAGAGATTGCCTCCAAGTACGGTGAGCAACCTGTTTTCAGCTATTTCTCTTACATCGATTGTGCTGAACATAGTTGACAGCCATGTTGGTAGGTACAAAGGAAGTCTGTTTGTCCTTCTTTTTATTCTGCTGCTCAGCTAATAAACGGGCTTTAGCCTCCTCTGTGAAGATGATATTCTTTATTTTCGCACTAAAAAAAAAGAAAAAAAAAAAAAAGAAAAAGGGGATTATGGAACGGATATAAATAATTGTTACTATCCTTCTCAGATTTGGTTGATTCAACGTCATTTCCTCTAATCATCCTTTTTGTACAGCACATGCCTTCCTCTGCAGACATTTACCGATAGGTAAGCCTATAATAGGGCTTACATTTATGTAGTGTAAATATCTCCAAAACGTGCACCGTTTAGGAGATATTTACATTACATGCAGCCAGATATCACTGGCGCATGCGCTCTAAAGGAGCGGCCACGGGTGCTGTTCCTTCAGAGTCCTGTGCCGTGAATGTAATCGCGGCTCTGGCCAATCAGGCTGCATTCACACCTGAGCGTTTTGTAGCCTGAAGCCACAAAAACGCTAGAGGGGGAAAAAAAACATTATTCTCTATGGAGATGGTTCACATCTCCACTCCAAAACGCCTGAAGCCGAATGCCTGAAGCTCAAACAAGTTCCGGACCCTTTTTTGTTGCGCGAATCGGGCAGATTTGGGCGTTTTAGGGGTCATAGAATGTAATGGAAATGCTCGATTCAAGCGTCTAGCGCGACAACGAGCGTTTCGACGGGCGCAAATTCGCGTGACAAAACGCCGCTAAAAACGTTGGTAAAAATGCTCGAATCGCTACGCTCAGGTGTGAATGCAGTCTTACAGAGCCGGTGTCTGCGAACCCAGAAGAAACCCTGGGAAAGAGGTCAGCCGTCTCAGCGGTGTGCGCACGCTGCTGGAAGGCTTTGTGCATATGCAAGCATTTCATAATGAGCTACTAGCTCATTATGCCGTTGTCTTACAGGTTTTTTTTTTTTTTTTTTTTTAAAGAGTTAACAACCCCTTTAAAAAAGACTTCTTAAAAAGAGGGGTGGGCTGAAGGAGGGGAATGAGGAGGGCAAGGATGCTTCCTTTGATATACTCTCTAAGCAAACAGACCTCTGTCTGCGCACAACTTTAACAAGAAAATTATTCTAGATGAGAGGTATGAGAAAAAGATCACAGGGGACACCAAAAGAAATGAAGACAAAGCAAGTGTGCATTTGCAAACTTGCTTAATTGGTTTGGATACATTAAAGAGCTTAAGGTGTTTTGCAAGAGGACTTATCTTTTGAATAATTTGCATATGACTACAAAAGCGACCATGACACTTACTCTATACCCAAGTCAACCTCAGGGATTCCGCTCAGCATCTGGTTGGATAACATCTCCTCCGTCTTCTTGGCAGAAGATACATTAATGCTATCTGGGAGCTCATACAAACAATCTTCTGCACTCTTAGGCTTCACCTTCTTCTCCTCATTCTCAATGATTCCCTTTCTCTTTTTTAGCTCAGTCTCAATGTACTTCATCCTAAAAATCACAACAACCGTGGCATTGGTAAGGTTAAGACACAGGGCAGAAACTCAGCGTAAAGAGAACTGAAGGTACCAATCAATGAGCATGCAAATAACTGTATACCAATGAAGATTCCAAATAATAAATTTACAAGTTTTGTTTTAGGAGCCTGGAAAGCATTGCACCAGCGATCAGCAAATCGCTGATGCCATGCAGGTCTCCTGCCTACTGTCAGTGTAAGCTGTCTGCCTATATATCATACGGCTAGCCAGTTTTAAACTGACACAAAGAATCAACTACCAAAGTGCTCAACAGCCAAGTCTGTCAGTACTTTTAGTTCACGGATTCACAGGGATCTGTGAACCAATGACGCAGCCACGTGGGCAGAGTCCTGCACGGCTGCGCTCTCTTTGAATTGTGGCAGTGGGTGCGGCTCGCTGCCACGAGGGGGGAGGAATTGGGGGGGTGGGGGGAGAGAGGGGTCTGATGCTGAACATGTTACACCCTAAATATGGGTGTAACATGCAACATGTTCAGAAAGGTGAATTTATCCTGGAGGCTGGGTTTACACTATTGTGCATTGGATGCGGGTTTCCCCGCATCCAATTCACATAGCAGGATATTGTGACTAGCTATCTATGGAGCTGGTTCACACATCTCCACATCGGCTCGGTGCGAATTGCACAGGAGTCCTGTGCATATTTTTGGTCTGTTTCAGGTCCACATTCAGCTAAAAATTAAGGGCTGAATTCGGACCTGAAACTGTGAATGGAGACGACCGACTCCTGTGGTGAGCCGCTGCATTCTCCAGTGTGAACACAGCCTTAAGCATCAACACAAGGCCCATTATGCTGGCCATGCGTGCCATGAAAAGACTTGATGAAATACCAGCATCTTTAAATAATCTGCTGCACTAAAATAAGGCCGTTCAGCAGATCAACGATAGCTTTACCTGTAAAACATATATTGCCTAAACAGTGAAAAATAAAAATCGAAAAATTATGACAACAGTCCATATACTGCTCCAAAAAGTTTATAAATGGTGATGGGCAAGAAAAAAAAAGTTTTGAAAAGAGTGTCCAAAAAGGTCAATGTTTGGATGAAACTTCTACCAAGTGCCCCTCCAGCATGATAACTTGTAGGATGTGTGCTTACCAGATCCCTAGACTTCACATTATAAGAGTCTAGACAGGCATTGAGCTATGAACCAGCAATTGGATCAAATCCATAGATTCCGCCCCCTTCCACTACACTGCTGATCAAGTTACGAATGGGAGCGTCTAGAGATCTGTATGGTCAGCCATGACACCCTCCTCTCCAGCCCAATAACTGATGGATTTGATCCGATTGCTGGTTCATAGCTCAATGCCTGTCTAGACTCTTATAATGTGAAGTCTAGGGATCTGGTAAGCACACATCCTACAAGTTATCATGCTGGAGAGGCACTTGGCAGAAGTTTCATCCAAACATTCACCTTTTTGGACACTCTTTTCAAAACTTGTGTGGACACACGATTGGAAATTCCGACAAGAAAAGTCCGATGTGAGCTTTTGGTCGGAAATTCCGACCGTGTGTATGCTCCATCGGACTTTTGCTGTCGGAATTTCCGTCAACAAAAGATTGAGCGCTGGTTCTCAAAATTTTCAGATGGAAAAAATTCCGATCGGAAGTTCTGACGCTCTAAATTCCGACGCATGCTTGGAAACAATTTGACGCATGCTCGGAAGCATTGAACTTCATTTTCTCGGCTCGTCGTAGTGTTGTACGTCAACGCGTTCTTGACGGTCAAAAGTTCAAAGAACTTGTGGGACCGTGTGTATGCAAGCTAAGCCTGAGCGGAATTCCGTCGGAAAAACCATCCAAGGTTTTTCCGACGGAAAATCCGATCGTGTGTACGTGGCATTATAATGTGGAATGTAGGGATCTGGTAAGCACACATCCTACAAGTTATCATGGTGGAGGTGCTTTTGGGAGAGGTTTCATCCAAATATTCACCTTTTTTTGGACACCCTTTTAGAAACTTTTTTCTTTCTTGCCCATCACCATTTATATACTTTTTGGAGCAGTATATGGACTGTTGTCATAATTTTAAATTTTTCACTGTTCTGTCATTACTTATTTAGCACGCCAATTTATGTTTTACACAATTAGTCAGCGGCTTCTACTCACATATATCATTTGTGTTTCTACCTGCGCAATTTGTTATTTACACCGTATAGCTTTACTTGTCACTTAAAGATATCTTCAGAAACCAAACACATGTGAAGTGGACGAAAAAGGAACAGCTGCACTCCCAATCCGATGCAATAAATTAATTTCAGGAGATCATAAAAACAAATACATGAGCATATGGCAGAAAAGGAGACGAGTTTCACACGTCTAGTGTGCTTCGTTAAAACCACCAGAAACCAACACTTTTGGGAGTGTCAATGTCTGGGTCCCCCACAGAGATTAGTGGTTCCTTTCGCCGACCCCTGTGCAACTACTGTGTCATATAGTGACAAAGTGGTCAATAGAAGAAGATACTCAACATCGAAGAAGACGAGGAGATCAACAACCCCCAAAGTTTTGGTTTCTGAACAGAATAAAATGATACATATTTAGGTTGGTAAAACAGTCAAGATATACTTATTTGGATTGTGTACTTTGGATGGAGGTCTGCTTTAATATCTCAACTAGAAGACAAGTCTATATCAATAACAAAAGGATTTGGAAATAATGGGACTTTTAAGGTGCATGAACCACACAATTAAATGTAATTAAAATGTATTTTTTGATAAAGAGTAGAAAAATATATAAAATGTAAAAACCATCATATGAAATACAGTTTCAGATAAGCATAGACAAGTTTCTCTACACGTTTCGCCATATAGTTTGGCTTCTTCAGGAGTTCTTGTCGTGCAAATACTGAAACTGAAAAAGGGGGAATATAAACACATGATATTTAACCACTTCAATACAGGGATTTTTGTACCACTTCAATACCGGGCCTATTCTAGCACTTCTCTCCTACATGTACAAATCATCATTCTTTTGCTAGAAAATTACTCAGAACCCCCAAACATTATATATGTTTTTTTAGCAGACACCCTAGGAAATAAAATGACGGTCATTGCAACTTTTTTTCTTGCACGATATTTGCGCAATAATTTTTCAAACGCCTTTAAAAAAAAAAAAAAAATGGTTTCATGAATTAAAAAATAACAAAACAGTAAAGTTAGCCCAATTTTTTGGGAAAATATGAAAGATGATGTTACGCCGAGTAAATAGATACCTAACATGTCACGCTTTAAAATTGCGCACACTCATGGAATGGCGCCAAACTTCGGTACTTAAAAATCTCCATAGGCGACGCTTGAATTTTTTTTACAGGTTACCAGGTTAGAATTACAGAGGAGGTCTAGTGCTAGAATTGTTGCACACGCTCTAACGCACGCGGCGATACCTCACGTGTCGTTTGAACGGCGTTTACATATGTGGGCGACTTACGTGTGCATTCGCTTCTGATTGCGAGCTACCGGGGACAGGGGCGTTTTAATTATTATTTTTTTTTTTCTTTTACTTATTTATTTATTTTTTTACTTTTTTTTTTTTTGATCACTTTTATTCCTATTACAAGGAATGAAAACATCCCTTGTAATAGGAATGTGTGCGACAGGTCCTCTTTATTGAGAGATGCGGGGTCAATAAGACCCCACATCTCTCCTCCTGGCTGGAAAGCATGAGATCAGTGAAACATTTTTCACTGATCTCATACTTACAGCCGCAATGAGGCCCGGGCGTTACGTCATCACATTGCGCCCGGGCCTCCGATGATCATAGAGATGACTGGTGACCATCTGGTCACCAGTCATCTCTATGCTCGTCACGTGACCCACCAACGGCGCCGGAAGATTCGCTCCGGGTCCCCGATCGCACGGGAGAGCCCAGAGAAGCACCGGATGGCAGCGGGAGGGGGATGTCCCCTCCCGCTGCCTATAAGAACAATCAAGCGGCGGAACCGCCGCTATGATCGTTCTTATGGTGCACAGAATCGCCAGCACTTTAAAAGGATATCTGAATGATGCCTCTAGCTGCAGGCATCATTCAGATATCCCCCTACAAACCGAGGACGTCATATGACATCCACCCAGGATGGGAGATCCCATCTGTGGACGTCATTTGACTATGGCTGGGTAGGGAAGTGGTTAAACACAATTACAATACAGATGAAGAACAAAATTGTACACAGAGTTTTTAAAGGACTGGAAAGACTATATCATAATACATCACTTACAGAAAATCGAGGTCCTTGAAAGACCAATTGGTCCATAGCCACCTTCGAACTAGGGGTGGAGAAAGTCGAAGGGGTTCGGCCCCATGTGGCCACTGTGATATTTGTAGGTTTATATATGATTCCACTGAAATACTCTTTCCGAGTGGAGCCATTTATAGACCCAATTTCTTCAGTAATTGTCAATCGATTGGCATTGTCTACCTTATGAGGTGTGACTGTAATGCTTTCTACATTGGGAAAACAAAGAGGCCCTTCTTTCATAGAAACAGAGATCATGTATCTCTCATTCAAAAAAAGAAAATGGAGACCCCCATAAGAAGACATAGTGGCTTGTTCCACTCTTGACTTATCAAAGATGAAATTTTTCGCTTTGGAGTATTTACCTCTGAATGAGAGAGGTGGAGACGTGGATCAAAGTCTCTTACAGCGGGAGACCAGATGGATACATTCCTTGAGAGCTACCCTGTATCCAGGGCTCAATGAGTCCATCAGTTTCAAGCCCTTTCTCTAGGGTAATGTTTAGTCATGCTGTTTGCAGTGATTCTGATTTAAACAATTTGATTATTTGTTTATATATTAATTGTGTCTGTTTCTTTGTAATAAGTGACTGATTTGGCTATTTTTCATTCTCCAAAGGCTCCTTTCAAGCAAAAGTAAGAATATATTAATTTATCAAATTTTTTACCATTTTTTATTCTTCTATATTTTTTCTTTTTCAATATATTTTTCATTTATTTTTCCATATATAATTTTATCTTTTTAATTTAAATTTTTACTTATTTTTCATATCTTATTCTTCATTAAAGGTTTTTTCATTAACCAAATTTTTGTTATTTTGCCAACCATCTCTAGAGGTAGCCTCTTTAAGGGGTTAGGTGATCATATGGGCGCCTATCCTGATCCTCCTTTCTTTGGGGGATCAGGGTTGGCGCCGTCCGACTAAAGTTTCCCCTACTTCCAGGCCCTCTTGGCTTTATTTCAATCTGGCTCCTTTGTTTCGATTCTGTTTTTGATCTAAAAAGGAAGTTGGCCTCCTTTTCTATACTTGCTGGTCATTTTTGCCCTTTCCGGGTCTGTCCATCTGTGCATCAGATCCTGCTGATCGGAATGACTTCCTGTCAGTTCCGATGAGTGGGCTGGCGCCTTTGTTGGTCATTTCCGGTTATCGGATGATAGATTTGTCACTTCCGGTCTGGACGGTTGGCGGCACTCGACGTTGGAAATGACACGCCCGCTCCGCCCATTGATTTGGTGCCATTGGGCGTCCAATGGGATGGTGAAGGGGGGTATATATTAGGACATGCAGCGTTTTTTCAGTGGCATGGCTGACATCCTGAGGAGAGGACTGTCTTAATATGAGTTAAAGGTACTTCATCCATTTCTTTTTGGTTTTATCCCGAATCCCCTTGATGGTGTCTTAGGTCTATACCTTATGATATTTTTATGTGTCTTGTAGATTACCGATTGATTGGTTTCTTTTTGATGCCTCAACGGTTTGTGATGCCTCTCTATTGCGGACGCATCTAATTTTTCAGCTCAATTGACCAGGTTTTGACCTCTTGACTCTGATTTATGGGGTTTTTCTTGTCCTGTAGATTCTAGTATTCTTTTGAAAGTTTCTTTTTTCCACCATGTGTCTTTTCTTTTTAGAGTGGACACTGCACATGGAAATTTGGAGACATCTTTGTCTCCAATTTGACGTCTGATTTTCAATAAAGCTGTTTCTAGGTAAAAGACTGTGGATTCCTCTGTGAATATATATTCAATATATTCCAATATATCTGTTGTCAATTTTTCTTGCTTCCCCTTTAATTGATTTCCTTTTTTGCCTCCCCAGATGGCCCTCTGCCTCTTTGCCAGCATTCTCCTTTTGTTTGTTTTTTGCCAATATTCCCCCCTCTATGATACACCGTATGACCCCTTGTTCTAAGGTGCTCTTCCTGAGGTTGGCTTATCAATTAAAAGCCCCTTTTTTTAGGCTTTTCCATCATTAATTTACAGGTAATGATTTAATTAATTTTGTTATTTCTTATTTACCTTCATTTTCATATTTATTTATTTTTTTATATTTTTTCCTTTTCCCTTTTTCCCCCCCCCCCCCTTTCTTTTTTATTGTTGTTGATACATGAGCCTTTGTATTATGATATAGTCTTTCCAGTCATTTAAAAATTCTGTGTACATTTTTGTTCTTCATCTGTATTGTAATTGTGTTTATATATCATGTGTTTATATTCCCCCTCTCGACAAAAACTCCTGAAGAAGCCAAACTATATGGCAAAACATGTAGAGAAACTTGTCTTTATGCTTATCTGAAACTGTATTTCATATGATGGTTTTTACATTTTATATATTTTTCTACTCTTTGTAATTAAAATTTATTTTTTGATATTTAATTGTGTGGTTCATTCACCTTAAAAGTCCCATTTTTTCCAAATCCTTTTGTTGTTCCTACATTAAGGGATGTGGTGCCTATAAAATATAGGTGACAGGTATTTTTTCAAAAGTCTATATCAATGTTTTTTCACTTAACTATCAGAGCACATTAAGGATGTTGTACCCCTCCCCAAACCTACATGTCAGCATCTTCATCCCGCCGGTTAGTTTCTGCTGAAAATGATGTGCCCAAGTTCAGATCTTCTTCATCTCCAATCCTAAAGAAGAATGAACATTAAAAAAAGATAAGTGACATTCCTAAACACATCTCAAACAATAAATAACCAAATACCAGAAAGTTAATATTTGCAGAGAAGACTTACCTATCCTTTCCAATCTCTTTCAGTTTTTTCATGTCCACTATCCCTCCACTTTTGATTTTGAAAGGATCGTCCTGCAAAACAAATAATCTAAAATTTGACCAATACACTTGCCAACATCATGCAGTAAACCAAGCTTAAAAAGGAACCTGAAAAACTTAAATGAGAAGTCCAGCCTGGGCTTTTTAGGCTGGGCTTCTCCTCTGGGTCACAGGAGTGCAATTAGTTTGCACTCCTGTGACCCGTTATTAGCGGAGAGCAGTCTGACGTCCGCTCTCCGCTGACGTCACTGCCATCAGTCGGGGCAGCGCATTATCACGACTTCCCAAGTCGGGATCTGCCAGCTGCCCTGATTAATGGCAGTCTCAGCGTATCAACGAGCCGCTAAGACAGCCTCTCCCCGCCCCTCCACTGCTCAGCTCTCCAATGAGCATGGAGAAGCAGAGAGGAAAGACACTGACAGTCAGCGGCTTTCCTCTCGTGGATCTGTGAGAACGGAGCAAGTGGCGATGTTCGGTGGCTCGGTTCTTAGTGCACAGACGCCGGGGGACAGGTGGAGCATCGGTCTGATGCTCCATCCACCGAGGGACGTATGAATATAAAATAAAAAAAGAAACCCATACTTCTTTTAAAAGCAATTCCCTAACTCAGGGGTCTACAAACATTTCAGTACAAGGGCCTTGTTTTACATTCATGGGCTCAAGAAAAAGTTTTATAAAGAGTTCCCCCTTGCATTCAGGAATGCCCATTAAGAATCCCCATTTACATCCAGGAATGTCAGAGACTCCCCTTGCATACAAAAGTGTCCATCACAGCCCCCCCCTTAAATACATTTGGGCCCAGCAGAGTCCTTTCAGGGTGCAGAGCAGCAGGGGTGAAGCCAGGAGGTAGAGCAGGTCTAGATGGAGGAAGTCCAGTTCTCCTGTAAATGCTGGGGGCAAGGCAACACAGACCGGCATGTCAACTGTCAGCCAGCTGCAGAGTTTTTTCACAGGCAGTTGCTAGGGGCAAGTGAAGAGAAAAAGACAGGAGGCGCCAACCTATGTGTAGTAGATAAATGCACAATTTATTGCAAAGGATTACAAACACTCACAAAGAGTAAATGAAGGTAAAGCTCATCTGATGCTTTGTAAGGCTCCTCTGGTCTATCTCACAGACATCACGCTGTATGCGGGGGCCGCAGTTGTTGAAAGTTCTGTGTGCAGGCTGTATAGTGTTCCTGGATCCAGGAAGAACCACTGTGTACCGCAGGCGCCGATGTGACGTCACCGGAGATGAGGAGACGGCCAGGAAGCTCAGGAGGTGATGGGCTAACAGAAAAGACCGGCTACACGCTCGAAGAATCAGCTTCGTGTTAGAGGCAAGATAAATGCTTGCAATGGGCTGGATGTGGCCACAGGCCAAAGTCAAACATAATAGGATTTTTATAACAGCTTACCTGTAAAATCCTTTTCTTGGAGTACACCACGGGACACAGAGCTAGTCATTACATAATGGGTTAAGGGTCACCAGCGGTGATTGGACACTGGCACAACCAATGGAAGACAGTTCCCCTCCATATAACCCCTCCCTTCAGGGAAGTACCTCAGTTTTGTAGCAAAGCAGTAAGGTTCCCATAAGAAGGGGGGGACCTCTGTGTCCCGTGGTGTACTCCAAGAAAAGGATTTTACAGGTAAGCTGTTATAAAAATCCTATTTTCTTTATCGTACACCACGGGACACAGAGCTAGTCATTACATAATGGGACGTCCCAGAGCAATGCTCATATGAAGGGGGGGGAGACACAGATCAAAACAGGCCGCTTGCGGACCAGAAGCCCTATACTGCTGCCTGCAGCACACTTCGCCCAAAGGCGGAATCCTCATGTCCTTTCACATCTATTTGATAGAATTTGGAAAATGTATGGACTGAAGACCAAGTTGCAGCTTTACAGATCTGAGCCATCGAAGCCTGGTGGTGCACTGCCCATGAAGCACCTATCGCCCTGGTAGAGTGCGCCTTAACAGGAAAAGGAGGAGTCCTGTTCTTTAAACCATAAGCTTGAATAATTACTTGTCTAACCCACCTGGAAATGGTGGATTTTGATACCGCTTGGCCCTTCTTGGGCCCATCTGGTAAAATAAACAAAACATCTGTTTTACGTATCTGAGCGGTTGCTTGCAGATACACCTTTACTGCTCTCACTAGATCTAGAGAGTGTAATAATTTTTCCCCCGCCGTCCGCGGGTTTGGAAAAAAGGAAGGCAGAACAATGTCTTGATTCAAGTGAAAAGCAGACACCACCTTAGGTAGAAAAGCCGGATGGGGTCGTAGTACGATTTTGTCCTTGTGACAAATTAGATAAGGCTCTTTACAAGAAAGAGCTGCTAGCTCTGATACTCTCCTAGCAGAAGCTATAGCAATCAGAAAGGCCAACTTCCTACTCAATATAATTAAAGGAATATGGCGAATAGGTTCAAAAGGTTGCTTTTGCAACACTGACAATACCAAATTCAAATCCCATGGACACAAGGGAGTCCTAACTGGAGGATTTATCCTCAGTACCCCCTTAATGAATGTCCGAACTAGGGAGTGAGATGCCAATGGTCTCTGAAAGAAGACTGATAGAGCCGATATTTGCCCTTTGATGGTGCTAAGGGCTAAATTCATATCCACTCCTAACTGGCAAAAAGCAAGAATCCTACTTATTTCATACTTCTGAGGATTCCAACATCTGGATTCACACCAGGAAACGTATGCTCTCCAGACTCTCTGATAGATGAGTCTGGAGGCCGGCTTTCTAGCATTAATGAGCGTAGAAAGAGCCGGACCAGAGACCCCTCTCTTTTTAAAAATGTGGGTCTCAGCAGCCAGGCCGTCAACTTTAGCCTTTGTAAGGAAGGGTGGAATACTGGACCCTGTGACAGCAGGTCGTGTCGGAGTGGAAACTTCCAGGGCCTTCCTATCGCCGTTTTTACAATCTCGGCGTACCAAGGCCTCCTGGGCCAGTTTGGGGCCACTAGGATTACTGGTATTCCCTCCTCCTTGATCCTGCGAAGCAGTCTTTGTAGAAGAGGGATCGGAGGGAATGCCTAGATCAGTGAGAACTGATTCCATGGAGTTATTAGAGCGTGTGTCCCGTAGGCTAGAGGATCTCTCGTTCTGGACACAAAGTTGTCCAATTTCTTGTTGAACCTGGCAGCTAGCAGGTCTACATCTGGGTTACCCCATCTCAGACATATGGCCTGAAAGATCTCGGGGTGAAGAGACCACTCCCTGGTAGCAGCTGCTGACGACTCAGGTAGTCTGCTTGCCAATTTTCCATCCCTGGAATGAAGATTGCAGAAAGGCAAGGTACATGCTCTTCTGCCCATGCCAGGATCCGGTTCACCTCTCTTTGGGCTGCCCGACTGCGGGTGCCTCCTTGGTGATTGATGTAAGCTACTGCAGTAGCATTGTCGGATTGAACCCGAACTGGGTAGCCCTGTAACCTGTATGTCCAGGTTTTGAGGGCTAGATATACCGCCCGGATCTCTAGCACATTGATGGGCAGGATCCCCTGAGTCTTGGCCCAGGTTCCCTGGGTAGAAGCCTCCTCGAATACTGCACCCCAGCCCGATAGGCTGGCATCCCTAGATACCACCTTCCAGGCCACTGGGAGGAAGGACTTTCCCTTCCGTAAATTCCTGGCTTCTAGCCACCAATCGAAGCTGTGGCGTACTTGTGAGGACAGGCGCATGGGTATATCCAGAGCTTGGCTCTTCCTGTTCCAGGAAGCTAAAATATTGCCTTGAAGTAGTCTCGAATGAAACTGGGCGTAAGGGACCGCCTCGAAGGAGGCTACCATCTTTCCCAATAGTCTCATGCAAAGGCGAATAGACGGCCTTTTGTTTCCTTTGACCTTGTGGATCAGGTCTTTCAGAGACTGTATCTTCGGTTCTGGCAGGTATACCCCGTTTTGGGCTGTATCTATGATCATGCCCAGGTACCCTATCCTTCTTTGGGCCTGGAGAGAGGATTTTTGTAAATTTATAATCCACCCTAAATGCTCCAGGTATCCTACTGTAGTGTGTACAGCGTGACCCAATCCGTCCTTTGACTGATCTATTACTAGTAGATCGTCCAGATAGGCTGTTACCGCAATGCCCCGTGTTCTTAGGTTTGCTAACAGAGGAGCTAGCACCTTTGTGAATACTATGGGCGCGGTGGCTACACCAAACGGCAGAGCCACAAATTGAAAGTGGCGATCTTCTACCGCAAACCTTAGGAATCTTTGGTGAGCGGGGAGGATGGGTATGTGTAAATGTGCGTCCTTGATATCTATGGGCGCCATGAATTTTCCGCCCTTTAAAGTGGCGGCCACGGATCGGATCGTTTCCATTCGAAAATGGCGATCGTTCAGGAACCGATTTAGGGATTTTAGATCCAGGATGGGTCTGACATCTCCATTTGGCTTTGGAATCACAAAGAGGTTTGAGTAAAAACCTGAACCTCGCTCTTTTTGGGGTACGTCTGTAACTACCCCTTGAGCCATTAAGTGATTCAAACCTTTGAAGAAGGATTCTCTTTTTTGTGGATCCTTGGAGAGTCTTGAACCTCGGAATTGAGAAGATGGGATCTCTCGAAATTCCAGTTTGTACCCTGAGGATATTGTGGATACTACCCAATTGTCCTGGATTTCTGACCACCAAGTCGCTCAGAACTGACAAAGCCTTCCTCCCACTCGGCCGAGCGGGGGCGCCCCTTCACTGAGAGGCTTTGGGGGCTTGCTTATTAGCTCTTGCACCCCACGGCTTCTTGTTCTTCTGAGCTTGCCCCTTGGCTTTTGTGGGCGGCTAAAACAGGCCGCCGCCACTGGTTGGAGTCAGATTTCCCGGGAGCTGGGGAGAGAGCGTTTAAAACAAGATCTCTTGTTTTTCTTTCTCTCAGGTAAAAGTCGTTTTACCACTTGATCTTCTGTATATATTTTTCTAAATCTTCCCCAAATAGGCGTTCGCCATGGAACGGGAACTTGCCAACAGCTTTTTGCATGGGGTCTCCGCTGACCAATGCTTAAGCCAAAGTACTCTGCGCATCTGTACCAGCTGGAGTGTAAGGCGTGATGCCTGTATGATAGAATCTCTCATGGCATCCACTGTGAAGCATAAGGCTTTAGGCAACTTTTCCCAATTTCTAGCCTGCTCTGAAGGCAGTTCCTTCAGCCCCTGCTTTACCTGTTGGCTGATGACCTGACCCATACCGACTGCTGCTACTGCAGGTTGGGTAATTGAGCCGGCCAAAAGGAAGGAGGATTTCAACTTCCTCTCAGAAGGATCTTTTAAACCCTTGTACATTATCCACCGGACATGTCAGGTTTTTATTTACACAAGAAATAGCCGCAACTACCGCAAGCAGGCTCCATTTCTTTAAAAAAAAAAATTCCCCCATAGGATAAAGAATGTTAAACCTTTTTGGAGGTGAGAAACGCTTATCTGGATGTTGCCAGTTTGCGTATATTAGATCCTCTAGTAACGGATGAACCGGGAAGGAGCATGCACCTTGCAGGGATCTTAATGACCCTAGGGAGGAGACAGGTAATTCCGCTACCTCCGCAGAGGTTAACTTAAATGCACTGCTATAGCATTGTACCTGTGACCTTAAAATCTGGCTCCTCATCCTCTGCTGATGTAGCCTCCTCCTCCTCATCCTCCTCCCTCAGGTACTTCTGAAGGGAGGTCCAATACTGGAAGAGACCTGCTTCGCTTATTGTCCGTTTTTAGAGGACTTAGCGATTAAGGTAGCAATTTTTTCCTCCAGATTATTTAGGGCAGCTGATAAAGTGTCCTCAGTGACATATACAGGCCCAGGCTTCATTGGGGAAGCCGCCATACCTGACAGAGGTAATGGCTCATCCTGAACAGGTGCATTTAGCAACACAGGAGAGAAAGGTACCGAGTCAGCACAGTTAGAGCCTCCTCTCAGGCGGTGGTGCTTTCTTATCTCTTTTTGTCCGTATTACTTCCCCTGGAAGGCTTACTGTTTAGACAAAATACAAGGTACCTAAATGCATATACTACCGTGTTCAGTTTAGCAAATACATTAAGTATGCAACTTTTAACACATAACTATGCATAACATGGATGTCTTCTAGGAAGTACCCAATCCAACCACATGGAGTCTTACGTCCCTGTATAGCTGCTGTGTTTCTCTGCCAGGAATAAGAGAACTAACGAGCTTGCTTGCTGCTGCAGTGCTTCTCACACTGACAGTCTTTTAAATTTGGCGCCGTTTCTGTGCCTGCGCGCGCCACGTGCCCGCCTTCGCCCCCCCTCCGATAAAGCGCGCTCCCGCGCGCGGCCCTTAGCGCTATGGCGGTGGCCATAGTGAGAGAGGACTCTCATCAGCCCTTGTTCCCACTTACCTGCATCTGCAGGTGTCTGGTCGGCCACCGAAAGGAGGATCGGGGTGCCCCAGCAAGCTCAGCAGCGGAGGTGACGAGCAGTGTACTTCGCCGAAGCTGACACTGAACAGAGTGAGGTGAGTATATTCAGCTCTTTACTCCCCCCAGTGGTGGAAAAAAAGAAGACATCCACTTTTTGAAAAAGGTCCCAACCTAGTTATGGACCTTCTAATCTCACCTTATCCACGCCGCAGGTTTTTCTGCTGAAAGATTTCAGACAGATACCAAACTTCACCCTTCACGGTGGGCTATGTGTGCCAACCTTCAGGGATATGGGTTCCTATTTAAAGGATACCTCTCCCCTGGGCCTTGTACAAGACTCTTACCAGGACTTTATAGCGAAATAGCGAAAGTGCTGGATCTTAGAGCCCAGTCCTCCGAAGAGAGACATTACAGGCGACGCCTCATGGATGAGGCCCGGATCCCATCCAGATTCAGCTCATTTGTAGGCGTCTTGGATGGATCCGAAAGCATAGCTCTTTTACCCCCAGAGGGTCTCTTTGGTAGAGCTTTCCTTTAGCACCTCCTAACGCGTCCAACACCTTTCGACACTGGCGAAAAAACTGAGGTACTTCCCTGATGGGAGGGGTTATATGGAGGGGAACTGTCTTCCATTGGTTGTGCCAGTGTCCAATCACCGCTGGTGACCCTTAACCCATTATGTAATGACTAGCTCTGTGTCCCGTGGTGTACGATAAAGAAAACCATGTAGCTTCTGTCTGAGATGTCTAGCAGCTGCAATTTAAGCTTTGCACTTTATCTTTTTAGTCACAAATCATAACAAGTTGGGACTGCAGGCCTATTTTTTTTTTCTCAGTGCTTCCTGCCCTCTCACTAAAAATGCTCAGGTCTGGGGTACCATTAAAAAGCAGGTTTACTTACCTTGACCTTCAATCCCAAAGGCTTCCTCCTCTCCATGCAATCGGTCCCCCAAAGGCATTTCTCTCTGGCACCTGTCAGTCACAGGTACTATACAGCACCAACAAGCCTGCACTGTAAGTGAAGACACTGAGGGCCCACCCACAACTCAACGCATCACAGGGGAGAAAGATGGATCAATGGACAAGGGAGTGAGGGACAAGGTAAGAAAAAATGACTTTTGATGGTATCCTAGACCAAAAAAAAAAAAACAAGCATCTCAAGTGGCACTAACCCCCCCCCCCCCCCCCCAAAAAAAAAGAGCATCTAGGGCTATAAAAGTATTATTTGTACCATACAGCAGATCTTTTCATCATTTGGCCAAGTTACTAAATACCTGCTTGATCTTGCCATTTTTATGGGCTTCCCTTTTGGAAGAGGGAATCAAAGCCGGTCCCTTGTCTGCCGCATTGCCACTCTCATTGCACAAGCTCCCTCAATATCCATTTACTTCCTCCTGGTCTCTCTGGAAGCTGCCCCACATGAATATTTTTTTTTTTTTCAAATAATGATTTTTATTTATATAAAGCAGTTCACAGGTCATACAAATACACACAGATACCAAAAGGTCAAAATGGACATTTGCCAAAAGACAGCAGCTTGTGTTATACATGCGGTAGGTGTCACATGAATACAGTATTTTCATCAGATTGAGGGGCAGCTCCAGCATGCAGAATGACATCTCCTCTTTGCTCCAAGTGATTGTGTGTCAGCTTGTGGGTAGTTTCCAGCAGGGATGATTACATAGCTGTGCATCTATACAAACTCATCCTCCACCATAAACAAAAATGATTAGCATTTCATGATTACTTCAGTAATCATTGATTTTATTAAAAATATTTTTATTATTGTTAAAACTACACTTTTTGTTATTGCAATTCATTGGGCTCTGTGTTGCCAAGTGAAATCAATACAAACTACGTCCAGGAGTATAGTTGGCACAAATGTCTGCTCTGCTGCTTGCCCCCATGTCTCTGCTTGATAGGAAGTGCAATCCAGTGTTAATTTTGGCAGGAAATTTTGATTTAGTTTTAGTCTTATGCCGCGTACACACGACCGTTTTTAATGACGAGAAAAATGCAATTTTTTAAAATGGTCATTAAAAATGATCGCGTGTGGGCTTCAGAGCACTTTTCACGACGTGAAAAATGGGCATGAAAAAAATTGGAACATGCTCTAATTTTCCTCGTCGTTTTTCTCGTCATGAAAAACGGCCGTGTGTAGGCTTTAACGACGTGAAAAAAAATGCACATGCTCAGAATCAAGTATGAGACGGGAGCGCTCGTTCTGGTAAAACTAACGTTCGTAATGGAGATAGCACATTCGTCACGCTGTAACGGACTGAAAAGCACAAGGCTGAAAAGCGCGAATCGTCTCTCAACAAACTTTACTAACATGAAGGGTGGCGCCATTCGAATGGAACTTTATAGTGCCGTTGTATGTGTTGTACATCACCGCGCTTTACTCGAGCATTTTTTTTCCACGATAGTGTGTAGGCAAGGCAGGCTTGAGAAGAATCACGTCGAGAAAAATGCCGGTTTTTTCAATGACATTAAAAACGGTCATGTGTACGCGGCATAAGGACTAAAATGGCATTTTAGTTTTAGTCCCATTTTAGTCTTCTGCAATTGTTTTAGTTTTAGTCGTATTTAGTCGTCTAAATCTCCAGTACATTTTAGTCGACTAAAACTAATTTTAGTCATCTAAAATCTAATGGGTGTAATTAAATTGTAATGCATTAGATAACATTTCTCTACAATGTCCAAACTCATATACTGCGGGAGTGAAAAATCGAATATGTTATTATTTATGGTATTGAGGTTCGAACAAATTTCGTTTTAGTCTTAGTCTTTTGACTAAAATGCCATTTTCGTTTTAGTCGTCTCAATGGTTTTATTTTAGTCGACTAAAATAGTATTCATTTAGTCGACTAAAATGTTCTAGTCATTTTAGTCGACAAAATTAACACTGGTGCAATCCCCATGCCAGAAAACCAGGTATTTGGGAGTATTATTCTGAAATGTGCTATAGGGCATTACTTTTACTGGTGCATCTGCTGATGATACATATAAAGTTATCTGGGTTTAGTGACACTTTACCTTTGCAATGCAGGTGGAGCCCCACTGCAAGGGTATTTTTCCTAATTTCCTGTCCAAAAAGGCACAGCAATAAGTGAGAGGGAGGTTCCCGACATTTGCGATTACCTCTTACTTTGGGAACAACCCTAAAGTTTAGAATTCCCATCACTTTCTTTCCCAGTGACAATGGTCATCACTACAAATAGGAGGGGTGAATCTCCCCAATAGGGACAAAATTGGCAAAAAAAACATGACAAAGGGTCTAACACGACCCCACTCTATTCAAAAAAAAAAAAAAAAAAAAGTTTGGTCTAGAGACACCCTTTACACTTCATATATGATGAACAGTCAATATCACATGCCTTTCAAATGAATTGGCAGGTAGGAAATTATTCAGATTTTAATAAAAAACTCTATGGAAAGAACGGTTACACTAAACTGCATACGATCCATGAATAGGTCAGGAGTTCGTAGTGCACAATGGCAATATAGCCTGCAAAGCCATGAACAGGGTTCTGAAATCTCAACAAGCTTGGACAGAATTGTTTACACTGACATAAACAGCCTACAGATCTCTCAGGTTAAACTTACCGCTAGCATTGAGTCTTCCGGTAACTTCTCCCCCACCAGAAGTGCTGCAGCACTGCGGATTAAATTATATTTTGTAATAAACCATTAAATTGAAAAAAAAAAAAAAATTACTAGGAAAGAGAAAAATAATAATTATTTCAGTTAACCATCATTATTTTGTTAAATCATTTTTATAATAGCATTTTGAAGTTTACAATGAAGTGTATAAAATATTCTATATTTGTCCCATTTAACCATGTGCCGACCGCCTACTTACTGCGGCAGGTCGGCTCTATTGCGCGAAATAACATACCTGTACGTCATTTCGTGCAATAGCTACTGACTGGTGCGTGCGCTCGTCCGCAGGTGCGATCGCGTGCCGATTGGACACAGAGGATGCCAATTAGCAGGACCTGCGGACCCGATGTCTGGCGGCCACCCGCGATCGTTCCCCAGAGAGGCAGAACGGCGATCTGCCTATGTAAACAAGGCAGGTGACCATTCTGACAGGGAAGAAGATGGAGATCTTGTGTTCCTGATAAGCAGGGACACCGATCTCTGTCTTCAGCCAGTCAGACCATCCTCCACACAGTTAGCAAGCACCAACTAGGAGCACACTTAACCCTTTGATCGCCCCTGATGTTAACCCCTTCCCTGCCAGTGTCATTAGTACAGTAACAGTGCATATTTTAAGCACTTCTCACTGTAATAATGTCACTGGTTCCAAGAAAAAAAAAAAAAAAAAGTGTAAAAAAAAAGGTGTCAGTTAGGTGTCCGATTGGTCCGCCGCAATCCCGCTAAAAAAAAAAAAATCAATAAAAAAACAAAAAAACAAAAAAAACACTGATCGCCGCCATTACTAGTAAAAAATAAATAAATAAAAATACCATAAAAATATCCCATAGTTTGTAGACGCAATAACTTTTGTGCAAACCAATCAAAATACGCTTATTGGGATTTTTTTACCAAAAATATGTAGCAGAATATACATTGGTCTAAATTTATGAAGAAATTAGATTTTTTTTTTACATTGGATATGTTTTATAGCAGAAAGTAAAAAATATATACCGGTATATTTTTTCAAAATTGTCAGCCTTTGTTTATAAGCGCAAAAAAAAACAAACGCAGAGGTGATCAAATACCACCAAAGGAAAGCTATACTTGTGGGAAAAAAGGACGTCAATTTTATATGGGTACACGACCGCGCAATTGTCAGTTAACTAGGGATGCCCTGAACGGGTTTTTTGGTGCCGAAACAGATACCGAAAACAAATCTTGATTGATCCCGAAAACAGAAACGGCATCGAAACCGAAATATGCTTTTTTTAATATATTACCCCAAAAAATTATTGGATATACAAAATTGTGTTACATTTGTATTCGTTATATTATTTATATTCAACTTAATCATTAATTTTAGGAAGAAAAGAATAGTACAATTCAGTAATGTCAACAAGTACTTTATTAAAGTAACCCATATAAATTGGACAGTGGACACAGAAGATAAAAAATAAAATAAGACTGCAGTCAGTGCACATTGCACCACCATACCAAATAAAACAGGCATAAAAAAAAAATATATATAATATTAATAAAATAATTAATATTAATAATAATAATAATAATAATAATAATATAAAAATGCCAAAGACTGACTTTTTTATATTTTATTAATTTCCAACTTACATCAGAACTAGTAATTCAGTTCTCTCTCCCTAAGGCATCAGCGGCTGGATGTGCGATATATAAGTGTATGTATGTAGCTGCGGGTTAGATACATAGTCATACAGTAGACCGCACCGTGTTCCGGCCCCGGGTATGGGTGGAGACATCCTGGAACACAGACTAGTCGACAGCAGCGGTGCTCAGCCAATCACAGCAAGCAATGTAGACTAGTCTGTGTCTCTGGAAGTCTCCATCCATACCCGGAACACAGTGCGGTATAATATAGTACTGTAGTATGTAGACAGCCACAGATACAGAACAATAGGATTTTTATAACAGCTTACCTGTAAAATCCTTTTCTTGGAGTACACCACGGGACACAGAGCTAGTCATTACATAATGGGTTAAGGGTCACCAGCGGTGATTGGACACTGGCACAACCAATGGAAGACAGTTCCCCTCCATATAACCCCTCCCATCAGGGAAGTACCTCAGTTTTGTAGCAAAGCAGTAAGGTTCCCATAAGAAGGGGGGGACCTCTGTGTCCCGTGGTGTACTCCAAGAAAAGGATTTTACAGGTAAGCTGTTATAAAAATCCTATTTTCTTTATCGTACACCACGGGACACAGAGCTAGTCATTACATAATGGGACGTCCCAGAGCAATGCTCATATGAAGGGGGGGAGACACAGATCAACACAGGCCGCTTGCGGACCAGAAGCCCTATACTGCTGCCTGCAGCACACTTCGCCCAAAGGCGGAATCCTCATGTCCTTTCACATCTATTTGATAGAATTTGGAAAATGTATGGACTGAAGACCAAGTTGCAGTTTTACAGATCTGAGCCATCGAAGCCTGGTGGTGCACTGCCCATGAAGCACCTATCGCCCTGGTAGAGTGCGCCTTAACAGGAAAAGGAGGAGTCCTGTTCTTTAAACCATAAGCTTGAATAATTACTTGTCTAATCCACCTGGAAATGGTGGATTTTGATACCGCTTGGCCCTTCTTGGGCCCATCTGGTAAAATAAACAAAACATCTGTTTTACGTATCTGAGCGGTTGCTTGCAGATACACCTTTATCGCTCTCAGTAGATCTAGAGAGTGTAATAATTTTTCCCCCGCCGTCCGCGGGTTTGGAAAAAAGGAAGGCAGAACAATGTCTTGATTCAAGTGAAAAGCCGACACCACCTTAGGTAGAAAAGCCGGATGGGGTCGTAGTACGATTTTGTCCTTGTGACAAATTAGATAAGGCTCTTTACAAGAAAGAGCTGCTAGCTCTGATACTCTCCTAGCAGAAGCTATAGCAATCAGAAAGGCCAATTTCCTACTTAATATAATTAAAGGAATATGGCGAATAGGTTCAAAAGGTTGCTTTTGCAACACTGACAATACCAAATTCAAATCCCATGGACACAAGGGAGTCCTAACTGGAGGATTTATCCTCAGTACCCCCTTAATGAATGTCCGAACTAGGGAGTGAGATGCCAATGGTCTCTGAAAGAAGACTGATAGAGCCGATATTTGCCCTTTGATGGTGCTAAGGGCTAATTTCATATCCACTCCTAACTGGCAAAAAGCAAGAATCCTACTTATTTCATATTTCAGAGGATTCCAACTTCTGGATTCACACCAGGAAACGTATGCTCTCCAGACTCTATGATAGATGAGTCTGGAGGCTGGCTTTCTAGCATTAATGAGCGTAGAAAGAGCCAGGCCAGAGACCCCTCTCTTTTTCAAAATGTGGGTCTCAGCAGCCAGGCCGTCAAATTTAGCCTTTGTAAGGAAGGGTGGAATACTGGACCCTGTGACAACAGGTCGTTTCGAAGTGGAAGCTTCCAGGGCCTTCCTATTGCCATTTTTACGATCTCGGCGTACCAAGGCCTCCTGGGCCAGTTTGGGGCCACTAGGATTACTGGTATTCCCTCCTCCTTGATCCTGCGAAGCAGTCTTTGTAGAAGAGGGATGGGAGGGAATGCATAGATCAGTGAGAACTGATTCCATGGAGTTATTAGAGCGTCTGTCCCGTAGGCTAGAGGATCTCTCGTTCTGGACACAAAGTTGTCCAATTTCTTGTTGAACCTGGAAGCTAGCAGGTCTACCTCTGGGTTTCCCCATCTCAGACATATGGCCTGAAATATCTCTGGGTGAAGAGACCACTCTCCTGGTAGCAGCTGCTGACGACTCAGGTAGTCTGCTTGCCAGTTTTCTATCCCTGGAATGAAGATTGCAGAGATGCAAGGTACATGCTCTTCTGCCCATGCCAAGATCCGATTCATCTCTCTTTGGGCTGCCCGACTGTGGGTGCCTCCTTGGTGATTGATGTAAGCTACTGCAGTAGCATTGTCGGATTGAACCCGAACTGGGTAGCCCTGTAACCTGTATGTCCAGGTTTTGAGGGCTAGATATACTGCACGGATCTCTAGCACGTTGATGGGCAGGATCCCCTGAGTCTTGGCCCAGGTTCCCTGGGTAGAAGCCTCCTCGAATACTGCACCCCAGCCCGATAGGCTGGCATCCGTAGACACCACCTTCCAGGCTGCTGGGAGGAAGCACTTTCCCTTCCGTAAATTCTTGGCTTCTAGCCACCAATTGAAGCTGTGGCGTACTTGTGAGGACAGGCGCATGGGTATATCCAGAGCTTGGCTCTTTCTGTTCCAGGAGGCTAAAATATTGCCTTGAAGTAGTCTCGAATGAAACTGGGCGTAAGGGACCGCCTCGAAGGAGGCTACCATCTTTCCCAATAGTCTCATGCAAAGGCGAATAGACGGCCTCTTGTTTGCTTTGACCTTGTGGATCAGGTCTTTCAGAGACTGTATCTTCGGTTCTGGCAGGTATACCCCGTTTTGGGCTGTATCTATGATCATGCCCAGGTACACTATCCTTCTTTGGGCCTGGAGAGAGGATTTTTGTAAGTTTATAATCCATCCTAAATGCTCCAGGTATCCTACTGTAGTGTCTACAGCGTGATCCAATCCCTCCTTTGACTGATCTATTAATAGTAGATCGTCTAGATAGGCTGTTACCGCAATGCCCAGTGTTCTCAGGTTTGCTAACATAGGAGCTAGCACCTTTGTGAATACTCTGGGCGCGGTGGCTACACCAAATGGCAGGGCCACAAATTGAAAGTGGCGATCTTCTACCGCAAACCTTAGGAATCTTTGGTGAGCGGGGAGGATTGGTATGTGTAGATATGCGTCTTTGATATCTATGGACGCAATGAATTCTCCGCCTTTTAAAGTAGCGACCACGGATCGAATCGTTTCCATTCGAAAATGGCGAACGTTCAGAAACCGGTTTAGATTTTTTAGATCCAGGATGGGTCTGACTTCTCCGTTCGGTTTTGGAATCACAAAGAGGTTCGAGTAAAAACCTGAACCTCGCTCCTTTTGGGGTACCTCTGTAACCACACCTTGAGCTATTAAGTGATTCAAACCTTTGAAGAAGGATCCTCTTTTTTGTGGATCCTTGGAGAGTCTTGAACTTCGGAATTGAGAAGATGGGATCTCTCGAAATTCCAGTCTGTACCCTGAGGATATTGTGGATACCACCCATTTGTCCTGGGTTTCTGTCCGCCAAGTCGCTGAGAACTGACGAAGCCTTCCCCCCACTCGGCCGAGCGGGGGCGCCCCTTCAATGAGAGGTTTTGGGGGCTTGCTTATTAGCTCTTGAACCCCACGGCTTCTTGTTCTTCTGAGCCTGTTCTTTGGCTTTTTTGGGCGGCTGAAAAGGCCGTCGCCACTGGCTGGAGTCCGATTTCCTGGGAGCTGGGGAGAGAGTGTGTTTAAAACAAGGTCTCTTGTTTTTCTTCTTCTCAGGTAAAAGTGTCGTTTTACCACTTGATATCTTTTGGATATATCTTTCTAAATCTTCCCCAAAAAGGCGTTCGCCATGGAACGGGAAACTTGCCAACAACTTTTTGCATGGGGCTTCCGCTGACCAATGCTTAAGCCAAAGTACTCTGCGCATCTGTACCAGCTGGAGTGTAAGGCGTGATGCCTGTATGATAGAATCTCTCATGGCATCCACTGTGAAGCATAAGGCTTTAGGCAAATTCTCCCAATTTTTAGCCTGCTCTGAAGGCAGCTCCTTCAGCCCCTGCTTTACCTGTTGGCTGACGACCTGACACATACCGACTGCTGCTACTGCAGGTTGGGTAATTGAGCCGGCCAAAAGGAAGGAGGATTTCAGTAAGGATTCCAACTTCTTCTCAGAAGGATCTTTAAACACTTGTACATTATCCACTGGACATGTCAGGTTTTTATTTACACAAGAAATAGCCGCATCTACCGTAGGCAGGCTCCATTTCTTTAAAAATGTTTCCTCCATAGGATAAAGAATGTTAAACTTTTTTGGAGGTGAAAAACGCTTATCTGGATGTTGCCAGTCTGCGTACAATAGATCCTCTAGTAACGGATGAACCGGGAAGGAGCATGCACCTTGCAGGGATCTTAATGATCCTAGGGAGGAGACAGGTGATTCTGTTACCTCCAAAGAGGGTAACCTAAATGCAGCTCGCACGGCTCCTGCATAGCATTGTACCTGTGACTTTAAAATCTGGGATACCGAAAAAGGCTCATCCGATATCCCTGATCCGTCTGACTCCTCATCCTCTGCTGATGTAGCCTCCTCCTCCTCAGGTACTTCTGAAGGGAGGTCCAATACTGGAGGAGATCTGCTTCGCTTATTGTCCTTTTTAGAGGATTTAGCGATTAAAGTAGCAATTTTCTCCTCCAGATTATTTAGGGCAGCTGATAAAGTGTCCTCAGTGACATATGCAGGCCCAGGCTTCACTGGGGAAGCCGCCATACCTGACAGAGGTAATGGCTCATCCTGTACAGGTGCATTTGGCAACACAGGAGAGGAAGGTACCGAGTCAGCACAGCTAGAGCCTCCTGTCTCAGGCGGCGGTGCTCTTTTATCTCTTTTTGTCCGCATTACTTCCCCTGGAAGACTTACTGTTTAGACAAAATACAAGGTACCTAAATGCATATACTACCGTGTTCAGTTTAGCAAATACATTAAGTATGCAACTTTTAACACATAACTATGCATAACATGGATGTCTTCTAGGAAGTACCCAGTCCAACCACATGGAGTCTTACGTCCCTGTATAGCTGCTGTGTTTCTCTGCCAGGAACAAGAGAACTAACGAGCTTGCTTGCTGCTGCAGTGCTTTTCACACTGACAGTCTTTTAAATTTGGCGCCGTTTCTGTGCCTGCGCGCGCCACGTGCCCGCGCACGCCTTCGGCCCCCCCCTCCGATAAAGCGCGCTCCTGCGCGCGGCCTTTAGCGCTATGGTGGTGGCCATAGTGAGAGAGGACTCTCATCAGCCCCTGTCCCCACTTACCTGCATCTGCAGGTGTCTGTGTCGGCCACCGAAAGGAGGAGCGGGGTGCTCAAGCAAGCTCAGCAGCGGAGGTGACGAGCAGTGTACTTCGCCAAAGCCGACACTGAACAGAGTGAGGTGAGTATATTCAGCTCTTTACTCCCCCCAGTGGTGGAAAAAAAGAATACATCCACTTCTTGAAAAAAAGGTCCCAACTTAGTTATGGACCTTCTAATCTTACCTTATCCACGCCGCAGGTTTTTCTGCTGAAAGTTTTCAGACAGATACCAAACTTCACCCTTCACGGTGGGCTATGTGTGCCAACCTTCAGGGATATGGGTTCCTATTTAAAGGATACCTCTCCCCTGGGCCTTGTACAAGACTCTTACCAGGACTTTATAGCGAAATAGCGAAAGTGCTGGATCTTAGAGCCCAGTCCTCCGAAGAGAGACATTACAGGCGACGCCTCATGGATGAGGCCCGGATCCCATCCAGATTCAACTCATTTGTAGGCGTCTTGGATGGATCCGAAAGCATAGCTCTTTTACCCCCAGAGGGTCTCTTTGGTAGAGCTTTCCTTTAGCACCTCCTAACGCGTCCAACACCTTTCGACACTGGCGAAAAAACTGAGGTACTTCCCTGATGGGAGGGGTTATATGGAGGGGAACTGTCTTCCATTGGTTGTGCCAGTGTCCAATCACCGCTGGTGACCCTTAACCCATTATGTAATGACTAGCTCTGTGTCCCGTGGTGTACGATAAAGAAATAGAGTTTTGCACATGCAGCGGGCTGACAGCTTAGGGAGAGACAATGACATAGTTTGGCCCAACAACAGAACAAACTATGTATAACTTTTTAAAGAACAACTCGAGAGTCTCAACTAACTATAACAGAAATATGGCAGAAGGCCATTATTCTGTTTCAGTTTCTGTAAATATAACATAGTACAGTACTATGCTATGATCAAGTTTTTTATTTTATTATTTTCTTTCAACTTAAATGAGAACTAGTCGTTTTTCCCCCCCAAGTTCTCTCCCTAAGGTGTCAGCGGCTGGATGTGCGATATAAAATAGTGTATGTATGTAGCTGCGGGTTAGATACATAGTCATACAGTAGACCGCACTGTGTTCCGGCCCCGAGTAGGGGCGGAGACATCCTGGAACACAGACTAGTCTACAGCAGCGGTGCTCAGCCAATCACAGCAAGCAATGTAGACTAGTCTGTTTCTGGAAGTCACTGCCCATACCCGGAACACAGTGCGGTATAATACTGTAGTATGTAGACAGCCACAGATACAGAACATACAGTTCTGCATTTGCACATGCAGCAGGCTGACAGCTTAGGGAGAGACATAGTTTGGCCCAACAGCAACAAACTATGGTACAGTAGTTCAAAATCTGGAGTTCTCTCTTAAATTAAAGACAAGTGCAAAAAAAACTGTAGAAGAACTACAATGAACAACCAACAAATGGCACAACAAGACAATTGGAACATACTAGGTAGTCAGTCATACTATGTTGTATGTTCCAATTGTCCAATAGCACAGTCCAATACCAATTCATTTACTATGTTCAACATGGTAAATGAATTGGTCTACGCTACGGATTTTTAAATCTATTTTAGTAAAAGTGGCAGATTTCGCTTTAAGAACAAAAGTTGTTCAGCTTTCTCACAGGAGAGATGGTTTCTCTTTTCATCAAGAATATGAGATGCTAGCCTGAATAGTCTCTCACTCTCTGTACTGGTGCTTGGGGCCGATAAATATCTGGGTGCAATCTTTGCAAGCAAGGGAAAACGTTCTTTGTTGATGCGGCAGTACTCAAGGGGATTGTCGCTTCTGGCAATAGGCTGTTCAGCTAAATAAATGTCCAGCTGTTGGGTAGCTGCACTTGTTGTGGCACCGCTATGGATTGGGGTGCATTCGTGTAAAATTTCTTCAAACATATCAGATATGGAGAAAGTGTGTTCCTCTTCAGTACGCGACAGTTTCTCACTTCCCTCTGTGCGACACCTCGAAACTCCTTCACTAGATGCTTCCACCACCTCCATTTGTGCCAGTATCATTTCCCGTGCACGCTGCTTTTTCTGGACATTAAAGTAATGCTCTTTAAATCGAGGATCTAGAACTGTTGCAATGCAGTACAAAGGGTTGGACTCGGTGTCTTGAAACCGGTTGGTAACGGCCGCCAGTAGAGTGGTTTTAGCCGTTTTTACGCCATGGTCTGTTTCTACCTCTTTTCCTATCAGACGCTTCAGTGCAGCAATCAAGGGGATAACTTCAGCAATGCAAGCATTTGTTGAGCTTATTTCTTTTGTTAACTGTTCAAATGGAGATAGAAGAGAAAAAACTGTTTTCAACTAATGTCCACTGATGTGCACTCAATGTTGCTGGCAGCTCGTAATCTGCAATGTATGCAGCTAAAACACGCTTTTGTTCAAAAAGACTTTGTAGCGTATAGTAGGTGCTGTTCCAACGAGTGGCTACATCTTGCTGCAGTCGTTTCGGTGCCATTTGAAACTGCATCTGCAAAGCTTGTAATCTGGAATAAGCAAGCAGAGAATGCTTAAAGTGACACACAATTTTTCTTCCTTTTGATACGATATTAGATATGGTGCGCTGACTGAGCAATCCTTCATTCACAGCCAATTGTAGAGTGTGTGCCATGCACGGTATGCTTTGAAGTTCACCGTCTTCCATTGCCTTTGCCATGTTCCGCGCATTATCTCGATCAATCAAATGCACTTTAGACTTCTCAATGTGCCAAGTGTCAAGCATGGTTTTTAAAGCATCAGATATTGCTGCTGCAGTATGTGATCCAACAAGCTCACGTGCGTTAAGTAGGAGGTTTTGCAATTGCAATTGAAATTTGTCATCTATCCACTGCCCTGTCAGGCTGAGCATGCTCGTTGGACTGACATCTGAACTCCAAATGTCAGTAGTAAAACTAATTGCTATGATGTTGGTAGTCATGAGCTCCAGAACGTGTTTTCTAACACTGCTAAACAATTCATGCAGACTGGTATCTGCAAAGTAGCATCTGCTTGGTAGTGAGTAACGCGGCTCAGTATGTTGCATGAGCCTACAGAATCCAATGTCCTCCACAACAGAGAATGGCTGGTCGTCTAATGCAGTGTTTCTCAACTCCAGTCCTCAAGGCGCCCCAACAGGTCATGTTTTCAGGCTCTCCATTGTTTTGCACAGGTTATTTGATCAGTTTAACAGCTTTAATAATTCCCACAGCTGATTCATCTGAGGGAAACACTCGCGCCTTGAGGACTGGAGTTGAGAAACACTGGTCTAATGCAATGAATGTTATAATTTTAGCTGTAATGGCATGAGCTTTGGGACTGTCACTTGCATATTTTTTAACCTTTTCAAAGACTGTGGCCACAGATGGTGTTAAGCCTGAGGCACTTTTTTTAAAAAGTGGCACTGTTTTCTTGTAATCTGAATGCTGAACTGGATGACGTGTTTTCAGGTGGTGTATCAAACCTGTTGAAAAATTCTTTGGCACTGTACCCCCTCTTGAAATTTCTGCTGAGCAAAGAGTACAGATTGCAAATTTGGGGTCTTTATCAGAAAGTTTAAAAAATTTCCACACTGCAGACATGGTCCACCTTTGCTGGTAACGTAGAATAATATCATAGAATGATTTATAGTGAGAGTGAAATCTGAGGGGGGGGGGGGGGGGGGACAAAATCAATTTAAAAGCTAAACCCCAGGAGGCAGCTTTAAAAAATAAAATAAACCTATTTTTTGCTCTTGGCATGTGTAACTTCAGTCCCCTCCAAAAGCCCCTGTCCCGGCCAGGTCCGTCACAGCATGCAAGGTAGTTATGTCTGCACTGCAGTACATCTGACTTGTACCAAAAAAATATATTTGAACTGATCAAATTTGATTTGAAATGGAATGGATTGCTTGCAAATTGCATGCCATTTTATTTTTGGAGCTATTCTGTAGTATACTTCATGCACCTTGTTGTCATTGAATTGGTCACTATAGGGTTGATTTACTAAAACTGTGGAGAGTGAAAAATCTTGTACAGCTGTGCATGGTAGCCAATCAGCTTCTAACTTCAGTTTGTTAAATTAAGCTTTGACAAAAAAAAAACAAAAAAAAACGGAAACCGATTGGTTTCTATGCACAGCTGCACCAGATTTTGCACTCTCCTGTTTTAGTAAATCAACCCCTTTGTCTCAGCGTAGTATTATAAAGTTATACAGTTATATGCCACCGACATAAAAAACATGTAGCGCTAATAAATATGAATATACACCCCGTGATAAACAGTGTTAAAACAGAAAATCAAATAACAAAAGTCCATGTGAAATTCTGATGTTAAAGAGTCTCTGATAAATGGAATCAAAACAAATTGGTGCCCGACGATGCAATTTGTTGCGAAACGCGTTGGGAGACCACTGCTGCCACTATTTGATTCGACAAGCGCTTGTTTTACCACTCTGATGTAAGTGTACCTACCTACATTAAATTTTGTTTTAAGACGGTATTATGCTATGTGCCCTTTTTTTCTTTTCCTCCATACCGCTATTTGTCCTTTATCCTGGTTTACCATCATTGGGCTACTCATTTCCAAGCTTCTACCCGCTTTCCTACCATATTGGATGTGAGAGATGTTATGGTGGATTCATCTGCAGAGGATTGATTCATCAGGGTGATATACACTCAAAGCTTGATGTGACCCTCCAGACGTATGTCTGTTTGGGTCCACATATTCTGGTAAGCCTCCTCTATATCGGTGATGGTCATCTTCACTTTTTTTCAAGATTTTGGGATTATCACATATTTTTCACCAATTTGTTTTGATTCCATTTATCAGAGACTCTATCATCAGAATTTCACATGGACTTTTGTTATTTGATTTTCTGTTTTAAACACGGTTTACCACGGGGTGTATATTCATATTTATTAGCGCTACATGTTTTCTGTTTTTTCTGCATGCACCATTGTTTATTGGTTTTGTAGCTGCTCACGTTCACAAGCAGCGCAGAATTTTTTGTATATTATGACACTGACATGACAGCAAGCGCATTCATTTTTTAAACATGACAGTACGCAATAAAATATTATATATATATATTGTGACAGCAGGAAGGTAAAGTCACCTGGTTGCATCCAGGGGGGTAGATATATTTCGCCCAGATTCAGGCTTTACGCCGACTTATACAACTAGGTGGAGAGTTGTATAAGCCCAGCTGGGGCTAGTGGGCTCATGGATGACTCATACCTCTAGGGAGAGTGTGGGGCGTCGTGCAGACAGGGAGTTGATGAGACCAGCTGAAGCTTGTCAGCTCATTTAGGCCTCTATAAGAACTCCCAGCTTCATTAGGGGTTAGCTCATGCCTGGACCCAGACCTGTGTGGACTGTCTAGGGAGAGTGAACCCCTGTGCGGTGAGACAAAGCCTGTGTGGCTATTTGCTTGGACATTTAAAACCAGGGACTTAGGGACTAGGACAGCACTAGGCTGATCCCAGTTGTTAGTTAGGAAACCTGTATGTTTAGTCAGAGGTCAAGTTGACCAGGATTTATTTTGTTTATGTTTCTTTTGCTTTGCTGTGTTTTGTCACTGTAAATAGAAAATAAACCGCACCTTTTTGATTTTGAAAACCACAACCTCCGTTTGCTGGGCCTGTTTTTGTGTGGGGAGCCCATCCCGGGGGTCACACACACCCGCTGCCGAGCTAACCCCCTCACAATATATATATATATATATAATATATTATGACCGGGATATACACGTTACCGAGGTCCTTCAGGGTATTAAGGACCTTAAGGTGGGAAAGTGACCGGGGGCGGATGGTTATACGGCGCTTTACTACAGAAAATTGGCTGACGTGGTAGCTCCTCATTTAACTGCCATGTATAACTCTGTTAAGAACGGTCACTCCTTTTAACTGCAAATATTGTGATGATCCCTATACCGGATCGGGACCACTCCTCCTGGGCCAACTTTAGGCCCATCTCCCTAATTAATGTAGACATGAAAATCTTGACGAAAAGTCTGGCAAATTGCCTAAATTCTTTCCTCCCATGGTTAATTAAGAAGGATCAAGTCGGCTTTGTACCACAGAGACAGGCGGAAGACGCTATTAGGCGAATATTGCAACTGCAACATATAGCCCATACCCGCTCGATGGAATCTATGCTCTTGTCTCTGGATGTGAACAAGGCCTTTGACACTTTGTCGTGGCCTTATCTCATGTCAGTTCTTCGTCACTATGGATTTGGGCCTTCATTTATTCAATGGATGTCAGTCCTATATGATTCCCCTCGAGCCAAAATTAGGTATTATGGGTTTGAATCTCCTCTCTTCAATATCAAGAGGGGCACCCGTCAGGGATGTCCACTCTTGCCACTTCTTTTTGTATTGGCTCTGGAGCCATTGGCGGCGGCGATTCGTTCACATCTGGATATAAAGGGTATTGAAGTTGCAGGCTATCCTCATAAAATTTCTTTATTTGCCGACGACATCCTTCTAACTTTAACTTCCCCTAGAATTTCTTTAATGAATTTGCAGTCCCTTTTAGATACATTTGCCTCTCTTTTAGGGCTCTGTGTTAACCATTCCAAATCTAAGGCTTTATCAGTCAATCTCTCTCCCATGTTGATAGAGGGTTTACAGTCGGCTTTCCCATTCCAGTGGGTCTCCTCGCTGCCTTAATTGGGAATCCGCCTTACCCCTACGTATTCTGGATTGTACCAGGCTAATTTTCCATCTTTATTTAGAAAGCTATCTGATATGCTGTTGTCCTGGTCCCATTTGCCCCTATCTTGGTTTGGCAGAATAGCAGCTGTTCGTATGTCCTATCTCCCAAAACTACTTTATTTTTTTTGTGTCTTGCCCATTTCAGTTCCTTCGCATATACTACGTATACACCAACGTAAGATTTTACAGTTCATCTGGGGACTGACTCGCCCCTAAATCAGCAAACAGATCCTGTACGCTAAACGAATTAACGGCGGCCTTTCGGTCCCTAATTTACGGGCCTAATATAGAGCCGCCAATATAGCCCCACTTTCGCACCTTCACGAGACGTACCAGCTCCCACTGTGGGCCATGATTGACCTGGTTAACTCAGATCCTATTCCTATCTCCTCTTTGCCCTGGCTCCCTCCCGCGCATTACCCGACGGTTATAGGGCCCTGTTTAGCCCATTCCTTGAGATTATGGGATTCGTTAAAATACTCAGCAGGATGGATTTCGCCCCATCTCCCACTTGTGAGGCTCCTCCATTTCCCATTATTTCCTCCAGGTTGTGATAACCCTAGCCAATTCTCATGGTGGACTACGAACAGGTTCACAGACATTCATTCACTATTTAGGCCCACTAGAATTTTGACATTTGATGCTTTACGTAGTTCCCATGGTATCCCCTTGCAAGAGCACTACAGCTATTTACAACTTTGTCACTTTCTCCAGAGCCTCATTCAATTTCAACCTACCCCTTATACTCTGACTCCCTTTAAAAGCCTATGTAGAGCCAGGCCCCATTCCCCGGGCCTGATATCTTTGATATACTCGGCAGTGATATCCACAAAGAGACCCCCTTTAAGGCCCTATCATCTTCAATGGGAGAAAAAGTTGGGGAAACAGTTGGACCCTGAGGACTGGCAGATTATGACCATAGCTCTTTCTAAATGCTCACGCAATGTGTTATTTTTGGAAAATGTCTATAAAGTATTGTATAGGTGGTACTATACACAGGCTAGATTGTCCCGCTTTATCCCCCGCTCTGTTTCCGGGGATGCTCCCAGGAGGGTTCAATGGCACATATTTGGTGGTCATGCCCGCGGGCGTGCAGACTGTGGGTCAGGGTATACACCCTTCTTCGCAACCAGCTTCAGACTAATCTTAAGAGGGACCCCTATGAAGCTCTCCTTGGTAAACCTATTGTTGAATTGCTACATACAGAACGGCAGTTAGCCCAGCATCTCTTTACTGCAACTAAATTGACAATTGTGGGGGCATGGAAAACCCCCACACTCAGTTTTGAGGCGGTCAAAAATCGTCTGAATGAGGTCATGGTTAATGAGAATTTGACGGCTGTCCTGTGATACACATGACAAGTTTCTTAAGGTTTGGCAGCCTTGGATTTCATATTCTCACCCTTCCAGGTTTGATACCACATTACTTTCAATGTAAGGCTCCTCTTGGGCACACCCCGTGGACCCTCTACCCCTCTCTTCTTTCACTATTTTTATTGTATTCTTCTTCTCTCTTTCCCGAGGTTGCTCAATTTCCTGTTTTACTGTTGTGCATTCTGCACTTATCTCACAGGTTTACAGGACGCCGGGCATAGCCTGGGATGATATGGTTATGTTCGCGCTTCAACTGTTACGCTAACTATATAGCCCTAATTAGCTTATCTACATATGAAGCTTTAACCCCACAATGGTGACTTTAGATTATGATCTTCCAATTGGAAGGGACAATTACACATTACGGTCATCGCAAACATCTTGGAATGTTATTGCTGGACTTCTATTTGGCTATCCGGTTCCAAGGACCTTCACAATTGGGTCTTGTTTGTAATCATTGCTCATGTTCTCTTTATGTTGATGGAGGTCTTTTGGTACTGATTTGGTATATGTATCATCTTATTGTGAACCTGTACTGTTGGTTTGTATGATAATAAAAATGTTGTAAAAGAAATATAATATATTATATATTTATTGCATACTGTCATGTTTAAAAAATTCATGCGTTTGCTGTCATGTCAGTACTGTATAAATTATACTACGCTGTCAAAGTGACACATTCAATAACAGCAAGCGCATGAACTTTATACTGTATACTACAGAAATAGCTAAAATAAATAAATAAATGGTTTGCAATTTATTCCATTTCAAATCATATTTATTCACTCCGTTCAATTCTATAATTTTTTTTGCTACAAGTCAGATCAGATGTACTGCAGTGCAGACACACAGTCATTTTAAATAGTCAGACTCAGTACTCGTACTATATAATAAATAAATGTAATTACTAGTTTGTTTCTGTCAGTTTAAGAAGGCAAAAGCAGCAATGCTCACCGGCGAATAGTAATGGTAGCCATCCAGGAGTGACAGTGCCCAGTTTTGTACTTGAGTATGCTATGTGCAGCCCTCTATGAAGCCATCTCTCGCTTCCCAGTACCATCTCTCAGGTCCCAGCAGTGTCTTTCAAGCACGAGGAGCATCCGCGAGGAAGGTGCCAGCGTCTCAGCAGGGAACGTGCTTACGAGTGCGGCGTCTTAACCGCGAGGAATGTGACGTCACCTGCTGGTTCTGCCATCTCTACTGTGCATGCGCGATTTTCAGCGCCAGTATCTGCAAGAATTTCATTTCGGATTTGCCTTTGCCGAAAGGGCCATTATCGGCCGATATGTTTCTGTGGCTGAAATTTCGGTGCATCCTTAGGTAGAACCTTCTGGGGCTGAAGTGGTTAAAGCAAACAGACGCTTTTGCAGGATCCTTCTTTGGGGATGCAAAGCTTTTTCAAAGATCCTTGGTGGGTTGGCGTTGAATTCCTACTAGAAATGTGTCCCATGAGAATATTTTAATGGTCTTCCTACAGTCAAAAGCTTCCATGGTCACTGGCATCGGCCCTACAGGCTCCTGTGTCTCTCTATTGGCCTGTCACTGTTAATGAAAGCCTCATGGGCCATTAGTCAAACATAGACGGGGCAGACAAGAAACAGATACCCTGGAATCTGGTCGCTGTTTGCTTAAGAGGTTCCTAGAGCTGTACATAAACGCAGGACCTTTAGGTATCTTCTTTACATCCCTGCTGCACACCCAGCCCAAAAACCCTATAGCTTTAAACAAACACTAACCCTTATAAAGAAAAAAAAAGGCTACATGGTCACTTTAATAGCACTAATAACTGACCACAAACCATATTTTTGCCGATTTAAAGTCAATTTGATAACAAGACACTGGATAACAGCGTTATCATCCATCTACGATTTATATGGAGCACCCCCTACCTGACACCATTTTGTCGTCTTCTCAGGTTCTGAATTTCCTTCGCCGCTTCAAGCTTCATTCTGAAAAATAAATAATCACATTCTATTACTCAGCAAACAGCAGCTTTGAATAACAATCCCATTTCTGCTCATTGTTGGCCATTGCAGATCCTTAGGTTCAGATCTGGAACAGCATTGAAATCCGGTTAGGTTTTAGTCCACTGCATAGTGAAGAGGGAGCTGCCTAATAGGAGAGGAGAGCTCAGGGTTGACCTAGCCAGTATGCTGCTGGTCCTTTGCTATCCAATCACAGGCTGGGGTAGTACTTGAGCAAGCCGTGATGCTTTAAAGTAGAACTAAAGGCAATTTTGGGAGACCACCCTGAGGAAGTCACATGACGAGTGGCGAAATGCGTCAGCACAGTCAATGATGTCATCACACTAAACCAGAAGTGATGCCGATTTCCTAAAGCTTCTTAAGGGGGCAGCATACTGTATATCTAAGTCATATATCCATGTGCTTAGTTTAACGTGCACTGATCCATGCGAGTGTCATTTTTGGGTTTTAATAAAAAAATATGTTTTTTATTTATGGTAAAGCGCAAAGATTCTTTTTGAGCTATGAATGTCTGGGGATCAAATTGGAGCAGAAGGAGCTGGTGAATCGGAGGATATCCCACACCAGTTGGGGGGAAGGTGTGTAGTGATGTCGTTTTAGGTCTAATTCGGAGGCAAGCTTATAATACTGCTGGTGGTGGATAACACGTGGTACAGTTGCTTCGGGATACATGTTCTAACAAGCAGTATACTAACAAGTCTATTGTTTTACACAGACTTTCATTTATATATATTTTATGCACTGAACTTTATTATTTATTTATTGAACCCAGGGCTCAAAATTTCAAGCACTGAGCTACTTGCCAGGCCTTAAGGGTTACTCGCCACCAGTTGCCCCATCCCTAAACATCATAAATATTAACAACAACTTTATCAGTGACCCTCAGCGCAGCCTCACCAGTGCCCGTCAATACAGCGTGACCAGTGCCCGTCAATACAGCGTGACCAGTGCCAAAGAAGAGACGAGCTGGCCGATCATCAGAGAGCGGGGATTGCCCGCTGTAGCAGCTTTCATTTGAATTGCTGCGTTTCCAGCGTCGCTCACGTCACACAGTCTAGCCTCCTTGCCCGGTGCCTCCTGGCCTTGAACCGGTGTTCTGTCTATCAAACGCTCCCGGCGAGGAGGCGGGACTGTGTGACAGTGAGCGGCGCTGGGAACCCAGCAATTTAAATGAAAGCTGTTAAATGAAAGCTGTTACAGCAGGCAATCCCCACTTGCTGACGATCGGCAAGCTCGACTCTTCTTTTTCTCTCTTCCTCTGGCTGGGAGAACAGCTCCCGTTTAACCCCGCCTACCGGCGGTGCTTAATCCCCCTCCTCCGAGGTAGCCAATGCTCGCCAGCCATCATTTTCTACTCTCAAAATGCGAGTGGAAATATTGAGCGCTGATTTAACTTCCCCAGGACCATTATACTGCAGACGGGCAGATCCTGCAGGCACAGAGACGTACCTGTATGTCTCTGGCGCCCTCCGAATCCCGCTGTAATTAGACACAGCGGGATTTTATCAGTAGGTTCCGGCCAATGATTCATGGCCGGGTCCTGTTGATCGGCTGGGTTCAATCACAGCCCAAAGCCCTGTGTTGACAAAACAGCACAGGGCTCTGTACAGAGCCTTTGTTTCTTCTCCCTAAGAAGCAGAGAGAAGGAAGAAGGATTTTTTGTAAAAAGTAGCACAGATTACACTTTTTTAGGCACACACCTCAAGGAGTTGTAAAGGCAGAAGGTTTTTTATCTTAAAGGGGTTGTAAAGGTTCGTTTTTATCACTTTATTTTTATTTTTTATTCTGTGTTGCTTTAGGGTGTAATTTTCATTTATAAGGTGCATGTTACATGATACTTTATGAATTTTCATCATAACACTCAATTTATTATTGTGCTTGAGTTTATTACTTCAAATTGTGATGGTGAATGATTATCACTGATATTTATTTATATAGGAGGTTTCCACCATTAGTCACACATGAATGATTTAACAGTAGGCTGCGCTACACTTTTTTTATACAGATCTTTCTTACACAGATAAGCCAGAAAAGATTTTCGTGGTAGGCAGCTTTTTTAAAGGGTTAGTTCACCTTTACAAAAAAAATGGAAAGGTGAACACGGGACATCTTCCCCACGTCCTGGCACCCGCTGTATTTACCTCTGGGGGTTGCTAAGCTGTCAGCACCCCCGCAGCTGTTCCTGCAGTCCAGGGATTTGCAATCCCCGCTCTTCTGTGTGCAGTGCTTCCAGGATAGAGCAGATTGATTCTGATTGGTCAGTGCTGTTACAGTGAATTGATTTGGTCCATCCTGGAGGAGGGAGAAGAGCAGGATTTCACATTTCCGGACTGCTAAACTGGCTGTGGGGGTACCGACAACTCAGGAAATCTGGGAGGTATGTACAGCTGGAACAAGAGGAAGGGGGAATGTTGTGCTAGTTCATTGTTAAATTTTTTTCTATAATAGGTGAACTAACCCTTCAAAGTGGAACATTAGTCAGAAAATTAAGTCCTGCTAGATCACTTCAGGCTGACCCCCTTTTGCAGGTATAGCTATGTAAACCATTAAGGCCTCATTCACTCCATTGTGCAGAGACGTCAGTTTTTCTGCATGCATTCTGCAAGGGCTCAAAAAAAAAAAAACCCCACAAACAATGGTCCTCTATGTGCCATGTTAACACCACATCGTGCAGATTTTTTCTTGCAGGAATCTGTGTATGCAATTTTCTGCAGGGGGAAAAAACTGACACAACATCAACATTGGATGGGTCGGCCAGGTCACCCGGCTCCCCCTAGGCGGTCACTCAGTTACCAGCCCCCGCACTTACCCCATCTATGGTGCGGGCGGCGGCTTCCCCTGTATCTCCTCCTCAGCAACACGGCGGCCATGCGTCTCTCTCCTCCCAGGCCAATAGGATCACTTCTCCTTTTGGCCAAATCGGGGAACGGGTTTCAGGACCCGCTTCCTGATTGGCCAGGAGGAGAATTGGTCCGACAATAGCAAACATTCATTTGCTACATTCATTGTCCGACAACTGGATGGGCTTGGGGCAAAGTGCTCTGCGCCTGGTGCCCACACTTTTTTGAAGCCTATTAGAGCCTCAGGCTCCAATCACATGCTTAAAAAAATAAATAAAAATAACCCCATTGGAATCCATGCGTCCGGCGGTGTGCATGTAGATTAGGGGGCCAGAGGCATGGATAGGGGAGCGGCGCCCCCTGCATTACAGACCGCCACATACCCTATACCCCAATCTGTGATCAGCGGAGTCCAAAAGACTCAGTGATCACAGAGCATGCTGCTGCAGGGGGCACGCGGGCAGTGCAATCATGGGAGGACGTCCATGGATGTCCTCCCGGCAAAGTAAGCCCACGCTGTAGTCGTCTTTTGGCTATAGTGTGGGTGGGAATGGGTTAAACCAGAATTAAACCCTACTATCTTTAACAGCCAAGGAAGGCTGCTTCTGTTTGATCTGCACGTGTGATCAGTTACGACATTTGATGGTTTGACAGTTTGGTGGAGGACACAAGCCATTGTGGCAGTTACATTCCTGGAATGCCGGGATTGCTAACTGTTTTTCTGCTGTTCAGGGACAAGAAGAAACAGGAGTGATGCTGGAGGCAATTTTCAACACACACTCATTTTGGTAGCATAATTATTAATGTGGAATGTATGTTCCTGGCTAAAGAACAATATATATTGTATCAAGTGGTTATGGGTAAAGTTCTGCTTTAAGATAAGTTAGATGGTGCCTGGACTTCCACTTTAACTGAACAAGCTGAAGATAGAAGCTGATTGGTTGTCATGTGCAGCTGCTTCAGATAATGTACGTTTTTATAACCCCCCCCATTGTATGTAGGTCATCAGATCTATGCTGGGACTTTGGTCACAGATAATTTATTAAACTCCCTCCCTCTTCTGTCCAGTATGACATCTATGGGAGAACATCATCCTAAAAGGGTATTTATATGATCAGTGGTGGCCCGCCTAATCTACATGCTACAGGGTTCATACACATTTTTACCAATAAATTTCCATGACTTTTCCATGACCTTTCCATGACTTCACGTAAATATTCATGACCTAATGTTTCATGAAATGTCTATGTATACATGTTAAATAAGAGGAAAATCCATGTCACACCAAGCATATTTTTACTAATATAAATTAGGGCTGTTACTGATTTAAATTTTTGTGTTTGATTAATCTTTTTTTTTTAATCGATTAATCGACTAATTTTGATTAATTAATTATAACGCACATACAGATCCAACTACTTTTAGCTGATCTCCTTGCATTGCAACTCTGCATTAGTCAGTGGTAAATGTGGTATACACTATATACAATCACCTGACACTAGTTAGTTTCCACAATCCATGACTTAACTTCACAGTTCACACAAATAAATTCAAACTGTAGCACTGACGTAAGTACAGTACAGACACCCCCAGTAGTACAGACACCCCCAGTGCAGACCTCCCAGTACAGACACCCCCAGTGCAGACCTCCCAGTACAGACACCCCCAGTGCAGACCTCCCAGTACAGTCACCCCCAGTGCAGACCTCCCAGTACAGTCACCCCCAGTGCAGACCTCCCAGTACAGTCACCCCCAGTGCAGACCTCCCAGTACAGACACCCCCAGTGCAGACACCCCAGTGCAGACCTCCCAGTAGTACAGACACCCCCAGTAGTACAGACACCCCCCAGTAGTGCAGACACCCCCCAGTAGTGCAGACACCCCCCAGTAGTGCAGGCACCCCCAGTAGTGCAGCAGACACCCCCCAGTAGTGCAGGCAGACACCCCCCAGTAGTGCAGATACCCCCAGTAGTGCAGCAGACACCCCCAGTAGTGCAGGCATACACCCCCCAGTAGTGCAGGCATACACCCCCCCTTACAGACCTCAGAACAGCAATACACGGCGCGGTGTGTGTCCCTCAAGCGCGGGCTCCTCCTCCTCCGTGGATGTAAACAGAGAGGAGGGGGAGGCGGCTTTGTTCTGTATGCTGCTTATTGTTCCTGCTGACGTCAGCGTGCCGCTAAGCCGCTGCCGGGTGTACCAAGATGGCCGTGGCTCCGGAGCTAGGCCGAAGCCGCGGCCTTTCCTAATGGCCGAGGCTCCGGAGCGCTCCGCGGATCGCGCCGTGTGCCGATCCGAACAGGATGACCCGTTCGGGTCACAGATCGCTTACGATCCGTTGGCACCACTACTCAAAATTCCATGACTTTTCCAAAACTTAGTGGTGTTAAGTCATTTTCCAAAACTTTCCCAGGCCTGGAAAGTGCCATGTCAAAATCCCATGACTTTTCCAGGAATTTAATGACAGTGCGAACCCTGCATGCAGGACGCATGGATTCCAATGGGTTTTTTTTTTTTTTAGAAGCACATGATTAGAGCCAGAGACTCAAAAAAAAGGTGGGTTCGGGGCGCAGAGCCCACACTGTTGTGTGACAATAGTGAATTAATATTCGCTATTGTCATCCTAATTCTCCTCCCGGACAATCAGGAAGCAGGTCCTGCGACCCGTCACCTGATTGGGCGAGAGGAGAAGTGATCCTATTGGTTGAAGAGCGAGGAGACGCAAGGGAAGTCGCCAGGAAGAGGAGACGCAGGGTGAAGCCACGGCGGCGGATGGGTTGTTTACCGCCACCCAAAGAAATATACCACCACCAACCGCGAATGTATATGATGCTCACTTACTGAAACAACTTCCAGGACCAGCTGACAACACAGGATACAACACCAGAATGCCCTCCATTCAGCACAACTGAAGCCCCCTTTAATAAACTCCTTCCATGTCCCCAGTGCCTCCACTCACCTAACCGCAGTGGTCACCACGTCATCCTCCTTCTCTTCATCCGAGCTGGAGGCTCTCCGTCTTCTAAAATTCTTCCCCGGTGGCATCTTCAATTCTAACAACTTCTCTACCTTTACTGCATGTAAACACAGACACTCCACTTCCGGCGCCTATTGAACACGTCACGCTGCCCTTCTCAGGCATTCCCGGGGCCCCGCCCTGTCCCTGGCAGAGGTGGGTGGAGCCAGTAGTCCAGCCGTCAAAAAGGCTGCAGAAAGATGGGGAAGAAGAGCCAGGCAGGCATAGAATAGGGAGGTAAGCATTCTTCCCCTCCCCCTCGCCCGCATTGCCTGGCACACAGAGGGAGCTCAGGCTGCTGGGCAAAGCTGGCATGTCATAATGTACATATATGGGGGGGTATGTTTACACAGGGACAGGGGATGGGCCAGGCTGGGGTAGGCGGGCACTTCATGTATACATGAGAGCCAGGACAATATAACTGTGTGTGTATATTATTATTATTATACAGGATTTATACAGCGCCAACAGTTTACACAGCGCTTTACAATATAGGGGGGACAGTACAGCTACAATACAGAAGGAATAGGAGAGGGATACGTGTGTGTGTATATATATATATATATATATATATATACACACATATACACACACACATATACATACATATACAAGTGTGTGTGTATATAAGTGGTACATATACCAGGACTAGCACTGTGGCTTAAAGTAGTATTGAACCCAAAAGCAAACATTCATTATATTGCAGCTTACCTATCCTTAGATGTGACGGCTGCATTCGTTTTTCTTTTTTTAGTCTTTCTTCTATTTTTTATCTGGTGATCCAACCAGCAAGTCTGTTGTTTTTTCAAAAGAACAAGCTCTCCAGCAGAATTAATCCATTACAAGGTTGAGATGTAAACCATTTACCACTGACACAGGGGCTTGCAGTGATCAGCTTGTATTGATACGTGTAAAACCTTTATTCCAAAAGGGAACAATACTGTTTTGCTGTAACTGATTATAAAGTGTTAGCTGGAGTTTGGCTTCAATTTGGTTACTGTTTTTAAATCTGCTAATACATCTAACACTCCCCTCCCTGGGAGACGGACAATGCTGCCATCCTAGGGTGCCTCGTGTGCTCCTTCATCCAGAGCGGTGCCTGTATAAAACAGGAGGTGTGTTACTGGTCAGACCACCAGGTGAAAACATCAGGGGAAAAAGCCCCATTTCACACTATAGAAACGCAGTCCGGATGCGTTCCAGGTGCTTTTTTGCATGCGCGTTTTTGATGCATTCCAGTGCATTTTTGATGCAGTCCAGTGCTTTTCTCCCCCCTCTTTCTTTCTTAGCCTTAAAAAAGAACAAGTGTCCTCCAGTGCGTTTTAGGTGCATTTAGTTGCGTTTTTGCTGCGTTTTACAGCGTTCCAGTGCAGGAAAAATGCAGCACGTTCTACCTTTTTTTCTGGAACTGGAACACACTGGAACTGCAAGCACTGGTGTGAACTATGCCATCGAAAACCATATAATCTACTTTCCATGCATTGTTGATGCAGAAAAAAAAAGAGCACTGGACTGCATGTGGTGTGAACTGGCCCTCCAGATGCTTTTCTGCATGTGCGTTTTTTTTTTTTTTGTGTTTTTGGTGCAGTCCAGTGCATTCCACCACCCCCCCTCTTTTTCCTTAACCTTAAAGCGGGTTCGCGGTTCCGGCGCTGTGATTGGCCGGAGCCGCCATGACGTCACTCCCTCCCTTCGAGCGAGGAGCTCTGATTTTCCGGCAGCATTCGCCGCTGACGTCAGCAAGGTGAATATCTCCTAAACAGGTTTAGGAGATATTCATTTTACATACAGGTAAGCCTTAATATAGGCTAACCTGTAGGTAAAAATTTGCACGAGGAGGATACAACCGCTTTAAGGGCCAGTTCACACCATAGAAACAAGTCTGGATGTGTTCCAGATGCGTTTCTGCATGTGCGTTTTTGATGCAGTCCAGTGCCTTTTTCCCCCCTCTTTTTTCCTAACCTTAAAATAGACGTGCGTTTTTGGTGCGTTTAGGATGCCATTTACAGCATTCTAGTACAGACCAGTGCAGGAAAAACGCAGCATGTTCTACTTTTTTTTCTGGAACTGGAACTGCAAGCACTGGTGTGAACTATGCCATTGTAGCGGGGTCTCTAAATTTAGGTGGGATACACCTGGGTGGTAGTATGATCCGGGTGTGTAAATTGTGAGAGGAATTGGACCATTTGTATTCGTGGAGGATTGGGTGGTGTAATAGTATCCTTGGCCTGTGGGTGGCGAGGTACCCGCAGGCTCAAGGTAGATTTGCTGCCACAGTGCTGTCCTTTTTGTCCCTTCCCGGAGATGGTACGGCGAGGGCGGGGAACCTGCCGTGACGTCAATGGAGGGGATAAAAGGGGGAGACGCCCTTGCCACGAGGTCTTCGTCTGGTGGATCTTCTTCATCACGGGCCCAGGCACCTTAGGCCTGGGTGCAGGCGGTCCGGAGTTTTCGGCCCAGGCGTCCTAGGCCTGGCCGGAGCAGAGTTGGCGTCCATCCCAGGCACCTTCAGCCTGGGGTGAGGTACTAAACCAGAGGCCTGGGGCCCGGTGACTTCGACTGGGTCCCGCGAGGGTGGAGAAGTCCGAGGGTCCCTGAGGTGGATGGGGCCCATGTCTGAGGTGAGGAGGCTGGAGAGGTCACCCGTCCGGAGAGTCTGGAGCAGCATCAACCCGGTGACGGATGGGCCTCTGGTAACTCCCTTGGAGGGACATCTTCCCCTGATAGGAGTACCTTCGCTGCATTGCGGCCCCTATCTATGTTCTCTTGAGTCGCTGGTAGAGACTCTCAAGTTCTAAGTTCTCTCTAGCCTATGGCTATAGTAACCGCTGGTGAAATCACAGTGGTTTAGCGTACAACCAGGATAGTGTCTCGACCTGCTCATCCCACCGTATTGAACTGTTATTGGGTCTCAACCAGTTGGCTGCTAAAGCACTGTTTATTGTGAGTGTGACAATAAAGCAAGAGTTGGACCTTTATCGGTGTGTGGTACTCTGGTTAATGGGAGCAAAGGGAAGTGTCAGCGCAGAAAGACTTGGTCCTTAACCACTTAACGACCGCCCACCGCCGATTTACGTCGGCAGAATGGCACCGACAGGCAGAATCACGTAGATCTACGTGATCGCCTTTGTGCAGTTGGGGGGTCCATCCGGACCCCCCTTCACTGCAGTGAGAGGCCGTTAAGTGTTCGGGAGCGATCAGGCATGGGGGGGGGCGCTCGATTCCGCCCCCCCCCCTCGCGATCGCTCCCGGCCAATGAAAATGCTTCCTCCGCCATGTGATGTAAACACAGGCAGGAGGAAGTGATGTCATCTCCCTCGCCGCGGTCTTTTCGTTCCCGGCGCCGAGCAGAGAAGAAGCAGGTTAGTGCACCAACAGTCCACTGACACGTAGGTACACATAGGCACACAAATCACCCCCAGATCACCCCCCAGGTCACCCCAAAGCCCCCAATCACAGTGTCACTGATTGCAGTGATCATTTATTTTACTGATCACTGCATTTAGTGTCATCTGTGATTGTAAAAAGTTGCAGGGCAGTTAGGATTAGGCCCCTTTAGGTCCAGGGTAGCCCCCTAAACCCCCCCCCCCTAATAAAGGTTTAACCCCTTGATCACCCCCCAGGTAACCCTTTCACCCCCTAACTTCAGCGTCACTAAGCGATTGTTTTTCCGATCGCTGTATTCGTGTCGCTGGTGTTTTAGATAGGCAGTTATTTTTTTTTAGGTTCGCCGCAGGTTGTTATTAGTGTCAGGTACCCCCATATATTATTTTAACCCCCTGATTGCCCCTAGAGTTAACCCTTTCACCAGTGATCGCCGTATAAGCGTCACTGGTGTCACTGGTTAGCCAGTAAGTTATTTAGTTATTTAGGTTACCCGTCAGGTTTTTATATAGTGTCAGGTACCCCCATATTTAACCTAATAAAGGTTTTAACCCCCTGATTGCCCCTAGTTAACCCTTTCACCAGTGATCACCATATAAAGGTTACGGGTGACGCTGGTTGATTAGTTTGCTTTTTATAGCATCAGGGCACCCGCCGTATATAACCCAATAAAGGTTTAACCCCCCTGATCGCCCGGCGGGTGAGATCAATTAGGTTTTAGCGCCAGAGAGGGTCTGCGTCGCCCCAGGCAGTGTTAGGTTAGTGACAGTAACGCTAACACCCACGCGCAAAGCATACACCCCCCTTAGTGGTATAGTATCTGATCAGATCTATACTAGCATCCCCAGCGGTTTAGGGTTCCCAAAAACGCAGTGTTAGCGGGATCAGCCCAGATACCTGCTAGCGCCTGCGTTTAGCCCCTCCGCCCAGCCCAGCCCACCCAAGTGCAGTATCGATCGATCACTGTCACTTACCAAACACAACACACATAACTGCAGCGTTCGCAGTGCTTGGTTTTTGGGGCCCTGTACGCGGCTAGGCTCCCAAAAAGTCCCACACATGTGGTATCCCCGTACTCAGGAAAAGCAGCAGAATGTATTTTGGGGTGCAATTCCACATATAACCATGGCATGTGTGAGCAATATATCATTTAGTGACAACTTTTTGTACATTTTTTTTTTTTTTTTTGTCATTATTCAATCATTTGGGACAAAAAAAAAAATATTCAATGGGGTCAACATGCCTCTCAGCAAATAGCTTGGGGTGTCTACTTTCCAAAATGGGGTCATTTGGGGGGGTTTTGTGCCATCTTGGCATTTTATGGCCTTCAAAACTGTGATAGGTAGTGAGGAGTGAAATCAAAAATTTATGCCCTTAGAAACCTTGAAGGCGGTGCTTGGTTTTTGGGGTCCCGTACGCGGCTAGGCTCCCAAAAAGTCCCACACATGTGGTATCCCTGTACTCAGGAGAAGCAGCAGAATGTATTTTGGGGTGTAATTTCACATATGCCCATGGCATGTGTGAGCAATATATCATTTAGTGACAACTTTGTGCAAAAAAAAAAAAAGTTTGTCATATTCCCGCAACTTGTGGCAAAATATAAAATATTCCATGGACTGAACATGCCTCTCAGTAAATAGCTTGGGGTGTCTACTTTCCAAAATGGGGTCATTTGGGGGGGTTTTGTGCTATTTTGGCATTTTATGGCCTTCGAAACTGTGATAGGTAGTGAGGAGTGAAATCAAAAATTTGCGCCCTTAGAAATCCTGAAGGCGGTGCTTGGTTTCCGGGGTCCCGTACGTGGCTAGGCTCCCAAAAAGTCCCACACATGTGGTATCCCCGTACTCAGGAGAAGCAGCAGAATGTATTTTGGGGTGCAATTCCACATATAACCATGGCATGTGTGAGCAATATATCATTTAGTGACAACTTTTTGTAATTTTTTTTTTTTTTTTTGTCATTATTCAATCACTTGGGACAAAAAAAAAAATATTCAATGGGCTCAACATGCCTCTCGGCAATTTCCTTGGGGTGTCTACTTTCCAAAATGGGGTCATTTGGGGGGGTTTTGTACTGCCCTGCCATTTTAGCACCTCAAGAAATGAGATAGGCAGTCATAAATTTAAAGCTGTGTAAATTTCAGAAAATGTACCCTAGTTTGTAAACGCTATAACTTTTGCGCAAACCAATAAATATACGCTTATTGACATTTTTTTTACTAAAGACATGTGGTTGAATACATTTTGGCCTAAATGTATGACTAAAATTGAGTTTATTCGATTTTTCTTATAACAAAAATTAGAAAATATCATTTTTTTTCAAAATTTTCGGTCTTTTTCTGTTTATATCGCAAAAAATAAAAATCGCAGAGGCAATCAAATACCATTAAAAGAAAGCTCTATTTGTGGGAAGAAAAGGACGCAAATTTCATTTGGGTACAACATTGCATGTCCGCACAATTTACAGTTAAAGCAGCGCAGTGCCGAATCCCAAAAACAGGCCTGGTCCTAATGGCCCGAAATGGTCCGGGGCTTAAGTGGTTAACTGAAACACACAGGCCCGAGGAAAATATCTGGTACTGGCCTTCACCTCACCCACTGCCATGGGGAGGACATGGGCCGTAGCGCATCTCACCCTCACATGCGAAATACCCCTAGACAAGTCAGAGGGGGTGAGGCCGCTACACCATGAAAAACCATATAAGCTACTTTTCCATGCGTTTTTGATGCAGAAAAAAAAGCACTGGACTGCATGTGGTGTGAACTGGCCCTAAATAAGAACATGTGTCTTCCAGTGCGTTTTTGGTGCATTTTTGATGCGTTTTACAGCATTCCAGTGCGTTTTTGGTGCTTTTATAGCATTTTGGTGTGTTGTTTATGCTTTTATAGCATTCCATTGCGTTTTTGGTGAATTTTACAGCGTTCCAGTGCAGGAAAAATGCAACATGTTCTACTTTTTTTTTTTTTTTTTCTGGAACTGCAAGCACTGGTGTGAACTACGCCATTGAAAACCATATAACCTACTTTCCATGCGTTTTTGATGCAGGAAAAAAAAATGCACTGGACTGCATGTGGTGTGAACTGGCCCTAAAAAAAAGAAAACAAACACAGCCGCCACATCTAAGGATTGGTAAGCTGCCAATACCGGTATATTCTATTTTTGGTTTTGGGTTTAAACTGGATGCACACTATACAATCAGATTGTACAATCTTCTTTAGGCCTCTTGCACACTACAGCTTGAAAAAGCTCAGTACAGCTTTTTTCTTACTAAGGCTGGTTTCACACTGGGGCGGTGGGGGCGGTGGCGGTATAGCGCCGCTATTTTTAGCGGCGCTATACCGTCGGGATTGCAGAGGTATTCAGCCGCTAGCGGTGCAGTTTTAACCCCTGCTAGCGGCTGAAAAAGGGTTAATACCACCCGCAAACCGCGGCTACAGCCGCGCTTTGCGGGCGGTATCCCATTCATTTCAATGGGAAGGAGCGGTGTAGGAGCGGTAAACACACCGCTCCTAAAGATGCGGCTAGCAGGACTTTTTTTCACGTCCTGTTAGCGCACCGCTCCAGTGTGAAAGCCCTCGAGGCTTTCACATTGGAGAGAAAGGAGCCGATGTTTAGGCTCAGTTTGCAGGCGCTATTTTTAGCAAAATAGCGCCTGCAAACCGCCCCAGTGTGAAAGGGGCCTTAACGAAAATACAGCCCATTAATTGTAATGTTCCTATGCACACAGGCGTGTAAACAAGCGCCGTGTATTCTTCAGTAAATCAAATTAGAACAATCAGCATTTTTGGTCAGTAATTTACGCCTCATGTGCGCGATTGCGGACAAATGTGTGCAAGTGGCCATTTACATATTGTGCAGAACAAAAACGTGAAAATACGTTTTTGCGAATTTGCGTGAAAATTGCACAAAACGCAAATGTGCGAACATGCATACAAAAAAAAAGTCTGAAAAAGTAGATGCTCAAACAGGAGTATCGTGTGCAAGAGGCCTTATATCCACTTGACCTCTGTAAGTTTTACCCCCCCCCTGCTTCATGACCAAGCCATTTTTAAAGTCAGTCCTTACAGATGGCTTCTACTGTTTGTTGTTTTTCTTTAAAACATTGACAGCATCAGACACACATGGTTGAAATCGCATTGTCCCTTCCTTTTTTGTATTTCAAAATAATGTGTAATTTGGGAAGGGTCACAATATGGTAACTAAAGCATTGCCCCTAAGGGCTGCGGTAAAATTGGGCAGCTAAGGCGTGGTTTTACTTGCCCCCCACCTGAACCGTCATAATACAGCCAGATAGGGCTGCACACCTGCCGTGGCATTTTAACCACTTAAAGATTTACCCCCCCCCCTTCATGACCAGGCTGTACCCCGCTTTCTTTTGGTGGTATTTGATCCCCCCTTCTTAGTTTATTTTTTTGCGCTATAAACAAAAAAAGAACGAGAATTTTGCGCATGTGCAAGAGTGACCTCACCATGGCCCAGCCATTCAAATGCCTGGCGAGCGCAAACTCGAAAGGAAGACTGGAGGAGGATGGAAGCGCTGACAGTGCGCCACTGGAGGGGGCTTTGTTTTATTGGGAAGTCTGTAATGATGTGCCGGTATGCTGTGCATGCAGCATATTGTGATATTAAAGCGGAACTTCATGCATTTTTTTCATCTATTAAATCTTCTGCCCTTGTTGTTTTAACTTTGGATAGGAAACATTTTCTGCCAGTGAATGCCTTATACAGCCCACTTCTTGTTTCTTGCCTGGAAAAAAGCCTAGGCTTATGACATCATACACAGCTCGCTCTCTCTCTCTCATGAGAGTTTGCCAGGAAGGGAGGGGGATGAGTCATAAGAGGGCCAATGAAAGCTGGAGGTGTGCCTCTGTGTAAATCCAGGAAGTGAACAGGCAGCAGCTTTAGCTGCCCACAGTAAAAATGGTTGCAGCCAGACTCAGTGGAGGGAGATTTCTGCAGCATATTTGGCAAGTACAGGATCACAGTATATATAAAATATGCAAAGTGGTTGGGGGGAAGCTTCAGAATGGCAAAGATGTTTTTATTACAAATTATGTGAGCAGGCTGCAGTTTCTCTTTAAATAAAAAAACAAGGTCCCCCTGCAGGTCAAAGAGTTTACTACCGCTTTAACCCCTTTTCTGTCTTCCCCAGCATCCCTTTAAACAATTTGGCGATCATGTGACCACTGTTACACGATTGGAAGCCTGTCCCACCAGCTACTGTTCTGCAGCTCAGGCCGAGAGCTGTCTGCGACAGATCGGTCTTTGTGCTGAGAGCGCGCAGCGAGCGGCTTATTCCGGTAACAATAGAAAAATAGGGCCATTTGGGGGGAAAAGGTTTATTGATCACCAAAGTTTCCATTCAATTCATACAGTTGGAGGATAGCCAATCCTATGTGTAATCCACTATTATCAGTAATATTCCACAAAGATTGCTCACATTAGAAAAGGCTGTCACAAACTGCTTCCATGTGACAAAAGACTTATATAGAGTGCTTAGCGTCTAATGCTCATCATTGTTCTCCTCTTGACATAGAAGCATTTTTGTCAAAGCCACACTTATTTTGCCAAGCAAATGCTGTAATTATTACCCTATTCCAAAAGCATAGTTTGCTATCTCAAGGACAACGGTAGAATATCATGAACAGCACAGTCTACAAAAAGACAGTCAGAAGTGTATATACATTGTGACAGCAGGAAGGTAAAGTCACCTGGTTGCATCCAGGGGGGTAGATATATTTCGCCCAGATTCAGGCTTTACGCCGACTTATACAACTAGGTGGAGAGTTGTATAAGGCTAGTGGGCTCATGGATGACTCATACCTCTAGGGAGAGTGTGGGGCGTCGTACAGACAGGGAGTTGATGAGACCAGCTGAAGCTTGTCAGCTCATTTAGGCCTCTATAAGAACTCCCAGCTTCATTAGATGTTAGCTCATGCCTGGAACCAGACCTGTGTGGACTGTCTAGGGAGAGTGAACCCCTGTGCGGTGAGACAAAGCCTGTGTGGCTATTTGCTTGGACATTTAAAACCAGGGACTTAGGGACTAGGACAGCACTAGGCTGATCCCAGTTGTTAGTTAGGAAACCTGTATGTTTAGTCAGAGGTCAAGTTGACCAGGATTTATTTTGTTTATGTTTCTTTTGCTTTGCTGTGTTTTGTCACTGTAAATAGAAAATAAACCGCACCTTTTTGATTTTGAAAACCACAACCTCCGTTTGCTGGGCCTGTTTTTGTGTGGGGAGCCCATCTCGGGGGTCACACACACCCGTTGCCGAGCTAACCCCCTCACAGTTGGTGGAGAATGCGGGCAGTTTTTTTTTAAGCCAGCATGGAGGAGATACTGAAGCAGCTGGCTCTAGCAAATGCCAATCAACAGCAGACAAATGCAGGTTTGCAAAAGAGCCTTGCAGCTCAACAACAGAACTTCGCAGCCCAGCAGCAAGCTCATCAACAGAGCCTTGCAGCCCAGCAGCAAGCTTATCAACAGAGCCTTGCAGCCCAGCAGCAGACAAACGCAACTTTGCAACAGAGTCTGGAGGCTCAGCAACAAGCCCAGCAGCAATCTGAGGCCCGCTTCATAGACCTGTTACAGAAGCAAGAGCAGAGACTACAACAACAGATGGAAGCAGCAATGCAGCAACGTCCGCAGACCAGTGAGGAAAGCCGTCCCACTAATACCGCGTCCTTTGGGGTGAGTCGTTTATTGACAAAAATGACTGGAGAGGATGATCCAGAGGTATTTTTGACCACATTTGAAAGGACCGCTGAAAGAGAAAAGTGGCCTGAGGAGCAGTGGGCTGGACTGGTGGCTCCTCTGTTAACTGGTGAATCGCAGAAAGCTTACTATGACCTAGAGCCTAACCAAGCAAAAGACTATGCGATGCTAAAAGCTGAAATATTGGCAAGGCTGGGTGTCACCCAGGCTGTCCGGGCTCAGCGTGTGCATAACTGGACTTTCCAGCTTGGAAAACCCCCCAGGTCTCAAATGTATGATCTCATTCACCTGAGCAGAAAGTGGCTACAGCCAGAGACTTTGTCCGCACCAAAGATTGTGGAACGTGTTGTAATGGATCGGTTTTTGAGAGCTCTTCCTACTGCCATCCAAAAGTGGGTAAGCCATGGAGACCCAGAGACGGCCGATGGTCTTGTGGATCGTGTGGAGAAATACTTGGCTACAGAGAACCTGACGGCCTCTTCCAGAGACACTCGGACTTTCCACCCTAAGACCAGACCATCCCCAGGGGCAGATAAGAGGATTCCAAGGGGTGAGGGTGGAGAGAGTGAGAGGGTGGGAGCTCTACCCCAAGTTTGGCGAGAACAGCCTGGGAAATCAGCGGCTCAAGAGGCGGCAAGAAGGATCGTTTGCTACCGCTGCCGGCAAGCGGGACATATTGCAGCCAATTGCCCGGTTGTGGAGGAACCCATGCAGTGTGACTTTCTGACGGGCAGACGTCAGTCGCTGTGTGCGACAGTCGCATGCACTGCCATTCGAGGAACTGAGAAACATTTATGCAAAATGTGTGTTAATGGTAGAAATGTTGTGGTATTGCTGGATTCAGGTAGCCTTGTGACCCTGATAAAGGCTGAGTTAGTTAAAACAGAGGTCTCTGGGAATAGCAAGGTAGCTGTTATTTGTGTGCATGGGGACACCCGAGAGTATCCAGTGACTACAGTGTGTTTCGAGACCCCCAAAGGTACCCTCTCTCATCCAGTGGGCTTAGTATCTCAGTTACCGCATGACGCCATTGTGGGAAGGGATTTTCCGAAGTTCTGGGAACTGTGGGATGATCCTGAGCCCCCCACTGGTGCCCCTATGTACCAGGAATGTGATAGCCAGAACTCCCCTGAGAGTGGTGAGGACTCTCCGGAATTTCCCTTATCAGTATTGGCAGGGGAGACTCAAGAAACTGGAGAGGAGCCCACCTCCTCAGACGAAAACCTACCGTCTGTGGAGTTTTCTGATCTTGAGGTTCACAGGGAAAACTTTGCCACAGAACAGTTGAAAGACCCCGCCCTAATAAAGGCACGGGAAAACGTAGTGAAAATAGATGGCGAGTTAGTGAACCCAGATAATACCTGCACTTACCCATACTTCAGCGTAGAGAAGGACCTACTGTATCGGGTGGCAAAAAGGGCAGAAGAAACCGTTGAGCAGCTTGTGGTGCCCAAACCTTACAGGAAGTTGGTGTTGGAGTTGGCCCATGGGCACATTCTTGGAGGTCATCTGGGGACAGAGAAAACCCGAGAGAGGGTATTACAGAGATTCTATTGGCCGGGGGTGATGAAGGACATAGAAAATTATTGTTCCTCCTGCCCTGTGTGTCAGAGGTCGGCCCCGATGCCACATTTCCGTAGCCCGCTGGTCCCTCTACCCATCATTGAGGTCCCGTTTGAGAGGATCGCCATGGATTTGGTAGGTCCTATAATCAAGTCCGCTAGGGGGCACCAGTACATATTAGTTATAATGGACTATGCCACCCGTTATCCAGAAGCGATCCCTCTCCGAAATACCTCGGCCAAAACCATAGCCAAAGAGCTATCTCTTGTGTTTAGCCGGGTGGGTATTTGTAAAGAACTGCTTACGGACCAAGGTACACCCTTTATGTCCCGGGTTATGAAGGAGCTGTGTAAATTGTTCAAAGTGACGCAATTACGTACATCTGTGTATCACCCCCAAACCGATGGGCTGGTTGAAAGGTTCAACAAAACCCTAAAACAAATGTTGAAGAAAGTGGTGGATAGAGATGGAAAGGATTGGGACTGTCTACTTCCTTATCTGATGTTTGCTATTAGGGAGGTGCCCCAATCCTCTACGGGATTCTCCCCCTTTGAGTTACTGTATGGGAGACACCCAAGAGGGCTGTTGGATATTGCCAAGGAAACTTGGGAAAGTGAGAGTTCTCCCCACAGGAGTGTGATTGAGCATGTCGCCCTGATGCAAGACCGAATTGCACAGGTAATGCCCATCGTGAAGGAACATTTGGCCCAAGCGCAGTTAGCACAGCAGAGAGTGTACAACCGTGCAGCCAAGACCCGTACCTTTTCCCCGGGGGATAGGATACTGGTACTTGTCCCTACGGTTGAAAGTAAATTCCTTGCCAAATGGCAAGGCCCCTACGAGATAATGGAAAAAGTGAGCGAAGTGAATTACAAGGTCAGACAACCAGGAAGGCGAAAGCCCGAACAGATCTATCACGTTAATCTGTTGAAAGCCTGGAGGGATAGAGAGTCCCTAGTCGCAGACACTTGGTCACCAGCTCAAACTGGTTGCGTGATTCCGGAGGTTGGAATAGCAGCCACCTTGTCACAACCCCAACAACAGGAGGTTAAGGAGTTTGTGCTTCGCAACAAGGAGGTATTCTCTGAGCTGCCGGGACAAACATCTGGGGTAGAGCATGACATCATTACCCCGCCCGGTGAAAGGGTGAAGTTAAAACCCTATCGGATCCCAGAGGCCCGACGGGAGGCAATACGGGAGGAAGTACAGAAAATGCTGAACTTAGGGGTGATAGAGGAGTCCCAAAGTGATTGGTCTAGTCCCATTGTGTTGGTGCCTAAACCGGATGGGAGCTGGCGATTTTGTAACGATTTTCGACAGTTGAACAAAGTTACAAAATTTGACACCTACCCCATGCCACGTATAGATGAGTTGATCGACCGGCTGGGAACAGCCCGATACATGACGACTCTTGACCTCACAAAAGGGTATTGGCAAATCCCCCTGGCCAAGTCGGCCAAAGAGAAAACCGCATTTGTAACCCCAGACGGGGCGTTCCAATATAAAAGAATGCCGTTCGGGTTACAGAATGCGCCGGCCACATTCCAGCGGAAAATGGACCAGATGCTGAGGCCCCATCGGAAGTATGCTGCGGCTTACCTGGATGACATAATTGTCCATAGCACAGATTGGGCCTCACATCTGCCAAAAGTGCAAGCAGTCCTGGACTCTGTTCGGGAAGCGGGGTTTACGGCTAACCCCAAGAAGTGTACCATTGGGCAGGAGGAGGCCAAATATCTTGGGTACACCATTGGGAGGGGAGTAATAAAACCCCAACTCAACAAAGTCGAGGCCATCCAGAGTTGGCCACGTCCCAACAGCAAGAAGCAGGTACGAGCCTTTCTGGGAATCGCTGGGTATTATCGGCGATTCATTCCCCACTTTGCTTCTAAGGCTGTGCCCCTAACCAACCTGACGAAGGGGAAAGGGTCGGTCATGATTAAATGGACCCCCGATGCTGAGGCAGCATTCCAATTCTTGAAACAAGCCTTATGTAGCCAGCCAGTGTTGTACTCACCCGACTTCTCTAAAGACTTTGTCGTACAAAGTGATGCGTCAGATGTGGGGTTAGGAGCAGTATTGTCCCAGGTCTGGAACGGGGAAGAGCACCCAGTCATTTACCTCAGCAGGAAGTTGAAGTCCCATGAGGTAAATTACGCCACCGTTGAAAAGGAGTGTTTAGCGGTGAAGTGGGCTCTAGATTCCCTTCGGTACTACCTGCTAGGTAGGCACTTTGACATGGTTACGGATCACGCTCCGTTAAAGTGGATGGCTCAAAACAAGGAAACAAATAGAAGAGTGAATAGGTGGTTCCTGGCCCTCCAGGAATTCAACTTCACAGTAAAGCATCGCCCTGGCGTTCAAATGGGGAATGTGGATGCTTTGTCTCGAGTACATGAATGCCTGATTGCTGGTGTTCCAACCCCGAGGTTAAAACAAGAGGGGGGGTATGTGACAGCAGGAAGGTAAAGTCACCTGGTTGCATCCAGGGGGGTAGATATATTTCGCCCAGATTCAGGCTTTACGCCGACTTATACAACTAGGTGGAGAGTTGTATAAGGCTAGTGGGCTCATGGATGACTCATACCTCTAGGGAGAGTGTGGGGCGTCGTACAGACAGGGAGTTGATGAGACCAGCTGAAGCTTGTCAGCTCATTTAGGCCTCTATAAGAACTCCCAGCTTCATTAGATGTTAGCTCATGCCTGGAACCAGACCTGTGTGGACTGTCTAGGGAGAGTGAACCCCTGTGCGGTGAGACAAAGCCTGTGTGGCTATTTGCTTGGACATTTAAAACCAGGGACTTAGGGACTAGGACAGCACTAGGCTGATCCCAGTTGTTAGTTAGGAAACCTGTATGTTTAGTCAGAGGTCAAGTTGACCAGGATTTATTTTGTTTATGTTTCTTTTGCTTTGCTGTGTTTTGTCACTGTAAATAGAAAATAAACCGCACCTTTTTGATTTTGAAAACCACAACCTCCGTTTGCTGGGCCTGTTTTTGTGTGGGGAGCCCATCTCGGGGGTCACACACACCCGCTGCCGAGCTAACCCCCTCACAAAATATATATATATATATATACACATCACAACATATGGTGGGCACAGAGTATGTAATGTGCAACATATTGTAAAGTGTGCCACAGTCAGGAGTATTACAAAGGGTACTACAGGGTGCAGGGGTCCAGTGTGTGCTCCTTACATTGGTACCGGTAGTCAGTGGGAACAAGAATGTTTCTTACATTGGTGGACAGTTGGAGGAAGAACATCTTTTACGTTGGTAGTAAGTAAAGAGAAAAAGGTCTCTCACATTGGAGGTCTGTGGGGGATGGAATGTCTCTTACATTGGAGGCCAGTGGGGGACAGAATGTCTCTCACATTGGAGGTCAGTGGGGGACACAATGTCTCTCACATTGGAGGTCAGTGGGGGACACAATGTCTCTCACATTGGAGGTCAGTGGGGGACACAATGTCTCTCACATTGGAGGTCAGTGGGGGACACAATGTCTCTCACATTGGAGGTCAGTGGGGGACACAATGTCTCTCACATTGGAGGTCAGTGGGGGACACAATGTCTCTCACATTGGAGGTCAGTGGGGGACACAATGTCTCTCACATTGGAGGTCAGTGGGGGACACAATGTCTCTCACATTGGAGGTCAGTGGGGGACACAATGTCTCTCACATTGGAGGTCAGTGGGGGACACAATGTCTCTCACATTGGAGGTCAGTGGGGGACACAATGTCTCTCACATTGGAGGTCAGTGGGGGACACAATGTCTCTCAGATTGGAGGTCAGTGGGGACGGAAGGTCTCTCACATTGGAGGTCTGTGGGGGACGAAAGCTCTCTCACATTGGAGGTCTGTGGGGGACGCAAGGTCTCTCACATTGGAGGTCTGTGGGGGAAGCAAGGTCTCTCACATTGGAGGTCTGTGGGGGACGCAAGGTCTCTCACATTGGAGGTCTGTGGGGGACGCAAGGTCTCTCACATTGGAGGTCTGTGGGGGAAGCAAGGTCTCTCACATTGGAGGTCTGTGGGGGAAGCAAGGTCTCTCACATTGGAGGTCTGTGGGGGAAGCAAGGTCTCTCACATTGGAGGTCTGTGGGGGACGGAAGCTCTCTCACATTGGAGGTCTATGGGGGACGGAAGCTCTCTCACATTGGAGGTCTCTGGGGGACGGAAGCTCTCTCACATTGGAGGTCTATGGGAAAGCAGTTTTGTACTTGCCATGTGCTGACTTGTGGAAACTTCAACTCCTTTGGTGTGTTGAATATTCCAAGGCTCTTTCGAAAACCTTTCAAAACTCAACCAAAGATGATTGAAGTTGGGACATGGGGTACTGAATCATGAGCACTCTAATAGCTGATTTTGAAGGGGATTTTTGAGTGGGATGTTGAATATCAGACAGACCCTATGTAATATCTCCATGACTCCCCCAAGATGGCCCTGGGTAGACATCTCCATTCCACCCTTGGGTTAGGGACATGATCAATGCTAGTGGTTTAGGCATAATTGGATGTCTGTTGTTAATGTAAAACGAGACTAGATGGTCTTGTGGGGTCCACTAGGTTATGGATTGTTGTAGAGATCCGTTATCCCACCACATATTGCAAGGTAACTCCACTTTCATGAAAAAAAAATGGCACATTAAAAAAAAAAATCACTCTAAACAGGACATTGTTTCAGATTCCTACCTCTTCTTCTCCCAAGGAATAGCTCTTTGTTGGACAAAGTTTATTAAAATCTTTGTAATATACATTCATCACCTGGAGGGGAGTGCTTATTTTTTTTTCCAAGAAAAGTGGAGTAACCTTTTAAATACAGAAAAATCCACCCATGGGGGAAAGCTGGAGTAGTGGTCAAAGGCATTGGAGGGGAGACGGTCCCTGGAGCACGCAAGACTTTTCTGGCTTCCCTCCATGTAATAATAATGTCCCCCAAGAGGAGATTTAGTCTGATGTAGCTGGGTAAAAGAGCGATTAGCGTGTAATACTCTTTAAAGTGACTGAGATTGTATTAGCTTAGCATCTAGGCCTGTAGCCGTGTAAAATGAGGTGTCAGACATCCATTCCCTGACATGACGTAGAATGCTGGCAAGGTTATATAATCCGATAACAGGAAGGTTCACTCCTGGGTTTTGTTTAGAAGCTTGCAGATGCTTTAAAGCTATTCTAGGTTCTAAACAAAAGCAAGGAAGGCGAAATCCAGCTTTTAGGAGAGGAATGGTTTGTAAGAGGTAGAGAAGGCATGCCAATATGATTGGTTTGAAAAAGGGCATCTGCCCATCAGACTGTATAAGCAGGACCCACTTAAACGATCCGATTCAATTCTATGCAGTCAGGCTGTAGTTAAAGCGGAGTTCCACCCAAAAATGGAACGATCGCTTTTCGAATACCCCCCCCCCCCCTCCGGTGTCACATTTGGCACCTTTCAGGGGAGAGCGGGGAGCAGATACCTGTCTAATACAGGTATTTGCTCCCTTTTCTGGGCACAGATCGCTGCAGCATTCGTGGCGATCTATGCCAGGTTCGCCCCCCCCCCCCCGCTGTCTTCTAGGAAACACAGATTCCAGAAGACAGCAGGGACCAGTGAGATCACGCGGCGTGACTCGCGTATGCACAGTAGGGAACCAGGCTGTGAAGCCGAAAGGCTCCACTTCCTGATTCCCTTACTGAAGATGGCGGCTTCGGGTGAGGACATCGCGGGCGCCCTGGACAGGTAAGTGTCCTAATATTAAAAGTCAGCAGCGCCCATGGATTAGATATTTGACAACTGATCCCAGGACGATTATTACTTGGATGCAGTCCTGAGGATTGCTGTGCTGGGCACGGAGCCACAGTTCTTCCTCCCTCCCAATTTTTCCTTCTTTGTTTTTCCTTTAGTCTCGTTCCTTTCTTTTCTTTGTTCCAACCCTCTTTGTTATTTTTATGGTTAGGCTTTAATTTTCGTCTTTAGCCTGCTCACCTTCGGTGATGCTTGGCCTTGAGGGGCGTGGGGTGCCCCCGTGACTGGAGGTGTTGGATACCCCCCCGATAGACAGGTGGGGAGATGGTTCTTCCAGGGGGAGGGGGGGGCGGGTGGTGCTCTATGTTCTATGATATTGGGTATACTACGGGACATGGTCCAAGTAGCAAAGTGTATTGTGTAACAGAACTGTGAAAATGGGCTATGCATGCTATGAGAGGAGGTTTCCTCAAGTATTCCGGTACACGGATAGGTCACCCTGATGAGGTAGTATATTTCATGATAAGGCGAAAGTTTTGTTTGTAAAACTTTAATAAAAACTATTGAAACATAAAGCCGTGTACACACGATCGGTTTTACTGATGAAACCAGTCTGGACTTTTTTCATCAGACAAACCGATCGTGTATGGGACCCATCGGTCTTTTTTCCATCGGTTTTAAAAAATAGAACATGTTTTAAATTTTTCCGATGGATCAAAAACCGATAGCAAATTCCGATCGTCTATGGGCAAGTCCATCGGATAAAAAAACCCACGCATGCTCAGAATCAAGTCGACGCATGCTCAGAAGCATTGAACTTAATTTTTCACGGCTCATCGGAGTGTTTTACGTCACCGCGTTTGGGACGGTCGGTTTTTTGACTGATGGTGTGTAGGCAAGACTGATGGAAGTCAGCTTCATCAATCCATTGGTTTAAAAACCATAGGAAATCTGATCTAGGGCCGAAACAACGAATCGATTAATCGTCAACTAATTGATTATGACATTAATCGATTACTATTTTCATAATCGATTAATCGGCCAGTAACATAATGGGGTTAAAAAAAAACTAAAATTAGCCCTTTATAGTACAAAAAGAGCAAATTGCTACTGTAAATATTACTTTCACTGTCCCACAGTAAAAAATGAACCCCTTACAGTAGCGATTATTTGCTCTTTTTGTACTCATTTTAGTTTTTTTAAACCCCATGTTACTAAACATCTCAGGCCCGGGCACACCTGTGTTTTTTGGTGCTTTTTGCAGAAACACACTACAGTTCATTTACATGGTTTCCTATGGGACACATTCACATTCATGATTTTTTCAGCTGCTGCGTATCTGGAAAGGGCAAGGACTTTTTTTAACGCATAACGGTGCTCTTTTGTTTTTTTTGGTTCAATATACTTCAATGGAGAAGCTGCAGAAAAGCATGTAATGTGTTTTTGCGGCAATTTGTGTTTTTTAATCTGCCCAACAATTTGGCCCAAAAAAATGTAAAAATACAAATCACAGCAAAATCACTTTTTTTTTTTTAAGGTTGTTAACCGATTAATCGATTAGTTGGCCGATTATTGTTTCGATTAATCGATTATGAAAATAATCGTTAGTTGCAGCCCTAATCTGATCGTGTTTACAGGCTTAAAAGTCAGCAGCTACAGTATTTGTAGCTGCTGACTTTAATTTTTTTTTTTTCTTTTTTTGGCAGAACTCCGCTTTAATTATCTTGTACATAATTCACATCTTGTCCAGTTCTTTTTTTTTTATTACTCATGGATATGCGATGTGGGATGGGGGTGATTAAACTTAAGCAGTAGGCGCATTTGCAATAAGTTGCGCCAGTCCAAAACTGTATTTTAGGGCATATAAATAAAACAAAATGCAGCGCTATGTGATAATAACCTTTCTAGTGTAAATACCAGGAATAGATGCCGTGAACAATTACGTCCAAGTTTTGAGAAAAAACAATAATTTCCAAATAAACCAAAAATCTTTGTGTCAATCAAGTTCACCGTGAACTAATTCATTAATATCGAAGTATCATCAAATATCAAAAAAATTCTACATTTTCAACAAGCCCACAGTAAAAAAGGTATATGTTGGGAAAAAAAAAAAAAAAAAAAAAAAAAAAAAATATATATATATATATATATATATATATATATATATAATAATGTTCCATAAGGTGACTCTTGTGATGATGATCCAGGTAATAAAAACACACGTGCTCCCCCCCCCCCCCCCCTCTTGTGTGACTGTGTGCTCATCTCAAGGAGTGTGACCGCACAATCAAGTTTGGTCTACAAAAGCAGCTTAACCACCTCTGGGCTCTAAGTATAACGGGCTTTGCAGGATCCCCCAGGTATAATCCAGAGATGTCCTCAATTTAAAGTAAGAAAGAGGCTAGATAGTGCATTATCGTTTGAGTATAAATTTATTGTAGGTAAAAAGCACACTTCACAGCTTCCAGCGCACCAAACTATTGAAAACATTCAGTATAAAAAAATCCTCTCCAAACGGCTTGCAAACTTGTGTGTATCAGCAGCTTGCTCAGAGAGCATGTAACTGTCTCCTCCACCATCCTGGCCCCTCCCCTACGTGTGACGACACAGGGCTAATCCCGTGTCTTCCTCAGGGGGATCTGATTGGATGGCGGAAGCTGCTGGAATATAAACAGTGTCGGCGGCCATTAAAGTGAAGCTATATGCGCCATTTTGTTGTGGTCTGTCTGAACCATAAACTACGGCAGCGGCCATGTTAATGAAGCCGCGGACCGCCAATAATCATGCTGGCTACAAGAACCAGATAAACACTATGGCGGCCATGATATTGTAGCCTCAACATGCGCCATATGATTGCGGGATAGCTCAGTAACCCCAAGATCAATATAATGTTCATTCCCTCACTAAATACAGGACAGGGAGCGCACACAAGAATGAAGCCCCTTAGAGAGGAAAACAATGTGTATATACCATTCCCTAATTCATTATTACAATACTGATCCACTATTAACCCTAATGATACAGCAGGTAGCTGGATAATATACCACTATTAACCATATAATGATGCATTATATGGTTTGCTGGATAATGACATACAGCTGTAAAATTACAGACTAACATCTAATATTCATCGATAGAAACAACAAGGAAATCAAATAAAACAAAACACTTTTTTTAAAATAAAAATTACATAAAATAGCCCAAATTAACCGAACCAAAAAACAGGAAATTAATCTTTCCCAAAGATCCTAGGAGTATTCCTAGGTGATAGTACTACAACTATATATATAAAAAAAAAAAAGCGGGAGATTACAGTTTACATAGACCAAACACAGAACAAGTACATAATGTCATAAACTGTACCCGAATCCCAATTAGACTCTATATAGAGGAAAGGTGATGGCTAGCTACAAAAGTTTGGTATTAATTAAATACTTTGATATTAAATTATTTCACTGTGAACTTGCTTGACACAAAATGTTTTGGTTTATTTGTATATTTTTGTTTTTTTCTCAAAACTTGGATGTAATTGTTCACGGCATCTATTCATGGTATTATCACATAGCGCTGCATTTTCTTTTATTTATATACTTTTTTTCACCTATTATGGGATTGTGATTAATGCTAAGCTGCTGTGAATTGGTTTTCTATCCACATTTATAGTTTTTATTTTTCAACACTACACCTGATGGTAATTTAAGAACAAAAGATGATTAGGATAGCCGCACTCCAATCCAACGTAGCTTTATTGTAAAAATGGAAACAGGCACTACAAGTCACAGCAACGAACCTAGAACAGCTGACGCGTTTCACACTACACTTAGTGTTTACTCATAGCTGATGGTAGTTGCAACCTAAGTTGGTCATCTCTGATGGTAGCTCGCAAGATTTCTATCTATCTATCTATATTGTATTTTAGGGCATGGCAGCCCACTTTTATTCAATAAACTGAAAGTTGCCCACACAGGGGTTGCTTCCACACAATGTGCACAAATGAAGATACCGAGCCACCTGGCTCACTTGTTGACAGCACTGCTGCTCCACTTACTAGTCCCTTTTGACTGTGTTGTCCAGCTCTCCTGGAACACTTGGCTCTCTAGCCTTTAGTCGCAATGCCCCGCTGCACTGTCTACCTCTGGCCTATGAATTGGGGTTCTCCTGACACCCCGATAGGAGCCGACCTGACTCCTGGAACTGAGACCCGCTGGCTTCTGGCTGAGCACTCTAACCCCTCGATGAGACCTCTGTCTCTTGGCTTCTGGCTGGGGCCCGCTGACCCCGGATTAGATCTTCCACTGGGAGCGGTCTCCAAACTGGGAGCTCTGAGATATTCTTAGACCTGAGTATCTAATGAGCCTGCACATTTGTGTAGTCAGCCAGGTTGCAGGCGTCTAGCAAAACCCAGACACAGGATTGAATGTTCCAATCCAGAACTACAGAATCTGGAGAAATCCTAAAACCCAGCTTTCTCCACTCAGAAATTATAGTTCTGAACCTCGAATTAATCCTGAATGCAAATCATGTGTCACACTTTCCTATATTCTTACAGTGACTGGGCCTCCCTCCGTTACAGTGAATACAAAAATACTGTGTTTTTTTTTAACCACTTGCCGACCGGCTCACGCCGATATACGTCAACAGGATGGCACAGCTGGGCAGATCAACGTGTGTGTATATATACGTTGCCCTTTAAGAGACGGCATTGTGGGCGCGCGTGCCCGCCGCAAGCTCCGTGAGTCCGACCGCGGGTCCCGCGGACTCGATATCCGCGGGGATGCCCGCGATCGTCTCACGGAGAGGAAGAACGGGGAAATGCTGATGTAAACAAGCATTTCCCCATTCTTCCTAGTGACAGGACGCTGATCACAGCTCCCTGTGATTGGGAGCGGTGATCAGTGTCGTGTCATACATTGCCCATCCCCCTACAGTTAGAAAACATTCCTAGGACACACTTAACCACTTCAGCGCCCCCTCCTGGTTAACCCCTTCCCTGCCAGTGTCATTTTTACAGTAATCAATGCATTTTTATAGCACTGATCGCTGTAAAAATGACAATGTCCCAAAATGGCGTCAAAAGTTTCCGATGTGTCCGCCATAATGTCGCAGTCACAATAAAAAATCACTGATCGGCCGCCATTACTAGTAAAAAAAAAAAAAAAAAATATTAAAATGCCATAAAACTATCCCCTATTTTGTAGACGCTATAACTTTTGTGCAAACCAATCAAACGCTTATTGCGGATTTTTTTTTTTTTTTACCAAAAATATGTAGAATACGTATTGGCCTAAACTGAGGGAAAAAAATGTTTTTTTAAATATTTTTTTGGGGATATTTATTATAGTAAAAAATATAGCATTTTTTTCCAAATTGGTGCTTTATTTTTGCTTATAACGCAAAAAAAAAAAAAACGCAGAGGTGATCAACTACCACCAAAAGAAAGCTCTATTTGTGGGAAAAAAAGAACGTCAATGTTGTTTGGGAGCCACGTCGCACGACCATGCAATTGTCAGTTAAAACGACGCAGTGCCGAATCGCAAAAAGTGCTCTGGTCTTTCGGCAGCCAAATGGTCTGGGGCTGAAGTGGATAAGAAGGCTTTATTGTACTTTGCACTGGTTCAGTGGAACGCTAGTTCCATTTGTACCTCTGCACCCTAAACTTCTGGGTTAGACTTTCTCATTGGTTTGCAAGCCCTACAACATGGAAGCCATCCTTGTACTGCACTGATGATGGTTGTATATGGTTTTAAAATGAATGGCTCTTTATTATTGGGTTGTATTTGTAATATACACCAATGGTTCTGGATGTACAGATAGTTAAGGGCATAGAGCAATTATTTGCATGGTTCTGCCCACTGTTCAGAAATAATCGCCTTTTTTGTGAAGGCATGTGACATTTGAGAATCTTCTTCTCTAGGAAAGTTCCCTATATTTGTTATGTTTTATATTGTAACATATCAACCAAGAAATACAAAAACAGTGTGAAATGTCTTGCATTTTATCCTTGTGTGGAGCCCTCCTAGCCTCAGACACTCGGTTCTTCTTGTGATACAGCTAATGGTTTGTCTTTATTCCCCCTTTGATGTACCTATCAGGTCTATAGTGTTTATGTTGTCATACTATATGTATAAAGGGGAGTGTACTGAACTTGAATCTGTTAGGACCTATGTCGACAAACTTTTGTTTGCATTCTCATCCAAGTCTATAAGAATGCAAAACCCACCCACCCTGTTTCTCCAGTGTGAAAGCCCGAGGGCTTTCACACTGGAGCGGTGCGCTAGGAGGACCGCTCCAAAAGTCCTGCTAGCCGCATCTTTGGAGCGGTGAGAGGAACGGTGTGTTCTCCACCGCTCCTTCCCATTGAAAGCAATGGGAAACCGCGGCTATACCACCGGCAATGCGCCTCTGCAGACGCGCATTGTCGGCGGTATTAACCCTTTTTTGGGGGTTAAAACCGCACCGCTAGCGGCCAAATACCGCCAAAATTCCAATGGTATAGCGGCGCTATACCGCCAGCGCACCTCCCGCCCCAGTGTGAAAGGGGCCTAAGGCCCAGGAATGTACAAGTTGTTTTGAATGAAGTCTTTGACCAATCTCTGGGCTATAACAATAGTGGGGTGCTCCTCTTCCAGCTATTCTTCAACATAGTGCTCCAAGGGCCAGACCACACCCCCTGTACTCAAAAGAGCTGCCTACCAAAAAAACATCTCACACTGTCACGTACCTTGTGATGGGAGCCCAACGTGCAGGGAGCGGCCTCTCGTAAACCCCTGGCTCGAGAGCCCCTGATAGAGCAGACAGAGGCTCAGGAGGACAGGGGGCACAAGTGCCTGGCAGGTAAGCAGGATATTGGGTAGTTGCGGCAGCAGATGGTGCACGGCAAACTGGAACAGTCCGAAGATAGCTGGAAGGTGCACAGTAGGACTAATCAGAATGCAGACGGCAGGCAGATGTATAAAAGTCCCAGATCAGACTGCGGAAACAAGGTGGTGTATTGTAGTACAGGCTGAGGTGTGCTGTAGCTCAGGCACAGGTGCAGGGTAGTTCAGGCAGAGGTGCGCTATGATTCAGGCAGAGATGCACGGTGGCTTCAGGCAGGGTGCACTGTAGTTCAGGTGGAGGTGCCTTATAGTTCGAGCAGACCGATGGGTCGGACCAGCAGGCGACTAGGTACAGGGATGACCAAGAGAGTTGTCAGAGCAAGCCGAAGTCGGGGCGGGCAGCAATCGGGGTTAACAGAGACAAGCCGGATCAGATAACAGGAGTACAGGAATCAGAAGTCAATAGCAGGGGTCTCGGGAACGCTGTAGACCAGACAGCAAGAAGCAAGGTAGGCAGATAGTTTAAATACCTTGTTTGGCGCCAAATGCTGTCACCGCGCGCGCTCCCGCGAACGCACGCGCGCGCGCTCCCGTGAACGCGCACGCCCGCGCACGCCGATCGCGCTATTGTGCACGCGCATGCGCGGAGTGGACCTATGGAGTGTAGACAATCTCCTGGCGGCACTGTTGCCAGGCAGATTGTAAAAACGCCTTTCCTGACATTGCCCCCCCCCCCAAGGGGCAGCCTCCGGATGCCCAACTGGGCCACTTTGTCTGGGTGAGATCTCTCAAAGTCCTTGATTAGCCTTTCCGCGTGGACATTCATCTCTGGCTCCCATGAGTTTTCTTCTGGGCCGTAACCCTTCCATTTCACCAGGTATTGGATCTGGTTTCGTCTTCGTCTACAACCCAGAATGGACTCAACCTCAAATTCCTCTTCTCCATCGATAAGCACGGGTTCGGGAGGATTGATGTCCCGATCTGTAAAGGGATCGGGGACCGTGGGCCTAAGCAGGGCTACATGAAAAACTGGGTGGATCCGGAAGGACTCAGGCAGTTTCAATTCGTAAGCTACCTCGTTAATCTTCCTTGTTATAGGGAAGGGACCCACGAATTTAGGGCCCAACTTCTTGGATGGGCATGCCAATTTTAGATTCAGGGTAGAGAGCCAAACTTGGTCCCCAGGTGCCAGGTTGAGCTCCCCTCTCCTCTTCCTGTCGAAAATTTCCTTGTTGTAGCTTTGTGCCTTAGTCATGGTCTCCTGGAGAAGTTTATTGTTGGTGGAGAAGAAATTTAGAGTTTCCTGGGCGGCTGGTACCGGACATTCGGGCATGTTGTTAGATAGAAATAATGGGTGAAACCCGTAGTTTGCGAAAAATGGGGATTGCTTGATGGCAGAATGAACAGAGTTGTTGTAGGCAAACTCAGCAAGAGGCAAAAGAGGGGCCCAATCGTTCTGGGAGAAGCTTGAAAAGCAGCGCAGGTACTGCTCGAGCGTTTGAGTGGTGCGTTCTGTTTGGCCGTTGGTTTGGGGATGGTATGCTGAGGAAAAGAACAGATCGATCTTCAGTGATTTACATAGTGCTCTCCAAAATCTTGATGTAAACTGTACCCCCCGGTCAGATGTAATGTTAGCAGGTACACCGTGCAGCCTTACTATTTCCCTGATGAAGATCTTTGCAGTCTCAGAGGCCGAGGGGACGCCCCTCATGGGTAGGAAATGGGCCATCTTGGAGAGTCTATCCACCACTACAAAGATGGTCGTAAAGTCTTCTGATGGAGGTAGTTCAACTATGAAGTCCATTGAGATCATCCTCCATGGCCTCTCCGGGACGGGTAGTGGTTTTAGTAACCCCCAGGCTCTGGTTTTGCTGTTTTTGTTCTGGATGCAGGTGGTACAAGATTCCACATAGCGCTTGCAATCTTGGGATAATCGTGGCCACCAGAATGTCCGCTGGAGAAGTTCGGAAGTTTTGTACACACCGAAGTGGCCGGCTAACTGGTGGTCATGACAGGATTTCAAGACGGCCACCCGAAGTTGTTGAGGTACAAAAATCTTGTCCTTGTTCCACAGCAGACCGTCTTTAGACTGTAGGGCAAGGCCAGGAACTGGGCATGGTCCTGAGGAGGCCTGTCTGATTTGGGACAGGAGGTCCTCTTGTAACAGGAGGAAGTTACCGGGAGGTAGAATGGTATCCGGAGGGGAAAGGACCTTAGGTTCGGCAAACATCCGGGAAAGGGCGTCCGGTTTGGTGTTCTTTGATCCGGGTCGGTACGTGATGTGAAACGAAAATCGGGTAAAAAAGAGTGCCCACCTGGCCTGGCGTGGTCTCAGTCTCTTGGCAATCTTTAAGTATTCCAAGTTCTTATGGTCGGTATAGATCAGAATAGGATGTGCTGCTCCTTCCAGGAGGTAGCGCCATTCCTCAAGTGCGGACTTTATTGCCAGAAGTTCCCTGTCCCCGACGTCGTAGTTTTTCTCGGCCTCTGTTAGTTTACGGGAGAAGAAGGCTACTGGATGCAATGCGGCCTTTGGGCCTTGTCTCTGGGAAAGTATTGCTCCAACTGCCACTTCAGAGGCATCCACCTCCAAGATGTAAGGTAAGGCCGGGTTAGGGTGCTTTAGGACAGAGGCCGAGATGAACAGATTCTTAAGGTTAGCGAAGGCGGCCTGAGCTTCGGGGGACCAGTGAAACCGGTTACCTTGTTTAGTTAAGTTGGTAATGGGGGCAATGATAGAGGAGAATCCTTTAATGAATTTCCGGTAGAAGTTCGCAAAGCCCACGAAGCGTTGGATCCCCTTCTTATCGCTGGGGGCTGGCCAATCCAGAATGGCCGTGACCTTCTGAGGGTCCATCTTAATACCCTCTACCGAAATGATTAGCCCTAGGAACTGAATATCTTGTTGTTCGAATGCACATTTCTCGGGCTTGGCGTACAAACCATGTTGGCGAAGTCGGGCCAATACCTTCCGGACGTGTTCACGATGGTCGGTTAAGGAGGAAGAGAAGACCAGGATATCGTCTAGGTAGACGATAACGAACAGATCTAGGTAGTCTCTAAAAATATCGTTTATGAAATGTTGGAACGTGGCAGGGGCATTGCATAGCCCGAAGGGCATGACCAGGTATTCAAAGTGCCCGAATCTGGTGCGAAACGCTGTTTTCCATTCATCACCGCTCCGAATGCGGACTAAGTTGTAGGCGCCGCGGAGGTCCAGTTTAGTGAAAATGGCTGCTGTCCCAAGTCTTTGAAAAAGTTCGGGTACTAATGGCAGGGGATACCTATTTTTAATAGTTATTTTATTCAGGGCTCTGTAATCCACACAGGGGCATAGGGAGTGGTCCTTCTTTTCTACAAAGAATATACCGGCTCCGGCAGGAGAGGTGGAGGGACGTATGAATCCATTCTCTAAGTTGTCATCCAGATACGTCTTGAGAGTTCCAAGCTCTAGTTCAGATAAGGGGAAAATTCTTCCAAAAGGGACCTCTGCCCCCGGAAGAAGGTCAATAGGGCAATCGTAGGGCCTGTGCGGAGGTAGAGTCTCCGCGCCCTTCTTGCTAAAGACATCTAGAAAGTTGTGATAGGCCTCCGGGACCAGCCGCCGGTTCTCCATATCACTCCCCAGACAAAGTAATGGGGACGAGGTGTCGGATGGTGCTGGAAAACAGTGTTCACGGCAATAGAGAGATGGAAAGCGAACCTCTCCAGTGTTCCAGTCGATCTGAGGATTATGAGCTTTTAGCCATGGTATCCCCAAGATAATTGGGAAGAGAGGGGATTCTATAATGTCCAAGCACAATAGTTCTTGATGCTTGTCCGCAGTGGTTGTGCGCAGGGGAATAGTCTGCTGTGTCACTGGTCCTGATCTGATGGCCGATCCGTCGGCAAGGTGGACCGTGAGTTCTTTAGGTCTGGGCCTCAAAGGGACTTGATGTTTCAAGGCGAAGGAAAGGTCCATGAAGCCGCTGCAGGCACCGGAGTCAATAATGGCGGGAGTCCGGATGTTCCTTCCTGGGAGCTGTAGAGAGATGGAAACGATCAGGTGAGCGGAATGGTTAGGCAGAACAGGCGAGACAGTAGAGGAGAGGTGGCACTTACGCAGTTTAGCGGGGCACATCCTCACGTAATGTCCTGAGTCCCCGCAGTAGAGGCAGAGGTTGTGAACCCGGCGTCGCTGGCGCTCCTCCGGAGTAAGTGAAGGTCGGATCAACCCCAGTTGCATGGGTTCAGAGGCATCGGTAGTGGAGCGTGGGGAGGTCGAAGAAGCGGAATGAGGAGGATAGGGTACCCGTGGCAACATCCATACTGGACGGGATGGTCCCGCTGACCGTTCAGCTCTACGCTCCCTTAGTCGCCTGTCGATCTGAATAGCTTGAAGGATCAAGGCATCGAGCGTGTTCGGTATACCGACCCGGGCCAACTCGTCCTTTAAGGGCTCAGATAGTCCCAGCCTGAATTGGTGTCGCAGGGCGGCGTCGTTCCAGCTGGTATCGGCGCTCCAGCGCCTAAAGTCCGATACATAGTCTTCAGCGGCTCTGCGACCCTGCTGGAGAGAGCATAATGCTGCTTCGGCGGTAGCGGCCAGTTGAGGGTCCTCATAGAGGAGGTCCATGGCCTGGAGGAAAGTACTTAGTTGGTCAAGGCAGGTGTTTTTCTGTTCCAGGAGGCGGTGTGCCCAGGCCTGAGGTTCACCGGACAATAGGGCTATGACAAAGCCCACCTTGGTAGATTCCAGGGAGAAGGTCCTGGGCTGTAGCGCGAAGAAAAGTTCGCAGGCGTTACGAAAGGCCCTGTACTTGCCGCGGTCCCCAGAGAACCTCTCCGGAGTAGGGACCCTGGGTTCAGGTGGCAACATGACAACCGACGGTGCAGGTGAGGTACCTGATGCGACAGGTGCTGAGGTAGCCAGGGTCTGGACACGCTCCTCTAGCCGGGTATATCCCTCTTGCAAACTCCTGACTGCAGCAGTAAGTCCGTCCAGGTGGCGGCATAGTTCCTCCATGGGAGAGGCCCCCTGCGTAGGCTCCGACATGGCTGTCTGGTACTGTCACATACCTTGTGATGGGAGCCCAACGTGCAGGGAGCGGCCTCTCGTAAACCCCTGGCTCGAGAGCCCCTGATAGAGCAGACAGAGGCTCAGGAGGACAGGGGGCACAAGTGCCTGGCAGGTAAGCAGGATATTGGGTAGTTGCGGCAGCAGATGGTGCACGGCAAACTGGAACAGTCCGAAGATAGCTGGAAGGTGCACAGTAGGACTAATCAGAATGCAGACGGCAGGCAGATGTATAAAAGTCCCAGATCAGACTGCGGAAACAAGGTGGTGTATTGTAGTACAGGCTGAGGTGTGCTGTAGCTCAGGCACAGGTGCAGGGTAGTTCAGGCAGAGGTGCGCTATGATTCAGGCAGAGATGCACGGTGGCTTCAGGCAGGGTGCACTGTAGTTCAGGTGGAGGTGCCTTATAGTTCGAGCAGACCGATGGGTCGGACCAGCAGGCGACTAGGTACAGGGATGACCAAGAGAGTTGTCAGAGCAAGCCGAAGTCGGGGCGGGCAGCAATCGGGGTTAACAGAGACAAGCCGGATCAGATAACAGGAGTACAGGAATCAGAAGTCAATAGCAGGGGTCTCGGGAACGCTGTAGACCAGACAGCAAGAAGCAAGGTAGGCAGATAGTTTAAATACCTTGTTTGGCGCCAAATGCTGTCACCGCGCGCGCTCCCGCGAACGCACGCGCGCGCGCTCCCGTGAACGCGCACGCCCGCGCACGCCGATCGCGCTATTGTGCACGCGCATGCGCGGAGTGGACCTATGGAGTGTAGACAATCTCCTGGCGGCACTGTTGCCAGGCAGATTGTAAAAACGCCTTTCCTGACACACACCCAATTCAGACATCCAATCCAAAACCGGGTTTCAACACTACTTTCTTTTTCATACATCATGGGACACAGAGTTAGGCTAATATTCATTACCTGCTGGGTTAAACTCCATCATCAGGTGAATTGACACTGGTAGACCAACGGTCTTTAGACAGGAAATGATCCCCTATATCAGGGCTCGACAAACCCCGGGCGCCAGGTCGCCATTGCGACTAGAATTAGCGACCTGGGGCAGCACAGCTGGGGAATCCTGTCTCTCCGTGCCCCCCTCCCCCCCTCTGCGCCGCGGGATCGCGTCGGGCCGCGCCGGCCGGTAATTGAGGCCGCGGCTTTGCGCTACTCACGTATGCGTTCGCTTCTGCGCGCGAGCTCGGCGGGACGGGGCACGTTCCTGGCTCCTAACTTTTTTAGCTGGCTCCTAGATTCCAAGCAAATTTGTCAAGCCCTGCCCTATATAACCCCTCCCATAAAGGAAGTTACTTCAGTTTTTTACCAGTGTCTGCAAGGTGGATGGCACGGTTGTTTGAGCTCTCTGAGCTCCATTTCTCTAGTCCCACAAACGGTTCTTAAATGAATCAAGGGATTGACTGATCTAATCCATTTGACACAGCCTTTATATGCTTAGATAAATGGTACCCAAGCCTCGCAAAGAAGACTTAAGATCCTGGGAGGTTTTCCCTGTAATGTGGCCTCCGGGCACTGGACCCTGCGAAGTGGAATCCTGGACACCACAGCGCTAAGGCATTCCTGCAGGGTGCTGTACAGGTCCAAGGGAGTGGACCCTAAACATGAAAAGGGTACCCAGTGCTTGAAGGTCCTCAAGTGACAGGAACCCACCGTGAAGGGTGAAGATTGGGCTCTTAGTTTCTAAGTTGCCCTGCGCTTGGACAGGTAAGTGAAATCCCCTTATTTACTTATTGTGGGGTGTCCCAGTGATTGTAACAATCAGTCAAGCTAGCTAGAGGCTGGACACCTGTGTGCGGTGACTATACAGGGGAGTTTTGGGCTAGCTGTGGGTGTTTGCAAAGTGTACCTTTTTTTGTGTCTGGCTGTTTTTTACCTGTATGATGGTGCACGATCATTCGTAGTTTGTTTGGTGGCCATGACGCACTCGGCTTCGCCGCACATGCGCAGTAGACTTATCTGGGCGCACAAACATTTGCGTTGTACGCCAATACAGTCACGCCCGTCTGCCGGGACCGCGCACGCACGAACGTTCCGGCGCACACCCAGCTTATTTAAGCTGTGTAGGCTAAGCATGCAGTGCTTCCAGAAGGCAGCTGTGGGACAGACTCTGAACAAGAACATGAACAGCGGTTCATTTATCCTTACCCGGGTCACGTGAGTCACCAAGTGTTGCTTGGCAGGCTTTGGGCCTTTCCGGATTGTTGCATAGGGTCTTGGTGAGCCCTATTAAAGGGTCTCCCTTCTGAGGTGTGTTAAATCTACACCCAGGTACTCCCTTTTTGTGGCTAATAAATGTCTTCAAAAAAGAGGAGCGGGGCTAACACTACAGGGAAGGGCACACCTATGTCGTCAGCAGTTCCTGATGAACCTAGTCGTATCACTAGTGTTGTATCCCCTGAAAGACCAGAGGCTTCCGGGCAATCTGAGCCGTTGCGCCTATCTGGTATTGTGCCTACAGTCAACGCTGCTGCTTCACCCTTTATCGCTAGGGATTAACTGTCCTCAGCCCTAGCCGGGTTAGAGCACAGGATTGCTGGCATGATTGCCTCCATCCCACAGGGTGGCAAGAAGCGTGACAGATCCCCCTCCCTGGAGCCTCCTAGTCTGGAGCAGGAATGGGTTGAGGATGGGGAAGAGCTAAAAGCTCAGGATTCAGTGAAGTGCCCGGCAGATGAGTCTGCTTCAGAGCAATATGGATAAAAAGAGTAGGGCTGGAGTCAGAAATTGGAGTCAGTATTAAAAGCTTCCTTTTCTTTGGCCAGTTCAGCTATTCAGCCAGCTCTTCAGGAATTGGTAACTGCCAGTCCGTAAAGGATCAGGTCAGACGACCTGATAGGCCTAACCAGGAGAATGATCTGCCTGAAAGTAAAGCCCTGTACACACCATCGGTTGTACCGATGAAAACAGTCTGAAGGACTGTTTTCATCTGACAAACCGATCGTGTGTGGGCCCCATCGGACTTATTTCCATTGGTGGAAAAAAAATCGAAGATGTTTTAAATTTTTCCGATGGGAAAAAAAAACGACAGGAAATTCTGATCGTCTGTGTGGAACTCCATCGGAGAAAAAAACCCACGCATGCTCAGACTGAATTAGGAGACGGGAGCGCTCGTTCTGGTAAAACTAGCGTTCGTAATGGAGATAGCACATTCTTCATGCTGTAACGGACTGAAAAGCGCGAATCGGCTCTCACCAAACTTTTACTAACACGCAGTAACACGAAATCAGCAAAAGCAGTCCAAAGTGTGGTGCCATTGGATTTGAACTTCCCATTTATAGTGCCGCTGTACGTCACGCGTTTGGGACGGTCGGAATTTTGTCTGATGGTGTGTAGGCAAGACTGATGGAAGTCAGCTTCATCGGAATTCCGATGGAAAAATCCATCGGAAATCCGATCGGGTGTACAGGGCTTAAGACAGATATTCCTCGAGTGCTGTGTTTTGCTGTTGACGCCTTTTTTAAAAAGGATTCAATAGAGCAGGTTTTTCGTTTGGCTCTCTTGTCTGTACATATTGTAGCAGAGCGTCCCTGAGAGAGACAGGAAAAGTCCTGTTCAGGGTTTATACATCTCCCAGGCTCCTCTCTTATACGTTTAGGGATCTCTGATCCAGTATCCAGTCCAGGTGTTGGTCCTCTCTCCCAGGTCAATTTAAGCTCACCTGAGCAGACAGCCTTTGCTCTGCCTGGGAAACACAGACAACGCTGGTCTGTGAGAGCAAGGAGGTTGGTGAAAACTGTTAAGCAGTTGATGTGGAAGCTGGCAAGCGGTAGGCTTGTCCAGCCTGGTAGTGAGGGCCTGTATATATCGTATAGTTGGAGCCGAGACACGGCTAGGGTTTTGTTTAATTGTTTTTTTGTTCTGTTTCTTTTCTGCACACTGTACAGCACCTGTCAATAGACTTTGTATATAGCACCAATAAACACAACACTGTTTTTCACTTATCCCATGGACTTGGTATCTGTGCCTGCTCATCCCAGGGAGCTTTTGTACCTGCTACCTGTCCCCCAGGTTACGTATGGTGGAGACTGCGACCAGCTGTAGTAAGTTACTATTTAAAAGGCCAGTACCTAAAGTGACAACATGGAGGAAATCCTCAAACAAATGCTGCTATCCAACGCTGCACAACAGCAAGCAAACACTGCACTGCAGCAAGCAAACGCTTTCGCACAGGAGCAAACCAAGGTGCTGTGTCAACAGATTGGTGCTGTACAGGAGAAATCAAAGAGGCTGTTTGAACAGCTTGCCACTGCTGCAAAATAGGAAAACCCTTACTGAGGTTGTGGAGATACTAGCAAAGGGGTCACCTGCGAAGATTAATGATATTGGAGACAAGCCCTCAGCCATCCATGTGGGTCGCTTTCTTTCTAAGATGACTGCAGATGATGATCCAGAGGCCTTCCTACTAACGTTTGAACGGACTGCTGAGAGGGAAGGTTGGCCTCAAACCCAGTGGGCAGGACTGATCACCCCCCTGCTTTCTGGAGAATCGCAAAAGTCCTACTATGATCTTGAGTCAGCAGAAGCGGGAGACTATGAGAAGGTCAAGCGGTAAATCCTGGCGCGACTCAGTGTCACATTGGCTGTTCGAGCTCAGCGGGTCCACAGCTGGTTCTTCCAAGATGAGAGGCCCCCAAGATCGCAGATGTTTGATCTAATCCACCTGGTGCAGAAATGGCTACAGCCGGAGTCCCTGTCTGCACCACAAATAGTGGAGCGTGTGGTCATGGACCAGTTCCTGAGGTCACTGCCAATTCCCCTGCAAAGGTGGGTGAGTCAAGGAGACCTCAAGTCGGCAGATAACCTGGTGGAGCTCGTTGAGAGGTACTTTGCTGCAGAGAACCTGGTCACTACCCCTACAGCCGCACAGACTTTCCACCCAAAGCCACGGTCTCCCCAGGCAACCGGTAAGACTGTTCCAGGGTAAGTGGGTGGTAAGCATGGCAAGGAAATGGGGGGGGAGGATTTTTGGTGCCAGGACTGAAGTTTGGCGTCCCAAACAAGGGAAGCCACTGCCTGTCAGCAAACCAAACTGGGGAAACATCAGGTGTTTTCGTTGCCAAGAACTGGGACATAATGCAGCAAACTGTCCATTGACAGATGAACCAATGCAGTGTTATCTATCTATTAGAAGGCAGTCTATGTTTGCTGCTGTTTCATGCGCTGCAGTGCCAAATGTGGGAAAACACATGTGTCAAATGACTGTTAATAATAAGCCTATTACGGCCTTGCTGGACTCTGGAAGTCTAGTTACTTTGGTTACAACTGAGATGGTTGAAACTGTGAATATTCATGCTAAAAAAGTTTCTGTGATCTGTGTACATAGGGATACCCAGGAGAATCCTATAGCCACTGTTCAGTTTAAAACTAGCTTAGGTACGGTGACCCATTCAGTCGGACTTGTGCCCCACTTGGTGCAAAAGGCAATCATTGGTAGGGACTTCCCTAAGTTTTGGGAACTGTGGGATCGTCCTGACTCAGTTGCAGAGCCAGAACTCCTGGCCACTACGGACATTGTGGGTTCAGGGGACTCCTCTCAGGGCTCTCCGGGTTATCCTTTCTCAGTTATGGCAGGAGAGCTGGAGGAGCCTGAAGAAGTCCCCACAACCAGTAGAGCTGGACAGACGTCTGCTGAATCTGAGCCTACGTTGGAGTTTGCTGACCTTAATGTGCACAAGGAAAATTTTGGTACTGAGCAGAGAAAAGACCCTACCTTTGCCAGGGCCTGGGAAAATGTAATGGTGATTAATGATGTACCTGTCGAACCAGGGGTCAGGCCCTGTTTTTTCCTTATTTCTGCAGCAATGTGGATTTACTGTATTGTGTATGTAAAACTAATGATGAAGTGGTTGAACAGTTGGTGGTCCCTAAGCCATACAGTTGGGTGGTGTTGGAACTTGCCCATGGGCACTTGCTAGGAGGCCATTTAGGGATTGAGAAAACCACTGAAAGGGTGTTGCGCAGGTTTTGCTGGCCTGGGATACAGAAAAATATTGAATTATTGTCAATCCTGTCCTGTGTGTCAGATGTCAGCCCCACAGCCCCACTTCCGAAGTCCTTTAGTGCCCGTGCCCTTTAAGAGGATTGCCATGGACCTTGTGGGTCCACTCCCCAAATCTGCCCGCGGTCATCAGCATATCCTCGTGATCATGGATTACGCTACCCGTTACCCCGAGGCCGTTCCCTTACGCACCGCGTCTGCTAAAAACATTGCCAAAGAGCAGTTTATGGTGTTCAGTCGGGTTGGTGTCCCTAAATAGACCAGGGCACCCCATTCATGTCACAAATAACTAGGGAGCTGTGCAAGTTATTTAAGGTGACGCAGTTGCGAACCTCGGTGTACCATCCTCAAATGGATGGCTTGGTGGAACGCTTCAATAAGACATTAAAGAGTATGTTAAAAAAGGTTGTTAACAAGGATGGGAAAAACTGGGACTTCCTGATACCATACTTGATTTTTGCCATCAGGGAGGTTCACCAGTCCTCTACGGGGTACTCGCCATTTGAGCTGCTTTATGGGAGACACCCTCTGGGACTCTTAGACATAGCCAAGGAAACTTGGGAGGGGGAGCAAACACCCCACAAAAGTGTCATCGAGCATATCGCTCAAATGCAGGACAGGATTGCAGCAATCATGCCGGTGGTAAAAGAACACTTATTGCAGGCCCAAGCAGCCCAACAGAGAATATACAACAGGGGGGCCCAACTCCGTGTTTTCTCACCTGGTGACTGGGTCCTCGTGTTAGTTCCCACTGTTGAGAGCAAGTTCCTGGCTAAGTGGCAGGGTCCCTTTGAAGTAATTGAAAGAGTTGGGGAGGTCAATTACAAGGTATATCAACCAGGTAAAAGGAAGCCCAAACATGTTTACCACATAAACCTGTTAAAGCCCTGGAAGGATAGACTGGCGTTAACTGCGAGGTCCCTCCCGGTAACGCCTAGGGATACCGAGTCCCCTCTGGTCCCTGAGGTCATGATTCCAGACACCCTGTCACATTCCCAAAAACAAGAAGCTAGGGAGTTCCTGATAAGGAATAGAAATTTTCAGAGTTACCTGGCACAACTTTAGCAGTTCAGCATGATATTGTTACTGAACCTGGGGTTCGTGTCAAGCTCAAACCGTACCGAATTCCTGAAGCGAGGAGAAAGGACATCAGTGATGAAGTTAAAAGAATGTTGGAGCTAGATGTCATTGAGGAGTCCAATAGTGACTGGTCTAGCCCCATCATGTTAGTCATAAAACCGGATGGTATTTGGAAGTTCTGTAGGTTCTGTAACGACTTCAGGAAGCCTAATGCAGTGACAAAGTTTGACACGTACCCAACGCCAGGGTAGACGAACTTATAGACTGGCTTGGCAAGGCTCGCTATCTGACCACTTTGAACTTGACAAAAGGCTATTGGCAAATACCCCTGACTGGAAGCGCCAAAGAGAAGACTGCATTTGTGAACCCGGAGGGTTCCTTTCAATATAAAAAGATGCCTTTTGGGTTGCAAAATGCCCCTGCGACATTTCAGAGGGCCATGGAAAGGACCGACAGTATGCAGCAGCCTATCTAGATGACATAGTGGTACATAGCACTGACTGGGTGTCTCACTTGCCACGTGTCCAGGCTGTCCTTGATTCCCTCTTCAAAGAAGGTTTTACGGCAAATCCAAAATTAAATTCCATTGGTCTAGAGCAGGGGTCTCCAAACTTTTCAACACGAGGCCCACATTGTAGATTTTACAAGTATTCGAGGGCCGAAAAAAATCAGTTATGTGCAAATTAATGAATCATCATTCCCATCAATAGTGTCCCCAGCAGAGTTTTCCCATCATCAGTGTCCCCAGCAGAGTTTTCCCATCATCAGTGTCCCCAGCAGAGTTTTCCCATCATCAGTGTCCCCAGCAGAGTTTTCCCATCATCAGTGTCCCCAGCAGAGTTTTCCCATCATCAGTGTCCCCAGCAGAGTTTTCCCATCATCAGTGTCCCCAGCAGAGTTTTCCCATCATCCGTGTCCCCAGCAGAGTTTTCCCATCATCAGTGCCCCCAGCAGAATTTTCCTCATCAGTGCCCCCAGCAGAATTTTCCTCATCCGTGCCCCCAGCAGAATTTTCCTCATCCGTGCCCCCAGCAGAATTTTCCCCATCAGTGTCCCCAGCAGAATTTTCCTCATCAGTGTCCCCAGCATAGTCTCCTGTACATATATGTCTGCAGATTTATGCCCATTTGCCTCTTGCTTCTTGTCACTGTAGGAGCCGACTTCAGCTCTCATGCACCTCCCGACTCCCGCCCGCTGCTACACACACAGGCTGTATGGTGGAAGGAATTCTAATGTAAATAGTGGGCGGGAAGCCGGGAGGTGCCACGCTGATGACGTCACCTCCTAGCAGCCAATCCACAGCACAGCACAACAGCCAATCCCCTGGCAGCACGGGAGGATGTGGGGGGGGGGGCGGCTTTGTATCCAGGCAGGGGCGGATCCAGAGTCTGGGCACTACCAGAAAATTTTGCAGGCAATTTGTCAGGGCAATGGCTGGTGTTGGCGTTTCAATCATCACGGCGCCATATTTGTTATGGTGTCAGGATGATTGAAGCGCATTATTTCTATTATTACATTGTTATATAAAATTAAATAGTTTAACTCACCATAATGCAGAATCAGTGGGAGCCCTGAGCGTGTCACCTGCCACCGTTGCCTGCCACCAGATGCGGATTGTCACTTGCCATGTCACTTGCCACATTGCCTGCCACCAGATGTGGATTGTCATTTGCCAATGTCGCCTGCCACAAGATGTGGATTGTCACTTGCCAGTGGCTGTGTCCCAGAGTGAGGGTGGCCATGGAGAGATGTCAGAAAGCCACTACTTATCAGAATATGCAACCAAAGTGATGTTGCATTGCGGCCATCTTGGTACACCCGCACTTTTCCACAGTAAGCCTAGGGTTAGAAGTCGGCAAGCGGACATCTTTATACACCCACCGAAGCAATCATGCCGGGTGGTAAGGCTGGTGAGCGGGCTGGCGTGTCACTGAGTGAGCAGGCAGGTGTTCTGTCAGGAATCTGCTAGCCATCTGAATATGCAACTGAAGTGACTTTGCGTTGCGGCCATCTTGGTACACCTGCACTTGTCCACAGTAAGCCTAGGGTTAGAAGTCAGCAAGCGGACATCTTTATACACCCACCGGAGTCTTGCTTTACAAAGTTATTTTTAACAGTAAACTCAACTTATATAGTGAAATATAAGTTGAGTTTACTGTTAAAAATAACTGTGAAAAGCAAGACTCCGGTGGGTGTATAAAGATGTCCGCTTGCCGACTTCTAACCCTAGGCTTACTGTGGACAAGTGCGGGTGTACCAAGATGGCCGTGACGCAACGTCACTTCAGTTGCATATTCAGATGGCTAGCGGCGGCTTCCTGACAGAACACCTGCCTGCTCACTCAGTGACATGCTAGCCCGCTCACCAGCCTGCACGTCCTCTCGCTCACCCGCCGGCGCTCAGCCCCCCCCCCCCTCTGCATCCAGGACCTGTCAGACACACTGGCGATAACAGCAGCTGCTTTTTAAAAGGCAGCAAATCGGCAGTGATATGTTGGCAGGGCCTGGGTATACTGCGGGCCGAACAAATGACGCCCGCGGGCCGTGGTTTGGAGACCCCTGGTCTAGAGGAAGCCAAGTATTTGGGCTACACTATTGGCCGTGGTGTCATAAAACCCCAGGTGAATAAAATAGAAGCCATCCAGGAGTGGTCACGTCCTGCAAACAAGAAGAAGGTCAGGGCCTTTCTTGGGATTGCGGGATATTATAGAAGGTTTATCCCAAATTTTGCAACTATAGCTGCCCCACTGACGGACATTACTAAAGGGAAAGACTCTGTAATGGTGAAATGGTCCCCAGTAGCGGAGGAATCTTTCCAAGTCTTGAAGAAGGCTCTTTGTACTCCCCCTATTTCTCCAAAGACTTTTTGGTTCAAACGGATGCGCTCAGGTACTACTTGTTAGGGCGCCAGTTTGAATTAATAACTGACCATGCTCCCCTGAAATGGATGGCCCAAAACAAGGAGACTAATAGACGTGTGAACCGGTGGTTTTTGGCTCTACAGGATTATTCCTTTTCTGTAAAACACAGGCCAGGTGTTAAGATGGGGAATGTAGATGACCTGTCCCGTGTTCACTTCTGTTGGGCCACAGGTGTTCCAACCCTGGGGTTGAAACAAAGTGGGGGGATGTGTAGCAGAGCGTCCCTGAGAGAGACAGGAAAAGTCCTGTACGGGGTTTATACATCTCCCAGGCTCCTCTCTTATATGTTTAGGGATCTCTGATCCAGTATCCAGTCCAGGTGTTGGTCCTCTCTCCTAGGTCAATTTAAGCTCACCTGAGCAGACAGCCTTTGCTCTGCTTGGGAAACACAGACAACGCTGGTCTGTGAGAGCAAGGAGGTTGGTGAAAACTGTTAAGCAGTTGATGTGGAAGCTGGCAAGCGGTAGGCTTGTCCAGCCTGGTAGTGAGGGCCTGTATATATCGTATAGTTAGAGCCGAGACACGGCTAGGGTTTTGTTTAACTATTTTTTTGTTCTGTTTCTTTTCTGCACACTGTACAGCACCTGTCAATAGACTTTGTATATAGCACCAATAAACACAACACTGTTTTTCACTTATCCCATGGACTTAGTATCTGTGCCTGCTCATCCCAGGGAGCTTTTGTACCTGCTACCTGTCCCCCAGGTTACAATATGCACAGACTTTTGTGGCTTAAGAAATGGTCAGCCGAGCTTCCTTATGAAAAGTTATTGTCAGGTTTCCCTTTTCAGGGGGAACGTTTATTGGTGATCATATTGATGAATATATCCAAAAAGATTTCCGGAGGGAAGAGTTTACTTCCTGTGAAGAAAAGCACCAGGCACCCCTCGTTTAAAACTTCAGGGTCTGCTTCCTCAAATGTCTCAGCGCCAAGGCAGTTCTGCCGCCAACAGGGCTCTAGGGCCAGGGGCAAGCACCAAGATTCTTCTAAACCCAGCACCAAGCCCTCCTTTTGAGGAGACACCCCCACTCTATCGGATGGGGGGAAGGCTGCTGCACTTTGCGGACATTTGGAAAACAATAATTCAGGACGAGTGGGTCACCTCAATTATATCCCGCAGTTACAAGCTGGAGTTGTGGGGGGTTCCCCCTCAGAGGTTTTTGGATCCTCCAAAAATAGATTTATTGCTTCAGGCACTACATCATTTAGTGCATCAAGGAGGGATTGTACAGGTTCCTGTTTCCGACGGAGCGAACCTGTTTTACGGTTAAAAACCAAACGGGGTCACAGGGCCCATTTTTGGACCTAATATCCCTGAACCAGAATCTACTAATCCAGTCCTTTCGGATGGAGTTTGTCCACTCAGTTATAGTCTCGTTCCAGATGGAAGACCTTTTAGCCTCCATCGATTATATAAAAGACGCGTATTGACACGTACCTATCTTTCAGCCTCATTAGAGGTTCCCGCGATTTGCAGTAGAGGAACGTAATTTTCAGTTTGTGGCTCCACCCTTCGGGCTTGCTACAGCTCCCCGGGTGTTCTTTTAAGGGCCCAAGGAATCTTTGATCTCTGAGCAGGAGGTCGTCCAGTTACCCGAGCACTCTCGCTACAGGCTCTAGAACAGAGCATAACATGTACAGTGTGGTATTTGGAAAGCTTAGGCTGGATCATAAATACCGAAAGGTCAACTTTGAGACCAGCTCAAAGTCTAAAGTATTTTTAGGTCTGATCCTAGATACGGTCCAAGCAAGAGTATTCTTGCCACCCGCAGGGATCTGTGCCCTGAAGAATCGGGTGCGTCATATGGGGCACCAGACAACCCCCAGACAACTCCATGGTATCCTCCTTCGAGGCGGGCCATATGCCCAGTTCCATTCCAGGCCTTTACAACAAGACATGTTGTTGGCTTGGAACAGGAGAGGACAAGCCCTGGATTATAAAATGTTCTTGTGTCCTCAGGCACACTTCAGCCTAAACTGGTGGTTGCAGGATCAGAACCTGCGAAAGGGAAGATCCTTCCTCCCTGTAGCTTGGAGAGTACTGACTACAGATGCCAGTCTCTCAGGCTGGGGAGCGACCCTAGAAGGGCTCACAGCTCAGGGGAAATGGTCAAGGACAGAACAGATCCTGTCCATCAACATCCTGGAATTATGGGCAGTACGACTGGCCCTACGGTCCTGGACGGTGGAGCTTCAGGACTGCCCTATCAGGGTTCAGTACGACAATGACACTACAGTGGCACATATAAACCCCCCAAGGCGGTACCCGGAGTCGTTCAGCTCTGAAGCCTGGGCAGAGGGACAAGTGATGATTCTATCGGCAGTCCCTATCCCGGGAGTAGAGAACTGGAAGGTAGATTATCTCAGCCGCCAGCAAATCTGCCCGGGGGAATGGTCCCTACACCAAGGTGTGTTCCAGGAAATTTGCCAACATTGGGGATGACATTGGGGATGACCAGAGGTCGACCTACTGGCATCCAGGTTCAACAACAAGCTACAGCAGTTTGTATCTCAAACAATAGATCCTCTGGCAATTGGAGCAGATGCTCTGGTAGTTCCATGGAGCCAATACTCCCTGGTTTATGCTTTCCCTCTGATCCCTCTCCTTCCACATTTGTTGCGCAGAATTCGGAGAGAGGGAGTTCCAGTCATTCTGGTGGCACCAGCCTGGCCCAGAAGACCCTGGTTCCCAGGGATTGTGAGACTGACAATAGACGGGCCATAGACGCTTCCACAGCGCCCCGATCTACTGTCTCAAGATTGTCCATGCTTTTCCACAATTCTTGTTCTCAAATCCACAGACAATTCTTTGCTGCTCTCTCTTCTCCATGCTCCACGTGTAATGTGTCAGATTTTGCTTTTTGTTTCTCCACTTTTTTATGTCATACCAATACAATCAAAAGAAATTGCCAATATTAATATAAAAACATCTGGGTAGAAGTGACCATAACATTATTTTATTTAATGTTGGCTGTAAGCAACAAACAAATACGGGTAAGATTAAAAACACTTAACTTTAAAAGAGCAAATTTTCCAAAGATGAGGGCTGCTCTCCAGGATTTAGACTGACTGGGAGGGAATTTTGGCATCAATGGACACAGAACAGAAATCGGAATTCTTCAAAGTGACTGTATGTTAACTCACTGCAAAGTATATTCCCCTGGGCAATACGTTTAAAAGGCTAAAAATAAAATCTATGTGGCTCACGGCCAAAGGTAAAATGGCTATAAATAATAAAGAGCTTTTAAAAAAGACAAAAATGAAGGAACGCTATCATCGTTTAAATGTTACAAAGAATATAAGAGAATATGTAAAAAGGAAATCAAGGACGCAAAATTTAAAACGAATGACAGATTGCAAAAAATAGTAGGACAAACCCCCAAAAATTCTTCAAACATATTAATAGTAAAAGGGGACGTTCTGAGCATGTTGGCCCTTTACAAAATAATCTAGAGTGGGTGACTGGGGACAAAGAGAATGCAAATTTTATTAAATACTTTCCTAAGCTCTGTGTATACAAAGGAGCATGGGGGAGCTCATGTTCATAATGGGGGTGGTAGTGACACAGCCCCAAATGATACACAATGGCTCAAAAGTATATATACTCTTGGTCCAGAAATATTTAGACAGAATAAAAGTGGATAAAGCACCTGGATCAGATAGCATCCACCCACAGATCCTTAAAAATTGGAGCCCTCATTTCAAGGCCATTGTTTCTAATATTTAGGGACTCGTTGATAGCTGGAATGGTACCACTGGATTGGCGCAGGGCCAATGCGGTGCCCATATTTAAAAAGGGATCAAAGTCTTTACCAAGTAATTCTAGACCTGTTAGTTTAACTTCTAAAATTGGGAAGATACTGGAGAGTTTATTAGAAGACCACATAGACGAATTCTTGCTGGAAAAAAATATTTTAAGCAACAGACAGCATGGATTCATGAAAGACAGAAGTTGGCAGACAAACCTGATTTATTTTTATGAGGAGGTAAGTAAAACCTTGGACAGAGGGGTGGCTGTGGACGTGGTATACTTGGATTTTGCAAAAGCGTTTGACACAGTTCCACACACACGACTAATGTGTAAGGTAAAGTCTACAGGCTTGGAAAGATCAATTTGTAAATGGATAGAAAACTGTCTAAAAGACAGAATTCAGTAGTGGTGGTTAATGATTCTTAAGCCTAGTACACACGGCCGAGAATCTCGTCAGGAAAAAACCCATAGCTTTTCCTGACGAGATTCTTGACAAAAATCTTGTGCCGGCCCAGTGTACACACGTACGATTCAAAAGAACCGCCGTTCTTTTGAATGGCTGGAACGCGGTGACGTCATAGACTACGACGAGCATGCGCTCATCACATTCGATGCCGTCACTGCCATCTTGCTTCACCCTACCTATGCCTTGGAAGCTACCGCGCATGCTTCAAAGTCATTTCGAGCATGCGCGGGTTTCCATAGAGGCAGGTAAGTAAACAGACGCTCGGGTTTCTCGTCGGGAAACAGGCCGACAAGAATCCTGAAGAGAAAATAGAGAGCAGGATCTCTATTTTTCTCGTCGAGATTCTGGGCAGTTTTCCCGATGAGAAACCTGAAAGCCTCGTACACACGCACGGTTTTCTCGGCAAGAAAGCTCTCCCAGCAGTTTTCTTGCCGAGAAAACCGGCCATGTGTACGAGGCTTAACTCTGAATGGTCCAAGGTTATCAGTGGTGTACCCCAAGGTTCAGTGCTGGGACCCTTACTTTTTAGTATCTTTATAAATGATATAGGGTCTGGGATTAAAAGTATCATTTCTGTCTTTGCAAATGTCTCCAATTTACAAGCCGACCTCAATGCACAAAGTGGCAAATGAGGTTTAATGTTGATAAATGTAAAGTTATGCACTTGGGGGCTAAAAATATGCATGCATCATACATACTAGGGGGAGTACAACTGGGGGGATCAATGGTAGAGAAGGATCTGGGGGTTTTGGTAGATCGTAAGCTCAATAATGGCATGCAATGCCAAGCTGCGGTTTCCAAAGCGAGCAAAGTCCTTTCTTGTATTAGGAGAGGTATAGACTCCAGAGAGAGAGAGAGATCATTTTGCCCCTGTACAAATCATTAGTAAGAACTCATCTGGAATATGAAGTTCCGTTTTGGGCACCAGTTCTCAAAAAGGATATTGGGGAACTAGAGAAAGTGCAGAGAAGGGCAACCAAACTGATAAGAGGCATGGAGGAGCTCAGCTATGAGGAGAGATTAGAGGAACTGAATCTATTCTCTCTTGAGAAGAGGAGAATAAGGGGGGCTATGATCAACATGTACAAATACATAAGTGGTCCATATAGTGAACTTGATGTTGAGTTATTCACTTTAAGGTCATCACAGAGGACAAGGGGGGCACTCTATATGTCTAGAGGAAAAAAGGTTTCATCTCCAAATACGGAAAGGTTTCTTCACAGTAAGAGCTGTGAAAATGTGGAATAGACTCCCTCCAGAGGTGGTTCTGGCCAGCTCAATAGATTGCTTTAAAAAAAGACCTGGATTCTTTCCTAAATGTACATAATATAACTGGGTACTGACATTTATAGGTAAAGTTGATCCAGGGAAAATCCGATTGCCTCTCTGGGAGATCAGGAAGGAATTTTTTCCCCTGCCGTAGCAAATTGGATCATGCTCTGCTGGGGTTTTTCGCCTTCCTCTGGATCAACTGTGGGTGAAGGATTGTGTATATGGGATTGTATTTATTTTTTAATTTTATTTTTTGGTTGAACTAGATGTGTCTTTTTCAACCTGACTAACTATGTATAATTAAATATGAGAATGCCTAAACATTTGTAATTGCAACAATTTTCTGGATGAAGTGGTGCAATGTCTGGCAGAAATGTGTGAACCATTGAACAATTTACTGGTGTACTGGGGAAAAAGTGAACTGGTCTTTGAAAATTTCGATTGAATATGCTATATTATCGTTTAAAGTGTAGTATTTCTGGGTAAAAACAAAAAGAGCACGCCCACCAAACTTAGAAGGGTGGGACCTTTTATTACGTGTGCCACATTGATGCCATTCTAACCATGCAAACTTTTTGGTTTTACATTGTTGTACACAGCTTTCTAAATGTGTTATGACAGAAATGGTCTAAAAGAAGCTAGCGGTTGGTGAACTGGACAACTAGAGAACTGATGGATTCACTTAATGTACAATATTGTTGAATGTGGATTTGTATATAGGACCAAAAAAGAAAACTATGATAGAAAAATTATTCCTCAAAAATGTGGTATGCACAACTGTTTGACCTAAAGTCCCTCTTGACTTCTTGTCTTGGTGATGGGACTTTAGTGTCATGCTCCTTGGGCCCCTAGTACAGCTGAGTTTAGAGTCTACCCTGACACAGATGGAGTATGGACTATCAATCCTGACAACCAGGGCTGGTGCAAGGATTTTTGACACCCTAGGCAAAACCTAATTTTTCCGCCCTCCCCCTTGGCCCCACCTCTGACTCCACCCCATTTCCCCTTGCCCATGTATACCCCACCTTTTTAATGAAGCGCCCATCAAATGCAGCCTCACCAGCGCCCATCAAATGCAGCCTCACCAGCGCCCATCAAATGCAGCCTCACCAGCGCCCATCAAATGCAGCCTCACCAGCGCCCATCAAATGCAGCCTCACCAGTGCCCATCAAATGCAGCCTACTAGTGCCCATCAGTAAATGTTTGCTTGCTTCCATTTATTCGGGATCGGGACACAGTCCTCCGCAACCGCTGCGCCTCTGACACTATGTGCGAATGGAGCGGCGGCTGCCTGCTGATGCTGAGACTTAGTTGCTTGCTGCAGAGAGAAGAGAGTAGGAAAACCAGTGGCCAGGCACCCTAGGCAGCAGTGCACCCTAGGCGGCTGCCTAGTTTGCCTAGTGGTAGCACCAGCCCTGCTGACAACCCAGAGATCTCAACTATTTAGGATAACTACAGGTAAACGTTTAAAACCACCAGATCTTGAAGCACATGTGCCCAAAGGGCTAGAAAGAAAAGCTTTTCCGGTCTCGACCTACTAGCCAAAATGTTTTTGTTTTTTGCAGTTTGTGAGATTGTGATGGATGCCTCCTGCAAGCTTCTTCTTGTAGAGGAGGGGTAAGGGGTCAGTGGAAAATGCAGCACTGTATATCAGGGTAAGTCTCCAGAGGGAGTTTCATCATCGGCTGTGATTCAGCAGTTTAATGGCTTTAGCTAAAGCTACATACCAAGGCCATGTATTATGCAAGAATATCTGTCCTGGATTCCAGTCCTCTCAACCCCCGCTATACAAAGATCCTCAGATGATCTGCAGCACCTGACAGCAGAGCAGGATGGGTGTTATTACCTTATATTTATTGCTTATTTAAAAAGCTCCAGCATATTATGCAGCATGTATTTTAATACAGTTCAACTGCAGAATAACTGATTGTACAGTATGCTGCTGCCTCCATATTAGCTGGAGAATAAATGGCAGTTGCAATTATCTGAAAGAAACTGCCATTGCTAAGTTACGCATGGATCCTAACTGTATCTATGAGCCTGGAGTCACGCTTGTGCGTGTTCATGTGATTTTGGAGCATTGTTTTTTCATGGTTTTTATGCTTTTTTTTTTCCCAGGTGTTTTCAGGCTTGAGCCTTTTTGTTTTTTCCAATAGAAAGCTAGTTACTAGGAGGAGGAGATGGTTGTTGGGCGCCAAATCGCACAAGAAAACATGTGTTGAGCGCATTTTTCAAGCGATCCCATTAAAGCCTTTTGAGGACAACAATGATCAATCCTCAAAGAAGCTCCTGTACTTTTTCTGATCATTGAACGTCAACACATCATGCAGATGTGAAAGAGAACACTAAATTAACATGGAAATCTGGTGTCAAGTGTTTAAGGAAACACACTTCAAATCGCTCAGCGGTGAACTGGGGCTTACAGTTGACTAGGAGTTTTGTAAGCAAAGCAATATTACGGCCTGTGAGTTTTTATTAGCGGAAGCAACAAAAAAGATATATATATATATATATATATATATATATATATAATATTTGTAGTAGTGTGGTACCCCACCAGTGGATGAATACAGGATTCTCAACCAGGCAGGTTGAGGGGCTCCAGGGTATTTGCTTGTTTTGGAGGAAACTGGCTTTTCAGTTTCCTCATGATTTACTAAAGTCCACTTTGGGACCTGGAGCCTTGGGATTTCTTAGAGATCCGGGTAGGATGAAATCCCCAGTCCTGGGTCCAGGTTTTGAGACTCAACGGCACACTGATTGTTCAGGTATGTGTGGGCCTGATAGAGTCAGGACCAGCATTCTGGGCTCCACCCTCCCGACGAGTGCAGGTGTTCACTGGGGAAGCCATAGAGTGCAGGTGTGCACTGGGGAAGCCATAGAGTGCAGGTGTGCACTGGGGAAGCCATAGAGTGCAGGTGTGCACTGGGGAAGCCATAGAGTGCAGGTGTGCACTGGGGAAGCCATAGAGTGCAGGTGTGCACTGGGGAAGCCATAGAGTGCAGGTGTGCACTGGGGAAGCCATAGAGTGCAGGTGTGCACTGGGGAAGCCATAGAGTGCAGGTGTGCACTGGGGAAGCCAGAGAGTGCAGGTGTGCACTGGGGAAGCCAGAGAGTGCAGGTGTGCACTGGGGAAGCCATAGAGTGCAGGTGTGCACTGGAGAAGCCAGAGAGTGCAGGTGTGCACTGGGGAAGCCAGAGAGTGCAGGTGTGCACTGGGGAAGCCAGAGAGTGCAGGTGTGCACTGGGGAAGCCAGAGAGTGCAGGTGTGCATTGGGGAAGCCATAGAGTGCAGGTGTGCACTGGGGAAGCCAGAGAGTGCAGGTGTGCACTGGGGAAGCCATAGAGTGCAGGTGTGCACTGGGGAAGCCATAGAGTGCAGGTGTGCACTGGGGAAGCCATAGAGTGCAGGTGTGCACTGGGGAAGCCATAGAGTGCAGGTGTGCACTGGGGAAGCCATAGAGTGCAGGTGTGCACTGGGGAAGCCATAGAGTGCAGGTGTGCACTGGGGAAGCCATAGAGTGCAGGTGTGCACTGGGGAAGCCATAGAGTGCAGGTGTGCACTGGGGAAGCCATAGAGTGCAGGTGTGCACTGGGGAAGCCATAGAGTGCAGGTGTGCACTGGGGAAGCCATAGAGTGCAGGTGTGCACTGGAGAAGCCAGAGAGTGCAGGTGTGCACTGGGGAAGCCAGAGAGTGCAGGTGTGCACTGGGGAAGCCAGAGAGTGCAGGTGTGCACTGGGGAAGCCAGAGAGTGCAGGTGTGCACTGGGGAAGCCATAGAGTGCAGGTGTGCACTGGGGAAGCCAGAGAGTGCAGGTGTGCACTGGGGAAGCCATAGAGTGCAAGTGTGCACTGGGGAAGCCATAGAGTGCTTGTCTGCACACTGGAAGCCAGACACCCAGGTCTGAGGGTCAGAGCAGTGGACCCAGGTCTGAGGCTCAGAGCAGTGAGGGGCTGCTATCTAAATGGACGGTGTTGCCAATGGAATAGTCTGTAGGAGACAGACAAGAGCCTGAAGTGGAATGCCTGAGCAACACTGCTGTATGTATAAGCCTCATCATGTTATTGATGAAAAGGAATGTTGAAAGCCCTGCGAGGGAAACCTTTGATTTTGTTTGAACTTTTTTTAATAAAAATGGGCAAATAAAGCCCTAAAAAAGAAGACCCAGCGAGTGGCGGTGTCCTTCAAGCTCTACCTTTGATGCTAGTCCTTCACAATATATATATATATATATTGAAGGGAAAAAATTAAGAAACTAAATTTGTTCACATTATTTTCATTAATAAATATGCTACCAAAATTAGTGTGTGCTGTAAATTGCCTTCAGCATTGTTCCTGTTTCTTCTTGCTGGAGGCTGCCATTTTACTAAAGCCCAGAGCCCCTGAACAGCAGTAAATCATAAAGCGTAACTAAACACATAGATTTAACAGCTTCAAACGGTTTCATTCCTGGAATGCTGGGATTGCTAACTGTCACATTTGCTTGTGTCCTCAACCAACTGTCAAATCATCAAATTGTTGGTGTCATAACTGATCACATGTGCAGCACCATGGCAGTTGCAGATCAAACGGAAGCAAATTCCCTGGCTGTAAAAGATAGGAGGGATTCATTTCTGGTAAAAGGCTGTCAGCAGATCAGCCTCTACAAACCCAGCAGTGCCTAAAAAATGCCTAAGAATAGAGGGCAACTGAGCATGTGCAAAGCAGGGTGAGACAGTGTATTACTGGATTATAAACAGTATAGGTTTTGTCTTATTGTTAATGTTTTATATAGCTTTACCTGCAAAAGGGACCAGTCTGAAGTGATCTAGAAAGACTTAATTTTCTGACTAAAGTTCCTTTAAGATAAAAAAGAATCCCCTCAAGGTAAACTATATAAGTGACAATCATTTTAGTAAACATTTCTTGAGATTCCTACCTTTCTATGTTCAGAAGGAATTGCTGTTTGTGTCCCTATGTCCTGTCTCCGGTTTACAATAAAAGGATCATCCTTTTAACCGCTTCCCGACCGGCTCCTGTATATATACGGCAGCAGAATGGCTCTGCTGCGCAAATCGCCGTATATATACTGCAGCTGCTTTTAAGAGCCATAGACGTGCGCGCGGCAGGGCACCTGATGCACGTGGCCAGCGGACGCGATCCCCACCGGCCACCTGCAATTGCGGGCACAAGAGCAGGAATGGGGATTTGTGTGTGTAAACACACAAATCCCTGTCCTGTCAGGGGAGGAGAAACAGATCGTCTGTTCCTACTAAGTAGGAACAACGATATGTCTCCTCTCCTAGTCAGTCCAATCCCCTCACAGTTAAAACACACCTAGGGAACACACATTTAACCCTTTGATCGCCCCCTAGTGTTAACCCCTTCCCTGCCAGTGACATTTATACAGTAATCACTGGCTATTTTTAGCTCTGATAGCAGTCACTGGTCTCAAAAAAGTGTCCGATCTGTCCACCGCACTGTCGCAGTCCTGATAAAAATTGCTGATCATCGCCATTACTAGTAAAAAAGAATAATAATAAAAATGCCATAAATCTATCCCCTATTTTGTAGACGCTATAACTTTTGCGCAAACCACTCAATATACGCTTATTGTGATTTATTTATTTTTTTTACCAAAAATATGTAGAAGAATACATATTGGCCTAAACTGATGAAGAAACTTATTTTTTTTTTTTTTTTTTAATCTGGGATATTTATTAGAGCAAAAAGTAAAAAATTGTCACTTTTCTCTTGTTTATAGCGCAAAAAATTAAAACCGCAGAGGTTTTCAAATACCACCCAAAAAAAAACTCTATTTGTGGGGAAAAAAAATATGTAGATTTTGTTTGGGTACAATGTTGCATGACCGTGCAATTGTCAGTTAAAGTAACGATGTGCCGTATCGCAAAAATGGCCTGGTCAGGAAGGGGGTACATTTTTCCGGGGCTAAAGCGGAACTAACTCCATCGATTTAAAAGTTTAAAAAAAACGTTATATTCCCGTTTCTGCCAAAATAAGTTCCCCTCGGCGGATAAGGACCCCCTGTACTGCGCCTGCGCAATGGCTACGCACGCTCCCGATACTAGTGCTACTCTGCAAGGGGCAGGTGATTTTGCAATGTTGATGTAAATAGTTATTGCAACAGGTCCAGGGCGACGCTTCGCTCGCTCGGCCTCCTGGCTCTTTTTTTAACATGCTCCATGTCCACGGGGATGGTAAGGAATGAGCCTGGATGTCAGAAGTGTAGCACCACCCCCTCGGCAGTACAATTTGGTGTGCGCAGGCGCCGTCTAGAGCTGACTTTCAGCTCTACATGTTCAGCTATTTTCGGAGGCGCCTGCGCAGTACAGGGGGGTCCTGTACTGCGCAGGCACCTCTGAAAATAGGGGGATTTTTTTCGGCAAGACACTGGCATGCTGGGATTGCTAACTGTCACATTGGTTGTGATCTCAACCAAACTGTTAAACCATCAAATGACTGGTGTCATAACTGTGCAGCATCATGGCAGTTGCAGATCAAACAGAGGCTAAGATGGCAGCTTCCTTGGCTGAAAAAAAGAGGAGGTTTTACTTCCACTTTAATATAACCCCTGGTACAATTTCAGTACAAGCATATCAGTATTTGGTAGACTGACCATATAAGAGATCACATGTGTTGCCTAACCATTTCCTCCTTTGTACATTTTCTGTTTTCTCAGGTCGTTCATAAACATTATCTGTTTATATGCTATTCTGGGCCCTGGTTGGGACTCCTGACCTTTTCTTCATAGATTCTTCACAATGGGGGAGATGGTAGACTTTTGTGCTCATCTAGATTCTATAGGAGAAGTCACCAAGGAGGACTTGATCTTAAAATCCAAGGTGAGTTACTTATAAAGCCTGTACTATCAAAGCAACCAGTATGAGCATCTTAAACAGAAATCTGTAGTGTTGCGGCGAACAATTATGAAGTAATTAATGCTAAGGTGCAAGATGCAGTGCTGATTACGACACAAAACCAGTTGCAACATGTATGCTGTTTGATGAAGGAGATGTTATCTATCAAAACTTTACTACCATCGCATACTAGCTCATTATGAAATACTTACCTTAGAACGATGCCCTGGATCAGCGTCGGCCCTCCTAGTACAGCGTGGACATCTTCTACCAGAGTTACTTCCTGGGTTTGTGGCTCCATTGCTGTGATTGGCCGGAGCCACGAAGACATCACGGCACAGCTACTGAAGAAACAGCACAAGCGAGCCGTTTCTTCAGTGCGCACGCGCCGATGACGTCGGCACATGCGGATACAGTGAATATCTCCTAAACGGTGCAAGTTTAGGAGATATTCATAGTACCTACAGGTAAGCCTTATTATAGGGTTACCTGTAGGTAAAAGTGGTAGTAAAGTGTTTACAACCACTTTAATCAACAGGCTTGCTGCTTCCCTAATGTAAAGACCAAAATGCTCCTATATCTTTTTAACTGTAACGTTTTGCTGAGGCGGCTGTGCCAAGTAGCCCCTGCTTGGAACCATTGATTTATTTTGGGCATTAACCCAATTTGGCTCTTAGAAAACCACTGTTAAAAACGAAAAGTCAGTCCACCCTTGAGCCAGTCAGGGTCATCTGCATTGCAATATCTATTCAGATTAAGAACGGGAGATTGATGAAGCCCACTGAAGGCTGGTTGATGACCAAGGTTTGTAAGTTTAACTGCGGGGGGGGGGGGGAAAGTGAGGTCACTGACCTGGCTGTGCTGTCTGGCAAGGGTTCATGGATCACAAGACTGGTTGAACATAATTACAAATCCTGTGGTAAATAAGCATCACATTGATGCATTTCAACTGTGTATTCATCTGCTTTACCTTAAGTTCAGCCTTAAACCACTTAACAGTTTGTCATTTTTCAGGGACTCACTCCATTTGGTAAAGTGAGTTCCCTGACCTGGACATCCTGATTTTCTCCCTGTTAGATTTGTATTATTAAAAATGCTGAAGTGGGCACTTTCCTTTTTGCACCTGAAAGAGTAGGGCACTCCAGCCTAGTGCATTATCCGACAAACTCACTTTATTAAAAGATTGTCATAAAACGTACTTACAAACATGCAAATAAAAAACGCTCATCCAGCTACTCGTCTGTAGCTTCACAATCGAACAAACAACAAAATGCGTTTTGATGGTAGCACCTCTAAGGTTATCAGTAGTGTACCCCAAGGTTCAGTGCTGGGACCCTTACTTTTTAATATCTTTATAAATGATATTGGGTCTGGGATCAAAAGTAACATTTCTGTCTTTGCAGATGACACCAAGCTATGCAGTGGAATAACTTCCTTAGCGGATGTCTCCAATTTACAAGCCGACCTCAATGCTCTGTCTAATTGGGCGACTATGTGGCAGATGAGGTTTTATGTTGATAAATGTAAAGTTATGCACTTGGGGACTAAGAATATGCATGCATCATACATACCAGGGGGATGCAATGCCAAGCTGCGGTTTCCAAAGCAAGCAAAGTCCTTTCTTGTATTAAGAGAGGTATGGACTCCAGAGAGAAATATAATTTTGCCCCTGTACAAATCAATAGTAAGGCCTCATCTGGAATATGCAGTTCAGTTTTGGGCCCCAGTTCTCACAAAGGATATTGGGGAACTGGAGAAAGTGCAGAGAAGGGCAACCAAACTGATAAGAGGCATGGAGGAGCTCAGCTATGAGGAAAGATTAGAGGAACTGAATTTATTCACTCTTGAGGAGATTAAGGGGGGATATGATCAACATGTACAAATATATAAGGGGTCCATATAGTGAACTTGGTGTTGAGATATTCACTTTACGGTCAATGCAGAGGACAAGGGGGGCACTCTTTACGCCTAGAGGAAAAGAGATTTCATCTCCAAATACGGAAAGGTTTCTTCACAGTAAGAGCTGTGAAAATGTGGAATAGACTCCCTCCGGAGGTGGTTCTGGCCAGCTCAGTAGATTTGTTTTAAGAAAGGTCTGGATACTTTCCTAAATGTACATAATATAACTGGGTACTAACATTTATAGGTAAAGTTGATCCAGGGAAAATCTGGATGCCTCTTGGGGGATCAGGAAGGAATTTTTCCCCTGCTGAAGCAAATTGGATCATGCTCTGCTGGGGTTTTTTGCCTTCCTCTGGATCAACTGTGGGTATAGAATTGGGTATATGGGATTGTACGATATTTTTTTTTTTTTCTTTTTTTTTTATGGTTGAACTGGATGGACTTTGTCTTTTTTCAACCTGACTATGTAACTATGTAACCTTCTTCAGAGCCAAACCTTATAAATGTCTTCAACTGAGTATATACAGTATATATCTTAACTTACACAGCATGAGAATCCCAAGCTCCACCCCTTGGGTGGGAACCGACCAATCAACGGTCTAGGACAGTGGTTCTCAACCCTGTCCTCAAGTACCCCCAACAGTCCATGTTTTGGGAATTTATCTTAGATAAAATAGCTGTCCAACATACCAAGCCATTGACTCTGATTTAAAGCACCTGTGCAAGATAAAGGAAAACCTGCAAACATGGCCTGTTTGGGGGGGTACTTGAGGACAGGGTTGAGAACCACTGGTCTAGGGGATAAGTGGGAGAGGGGAAATCCTAAGGGTCAAGGGAAGACATGAATTAAACCAACACACATCCAAGAATATCACAGGACAGGTGCAATCCCACCAGTATGGGAAAGAAAAATAATTACCAATAAAGATAAAACTAAGCATATTTGGTCCCACAATAGACCTTACAGTCACGAATAATGAATACAATTTCCCTAGGACTCCTGAGAGAGACTCATGGTGGCGTACACGCTAGATAACAGGTATGGCTTGTTTGGCAAAGTTGTATAAGATACAATACAACTATAGGCAAAATATTTATTTTAGTTTTGGATAGAGTGGAGAGGGTGTCAGTTTTTACTGCTCTCTGTGCCCCCGTTAGGGAGATTCACCCCTCTCTATTTCTCCTGTTTACCATTATCATTGAATGTGAACGTAAAAAAAAATTCAAAATTTTGGGTTGTCCCCAGAAAAGTAATAGGGGGGAAATCTTCCAATGGGGACACTAGTTCGGGTGATCTGGGGGTCCCCAAAGAATTCCTTTAATTTGCAGGGTTTCCTCCCAATTCCCATTTTGGCTATGGGATCGGACGTAAAGGGAAATCTCCGCAATGGGACACAGATGGCCAAAAAAAAATCTTGCAGGGGTTATAACCCTCCCTTACTATCCAAAATGCAAGAAAAAAGGTTTTGCCTGTAGTTCTACTTTAACTGCAGGATATCAGTATTTGGTTTTCTGCATTTATGTCTTGGAGTTGTTAATTTTTGCAGGACTGCACCTGTCCTGTGATATTTTTGGATGTGTGTTGGTTTGATTCATGTTTTCCCTTGACCCTTAGGATTGCCCCCCCCCCCTTTTCCCCTAGACCGTTGATAGGACGGTTTCCACCCAAGGGGTGGTGCTTGGGATTCTCATGTTGTGAAAGTTATGATGTATATATACTCAGTTGAGGGCATTTGTAAGGTTTGGCTCTGAAGACGAAGGTGTTATCATTGAAACCTATTAGCCAGATTGGACCCTGGCAGGATCCCCCTGAATTCTGGAGCGCACTGTGTCCAGGACTGTAAAGCTACAGATGAGTAGCCGGATGAGCGGTTTTTATTCGCACGTTTGTGAGTACATTTTATGAAATCTCTTAATAAACTTCAGGACACCCCCAGACCTAGAGGGCAGCAAAGCTTGAAGTGTACCCCCATGATGTGAATTTATCTCCAACACTTGTAGCAGGCTACCACATTCATGCGCAGGAGGCTTTTTTCTGATTGTTGTAATTGGGTAGAAATGGAGCCTGGAGCAGTGGCCAGGAAATGTTGGGGCTAGAACCTCCAAACCAGGTATCTACCAGTAACTAAAATAGAAATTTTGGGTGTGCTGGCCACTTAAAGTTATTTCCTTAGCAGTTTACTCCTAGTTTGTGTCTTGTATCATAGGAGTAGACAGGCTCTTCTCTTGTTCCGTAGGATTTGAGGAGAACTTTCCCCTGGATTCCACTGCATAGTTTTTCCCACTAGTATGAATGAACATCTTTGTTCTAAAACGCTGGTTAAAATCCTCTGACCTGCTTTCCGGCTTCTGAAAATGAACATGGAGGTCATGGTGCCAAAAGTTTTTGGCCACATTTTGTAGCTCCTGATAATTTTTGGGTTTATGCTGATGGTCATTGTTGTCCTGCGTTTCAAGGGCAGATCAAACAATTTCTTTTGACTTTTACTGGTTTCTTTGGACACTTTATTGATGTGCCTGACTACATGAGCTCCAACTCTAATGAACTCCATGTTGTTTGGTACCAAGGATACATTGTGAATGAACTGTGAATTAACCATCTAATCTTCTGTGTCTATTTCTAAAGGGAACGTGCGAGTCATGCGGAGCTGGTGGACCCAATCTCTGGGCTTGTCTGCAGGTGAGTGGCCTAGGAGGAGAAGAGAGATATTTTACAGTGACGTGTGACCGTGTAAGAGATGAGTGACATCTGCTTTATGTTTTAGGATGGCTGCCAATACGTGGGATGTGGAGAGTCCTATGCAGATCACAGTACTTTGCATGCCCAGGTGGGTGAATAATTTGCACTGTTAAACCCAGCCAGTGACTTGTGAGCCTTTCTTGGGTTCTCAGCTCCCACGCTGAAGTTTTTGTCAGTGACCCTGAACGCTCATGCAGATGATGGCTTCTGACTTTCCTGATCTGTATTCTTCCTCTGGGTCAATGATTTAAGAAGTCAGGACATAAAGCATTGTAACCACTGGGTAAACAGCTAGAGCAACTAACATTTTCAGGAGGTCAGTAATGGGTGTGCTGCATTTCTTTGCCCTGCATGGTCAAAGCACAAGTTCACGTTAAAGTGAGCCTATCGTGCCCATGAAAGTGTATAAATATTACTTGTAAAAGTGGGCAACTTTTGTCAGTGTTAGGGCCCTGGCTGTATATGTAGCCTTGACTTCTTTGTAAGGTGAGCTTCCACTTACCATCTCACCCACTGTCATTCAGTAGTGCAATACCAGAACTTCAGTGGCTCTGTCAGTCAGTGTGTAGTGGCTCTGGCTCGATAGAGTTAAATGACAGGGGTAATGCCCCGTACACACGATAGGAAATTCCGAAGAGAAAAGAAAAGAAATGTCCGATGTGAGCTTTTGGTCGGAAATTGTGTAGGCTCCATCGGACATTTCCTGTCGGAATTTCCGCCAACAAAAGATTGAGAGCAGGTTCTCTATTTTTCAGACGGAAAAAGTTCCTATCTGGAAATTCCGATTGTCTGTCTGTATGCAATTCCGACACGCAAAAAAACACGCATGCTCAGAATCAAGCAGAAGAGCCGAACTGCCTATTAAACTTCATTGATCTTGGCTCGTTGTACGTCACCGCGTTCTTGACCTTCGGAATTTCCGACAAGATTTGTGTGACCGTGTGTATGCAACACAAGTTTGAGCCAACATTCCGTCAGAAAAAAATCCACGTTTTTTTTGTCGGAATTTCTGATCGTGTGTACGCGGCATAAGGCTGATTTCCAGGGTGTTGTTAAAAGCAAAACTAAATTGCACGCAAAGTTTAGGTGCCCTAAGTGCTCTTGCCATAATGTGTAAGTACCCTCTGCATATATGCACCTTATGGCACACTTGCTTTGTAAAATACCCTCCTCCAGGAATGTAACACCTGTCCATTTCCCACTGATCACTCTGTCACTGCTGCTTTCATCTTCCCCTTCTCCTGGGTTCAGAGTTCTCAGCCAGCTTGATTGTTGACCCAAAACGATGAAAATACCACTCATGGGCGTTACTTCTTCACCACCCATGGCATGCTGAGGCTTCACACTTGAGTTGCATGCGTGTATGTACAATTGGGGAAAAAAAGGCTGGTGGCAGCGGAGACGTATTTGTGGCAGAACAAATATAGGGGAGATTTACTAAAACTGGTGCACACAGAATCTGGTACAGCTTTGCATAGTAACCAATCAAGGATCAAACACCGTTTTACACAATGCAGAGGATTAACCCCTTAGGTTCCACAGTGAGTATAACAAGCATGCCTTACTGCATATACAGACTGATTTTACTGTTGTGGGTTTAGTAACACTTTAAAAAATAATTAAACCACAAAACAGAGATGTAATATATTGCACCTTACCAGTCCTTAAATGTGGTGGCTGTATTTGTTTTCTTTTTTAAGCTAAGAACATAACTGGGGATGTGGTGTTGAACTTTCAACTGAGCTCATGCCTGCTTTCTGAGCAGAAAATAACTGTTGATCTTGCCAGAAATACAGCGTCCATGTCACTTACCATGAGCTGAAAATAAAGCATATCATTTTTGTGTAAACTTAAAATAACATCTAGCCACCATGTAATGAGATATACAAAAGGTGGACATGTTTGAAGTCCAGCCTGTGTGTCAACAGTGGTTCCTTCCGTAGATAGAGTGGAGAAATTAGTGTGGACACGTAGGGGCAAGAAGCATGCTAAGTGCAAAGAAAGGTAAACGCCTGTAAAAAAAGTAATGCAGCCACCACATCCAAGGACATATTTTTTTTTATTTTTTTTTAAGGGTTTAGATATGTTTTAAGTCAAGGCCCTGTTTGAAACATGAATCTAGGTCCAGGTTCCTTTTTAAGGACAATTGAACTGCTTTGAAGGCTAACACGGGTACTTTCCTAAACTTTGCTAGCAATTTAGTTTGCTGGACTTCATCAGGACAGGTTCCAAAGCTCCATCATTTTGAAATCCAGGAATTTGGAGACCGTATTTGGTGGGGTTGCTTCTGGGGCTGCAGTGTATTTTGAAGAAGCTAGTAAATGCTTCCTAACACCAAGCTTAAAAGAAGTTTTTTTTTTTTTTAATCATACTTGCCTAAGTGGATGCAGCCTCTTTCTGAGGCTGCATCTGTCCCCCGCCGGCTCTAAGACTGAGAACCGAGCAATTAAACGCTTCCACTCGCTTGGTTCTCACAGCACCGTAAACAGAGAGCTGGTGACTGTCAGTCACCAGCTCTCTGCTCTGCCCCCACCGTGTTTACTGGAGCACTGGGCCGTGGAGGGGACAGCTCAGGCTCTCGTCGGCTTGCTGAGAGGCTGAGCCAGGTGCCAGTCCAGGCATGTGGACCATATGGTTACGATCTTTCCCGAGGCTGGAGCCGCTCTGTGACATCAGCTGACAGCAGGCTTCAGTCCGCTGTCTGCTGAAAACGAGTCTCAGGAGTGCAGAACGAACTACACTCCAGTGCTCCACAGCCAAACGAGCTTTGTCTGTACTTCTCCTTTTAATTTTTCTAGGTTTTAGAGGCAAAATATGCATTGGGTAATGGTTCATGTTGAGTTATAGTCAAAGCTTAGGTGGGAAAGTGTACAGAGCTCTGCAATATTCTTAGTGCCTTTATGTTAAAGTGAACCTGTCGTGTGCACTCCTGTCATCCTGTTCAACTGCTGGAGTCAAAATGACAGGTGTATTTTAAGTTGCTGTAGTAGGGAAACTGAATTTACATTAATCTGGTGTTTTCTGGTTCTTTCAGGCTAAGAAGCACAATCTCATTGTGAACCTGACCACATTTCGTGTGTGGTGCTACTCCTGTGAAAAAGAAGTGTTTCTGGACTCTGGAGCACCTTCACCTACCCACTCCCACTCCACGTCACCAAGGCTTAGCCACAGGGTACGTAGTGCAGGCCAGCATTCTGACACATGACCTGGGTGTGTTTTGTAGATTGCACATGTTTGTGTCATATACAAGCATACCGCCGTGTGTTATTACAGAGACAACTTGCAATAGTAAAATCTTCCAAAGCTTACTACACATGTTACAGCCTGATTGTACAATCTCTGTTCAGTCTCCATTACATTTACAAAACAAATGCGGTGCAAGGGTTTACCTAAAGAAGAATGTGCAATCAGATTGTACACACGTGCTAAAATTCTACATACAGTGCCTTGAAAAAGTATTCTTGCCCCTTGAAATTCTCCACATTTTGTCATGTTACAACCAAAAACGTAAATGTATTTTATTTGGATTTTTTGTGATAGACCAACACAAAGTGGCACATAATTGTGAAGTTGAAGGAAAATGATAAATGGTTTTCAATTTTATTTACAAAGAAATATCTGAAAAGTGTGGTGTGCATTTATATTCAGCCCTGTTTACTCTGATACCCCTAACTAAAATCTAGTGGAACCAATCGTCTTCAGAAGCCACCAAATTAGGAAATAGAGTCCACCTGTGTGTAATTTAATCTCAGTATAAATACAGCTCTTCTGTGAAGCCCTCAGAGGTTTGTTAGATAACCTTAGTGAACAAAAAGCATCATAAAGCCAAAGGAACACACCAGACAGGTCAGGGATAAAGTTGTGGAGACGTTTAAAGCGGGGTTAGGTTATAAAAAAATATCCCAAGCTTGGAACATCTCACAGAGCACTGTTCAATCCATCATCAGAAAATGCAAAGAGTATGGCACAACTGCAAACCTACCAAGACATAGGCATTCACCTAATGTGGGAGAATCTGTCCACAGGACAACTATTAGTCGTGCACTAAACAAATCTGGCCTTTATGGAAGAGTGGCAAGAAGAAAGCTATTGTTGAAAGAAAGCCATAAGAAGTCACGTTTGCAGTTTGCGAGAAGCCATGTGGGGGACACAGCAAACATGTGGAAGAAGGTGCTCTGGTCAGATGAGACCAAAATTTAACTTTTTGGCCTAAAAGCAAAACGCTATGTGTGGCGGATAACTAACATTGCACATCACCCTGAACACACCATCCCCACTGTGAAACATGGTGGTGGCAGCATCATGTTGTGGGGATGCTTTTCTTTAGCAGGGACAGGGAAGCTGGTCAGAGTTGATGGGAAGATGGATGGAGTCAAATACAGGGCAATCTTAGAAGAAAACCTGTTAGAGTCTGCAAAAGACTTGAGACTGGGGCGGAGGTTCACCTTCCAGCAGGACAACAACCCTAAACATACAGCCAGAGCTGCAATGGAATGGTTTGGATCAAAGCATATTCATGTGTTAGAATTGCCGAGTCGAAGTCCAGATCTAAATCCAATTAAGAATCTGTGGCAAGACTTGAAAATTGCTGTTCACAGACGCTCTCCATCCAATCTGACAGAGCTTGAGCTATTGTGCAAAGAAGAATGGGCAAAAATGTTACTCTCTAGATGTGCAAAGCTGGTAGAGACATCCCCAAAAAGACTTGCAGCTGTAATTGCAGAGAAAGGTGGTTCTACAAAGTATTGACTCAGGGGGGCTGAATACAAATGTATGACACACTTTGCACATATTATTTGTAAAAAAAAAAAATTTAAAACCATTTATCATTTTCCTTCCACTTCACAATTATGTGCCACTTTTGTGTTGGTCTATCACATAAAATCCCAATAAAATACATTTATGTTTGTGGTTGTAACATGACAAAATGTGGAAAATTTCAATTCCTGTAGGCTTGCAAGTAGGCATCTAAGTAGGCCTGCCAGTTCAGAGGTGGGGAGGAGTGTCTCTTGACCTAGACCATGGCTCCTGCAGTGGGTTGGTGATGTACAGTATCTCACAAAAGTGAATACACCCCTCACATTTTTGCAAAAATGTTATTATATCTTTTCATGTGACAACACTGAAGAAATGACACTTTTGTACAATGTAAAGTAGTGAGTGTACAGCTTGTATAACAGTGTAAATTTGCTGTCCCCTCAAAATAACTCAACACACAGTCATTAATGTATAAACCGCTGGCTACAAAAGTGAGTACACCCCTAAGTGAAAATGTCCAAATTGGGTCCATATTGTCAATATTTTGTGTGGCCACCATTATTTTCCAGCACTGCCTTAACCCTCTTGGAGTCTTGGGCATGGAGTTCACCAGATCTTCACAGGTTGCCACTGAAGTCCTCTTCCACTCCTCCATGACAACATCACGGAGCTGGTGGATGTTGGAGACCTTGCGCTCCGCCACCTTCCGTTTGAGGATGCCCCACAGAAGCTCAATAGGGTTTAGGTCTGGAGACATGCTTGGCCAGTCCATCACCTTTACCCTCAGCTTCTTTAGCAAGGCAGTGGTCGTCTTGGAGGTGTGTTTGGGGTCTTTATCATGTTGGAATACTGCCCTGCGGCCCAGTCTCCGAAGGGAGGGGATTATGCTCCGCTTCAGTATGTCACAGTACATGTTGGCATTCATGGTTCCCTCAATGAACTGTAGCTCCCCAGTGCCGGCAGCACTCATGCAGCCCCAGACCATGACACTCCCACCACCATGCTTGACTGTAGGCAGACACACTTGTCTTTGTACTCCTGACCTGGTTGCCGCCACACACACTTGACAGCATCTGAACCAGGTAAGTTTATCTTGGTCTCATCAGACCACAGGACATGGTTCCAGTAATCCATGTCCTTAGTCTGCTTGTCTTCAGCAAACTGTTTGCGGGCTTTCTTGTGCATCATCTTTAGAAGAGGCTTCCTTCTGGGACGACAGCCACGGAGACCAATTTGATGCAGCGTGTGGCGTATGGTCTGAGCACTGACAGGCTGACCCCCCTCCCCTTCAACTTCTGCAGCAATGCTGGCAGCACTCATACGTCTATTTCCCCAAAACAACCTCTGGATATGACGCTGAGCACGTGCATTCAACTTCTTTGGTCGACCATGGCGAGGCCTGTTCTGAGTGGAACCTGTCCTGTTAAACCGCTTTATGGTCTTGGCCACCGTGCTGCAGCTCAGTTTCAGGGTCTTGGCAATCTTCTTATAGCCTATGCCATCTTTATGTAGACCAACAATTCTTTCTTTCAGATCCTCAGAGAGTTCCTTGTCATGAGGTGCCATGTTGTACTTCCAGTGACCAGTATGAGAGAGTGAGAGTGATAACCCCAAATTTAACACACCTGCTCCCCATTCACACCTGAGACCTTGTAACTAATGAGTCACATGATATTGGGGAGGGAAAATGGCTAATTGGGCCCAATTTGGACATTTTCACTTAGGGGTGTACTCTTGTTGCCAGCGGTTTAGACATTAATGGCTGTGTGTTATTTTGAGGGGACAGCAAATTTACACTGTTATACAAGCTGTACACTCACTACTTTACATTGGTAGCAAAGTGTCATTTCTTCAGTGTTGTCACATGAAAAGATATAATAAAATATTTATAAAAATGCGAGGGGTGTACTCTCTTTTGTGAGATACTGTATGTACAAAGGTTTAAACCTAGTATGAGGAAGGCTGTTATGCTCATCATACAGTACTTATCTCTTTCTGTAATAAAATGATAATGGTACATGCAGCAGTTTGTTGACAATTTCAACTAGCTTTCAATTGCAAAAAAATTTCTCATCCAAACAAATTATATATTTATATCTGTTAAGCAGGTTATAGCAGCAAGTTTTCTTGATTTGTTAGATTTGTTTTTTGCAAAGGGAAAAGGTGGTCAAAAGGTTCAAATTGCCAGAAAATGGCCATATGACCATCATAAACAACATGTGAACTTTTAAGTGTAACTCCATGTTTAGTCCCCAGTCCAGTGAGTTAAAATATTGGCTGTGCATTATCAGCACTGCACAGTCACCTGTCTAAATCTTTTCTGCCAGAAGAGTCCTATGGAGAGTCTGTACTTTCAAAGAACAAAAGAAAAAAAAAATCCCAGCTAACTTACCAGCCAGCCTGCAACAAACCGAATCGACCTCATCTTGGCCCCTTTCACACATGCCGACCATTTGTCAGTTTTTTATCCATCCGGTGACGGATGAAAAACAGACATCAATGCATGTAAATGTTTACGAAAGCGGATGTAAAAGGATCACCATCCATTTACACAGAGTTTTGATCCGTTCCAAAAAACAGATATTTGTCTTCTGTACAAAAATGGATCGGACAAAAAATGGATCAGGCGAAAAACGGATGTAAACAGTCTGTTTTTGCATGAAAAATAGCTCCAGGGCCCAAGCGTTCCAGCGTATTTTTTAAAAAAAAAACCCCCGTGATGGTTGCAACTAACACAATACATTATGGAATTAATAATAATAGTAGGTTTTCTGATTAATTTTCTATTTCAAAAACTCATTCTGCTCTCCTCACCGTGTGGGCTCCCATCTTCAGTGTGGGCATTTGAAGCCCACTCGTTGCTCCTTCCGGGATATGGTGCTGCTGGCTACCCGGCATGCACCTCCCGATCTCGCGCATGCGCAGTGCGTTCAAAGTGCGGCACACTCATTGAAGTGGAGGATGCCCATTGACTTCTGGGATTGATGACACTTATATACCAGGAGCCAATGCGCGGGCAAGAATAACGTACCTGGCCGTGGCAAGGTACAGTGGAAGCAGAACCTTCGGCTTCTCAAATACAGTAAAAAAGCTTAAAGTTGTTGTTAAGCCACTGGTATAAAATGCTCCCATCCCCTCTGTAATATACCAATAATTGCCCCTGTGTCTGTATTATATAAAAAATAAGCTTATCTATACCTTGCATCACAGCGGCTCCCGGCCATCATGTGACTCCTCGGCTCTTTCCCCTACCTGGCCGACAGCTCCAGCGGGCGGGGCCGAGCACTGCCGCTGACGTCAGCCTGGGAGGGGAGAGAAAGCTGAGGAGTCGCATGATCGCAGGGAGTTGCTATCATATAGGTACAGTAAAGATGAGTATAATTATTATATAACACAGACACAGGGGCATTTATTGTTATATTACAGAGGGGATGGGAGCATTTTATATTAGATATGAGAGCAGCAGGAGCATAGGGGGTGGGCATCGACACGAGCAGACAGGCGGGGGGAGGGGGAGGACTGAGGAGAGAGCGGATGACGGAGGCATGTACGCTGACCACGGTGTCAGGGCTCAGCAGCTATGATACACCGTGGTCAGCTTACAAGGGGGTGGGTATAGCCAGGCAGGATCAGCCAGGTATTTTTAGGTGATAGAAGGGGCCAAATGACACAGCACAAACACTATACTGTATAACATGCTTTAAGGGTACAGGGTCAGTTTTTGTATGTTACCATGAACGCGGGGGTACAAACTTTAAAAAGTGGGCGAAACTCTGCTTAAAGCGGAGTTCCACCCATTTTTTCGTTTATTAAAAGTCAGCAGCTACAAAAAGTGTAGCTGCTGACTTTTAATAAACTGACACTTACTTGCCCCACGGTCCAGGGATGCGGGCGATCGGAGCCTCGCTCCTCTCCCCCTCCTCTCCATGGCGCCGTCATGGCAACTGTGGGCACCCGGCCCATGACAGCTCGCGGCTTCAGGGCCGGGCGCGCACTGCGAATTTGTGCTGCGCTGTGCTATTGGCCAGTCTATCTTCTGGGACCTGTGACGTGTCCCAGAAGATTGCTGACAGGCAGGGGCCGCCTAGGGCCAGAGGAGAAGTCGCCTAGGCAGCCGAAAAGAGGAAGAAGGAAGTGGGACAGGAAGTCCCACGAAAAATAAGTTAGCCACTCCCCCCCCCCCCCCCCAAAAAAAAAGCTACATGCCAACAAATGTGGCATGTAAGGGGGCGAGGAGTGCTTAAAGTGGAAGTTCCACTTTTTGGTGGAACTCCGCTTTTAGTACTCTAGCTGGCAGATGTAAAAAAAAAACTGATGTAAAAACGGATGACATACTTTTTCTTTGAAAAAACATGACTGTACTGATCAAACAAATGAAACGAAAGGGGCCTAACAGTTCACATTAAAACCAAGGCGTTTTGTTTCCCCTTATGCCGCGTACACACGATCGTGATTCACGGCGGTGAAAACACCGCCGTGAATCACGACATGAAATTAAATGAAAAACGAGGGAACGGCATTTTCCCCCACACACGACCGTTTTTCCCGTCATTTTTTTCTTTGTCGAGAAAAACGACCGTCTGTGGGCTCCACGGCAGTGTCTCCCTATGGGAAAACTGCCGCGGAAAAAAATGATGGAAAAAACGATGAGAAAATTTAGAACATGTTCTAATTTTTCTCGTCGTTTTTCCTGCCGTTTTTCTCAACGAGAAAAACGGCATAAAGCCCACAGACGATCGTTTTTCTCGGCGGAAAAAAAAAAATGTAATTTTTCCCGACGGGAAAAATGATCGTGTGTACGCGGCATAAGTCTCCTGAGTTGGAACACATATATAATAATGGGTAGATTATCAAAATGGTTAGGACTGCAGTACACTAGGGCAGGGTTTCTCAACTCCAGTCCTCAAGACGCCCCAACAGGTCATGTTTTCAGGATTTCCCTCAGATGAAATGGCTGTGGTAATTACTAAGGCAGTGAAATGGATCAAATCACCTGTGAAAAATAATGGAAAGCCTGAAAACATGACCTGTTGGGGCGCCTTGAGGACTGGAGTTAAGAAACCCTGCACTAGGGTGCCGTGACGTGGCCTCTGAAGCTTACGCATGTATTTGAAAATGTGTACAAACAAAACCCCTTGGTTCTAACGTGAACTGTTAGGGTTATTTCGGTTTGTTGCAGGCTGCCTGGTAAGTGAGCTGGGAATTTTTGTCTGTTGTTTTTTTGACATGCGCTGCCCTTCCACGTGCTCCTTGCTGCAAAGGCCAGTTATAGGTTGGGATGGTTGCCATTTGGTCTGTACTTTGCCAAAGCTGCAGGGCTGCTATCTTGCTGGGTCAGAGACGGGTGAGTATAATAAACTGAGCATAGTCAATAAACTGGAACTGTAATGTAAGTGCAATGACCCTTTAAATTAAGCTGGATTTTTCTATAAACGTCTTCCCCGTTGTGGTGCTTGTAGTCAGCCGCTAATGACAAAAAGCTTTCCAGAACCCTAGCTGTCTTCTATGCCAGTAACACATTAACTTCAGTTTTGTAATGGAGAATTCTCAGCCGATATCTGGTCACAAGCCATAGTAAATAATTCATTTTTGTACCATGATCCTAGGTGTATTTACACCTGACTTGTATCTGTTGACATGATTAGCCTATTAATATTATGATAATGTTGCTGGTGTGAAGTATGGGTTGCAGACAAATAATCCTGATCTGTCTGTCTCCAGGATGTGCCCTCGGCCACTCACTCCCTGAAATCTGTGCCCATCGCAGTGGCGGATTATGGCGAGTCAGAGAGCGATGATGATGACTTGAAGCCTAGAGGTAACTGTATATTAGGGGTCCCATAATCAGATAGGGAAACTACTTGGGTTTGGGTCAGTTATGTTGAAAAATTTACAAAGCAATAGAGATTTTCTTAACCACTATAGCCCCGGAAGAATTGGCTGCGGAATGACCGGGTCATTTTTTGTAATTCGGCACTGCGTCGTTTTAACTGACAATTGCGCGGTCGTGCGATGCTGTACCCAAACAAAATTGACGTCCTTTTTCCTCCACAATTAGGGCTTTCTTTTGGTGGTATTTTATCATCTCTGCGATTTTTTTTATTTTTTGCGCTATAAACAAACAAAGAGCGACAATTTTGAAAAAAACACAATATTTTGTACTTTTTGCTATTATAAATATCCCCAATTTTTTTTAAAAAGGCACATTTTTCCTCAGTTTAGGCCGATATGTATTCTTCTTCTACATATTTATGGTAAAAAAAAATGCAATAAGCGTATATTGATTGGTTTGCGCAAAAGTTTTTTACTAGTAATGGCGGCGATCTGCGATTTTTATCGGGACTGCGACATTGCGGCAGACACATCGGACACTTTTGACACATTTTTGGGACCATTGTCATTTATACAGCGATTAGTGCTATAAAAATGCACTGATTACTGTATAAATGACACTGGCAGGGAAAGGGTTAACACTAGGGAACACATTTAACCCATTGATTGCCCCCTAATGTGTGTTCTAACTGAAGGGGGGATGGGACTGACTAGTGGAAGAGATTGGTGTCCATACATTGTATGAACACACGATCAGCCTCTTTGCCCCTGAGAGAACCAGGATGTGTGCGTTTACACACACACACACATCCCCGTTCTTGGTCTCGCGCAATTGCGGGTGCCCGGTGGTCATCACGTCCGCCAGGCACTCGCATTGGCTCCGGGGACATGCTTCGGGCACCCGCGCGCTCCGCCGGAGGCGTCTTAAAGAGCCGACGTACAGCTACGACGGCTCGCGCTGGGGGTCAGCCTGCCGCAGTATAACTGCAGTGGCAGGTCTGGAAGCAGGTAAAGCGGAGAGGGTAACTCTGCTTTTTTTATGGACCCCAGGAGCTGTTAGCTGTAATGTTAGTATGCCCCGTATATTAGCACATTATGGCTGACTCAGATGTCAAGTAATGCCCTCCAGTGCTGCACTGTTGGCACTCCCGCTGGTCACGGGCACTTCCATCTTCTCTCTGTCATCCTCTTAAATGGTTGGCCCGTGATGACATCACTCCTGCGAATACACACAGGAGGGACATCAGGACACATAGAAGTGCTGTAAATGTACACGCATGTGCATTTCCTTGTACATTACCGCTGACAGAAAGTGAGAAGTAGTTATGACAGAAGAGACAAATGGGGTTTCTTCTGTCCTAAAACCCTACCTGTCAGCCATTGTAAATTTTTAAGTGCAATTCCACTTTAACAGAGAGCAAAGCAGTTGGCCTTCAGAAACTCCTATTTGTGATTAAACTTTTTTATGGAACTGTCTTAGGGCTTATCTAGAGGTCTTTGCTGTGAGTCGTTCAGGTGTGTGTCTAAATTTCAGCTTAAAGCGATATTAAACCCAAAACCAAAAATGTAATATATTGCAGCTTACAATCATTAGATTTGGTGGGTTTATTCGTTTTCTTATTTTAGGCTTTTTTTCCCCCCTCTGTTTTCAGCTAGTGATCTGGCCAGTAACATAACATAAAATATATTAGAGTCCCCCACTCTGGATGAAGGAGCAACAGAGACACCTTTGGGCAGCAGCATTGTCAGTCTAGGGCATGGGTCTCAAACTGGCGGCCCTCCAGCTGTTGCGACAACAGCTACAACTACAAGTCCCATGAGCCATTGCAAGGCTGACATTTACAAGCATGACTCCCACAGGCAGAGGCATGATGGGACTTGTAGTTTTGCAACAGCTGGAGGGCCGCCAGTTTGAGACCCCTGGCCTAGGGGGAGGGGAGTGCTAGATGTACTAGCAGATTTAGATACATTAAAGCGGTATTAAAGCGGTGGATGGGGGAAAAAAAAAAACCCTGCAAGGCAATGTCATAATGTGCTAGTATGCATTGAAAACTAGTACATTATGAGAGACTTACCTTAGAATGAAGCCCTCCAGCACCGTGCTGTCACCGCTGAGAGGGCTGACATCTTCCCCGGTCTTCCTTCCGGGTTCGCGTCATTCTGCTACATGAGTGGCCCGTGGCGCAATGGCATCACTCCCGCACATGTGCACGGGAGCAGGCCCGGCACTGTATGCTGGACCTTTAGAGTGCATGCGCCGGTAACGTCACTGGCTGCATGCACTCTGAATATCTCCTAAACACGTTTAGAAGATATTCACAGTACTTACAGGTAAGCCTTACTATAGGCTTACCTGTAGTTACAAGTGGTAGAACAGAGTTTACTACCACTTTAATAAATTAAAGCCAAACCCCAGCTGACACTTTATAAGCAGTTACAGCTCACAAAAAAGTTTTTTCTTTTGGGATAAAGGTTTTACATAAATTAATAAAAGCTGATCATTGTAAGCACCCCTGTCGGTATTAAAGTGGTTGTAAACCCTTACACACCACTTTTGCCTACAAGTAAGCCTATAATAAGGCTTACCTGTAGGTACCGTGAATATCTCCTAAACTTGCACAGTTTAGGAAATATTCACTGTATCCGCATGTGCCGACGTCATCGGCACTGATGAAACGGCTCGCTCATGCCGTTTTCTTCAGCTGTTGTGCCATTACCGGTGGCGTCATCATGATGTTATCGTGGCTCCGGCCAATCACCGCGACGGAGCCCGCAATACCCGGAAATAACTCGGAGGCATGTCGCCGGCCACAGCGGTTTGCTGGGACCGCTGCGGGGGCTTTGATCTAAGGTAAGTATTTCATAATGAGCTAGTATGCTCTGCATACTAGCTCATTATGCCTTTGTCTTGCAGGGTTTTTTTTTTGTGGGTGTACAACCACTTTAAATGGTTTATCTCAACCCTCTACCTGCTACATCTGCAGGACAGCTTGTTCTGTTGAGAAACACTTACTGGCTGGATCACCAGATGAAAATAAAGGAAAGAAATGCTAAAAAAATAAGACGAATGCAGCCATCACATCTAAAGCCTCGTACACACGGTCAGACTTCAAACAAACTTTTCCGTGGATTTTTGTCCGAAGGGAGTTGGCCGGGCACACCCATAGTATACACACGGCAGGACTTTTCTGCAAACTTTCCCAACATCACGTGGTTTTTCTGCTCTTTACTGCCACCCTTTGGTCCACCTCTGCTATTGTTGGTTGATTTTAACATTGGTTCTGGGCATGCATATTTGTACTTTAGACAAAAGTCTGATGGATTTCTGTACACACGGTCGGACTTTGTTGCCGAAAAGTTTGTCCGTTTGCAGAGTGAACTTTTGTCCGATAAAAATCAAAAAAGTTTGTCCGATGGAGCGTACACACGGTAGGATTTTTTGGAAAACTTGCTCATTTTGAAGTTTGTTGGCAAAAAGTCAGACCGTGTGTATGGGCCTTTAGAATTGGTAAGCCCCAATATACTAAATGTTTGCTTTTGGGTTTAATACCACTTTAATCTATCTGGCTCTGTAAAAAGCAGGCTTTTTTTTTTTTCAACAAAGCAGATAGGAATAGCTTGCAAAACATTTGAAAGGGAGATTATACCCCCATCTTCTGGCTAAAAATGAGAATACAAACCATTCATAATCAGTATTTCATATTTTTTTATGACCAAAAAACTTTTTATTTTTATTTTTCATTTTTTTCAGTTCTGTTAATAAACTAAGTGTAAAACAAAATATGCAAAAACACATTTGTTTTATTTATGGCAACAAAAAAAGTTTTTTGACTTAAAATAGTAATTTAAATTGATTAAGTGTCCTTCTCCTCCCTCTCTCCTGTCACATTCCTATTGGCACATCACTATGATGGCCAGTTTCAGTGGCCAATAGGAATGTGTGGGAGAGAGTTGTTAAGGCTCCATCACTACAAGGAGGTTCTAGCTTTTCCTGATCAGAATGGCCCAGCAGTTAAACTGAAAACTGCTGCAGGTATGTTCTGGCAGGTCTAAATGCCTTCACTTTATACCATCCAATAGTTTTAAAGAGTCACATTAGGCGAAGGCTCTGTATAAACAAGTACCATTTGTATAGATGATTTACATAAAATGCCACCCTTAGTTCTGAGTGGAGCTCATGGTGAATCCAGCTGCAAGTAAACTGGAAAACAGTGAATGTGTCTTCCTATCTCAGCCATTCCTGCTTCATTTCAGGCCTTACTGGGATGAAGAATATAGGCAACTCGTGTTATATGAATGCAGCTCTACAAGCTCTCTCTAATTGGTAAGTCACCAGTTTGCTTCATGAAAATTTCATTCAATATCTGTGGTTATACTGGTGTGAACAATTATTAGTTTATTTCTGGCCTGACCTGCATTTCAAGTTTTAAAAATTGCTGTGTGACTTGAAGATGTCTGGCAGCATCTGCATCATCAGATCAATAGAGTTCACCTTCAGTCGTGTAATACAAAGGTTTGCCTATATCAGTGGTTCTCAACCTGGGGGTCAAATGACAATTTGCCAGGGGTCACCGAATCTTGGGCTGTTCCTGAAGCCTGCACCACTCTCCCAGCCTTTTTGCGGCCCCCCAGCAGGGCTGTCCCTGGAGCCCGCAGCCGCCCATTCAGTTCACGGCATGGCTGGGAGGCAGAGACTAGAAGTCAGCTGACTGGTGAGGAATGTGAAGTGGGAGGGGCTGGAGGAGACCCTATCTCCTGATTTCGGCATAGGTTTCACTGCTACGAGACACCACAAAGTCAGAGACACAATGAATCCGGAGACACAGCGAGTAACACTACCTGTGATTAGAGTTACCATTAAAGTGGATGTAAACCCGAAATGTTTTATTTTTTTTTTTGCTGTCACAATGTAGAGTATAAGATTTACTATCATTTGTGCCAGGTCTTGCCACACAGAGTTAATCCAGCTCTGAGCAATCCTCTTTTATTGTTCAGTGAGATAAAACGGACAAACCGAGAAAAACCTTTGTCTGTTCCGCCCCCTTGCTTTGAGTAACAGGTTATTTACATATCTCGTGCACTAGCTTTAGACAAGCATTATTTTTTATTCCCACCCCCACTCTTTTTCTGAAGTCATGTGGTTACTTTTCTGGATTTTGACTGGATGTTGGTGATCATAGCAGAAGGAATATGCAGGAGAAAATGCATGTTGACAAGGGGAGTGTAGAGGTGGGCGGGGAGTCTACTGACATCACAACTCCACCCACTGAGCTCCAGACAACAGATCCACCCACAGAATCTGCAGTTTTTCAGTTCTTATAACAGACAGAGGGGAGACATTTGACAGATAAGGATACATGCAGGAGGCATCTATATCCTTATAGATCAGCACTATGGCAGTAGTTTAGAACGGATGAGAGTGGGTTTACATCCACTTTAAAAGTCCCCACTACAGTTCTCAGATCAGCAGATGACCTGGATCAAGAGCACCTAAGTTGGCTGATCAGAACTCCCCCCCAGCACTGCCACTCATCCCACCTCCCACTAGTACTGCCACTTATCCCAACTCCCCGCCAGCACCGCCAATTATCCCATTCCCGCCCCCCCACCAAGGAGTAAGAGAAGGAATAAAAATAGAGAATACATGGAAGGGAGAGGAAAAGAGGGGGAGGAACAAAGAAAAAGGGAGAGAAAGAACAAGAAAGACAGCTAGAGAGGAATGGGGGAAAAAACAAGAGATTAGGATAGAGAGAGATAAAAGGGAAAGAAAGGAGAACAAAGTGTGGTACATCCTAAAATGTACCATAAGTGGTTTTAATACTGTACGAGTGGAAGGGACTCAGGGAGCGCTAAATGTCCATGGGTTAGGGGCGTAAAATTACTTGTCTTGCCTTGAGTGCTGACAACTCACGCCAATGAAAATAAAACTTACTGTTAGGGGTCCCCACAACTTGGGAAATTTCATCAAGGGGTCACGGCACTAGAAGGTTGAGAACCACTGGCCTAGATGGATGTCATTTAAGGACATAGTTCCAGCAGGCTTTCACGCTACATAGTTGTGACGGGCCAACAAAATGTATTAACAGTGTAGAGATGGCCCCGCAGGGTTGCTACGTGTTACAGCATCCACACATTTCACCCTGCTCCCTGACTTCCATTAGACACACTTCTCAGTCAATGAACAGTCTCTTGCTTGTTTATGTTGTTTTTATTAGGGGATTGAACTTGGTTGGGGAAAAGGGACATGGGACGCCCATAGGATGAATATTGTTTGTCAGAATAAAAGTAACTGCGTCACATTTCTCTGCAGAACAGCATGGTTGACTCTAAACTTGACAGTCCTTTACCTCAGCACACTTCCTCCAGCACACTACTTAGGAGCTCTTACTTCACTGTCCAACTTTAGTACTCCTGTCACACCATCAGCACATGACTAGGCCTCACTCTGAATAAGTCCCAGTGTCTTTACTTAATAGCCCTTTGTAGGCCGGGGTCTGCAGTACCCCTTTGTGGTAGCAACCGATTTAATGATAAGAAATAAATGTAGATGGACTACTGATCCCAGCAAGTCCGAATGCAAATCCTGCCCGCCCTCCTGGCTGCAGCGACTTAACACAAAACTCCCACAGTCTCTCCCTCTGGCTCCACATCCAGCTCCCCTAGCATGTCTCTTCCAGAGCTTTCCACTCACCGACACCTGTCCTGGATCTTTCCTGAATGATTTTACTCCAGACGTGCTGACCAACTGTCATTCCAGCTCCTGTTCCAGGACACCTCTCCATGACCGTTTAAGGAGAGGCTCACTCCCAGCTCCCGAACTCCCTGCCTGAGGTACCCCCCCAGAAAGGGGGTTCCCTCAGACACAACAGTCTAACACTCCATCATCCAGTTCACCCAGCCGACAACTCCTTCCCAACAGGCTGACCATGGGTATATGTAGGAGGCCTGCCAATCCTAGTTGGGGATTGGTCAGGGCTCCCACATGCACCCCATGTCACTCCAGCTCTCCACCCTGCCCCTTTTCCAGAACCCTCTCCCAAGAGCTGAGGCACATGTCAGTCACCTACTGCTATACTAAACCACTCCCCTGCCCCCAGATCAAAACAAACAGGCCTAGCTCACAGCATAGGCCTGCTTAAATTTACCTGCGCTAGCAGCTTACACCAAAAACTTACACTAGCACATACCTACCTAAGGTAGAGGGTGCTACACTAGCAAAATCAATAAGCGTGTATTATTTTTTTTTTTTATTATTTCACTGTTCAGCAAAGCACATGGTACAGTACAACAAAGAGTAGTATGCCAAACATGGCAGATCAGAAACCTTCATAAAGTGCATAACAGTAATAGCAATGAAAAATGTCAATTCACATTCAGAACTGTGTCGTTTTGTATGATTCTGTAATCATTAGAAATCTGATTACATGGAAAAAGTTAGTTCTGAACAAGGTCCCTAGAACATACAATTCAAGAACATGCAATACTAGTGCGTAAGCAGGGGTCTGACCCATGCAGGCTTAAGCAAAAAGAGCGTTGGTTCTTTTTCTTTTCTGTAGAACCTAAATTATACAATAGATGGGGATCAGGGAAGAATAAGTGAGAAAAAAAAAGAAAAGGGAAGAGGGAAAGAAAGGGACTGGTGCTTGCCTAAAAAGCCAAAGGATACCGAGCAATTAATCACTACTGGGCCTGATCCCGTACAACTCAAGGGGACAGGTACGAAGCGTAATCTCGTGAACACTGAAAGTTGTGACAATAATATCAGGTTTTTCAGAATTCCATATCATTGATTTTGTTTACCACAGCTATCCATTGACCAACCAACAGGGGGTCAGTGTGTTTCCATTTTTGTAGGATGCACACCTTGGCCGCATTAAGCAGGTGGATCAGGAGGGATTTCTTGTACCTATAGCCTTGTACACACGAACGAGTTTCTCGGCAAAAACCAGCAAGAAACTTGCTGGCAGAGATTTTTTGCCGAGAAATTTGTTCGTGTGTACGGTTTCTCGTCAAGAAAAGCGACAAGTATCTCGACGAGAAAATAGAGAACCTGCTCTCTATTTTCTCGTCGGCATGTTTCTCGACGAGAAAAGTGAGTGTGTGTACACTTACCTGTCCTCCCGGAAGCCCGCGCATGTTCGAAATGAATTTGACGCATGCGCGGTAGCTTCCTAGGCATACGTAGGGTATACCAAGATGGCGGCGACGGCATCGAATGTGACGAGCGCATGCTCGTCGTAGTCGATGACGTCACCGCGTACGCTCCATTCAAAGAACCGCGGGTTCTTTGAATCGAGCGTGTGTACACTCGGCCGGGACAAGTTTCTTGTCCAAGAATCTCGTCGAAAAAAACGACATGTTTTTTTCGACGAGAATCTCGGCCGTGTGTACGAGGCCTCAGTCTCAAAAGTGGGGTAATTTTTAGTAGGAATGTCTCTGGGTGCATCTCCAGAGATAGATCAGTAAGCTTATGAATCAGTCGTCTGACATCTTCCCAAAAGGATTGTACGCAAGGGCATGACCAAAAAGTATGCAACAACGTGCCGGGTTCTTTTTGGCACTGCCAACACAATGGAGAAACAGTGGGATAGAACCTATGGAGGAGTGCAGGGGTCCTATACCAGTGGGTCAGAAGTTTATATCCTGCCTCCTGGTATTTGCTGGACAGGGAAGGCCGATGGGCAAAGCAAAGAACCCGATCCCTCTGCACAGGGGTTTAGGCCATGTCTAAATCTCGCTCCAATTTCAGAAGGAAGGGAGGAGCAAAGTCCTCAGGTGGTTTGGAACATGAAAGCGTATGGTGCATAGGGGGAAGCCTGTAAACAAAGCTGCTGGAATGAAGTAATCTTACTATGGTTCACTCTACTCAATCTGATGGTTAAGAAATGGCGTATTTCTCTTTTCGTCCATGGACGGACACAGCCTTCTCAATTCTTGACATATGGGTTATGTTCCTGTTCATAGAAGAGGACTAGGCAGAACATGTTAGATATTTAACCACTTCCCGCCCGGTCAATAGGGAATTGACGTCCGGGAAGTGGTTCCGTTTTCCTGACTGGACGTCTATTGACGTCCAGCAGGATAACATGCCGGCAGGGTGCGCATCGCGGCAATTGCGGGGTGTCAGTCTGACACCCCGCATGTCCGATTGTGATAAGAAGCCTCTGTCAGAGGCTTCTTACCACGTGATCAGCTGTGACCAATCACAGCTGATCATCACGTGAACCAGGAAGTGCCGGTTAACGCTGACAGGGAGAGCCGATCGGCGGCTCTCCCTGTCAGAGGGGGGGTCTGTGCTGATAATCAGCACATTGATTATCAGCACAGCCCCCTCAAATGTAAAAATGACATGCCCAGCAGTGCCCCATATAATAAACTCTGCAAGTGCCAATCCCTGTACACCACAGTGCCAATCACTGCCCAGCAGAAACACCTGTCAGTGCCTCATCATCAGTGCTGCCCATCAGTGCCACCTGTCAGTGCCCATCAGTGCTACCTATTAGTGCCCATCAGTGCTGCATATCAGTGCCGCCAATTGGTGCCCATCAATTCTACATATCAGTGCCTCCTCATCAGTGCCCGTCAGTGAAGGGGAAAACAACATTTTATGACAGAAACTAAAAAAAACATATTTTTTTCAAAATGTTTGGTCTTTTTTTAGTAAAAAATAAAAACCGCAGAGGTGATCAAATACCACCAAAAGAAAGCTCTATTTGTGGGAAGAAAATTATAAAAATTTAGTTTGGGTGCAGTGTAGTATGACCGTGTAATTGTCATTCAAAGTGTGACAGCGCTGAAAGCTGAAAATATTTGTCCTGGGCAGGAAGGGGCGTAAGTGCATGGTATTGAAGTGGTTAAACACATGTTACATTAATCAGAGTTGAACAGCCCCGCCCAGGGGGCAGAGGAGAAGGACGTGGCTCCCTTTGGGCCCAGAGTCCTGAAGAATTTTTTATAAAAAAAATTTTTTTGTGATATCTTCTATCAACTGCCGGATCGGCGACAGGCTAGATATTATAGATCCTTGTAGTCTTCCCAGTTCCGGCCGTCGAGCGTGCCAGTCGTTAGCTTCACGCTGGTTCTGCCACGACGTGCCCCATGACTCCAGGGGTGGTCAGTGTGCACATGCTCCAGGGTCAACATATGACTGGGCTGATTGTTGTTTCGCTCACAGTGGACCGGGCCGACAGCTACTCCAACTCGGTTGTAGGCCTGCCAGGGACGCACCAGCAAGTCCTCGCAGGACGGGTAAGTACTAGTCCTCCTGCCTCAGCAGGTGGGAATGGCTGGGCGTTTCAGGGACTTGGGGTTCTCCTGTCCTCCCTTTCCCTGCTCTCTGTCACAATTTCCCTTCTGCTCTAGCAGCGCGCTGTGACCGGGGCGTACCTGTGGGGGGGTTCCGGATCCTGGTGGGGTGTCGGGGCTCGTTTTTCTGTGAGGGGTGCTCTGCTCCGGGGAAGTCCCTGTACTCGGCCTTCTTGTCCACATCGCGGTGCTCGGCCGCCATTTTTGCGGCGTTGACGCCATTTTCTTGTATGCCTGCTGTTCTATGTAATTTCCCCATTGGCGGCCATCTTGCTGTGGCGCAGGTTGTTATTGCGGGTGGCCATTTTCTTGTGGTCGTGCCCTTTTCTTTCTAAGGCGTCTGGCGGCCATTTTGGATGGGGTTTTGGCCTCTAGTGCTGGCTTCCTGTACGGCGCGCAGCACAATTCTCCTCACAGTTTTTCCTCACACACTCTGTGTACAGACGGAAGGTGGGCAGCGGTCTCTTGCTGGGTGGTGAGTCCCCTGGGTAACCCCCCCCCCCCGGTCAGTGCAGCAAGGAGGGTGGACACTTCAGTTTTTTTGACTGAGTCCCCGAGAGCTGTCAGTGTATCATGGAGTCAGTATCTGGCCCTTCTTCCCCAAATATGCCAGAGGCGGCAGCCGGTGCCCCTGCACCTGAGGTTGCCACGGACACTTTGTCGGCAGTCCTGGAATCCTTTGTTGCCACGGTGGAAGCGGCGTGAGAGTGTAAGAGGGGTAAAAAGCGCCCCCTCCCCCCGCCATCTCCAGGGGAATGCTCTGACTCAGACCTGGGCCTAGCTGCGGCACAGGACCCCGATTCTGGGTTATCAGAGGATGCGGACCAGGACCTTCCTTGTGAGGAAGACCCTTCATCTGGGTCAGCGCATGACAGGGCACTTGTTGGTGCGCTTATCAACGCTGTGAGGGACTCCCTTAAGCTGGAAGGTGCAGTTGAGGCGTCCACGGAGGGGTCAGTCTCTTTTGGGTCGCACAAATCGACCCGCTCTGTGAAGGTGTTTCCCTATGTGTCCTTCTTTGATAAATTCATAGATAAGGAATGGGAAAAGCTGCAGAAGTCCTTTGTGGTCCCTCAGCGCCTGGCGGTCAGGTATCCTTTTGAGGATAGCCTTTTGAAGAAATGGGCTTCTCCTCCGGTTGTTGACCCCCCGGTCGCTCGGGTTAAATAAAGTAACCACTCTCCCTGTAGAGGGCACCCCTGCTTTTAAGGAACATACTGATAGGAGGTCCAAGGCGCTGAGCTGGTCCATATTCACCTTGCTGGGGTCTGCGTTGCGGCCTATTTTGGCTGCTACCTTGGTGTCTTAGACGCTCACTGAATGGGCAAAGATTTTGCACCAGACTGTGGAGGAACATCAGCTCCCTTCGGAGTGTGTAAATCATGCCGACCAGTTGGTGCAGGGCCTTGTGTATGTCTGTGATGCCACTCTGGATGCGGCCCCCTTAATCTCCAGGGCCTCTGTATCTGCGGTGGTAATGCTTCGCCTAATTTGGCTGAAATGCTGGTCTGCTTACCAGGCTTCTAAGAAAGCTTGGCAGACTTGCCCTTCAAAGGTGGGAGGCTTTTTGGCACCTCACTGGATGACATTATTAAGGATGTCACTGGAGGTAAGAGCACTCCTCTCCCTCAGTCCACTAAGGAGAAGGAGCCGCGCCATAAGCCGGGTCCTTCCTTTCCCACGCAGAAGCGGTATTTTCGTCAGTCAGGGTCCGTGGGTAGACCCTCCCAAGCTGAGAAAGGTCCAGCTGGGGGACAGAAGCGTCCCTGGGTGCGCAAGTCCAACAAGCCAGCAAACAAGCCTGCCACTGGATGAAGTTTTGCCCCCGCCCGACTCATGGGTGGGGGGACGGCTTTGCAGGTTCATGGCACGGTGGACCTCAATGCTCTCCGACCAGTGGGTCTGCGAGGTCGTCACTTCGGGGTACAAGATCGAGTTTCTTTCCTGTCCGCCAAACAGATTCTTTCCCTCAATTCTCCCTCTTCTTCCGGCTCGTCTGTCTGCCCCATTGGGGGCAGTGAAAGATTTACGAAGGCTCGGAGTGGTTTTACCTGTACCACTGGAAGAGAGGTTTCAGGGTTTTTATTCAAATCTGTTTGTGGTCCCAAAGAAGGACAGAGTCAGTCCGATAATGGACCTCAAAGCCTTAAATGTCTTTGTAAAGATTCGGAAGTTCCGCATGGAATCCATTCGTTCAGTGGTTGCTGCGCTCCATCCGGGAGACTTTCTGGCATCCCTGGACATCAAGGACGCATACTTGCATGTCCCAATCTGCACAAGACACCAGAGGTTTCTGCGCTTTGCAATCAGCGAAGACCACTATCAGTATGTGGCTCTTCCCTTTGGCCTAGCGTCGGCACTGAGGGTTTTCACCAAGGTACTCGCCCCGATTCTGGCTTTGAGACAGTGAGACATTGCTATCGTGGGCTACTTAGACGATCTTCTTCTGACAGCAGCTTCTGGCTCAGAATTAGAGGAAGATGTGGCTATAGCCAGTCGGACCCTTCGAGAATTCGGTTGGGTGTTAACCACTTAAGCCCCGGACCATTTTGTAGCTAAAGGACCAGAGGTGTTTTCAGAATTTGGCACTGCGCTGCTTTAACTGGAAATTGTGCGGACATGCAATGTTGTACCCAAACAAAATTTGCGTCCTTTTCTTCCCACAAATAGAGCTTTCTTTTAATGGTATTTGATTGCCTCTGCGATTTTTATTTTTTGCGATATAAACGGAAAAAGACTGGAGATTTTGAAAAAAAATGATATTTTCTACTTTTTGTTATAAGAAAAATCGAATAAACTCAATTTTAGTCATACATTTAGGCCAAAATGTATTCAGCCACATGTCTTTAGTGAAAAAAAAGGTCAATAAGCATATATTTATTGGTTTGCGCAAAAGTTATAGCGTTTACAATCTAGGGTACATTTTCTGGAATTTACACAGCTTTTAGTTTATGACTGCCTATCTCATTTCTTGAGGTGCTAAAATGGCAGGGCAGTACACCCCCCCCCCCCCAAATGACCCCATTTTGGAAAGTAGACACCCCAAGGAAATTGCTGAGAGGCATGTTGAGCCCATTGAATATTATTTATTTTTTTTGTCCCAAGTGATTGAATGACGACAAACAAAAAAAAATAAAAAAAATAAATTGTCACTAAATGATATATTGCTCACACATTCCATGGCTATATGTGGAATTGCACCCCAAAATACATTTTGCTGCTTCTCCTGAGTACGGGGATACCACATGTGTGGGACTTTTTAGGAGCCTAGCCACGTACGGGACCCCGGAAACCAAGCACCGCCTTCAGGATTTCTAAGGGCGCAAATTTTTGATTTCACTCCTCACTACCTATCAGTTTCGAAGGCCATAAAATGCCAAAATAGCACAAAACCCCCCCAAATGACCCCATTTTAGAAAGTAGACACCCCAAGCTATTTGCTGAGAGGCATGGTGAGTATTTTACAGCTCTCATTTGTTTTTGAAAATGAAGAAAGTAAATATATATATATATATTTTTTTTCAATTTTCAAAACTTTGTGACAAAAAGCGAGATCTTCAAAATACTCACCATACCTCTCAGCAAATAGCTTGGGGTGTCTACTTTCCAAAATGGGATCATTTGGGGGGGTTTTGTGCCATCTGGGCATTCCATGGCCTCCGAAACTATGATAGGCAGTGAGAAGTGAAATCAAAAATTGACACCCTTAGAAAGCCTGAAGGCGGTGCTTGGTTTTGGGGTCCTGTACGTGGCTAGGCTCCCAAAAAGTCTCACACATGTGGTATCCCCGTACTCAGGAGAAGCAACAGAATGTATTTTGGGGTGTAATTCCACATATGCCCATGGCATGTTTGAGCAATATATCATTTAGTGACAACTTTGTGCAAAAAAAATAAAAAATAAAAATAAATTGTCTTTTTTCCGCAACTTGTGTCAACATATAAAATATTCCATGGACTCAACATGCCTCTCAGTATATAGCTTGGGGTGTCTACTTTCCAAAATGGGGTAATTTGGGGGGGGGGGTTTGAACTGTTCTGGCATTTTATACACACCATTAGGAAGCTTACATCCACTCTTCTAACCACTTGAAGACAAAGCCCTTTCTGACACTTTTTGTTTACATGAAAACATTTTATTTTTTTTGCAAGAAAATTATGTTGAACCTCCAAACATTATATATATTTTTTAAAGCAAAGGCCCTACAGATGAAAATGGTGGGTGTTGCATTTTTTTTTCCCACACAGTATTTGCGCAGCGATTTTTCAAACGCATTTTTTGGGGAAAAAATGCACTTTTTTTAATTTTAATGTACTAAAACACACTATATTGCCCAAATGTTTGAAATAAAAAATATGATCTTAGGCCGAGTACATAGATACCAAACACGTCATGCTTTAAAATTTCGCACAAACGCGCATTGGCGACAAACTACATACATTTTTAAAAGCCTTTAAAAGCCTTCACAGGTTACCACGTTAGATTTACAGAGGAGGTCTACTGCTAAAATTACTGCCCTCGATCTGACCTTCGCGGTGATACCTCACATGCATGGTGCAATTGCTGTTTACATATGACGCCAGACCGACGCTTGCGTTCGCCATTGCGCAAGCGCAGGGCAGGACAGGGGTGCTTTTAAACTGTTCCTTCCATATTTATTTATTTTTATCATTTTTATTGTTATCTCAGGGAATGTAAATATCCTCTATGATAGCAATAGGTAATGACAGGTACTCTTTTTTTTGAAAAAACTGGGGTCTATTAGACCCTAGATCTTTCCTCTGCCCTCAAAGCATCTGACCACACCAAGATCGGTGTGATAAAATGCTTTCCCAATTTCCCAATGGCGCTTTTTATATCCGGGGGGGGGACATTCCCTCCCACTGCTTGTAAAAGCAGTCCAGAGGCTAATTAGCCACTAGGATTGCTTTTACATGAAATCCGGCCGCTGGCTGAAAAGAATGATACCAAGATGATCCCTAAACCCGCAGGCATCATTCTGGTATAACCATTCAAAGTCCAGCAACATACCAGTACGTTGCTGGTCCTTGTTGGACATGTATTGTAATCTTTTTTTTTTCATGCAGCCAGTTGGCTGAACGAAAAAAGATTGATCGGTGGGTATGCCCACCATTAGAATACCGCCCTTCATCCACCCACTTCTAATGATGGGCATACATGCACCATTTATGTATGCCGAAGCATGAGGGCATCCTCCCGCAAAAGTTATGCCGCACACACATGGTCAGACTTTTCCACGGGCAAGCCTCCGTCTGAATTTCGACCGTATGTACGCGGCATTAGGAGCAAAATCACTCCTCCGCCCCTGCTGCCCCAATGCTTCGGCATATATGCTTTTTTTTTTTTTTTTAACTGTGGTGGTGAAATCGCCTCCTACAGCACTGGAGTCGCAGGGATCAGGCCTGTCTCTGCGAACGCTGCAGTTATGTGTGTTGTGTTTTGTAAGTGACAGTGATCGATCGATACTGCACTTGGGTGGCCTGGGCTGGACGGAGGGGTAAAACGCAGGTGCTAGCAGGTATCTGGGCTGATCCCGCTAACACTGCGTTTTTGGGAACCCTAAACTGCTGGGGACGCTAGTATAGATCTGATCAGATCAGATATTGATCTGTTCAGATACTATACCACTAAGGGAGGTGTATGCTTCATGCGTGGGTGTTAGCGTTACTGGCACTAACCTGACGCTGCCTGGGGTGTGATGCAGACCCTCTCTGACGCTAAAACCTAATTGATATCAACCGCTGGGCGATCAGGGGGTTAAACCTTTATTGGGTTATATACGGCGGGTGCCCTGACACTATAAAAAGCAAACTAACTAACCAGCGTCACCCGTAACACTTATATGGTGATAACTGGTGAAAGGGTTAACTAGGGGCAATCAGGGGGTTAAACTTTTATTAGGTAATATATGGGGGTACCTGACGCTATATAAAAACCTGACGGGGAACCTAAATAACAAAATAACTAACTGGCTAACCAGTGTCACCAGTAACACTTATACAGTGATCAATGGTGAAAGGGTTAACTAGGGGCAATTGGGGGGTTAAAACCTTTATTAGATAATATATGGGGGTACCTGACGCTATAAAAACCTGCGGCGAACCTAAAAAAAATAACTGGCTACCTATTGGCACCAGCATAACTAATACAGCGATCAGAAAAACGATCGCTTAGTGACACTGGCAAAAGGGGGTGAAAGGGTTACCTGGGGGGGCGATCAAGGGGTTAAACCTTTATTAAGTAATATATGGGGGTACCTGACGCTATAAAAACCTGCGGCGAACCTAAAAAAAATAACTGGCTACCTATCGGCATCACCGACACTAAGACAGCGATCAGAAAAACGATCGCTTAGCGACACTGGTGATAGGGGGTGAAAGGGTTACCTGGGGGGCGATCAGGGGGTTGGACCTAAAACTAACTGTAGTGACACTTTCACAGTCACAAATGTCACTGATTGCAGTGATCAGTAAATAAATGGTCACTGCAATCAGTGACACTGTGACTGGGGGCTGGGGGGTGATCTGGGGGTGATCTGGAGGGCCATTTATGTTCCTATGTGTCCTGGTGTTAGTGTAGTGTTTGTGCACTAACCTGTGTGTCTTCTCTCGTACGATGCTCAGTATATGTGAGCGCCGCATGAGAGATGACATCACTTCCTCTGCCTGTGTTTACATTACACAGGCAGAGGAAGCTTTCTCATTCGCCGGGAGAGATCGCGAGGGGGTGGCCGGAATCGAACGGCCGTCCCCTCATCCCGGGTCGCTCCCGAACAACTAATGACCGCTCACTGTATAGAAGGGGGGTCCGATGGGACCCCCAACTATACAAAGGCAGTCACGTACAGGTACGTGACTTTGCCTGTCGGTGCCATTCTGCCGACGTATATACTGTATTTATTGGCATATAACACTCACTTTTTTACCCTGAAAATAGAGGGTTAACTGTGCCTGCGTGTTATATGCAGGGGCAGTGGAAAGTTTTTTTCCTGAATCTTCCCTCTTAAAGTTAGAGTGCGTGTTATACACCTGTGCGTGTTATACGCCGATAAATACGGTATACAGTGAGCGGTCGTTAAGGGGTTAAACATTCAGAAGTTGGTCCTGACACCGACTCAGCGTTTGGAGTATCTAGGGTTGATTCTGGACTCAAAGGAGGCGAGAGTCTTCCTTCCTTTGGAAAAATTGCGGACTCTCCAATCTGCGGTGAGGTTGTTGACATCCCGCAAATGGTCGTCTCTCCGCTTTTGCATGCGAGTTCTGGGTCTCATGGTAGCCTCCTTCGAGGCAGTACCGTATGCCCAATTCCACACAGTCTTGCAGAGGGAGATCCTGTCCAAATGGAACAAATCTCCATTGTCTCTGGATCATCAGATTCAGGTCAGTCGCCTGGTCAGGGCTTCTCTGAGTTGGTGGCTGAGATCCCCGGCTCTTCAGTCCGGGAAGTCGTTCCTCCTCTTCCATTGAACTGTGATTATGATGGACGCCAGCCTCACAGGTTGGGGGGGGGGGGGAGTCTGGGGAGAGGCCCAGGGTCGCTGGACTCCAGACGAATCCCGTCTGTCGATCAATGTCCTGGAACTTCGGGCGATCAGACTGTCTCTCCTCGTAGTCGGGGAGACTACAGGGACGCCCGATCAAGATTCAGTTATGCCACGACGATGGCTTATGTCAACCATCAGGGGGGGGAACAAGGAGCTCGGCTGCAGCGTCAGAGGTCGCTGACATCCTGCGGTGGGCGGAAAGAAGCGTGCCGGCTCTGTCGGCCGTCTACATTCCGGGCGTAGAAAACTGTCAGGCGGACTGAGTCGCCAGATGCTAGACCAGGGGGAATGGTCATTTCATCTAGGAGGTGTTTTAACTCGTTTACCGGAGGTGGGGCACACCGGACGTGGACCTCCTGGCCTCTCGACTCAATCGCAAGGTGTCGAGATTCGTGGCCAGGTCCAGAGATCCCTGGGCAGACGTGTCAGCCGCGTTGGTGGCCCCGTGGGGTCAGTATCAGCTAATTTATGCCTATCCCCCACTGAAGTTGCTTCCTCGTCTGCTCCGCAGAGTGGGGACCGAGGGGATACCAGTGATTCTAATCGCTCCAGATTGGCCCCGGCGTCCTTGGTACACCAACATCGTGCGCCTGGTGGCGGGCGTACCCTGGCGGCTGCCAATGCGGGAGGACCTACTGTCTCAAGGTCCCATACTTCATCCTGCTTTACAGTCGCTGGCTTTAACGGCATGGCTATTGAAAACCAGGTACTAAGGGACCAAGGCCTTTTGGATTCGGTCATTCCAACCATGCTGAGGGCACGTAAATCTTTTTCCAAGAAGCTCTACCATCGTACTTGGAAGGCCTACATCTCTATGTGTGAAGAGATGGAGTGGTGTCCACGGACGTATTCGGTTTCCAGGATCCTTCTGTTTTTACAGCGTGGAGTGGATCAGAAACTTGCCTTAAGCACCATTAAGGGTCAGATTTCAGCCTTGGCTGTTTTCATTTCAACGACCTTTGGCGACCCATTCTCTGGTGGGTACCTTTTTGCAGGGGGGTTTGACATTTGGCTCCCCCAATTAGACCACCTTTTCCTCCATGGGATTTAAATCTGGTGCTCTCGGTTCTTCAGGAACCTCCTTTTGAGAACATCAGAGAGATTCCTCTCTTGACACTATCTCAGAAGGTTGCTTTTCTAGTGGCCATTACATCTGTCAGAAGGGTTTCTGAATTGGCGGCCTTGTCTTGCAAGTCGCCATACTTGGTCCTCCATAAGGATAAGGCGGTGCTACGCCCGCAACCCTCTTTCCTTCCGAAGGTGGTTTCGGCTTTTCATCTAAATGAGGACATTGTGCAACCGTCCTTGTGTCCTCGGCCTTTGCATCCCAGGGAGACTGCGCTCTATACTTTAGACGTGGTACGTGCCTTGCGGGTGTACTTAGTGAGTCAGACCTCCGAAACGGAGCCGTAACACACAATTTGTGTCGGTGTCTGGTCCATTAAAAGGCCTGGCGGTCTCGTCGGCCACCATTTCTCGGTGGATCAGGCAGACCGTCATACAGGCCTATGCCCCTAAGGGGCGGGCGCCCCCCTTTCCGGTCACGGCACATTCAACCAGGGCAATTGGTGCTTCCTGGGCTTTCCGACCTCAAGCGTCTGTCTCACAGGTGTGCAAGGCGGCAACTTGGTCGTCCGTGCACACTTTCTCAAAATTTTACAAGATTGATGTGAGTGCATCTTCAGATGCTTCCTTCGGCCGCAAGGTTTTGCAGGCGGCTGTTTAGGGTTGCAACTCCTCCGTTGAGGAGCTCTGCTTGTTTGGGGTTGAAGTTAGTTGTTTTTGATACTGTTCCCACCCCTCGTTTTTTTGACACTGCTTGGGGACTTCCCATATGTCAAGTATTGAGAAGGCTGTGTCCGTCCATGGACGAAAAGAGAAAATAGGATTTTTTGTACTCACCGTAAAATCCTTTTCTCTGTCGTCCATGGACGGACACAGCACCCACCCCTCCTTTTTGGGTTTGTACTGCTTGTTACGAACTGAGCTGCTAACTGCAGGGCAGAGGGTTATGTCTGCAGGGACTGCCCCCCTTGGAGGGGCTGTTCAACTCTGATTATTGTAACATGTGTTTAAATATCTAACATGTTCTGCCTAGTCCTCACCTATGAACAGGAACATAACCCATATGTCAAGAATTGAGAAGGCTGTGTCCGTCCATGGACGACAGAGAAAGGGATTTTACGGTGAGTACAAAAAATCCTATTACTCTTTCGTCCATGGACCGACACAGCTTCTCTATTGACAAAGTGGGTATTATCCGTTAATTAGGAGTGACTAGGCAGAAAAACTTGTAAAAAGTGTTGCATCACACCTTCTACAGTACCGCCCAGGGGGCGGACCCTCTGGGTATACCCTCTCAGTCTGCACATCGCAGATCAGTTTTTTTCTGTCTAGCAAGGAGTAGGACATGGCTCCCTTCAGGCTCATTGGTCCGGGGAAAAAAGATATATATATTTTTTTATTTTTTTGCTACATTTGTTGTTTCCTGCGATCTTCGATCAACTGCCGACTGGGTGACAGGCTGGATCCTCGATCCTTGTAGTCTCCCCAGTTTCGGCCATCGAGCGTGTGCCGACCCTAGCTACGCGCTGGGTTTTCCACGACATGCCCGTCGCTCCACGGGTGGCCGGTGAGCCTACGCTCCAGGGCCTGCATCGGACCGCTCAGCTTCGGCTGACCTTACGGCCGAGTCGCAGCAGCCTGGCCGGTGAGCTTACGCTCCAAGGCTTGCATCGGACCGCTCAGCTTCGGCTGACCTTACGGCTGAGTCGCAGCAGCCTGTCCGGTGAGCGTCATGCTCCAGGGCATACATATGATCGTCCCTTCTGGGTCCAATCACAGCATGCCTGGCCAACAGTCACCTTCCGTGCGCGGACGATGATCTGTTTGGAATGTCTTCCAGCAGAATACATGCAGGATAGGTAAGTAAAACTCCCCTGCCTCGGCTGGGTGATTTAGCTGGACATTCCTGGAGAGATCAAGTAAGTGGTTGTGGCCCCTTTCTTCCCTCTCTCCCTGCCTTTCCCTCCTCCCTGGGCTTCTAGCTAAAGGTTGCTGGGTGCTGGGGGTCACCTAGGGGGTCCCACTGGAGCGGGGCTGGCTGTAACTAACATTTAAAAGAAATGTCATTTTTGCTTACCTGTGTTTCTGTGTCTCCATGCTGTCGGCGGCCATTTTGAGGTGGTCCATGCCAAGTTTGGCCTCTTGTAACTGCCTGGCGGCCATCTTCCTGTAGTTCGGCCACACCCACTGGCCCCTATCAGGTGATCGGCGGCCATGTTTGTCCACCCTGTATGCAGATATTGCCGTTCGGCGGCCATCTTTTTTGTGGGCTATGGCTGCCTGACCTCTCTGTCGGCGGCCATTTTCTTAGAGCCCACATTATCTTCCATACAGACGGTTTTGGCAACCATTTTGCGAGAGCCTCCGGCCTCTAGGGTGCATTACACTGGCGCGAAAATTCACACAGGAAGTGCTGATAAAAGAAGCACAGCAGCAAGGGGGACAGCATCATAGGCGCAGCATAGCAGTACCTATCCAGGGTGGTGAGTCCTCTGGGTAACCAAGCATCTCTGCAGCGCAGGAGGGTGGCCTATTGATATCTTGCCTGGAGCCCTGTGAGTGTCAGCGTGTGGTCAGCATGGCATCTGAGCCAGATGTCTTCTCCCCTGAAACACCAGATTTAGCAGCTGGTGTCCCTGAGGTGTCTATGGACGCTATGTCGGCAATCCTAGAGGCGTTTGCTGCCAGGGTGGAAGCAGCACACGGGAATACAGGGGGTAGTAAACGCCCCATCCCCTGCAAGCTTCTGGGGATAATTCTGGTGCAGAACCAGGTCCAGCTACGGCTCGGGGCCCAGATTCTGACGCACCAGAGACTGCAGACCATGACCGGACAGTGAGAATGACTCAAAGTCCAGGTCAGTACGCGAGACGGCTTTGGTATCTGACCTTATTACTGCAGTGCGGGATATGCTAAAATTGGAAAATACTGCAGAAGCAGCAGAGACTCCGGTCCACTTGGGTTTCATAGACCTGCCCGCACTGCTAAGGTGTTCCCTTGTGTGTCTTTTGATAAACTCTTATACAAGGAATGGGAGAACCCACTGAGGGTCTTTACAGCCCCAAAGAGGTTTGCGGTACGGTACCCCTTTTGAGGAGAGTTTTCTGAAGAAATGGACCTCTCCCCCCTATAGTGGACCCTCCGGTGTCCAGACTTAATAGAGCCACCACAATTCCTGTAGAAGGGGCTCCTGTTTTCTAGGACCCTGTGGATAAGAAGGCTGAAGCACTCGCTTGCTACCTATACTCAGTGGTAGGCTCGGCAGTACGCCCGGCATTGGCGGGGGCCCTAGTGTCTCACACACTTACTGAATGGGCAAGATTGCTACTCCAGGGGTTAAGGAGCGAGATGCTCCTCCTGATGAGATAACATTGGCCGACCTGTTGGTCCAGGGCCTTAGGTTTGTCTGCGAGTCAGACATGAATACTATTCCCCTGCTGTCTAAAACTTCGGTTTATGCAGTAGCAATACGCCACCTGATCTGGCTAAAAGGCTGGTCTGCGGACCAGACTTCCAAGAAAGCCCTGTTGGATCTGCCTTTTAAGGGCGACAGACTTTTTGGGGCTTCTCTGGATGACATCATCAAGGATGCCACAGGAAGTAAAAGCACTTTGCTTCCCCAAATTAGCAAGGGTAAGGGGCCACGCCAAGGGCAAGGGCCCTCCTTTACTGCACACAAGATGTTTTTTCGTCCCCCTAGGGCGACAGGGAAAAGACCCCAGGCCGATAAAGCGTCTGCCCAAGGACAAAAGCGTCCTTGGTCCCGCAGACCCAACAAGCCTGTGGACAAATCTGCGTCCACATGAAGGTCCGCCCCCACCCAGCTCTCGGGTGGGGGGACGTCTTCGCAAATTCGCGACTCAGTGGACTGCTCTAGTCTCCGACAGGTGGGTTTGCGAAGTAATCTCCTCAGGCTACAAGATAGAATTTCTCTCTTGTCCACCAGACAGATTCATCACCTCCAATCTCCAGCTACTACCGACCCGTCGGGAGGCCCTGTATGGGGCGGTCCAGGGTCTACTGGAACGCGGGGTAGTTATTCCAGTTCCAGAACAGGAACGGGGTCAGGGTTTTTACTCAAATCTGTTCATTGTGCCAAAGAAGGAGGGGGTTCGTCCAATCTTGGATCTCAGAGCCCTCAATTGCTTTGTGAAGGTACAAAGATTTCGGATGGAGTCGGTTCGATCCGTAGTCACGGCTCTCCATCCGGGGGACTTTCTGGCCTCCTTGGACATCAAGGACGCATACCTGCATGTCCCCATATACTCCAGACACCAGAGGTTTCTGCGATTTGCTATCGGGAAGAACCACTACCAGTTTGTGGCCCTCCCGTTTGGCCTTGCCTCAGCACCCAGGACGTTCACCAAGGTGCTCGCTCCGATTCTGGCACTTCTAAGACAGCGGGGTATCGCTATCACAGGTTACTTGGACGACCTTCTGCTGAAGGGCCCTTCAAGCTCAGAATTAGAGGTAAGCGTGTCCATTACCTGTCAGACTCTTCGAGACTGTGGTTGGATACTAAACACGCAAAAGTCAGTATTGGTGCCCACTCAACGCCTAGTGTACCTGGGGTTGATTCTGGATTCCTCAGAGGCAAAGGTATTCCTCCCTGTGGAGAAGTTGCAGACCCTCCGGGCTGCAGTACGGCAGCTGACTTCCAGGAATTGGTCGTCACTCCGTTTTTGCATGCGAGTGTTGGGCCTCATGGTAGCCTCCTTCGAGGCGGTCCCATATGCTCAATACCACACTCGAGTGTTACAGAGGGAAGTTCTGTCCAGATGGAACAGATGCCCTTCATCTCTGGATTATCAAATCCGAGTGAGCCACCTAGTCAGGAGATCCCTGGTATGGTGGCTGACAGCACCGGCTCTAATGGCCGGGAAGTCATTTCTTCCGGTTTACTGGATAGTGATCACGACGGACGCCAGCCTTACAGGTTGGGGGGGAGTCTGGGGTGTCCAGTCGGCGCAAGGTCGCTGGACCTCAGAGGAAGCCCTCCTGCCGATCAATGTCCTGGAGATCCGGGCGATCAAGCTGTGCCTCTTCAAATGGTCTCAGAGACTGCAAGGGCGTCCAGTCAGGATCCAGTCAGACAACGCCACAGCAGTGGCATATGTCAATCATCAAGGAGGAACAAGAAGCTCAGCTGCAGCATCGGAGATCGCTCGCATCCTGAAGTGGGCAGAGAGGAGCGTACCGGCACTGTCGGCCGTGTACATTCCGGGTGTGGAAAACTGGCAGGCGGACTACCTGAGCCGCCAGATGCTGGACCAGGGAGAATGGTCCTTACACCCGGAGGTGTTCCAACTCCTCTGCCAAAGATGGGGCACACCAGACGTAGATCTTCTGGCTTCCCGACTCAATCGGAAGGTATTGAGGTTTGTGGCCCGGTCAAGAGACCCATGGGCAGACGCAACGGACGCGTTGGTAGCATCGTGGGGCCAGTATCGGCTAATCTATGCCTTCCCTCCCTTAAGGCTTCTTCCTCTTCTGCTCCGCAGAGTGGAGGCAGAGGGAATTCCAATGATCCTAATCGCTCCAGATTGGCCTCAGCGTCCTTGGTACGCCGATCTAGTACGTCTGGTAGCAGACGTCCCCTGGCGCCTACCACTACGGAAGGACCTGCTGTCGCAAGATCCCATATTCCATCCTGCTTTACAGTCATTGGCTTTAACGGCATGGCTGTTGAGAACCAGGTACTGAGAGACCGGGGCCTGTCAGACTCAGTAATTTCTACTATGAGAAGTGCTCGGAAACCGTCCTCTAGGAAGGTCTATCACCGCACTTGGAGGGCCTACATCTCCATGTGTGAGGAAATGAAATGGCATCCGCGTACCTATTTGGTTTCCAGAATCCTGCTGTTTTTACAGCATGGGGTAGACCAAAGGCTTGCCCTAAGTACGATTAAGGGACAGATATCTGCCCTGGCTGTTTTTTTTTCAGCGACCCCTGGCGACTCACTCTCTCGTGAGTACATTTGTGCAGGGGGTTCGACATGTGGCCCCTCCGGTCCGCCCCCCGTTACCTCCGTGGGACTTGAACCTGGTCCTCTCGGTGCTTCAGAAGGCACCGTTTGAGAATATTAGAGATATTCCCCTGTTGACACTTTCTCAGAAGGTGGTCTTTTTGGTGGCTGTTACGTCAGTTAGACGAGTCTCTGAGCTGGCAGCCTTGTCCTGCAAGGCTCCCTATTTGATTTTCCACAAGGATAAGGTGGTGCTGCGGCCGCAGCCTTCCTTTCTTCCGAAGGTCGTTTCGGCTTTTCATCTCAACGAAGACATTGTACTTCCATCCTTGTGTCCTCAGCCGTCGAATCCTAAGGAGTCGGCGTTGCATTCCTTGGACGTTGTCCGAGCTTTGAGAGTATACATATCTGCTACTTCCCTGTTCCGGAAGTCAGACTCACTGTTTGTTTCGGTGGCTGGTCCCAAGAAGGGCCAAGCAGTCTCATCGGCCACCATCTCTAGGTGGATCCGACAGATAGTAATCCAGGCTTACGCCTTAAAGGGTCAGGCGCCCCCCTTTCCTGTCACGGCGCATTCGACCAGGGCAATAGGTGCCTCTTGGGCTTTCCGACATCAAGCGTCTGTTTCCCAACTATGTAAAGCGGCGACTTGGTCGTCCGCTCACACTTTCACAAAATTCTACAAAGTTGATGTAGGTGCATCTTCGGATGCCTCTTTCGGCCGCAAGGTTTTGCAGGCGGCTGTTTAGAGTTGCAACTCCTCCGTTGGAGGAGTGCTGTTTTGTGTTTTGGGGTGAAGTTTGTTTTTTATGCTGTTACCACCCCTCGTTTTTTCTCTGACACTGCTTTGGGACGTCCCACTTTGTCAATAGAGAAGCTGTGTCGGTCCATGGACGAAAGAGTAAATAGGATTTTTTACTCACCGTAAAATCCTTTTCTCTGAGTCCATGGACCGACACAGCACCCACCCCTCCTTTTAAGTTTGTACTGCTTTTTGACGAACTGATCTGCGATGTGCAGACTGAGAGGGTATACCCAGAGGGTCCGCCCCCTGGGCGGTACTGTAGAAGGTGTGATGCAACACTTTTTACAAGTTTTTCTGCCTAGTCACTCCTAATTAACGGATAATACCCACTTTGTCAATAGAGAAGCTGTGTCGGTCCATGGACTCAGAGAAAAGGATTTTACGGTGAGTAAAAAATCCTATTTTTTGCATGGCTCTCCGCGAATCCAAAGGGGAGAGATCATGGCCTGGATCTCCAAAATGGACAACCGCCATCTGCTTCCCTTCAAAAAATGTTGAACTCGGAATTGGTTGGTCAAAAGAATGTCTTTGAATCTTATATCCTCCAAGCCTGGAATAAATTGTTGAGCATCAATTATAGGAGACGTTAGATTGCGGAGCGATTCCTAGACATTCTGTTTTGTATTATTATACGTTTTTTAAATAAAAGCATGAAATACATTTTAAATACTTTATACTATTGTCACGCTTACTCCTAACGCAGGTGGTGAGACACTATAGCTAGCTTCTGCGTTCTTCACCTATAGCAGCCCCCTTTCCCATAAGGCAAGCTATCCTGCCGGTACTTGGTTTCCCCCAAGTCTTATGCACAATGCTATAGTGCCTGGCCACCACGCCAGGGCAGGCGCAAACTGAGCAAAGCAAACAGGTACTTGCATTTTGGTAGACAGGCAGAGTGGTTCAATGACAGTCCAGATACACAGCAGACAAGGTTCAAAATACTCAGGGTCAAATCCATAGTCAAAAGGCAGGCAGAGTTCAGAGAGTAGTCCGAGTTCCAATCTGAAGTCCTATACAGGGAAACCCAAGCAGCAGAGCAGACAAACAGGGAGCTTGGAGCACTTGTTAAACACAATATCACAAGCATGAGACTGCAGGCTTGACTGGCTTAAATGAGGTTTGGTCTCCACCCAGAGACTGGCTACATCAATCACCTTGCAGGTGGACAGACAGACATGGAGAATGCCATAACCAAAACCAGGATGCTGGAGTGAGGAGCAGGAGCACTAAGATGCTCCTGGCAACTATATATCTAAGCACTTTTTTTTTTATTTGTGGTCATATGTGGGTGTGTGTGCAGAGCATGTCAATGTAACTATTCCTTGTCTTTGCAGCCCTCCATTGACTCATTCCTTGTCTTTGCAGCCCTCCATTGACTCAGTTCTTTCTAGAATGTAGCGGGTTGGTGCGGACGGATAAGAAGCCAGCACTTTGCAAGAGTTACCAGAAGCTTGTTTCTGAACTATGGCACAAGAAGCGGTAAGGATTATTCCCTTTTCCCATAGGAAACACTCGACCAACTGATTGATCATTAAGAGCCTGAAAGCAGGTGTGATTAATTGATGCGTCATTGAGAGTTTCTGTGAATTCAGTATCTGGAACTAGCATTACTAGAGTACCAAGTACAGGTGGAGGGATGTCCAGCAATAGTCCCTGCTATTGTATTCAAAAAGTTATGGTATCAATAGAGTGCAAGATAGTTGGATATAGATGCATGTTGTTGACTTATATCTTGCATATATATCACCATATAACTAACAATTTTGTTTTAGATGGAGAAAACTAGGACCACAGAAGAGTGTTACTGTGCTTACCTATGTGTTGAGTTAGCATTACAAAGCTCCTCTAACTGCTGCAGCCTGTCTAGGTGTCAGAGGATTCTTCACTGAGGACAAAAAAGACCAGCGAGGGGTGGTGTTTGCTAGAGGACCATTAAAGCTCTGGCTCTAGACCAGTGGCTATCAACCCTGTCCTCAGGGCTCACTAACGGACCAGATTTTAGTATTACCTTGCGGAGATGCAGACTAGAATACTGCAATCACTAAGCAGCAAATGATATCACCTGTGATGTATTTCAGTTATCTTGCAAACCTGGCCTGTTAGTGGGCCCTGAGGACAGGGTTGATGACCACTGCTCTAGACAGTAGAGAAGCAAAGGTGTAATTTTATGGGGCTGGTGAGGATCACCTGACATCCATGCAATGGCAAAAAAGAAGTGGAATACTGCTTTTGGTAAAACATTGTTCATGATAAATTTTCTTTTGTTTATAACTAACTGTATACACTTAGTCCTAGCTACGTGGTGCCCTCAAGTCTGTACCATGGGATAAAGCTGATTAACCCCTTGTTCCGTGGATATGCTCAGCAGGTAAGTAACCAAATTTTGGTATCTCAGAGAGATATCTTTATGGAGACTAAGATGGAACACAGACTTTCATCTGCTTGCTATTCTGGACTTTCCAGGACACTCAGGAGTTTCTCCGATGTCTGATGGACCAGTTACATGAAGAACTGAAGGAACCCCTACCCAATGAAAGTCAAGAGCAAGACGAAGAGGAAAGGGAACTAGAGCGGGAGCCGGAACGTGGCATCGCAGATGATGACTCCATGACCTGTGACTCTGGAGTGGAATCAGGTGATAGGGGTGAAGGCTCTCTGGCTGAGATGGAGCTGTTGATACGGGAAGAAGCAGGACGATCAATCTCAGAGAAGGAAAAACTGAAGGAAAGAAGCCTTTCCTACTGCCACCGCAGAACCAGCTCTGAGCAGGCGGATGAGGATGCTGACGTGGACACGGCAATGATACCTGGTAAGACTTGCCTTAAACAGGGCTTCTTCATTGTTCACAAATGTGACATATTAGGCACTTCATAAAGAGACCCTGTAATTTAAAATAAAATAAAACCTTTTAGTGCCCAAGCCAGCAGCCTCCAAAACTTTCACTGTGATGGACAGCCTCAGTAGGAAGGGAGGCAAATATCATTACTTTGAGACATTGATGAAAGTCTTCCCTGTTGTAGGTTTGGGATTTGGAGGCTGTTGCTGGTATGTGCAGGCACCTCTATGGTACTTTATATTTAAAGAGTCATTTTATTGGAAGCTCTTATTCTAGTGTGGTTGAACACCATATATTCCACATTCTAATTGTAGTTTAGTAATACTAGAAGTAAAAAAAATGTAATTGAATAAAAGAAGGTACAGACAATTTTAACTTGTCCATTTCTTTTCCTATCTATCTAGAGCCTGACAATGAGGCCTACATGAATTGCTCCTCTCGCCCCTGCAGCCCTCACCCTACTGAAAAACATCCTAAACTCTCCAGCAGTCCTCCCCGTTCCAGCCCCTTGCGTTCTGCACACTCTTATGTCTTAAAGAAAGGTAAGCCTGCTTAACAAGGTCCATAAATTGGGATGAATTATTCATTCATAAAGCAGGCTTGCATGAAAATGTAAGACCTGCTTATTTCCTTCTGCCTGATAAATACGAAAACAAAAATAAAAATAAACTGCTGAAAGCAATAAAGACAAAAAAAACTTTCACCCTAGCTTCCATTCATTTTCTGTAGGTGCCGGTGACATCATTGTGCCTCACCGCTGCCTTTGGGAAAAGTTGAGTACTGGAAATCTAGCAAGAATGTATCATGTATCTGGCATGATACAGGAGCATACCGTCCCTCTGGAAGTATTTTCCAGATTTTTTAATCAGTGATTTTCATCTTGGGGGGGGGGGGTGGAAAATAAGCAGACTGTTTTCATGCAAAGTCCACTTTAATTGTGGATTCACGTTGGCCAAAAATCATGTGAAAACAGTCGGTTCGGCAGGCCCCAGCTGACTTTCGGTCCATGTGAACGCTCTGGGTTGAACAAAAAAAATAATTCCTGTGTGTACCCAGCATAACAGTAGAAATATGAGCCAGACAGGGAGTGCAATGTTTTCAGTTGGTTGGCCGAGTCATAGACCTGCATTGTGAGAAGGAACAGTAAAGCACAACTGGAATCAGTGGAACATTGAAATGCAGAAAGAAGTGCCTGCCTGTTTAAGGAGCAAATATGGCCACCGCCATGTGCCTACTGTATGGAATTGCATATTATAGATAGAAAAAACAACACATTGAACATTATACATTGACATACCTCCCAACTTTTTGAGATGGGAATGAGGGACACCTATCAGCAAAGGTATGCAAGCATAGGACACACCCCTTGTCCAGCCCCCTTAAAGGAGAATGGTCCAAAAAAACATGATTGGTTAAACCCGCAAGTGTTGTTTTTTTTTTTTTTTTTACCACTAGTAATCCTTTATATTGGCTTTCGGAATTTACAAATGCAGCAATTTAGAAATTGGATGAAAGGTTTGGCTCTTAAAAAACACTTTTTGATAGATATAAAGTGCATTTTATATACATCTATATACACTGAGCAAAATTATAAATGCAACACTTGCCCCTATTTATCATGAGCTGAACTCAAAGATCTACAAATTTTTGTACACAGAAGGCCTATTTCTCTCAAATATTGTTCACAAATCTGTCTAAATCTGTGTTAGCCCAGGTTCACACTGGGCTGCGGCAATGAAGCGTTGTGAGTTCAGCTGAACTCGCATGATTTTACTCCCGCCTGTCAGTCTTGATTTCGGCCGCGATTACAGAGACATATGTGCAGGTTTCTGCACAGATGTCAATGTAAATCGAGGGCCGAAATCGCAAAAAGTAGTGCAGAAACTACTTTTTTAAATCAGTGCAGCGCCACAGATGCAGCGCTGCACCAATTAGGATGTCAAAATGCACCAGTGTGAACCAGGGCTTAGTAAGCACTTCTCTTTTGCCGATATAATACATCCACCTCACAGGTGTGGCATATCCAGATGCTGATTAAACAGCATGATTATTGCACAGGTGTGCCTTAGGCTGGCCACATTAAAAGGCCACTCTAAAATGTGCAGTTTTATCACACAGCACAATGCCACAGATGTCGCTGACTGCAGGAATGTCCACCAGAACTGTTACCCTTGAATTGAATGTTAATTTCTCTACCATAAGCCGTCTCCAAAGGCGTTTCAGAGCATTTGGTAATACATCCAACTGGCCTCACAACTGCAGACCACGTGTGACCACACCAGTCCAGGACCTCCACATCCAGCATCTTCACCTCCATGATCGTCTGAGACCAGCCACCCGGACAGCTGCTGCAACAATTCATTTGTGCAGAAATTCTTTGGTTATGCAAACCGTCAGAAACCATCTCAGGGAAGCTCATCTGCATGCTTGTCGTCCTCATCTCACATTCAAAGGCGTCTAGCACTTTGAAGGGGTGTTCTCTTCACGGATGAATCCTGGTTTTCACTGTACAGGGCAGATGGCAGACAGCGTGTATGGCGTCGTGTGGGTGAGCGGTTTGCTGATGTCAACGTTGTGGGACGAGTGGCCCATGGTGGTGTTGCGGTTATGGTATGGACAACGAACACAGGTGCATTTTATTGATGCATTTTGAATGCACAGAGATACCGTGACGAGATCCTGAGGCCCATTGTTGTGCCATTCATCCACAACCATCACCTCATGTTGCAGTATGATAATGGACAGCCCCATGTTGCAAGGATCTGTACACAATTCCTGGAAGCTGAAAACCTCCCAGTTCTTGCATGGCCAGCATATTCACCAGACATGTCACACATTGAGCATGTTTGGGATGCTCTGGATTGGCGTATACGACAACGTGTTCCAGTTCCTGCCAGTATCCAGCAACTTCGCACAGCCATTAAAGAGGACTGGACCAACATTCCACAGGCCACAATCAACAACCTGATCAACTCAACACCAGATACTGACTGATTTTCGGACCCAACCCCCCCCCCCCCCCCAATACAGTAAAACTGCACATTTTAGAGTGGCCTTTTATTGTGGCCAGCCTAAGGCACACCTGTGCAATTAATATGCTGTCTAATCAGCATCTTGATATGCCACATCTGTGAGGTGGATGGATTATCTCGGCAAAGGAGAAGTGCTCACTAACACAGATTTGTGAACAATATTTGAGAGAAATATCCCTTTTGTGTACATAGGAAAAGTCGTAGATCTTTGCGTTTAGCTCATGATAAATAGGGGCAAACACAAAAGTGTTACGTTTATAATTTTGCTCAGTGTAGGTCAGACCAAAATGAGGGCCAAATGAGGAACGGAGGGAATTTGTACTGAATGAGGGACAGTCCTTCGAAATCAGGAACAGTTGGGAGCTATGCATTGGAAAGGCTGTGGATAGCCTTTAATAGTTGAAATGGTTTAACTTTCTTACTTTGCTTTTATAGCACATGTTTTGAGTGGAGGAAAGCGCAAGTCTGAGATCAAATACCGCAGTGTCATCTCTGATATCTTCGATGGGTCCATTCTAAGCCTAGTCCAGTGTCTCACCTGTGACAGGGTATGTGACCTGCTCCTGCTCACTCAACTACTCAAAGATGAAGCTCAACCCACCAGAGTGCTCTTCCAGCATTCAGAAAGTGTACATCTGGCACATGAAGTGTGCCAAGTTTCACAACTTCATAAAATAGCTCATCTAAGGGCCAGTTCACACCACATGCAGTCCAGTGCATTTTTATTCTGCATCAAAAAACACATGGAAAGTTTTGTATATGGTTTTCAATGGCATATTTCACACCAGTGCATTCTAGTTCCAGAAAAAAAAGTAGAACGTGCTGCATTTTTTATGCACTGAACTGTACTGGAACTCGATAAAAACGCATCAAAAATGCACCAGTTCACACCACATGCAGTCCAGTGTGTTTTTTTTTTTTTGCATTAGGGCCAGTTCACACCATAGAAACACAGTCCGGATGCGTTCCAGATGCTTTTCTGCATGTGCGTTTTTTTATGCATTCCAGTGCGTTTTTGGTGCAGTCCAGTGCATTTCCCCCCCTCTTTTTTTTTTCTTAACCTTAAATAAGGACATGTGTGTTCCAATGTGTTTTACAGCGTTCCAATACATTCCAGTGCAGGAAAAATGCAGCATGTTCTACTTTTTTTTTCTGGAACTGGAACTGCAAGCACTGGTATGAACTAGGCCATTGAAAACCATAAGACCTTATTTCCCTGCGTTTTTCATGCAGTAAAAAAACACACTGGACTGCATGAAAACGCACAGAAAGTAGGTATATGTTTTTTAATGGCATAGTTCACACCAGTGTTTGCAGTTCCAGTTCCAGAAAAAAAGTAGAACATGCTGCATTTTTCATGCATTGGTCTGTATTGGAATGCTTTAAGAAAAATAAAGGGGAAAAAATGCACTGGACTGCATCAAAAACACATAAAAAACGCTCTGGAATGCATCAAAAACGCACATGCAGAAAAGCATCTGGAACGCATCCAGACTGCATTTCTATGGTGTGAACTGGCGGTTAAGGTGAAGAAAAAAGTAAGGGGAAAATAATGCACTGGACTGCATCAAAAACGCACTGGAACGTGTCAAAAACGCGTATGCAAAAAAGCATCTGGAATGCATCCGGACTGTGTTTCTATGGTGTGAACTGGCCCTAACAGATTTTATAAGTTTCCCTTTATCCATCTAGAACGTCAGTCTTCTTCTTTATGTAAGGTTGACAAGTCTATGCAGGACAAAGCAACAGGTTTGCATTAATGCCCCCCCCCCCCCCTTCCATATCAGGAAACACATTATTGCATCCCCCCCACACTATTCTGCTTAATTACTGGGTGTGATCAAATATGTCTAAATAACAAGCCACATATGTGACTCACTTATTTCTCCTATGTAACAATACTGATGCTTGGTAATTGGCCATGGAAGTTGGAGGACAGTCTTAGCCCTTTGTAGGCTAAAGCCTCGTACACACGGTCGGACTTCCATCGGACTTTTCCGTGTTTTTTTGTCCGAACGGAGTTGGTCGGGAAAACCCATAGCATACACACCACAGGACTTTTCTGCAAACTTTCTCAAAACTTTTTCCAACATCACGTGGTTTTTCTACTCTTTTCTGCTCTTTACCGCCACCCTTTGGTCAACTTCTGCTATTGTTGGTTGATTTTAACATTATTTGTTTTGTCCATCGGACAAAAGTCCGATGGTTTTCTGTACACACGGTCGGACTTTGCTCCATCAGACTTTTATTGGCCAAAAGTTTGTCCGTTTGGAGACCGAACTTTTGTCCGATGAAAACAAAAAAAGTTTGTCCGAGCGTACACACGGTCGGATTGTTGGTCCAACTTGCTCAAAATGAAGTTTGTTGGCCAAAAGTCCGACCGTGTGTACGGGGCTTTAGACTACTGTGCTCACTTTTCTCCCTGTACTCACTTTTGGTGGCTGAACAGAGTGGCAGTGCTTCTAGGGAAGGTGGCAATAAAGGGAAACTGTTGCTTTGTCCTACAATTGTTTGGAACGAACAGAAGCAATTAAAAAGGATAGTTCACTTTTTTTTTTTTTTTAACAAGAGAAGGATAGTTCACCTTTACAAAAAAAATATGTCTATGCAGGTAAGGGATGTATGTAGATTAAAGCCTCGTACACATGATCAGATTTTCGGATGACCATTCGTAAGTTTTTGTTGCACGCTAGTCTCATACCGAAAATTCTCGTACAACAGAATACAAAGTCAGAAGTGACGTAATGTGTTGAATAGTTTTGTATGTATTCTTTCGTTTCTGAGCATGCGTAGTCTTGCTCTTACGGGTTTTTTTTTTTGGACGAAAACCGTACTAATTAAATGAAAATTGGACATTGAGTTCACATACGACAAAAAATTTGTAGTCTACACATACAGCTTTTATAGGACGAAAAATCCGGAATCGACTGTCGAAAGCACCATACTAACGATCCAAAATTGGGCAGATCGTTGGTTGGTTGAAATTATACTTCCGATTTTCATATCGTGTGTATGGGCCTTTAAACAAACTGTGCAGCTCTGACTAAAGATGAATAATACCCTTGTTATAGGTGTAGGCCATTTACATACCTTATTAAGCCTGACAGGCAGGGGTGGCCCGTCCATTGAGGGCACACGGGCGCCCCCCTATACATGCGTCCGGCCCCTTTCAGGACACCGCCACATGGATTCCAACGCGGAGGCGCTGTTTTTTTGAAGCACCAATTAGAGCCGGAGGCTCTAAAAAGGCTTTAATATAGGGTAGGCTCGGGTCGCAGAGCGTGCGATCCGAGCCCACCCAGGTGTGTTACGACAGCGAATCAATATTCGCTGTTTGCAACACTTATCCTCCTCCTGGCCAATCATGAAGCGGGTTTTGACTCCGGTCACCCGATTGGCTGAAAGGACAGACGATCCTTTTGGAAGCCTAGAAGGAGGAGGGAGGAGCCGCACGGCGGAAGCCGTCGTGATGCAGAGAGGACACAGGAGTAGCTGCACGCTGCCCACAACCCGGCCGCTGCCCACCGCCCGTAGGAGCCCGCCTGCCTACAACCAATGGGGTAAGTGTCGCCAACCGACCAATGGGGGGGGGGGGTTGTTGTTTGCCGCCACTGCTGATTGGAATACTCCCAGTGTGTTTCTAGGTGAGGCCTAGTCACTACTCACGTCCACCCTCTCAGAAGTGAACTCTTTCTATGATACAAACTCCCTCACATATTCTTTCTCTCCCCTGATCCAGTAGCTCTGAGCCCAGAATTTGAGAGCTCACTCCTGTGATGGTGGAGGTGAGCAGTGATAACTAAGCCTCACTTATGCAACGTCCTGGGAGTATTCCAGTCAGGCTTCATAAGGTATGTAAATGGCCTACATCTATCGCAAGGGATTTATTCAACTTTAGTCAGAGCTGCACAGTTTGTTTTATCTACAGATGCCCCTTATCTGTATAGGCAGTTTTGTGTTGAAGGTGAGCTATCCCTTTAATATAAATTTACATACTGAATTATTATAAACTGTGTGTATATTTTTGATCAGGTGTCCACCACCATCGAAACCTTTCAGGACCTGTCTTTACCGATCCCAGGAAAGGAAGATCTGGCAAAGCTTCATTCCACCATTCATCAAAGTGCTGTCTCTAAAGCTGGCCCCTGTGGAGATAGCTACAACTCTCAAGGGTGGCTAGGCTTCCTTATGGACTACATCCGCAGGTATCTTTACCTAAAGCTTCTCACAGATCAGTGCTTTATTAACACATACTGTGCTGTCCAACTCAAAATAAAAATGCTCCATTGGACTACACATTCAACCTGCCCAGGAACTGTAACTTATCTTGGCACTGTCAATCATCCTGCTTCCCTGGCTGCAGCAGACCTGGTGTTCTGGGAACAAGTCCTTCTAGAAATATACATTCTACAGTCTACCTGTGTCTAATTATACATACCCCAGGCAAAACACTAAAAACCATTCCCCTCCTCTGAGTCACAGGGCTGTAGTTTCCTGGTGGCATTGTGTGTATGGTAATAACGTTTAGAAAGAAAAGCAACTCAGAATGACTGGTAAGATTGGTTAGGTTCCATAGCCAGTCTATAATCTCTGCTTGCTTTGACTGCAAGAGATCATGCAGAGGTTATATAATTCTTGCATTCATGTACACTGAATGAAAATTATGGCTTTACTAAGGCCGGCCATAGACAGTGCAAATTTCTTTCCTGCAACCACAGGTTGCAGGAAAGAAATTGGCACGATTCCCCCATCAACACAGTCAGTGCTGACAGGGGAATCCCTTCAGCAGAGCAATTGTCTGCTCCTGGCAGGGGGATGGGGATGGGTAAGGGAAGCTGTCCCCAACATTGATTATTGCTATCTGCTATAGCAGCCGCTAGCGATAATTGAAAGTGAATCCGGCAGGCTGGTTGTATTTAATTGAGCGATCAACTTGGTACAATCCAGCCTACCCACACACGGGGGTTGATTTACTAAAACTGGAGAGTATAAAATCTGGTGCAGTTGTGCATGGTAGCCAATCAGCTTCTAAGTTCAGCTTTTTCAATTAAAGTGGATGTAAACCCACTCTCATCCTTTCTAAACTATTGCCCTAGTGCTGATCTATAAGGATATAGATGCCTCCTGCATGTGTCCTTATCTGTCAAATGTCTCCCCTCTGTCTGTTATAAGAACTGAAAAACTGTAGATTCTTTGGGTGGATCTGTTGTCTGGAGCTCGGTGGGTGAAGTCGTGATGTCAGTAGACTCCCCGCCCACCTCTACACTCCCCTTGTCAACATGCATTTTCTCCTGTGTATTCCTTCTGCTATGATCACTAACATCCAGTCAAAATCCAGAAAAGTAACCACATGACTTCAGAAAATGAATGGGGGTGGGAATTAAAAAATAATGCCTGTCTAAAGCGAGTGCACGAGATATGTAAATAACCTGTCACTCAAAGCAAGGGGGCGGAACGGACAAAGGTTTTTCTCTGTTTGTCCGTTTTATCTCACTGAACAATAAAAGAGGATTGCTCAGAGCTGGATTAACTCTTTGTGGCAAGACCTGGCACAAATGATAGGAAATCTTATACTCTACATTGTGACAGCAAAAAAAAAAAAAAAAAAATGGGTTTTCATCCACTTTAAGCTTTGACAATAAAACCTGGAAGCTGATTGGGTACTGTGCACAGCTGCACCGGATTTTGCACTCTAGTTTAAGTAAATAACCCGATGAACTGGCTGAGATTCGAACCGTCTATGGCCGGCCTAAGCAGTTTGTTTGAGTTCACTTGGAGGAAAGTGTTACCCAAAAGCAACCAATCCTGTACCAAGCCATCTTTCCAGACCACATTCTACCCTCGGGATGGGTTCACACTGCCGCACAAAGCTTCTCACAGCAGGAGTCCAAGTGCGTCCCTGTTCACCGTTTCAGGTCTGATTTCAGTCTGAATTTTTGGCTGAATTCGGACCTTAAACTGACCAGAAGATGCACTGGAGCCACTTCGAAGATGTGTGAACCGGCTCCATAGAGAGACAGTCACAATCACCTGCTATGCCAATTGGAGGTGGGAAAACCGGCCTCCAATTTGCAATAGTGTGAATTCAGCCTTAAGCTTAAAACTAAAGTTAACCACTTAACGACCGCTCACTGTATATATACGTCGGCAGAATGGCACCGACAGGCACAATCACGTAGAGCATACGTGATTGCCTTTGTATAGTTGGGGGGTCCAATCGGACCCCCCTCCTATACAGTGAGTGGTGGCTAAGTGTCCGGGAGCGTTCCGGGATGAGGGGGCAGCCATTCGTTTCTGGCCACCCCCTCGCGATCGCTCCCGGCGAATGGAAATGCCCCCTCTGTCTGTGTCAGACAGAGGGAGCAGGAGGAAGTGATGTCATCTCTGGTGCAGCGCTCACATATACCGAGCGCCGTACAAGAGAAGACATCAGGTCAGTGCACACAACACTACACTGACACCAGAACACATAGGGACATAAATCGCCCCCCCCAGACACCCCAGATCACCCCCCCAGCCCCCAGTCACAGTGTCACTGATTGCAGTGACCATTTATTTAGTGATCACTGCAATCAGTGACATTTGTGACTGTAAAAGTGTCACCAAAGTTTAGTCTTAGGTCCAGTGTAGCCCCCTAACCCCCCCTAATAAAGGTTTAACCCCCTGATCACCCCCCAGATAACCCTTTCACCGCCTATCACCACTGTCGCTTAGCGATCATTTTTCTGATCGCTGTCTTAGCGTCAGTGATGCCGATCGGCAGCCAGTAATTTTTTTTAGGTTCGCCGCAGGTTTTTATAGCGTCAGGTACCCCAATATATTATCTAATAAAGGTTTAACCCCCTTGATCGCCCCCCAGGTAACCCTTTCACCCCCTATCACCACTGTCGCTAAGCAATTGTTTTTCTAAACGCTGTCTTAGTGTCGGTGATGCAGATCGCAGCCAGTAATTTTTTTTAGGTTCGCCGCAGGTTTTTATAGCGTCAGGTACCCCAATATATTATCTAATAAAGGTTTAACCCCCTTGATCGCCCCCCCCAGGTAACCCTTTCACCCCCATCACCACTGTCGCTAAGCAATCGTTTTTCTAAACGCTGTCTTAGTGTCGGTGATGCAGATCGGTAGCTGGTAATTTTTTTTAGGTTCGCCGCAGGTTTTTATAGCGTCAGGTACCTCCATATATTATCTAATAAAGGTTTTAACCCCCTGATTGCCCCTAGTTAACCCTTTCACCAGTGATCACCATATAAGTGTTACGGGTGACGCTGGTTAGTTAGTTTGCTTTTATAGTGTCAGGGCACCCGCCGTGTATATAACCCAATAAAGGTTTAACCCCCTGATCGCCCGGCGGGTGATATCAATTAGGTTTTAGCGTCAGAGAGGGTCTGAGTCACACCCCAGGCAGCGTCAGGTTAGTGCCAGTAACGCTAACACCCACGCGTGAAGCATACACCCCCCTTAGTGGTATAGTATATGAACAGATCAATATCTGATCTGATCTATACTAGCGTCCCCAGCAGTTTAGGGTTCCCAAAAACGCAGTGTTAGCGGGATCAGCCCAGATACCTGCTGGCACCTGCGTTTTGCCCCTCCGTCCAGCCCAGGCCACCCAAGTGCAGTATCGATCGATCACTGTCACTTACAAAACAAAAACACACATAACTGCAGCGTTCGCAGAGACAGGCCTGATCCCTGCGACTCCAGTGCTGTAGGAGGTGATTTCACCACCACAGTTAAAAAAAAAAAGCAAATATGCCGAAGCATTGGGGCAGCAGGGGCGGAGGAGCGATTTTGCTCCTAATGCCGCGTACATACGGTCGAAATTCCGACGGAGGTTTGCCCGTGGAAAAGTCCGACCATGTGTGTGCGGCATAACTTTTTTGCGGGAGGATGCCCCCATGCTTCGGCATATATAAATGGTGCGTGTATGCCCATCATTGGAAGTGGGTGGATGAAGGGCGGTATTCTAATGGTGGGCATACCCACCGATCAATCTTTTTTCGTTCAGCCAACTGGCTGCATGAAATAAAAAGATTACAATACATGTCCAACAAGGACCAGCAACGTACTGGTATGTTGCTGGACTTTGAATGTTTATACCAGAATGATGCCTGCGGGTTTAGGTATCATCTTGGTATCATTCTTTTCAGCCTGCGGCCGGCTTTCATGTAAAAGCAATCCTAGCGGCTAATTAGCCTCTGGACTGCTTTTACAAGCAGTGGGAGGGAATGCCCCCCCCCCGGATATAAAAAGCGCCATTGGGAAATTGGGAAAGCATTTTATCACACCGATCTTGGTGTGGTCAGATGCTTTGAGGGCAGAGGAAAAATCTAGGGTCTAGAAGACCCCAGTTTTTTCAAAAAAAGAGTACCTGTCACTACCTATTGCTATCATAGGGGATATTTACATTCCCTGAGATAACAATAAAAATGATAAAAAAAAAAAATACTTGGAAGGAACAATTTAAAAATAAAATAAAAAAGCAAAAATATAATATAATAATAAAAAAAAAAGGAAAAAAAAAAAAGGAAAAAAAAAAAAGCACCCCTGTCCTGCCCTGCTCTTGCCCAATGGCGAACGCAAGCGTCGGTCTGGCGTCATATGTAAACAGCAATTGCACCATGCATGTGAGGTATCACCGCGAAGGTCAGATCGAGGGCAATCATTTTAGCAGTAGACCTCCTCTGTAAATCTACTGGGGTAACCTGTAAAGGCTTGTAAAGGCTTTTAAAAATGTATGTAGTTTGTCGCCAATGCGCGTTTGTGCGAAATTTTAAAGCATGTCGTGTTTGGTATCTATGTACTCGGCCTAAGATCATCTTTTTTATTTCATCAAACATTTGGGCAATATAGTGTGTTTTAGTGCATTAAAATTAAAAAAAGTGTATTTTTTAACCCAAAAAATGCGTTTGAAAAATCGCTGCGCAAATACTGTGTAGAAAAAAAAAATGCAACACCCACCATTTTAATCTGTAGGGCCTTTGCTTTAAAAATATATATAATGTTTGGGGGTTCAACATAATTTTCTTACAAAAAAAAAAATGTTTTCATGTAAACAAAAAGTGTCAAAAAGGGCTTTGTCTTCAAGTGGTTAGAAGAGTGGATGTAAGCTTCCTAATGTTGTGTATAAAATGCCAGAACAGTTCAAAACCCCCCCAAATGACCCCATTTTGGAAAGTAGACACCCCAAGCTATATACTGAGAGGCATGTCGAGTCCATGGAATATTTTATATGTTGACACAAGTTGCGGAAAAACGACAATTTTTTTTTTTTGCACAAAGTTGTCACTAAATGATATATTGCTCAAACATGCCATGGGCATATGTGGAATTACACCCCAAAATACATTCTGTTGCTTCTCCTGAGCACGGGGATACCACATGTGTGAGACTTTTTGGGAGCCTAGCCACGTACGGGACCCCAAAAACCAAGCACCGCCTTCAGGCTTTCTAAGGGTGTAAATTTTTGATTTCACTTCTCACTGCCTATCACAGTTTCGGAGGCCATGGAATGCCCAGATAGCACAAACCCCCCCCCCCAAATGACCCCATTTTGGAAAGTAGACACCCCAAGCTATTTGCTGAGAGGTATTGTGAGTATTTTGCAGATCTCGCTTTTTGTCACAAAGTTTTGAAAATTGAAAAATATATATATATATATATATATATATATATATATATATATATTTTCTTTCTTCATTTTCAAAAACAAATGAGAGCTGTAAAATACTCGCCATTCCTCTCAGCAAATAGCTTGGGGTGTCTATATTCCAAAATGGGGTCATTTGGGGGGGTTTTGTGCGATTTTGGCATTTTATGGCCTTCGAAACTGTGATAGGTAGTGAGGAGTGAAATCAAAAATTTGTGCCTAGAAATCCTGAAGGCGGTGCTTGGTTTTCGGGGTCCCGTACGCGGCTAGGCTCCTAAAAAGTCCCACACATGTGGTATCCCCGTACTCAGGAGAAGCAGAAAAATGTATTTTGGGGTGTAATTCCACATATAACCATGGCATGTGTGAGCAATATATCATTTAGTGACAACTTTTTGTAATTTTTTTTTTTTTTTTTCATTATTCAATCACTTGGGACAAAAAAAAATATATTCAATGGGCTCAACATGCCTCTCAGCAATTTCCTTGGGGTGTCTACTTTCCAAAATGGGGCCATTTGGGGGGTTTTTGTACTGCCCTGTCATTTTAGCACCTCAAGAAATGAGATAGGCAGTCATAAATTTAAAGCTGTGTAAATTTCAGAAAATGTACCCTAGTTTGTAAACTCTATAACTTTTGCGCAAACCAATAAATATACGCTTATTGACATTTTTTTTACTAAAAACATGTGGCTGAATACATTTTGGCCTAAATGTATGACTACAATTGAGTTTATTCGATTTTTCTTATAACAAAAATTAGAAAATATCATTTTTTTTCAAAATTTTCGGTCTTTTTCCGTTTATATCGCAAAAAATAAAAATCGCAGAGGCAATCAAATACCATTAAAAGAAAGCTCTATTTGTGGGAAGAAAAGGACGCAAATTTCATTTGGGTACAACATTGCATGTCCGCACAATTTACAGTTAAAGCAGCGCAGTGCAAAATTCTGAATTCACCTCTGGTCCTCTAGCTACCAAATGGTCCGGGGCTTAAGTGGTTAAAATTGTATTGCTTCAGCAGTTGAAATCCCCAATTTTAACCCTTTAACATTTTTTACCTCCCGATCTTGCAATAACAGAGTATCTATAATGCAACACTGTTCCTGACACCCTCAAATAATATGTGTATACCTGCCCGCTAAAATACATTATGGTAATTTTTTAATGCATCTTACTGCTTCAGAGCAGGGAAAAGTCCTATTGCATCATGGAAGCTGACATTTTACTTTTAAAACAATAAAAAGGACCCGTGAGTGGATAGTTTTGTATGACATAACTTGGTTCTTGGATCTCTTTATATACAGGTTTGTGGTCTCCTGCATTCCAACCTGGTTCTGGGGCCCAGTAGTCACATTGGAGGACTGTCTAGCTGCTTTCTTTGCTGCTGATGAATTAAAAGGTTAGATGCAGGTTTTATTATTAGTGAATATATTTTATTAGATCTTGGCAATCTATTGTTTTCCCGCCTCTGAAGAACAGTATACTTGGAGTAGAAGGTGCAATTGAATAAAAAACGCATGTGTGCATGTATGTGGCTCTGGCAAAGCTGCTTCCTTTGTTCCCTGTGTGATATGAACTTTTGCTTCAATACTTGACTTGCTGACCTGCAACAAATACTGTATGCAGTTGTGGACTTCTGATTTTCCTTAGCTGCATATTTGTTCTGAGTCTGTGGCTTAAAGTAATTAAGCGACTTGTATCTTCAGTAAGATTTTATCAATGGTAGACTCTATCTTTCTCACATGGCAAGGTTTATTTTAAAGCTGAGCTTTGGTCAAATAAGATATTCAGTTGAATTACAAGTATGGGAGTTGTTTTACCTGCAAACAGATTTGTAATTCTGTCTGTCCAGTCCTGATATGTAAACGGCCCTGCCAACTAGCAGAGCCAGGTTGTTGACCTGATCCATTCAGTTAACCTCTTGCCGATGGCCCTATAGCAAAATGACGGCTACAGTGTAGTTGACCAGTTCGGGGAGGGCATCATGTGACTTCCTCCCGTTTTTCGGGGGCGGTGTGCTCTGTGATTGCTGTGTCCTCCGGAAAAAGCTCATCACAGATCAGGTTAAAGAGGCAATCAACGGCTCTTTACCATGTGATCAGCTGTGTCCAATCACAGCTGATCACAATGTAAACAAACTTGCCATTTTTCAGCTCTCCTTTCCTCACGCTGCCACAGCGTGAGGAGAGAGCCGGTGTTCTGCCGAGAAAGGTCCCCCTGGCTGATAATGTCCGCCCTGTAATGCGCAGCGCGGAGCTCAACGGAGCCGCTGAAAAGCTCCGAACATGAACAGCTGTTCATCAGCTGTACACGACGCCTGCGCAATTAAGAATACATTGTGCCGCACGCTCCCGATGCTTGTGCAACTCTGCAATGAGCGGGTGTATTATTCATTGAACTCTGCAAGGGGCGGATGCATACAGAAGAGGCCGCATGATGGGCAGAGCTCATACGATGGGGGTGAATTTCTCAAAGGGGCGGATGTATTATTGAGAAGCGGCCTCTTCTGTATGCATCCGCCCCTTGCAGAGTTGCACGAGCATCGGGAGCGTGTGGCACAATGCCCTCTTAATTGTGCAGGCACCGTGTACAGCCGATGAGCAGCTGTTCATGTTCGGAGATTTTCGGCGGCTCCGTTGAGCTCTGTACTGCGCAAGCGCTGTGCCTGCGCAGTACAGGGTGGGCATTATCCGCCGGGGGACCTTCTCGGCACGACACTGGTAACCGGTTAGTCTGAAAGGGGACATCTGCACTGCTATTCAGGGCACTGATCATCCGTGTCCTAATTATCACTGCAGCCCCAACAGTACCAATCAGTGATGCCAATCAGTGCCGCCTATTAGTGCCCATCCGGTTACTTGGGGAGCATTGCGGCGCATAGTGGGTGGTTTTCTGGTTCGGTTCCTGGACTCCAGCGGCTCCTTCCATCTCTCCCTGCAGCGTCGGATCCTCCAGAAGCAGCCATCACTTCTCCCCAGCCCGTGACCAAAAGGCGGGGAGCCAGGTTAACCTCGTATAGGCTTAACATCAGCTCTAGCATCCTGCCTCCTACCGCACCCCTCCCCCCTTCATTTGTTAGTGATAAAACACAATAAATAGTTGCCCTCACAATTAGGCTCCATGTACATGGGACGTTTTACAACCTCTCCTGAACGATTTAACTTGACAGATAGTAAATAGTAGATAGTAGATTTTAAAAACGTCAGTTTTGCAGCGTTTGCGTTTTAGAATAAAATTAATTAAATAGTCAAAAATAAAAAACGCCTGTAAGCGAAACATGGCTAAACGTGAGTTACTGCGTTTACAAGCTGTTACAGGCCTTTGGCGTTTCAAATGCCTCTGAACATCCGTCCTGAACGCATTTTTTTGCTTTCCAAAAAATGCTTCTAAACTCGACTGCCTAGAAACGACTGTAAAAGACCCTGTGTACATGTACTGATAAGATAACATAGAGGAGAGTTCAGGGGCAGTTGAAAAAAATGCCCAACTGCTCCTAAACATCCGTTTACCAGCAGCAGTGTACATGAGGCCTAAAATCTCTCCCACGTTACTGAACCATGAGATGTGCACTCTCTCTGCTTTTGTCTTGTTTCATACACAGTGCAGCCTCATCCGCGCACATTAGTGAAGGAGAAAGATTACCTGTTTGCTAAATTTTTATAACAGAAACAAAGGAAAAAATAGATATTTTTCTAAATTTTCGGTAAAAATCAGTGGCGATTAAATACCACCAAAAGAAAGCTCTATTTGTGTGAAAAAAAATTGATACAAATTTAATTTGGGTACAGTGTTGCATGACCACGCACTTGTCATTCAAAGTGTGACAGCGCTGAAAGCTGAAAATTGGCCTGGGCAGGAAGGGGGTAAAAGTTCCCAGTAGGCAAGGGGTTAAACCAAACAGCCTGGACACCTCTCTACCCCCAGCCTGTGATTGGACAGTGAAGAAAAAGCAGCAGCACAATAATAGCTCATCCTTCTGTTCGCTCTTCTCTGTACAACTGTCAGAATGTTCCTTGTCAGATCACCTAAGTGGTTCATAATGACATCATGCACAGCTCTCTCTCTCACTCTAGGGAGAGTTTGCCAGGAAGGGAGGGGGGATGAGTCATAAGAGGGCCAATCAGAGCTGGAGGTGTGCCTCTGTGTATATCCAGGAGGTAAACAGACCACAGCTTCAGCTGCCCACAGTTAAAATGATTGCAAAAATAGGGAGAAAATATATGGACAGCCGCACTCCGGAAAAACCTTTTTAAGGTTGCCTTTATTAGTAAAAAGATAAAAGCACTACAAGTCACAGCAGACAGTGGGATATCAGCTAATGCGTTTCGCACTAAAGTCTAGTGCTTAGTCATTTCCGGAGTGCGGCTGTCCATATATTTTCTCCCTATTTTTGCTTCGTGCATTGCCAGCACCCGTGGTTTCTGAGAGGACACTGATTGCCTATTGCATCCATCTGGAGCGGTAACCTCCCTTCCTTCATTTAAAATGATTGCAGCCAGACTAGGTAGAGGGAGATTTCTGCAGGATATTTGGCAAGTACTGTAATGGAGTTTATAAAATGATTATTTTATATGAATGATCTTTCTCTCTATAATCCATTCAAATATTGATATTTTATTTTATCCTTTATTATACTTATTATTTATTTGTTTCATTATGTTTTGGTGTATGGGTTTAGAAATTCAGTGTAGGTTAAATGACCCTTATATTTAGCTGCTGACATGTTTCACTGCCCACCCCTTAGGAATTTAGGGTAATTAGCATCCTCCTGAGAATGTGTTTGCAAGGAACAAGACACAGGGACACACCGGGATATATTTGTACAATAAGAAGCTTATTGATGTTCATATTGGGAACTAGAAAGTTAATGTATGCTAGCTAAGAGTATTATCAAGAGTATATTGTGTGTTTTGGTAAATCTTATTACAACAGTAGTATTTCCCCTTACATAAAATGACAAAATAGATAAATGAGGAACAGACGTTTCTTCCATCCCCCACTGCTTAATTCACTGCTTCAACTTACTCCATCCGGCCCAACCCACCGTGTAAAGCAATATGGCCCCATGTTCTTGAATGTGAAGATGGAAGAAACTGACGTCACAAGAGTAGCACCATATATGGAATCAGCCAATCATATGTATACGTTTGTGATGACGATTGCTTATGTCACCTTGTCTATAAAAGCTGGATTTAAATAAAAGAACGCCCTGTTGTGTTGAGCCACATATGGGGAAGAAGACACACTGATGCGTCTGCTCTCAGTTTGTAATTATTGAAGCATGTCCTCCATAGATACGAACCAGTGGCAGAATAAGGAAATAGTTTCTGGTATTGGACCAGAACCGATCTATTACAGTACAGAATCACAGTACATATAAAATAATATGCAAAGTGGTTGGGGGGGAAGCTTCAGCATAAGATGTTTTTATTACAAATTATGTGAGCAGACTGCAGTTCCTCTTTAAGTTCAGCTTTTAGCGCTGGGGTCCTGGGTTTAATCCCCACTGAGGACAGAGGTTGTACATTCTCCTCCTGTTTCTGTTGGTTTCCATCGGGCGCTCTGTTTTACTCCCACAGCCCAAAAATATACTGGTAGGGTCACCCTGTGTGCATTAAATACATCTGACATTACCCGAGGGGCGGGATAGATGTTCTCTGTACTCTGTAATATGGTGACGATAAAGTGTCAGTGCAAAATGATTACATGTCCCTTTTGTCTCCTCCTAGGTGATAATATGTATAGTTGTGAACGCTGTAAAAAGTAAGTGAACCTTCCACTTTGTGTGCTTGTTTAAATCACTACACCTAACAAAACCACGATAGATACCTGTTGTATTTTCTGTTTCCTGAAGGCTACGAAATGGTGTCAAGTATTGTAAAGTTTTACGACTTCCAGAGGTGAGTGTTGCCCTTCACGCCATGTTCTACATTTCAATGCCCTTCACGCCATGTTCTAGATCTCAATGCCCTTCACGCCATGTTCTACATTTCAATGCCCTTCACGCTATGTTCTAGATCTCAATGCCCTTCGCGCCATGTTCTAGATCTCAATGCCCTTCGCGCCATGTTCTAGATCTCAATGCCCTTCGCGCCATGTTCTAGATCTCAATGACCTTCACACCATTTTCTAGATCTCAATGCCCTTCACACCATGTTCTAGATCTCAATGACCTTCACACCATTTTCTAGATCTCAATGCCCTTCACACCATGTTCTAGATCTCAATGCCCTTCACACCATGGTGAAAATATATAGTGTAGCGCTACTAGTAAGCAATAATGGTGAAGGAACAACAAGTGAATGTACACTAATAAATAAAACACCACATGTGTAATAAAGTCCAATCAAGCCTGTAGGTTTTCAAATGTAATATAAAAGTATGAGTCCATATACAAAAAGTGAAAGGAAATTGTTCCCATTAAGGTGGCACCAAACAAGAAGATGACAAGTTGCCTGTAGTCACTCTTAAATCTTCAAACACAGGTGTATAAGGTACTCTTACCGAATTGGATGGACACACCTGTCATACGACAGTGAGTCATGCGAGCTTGTGATCCTAGGTGATCTGGATCAATGCTGCATGAATCCTGGTGAACGTAGATGGTCTGGATTCGTGCTGTAAGGGAAGAATGGTCTGGTGGGTCAAGATGTAGGGTCTTCACTACTCCACTGACGAACACCGCAGAGGCAGCTGGGTCAAAGTGGTGGTACACCTGGGTGACTTCTCATAAACTCCAACGGAAAAAAATGTAAAAAAGAGATGCTCCAAATGGTGCAGATCGACCATGTAGGTTTATTAAAAAATGCCATACATAAATGACAGCAGGTAAAAGTGATAACAAGTATAAGAACATGTAAAAAAGGCAATGTGGGGTGCAGTAAATGCTCGCCCGATGCGTTTCGACACAAGGGGTCTTCAACTTGGGCATCATGTTCTAGGTCTCAATGTCCTTCACACTGTGTTCTAGATCTCAATGTCCTTCACACCGTGTTCTAGATCTCAATGCCCTTCACTCCGTGTTCTAGATCTCAATGTCCTGTATGTTTTATATCTCATTATAATATATTTGTTTCTAGAACTACACTATTATCCCTATGCTTAATGTTAAAAAATGTCAATACAAGAATTCCCCCAGACTTCCCAATTCCATACTTTTACCCTGGAACACATCACTATATGGCTGCAGTAAAAGTGGTTACACATCAGTACACATCAGTTCTCAGTAGGGGAGGGTTGCTTTAGGCCTAATTTGTGAATAATAAACAGATGAATAAACGTGAATAAACTTGGTTGGATGTTAAGTTGTGTTACATGACCACATTAGCGTAGGTTTTATTTTCTGAGCAAACTGTCAGGAGAACTGCAAAATCAGGTCACACCAATGGTCATATGTAATTGAGTAGTACAGTGGTTGGACAAAATTATGGAAACAAGTTTGGTAAAAGAATGAAATCGTTGTGTAATATGGTGTTGGACCACCTTTGGCATCCAATTCTGCCTGAATTCTTCTGGGAATTGACAAATATAAGTTTTGGATGGTGGATAATGGAATCTGATACCACTTTTCATGCACAATTTCCCCTCTTTGAGCTCTGACATGACTCCGTATTACTAGCAGCGCATGCAGTGAATGACGAAAGTGGGGCTTCCCACTTGTTAGCTACAGTAGGTGTCTCATCTCACAGGGGAAGCAAAAGAATGTTACATCACTTCCACTTTCAAACCTTCAAATCATGTAGTGTTTCCATGTTTTTGTCCAACCCTGTATGTTATTAGAAATAAAATAAAAAAGTCTGTATCTATGTTTTATATATGTATTGTGAGGGAGTTAGCTCGGCAGCGGGTGTGTGTGACCCCCGGGATGGGCTCCCCACACAAAAACAGGCCCAGCAAACGGAGGTTGTGGTTTTCAAAATCAAAGAGGTGCGGTTTATTTTCTATTTACAGTGACAAAACACAGCAAAGCAAAAGAAACATAAACAAAATAAATCCTGGTCAACTTGACCTCTGACTAAACATACAGGTTTCCTAACTAACAACTGGGATCAGCCTAGTGCTGTCCTAGTCCCTAAGTCCCTGGTTTTAAATGTCCAAGCAAATAGCCACACAGGCTTTTTCTCACCGCACAGGGGTTCACTCTCCCTAGACAGTCCACACAGGTCTGGTTCCAGGCATGAGCTAACATCTAATGAATCTGGGAGTTCTTATAGAGGCCTAAATGAGCTGACAAGCTTCAGCTGGTCTCATCAACTCCCTGTCTGCACGACGCCCCACACTCTCCCTAGAGGTATGAGTCATCCATGAGCCCACTAGCCTCAGCTGGGCTTATACAACTCTCCACCTAGTTGTATAAGTCGGCGTAAAGCCTGAATCTGGGCGAAATATATCTACCCCCCTGGATGCAACCAGGTGACTTTACCTTCCTGCTGTCACAGTATATACTCCTATACACCTCTCTTAATGTGTGTGTGTGTGTGTGTGTATATACGGTGCCTTGAAAAAGTATTCATACCCCTTGAAATTTTCCACATTTTGTCATGTTACAACCAAAAAAGTAAATGTATTTTATTGGAATTTTATGTGATAGACCAACACAAAGTGGCACATCATTGTCAAGTGGAAGGAAAATGATAAATGGTTTTCAATTTGTTTTACAAATAAATATCTCAAAAGTGTGGCGTGCATTTGTATTGAGCCCCCTTTACTCTGATACCCCTAACTAAAATCTAGTGGAACCAAATGCCTTCATAAGTCACCTAATTGGTATATCGAGTCCACAGGTGTGTAATTTAATCTTCGTATAAATACAGCTGTTCTGTCAAGCCCTCAGAGGGTTGTTAGAGAACCTTAGTGAACAAAAAGCATCATGACGGTCAAAGAACACACCAGACTGGTCAGGGATAAAGTTGTGGAGAAGTGGTTAAAGCAGGGTTAGGTTATAAAAAAATATCCCAAGCTTGAAACATCTCACAGAGCACTGTTCAATCCATCATCAGAAAATAGAAAGAGTATGGCACAACTGCAAACCTACCAAGACATGACCGTCCACCTAAACTGACAGGCCGGGCAAGAAGAGCATTAATCGGAGAAGCAGCCAAGAGGCCCATTGTAACTCTGGAGGAGCAACACAGAAACAATCTCCTGCGCTTGGGGGCTTAGTCTATAGGTAAGTGGTGCAGCCAACCCTCTGGATAGAACAATGCCTGAGATCTGCCCTCCTCAGAACAATGGGTAGCCTTAGAACTGAAACATAAAAAGAGGAATGGGGGGCGTACCGATCTTGTGCATTATCAATGGTAACATTTATTAAAAAACTGTAACAGTAATCATACTCACAAACGAGCGTATATTGATCCAGGGAATATCCGATTGCCTCTCGGGGGATCAGGAAGGAATTTTTTCCCCTGCTGTAGCAAATTGGATCATGTTCTGCTGGGTTTTTTTTTGCCTTCCTCTGGATCAACTGTGGGTATATGGGATTGTACGATATTTTTTATTTAATTTTTTTTCATGGTTGAACTGGATGGACTTGTGTCTTTTTTTTAACCTGACTAACTATGTAACTATATAAAGAAATCTTATCAGTCCGCCAGCAAATAGAACTGCGTCTCTGGACACCTGCAACCCGGACCAAATAATGGAGGGGCCAGATGGTCCGGGTTGCAGGTGTCCAGAGACGCAGTTCAGTTTTTGCTGGCGGACTGGTAAGCTTTTTTTATATACGCTCGTTTGTGAGTATGATTACTGCTGTTAGTTTTTTAATAAATTTTACCATTGATAATACACAAGGTCGGTGCGCCCTCCTTTCCTCTTTTTATGTTCAACTCTGGAGGAGCTGCAGAGATCCACAGCTCAGGTGGGAGAATCTGTCCACAGGACAACTATTAGTTGTGCACTCCACAAATCTGGCCTTTATGGAAGAGTGGCAAGAAGAAAGCCATTGTTGAAAGAAAGCCATAAGAAGTCCAGTTTGCAGTTTGTGAGAAGCCATGTGGGGGACACAGCAAACATGTGGAAGAAGGTGCTCTGGTCAGAGGAGACCAAAATTGAACTTTTTGACCTAAAAGCAAAATGCTATGTGTGGTGGAGAACTAACACTGCCCATCACCCTGAACACACCACCCCCACTGTGAAACATGGTGGAGGTAGCATAATGTTGTGGGGATGCTTTTCTTCAGCAGGGACAGGGAAGCTGATCAGAGTTGATGGGAAGTTGGATGGAGTCAAATACAGGGCAATCTTAGAAGAAAACCTATTAGAGTCTGCAAAAGACTTGTCCTGCTGGAAGGTGAATCTCTGCACCAGTCAACGACCCTAAACATACAGCCAGAGCTACAACAAAATGGTTTAGATCAAAGCATATTCATGAATGGCCCAAAGTCCAGACCTAAATCCAACTGCTAATCTGTGGGAAGACTTGAAAATTGCTGTTCACAGACGCTCTCCATCCAATCTGACAGAGCTTGAGCTATTTTGCAAAGAAGAATGGGCAAAAATGTCACTCTCTAGATGTGCAAAGCTGGTAGAGACATCCCCAAAAAGACTTGCAGCTGTAATTACAGTGAAAGGAGGTTCTACAAAGTATTGACTCGGGGGGGCTGAATACAAATGCACGCCACACTTTTCACATATTTATTTGCAAAAAAAATGGAAAACCATTTATCATTTTCCTTCCACTTCACAATTATGTGTCACTTTCACTTTGTGTTGGTCGTTCACATAAAATCTCAATAATATACATTTACGTTTTTGGTTGTAACGTGACAAAATGTGTACAATTTCAAGAGGGTGTTAATATTTTTTTAAGGCACTATATATATATATATATATATATATATATATATATATACACACACTATTCTGTCAAAAGTATTGGGACACATGCCTGTACACGCACATAAACTTTTTATTGGCATCCTAGTCTTAGCTAGTAGGGTTCAGTATTGAGTTGGCCCACCATTTGCAGCTATAACAGCTTCAACTCTTCTGGGAAGGCTGTCCACAAGGTTTAGGAGTGTGTCTATAGTAATGTTTGACCATTCTTCCAGAAGCCCATTTGTGAGGTCAGGCACTGATGTTGGACGAGAAGGCCTGGCTCGCAGTCTCCGCTGTAATTCATCCCAAAGGTGTTCTGTCGGGGTGAGGTCAGGACTCTGTGCAGGTCAGTCAAGTTCATCCACCCCAAACTCACTCATCCATGTCTTTTATGGACCTTGCTTTGTACACTGGGGATGGCCCCTTCCCGTTCCAACATGACTATGCACCAAACTGTTCCCATAAAGTTGGGAGCATAAAATTGTCCAAAATGTCTTGGTATGCTGACGCCTTAAGAGTTCCTTTTACTGGAACTAAAGGGCCAAGCCCAACCCCTGAAAAACAACCCCACACCATAATCCCCCCTCTACCAAATGATTTGGACCAGTGCACAAAACAAGGTCCATAAAGACATGGATGAGCGAGTTTGGGGTGGAGGAACTTGACTGGTCTGCACAGTCCTGACCTCAACCTGATAGACTACCTTTGGGATGAATTAGAGCGGAGATTGTGAGCCAGGCCTTCTCGTCCAACATCAGTGCCTGACCTCACAAATGTATTTCTGGAAGAATGGTCAAACATTCCCATAGACACTCCTAAACCTTGTGGACAGCCTTTCCAGGAGAGTTAAAGCTGTTATAGCTGCAAAGGGTGGGCCAACTCAATATTGAACCCTACGGACGTAGACCTCATACACACGGCCGAGAATCTCGTCAGGAAAAAACTTGTCGTTTTTCTTGACGAGATTCTTGGACAAGAAACTTGTCCCGGCCGAGTGTAAACACGCTCAATTCAAAGAACCCGCGGTTCTTTGAATGGAGCGAACGCGGTGATGTCATCGACTACGACGAGCGTGCGCTCGTCACATTCGATGCGGTCGCCGCCATCTTACTACACCCTACCTATGCCTAGGAAGCTACCGCGCATGCGTCAAAGTCATTTCGAGCATGCGCGGGTTTCCACGACGACAGGCCGACGAGAAAATGGAGAATCCTGACGAGAAAATAGAGAGCAGGTTCTCTATTTTTCTCGTCGAGATTCTTGTCGGTTTTCTTGACGAGAAAACTGAAAGCCGCGTACACACAACCGATTTACTCAGCAAGAAAGCTCTGCCAGCAAGTTTCTTGCTGGTTCTTGCCGAGAAACTCGGTCGTGTGTACGAGGCTTAAGACTGGGATGCAATTAAAGTTCATGTGAATTTAATGAATAATGAATTTAATCCATTTTGGAATAAAGCTGTAACATAACAAAATGTGAACAAAGTGAAGAGCTGTGAATACTTTCCGGATGCACTGTATATTTATGTATTTTGTATGCTCATACTCATTCACAGTATTTTATGATGTTCTTCCTCAGATTCTCTGTATACACTTGAAGCGCTTTCGCCATGAAGTAATGTATTCTTTGAAAATCAGCAGCCATGTCTCCTTCCCCTTAGAGGGGCTAAACCTGCGCCCGTTCCTGGCTAAGGAATGCGTGTCCCATATCACTACATATGACCTATTGGCTGTTATCTGTCATCATGGCACAGCAGGAAGTAAGTATATAAAGCTCTACTGGTGAACAAGACACTTACAGAAACACATTAACGTGATCCTGTCTCAAAGTGTAGCAATCCAAAAATGTCTAAGGCTACTTTCACACTGAAGCGCTGGATGCGCTGGCGGTATAGCTAAAAATAGCGCCGCTATACCGTCATTTTTGCCGTGATTTTCGGGCGCTATTGGGGTGATTTTAACCCAAGCTAGCGGCCGAAAAAGGGTTAAACGCCTGCAATAATGCCTCTTTGCTGCGTTTTGGAGGCGCTACCCCATTGATTTTAATGGGCGGGGGCGCGATAGGAGCGGTATTTTTACCGTTCCTATCGCGCCTCAAAGATGCGGCTTGCAGGAGTTTTTTTACCCTCCTGCAAGCCCAACGCTCCAGTGTGAAAGCCCTCGGGCTTTCACACTGGATACAAAGTAGCAGCTTTTTTAGGGCGCTTTGCAGGCGCTATTTTTAGCGCAATAGCGCCTGCAAAGCGCCTCAGTGTGAAAGGGGCCTAATGATTAAAAAATATATAGGCAGATGTTACCTTCAGCAAAAACACTAAACCTCAAAATGTAGGCAGCTGAAATTTTATGTCTAAACCAATGTAAAAATCAAACTTGGCCTCAAAACAATTGCAGATATCTTCAGCTGCCTATATATTATTTGCTCACATATGTGGGAGTCAGAGGAAGGCACTTGATAAACTCAGAGCTCCATGAGCTCCGGAGTTGCGTTAATACTGCGATAGTACAATTGCGCAGTTAGCTGTGGACTGTAGTGGATGTTCCATAATGTCTGGTAATGTTGTCATGGTAGCACTTACTCATCCCAGTGGCTTTTCTCCATGACCACACTGCCTACAACAGTGTTGATAAGATCTTAAAAAGAGGCCCTAAAAGAACATTAGCCAAGTTAAAAAACGTAATATAGTTTTTGGCCATGTCGCACTCCTATTTAGAGTGTAGCATATAACATGGTTGCAAGCAGAGATCTGTGAATGAATGAACTACAAGTCCTGACTTCCACCGCCGCAGACGGACTAGTAGTTCTCAATTGCGATGATTACAGCCCTTGCAGTACATCGACAGTTCCTCCAGCTCAGTAACTGAAAGATTGTACTTTGGTAGATCTCGAGCTGAAGGAAGAGTCTGCAGGAGTCCAGCATTGCACCCACAATCCACTGATTGCAATGCTTTGCAGGCTCATTTGCAAAACAATATCATTTACGCATTTTGCTTGCTACAAATATGGTTGCATTTGTTATTTTGTTTTGTTTTATTTTGTTTGCAAAAGGCGGAGTTAGCCTTTACACTGAGTTATAGAAATAGCTGCATAAAAACAATAATCTCCTTTTTTAATAGGAGAGTACTTGTTATAGTGTTTCCTATAAATAAATCAATGCTTCAGTTGGCCAATCAGCATGGGAATCACTTACAATTTATACTTTACAGTAAATCTCTTGGAACAACCTGATGAGCCAGTGAGAAAAAAAGAACACCCAAAGGATCATGGTAAAACACTTCTAGGGTCTTTTTTTTATTTTATATCTGTTGTTGACATTTTGGGAACTGGTAAGGGATCCTAATCTAACCAGGACAGAAGGCCAACAACAGAAGCAGCTGTGTTGCACATACACCCTCTTGATACTCAGACCTCTTCTTAGTAAAGAACACTGTTCCCCTGAGTACCAGGATGGTTTTTTGGGGTTCTTTCTGTTGAAATTCTGGCCCAGAACAGATGGGCAGTAGAAGTATCTATGGAAGATGTACATTTATTGATCTGCTCACTGGAGAATGTTAGCTCATAGGACTGGTGGATGGAACAGGGGTGCATTTTTTTAATGTTGAATCTGTTTTATATTCAGTATTGAAACAATACAGAACATAAACGTAAAAGTACATGTCAAATTCCAGTAAACATACAAATATGCATAAAGATAAAAGTACCGTAATATAATGCAAGACCTCACTATGAATATACTAAAAGTAAAGGTCATTAAGACATGTTATGATTAACAGGGCATCAGTATACAAAGTTATAACCATTGCCATCTATGGTAGAGATCATTGTGAAAATGGCGCATACATACACCATAATGCCCTGTACACACGATTGGATTTCCGATTGATTTTTCCATCGGAAATCCGATGAAGCTGACTTCCATCAGTCTTGCCTACACACCATCAGTCAAAAATCCGACCGTCCCAAACGCCATGACGTAAATTACTCCGAAGAGCCGAGAAAAATTAAGTTCAATGCTTCTGAGCATGCGTCGACTTGATTCTGAGCATGCATGGGTTTTTTCTCCGATGGAGTTCCCCACAGATGATCGGAATTTGCTATTGTTTTTTTTCCCCATCGGTATAATATAAAACAGGTTCTATATTTTTATACCGATGGAAAAAAGACCGAAGGGGCCCACACACGATCAGTTTGTCCGATGAAAAAAGTCCATTGGTCTTTTTTCATCAGAAAAACAGATCGTGTGTATGCGGCATAAAAGAACCAGAACAGTACAGTCCAAAGCACAGTGTATATGAGAAATAGGTAAGAAAAATAAATAAGTCCCTATAGAAGACAAAGTACAAGAGAAAGAAGAATAAGAGAAGGAGTTAAAAAGAAAAAAAGGGGGGGGAATAGGGACAAGGAGGGAGGAGGAGGCAGAGATGGCCGATGCAGTTACAAAGGCCTCAAAATCGTAAGAGAACCGAAAATGTGACCAGGGTGCATTTTTTTAAAATAACTGGGATGCCTCTAAAGAAAAGGAGAAAAAAAAGAGAGATATTTAATTAATGAAAAATCCACTTCTCAGCTTCTCCTTCACATACACAGTAAATATCTACTAAATGGTACAAGTTTAGGAGCTATTTACAGTGCCTATAGGTAAGCCTTATTATAGGCTTGCCAATAGGTACAAGTCAGAGATGGGAGTTTACAACCACTTTTAAAGGTTCAGCATAATATAGACATTAACGTGCTTAGAGTAAAAAAATAAATCTTTAAATCAAGCCATCCTTACCCTCTCTAGCTGCTTGTAATTTGAATGAATTGATTCTCAAATGTCCTCAAAAATCACAATAAAAACTCCAGATTCAGGTTTAGGTTTCCAACAGCTAAGAAACACCTGCTGTGAGGGCAGTCAAGATCTGTGGAGATTTCGGTGCTTCCGTTGTGAAATTTACAGATGAATTTCTCCATAATGCCTATAGCTTTAGATGAGAATTGTGGCTTGTTTTAAAGCGGAACTTAACTCTCTCTCAATCAACATTGACTATTTTTAATGCTTATGGTGCTAGCATTAGTAAATAGATAGGAAAGTATATCATATTTACTTGTTTTAAATTTCTTTTTTTTTCTACATTTCTTTAGCTACTTCCTGGTTTCCATGCCTAGGCAAATGATGTCATACATCCCAGGAGTCTTCAGTAGGGGCTTTCTCAGCTAAGCCCACCCTCTCCTGCTTGCATGCCTGCGCTAAGGGCAGGTGGATTCCAGGAAGTAAATGCTACATGAATCATCTGCCCTTACTCAAGATGGCAATGTCCAAAAATACTAGGGGGTGTTTGTCTCAGTGAAATAAAGCATGGAGACTTGGATGGATGAGGGAGGTAGCTTTGAATGTTAAAAATGAATCAAATAGCATTTTTGGTTTCTGGTGCTCAGGTGAAGTCTTGTTCCACTTTTTAAAGTGATTTATTCATAAAATGAAAAGGCTTTAGCTTGCACAATGTGGGCGCATGTTCACTTTCAGGAACAGCTCCAAGCAAAATAATATTTTTATTGGGATGTAGATGAGTGGGGTTTGTATAACTGTCTGTGTCCTTTTTCAAGAAATGTTTGCTTACTTTCTGCCTAATATTACAGATACTAACAGTGATTTAATAAAAAATAGTAGACTGTGAATATTTCCCTTCACTTCCTGTCCCAGTGACTCTCAATGTGTCAGGGCCAGTTCACACCAGACGCAGTTCCGTTCAGTTCCGTGCGCATTTTTTCTGCACAAAATGCATGCACAATGTTTTCCATGTATTCCAATGGCTCTAGTTGGCTCTAAGAAAAGAAGGGGGTTTTGCCTGGTTAAGAACAGGCTCAGGGGTTACTTGGGGCAACAAATAATTTGACCATAAGAGCCGGTTCACACCAGGGCGGCACGACTTGTGGGGTAGACCTCGGCGGCGCGATCTCAAGACGACTTGAGACGCCCGCCGAGGCGATTTGCATAAGACTTCGCCCCCAAAAGTAGTACAGGAACCTTTTTCTAAGTCGGAGCGACCTGAGTCGCTCTTACTTAGAACAGTTCCATTGAAAAGCTTGGGACGCGACTTGTCAGGCGACTGAGTCGCCTGACGAGTCGCCCTGGTGTGAACCGCCTCTTAGCCAAATGAGTAAAGTTAATTGGCTAATACTTATTAAGTAACAAAATTAAATAGATTAAACACTATACCAGAATGCTATCAAAAGATAAAAGGGTACCACTTATTGCTCATTTATATGTATATTGTGTATTGAGCATTTGTATAATAATAACCAATGGTGACAGCCTGGATATTATCAGTCCCTTAAGGTATCCTGTCCTGGGTAGTGAGGATATCTGCACTACCGTAGTATTAGCATTGCAAGTTCAGCTGCTGGGTATTAAATCAAGTTTCCACTGTTGTGGCTAATACTACGGTAGTGCAGATATCCTCACTACCCAGGACAGGATACCTTAAGGGACTGATAATATCCAGGCTGTCACCATTGGTTATTATTATACAAATGCTCAATACACAATAGACATATAAATGAGCAAAGTAATTACACCCATGTGCAGCAGGAGTTTTACAGACCTAAAATGCCCCGTTGTGCTGATTTATAAATGAAGACTGAGAATTTGTTTTCTTATAATCAATCTGCCAATGATTCATCAGCATAGAGGATTGCATCAGATACTGAAGAGGTTTTTGAGAAACCATTTACATCGATAGAAATATGTCTTCTTTTTGGAACTTTTTTTCTCTTGTATTATTGGCGGACATCTCTTCTTCAGTGTTTGCTTCCAATGTTTAGGTAGCAACTATCCAATTCAATATTAGTGAACATCCCTGGACTTCCACCCCCCCCCCCCCTTCCTTTGACCCACTCTCTTCTACAGGTCCAGCCTTTGGATAAATACATCCATTTGATGTTAATTGTGCAACAGCACCTACTGAATAAATTTAATCCCATTTTTGGGATATATTTTGGGCATTTCCCAGCGGCAGTACCATCCCATCGGCTGAACTGTAGCGTCCGGACCTGTGTCTTTTTGTTACATGTCTGTCCTGTCAGTAATGTATGTGAACGGTACCAAGTGGTACCCTTTTATCTTTTGATAGCATTCTGGTATAGTGTTTAATCTATTTAATTTTGTTACTTAATAAATATTAGCCAATTAACTTTACTCGTTTGGCTTACGGTCAAATTATTTGTTGCCCCAAGTAACCCCTGAGCCTGTTCTTAACCAGGCAAAACCCCCTTCTTTTCTTTGTGCATATAATGGTTACAGCAACAACTCTTCACAAAGTGCATCGACCAGAACCAGGTCTTCATACCAAATTCCTGTGAACCAGTGGTAACGCTTGCCTTCCCCTTTCCCATCCCCCTTCCCCCTCCCTCCCTTCTTTTATGTTTCTAGTTGGCTCTAGTTCACACCATGCAGTCAGTTTTCCGGTCAGTTTCTGCACCGGAAACTGACCGGAAACTGACTGCATGATGTGAACTAGAGCCATTTGCAATACATGGAAAACACTGTGCATGCATTTTTAGTGCTGAAAAAATGCGCACAAAACTGAACAGAACTGCATCTGGTGTGAACTGGCCCTCAGAGAATAACAGGGGTGTCACTGGAACAGGATCTGAGGTGAAATAACTTAGACAGCAATAAAAGCCTAATGGAGGTTCTATCCCTCCCCACTCTATGCAAAATCAAAAACACTTATTGTAGTTTGGCTTTCAAATAAATAAATGGTATACTTGGATACAGTATAAGTATCTATTTATATCATTTCAGTATTGCATGTGATAATTAATTTAAGCACAATTTCTGAAAGAATTGGCATGCAGTGCTGAGTAATAATTACAGTTGGACCACATTTAATGCAACAGATCCACTCTGTTACAGCTGAAGAGCTCCTTCTATATCAAATTTTTTACATGTATGCATAAAGTTCTCATAATTTAAACCAGGGGACCTCAAACGACGACCCGCAGTGCCGGACATGGCCCGCCGAGATCATTTACCCGGCCCTACCATGGGCCCCCGATCCCACAAGCCTCAAGGGCAGGAGGAGGAGATGGCCAAATTAACTTTTGAAGTTAAAACACAGGTGATTGGTTGCTAGGACACAGGGCGGTCCTAAGCAACCAATCACCAGCTTGCTAATATGGAAAGTCACTCTGCTGGCTCCCACTCCCGGCCTCTGTCCAGAACTGTGCTCTACCACCCTTCATATTACCCCCCCCCCCCCTGCGTTCTGAGCCTAACTCGCTCCTGATCCCTGCGTTCTGAGCCTAACTCGCTCCTGATCCCTGCGTTCTGAGCCTAACTCACTCCTGATCCCTGCGTTCTGAGCCCAACTCGCTCCTGATCCCTGCGTTCTGAGCCCAACTCGCTCCTGATCCCTGCGTTCTGAGCCCAACTCGCTCCTGATCCCTGCGTTCTGAGCCCAACTCGCTCCTGATCCCTGCGTTCTGAGCCCAACTCGCTCCTGATCCCTGCGTTCTGAGCCCAACTCGCTCCTGATCCCTGCGTTCTGAGCCCAACTCGCTCCTGATCCCTGCATTCTGAGCCCAACTCGCTCCTGATCCCTGCATTCTGAGCCCAACTCGCTCCTGATCCCTGCATTCTGAGCCCAACTCGCTCCTGATTCCTGCGTTCTGAGCCTAGCTCACTCCCCATCACCAGCTTGCTAACATGGAAAAGTCACTCTGCTGGCTCCCGCTCCCGGCCTCTGTCCAGAACTGTGTTCTACCACCCTTCACATTACCCCCACCCCCCTTGATCTCTGCGTTCTGAGCCTAACTCACTCCTGATCTCTGCGTTCTGAGCCTAACTCACTCCTGATCCCTGCGTTCTGAGCCCAACTCACTCCTGATCCCTGCGTTCTGAGCCCAACTCACTCCTGATCCCTGCGTTCTGAGCCCAACTCGCTCCTGATCCCTGCGTTCTGAGCCTAACTCACTCCTGATCTCTGCGTTCTGAGCCTAACTCACTCCTGATCCCTGCGTTCTGAGCCCAACTCACTCCTGATCCCTGCGTTCTGAGCCCAACTCGCTCCTGATCCCTGCGTTCTGAGCCTAACTCGCTCCTGATCCCTGCATTTTGAGTGCAATGCACCTCTGAACCCTGCAATCTTAGCGCAACGCACTACTGAAACCTGCATTCTGCATAATAAGATATGTGCAGTGTTCATTAGAATTCATTCATATTTTTTTCAAACTATAGTCCTGCCCCCCACCACTCTGAGGGACAGTGAACTGGCCCCCTGTTTAAAAAGTTTGAGGACCCCTGATCTTAAAATGTATGAACATTTACAAGTACATTGAACAGACCATTTACTGACACAGTGTTTGCTGTGCTCCTAGGGGAAAAAATCCTAGCATGATTGTTAATTAAAAAAACGAATACTAATTTCTCTGTCGCATTATGTTATGTTTCAGGTGGTCACTACATATCATACTGTCAGAATGTGATTAATGGTCAGTGGTACGAGTTTGATGACCAGTATGTCACAGAAGTGCATGAGACGGTGGTTCAGAATGCAGAGGCCTATGTCTTGTTTTACAGGTAAGAAGGAGACTATAGTTATTTTGCAATACATTGCTCAATTGTGTTTGAATCTGCTGCACAGCTTATTGAAATTGAGCTGTGTTTGTGTTAAAGGAAACCTCAGCTAAGAGGAAAATGTAGCCTGATACGTCCTGACCTAGAAATGCTAGTTGCCTGGCTGCCTCTAAGTCAAGCAGAGGCTCACTGCCCATTCCCTGTACACACACGATCGGATAACATGGATTTTCGTCTGATGGATTTGTCCATCGGATATCCGATGAAACTGTTTTCCATCAGTCTTGCCCACACACCATCAGTCAAAAAACCGACCGTTCCAAACGCGGTGACGTAAAACACTCAGATGATCCGAGAAAAATGAAGTTTAATGCTTCTGAGCATGCGTCGACTTGATTCTGAGCATGCGTGGGTTTTTGATCCGATGGACTTGCCCATAGACGATCGGAAATTCCCATCGGTTTTTTATCCATCGGAAAATTTTAAAACAAGTTCTATTTTTTACAACCGATGGAAAAAAGACCGATGGGTACCATACACGATCGGTTGGTCTGATGAAAACCGTCCATCAGACGGTTTTCATCAGTCAAACCGATCGTGTGTACGGGGCTTTAGTCTCAGTGAAAGGTCTGCTCTTGTATGGGCACTTTTCAGCTCATGCATGATAGGCATCATGTATTACAATGGTATACACACAGATCAGCCATAACATTATGACCACTGACAGGTAAAGTGAATAACATTGATTATCTCATTATAATTGCATCTGAAAATGGGTAGGATATATTAGGCAGCAAGTCAAAATGTTGTCCCTGAAGTTGATGTGTTGAAAGCAAAAAAAAGTGTCTAGTGAAATCCATGCCCCAACAGGTCAGGGCTGTTTTGGCAGCAAAAGGAGGGCCCTACACAATAATAAACCAAGTAGTCATAATTTTATGGCTGATCAGTGTACGTGCATCTAGCTGATAAAACAAACAACTGCTATGTTGCTTCCTCTACCTGGTTATTTACCAGCAGCTCTCAAAGTATCATGCCTTTTGTGACATCTCATACAAAAGGATTTATCCTTATGGAAGAAGAGGGATTCTGCAGTGTTTTAGGTGTTACATGAAAGAAGACACTGGTTATTTCCCAGAGGATCCCACCTGGGTAGCATGCACTTGGGTACTCCAGCAGAGCGATCTCCTCGCCCTGCTGGGCGTTTATAAATCCTGTTCAATAAGCCACAGCTGCTGTACAGATCTGGGAACATAGACTCCAACAGATATCCAGAAAGTATATCCAGAAAGACATCCAGAAAGTATTCACAGCGCTTCACTTTTTCCACATTTTGTTATGTTACAGCCTTAATCCAAAATGGAATAAATTCAATATTTTCCTCAAAATTCTACAAACCATACCCCATAATGACAACGTGAAAGAAGTTTGTTTTAAATCTTTGCAAATTTATAAAAAATAAGAAACAAAACAAAAATCCCATGTACATAAGTATTCACAGCCTTTGCTCAATACTTTGTTGAAGCACCTTTGGCACCAATTACAGCCTCAAGTCTTTTTGAGTATGATGCTACAAACTTGGCACACCTATTTTTGGGCAGTTTCTCCCATTCTTCTTTGTAGGACCTCTCAAGCTCCATCAGATTGGATGGGGAGCATCGTGCACAGCCATTTTCAGATCTCTCCAGAGATGTTGAATCGGGTTTAAGTCTGGGCTCTGGCTTGGCCACTCACGGATATTCACAGAGTTGTCCTGCAGCCACTCCTTTGTTATCTTGGCTGTGTGCTTAGGGTCATTGTCCTGTTGGAAGATGAACCTTCAAACTCAGTCTGAGGTCCAGAGCGCTCTGCAGCAGGTTTTCATCAAGGATGTCTCTGTACATTGCTGCATTCATCTTTCCTCGATCCTGACTGGTCTCCCAGTTCCTGTCGCTGAAAAACATCCCCACAGCATGATGCTGCCACCACCATGCTTCACTGTAGGGATGGTATTGGCCAGGTGATGAGCGGTGCCTAGTTTCCTCCAGACGTGACGCTTGCCATTCAGGCCAAAGAGTTCAATCTTTGTTTCATCAGACCAGAGAATTTTGTTTCTCATGGTTTGAGTGTCCTTCAGGTGCCTTTTGGCAAATTCCAGGCGGGCTGTCATGTGCCTTTTACTGAGGAGTGGATTCCGTCTGGCCACTCTACCATACAGACCTGATTGGTGGAGTGCTGCAGAGATTGTTGTTCTTCTGGAAGGTTCTCCTCTCTCCAGAGAAATGCTGGAGCTCCGTCAGAGTGACCATCTGGTTCTTGGTCACCGCCCTGACTAAGGCCCTTCTCCCCCGATTGCTCAGTTTGGCCAGGTGGCCTGCTCTAGTTAGAGTCCTGGTGGTTCCAAACTTCTTCCATTTATGGATGATGGAGGTCACTGTGCTCATTGGGACCTTCAATGCTGCAGACATTTTTCTGTACCCTTCCCCAGATCTGTGCCTCGTTATTATCCTGTCTTTGGGGGTCTACAGACAATTCTTTGGATTTTATGGCTTGGTTTGTGCTCTGACATGCACTGTTACCTGTGGGACCTTATATAGACAGATGTGTGCCTTTCCAAATCATGTCCAATCAACTGAATTTCCCACAGGTGGACTCCAATCAAGTTGTAGAAACATCTCATTGATGATCAGTGGAAACAGGATGCACCTGAGCTCAATGTTGAGTGTCATGGCAAAGGCTGTGAATACTTCTGTACATGTGTTTTTTTTGTTTTGTTTTTATAAATTTACAAACATTTCAAACAAACTTCTTTCACGTTGTCATTATGGGGTATTGTTTGTAGAATTTGGAGGAAAATAATGAATTGAATCCATTTTGGAATAAGGCTGTAACACAACAAAATGTGAAAAAAGTGAAGTGCTGTGCACTGTAGCAACCTGGTTTATGTCTCCAGCATCTACCAAATACAGGAATATCATTTTTTGGAGGACTGACCTTTCAATATAGCTCCTTATACAGAGAATCTTTTGAAATGGAGAGCTTAGCTGGTAGGTCCCTTGAGGGTAACAGTACAGCTTTCAGTGATCATAAAGAAAAAACATGGTGAAAGGTAACTTATGTAAACTTGCTTTGTGTAATGCCGCGTACACACGTCCGTTTTTAATGACGAGAAACATGCCATTTTTTTAAATGGTCATTAAAAATGATTGTGTGTGGGCTTCCGAGCATTTTTCACGATGTTCCAATTTTTTCATGGCCATTTTTCACATGCTCTAATTTTTCCACGATAGTGTGTAGGCAAGGCAGGCTTGAGAAGAATCACGTCGAGAAAAATGCATTTTTTTTCAATGACGCTAATATAGCCTAATGCCGCGTACACACGACCATTTTTAAAGGACCTACAGTGCTTTTTTAATAGTTCAGTTATTCTTAAAAGAAGACCAGCTAAGCAATTGGTTTTAGTTTGGTTGGAAGTGAATAGGGAATGCCTAGGTACAAGATTACATTGTTACATAATGGTAAGATTCAGCACCATAAAATGACTCCCTTGATCCTCTGCTGCCCATCTGGTACTTCTGTCACCTATCAGAGATACATGCCAGATACAATGACTTCAGTGGGAAATCCTTTGATGCTTAGACAAGCAACAACATGCTCATCGAGGGGAGAAAGTTCACAGTACTGAATCCTTCCTATTAAGAATAACCGCCGACATTGACCTTGTTAAATACCAATATTAAAGTGATTATACACGATCAACTTGTAAAACAACCCATTCAGTTTAAAATGATAATGAAGGGAAAAACATTTTTTGTGTGTGTGTGTGTGTGTGTGTATGTATGTGTGTATGTGTGTGTGTGTATATATATATATATATATATATATATATATATATATATATATATATATATATATTGTGAGGGGGTTAGCTCGGCAGCGGGTGTGTGTGACCCCCGGGATGGGCTCCCCAGACAAAAACAGGCCCAGCAAACGGAGGTTGTGGTTTTCAAAATCAAAAAGGTGCGGTTTATTTTCTATGTACAGTGACAAAACACAGCAAAGCAAAAGAAACATAAATAAAATAAATCCTGGTCAACTTGACCTCTGACTAAACATACAGGTTTCCTAACTAACAACTGGGATCAGCCTAGAGCTGTCCTAGTCCCTAAGTCCCTGGTTTTAAATGTCCAAGCAAATAGCCACACAGGCTTTTTCTCACCGCACAGGGGTTCACTCTCCCTAGACAGTCCACACAGGTCTGGTTCCAGGCATGAGCTAACATCTAATGAAGCTGGGAGTTCTTATAGAGGCCTAAATGAGCTGACAAGGTTCAGCTGGTCTCCTCATCTCTGTCTGCACGACGCCCCACACTCTCCCTAGAGGTATGAGTCATCCATGAGCCCACTAGCCTTATACAACTCTCCACCTAGTTGTATAAGTCGGCGTAAAGCCTGAATCTGGGCGAAATATATCTACCCCCCTGGATGCAACCAGGTGACTTTACCTTCCTGCTGTCACATACCCCCCCCTCTTGTTTTAACCTCGGGGTTGGAACACCAGCAATCAGGCATTCATGTACTCGAGACAAAGTATCCACATTCCCCATTTGAACGCCAGGGCGATGCTTTACTGTGAAGTTGAATTCCTGGAGGGCCAGGAACCACCTATTCACTCTTCTATTTGTTTCCTTGTTTTGAGCCATCCACTTTAACGGAGCGTGATCCGTAACCATATCAAAGTGCCTACCTAGCAGGTAGTACCGAAGGGAATCTAGAGCCCACTTCACCGCTAAACACTCCTTTTCAACGGTGGCGTAATTTACCTCATGGGACTTCAACTTCCTGCTGAGGTAAATGACTGGGTGCTCTTCCCCGTTCCAGACCTGGGACAATACTGCTCCTAACCCCACATCTGACGCATCACTTTGTACGACAAAGTCTTTAGAGAAGTCGGGTGAGTACAACACTGGCTGGCTACATAAGGCTTGTTTCAAGAATTGGAATGCTGCCTCAGCCTCGGGGGTCCATTTAATCATGACCGACCCTTTCCCCTTCGTCAGGTTGGTTAGGGGCACAGCCTTAGAAGCAAAGTGGGGAATGAATCGCCGATAATACCCAGCGATTCCCAGAAAGGCTCGTACCTGCTTCTTGCTGTTGGGACGTGGCCAACTCTGGATGGCCTCGACTTTGTTGAGTTGGGGTTTTATTACTCCCCTCCCAATGGTGTACCCAAGATATTTGGCCTCCTCCTGCCCAATGGTACACTTCTTGGGGTTAGCCGTAAACCCCGCTTCCCGAACAGAGTCCAGGACTGCTTGCACTTTTGGCAGATGTGAGGCCCAATCTGTGCTATGGACAATTACGTCATCCAGGTAAGCCGCAGCATACTCCCGATGGGGCCTCAGCATCTGGTCCATTTTCCGCTGGAATGTGGCCGGCGCATTCTGTAACCCGAACGGCATTCTTTTATATTGGAACGCCCCGTCTGGGGTTACAAATGCGGTTTTCTCTTTGGCCGACTTGGCCAGGGGGATTTGCCAATACCCTTTTGTGAGGTCAAGAGTCGTCATGTATCGGGCTGTTCCCAGCCGGTCGATCAACTCATCTATACGTGGCATGGGGTAGGTGTCAAATTTTGTAACTTTGTTCAACTGACGAAAATCGTTACAAAATCGCCAGCTCCCATCCGGTTTAGGCACCAACACAATGGGACTAGACCAATCACTTTGGGACTCCTCTATCACCCCTAAGTTCAGCATTTTCTGTACTTCCTCCCGTATTGCCTCCCGTCGGGCCTCTGGGATCCGATAGGGTTTTAACTTCACCCTTTCACCGGGCGGGGTAATGATGTCATGCTCTACCCCAGATGTTTGTCCCGGCAGCTCAGAGAATACCTCCTTGTTGCGAAGCACAAACTCCTTAACCTCCTGTTGTTGGGGTTGTGACAAGGTGGCTGCTATTCCAACCTCAGGAATCACGCAACCAGTTTGAGCTGGTGACCAAGTGTCTGCGACTAGGGACTCTCTATCCCTCCAGGCTTTCAACAGATTAACGTGATAGATCTGTTCGGGCTTTCGCCTTCCTGGTTGTCTGACCTTGTAATTCACTTCGCTCACTTTTTCCATTATCTCATAGGGGCCTTGCCATTTGGCAAGGAATTTACTTTCAACCGTAGGGACAAGTACCAGTATCCTATCCCCCGGGGAAAAGGTACGGGTCTTGGCTCCACGGTTGTACACTCTCTGCTGTGCTAACTGCGCTTGGGCCAAATGTTCCTTCACGATGGGCATTACCTGTGCAATTCGGTCTTGCATCAGGGCGACATGCTCAATCACACTCCTGTGGGGAGAACTCTCACTTTCCCAAGTTTCCTTGGCAATATCCAACAGCCCTCTTGGGTGTCTCCCATACAGTAACTCAAAGGGGGAGAATCCCGTAGAGGATTGGGGCACCTCCCTAATAGCAAACATCAGATAAGGAAGTAGACAGTCCCAATCCTTTCCATCTCTATCCACCACTTTCTTCAACATTTGTTTTAGGGTTTTGTTGAATCTTTCAACCAGCCCATCGGTTTGGGGGTGATACACAGATGTACGTAATTGCGTCACTTTGAACAATTTACACAGCTCCTTCATAACCCGGGACATAAAGGGTGTACCTTGGTCCGTAAGCAGTTCTTTACAAATACCCACCCGGCTAAACACAAGAGATAGCTCTTTGGCTATGGTCTTGGCCGAGGTATTTCGGAGAGGGATCGCTTCTGGATAACGGGTGGCATAGTCCATTATAACTAATATGTACTGGTGTCCCCTAGCGGACTTGATTATAGGCCCTACCAAATCCATGGCGATCCTCTCAAACGGGACCTCAATGATGGGTAGAGGGACCAGCGGGCTACGGAAATGTGGCATCGGGGCCGACCTCTGACACACAGGGCAGGAGGAACAATAATTTTCTATGTCCTTCATCACCCCCGGCCAATAGAATCTCTGTAATACCCTCTCTCGGGTTTTCTCTGTCCCCAGATGACCTCCAAGAATGTGCCCATGGGCCAACTCCAACACCAACTTCCTGTAAGGTTTGGGCACCACAAGCTGCTCAACGGTTTCTTCTGCCCTTTTTGCCACCCGATACAGTAGGTCCTTCTCTACGCTGAAGTATGGGTAAGTGCAGGTATTATCTGGGTTCACTAACTCGCCATCTATTTTCACTACGTTTTCCCGTGCCTTTATTAGGGCGGGGTCTTTCAACTGTTCTGTGGCAAAGTTTTCCCTGTGAACCTCAAGATCAGAAAACTCCACAGACGGTAGGTTTTCGTCTGAGGAGGTGGGCTCCTCTCCAGTTTCTTGAGTCTCCCCTGCCAATACTGACAAGGGAAATTCGGGAGAGTCCTCACCACTCTCAGAGGAGTTCTGGCTATCACATTCCTGGTACATAGGGGCACCAGTGGGGGGCTCAGGATCATCCCACAGTTCCCAGAACTTCGGAAAATCCCTTCCCACAATGGCGTCATGCGGTAACTGAGATACTAAGCCCACTGGATGAGAGAGGGTACCTTTGGGGGTCTCGAAACACACTGTAGTCACTGGATACTCTCGGGTGTCCCCATGCACACAAATAACAGCTACCTTGCTATTCCCAAAGACCTCTGTTTTAACTAACTCAGCCTTTATCAGGGTCACAAGGCTACCTGAATCCAGCAATACCACAACATTTCTACCATTAACACACATTTTGCATAAATGTTTCTCAGTTCCTCGAATGGCAGTGCATGCGACTGTCGCGCACAGCGACTGACGTCTGCCCGTCAGAAAGTCACACTGCATGGGTTCCTCCACAACCGGGCAATTGGCTGCAATATGTCCCGCTTGCCGGCAGCGGTAGCAAACGATCCTTCTTGCCGCCTCTTGAGCCGCTGATTTCCCAGGCTGTTCTCGCCAAACTTGGGGTAGAGCTCCCACCCTCTCACTCTCTCCACCCTCACCCCTTGGAATCCTCTTATCCGCCCCTGGGGATGGTCTGGTCTTAGGGTGGAAAGTCTGAGTGTCTCTGGAAGAGGCCGTCAGGTTCTCTGCAGCCAAGTATCTCTCTACCCGATCCACAAGTTTACCGGCCGTTTCTGGGTCTCCATGGCTTACCCACTTTTGGATGGCAGTAGGAAGAGCTCTCAAAAACCGATCCATTACAACACGTTCCACAATCTTTGGTGCGGACAAAGTCTCTGGCTGTAGCCACTTTCTGCTCAGGTGAATGAGATCATACATTTGAGACCTGGGGGGTTTTCCAAGCTGGAAAGTCCAGTTATGCACACGCTGAGCCCGGACAGCCTGGGTGACACCCAGCCTTGCCAAAATTTCAGCTTTTAGCATCACATAGTCTTTTGCTTGGTTAGGCTCTAGGTCATAGTAAGCTTTCTGCGATTCACCAGTTAACAGAGGAGCCACCAGTCCAGCCCACTGCTCCTCAGGCCACTTTTCTCTTTCAGCGGTCCTTTCAAATGTGGTCAAAAATACCTCTGGATCATCCTCTCCAGTCATTTTTGTCAATAAACGACTCACCCCAAAGGACGCGGTATTAGTGGGACGGCTTTCCACTGGTCTGCGGACGTTGCTGCATTACTGCTTCCATTTGTTGTAGTCTCTGCTCTTGCTTCTGTAACAGGTCTATGAAGCGGGCCTCAGATTGCTGCTGGGCTTGTTGCTGAGCTTCCAGACTCTGTTGGTGAGCTTGCTGCTGGGCTGCAAGGCTCTGTTGATGAGCTTGCTGCTGGGCTGCAAGGCTCCTTTGCAAACCTGCATTTGTCTGCTGTTGATTGGCATTTGCTAGAGCCAGCTGTTTCAGTATCTCCTCCATGCTGGCTTAAAAAAAAACTGCCACTGGTTCTCCACCAACTGTGAGGGGGTTAGCTCGGCAGCGGGTGTGTGTGACCCCCGGGATGGGCTCCCCAGACAAAAACAGGCCCAGCAAACGGAGGTTGTGGTTTTCAAAATCAAAAAGGTGCGGTTTATTTTCTATGTACAGTGACAAAACACAGCAAAGCAAAAGAAACATAAATAAAATAAATCCTGGTCAACTTGACCTCTGACTAAACATACAGGTTTCCTAACTAACAACTGGGATCAGCCTAGAGCTGTCCTAGTCCCTAAGTCCCTGGTTTTAAATGTCCAAGCAAATAGCCACACAGGCTTTTTCTCACCGCACAGGGGTTCACTCTCCCTAGACAGTCCACACAGGTCTGGTTCCAGGCATGAGCTAACATCTAATGAAGCTGGGAGTTCTTATAGAGGCCTAAATGAGCTGACAAGGTTCAGCTGGTCTCCTCATCTCTGTCTGCACGACGCCCCACACTCTCCCTAGAGGTATGAGTCATCCATGAGCCCACTAGCCTTATACAACTCTCCACCTAGTTGTATAAGTCGGCGTAAAGCCTGAATCTGGGCGAAATATATCTACCCCCCTGGATGCAACCAGGTGACTTTACCTTCCTGCTGTCACAATATATATATATATATATATATATATATATATATATATATATATATATATATATATATATAAAATTATAAATACCCTTTTTCCCTTTTTTATAAGTGATCACATTCCCTCTGTTCTCAGCTGCATAAGAGTTGGGGGAGGAGAAACAGCAGAACGCTGAGCTTCCCGGTGAATGGCTGTGCAGTGAGGGCGCATCAGAACAAGTCTTATTATAGGAGAGCACACTGAGCTGACCAGGGTGTGCTCTCCTGCTTAGTACGGTCAGTTTTTAATAGGAAAGCAGAGGGACTTGCAGGAGCACCAGGGATATCACACAAAGGAAGCGATACAAAAAGAACAGGATACTTTCTCATACAAGTACATGGTGCAGCAGGCACATTTCAGGAATATGAAGTGTTGGGGTAACAAACCCTTTAAGTAACAGGTTCACTTAAAGTGACACTAAACTCTGGTTTGAAAAAAAAAATTATATTTAAGTATGTATTCTTAACTCAAAAAAGTACCTTCTCTTGCTCTCAGCCTGTGATTTGATTTCCTGTTAGAGGGTGGCTGCATTAATTCTCCATGGTCCCACTTTATGCAGGAAAGTAAGCACCCGCTCTTAAAGTAGTTCTAAAGGCAGAAGTTTTTTTTTACCTTAATGCATTCTATGCATTAAGGTAATAAACCTTCTGGGTGCAGCCCCCCCCCCCATTATACTTACCTGAGCCCCATCTCGATCCAGCGATGTGCATGAGAGCAGCAGCTCTCCAAGGTCTCTCTCTCTCCTCACTGGCTCACACAGCCATTGGCTCCTGCTGCTGTCATTTAAAGCCAGTGAGCCAATGAGGAGAGAGCAGGGGGTAGGGCTTGGGAGTGAGCCTTGCTATTTGGGGCACTCTGCAGGGGGGAAAAGCCAGGACCGCTGTTGGGCGAACCAAAAAAAAAAGAGGATCGGGGCTGCTCTGTGCAAAACCATTACACAGAGAAGGTAAGTATAACATGTTTGTTTTTGTTTTTTTAAAGTTTCATCCTTTACAATAACTTTGAGCTGGCCATGGATTGATAAAAATTTGGGCAGTTCAGCAGTGACCGGTCAAATTTCAATCCATCTATGGCCATTCCCGTTTGCGAGGAGTTGATCTAATGATCGACTCCTCTTGAATGGGACAGTTGGTATATTTTCATTCGATCAGTACTTGCAGCCAACCGGCTGCAGCGCTAATCAGCGTATTCTGACAGAGTAGGAGCCCCACTTTCAGAATACACTAGCACAGCGGGAAGGATTCCCCCCATCCTTCTCACTTGTGTGGATGGGGGAATCCGTTCAGTTTTTTTCGATCAACCAAAAGACTGATGAAAAAAACAGTCCTCTCTGGCCTTTACTCTCTACCGAGATGGACAACGGAATATTGAGTATGCGATTTTTAGCGTGCATAGAGCAGTGCACATGACCGCAACTAAAATGTGTGAACTCCCTTGTACTTCCAGGTATGGGTGGCATGTGACTCTTTTTTTTTTTCTTTCATAATACAGAGCTTTGTCCCTGAGTGGGCGGTTACCAAGCGCAAACACTTATCATGTGGGGGCGAGGGAAGGGTCCATGCTCTTGTATAAGTACTAGGGTTGCACCGATACCACTTTTTTAAGACCGAGTACATATACCGATACTTTTTTTTGCAAGTACTCGCCAATACCGATTACCGATACTTTTTTTAATGTCATGTGACAGTGGCACTAAGATGCAGCACTCATGAGCACTGATAGGTGGCACTGATGAGGCGTGGACTGTGTTAGTAATTTTGTTTTGTTTTTGTTTTTGTTTTTTTTTACAATTTTTATTTTTAATATTTTTTACAATTTACATATTTTTTGTTATTATTTTGTTTTTTTAACAGTTACATAGTTACATAGTTAGTCAGGTTGAAAAAAGACACAAGTCCATCCAGTTCAACCATAAAAAAAAAAATAAAAAAAAAATAAAAAAATATATATATCGTACAATCCCATATACCCAATTCTATACCCACAGTTGATCCAGAGGAAGGCAAAAAACCCCAGAAGAGCATGATCCAATTTGCTACAGCAGGGGAAAAAATTCCTTCCTGATCTCCCAGAGAGGCAATCGGATATTCCCCGGATCAACTTTACCTATAAATGTCAGTACCCAGTTATATTATGTACATTTAAGAAAGAATCCAGGCCCTTCTTAAAGCAATCTACTGAGCTGGCCAGAACCACCTCCGGAGGGAGTCTATTCCACATTTTCACAGCTCTTACTGTGAAAAAACCTTTCCGTATTTGGAGGTGAAATCTCTTTTCCTCTAGACGCAAAGAGTGCCCCCTTGTCCTTTGTGTTGACCGTAAAGTGAATAACTGAACACCAAGTTCACTATATGGACCCCTTATATATTTGTACATGTTGATCATATCCCCCCTTATTCTCCTCTTGTCAAGAGAGAATAAATTCAGTTCCTCTAATCTCTCCTCATAGCTGAGCTCCTCCATGCCTCTTATCAGTTTGGTTGCCCTTCTCTGCACTTTCTCCAGTTCCCCAATATCCTTTTTGAGAACTGGGGCCCAAAACTGAACTGCATATTCCAGATGAGGTCTTACTAATGATTTGTACAGGGGCAAAATGATATCTCTCTCTCTGGAGACCATACCTCTCTTAATACAAGAAAGGACTTTGCTCGCTTTGGAAACCGCAGCTTGGCATTGCATGCCATTATTGAGCTTATGATCTACCAAAACCCCCAGATCCTTCTCTACTACGGATCCCCCCAGTTGTACTCCCCCTAGTATGTATGATGCATTCATATTATTAGCCCCCAAGTGCATAACTTTACATTTATCAACATTAAACCTCATCTGCCACATAGTCGCCCAATTAGACAGAGCATTGAGGTCGGCTTGTAAATTGGCGACATCCTGTAAGGACGTTATTCCACTGCATAGCTTAGTGTCATCTGCAAAGACAGAAATGTTACTTTTGATCTCCGACCCAATATCATTTATAAAGCTATTAAAAAGTAAGGGTCCCAGCACTGAACCTTGGGGTACACCACTGATAACCTTGGACCATTCAGAGTAAGAATCATTAACCACTACTCTCTGAATTCTGTCTTTTAGCCAGTTTTCTATCTATTTCCAAACTGATATTTCCAATCCTGTAGACTTTACCTTACACATGAGCCGTGTGTGGGGAACTGTATCAAACGCTTTTGCAAAACCCAAGTATACCACGTCCTCAGCCACCCCTCTGTCCAAGGTCTTACTTACCTCTTCATAAAAAGAAATCAGGTTTGTTTGACAACTTCTGTCTTTCATGAATCCATGCTGTCTGTTGCTTAAATAGTTTTTTTTCCAGCAAGAACTCATCTATGTGGTCTTTTATTAATCTCTCCAGTATTTTCCCAACTATAGAAGTTAAACTAACAGGTCTATAGTTACTTGGTAAAGACTTAATTCCCTTTTTAAATATAGGCACCACATTGGCCCTGCGCCAATCCAGTGGTACTATTCCTGTCATTAATGAGTCCCTAAAAATTAAATACAATGGCTTTGAAATTACAGAGCTCAATTCTTTTAGGATCCGTGGGTGTATGCCATCTGGTCCAGGTGCTTTATCCACCTTTATTCCATCTAAATATTTCTGGACCATATCACTTTTGAGCCATTGTGGATTTGGGGCTGTGTCACTACCACCCCCATTTTGGACATGAGCTCCCCCATGCTCCTTTGTATACACAGAACTGAAGAAAGTATTTAAAGTGGAAGTAAACCCTCCTGTCATTTTCAGGCAAGGAAGCTGCCATCTTGGCCTCTGTTTAATCTTCAACTGCCATGATGCTGCACATGTGATCAGTTATGACACCAGCCATTGGATGGTTTGAAAGCTTGGTTGAGAGCACAACCAATGTGACAGTTGGCATTCCCGGCATGCCGGGAATGTAACTGCTTTTTGAAACTGTTAAATCGATGGGTTTACTTCCGCTTTAATAAATTAGCCTTCTCTTTGTCCCCAGTCACCCACTCTAGATTATTTTGTAAAGGGCCTACATGCTCAGACTTGACCTTTTTACTATTAATATATTTGAATAATTTTTTGGGGTTTGTCCTATCTTTTGCAATCTGTCGTTTGAATTTTTGCATCCTTGATTTCCTTTTTACATATCCTGTTATATTCTTTGTAACATTTAAATGATACTAGTGTTCCCTCATTTTTATATTTTTTAAAAGCTCTTTTCTTATAGTTTATAGCTTTTTTAACTTTGGCAGTGAGCCACATAGGTTTTATTTTTAGCCTTTTAAACTTATTGCCCATGGGAATATACTTTGCAGTGAGTTCACAAACAGTCTTTTTGAAGAATTCCCATTTCTGTTCTGTGCCCATTGATGCCAATATTCCTTCCCAGTCTAAGTCCTGGAGAGCAGCGCTCATCCTTGGAAAATTTGCTCTCTTGAAATTAAGTGTTTTTATCTTTCCTGTATGTGATTTTTGCTTACAACTAACATCAAATGAAATCATGTTATGGTCACTGCTACCCAGGTGTTCCTTTATCTGAACATTAGTAATACGCTCTGCATGGTTTGAGATTACCAGGTCCAACAGAGCATCATTCCTAGTTGGGGCCTCAATAAACTGGACCATAAAATTGTCCTGCAATAGGTTTATAAATTTTTGCCCTTTAACTGTCCCAGCAGTTCCATTACTCCAGTCAATTTCTGGGTAGTTAAAATCCCCCATTATTATCACTGTCCCAGCCCTTGCAGCCCTTTCCATCTGTGCAAGGAGCTGAGTCTCTAACTCCTCATTAACATTGGGTGGTCTATAACAAACTCCAATGATTAGCTTTGAACTATGCACATCTGTATGCAGTTCCACCTATAATGCTTCAGACTCATCACACTCTCCATCCACCAGGTCCTCTTTCACACTCGCTTTGAGATCACTTCTCACATAGAGACAGACCCCTCCACCTTTCCTTTTTACCCTGTCTTTCCAAAAGAGTGCATAGCCAGGAATATTAATAGCCCAGTCATGTGAGGAATGAAGCCAAGTTTCAGCAATACCGATTACATCATAGCTCTCCTCATGCACATGAGCTTCCAACTCTCCTATTTTGCTTGGCAGACTTCTGGCGTTGGTGAACAGACCCTTTAATGCATTAATATATTTTGACCGGTCACATACTATCCTCTTGGGTGTTCCCAGATTGCAACTAGGTCTTGCTACTATACTTACCTTGGGTTTATGTGCTTTGGTTACCCTACCACTAATGCCCCTAATACTACCCTTTAGAATATGTTCCCTGCTGACTCTCACTATCTCTGGACCCTCCCCCCCATCACCTAGTTTAAAAACCCCTCTAACTTTTTGGCCATCCTTATTCCCAGCTGATCTGCACCCTCCTCATTTAGGTGCAGTCCGTCCCTTCTATAGTACTGGTTATCGACTGAGAAGTCGGCCCAGTCCTCCAGGAACCCAAACCCCTCCTTACTACACCAGCTCTTCAGCCACTTGTTCACTTCCCTAATCTCCCTCTGCCTTTCTGGTGTGGCTCGATGTACCGGTAGTGTTTTGTTTTTTGGAAGGGGGAATGGACGGTGTTTTTTATTTTTATTTTATTTTTAATTATTTTTACAATTTAACCATTTTAAGATTTATTATTTACAATTCTTTTTTTTTTTTTTAATCACACCTGTTGGTGGGGCTTTTGTGAGATATCAGGGGTCTATACAGACCCCTGACATCTCCCTTTTGAGACAGGGAAAGGGACTGAGGACACAGATTTCCAGTCCCTTTTTCTGCAGCCTCAGTTGCACTGAAAATGAATGGAGAGGGGACAGTGGCTCCTCTCCTTTCATAATCTGAACCATCCTAAACACAGTTTACGATGCTCAGTTATGAATGGACAGTCAGCGATAACTGACTCTGTGCATTCAGAAAAGGAAGGAGCCGGTAAATTATGTATTTACCGGCTCCTTCCTCCGCTTTCCATCCTGACAGATCTGGGACAGGGGGGGGGGCCCGAGGAGGACCCAGATAGAGGGAGGAGCACACAAGTGAGCCGGAGGAGGACCTGGGAAGCTGGAGGAGGACACAGGGGATGATCCCAGTATAGCTTTCAATAAAAGCAGTTAATTGCCGCGGGAGGGAGAGGAGGAGAAGCGGCTGTCAGGTGCTTTATTGAAAGCTATACAGGGAGATCGGTGCCTGTAACTGCCCCCACCACTGCACCGATCACCTGTGAGGCTGCCCGGCCCCTGCTATGCTAAGGATGCCTGGTCCGATGCAACAGGTATCAGATCAGGCATCGGAGCATTTGCACGAGTACTGATACTCTTGCAAATGCTCGGTAACGGCACTGATACTAGTATCGGTATTGGTGCAACCCTAATAAGTACTGACACAGAACTCTCGTAGGCCTTTTGCCCAGGACACCAAAAAGAGCACATAACATTTGAAGGTGGCAGGAAGTGTCAGTATTAGCAGACAAGAGGGACCGGGCATCAAGCTAATCTGAATGGGCTTTGTACAGGTTTACTTTAGGCCTGCAGAAGTAGATCTAATACCCCTAATTTGGATTAGAATATGGGCCCAAAAATCACACACATTGAGCTGTACTTAAACCTCCTTCTCTCACACTTGACATCTGTTCTACCCTTAGGAAGAGCAGCGAGGAGGCAGAGCGGGAACGGCAGAAAGTCATATCTTTAGCAGAGATGAAGGAATCAGGTCTGCTGCAGTTCTACATCTCCCGCGAGTGGCTCAATAAATTCAACACATTCGCAGAGCCTGGACCAATCAGCAACCAGAGTTTCCTATGCTCACATGGAGGTATGCCCATCAGTATGGCACATGTATTGAATGCATTGGTCATATCATGTGCATCAGATTTATAGCTTGTGCAGTTCATTTGGGGCATTGAGCATTATTATGGACACATCCATACACTGCTGCATTTTCTGTATAATAAAAAGCACATTAACCACTTAAGCACATTAACCTACTGGGCACTTACACCCCCTTCCTGCCCAGGCCAATTTTCAGCTTTCAGCGCTGTTGCACTTTGAATGACAATTGCGCTGTCATGCAACACTGTACCCAAACAAAATTTTTATCATTTTTTTTCACACAAATAGAGCTTTTTTTTGGTGGTTTGGTGGTCTTATTTAATCAGCACTGGGTTTTTTATTTTTTACTAAAGAAACAAAAAAAGACCAAAAAATGTAAAAAAAAAATATATATATATTTTTTTCAAAGTTTGTTATAAAAGTTTGCAAACAGGTAATTTTTCTCTTTCACTAATGTGCGCTGATGAGGTTACACTGATGGGCACTGATGAGGTGGCAATGATGGGCACGGTTGTGGCTGCACTGATGAGGCAGCACTGATGGACACTGAAGAGGAGGCACTGATCGGCACTGACCACTGATAGCTGGCACTGATTGGCAGCACTGATGGCTCTGAAAAGTAACACTGAAAGGTGGCACTGGTGAGAACTGATAGATGGCACTCGTGGGCACTGATTAGCAGCACTTGTGGGCACTAATAGGTGACACAGATTGGGACCGTTGTCCCTGTAACAGAAGCAGGTTACCGTCTTTATTCTTTTTTCCTCACGCTGATAGTTAGGAGAAAAAAAGCCGATACCTGGCTTCTGTTTACTTCCTGATCAGCTGTCATTGGCTGACAGCTGATCACGTGGTAAAGGGCCCGCTGTGATTGGCCCTTTGCCCTGTTCTGTGATCATCGCCCCCGTGCGATCACAGGAGGACATCTATTGACGCCCTCTGGAAGCCTGAGCTGTAGCCGTCATTCGGCTATAGCATGGGCGGAAAGTGGTTAATCAATAATAAATTATGCATCTTGTTACGCAGTTGAACCCTCTAACCCGGTTTAAGACTTTCTATATATTATTTTTTGTAGGAATTCCTCCTAACAAGTATCATTACATTGATGACCTGGTGGTAATCCTGCCTCCGAATGTTTGGGAATATTTGTACAATAGGTAATTATGCCACTTTATTTATTCTATGTGTGGCATCTAATACTGTTACTATTGTAAGTATTCTGACTTGATGTTTTGATGTTAGACTGTGAACAACAGTATTTAGAGTGAGTTATACATAATTGCTGTTTGATGTCTGCCCGAGATGTAGAATGATTACCGTATATACTCGAGTATAAGCCGAGATTTTCAGCCCTTTTTTTGGGGCCGAAAGTGCCCCCCTCGGCTTATACTCGAGTCAGTGTACCTGGAAATATTGAGAGGCTGCGGGCGTCCATCATTTAAAACTCGCGGTCTCCTCCTGTCTCTTCCGTGATAGGCGAAACTGTCTGCTGAGAATCGCCTATCACGAACGTTCTCTCATCCTCACCCATCCCAGCAGACACTGTGTTCAGTGTTCCGCCAATCACGGATGCCTTTCCATCCTCAGGAAAGGGGACATCCGTGATTGGCAGAACACTGATCACACTGTCTGCTGGGAAAATGAGTCCGAGGTTACGAGAACGTCCGTGATAGGCTGAACTGTGTCAGCTGAGAAACACCTATCACGGAAGGGACCAGGAGGAGACCGCAATTTTTAAACAATGAATGGATACCCGCAGCCTCTCAATTTCAAGGTACAGTGACGACGGGCACATTGACAATGGGCATAATGAGTATGGGCACAGTGAGGTTGCAAATGAGCATTGTTGACCCTCTGCATATACTCGAGTCAATAAATTTTCCAATTTTTTGGGGTAAAATTATGTCCTCTGCTTATACTCGGGTCGGCTTATACTCGAGTATATACGGTACTTTATTGTAGTATTAGCCCAGGTTCACACTGCTGCGTCATGAAAGTTGCGTGACTTCCGATCCGACTTTGCCCTGCAACCCAAGTCCAAATTAGATCTGACTTAATGTGACTTTTTACAAGTCCTATCAAAGTCCGACCAAAGTAGTGCAGGAACCTTTTCTAAATTCGTACAGACTTGTGTAGGATCAGTTAAGACAGATCTCATAGAGAAACATTGAATTTCACATGTCATCCGACTTGGGGTCTCACAAGTCTGATCCTATTTTGCATCAGTGTGAACTGAGCCTTATGCAGTATATATCATACACAGTTAGGTCCATACACAATTTTAGTTTTTTTCCAGGTATTTACCAAAACATATTTAAGCTATAGTTATATAATGGATATTGGCTGAAAGTGCAAACTCTCGGGTTTAACTTAAGGGTATGTACATCCAAATCGGAGGAAAGGTTTGGAAGAATAGCAATCCCCCTTTTTTTCAAGGGACCAAAAGTAATTGGACAATTGAATCAAAAGCTGTTTTATGGCCAGGTGTGGGTTAACCTTTCGTTATTTCTACATCAATTAAAGCGGAGGTTCACCCAAATCACAATACTTCGCTATCCACATCATTGTATAACCTATATAGACAATTGCCCTAAGAATTTTTTGTTGGTCATTTAAATACCTTAATATTTAGGACTTCTGGGGTTTCCTTCCCGCGGGAGTAGGCGTCTCCCCGGCGCCGCAGTGATGTCTGGGAGCTCGCCGCAGTATGTACTGGGAGCACAGTGTCGTCATTCCATCACAACGGGGCGTGAACTATGAATGACGCCGCCCATTATGATGGCAACCAGTTATTTTATGGCGCTACTCGCCGTAAACAGTGCGCAGGCGCGAGTATGAGCAGTGAATGCTGGGAGATCAGCAATTAAGTAAGCAGATAAGTAATTTCTTGTGGGCTTCACAATGCCCACAAGCAAAATGGAAACTCCCCCGGACGTATTTTTTAACTCCTTCTTTGCAGAGAAAACGGATAGCGGATATATGCAGCGACCAAAGAAGTGAGTGTACCTTAGCATTGTTATACCCCAGTGAATGCTGAAAAAAAAAAAGTTTGTCGCGGAACCCCCGCTTTAAGCAGGTAAAAGGTCTGGAGTTGATTCTAAAGCCTCGTACACCCGATCGTATTTTCCGACAACAAATGTGTGATGGCAGGGTTTTGTATGCTCCATCGGACAATTGTTGTCGGAATTTCCGACAACAAATGTTTTATAGCATGCTTTCAAATTTTCCGACAACAAATGTGTCTCGTCAGATTATCCGTTCGTATGTACATAAGTCAGTCGGAAAAAATCCAAAGTACAAACACGCATGCTCTGAACCAATGCTAACCATAAGACAACATTAGCAGAAGTTGCCAAAAAGGTGGTGCTAAAGAGCTGAAAAACCACGTTGTTTCGTGTATGTTGGCTGAAAAAGTTCTGCCGTCTGTATGCAGAACAAGTTCACGGCCAACGCCCTTCGGACAAGATTCCATGGCTTTGTCCGACAGAAACCTGATCGTGTGTATGAGGCTTAAGTGTGGTATTTGCATTTGGAATCTATTGCTGTGAACCTACATCATGCGTTCAAAGGAGCTGTCCATGCAAGTGAAACAGGCCATTGTGAGGCTTCAAAAATTAAACAAATCTTGTAGGGAGATAGCAGCAACATTAGGAGTGGCCAAATCAAAAGTTTGGTACATTCAGAGGAAAGAAGAACGCACTGGTGAGCTTGGCAACATAAAAAGGCCTGGATGTCCACGGGAGACGAGTGGTGGATGATCGCAGGATCCTCTCTATGGTAAAGAAAAACACATTCACAACATCCAGACAAGTGAAGGACACTCTCCAGGAAGTGGGCGTATCATTGTCAAATTCTACAATAAAGAGAAGACTTCATGATAGCAAACACAGAGGGTTTACCACAAGGTGCAAACCATTCATAAGCCTGAAGAATAGAAAATCCAGATTAGACTTTGGCAAAAAAATATCTAAAAAGCCAGACCAGTTCTGGAAAAGCATTCTTTGGACGGAAGAAACTAAAATGAATCTGTACCAGAATGATGGGGGAAGAAAAAGTGTGGAGAAGGCTTGGAACAGCTCATAATCCTAAGCACACAACGTCATCTGTAAAACATGGTGGAGGCAGTGTGATGGCATGGGCTTCCAGTGGCACTGGGTCATTGGTGTTTATTGATGATGTGACAGAAGACAGAAACAGCCAAATGAATTCTGCAGTGTTCAGAGATATACTGTCAGCCCAGATTCAGCCAAAGGCAGCAAAGTTGATTGGTCGGCGCTTCACAGTACAGATGGACAATGATCCAAAATACACTGCAAAAGCAACCCAGGAGCTTTTGAAGGAAAAGTGGAATATTCTGCAATGGCCGAGTCAATCACCTGATCTCAACTCAATTGAGCATTTCACTTGCTGAAGGCAACACTAAAGGCAGAAAGACCCATAAACAAAGATCAACTGAAAACAGCTGCAGTTAGAGCCTGGCAAAGCATCAGAAAGGAAACCCAGTCTTCGGTAATGTCCATGGGTTCCAGACTTCAGGCAGTCATTGCCAGTAAAGGATTCTCAACAAAATATAAAAAAATGAACATTTTATTTATGATTATATTAATTTGTCCAATTACATTTGAGCCCCTGAAAATGGGGACACTGTGTATAAAAATGGTTGCGGTTCCTAAAATTTGTACTTGATATTTATGTTCAAACCCATGAATTAAAGCTGAAAGTCTGCAGTTCAAATTCATTTGGATTGTTTTAATTTTATTCTGGTGAAATACAGAGCCAAAAGTATGAAACTTGGGCCTGTGTCCAAATATATATAGACCTAACTGTATGTAGTGGAGTGGTACCTGCATTCCAGCAGTGATAAGTGCCTGGGTGCTTCCATTAAGGGTAGGTATATTCCAGTGCTATAATAATGGGCACTGTTCTGCCTCTCCAAACTAAGCACTGCAAGTGTGATCTTTATATCTGATCCAGTTGTGACAAGATAGCTGTAGCTTACGGTCTCCGTAGAATTAGCAGACAGTTACTCAATCCAAATGAAATCCTGCAGATCCTAAAAGGATTTTTAATCCAGAAACTTGTGCAGATCATAAGAGATGAATGTCAGGTCAAAAAAGCATAGTGTGTCTAGCTGCAGCAGAATACAGTACATGTGGTGAATGGAGGCTAAAGGAAGAATTAGGGTGGGACTAACTACATAGAACATCTTCTAGCTACGGAGTAAGGTAGGGGCAAAATTTATGAGGACTTCTAACCAGCACTGAAATTTGCAAAGCATGTTAACATTTACTGTTGTATGAATATATACGGTTGACTCTACCTATAAGCACAACCACATAACTGGTTTTTAACCATATAAATACGTATACATGCTGAATGATCTTTTTAAATATGTTGTACAATAAAATTTCATGATTTTATGTATGGTTTAAAGACTCCGTGTTTGGCCTATATAGTCTGATTTTATTTTATTTTTTTCAATATATACAGTATATATGTTGGCCATGATTGTCACCTTTTATTTCTCTATAGTTTAATGTTTGGATGATTGTCACCTTTTATTTCTCTATAGTTTAATGTTTGGAGGGTGGCGCCTCACCTAAATGTCAGACCAGTATTAAATTGGTTAATGTTCTTTGTCATTTAAAGTCCTGTCCACCCTCGTATATATATGTGCACACCGATCAGCCATAACCACCTACCATAACCTGTCAAGTCATGAACACCACTAGACCTCTGAAGGTATTCTGTGGTATCTGGCACCAAGCTGTCAGTAGCAGATCCTTTAAGGCACACGTACACACAACCATTTTTCTCGGCAAGAAAACTGCTGGGAGAGCTTTTTGCCGTGAAAATGTGTGTGTGTGTGTGTGTGTGTGTGTGTATGCTTTCCCGACAGAAAAACTGCCAGGAATCCCGGCGGGAAAAATAGAGAACCTGCTCTCTATTTTCCTGTGAGGATTCTCTGCAGAGTGTTTCCTGCCGAGAAAACCGGTCGTCTGTATGACTTTTTTTTTTTAACAGAGAGATTTTATTAGACAAATCAGCATTACAATACAACCAGTAAATAGCACATCCACTAGTACAGAGCAAACAAACAGGATAATGCGTCACATCCGGGGGATCACACCCCTCTCATCCGTTGCTAAGTGCAAATAATCAACAAACATTGGCCCAACCCCGGTCATGCATAATAACGACTCTAGTTCACCCCTCCCTGGCCACACAACAACCCAGAGTAGCAGTAAAGTCCAAGGACCAAGAGGGGTGGGGGGGGGGAACCACCCCCAACAAACAGCCCAGTCATTCACACCCAGGGGGAGGTTCAAAGTCAGAGCGAGTGGTCTGCCATGAAGACCAAATTTTGTCGAACTTCGCGGGGCACTGTCTACTCTCGTAAGTCAATTTATATAGAGGAAGTACTGAGTCGACTGAGCGCTGCCAGGCGGCGCATGTGGGGTGGTCCTCAGACTTCCACTTGAGCAGGATTTCCCGCCTAGCATAAAATAGTGAGAAGGTCAGGCAGAGTTTACAATATCTATCCCCTTCCACGTCCTCCATATGATTCAGCAGTAGGATCTTGGGGTCAGTCGGCACGTTTAAGCCAGTCACGTCAGTCAGTCTGGAAGCCACATCTTCCCAATAGGGCTGGAGTTTCGGACACGACCAGACCATGTGCCAAAACGTACCTATCTCCTGCCTGCATGTCTGTATGACTTTGACGCATGCGCAGTAGCATACAAGGTTAGTGTGGGGTGTAGCAAGATGGCGGCGATGGCATCGAATGTGACGAGCGCTGGCTCGTCGTAGTCGATGACGTCACCGCGTTCTTGCCATTCAAAAGACCGGCGGTTCTTTTGAGTGCCCGTTTGTACACAGGGCTTGGCAAGGCAAGCTTGCCAGGAATCCCGTCAGGAAAACCGACGGTTTTCAAATAGACAGGATTCCCGGCTGTGTGTACAGGGCTTGAGTCCTGTAAGTTGTGAGGTGGGGACACCATGGATTAGACTTATTTTTCTAGCACAATCCCACAGATGCTTGATTGGATTTATATCTGGAGAATTTGAATTTAACACTTCAAACCATTCTTCCATAGTTGCATAGTTAGTCTGGTTGAAAAAAAAGACACAAAGGGGTTGATTTACTAAAACTAGAGTGCAAAATTTGGTGCAGCTCTGCATAGAAACCAATCAGCTTCCAGGTTTTATTGTCAAAGCCTAAAGGGGAGTTCCAGCCTTTTACTCTTTCGTCCATGGACCGACACAGCTTCCAATTGACAAGTGGGTATTATCCGTTAATTTGGAGTGACTAGGCAGAAAAAAACTTGTAAAAAGTGTTTCATCACACCTTCTACAGTACCGCCCAGGGGTATATCCCCTCACTCTGCATCTCGCAGATCAGTTTTTTTCTGTCTAGCAAGGAGTAGGACATGGCTCCCTTCGGGCCCATTGGTCCGGGGAAAATATTTTTTTCTAGATTTTGTTTTTTGTTTCCTGCGATCTTCGATCAACAGCCGACTGGGCGACAGACTTGGACTTCGATCCTTGTAGTCTTCCCAGTTCGGCCATCGAGCGTGTGCCGACCCTAGCTACGCGCTGGGTTTTCCATGACATACCTGTTGCTTTACGGGTGGCCGGTGAGACGACGCTCCAAGGCTTGCATCGGACAGCTCAGCTTCAGCTGACCTTGCGGCCGAGTCGCAGCAGCCTGTCCGGTGAGCTCACACGCCAAGACTTGCATCGGACCGCTCAGCTTCGGCTGACCTTACGGCCGAGTCGCAGTAGCCTGGCCGGTGAGCACTCTGCAGCATGCATATGATCGCTCCCGAGGGCTCAATCACAGCATGCCTGGCCGACTGTCACCTCCGTGTGCGGATGATGATCTGTCCGGAATGTCTTCCAGCAGGATTCAGCAGGAAGGGTAAGTAGCTCCCCTGCTTCGGCAAGGTGACTTGACTGGACATTCCTGGAGAAATCAAGTAAGTGGTTGTGACCCCTTTCTTTCCTCTCTCCCTGCCCTCCCTCCTCCCTGGGCTTTAACTAAGGTTGCTGGGTGCTGGTCACCATGGGGGGGGGCTCCATCTGGAGCTGGACTGCGCTGTGTATCATTTAAAAAAAAAATAAATGTAATTTTGCTTACCTGTGTGTCTGTGTGCTTCTCCCTTCGTGCTGTCGGCGGCCATTTTGCGGTGGTCCATGCTGGTTTCGGCCTCTAGTGACTGTCCGGCGGCCATTTTCTTGTGGTTTCGCGCCAATAGCTATAGATCACCGCTGGGCGGCCATTTACTTGTGGTTTGCGCCCGTTTTGGCCTCTACCGACTGTTCAGCGGCCATGTTTCCTAGGATTTATGCCTGTATGTATATATCGCCGCTTGGCGGACATCTTTTTTGTGGTCCGCGGCCGCTTTGGACTCTATATTCGGCCCGGCGGCCATTTTCTTACAGCCCACATTGTTCAATACAGCCGCTTGGTGGCCATTTTGCGGTAGTCTCCGGCCTCTAGGGTGCATGTCACTGGCGCAAAATTCACACGAGAACGCTGATGAGAATCAGACTGACACAGGCAGTGGTGGGATGGCATCACAGGCGCAGCACACGGCAGCATAGCGGTACCGTTCCAAGGGTGGTGAGTCCTCTGGGAGACCCTGCATCTCTGAAGCAGCTAGGAGGGTGGCCTATGATACTTTGCCTGGAGCCCTGTGGGAGTCAGCGCGTGGGTCAGCAGGGCGTCTGAAGCAGATGTTTGTTTCCCCTGAAACACCTGACTTGATAACTGGTGCCCCTGATGTATCTGTGGACCCTATGTCTGTTGCCACGGTGGAAGCGGCACACAGGAACACGGGGGGTAGTAAACGCCCCCGTGCCCTGCAATCTTCTGGGGATAAGTCTGATGCAGAACCAGGTCCAGCTATGGCTCATGGCCCGGATTCTGAAGCATCAGAGACTGCAGACCGTGACCGATCGGACAGTGAGAATGCTCCAAGTCCAGCTCAGCACGCAAGAAGTGTATTCCGCATCTGACCTTTGTTTGCAGTGCGGAATACGCTAAAAATAGAGATGCTGCAGAAGCAGCAGATATGCAGGTCCCCTTTGGGTTCCATTAGCCGGACCGCACTGCTAAGGTGTTTACTTGTGTGTCTTATTTTGATAAGCTCTTGTACAAGGAGTGGGAAGACCCACTGAGGATTTTTTTTGCAGCCCCAAAATGTTTTATTTATTTATTTAATTTTGTTGAGCAGTCTGGTACCCCTTGGGGAGAGTCCCGAAAGGATGAACCTCCCCCCCCCCCGATAGTGGACCCCCCTGTGTTCAAACTTTACAAGTTACCACAATTTCAGTGGAAGGGGCTCCTATCTTTAGGGACACTCGCTACCTATATACAGGGGGGCTCAACGGTATGCCCAGCAGGGCTGGGGGTTTTCTGATGTCTCAGACACTGAATGAGTAGGCAAAGATGCTACTCCAGGGGTTAAAGGCACAGGAGGCTCCTCCGAACGAGGTAGCTCTGGGTGACCAGCTGGTACAGGACCTTGAGTCTGTCTGCAAGTCAGACATGGATACTATCCCCTTGCTGCCTTGGGCATGCAGTGGCACTATGCCACCTGATCTGGTCTGCGGACCAATCCTCCAAGAAGGCCCTGTGGGATCTGCCCTTTTAGGGCAACAGACTTTTTTGGGGCCTCTCTAGATGACATCAATAAAGATGCCCCAGGAGGTAAGAGCACGTTGCTACCACAATCCTAAGAAGGTAAGGAGCCACGCCATAGGCAAGGGCCCTCCTTACCACGCACAAGTGGTCTTTCGCCCACCTAGTGCAGAAAGTTAAGGACCCCAGGCCAATAAAGCACCTGCTGAGGGACAGAAGCGTCCCTGGGTTCACAAGTCCAACCTTGCTTGCCTACCGAACAGATTTTTTCCCTCGAAACCGCCAGCTTTAACCGACTCGTCGGGAAATCCTATATGGGGCGGTTCAAGATCTGCTGATACGCAGGGTGATCCTTCCTGTCTTAGGGTAGAACCCTTGAATCCTTTTCTGTACTATCTGTTCGTAGTGCTGAAAACGCGATGTTGTCGCCACCCTCCATCCGGGGGATTTTCCGGCATCCTTGACCATCTAGGATACATGCTTGCATGTCCCCAGATGCACCAAGCATCAGAAATGCCTGAGTTGGTGGCCGGGGAAGACCACTACCAAGGGTGGCTCTCCCCTTTGGCCTAGCATCGGCACCAAGGGTCTTCACCAAGGTACTTACCCTGATGCTGGCCCTACTAGACAGCGTGGCATCGCTATCATGGACAATGTGGACGATCTTCTGAGGGTCACTTCAAACTCAAATCTAGAAGTGAGCAAGTCTATAACCTGTCAGACCCTCCGATGCTTGGTTGGGCGCTGAACACTCAGAACTCAGTATTGGTAACCTCTTTCGAGGCGGTACCATAGGCACTATTCACTAGTTCACACGCTAGTGTTACAGAAGATAACTCTGTCCTGAAGGGTCAAGTGCCCTTCATCCCTGGATTATTAAAATCCGGGTAAGCCACCTAATCAGGACCTCCCTAGTTGGTGGCCGATATCACAGGCATTTCTGTCTGGGAAGTCGTTCCTTCCTCTTTACTGGATGGTGGTCACGGCGGACGCCTGTCTTCCCGGTTACAGAGCTCAGTCAACCTGGGTCGCTGGACTCCGGAGGAATCCCATTACAGATCATTGGCCTGTAAACCGGGCGATCTGGCTTTGCCTCTCCACATGGTCTCGGAGGCTACAAGGGCGTCCAGTCAGAATCCAGTCAGACAAACACCACAGTGTGGCGTATGTCAAACATCAAGGAGGAATAAGCAGCTCTGCTGCAGCATCGGAGGTTGCTCACCTCCTAATGGGGGCAGAAAGGAGCATACCAGGCCGGTCAGCCGTATACATTCCGGGTGTGGAAAATTGACCAGTTGCCAGGCTGGACCAAAGAGAATGGTCTTTACACCCGGAGGCCTTTCAGCTCTTTTACCAGAAGGGTGGCAAGCCAGTCGTATATCTCCTGGCTCCTCGACTCAATCGGAAGGTATTGAGGTTTGTGGCCAGGTCTAGAGACCCAAGGGCAACATGACGGATGCGTTGGTGGCACCGTGGAGTCAGTACAGGCTAATCTATGCCTTTCTTCCTCTGAAGCGCTTCCTCATCTGCTTCGCAGACTGGAGGCAGAGAGGATTCCAATGGTCCTAATTGCTCTCGAGTTGCCCTCGGCATCCTTGGTATGCCGATCTAGTGCGTCTGGTATCAGATGCCTTTTTTGACATCTACCGTCAAGAAGGACCTTCTGTCGCAAGATCCCATACGCCATCCTGTCTTTTACAGTCACTGGCTTAAGGGCATGGCTTGAGAGCCAGGTACTAAGAGACTGGGGCCTGTCAGACTCGTTATCTCTACCATAAGGAGTGTGCGGAAATCATCCTCTAGGAAGATCTACCGTCGCACCTGGAAGACCTACAGATCCTATTGTGAGGAAATGAGGTGGCATCTGCGTACTTATTTGGTTCCAGAGTCCTGCTGTTCAGCAGGGAACAGGCAAAGAATTTTACTTAAGTACAATTAGGGGGCGGGTATCTGCCCTGGCTGTCCTTTTTTCAACGACCCCTGGTGGCTCACTTTCTAGTGAGAACGTTTGTACAGTGGGTTCGGCAGGCGGCCCCTCCGGTCCACCCTCCACTACCTCCGTGGGGCTTGTGTAGCAGACGTCTTTTTGGCGTCTACCACTAAGAGAGGACCTGCTGTCGCAGGGTCCCAGACGCCATCCTGCTTGCAGGCAATGGCTTCAATGGCATGGCCTCTAAGTGCCTCAGAAACCACTGTTTAAGAACTTCAGGGAAATTCCCTTGTTGACACTTTCTCAGAAAGTGGTCCCTTTTTAGTGGCTGTTACGCCAGTTAAGACGGGTTTCTGAGCAGACAGTCTTGTCATGCAAGCCTCCCTATCTGATCATCCACAAGGATAAGGTGGTGCTGCGTCTGCAGCCTTCTTTGCTTCCTTCTCAAGGAAGACATTGTACTGCCATCCTTGTGTCCTCATTCGTCGCCTAAAGAGACGACGTTGCATTCCTTAGAGTTTGGACAACGTCCAAGAGAATGTTTGTCTGGTACTGCTCCGTTCCGGAGTCCAGACCCACCATTTGTTCGGTGGCTGGTCCGAAGTAGGGCCCAGCGGTCTTGTCGGCCACCATCTCTAGGTGGATCCGACAGATCGGGATCAGACTTACGCCATGAAGGGTCAGGCGCCTCCCTTTCCCAGCGCCTTCGACCAGGGCAAGAGGTACCTCTTGGTTCTATGTCAGTAAGACGGTTGTCTGAGCCGGCAGCCTTATCATGCAAGGCTCCTTATCTGATCTTCCACAAGGATAGGTGGTGCTGCGTCCGCAGCTTTCTTCTTCCATCTCAAGGAAGACCTTGTACTGCCATCCTTATGTACTCATCTGTCGAATCCTAGGAGATGACGTTGTATATTCTGGACGCTGTCTGAGCTCTGAGAGCATCAAGCGTCTGTTTTCACAGGTGTAAGACTGTGACCTGCTCGTCCGTTCACACTTTCACTAAACTTTACAAGTTGATGTGTGTGCATCTTCGGATGCTTCTTTCGGCCGCAAGGTATTGCGGCTGTTTAGAGTTGCAACTCCTCTGTTGAGGAGCTCTGTTTTGTTGGGGTGAAGTTTTTAATGCTGTTCCCACCCCTCGTTTTTTGACACTGCTTTGGGACGTCCCACTTGTCAATTGGAAGCTGTGTCGGTCCATGAACGAAAGAGTAAATAGGATTTTTTACTCACCGTAAAATCCTTTTCTCTGAGTTCATGGACTAACACAGCTTCCAATTGACAAGTGGGTATTATCCGGTAAGGAGCGACTAGGCAGAAAAAAACTTGTAAAAAGTGTTGCATCACACCTTCTACAGTACCGCCCAGGGGGCGGGCCCTCTGGGTATATCCCCTCACTCTGCATCTCGCAGATCAGTTCGTCAAAAAGCAGTACAGAGTGAGGGGATATACCCAGAGGGCCCGCCCCCTGGCCGGTACTGTAGAAGGTGTGATGCAACACTTTTTACAAGTTTTTTTCTGCCTAGTCACTCCTTAACGGATAATACCCACTTGTCAATTGGAAGCTGTGTCAGTCCATGAACTCAGAGAAAAGGATTTTACGGTGAGTAAAAAAATCCTATTTTTTATGTTTATTAAAAGTCAGCAGCTACAAAAAGCGTAGCTGCTGGCTTTTAATAAACAGACACTTACCTGTTCCACTGTCCAACGACGCGGCCGCCCGTAGCTTCGCTCCTCTCCCCCCCTCTCCGCCGGCGCCTCTATTCTAACTGTGGGGACCCGGCCGTGACAGCTTTCGGCTTCACGGCCGGGCACTCACTGCGCATGTGCAAGAGGTGCTGCGCTGCCTGAGTGGACAGGCGATCGCCTGGGACCTGTCACGTGTCCCAGGTGATCGCCTACAGGGAGGGGCCGCCTTAGGCGATATGACGAGTCGCCTAAGCGGTCCCTGGGCGGAAGGAGGAAGTGGGACAGGAAGTCCCACTCCTACTGAAGCCCCCATTCCCCCCCAAAAAAAATGACATGCCAAATGTGGCATGTAAGGGGGCGAGGAGTGGTTTAAGCGGAAGTTACACTTTTGGGTGGAACTCCGCTTTAATTGAACAAGCTGAAGTTCGAGGCTGATTGGCTACCATGCACAGCTGCACCGGATTTTTCACTTTCCAGTTTTAGTAAGTCATCTCCAAAAGCCATCTAGTTCAACCAATAAAAAGGGGAAAACAAAAAAAAACGAAATTATTATTTTTTACAATCCTATACAGTATACAGAATCTCATACCCACAGTTGATCTTGAATTGATCAGACCAGGCCACCTTCTTCCATTTCTCTTTGGTCCAGTTCTGATGCTCACAATCCCTTTTTGTAGGCACTTTTGGCTGTAGACACGGGTCAGCATGGGCACCCTGACGCAGGCCTATATGCAACAAAATGCAATGCACTGTGTGTTTTGGCACCTCTCTATTGGAATCAGCATGAACTTTTTCAGCAATTTAAACTACAGTAGCTCATCTATTGGATCTGACTACATGGGACTTCAAGGACAACATGTTCCCTTGCTGCCTAATAGAGATAATCTATGTTATTCAGTTTACCTGTCCGTGGTTCTAATGTTATGGCTGATTGGTGTATACTGTTATATAGAGGTTATACTATTCAGAGATAAATGATCAGTAAGCCTTTGCCTTGGCTGCTTCTGATTGGATGAGATCTGTCTTTGGCAGCTCTGTGACACCATCTGCTGATTTCTTTGCAGATTTGGAGGCGGCCCAGCTGTGAACCATCTCTATGTTTGCTCAATATGTCAGGTAGAAATCGAAGCTTTGGCAAAGCGCCGGAAAACCGAGATTGACACCTTTATTAAGGTAATAGATGGCTGCGAAATGTGACGTCCCCTCTGCGTAAACATTTCTTGTCTCTGTTTGCAGAGCATCTAAAATCCCCTGTGCTGTACTGTACTGTCATTGTATACTGACATTTCCTTAGTACACAGTTTTCACATGTACAGGGCGGAATCCTGTATCCTCTGTCCCAGTGCTGTGTAATCTCCAGAGGTCGTCAAAGCTAAATTCCAAGTAGTAAAAAAATTAAACGAGTTGTGCATTGCCTTAGAAATGGTAAAAGTGTATCTAAACTCAAATACAAAATTGTAATATATTGTAGCTTACCGCTCCTTAGCTGTGGTTAGTGTTTTTTTTTCCATTAGTTTTTTTTTAGACCTTTTTTTCCATATTTTTTCCTGGTGATCCTCCCAGTAACATACTTCATGTCCTAGAGTGACAACGCTCACTCCCTGCACTGTATCTATGGAGGACATACAGAAGTACAGGAAATACATGGGACTTTACATTTACCTCCTTGCAGTGGCGGCCGGTGCTCAATATTTTGGGGGGGCAGAAAACAAATCTGCCCCCCCCACTCGCACCACCGCTGCCGCCGGAGCCCCCTCCTCATTACCACAGCCACCACCCTGCCCGGGGAAGGACAGGAATGTGGCGGCCTTAGCTTGGGAGATGTCCACCAGGCTCTCTAGCATTGTGGCTGCTTCGGTGCTCCATGGCGAGGTGGAGACTGAGCCGGGTTGGATCCAAGGCAGGCGTGCCAGATACCACTGCAGCCAATACATGCTCCTGCCGGGCTTCTGACTGGGAGGACCCGCTCACAACAGGCATTGCTTCTCCTTCCAGCTCACTTCCTGATTGGACAGGTGGAGATGAAGCGGCCGCCACTGCCTCCTTGGATTTAATACAAACAAGGACAGATTTTTTTATCTCTCTCTCTCTCTCTTATATATTTATATATACACACCAGTGATGGCGAACCTTTGCACCCCAGATGTTTTGGATCTACATTTCCCATAATGCTCAACTACGCTGCAGAGTGCATGAGCATCATGGGAAATTATGTAATTCCAAAAAATTTGGGGTGCCAAGGTTCGCCATTATATATATATATTATATAAAAAGCTAACATTTTACTGGAAATATAACAAATATTAAAAGAAGCTAAAAACATATCCATAGGTTAGCCATCCAAGGTAACCTGTTTCCTGTTTTCTGACTTTAGGATCCGTTTATAGAGTCAACACGTTTCGCAGGCAATCCCGCTTCATCAGGGCCTCGGATCTTATTATAGAGTACTGTTAACGTGTACATGAAAAGTTTCAAAAAACGATTAGATGTGCACCTTAATGATTTCAACATACAGGGATATACAATGTACTATTGACATAAACGCAAGCACACACGCACACCACAGGTTGAACTGGATAGCTGGTGAGGTTGAAAAAAAGACACCAGTCTATGTAAAAACAAATTGTTTGGGAGGTGAAAAAGTCTGCCATGCCCATGAGGAAACCAACCAAGAACCCCTTGAGGGATACTCCACATCCAAAAATAGGCAATGATATAAAGAGGACTATGGATCAAAAGGAAGGTTGGTATTGATGCCCAAACTACAATCTAAAGTGCTATATATGTTATGTCTGACATGGCGAACCATCTTAACTTCCTTTTGATCCATAGTCCTCTTTGTGGACATAAGATAAATTCCCCATCCAGGAGGTTTGGTAAAACACATCATTCCCTATTTTTGGATGTGGAGTATCCCTCAAGGGGTTCTTGGTTGGTTTCCCCACGGACCTCGTAGGCCTTTTCACCACCAAACAATTTATGTACACATTTACAGTACTCTATAATAAGATCCTCTATAAAGGGATCCTAAAGCCAGAAAACAAATTACTGTATTTATTGGCGTATAACAATCACTTTTTTACCCTGAAAATAGAGGGTAAACTGTGCCTGTGTGTTATACGCAGGGGGCTATGGAAAGTTTTTTCCTGAAACTTCCCTCTTAAAGTTAGAGTGCGTGTTATACGCCTGTGCGTGTTATATGCCGATAAATACGGGTACCTTGGATGGCTAACCTATGGATATGTTTTTAACTTCGTCTTTGTCTGCATTATACCCAAAGAGGTTCATGTAAAGTCCCACAAATTTCCTGTACTTTTGTATGTATTATTTTGGGGTGGTACCTCCAAAGGGTTATGATTCCTTAACACTCTACTCCCACACACAAAACTCTTGGTATCTATGGAGGAGTGGTGTTGTCACCCCAGGACAGGACTACAGAAAACCTCCCCTCTCATCTCCATTACATAGGGAAGGTGTTCTGTAGTCTACATACATCATTGGGAAAGCGGATAACATTGTTTGAGATTTAAGTTCTATACAAAGGATGTTACAAGGACAATGGAATTCTGATCAGGAATTTATACCTACTATAAAATACCATGATGCCCACTCTATACTGTATATTACATTTTGTCATTGGGTTTAGATATACTTTATATTTATTTTACATACATCTAGCATACCTGCCTGAATCTGTCTAGATATAAGCTGCTGACACCCCCTGCACAGCAGCACTTAGACTGGGAGAAGGAGGGGCAGCATTAGGATCCAGTCAGGCTCAACTGAATGTACATGTGCTGCCTGAAGGAGAGAGCAGAGCTGATGGCTTATCAGTGTGTTGGTACTCTTTCATTGTCAGAGCAGTGGGGTGGAGGTTGCCAGGAGTTTAGCTTCAATTATATTTTTTAATTAGGCCCCTTTCATACTGAGGCGTATTTCAGGTGTTTTAGCGATAAAAATAGCGCATAAATAACGCCTGAAATACTCCTGCCCCAGTATTCTCAATGTGAAAGCCCGAGGGCTTTCACACTGAGGCGATGCGCTGGCGGGAGAAAAAAAATCTCCTGCAAGCCGCATCTTTGGAGCAGTGAAAGGAGCGGTGTGTATACTGCTACTTTACCGCTCCTTCCCATTGAAATCAATGGGACACCGCGGTAATATAGCCGCGGTTTGCGGGCGGTATTAACCCTTTTTCGGCCACTAGCGGGGGTTAAAACCACACCGCTAGCGGCCGAATATCACGGTAAATACGATGGTATAGCGGCGCTGAAAATCGCGCCGCTATACCGCCACCGCACCTGCCTGCCCCAGTGTGAAAGGGGCCTTGCAGCCAGTGCAGGGTACCAAAATGTGTCCTTATATCATTGTAATAAAATCCCCTGCACAGCAGGACTGAAGTACCAGGAGCTGGTGGGACTCTTCTTCATTGCAACCGTGCTGTCAGTCTAACAAAGGAAGCATACAAGACAGTGGGAGAGAAAGTGATTACCTTCTTTTCCATCTTGCCTGTAAAGGATTTAGAGGTATCTACTCTGGCCATTAGGAAAGGTTGAGACGTTTTCTGATAATAACGCTGTTGCACTACAGCTGTGTACAGCATACACTAAGCCTTGGAAAGTACCTGGAATAAACATAGCAGGCAGTTTTAAACATGTGTGGCATGTGATTTGTAGCTCTTTAGCAATCCTTGACCAGATATTTGAATATTTAGGGAACATTTGGGTTTAGTTGTCAAGTGTGGTAAATATCAACTGTCCATTTAGAGCAATATTCAAAGTTATGAATCCACTTTGGTGGCTATGAGTATCAGGAAGGTCCTTATTTAGCACATCAGGATGAATGCAGCAATGTGTAACTGTAGATAAGTCAGTGTGACCTTACTTGAGCCGATCCTAAGGGAGGGTGATGCTGAGTACACCACTAATGCTACAATGATGTGTTTCCTCTGTCTTATAGCTTAATAAAGCATTCCAGGCAGAGGAGTCCCCCAGTGTCATCTACTGTATCAGCATGCAGTGGTTCCGGGAGTGGGAAGCCTTTGTCAAAGGCAAGGATAATGGTAAGGTTGCCCAATCTCTTTCATCCCAGCCATAAGAAGTCTGGAACTATAGTGAGTTCATTGTGAGTTTGAAGACCTCTTCACAGATAGAATTATTGAAAATCTCATTCATGTCCTTTATTTTTTATCGTAGACCCTCCAGGTCCAATAGACAACACTAAGGTGGCATTGACAAAGAGCGGAGGATTTGTGCAGCCCAAGCAAGGTGAGAGTGTACATTGGCTATCCCATTCCGTATAGCTGTGTCTGATTATATACCATTACATCTGAAATGATCACGTAATGATTGCAGGTCACTGTGCTTGTATCAGGACCAGTGGGTGGCTGCTCCTTTATACCATATGTGAACCATGATATGTTTCGCTCCCACAGTATAATAGGTATCTCTCATAGTGCCATAGGAATGTCCTCTGTTTTTCTATTTGGAAGCCATGCTGTCAGCACACAGACAGGAATTGACACATCATTTTCTAGGTTGTCAAATCTCTGGCTGCCTATTATCTGCTTCAGTAGATGCTTTGTAAAAGTGGCATTGGGTATTCATTTAGCTTCGTTTGTCACTAATATTCTGTTCTTTACATAGATCCAGAGTTCTTTGTTTGGCTGAATGTGTCCCAGGCTAGTGAGAGCAATTTGTGCTTACCTGACCTGTCAGATAGAACTTTGTGTGACTTGTAGATAAATATACCTGTATTAGGAGCTCTCTCACTTTCCCTGCGGTGGGAGCCTACAGCTACAGTGAGGGAAAAAAGTATTTGATCCCGTGCTTGACCACGGACAAAGAAATGATTAGTTTATAATTTTAATGGTAGGTTTATTTTAACAGTAGAGACAGAACAACAAAAATATCCAGAGAAACATATTTCAAAAAAGTTATAAATTGATTTGCATTTTAATGAGTGAAATAAGTAATTGATCCCCCATCAATCAGCAAGATTTCTGTCTCCCAGGTGTCTTCTATACAGGTAACACGCTGAGATTAGGAGCACTTTTTTTAGACCCCTTTAACACTGACGCTTTTCAGGCGTTTTAGCGCAAAAAATAGCACCTGTAAAGCACCTGAAAAGCGCCTCTCATGTCTCCCCAGTGTGAAAGCCAGAGTGCTTTCACACTGGGATGATGCTCTTGCGGGGAGTTCTGAAAAGCCCTGCAAGCAGCTTCTTTGGGCGGTTTGGGAGTGATGTATACACCGCTACCAAAACGCCCTGCCTATTGAAATGAATGGGCAGCGCTGCCGAAGCGCCTGCACAGCGCTTCGGCAGTGCCGCAACACGGGCGCTTTTAACCCTTACTTCGGCTAGTTTTAGCAGCGCTTTTTGGCCGCTAGCGGGGTGCTTATAACCCCCGCTAGCGGCCAAAAAGCGCTGCTAAAACTAGCAGCGCTTTTCCGCTAACAGCCGGCGCTTTCAGTGTGAAAGTAGCCTTAAAGGGAGTAGAATAGAGATAAAGTGGGAAGGGAAAGGGACCAGAAAAGCAAGTAATGAGTAGGTAGAAAAATAGAGGGAAGAGAGGGGGGGAGATAAAAAGGGGGGGGGGTGGAAGGAAAGGGAAAGGGGGGGATGGAAGGGGGAAGAAAAAAAGGGGGGGAGAGGAAGGGGAGGGGAAAAAAGGGGGGTGAAAGCAAAAGAGAAGAATAAAGAAAAAAAAAATATTTTTTTAATTTTTGTATGAATAAAACATGATGTGATTTTTTTAATCAAGTTGTCTGTTTATATACGGGTACAGAGATAGTCCATTTACCTTCTGTTCATCTAAACACCATGGGGGATGGTCTCTGGTTTCTTTGTACTGTGTAAGAGAAATGAACAACCAAAAGAAGCTCAGGCAAACATGTAGAGAACATACAGACCCGTGAAGATAGTGTCTCTGGTGGTAAATGAGCCCAATACACCAGTGCTGCAGGGCTACAGTACTAAGAACGGGTCCCCTTCTATCAATGAATGAAAGGCAAAAGTTATATTGAATGGACTCCAGTCCTCACCTGATCTGCTTTTCTTGCCTTTTTCAGGTGCTGATTATGGCCAAATCTCTGAAGAAACGTGGAATTACCTGTACACTATTTATGGTGGAGGCCCAGAGATAGCCATACGACAAACCATCGCACTGCCTCAAGAGTTGGACAGTTTACATGGGGAGCAGAAGATAGAAGCAGAGACACGGGCTGGCTAGCAATGACCAAAGTAACGACTCTTATTTTATGTTTTAAATAAATCCTAATTATAAGTGCATCCTGGAGCAGTGGCGTTTTGGCAGAAAAAACACTTGACATGCTTAACCACTTAACGACCGCCCACTGTAAATATACGTCAGCAGAATGGCACCGACAGGCAGAATCACGTACATATACGTGATTGCCTTTGTATAGTTGGGGGGTCCGATCGGACCCCTCTTCTTTACAGTGGGTGGTCGTTTTACCTTCGGGAGCGATCCGGCATGAGGGGACGGCCGTTAGATTCCGGCCACCCCCTCTCGATCGCTCCCGGCGAAGGAGAGAGCTTCCCCTGCCTGCCAGGAAGGAGGAAGTGATGTCATCTCTCCTGGGGCGCTCACATATACCGAGTGCCGTACAGGAGAAGATGCCAGGTTAGTACACAAAACACTACACTGACACCAGGACGCATAGGCACATAAATCGCCCCCCCAGATCACCCCCCAGCCCCCAGTCACAGTGTCACTGATTGCAGTGACCATTTATTTAGTGATCACTGCAATCAGTGACATTTGTGACTGTAAAAGTGTCACTACATTTAGTTTTAGGTCCAGTGTAGCCCCCTAACCCCCCCCTAATAAAGGTTTAACCCCCTGATCACCCCCCAGATAACCCTTTCACCCCCTAGCACCGCCGTCACTAAGCAATCATTTTTCTGATCGATGTCTTAGCGTCGGTGATGCTGATCGGTAGCCAGTAATTTTTTTTAGGTTCGCCGCAGGTTTTTATAGCGTCGGGTACCCCCATATATTACCTAATGAAGGTTTAACCCCCTTGATCACCCCCCAGGTAACCCTTTCACCCCCTATCACCACTGTCACTAAGTTATAATTTTTCTGATCGATGTCTTAGCGTCGGCGATGCTGATCGGTAGCCAGTAATTTTTTTTAGGTTCGCCGCAGGTTTTTATAGCGTCGGGTACCCCCATATATTACCTAATAAAGGTTTAACCCCCTTGATCACCCCCCAGGTAACCCTTTCACCCCCTAGCACCGCCGTCGCTATGCGATCATTTTTCTGATCGATGTCTTAGCGTCGGTGATGCTGATCGGTAGCCAGTAATTTTTTTTAGGTTCGCCGCAGGTTTTTATAGCGTCGGGTACCCCCATATATTACCTAATAAAGGTTTAACCCCCTTGATTGCCCCCCCAGGTAACCCTTTCACCCCCTATCACCACTGTCACTAAGCGATAATTTTTCTGATCGATGTCTTAGCGTCGGCGATGCTGATCGGTAGCCAGTAATTTTTTTTAGGTTCGCCGCAGGTTTTTATAGCATCGGGTACCCCCATATATTACCTAATAAAGGTGTAACCCCCTTGATCACCCCCCAGGTAACCCTTTCACCCCCTAGCACCGCCGTCACTATGCGATCATTTTTCTGATCGATGTCTTAGCGTCGGTGATGCTGATCGGTAGCCAGTAATTTTTTTTAGGTTCGCCGCAGGTTTTTATAGCATCGGGTACCCCCATATATTACCTAATAAAGGTGTAACCCCCTTGATCACCCCCCAGGTAACCCTTTCACCCCCTAGCACCGCCGTCACTATGCGATCATTTTTCTGATCGATGTCTTAGCGTCGGTGATGCTGATCGGTAGCCAGTAATTTTTTTTAGGTTCGCCGCAGGTTTTTATAGCGTCAGGCACCCCCATATATTATCTAATAAAGGTTTAACCCCCTGATCGCCCCCCAGGTAACCCTTTCACCCCCTATCACCACTGTCGCTAAGCAATCGTTTTTATGATCGTTGTCTTAGTGTCGGTGATGCCGATAGGTAGCCAGTATTTTTTTTTTAGGTTCGCCGTCAGGTTTTTATATAGCGTCAGGTACCCCCATATATTACCTAATAAAGGTTTTAACCCCCTAATTGCCCCTAGTTAACCCTTTCACCAGTGATCATCATATAAGTGTTACGGGTGACGCTGGTTAGTTAGTTTGCTTTTTATAGTGTCAGGGCACCCGCCGTATATAACCCAATAAAGGTTTAACCCCCTGATCGCCCGGCGGGTGATATCAGTTAGGTTTTAGCGTCAGAGAGGGTCTGCGTCACACCCCAGGCAGCGTCAGGTTAGTGCCAGTAGCGCTAACACCCACACGTGAAGCATACACCCCCCTTAGTGGTATAGTATCTGAACAGATCAATATCTGATCTGATCAGATCTATACTAGCGTCCCCAGCAGTTTAGGGTTCCCAAAAACGCAGTGTTAGCGGGATCAGCCCAGATACCTGCTAGCACCTGCGTTTTGCCCCTCCGTCCAGCCCAGGCCACCGAAGTGCAGTATCGATCGATCACTGTCACTTACAAAACACAACACACATAACTGCAGCGTTCGCAGAGACAGGCCTGATCCCTGCGACTCAAGTGCTGTAGGAGGTGATTTCACCACCACAGTTAAAAAAAAAAAAGCATATATGCCGAAGCATTGGGGCAGCAGGAGCGGAGGAGCGATTTTGCTCCTAATGCCGCGTATATACGGTCGAAATTCCGACGGAGGCTTGCCCGTGGAAAAGTCTGACCATGTGTACGCGGCATAACTTTTGCGAGAAGATGCCCCCATGCTTCGGCATATATAAATGGTGCATGTATGCCCATCATTAGAAGTGGGTGGATGAAGGGCGGTATTCAAATGGTGGGCATACCCACCGATCAATCTTTTTTTTTCGTTCAGCCAACAGGCTGCATGAAAAAAAAAAGATTACAATACATGTCCAACAAGGACCAGCAACGTACTGGTATGTTGCTGGACTTTGAATGTTTATACCAGAATGATGCCTGCGGGTTTAGGTATCATCTTGGTATCATTCTTTTCAGCCTGCGGCCGGCTTTCATGTAAAAGCAATCCTAGTGGCTAATTAGCCTCTGGACTGCTTTTACAAGCAGTGGGAGGGAATGTCCCCCCCCCCCCCCCGGATATAAAAAGCGCCATTGGGAAATTGGGAAAGCATTTTATCACACCGATCTTGGTGTGGTCAGATGCTTTGAGGGCAGAGGAAATATCTAGGGTCCAATAGACCCCAGTTTTTTCAAAAAAGAGTACCTGTCATTACCTATTGCTATCATAGGGGATATTTACATTCCCTGAGATAACAATAAAAGTGATAAAAATAAATAAATATGGAAGCAACAGTTTAAAAATAAAATAAAAAAGCAAAATTAATAATAAAAAAAAAAAAAAAAAAAAGCACCCCTGTCCTGCCCTGCTCTTGCCCAATGGCGAACGCAAGCGTCGGTCTGGCGTCATATGTAAACAGCAATTGCACCATGCATGTGAGGTATCACCGCGAAGGTCAGATCGAGGGCAGTAATTTTAGCAGTAGACCTCCTCTGTAAATCTAACTGGGTAACCTGTAAATGCTTTTAAAGGCTTTTAAAAATGTATGTAGTTTGTCGCCAATGCGCGTTTGTGCGAAATTTTAAAGCATGTCGTGTTTGGTATCTATGTACTCGGCCTAAGATCATCTTTTTTATTTCATCAAACATTTGGGCAATATAGTGTGTTTTAGTGCATTCAAATTTAAAAAAGTGTATTTTTTCCCAAAAAAATGCGTTTGAAAAATCGCTGCGCAAATACTGTGTAGAAAAAAAAAATGCAACACCCACCATTTTATTCTGTAGGGCCTTTGCTTTAAAAATATATATAATGTTTGGGGGTTCAACATAATTTTCTTGCAAAAAAAAATATGTTTTCATGTAAACAAAAAGTGTCAAAAAGGGCTTTGTCTTCAAGTGGTTAGAAGAGTGGATGTAAGCTTCCTAATGTTGTGTATAAAATGCCAGAACAGTTCAAAACCCCCCCAAATGACCCCATTTTGGAAAGTAGACACCCCAAGCTATATACTGAGAGGCATGTCGAGTCCATGGAATATTTTATATGTTGACACAAGTTGCGGAAAAAATACAATTTTTTTTTTTTTTTTTTTTGCACAAAGTTGTCACTAAATGATATATTGCTCAAACATGCCATGGGCATATGTGGAATTACACCCCAAAATACATTCTGTTGCTTCTCCTGAGTACGGGGATACCACATGTGTGAGACTTTTTGGGAGCCTAGCCGCGTACGGGACCCCAAAAACCAAGCACCGCCTTCAGGCTTTCTAAGGGTGTCAATTTTTGATTTCACTTCTCACTGCCTATCACAGTTTCGGAGGCCATGGAATGCCCAGATGGCACAAAACCCCCCCAAATGACCCCATTTTGGAAAGTAGACACCCCAAGCTATTTGCTGAGAGGTATTGTGAGTATTTTGCAGATCTCGCTTTTTGTCACAAAGTTTTGAAAATTGAAAAAAAAAAGAAAAAAAAAAAATGTTCTTTCTTCATTTTCAAAAACAAATGAGAGCTGTAAAATACTCACCATGCCTCTCAGCAAACAGCTTGGGGTGTCTACTTTCCAAAATGGGGTCATTTGGGGGGGGTTTTGTGCTATTTTGGCATTTTATGGCCTTCAAAACTGTGATAGGTAGTGAGGAGTGAAATCAAAAATTTGCGCCCTTAGAAATCCTGGAGGCGGTGCTTGGTTTCCGGGGTCCCGTACGTGGCTAGGCTCCTAAAAAGTCCCACACATGTGGTATCCCCGTACTCAGGAGAAGCAGCAGAATGTATTTTGGGGTGCAATTCCACATATAACCATGGCATGTGTGAGAAATATATCATTTAGTGACAACTTTTTGTAATTTTTTTTTTTTTTTTGTCATTATTCAATCACTTGGGACAAAAAAAAAATATTCAATGGGCTCAACAGGCCTCTCAGCAATTTCCTTGGGGTGTCTACTTTCTAAAATGGGGTCATTTGGGGGGGTTTGTGCTATTTTGGCATTTTATGGCCTTCAAAACTGTGATAGGTAGTAAGGAGTGAAATCAAAAATTTGTGCCCTTAGAAATCCTGAAGGCGGTGCTTGGTTTCCGGGGTCCCGTACGTGGCTAGGCTCCTAAAAAGTCCCACACATGTGGTATCCCCGTACTCAGGAGAAGCAGCAGAATGTATTTTGGGGTGCAATTCCACATATAACCATGGCATGTGTGAGAAATATATCATTTAGTGACAACTTTTTGTAATTTTTTTTTTTTTTTTTGTCATTATTCAATCACTTGGGACAAAAAAAAAATATTCAATGGGCTCAACAGGCCTCTCAGCAATTTCCTTGGGGTGTCTACTTTCTAAAATGGGGTCATTTGGGGGGGTTTGTGCTATTTTGGCATTTTATGGCCTTCAAAACTGTGATAGGTAGTAAGGAGTGAAATCAAAAATTTGTGCCCTTAGAAATCCTGAAGGCGGTGCTTGGTTTCCGGGGTCCCGTACGTGGCTAGGCTCCTAAAAAGTCCCACACATGTGGTATCCCCGTACTCAGGAGAAGCAGCAGAATGTATTTTGGGGTGCAATTCCACATATAACCATGGCATGTGTGAGCAATATATCATTTAGTGACAACTTTTTGTAATTTTTTTTTTGTCATTATTCATTCACTTGGGACAAAAAAAAAATATTCAATGGGCTCAACATGCCTCTCAGCAATTTCCTTGGGGTGTCTACTTTCTAAAATGGGGTCATTTGGGGGGGTTTTGTACTGCCCTGTCATTTTAGCACCTCAAGAAATGAGATAGGCAGTCATAAATTAAAAGCTGTGTAAATTCCAGAAAATGTACCCTAGTTTGTAAACGCTATAACTTTTGCGCAAACCGATTAATATACGCTTATTGACATTTTTTTTACTAAAGACATGTGGCTGAATACATTTTGGCCTAAATGTATGACTAAAATTGAGTTTATTCGATTTTTCTTATAGCAAAAAGTAGAAAATATCATTTTTTTTCAAAATTTTCGGTCTTTTTCCGTTTATATCGCAAAAAATAAAAATCGCTGAGGCAATCAAATACCATTAAAAGAAAGCTCTATTTGTGGGAAGAAAAGGACGCACATTTCGTTTGGGTACAACATTGCATGTCCGCACAATTTACAGTTAAAGCAGCGCAGTGCAAAATTCTGAATTCACCTCTGGTCCTTTAGCTACCAAATGGTCCGGGGCTTAAGTGGTTAAACACGTGTAAATGCGCCTAAACTCCTTGGCGTGTTTAGTGCTTGAGTGTTAATTTGTTTCAGTGGCAAATTATTTATTCTGGCCAATTAATTTAATGCCCAAGTGCTTGACGCAGGAACACACTTTCACAAGCATCTGCCGTCTTTTTTTGCCCAAAACGCTGCTGCCAGGAGGAGGCTTCTAGGGGAGGTAATAAATGTCAATGTACATAAGGCCTTAAACTGAGAAAATTTACCATTTTAAGAAACAAATAAGGTCATTTTGAAATTGATGGCAGCAACATGTCTTAAAAAAGTTGGGACAGGGCAATAAAAAGCTGGCAAAGTAAGTGGTACTAACAAGGAAGAGCTGGAAGAACATTTTGCAGTGAATTAGGTTTATTAGCAAGGGGTTGGTAAAAGCATAAAAAGAACATCATAGAGAGTCAGTGTCTCAGAAGTAAAGATAGGCAGAGGTTCACCAATCTGTGAAAAGCTGCATCTAAAATTTTGGAACAATTTCGGAATAGTGTTTCTTGACGTAAACTTGCAAAGACAGATATAAATATATCATCATCATCATCATCATCATCATCATCATCATCATCATCTACAGTACATATAAAAAAAATGTTCTGAGAATCTGGAGAAATCTTCGTGGGACAAGGCCAAAACGCAATATGATCTTTGGCCCCTCGGACGGCACTGCATTAAAGACAGCCATGATTCTGTGATGGACATTACTGCATGGGCTCAGGAATACTTCCAAAAATACCTATCGCTGTGCCATCCAAAAATGAAAGGTAAAGCGATATCATGCAAAAAAGAAGCCATATCTGAACATGATCCAGAAACACTGCCATCTTCCTTGGGCCAAAGCTTATTTAAAATGGTCTGTTGCAAAGTGGAAAACTGTTCTGTGGTCACACAAATCGAAATTTGACATTCTTTTTGGCAACCATGGGCGCCACGTTCTCCGGACTAAAGAGGAACTTTCCAGCTTATCAGCACTCAGTTCAAAAGCCTGTATCTCTGATGGTATGGGGGGCATTAGTGCATATGGAATGGGCAGCTTGCAGATCTGGAAAAGGCAAAAGCAATGCTGAAAGATATGTCCTGGTTAGAGCAGCATATTCCCCCACCCAGACAACATCTTTTTCGGGCAAGGCCTTGCATATTTCAGCAGGACAATGCTAAACCACAGAGCTGGAAGAACATTTTGCAGTTTATTAAGTTAATTAGCAAGGGTTTGGTAAAAGTGTAAAAAAGGGATTTTTATAACAGCTTACCTGTAAAATCCTTTTCTTGGAGTACATCACGGGACACCGAGCGACTTAGTCATTACTAATGGGTTATATAGTTTACCTTCAGGTGCTGGCACTGGCAACTTCCAAACCGGAAGTACCCTCCCCTATATAAGCCCCTCCCATCCGGGAGCACCTCAGTTTTGTAGCAAAGCAATAAGTGTCCCAAAAAGAGGGGTGGGAGCTCTGTGTCCCGTGATGTACTCCAAGAAAAGGATTTTACAGGTAAGCTGTTATAAAAATCCCTTTTTCTTTTTCGTACATCACGGGACACAGAGCGACTTAGTCATTACTAATGGGACGTCCCAAAGCAATGCCAAATGAGGGGAGGGATACACTATACATAAGCTGGGCGCCATCAGGCATGAGGCTCTTTTGCGGCCTGCAACACACTGCGCCCAAAGGCGACATCCTCCTGACTTCTGACGTCTACCTGGTAGAATCTAGTAAACGTGTGTACTAAGGACCATGTTGTGGCCTTACAGACTTGAGCCAGGGAGGCTTGGTGATGCACTGCCCATGAAGTTCCAACTGCTCTTGTGGAGTGCGCCCTAACTTTGAACGGAGGCGGTCTCCTTTTCAAGCCATAGGCTTGTATTATGACCTGTCGAATCCACTTGGCTAAAGTAGATTTTTGATGCTGCCTGACCCTTTCTGGGGCCTTCCGGCAGGACAAACAAAGTATCCGTTCTACGAATCTGAGCAGTGGCTTTAAGATAAGCTTTAACTGCTCTTACTACATCCAAAGAATGCAATAACTTTTCCTCTACCGAACTAGGTTTGGGGAAAAAGGAAGGAAGAACCACATCTTGGTTCAAATGGAACCTCGATACCACCTTAGGAAGAAGGCTGGATGAGGACGTAATACTACTCTGTCCTTATGGACAACCAGATATGGCTCCTTACAGGACAAGGTGGCTAATTCCGATACTCTTTTAGCCGAACAAATGGCTACTAAGAAAATCAATTTCCTGGTGAAAAGAACCAAGGAATGTGCCGCAATGGTTCAAATGGTTGTTTCTGTAGAACCGACAGAACCAGGTTTAAGTCCCATGGACATATGGGAATACTAACCGGAGGGCTAATACGCATCACTCCTTGTATGAAAGCTTTGACTAATGAATGCAAAGCCAAGGGCCTTTGAAAAAATATTGACAAGGCCGTCTGACCCTTGATAGTACTCAAGGCAAGCTTCCTATGTACAGCCCACTGTAGGAAGTCCAGAATCCTACCTATTACGTACTTACGTGGATGCCATTTCTTGGCCTCACACCACGTGATGTACGCCTTCTAGATCCTCTAATAGATCTGCCTGGATACCGGCTTCCTGGCATTGATCATGGTAGATACCACAGGATTAGAGAGCCCTCTCTTTTTTAGAATGTGGGCTTCAATAGCCAGGCCGTCAAACCTAGGGCTGGTAAGGAAGGGTAGTATATCGGTCCTTGCGAAAGCAGGTCCGGACGATGTGGGAGGGTCCAAGGACTTCCCACTGACATTTTTACAATCTCCGCGTACCATGCCCTTTGGGGCCACGCTGGAGCCACCAGAATCACTGGTTTCTTTTCTACCCTGATTCTGCGGATTAATCGCGGTGGGAATGCATATATCAGCTTGAACTGATCCCAAGGGAACACGAGGGCATCCGAACCGCAAGCTAGGGGATCCTTTGTGCGAGACACAAATCTGTCCACCTTTGCGTTGAATCTGGATGCTAGCAGATCTACATCCGGTGTTCCCCACCGCTGGCATATTGCCTGGAAAACCTCGGGGTGAAGAGACCATTCCCCCGGGCATAATTGCTGGCGACTTAAAAAGTCCGCTCTCCAATTTTCCACTCCTGGGGTGAAAACCGCGGATATGGCTGTGACATATCTTTCTGCCCATTCCAGGATGCAATTCGCTTCCCTCTGGGCTGCACGACTCCTGGTGCCACCCTGGTGATTGATATATGCCACTGCTGTGGCATTGTCTGATTGAATTCTGACAGGTGACCCTTGGAGTTTGGATGTCCATGCTACTAGGGCATACCGGGCTGCTCGTATCTCTAAGAGATTGGTGGGCAGGGCCTTCTCTGCTTCTGACCACTTGCCCTGGAGAGACCATTGCTTCAGTAATGCCCCCCAGCCTATGAGGCTGGCATCTGTAGTGACCACCTTCCAAGAAACCGGACTGAAGGGTTTCCCTTTTTCCAGATTCTGGGGCACCAACCACCAATGGAGGCTCTTGCGAACGGAAGGGGACAGGGACATTGGTAAGTCTAAAGCCTGAACTTTTTTGTTCCAGGCTGACAGTATGGCCCTCTGCAAGTTCCTTGAATGGAATTGACCGTAGGGTACTGCTTCGAATGAAGCCACCATTTTTCCCAGCAGCCTCATACACAGGCGTATGGATGGTTTTCTTTTTTGTACCCACTAAGTGGGTCAAATCTTTCAAAGACGACACCTTCTCTGGAGGTAAGAAAATCTTTCTCTGATTTGAATCCAGTCTTAGCCCCCAAGTATTCCAGACTTTTGACTGGTTTTAGGGCTGACTTGTCTCGGTTGATAATGCAACCGTGAGATTCCAGATACTTGATTATCTTGTGAACGACCACTTCTAGTTTTTTTCACTGAGTGGTCTATCAGCAACAAGTCGTCTAGATATGCCATTATCGTTACACCTTGTGTTCCTAGTTTGGCCAATCGTAGGGCCAGAATTTTTGTGAACACTCGTGGTGCTGTGGCCAGACCGAAAGGTAAGGCTCTGAACTGAAAATGGCGCCCTTCTACTGCAAAGCGTAGAAATTTCTGGTGGGCCGGACAGATGGGAATATGCAAATAAGCATCCCTTATGTCGATCGAGGCTAACCATTCCTGCCCTTGTAGGGCGGTGGCCACCGATCGGATCGACTCCATCCGAAAAAGTCCTGATATGTAGGAACTTGTTTAGCCCTTTTATATTTAATATGGGCTTCACGTCCCCATTTGGTTTGGGGACTGTGACAAGGTTCGAGTAAAACCCGAACCCGCTTTCTTCCAAGGGAACCTTCATGATTACCCTTGGAGCAATAGTTGTTCTAGTGCCAGAAGGAGGGATCCACTCTTCTGGGGATCGCTTGGCACGTTTGACCTTATAAAATGGGCAGGAGGAATGTCTTTTAACTCCAGCCTGTATCCCAGACTTACTGCGGAGATCACCCATCTGTCTCTGATGGTGTCCCGCCAGGTCCCTGTGAACAACTGAAGTCTTCCCCTCACCCGATTGAGTGGGGGCAACCCTTCATGACTTGGGGGGAGGTTTTGTACCTCTTTTGACCCAGGGTTTCTTGTTACCCTGTGATTGTCCCTGATTTCTGCCCCCTGGATTTGACCGCGGAGGCCGTCGGAACTGTTTCACAGCCGATGTGCCAGGGACTGGAGAAGTAGGCCTCTTAAAAGAAGGACTTCTACCCTTATTCTTAACCGGCAAGAGTGTACTTTTACCGGCAGAAGTTTTCTGGATATATTTGTCCAGATCTTCTCCAGATAAGCGTTCTCCATGAAATGGGAAGCTAATCAGCAATTTCTTACAGGGAGCTTCAGCAGACCAGTTTTTGAGCCATAGAAGCCTACACATATGTCTACAGACAGCGTAAAGCGGGATGCCTGTTGGATTGTATCCTTTATGGCGTCCACCGCAACACAAGGCTCTAGGTAGGTCAGCTAGGGCAAGAGCCTGCTGATCTGGTAAGTCCCTTAAGACTTGTTTCAACTGATCTTTCATTGCTTGGCAGACTCCAATCGCTGCTACTGCAGGTTGTGTCACCATGCTTGCTGTAAAGAAAGCAGATTTTAGTAAAGACTCCAATTTTTTATCTATTGGGTCTTTGAACAATTGGAACATTATCTACTGGACATGTCAGTGATTTATTTACACAAGAGATGGCTGTGTCCACTGTAGGGACCTTCCATTTTTTTATGAACTTATCCTCCATGGGATAGATCACTGGAAATCTCTTGGGGGGAGTAAATATTTTATCAGGATGCTCCCAATCCTGGTAAATAAGCCCTTCCAATAAAGGGTGGATTGGGAAGGAACAGACAGCCTGGGGAGCTTTCAGCGACCCCAGCGAGGAAACCGTAGTGGTTGATGGTTCCGCCAGAGGCATTTTAAATGCTGATCGGACCATGTTAGTCAGAGACTGAACCCATAATCTTTCAGCCTGAGATGCTGAGAAAGGTTCTTCCACTGTTGATTCCTCTATAACTGAATCAACCTCATCCTGATCCCCTTCAGGTAGGTCGATCTCTGTGTGGGGCTGTTCCTCCACTAACAGGCACTCTGAAGGAGGAGACGGAGATCGGATGCGCTTTCCCTGTGACAGGGAAGCAGCGATCAATGCTGTTAATCTCTCTTCCAATCCTCCCAGAGTTGAGGATAAAACCTCCTCTGTTATATATATACAGGAGCAGGTGGACTGGGGACAGCCGCAGCACCAGGCACTCCTGTGGGGTTCCTACGGCTACTGACCTCTGAATTTTCAGGGGAGATTGGTGCAGTACAAGCATGCCCAATATCCTCAGAGCCCGATGGAGACCCCTTTGGCTTCCTGGAAGACTTATTTCCGGAGCGTCTGGATGACATATCCTTTAAGCACAAAGCTGAGGTATTCCCGTCGTCATACACCAATTTTGCTGGTAATAGTCTAACACAGTTGCTGCTATATACCAGCTGGTGTCCACTAAAGTGCCTTTCTATGGGGATGCCTGCATCAACCGCCTCTGTGTGCCACCGTTTTGTTGCTAGCTCTGTTTGCATCCAGCTGACACTTGTACTGTGTCTTTTATACATGCTGGGACGCCTGCACATGCGCAGAAGCGCCGCGGCGTGCATCGAGCGTCATCCACCCGCCCCGCCCTTTTTTTTCATAGGAGGCGCGTGCACGCGCCCGCACGTGCGCCCGTGCGCCATTGGTGCCCTTTTTTGAAACCAAGCAGGGACTAGGAGCCAGGGCCCTTTTTGCCGGAGGGCCTGTGCGGTGGATGAGCGCAGCAACAGGGCAGAGGAACTGGATTCCCACAGAGAAACTTACCAACTGCCTGGATCTTTTGACTTGAGAAAACCAAAGATCCACATGACAAGAAAAATGGACCACAGCGGCCTCTAGTGGTTTAACACAGGTACCGCGGTCCTCTTTTTTTTTTTTTCTTGACTACTATTAAAATTTTACATTTTCCAGTAGTTATAGGCATACACAGATATTAGCGGGAATACCGTTAGGTAACAGACAGAAAGACAAATTAGGCTTGGGGGTCCCCCAATAGAACCAAGTTCCTGGGGGCCCCCACTTACCTGTTCCCCGCCGCAGGACTCTGTTTGGTCCACAGAAGCCCAAACTTCACCTATCACGGCAGGCATTGTAATTAAACCTTCAGGGACCGGGTTCCCAAGGATTCCACTCCCCTGGACCTGTATAGCACCCTGCACAGAAAACATCTTGGTCGTGGGTATGACCAGAGCTCTGGATCCCAGGGTCCAGCCCTCCTAAGAGAGGCATTACAGGCAAAACCTTGCTCTTCTGTTGCAAGGCCCGGGTACCGACCGTTTAGCTATGAAGCTTTTTTGGTGGGATCCGGAACAGCTTACTAAGGCCCGTAAAAGAACCTGTACGCAAGCTCAGGAAAACACATGTTACTCTTTGGCCAACACCTTAGACACTGGCAAAAAAACTGAGGTGCTCCCGGATGGGAGGGGCTTATATAGGGGAGGGTACTTCCGGTTTGGAAGTTGCCAGTGCCAGCACCTGAAGGTAAACTATATAACCCATTAGTAATGACTAAGTCGCTCTGTGTCCCGTGATGTACGAAAAAGAAAAGAACATCTTAGACAGAGTGTCTCAGAGAGTCACACAAATCTAAATTTGACATTCTTTTTGGCAACCATGGGCACTGCGTTCTCCAGACTAAAGAGAGGGACTTTCTGGTTTATCAGCACTCAGTTCAAAAGCCTGCATCTCTGATGGTATTGGGGTGCATTAGTGCATATGGAATGGGCAGCTTGCAGATCTGGAAAAGGCACCATCAACGCTGAAAGATTTATCCAGTTTAGAGCAGAATATGCTCCCATTCAGACAACATCTTTTTCAGGAAAGGCCTTGCATATTTTGGCAGGACAATGCTAAACAGCATGGCTTCATAGTGGAAGGGCCTGGGTGCTCAACTGACCTGCTTGCAGTCCATACCTTTCACCAACTGACAATATTTGGTGCATCTTAAAGTGAAAAATACGACAAAAAAGTCCCAGGACTGTTGAGCAGTTAGAATCCTATATCAGGCAAGAATGCAACAACCTTCCTCTCCCAAAACTCCAACAACTTCTCTCCTCAGTTCCCAGACACTTTACCACTTAAGCCCCGGGCCATTTCGCTGGCCAAAGACCAGAGCATTTTTTGCGATTCGGCACTGCGTCGCTTTACCTGACAATTGCGCAGTCGTGCGACATGGCTCCCAAACAAAATTGACGTCCTTTTTTTCCCACAAATAGCTTTCTTTTGGTGGTATTTGATCACCGCTGCGGTTTTGATTTTTCGTGCTATAAACAAAAATATTGCATTTTTTTCAAAATTGTCGCTCTATTTTTTTACTATAATAAATATCCCCAAAAAATCTCTAAAAAAATTTTTTTCCCACAGTTTAGGCCGATACATATTCTTCTACATATTTTTGGTAAAAAAAAATCGCAAAAAGTGTATATTGATTAGTTTGCGCAAAAGTTATAGCGTCTACAAAATAGGGGATAGTTTTATGGCATTTTTATTAATAATTTATTTTTTTTACTAGTATTGGTGATTTTTATCGTGACTGCGACTTTATGGCGGACACATCGGATACTTTTGACACATTTTTGGGACCATTGTGATTTTTACAGCGATCAGTGCTATAAATATGCACTGATTATTGTGAAAATGACACTGGAAGTGAAGGGGTTAACCACTTGGTGGCGCTGAAGGGGTTAAGTGTGTCCTAGGGAGTGATTCTAACTGTTAGGGGGCGTGGCTACGAGTGACACGTCACTGATCACTTCTCCCGATGAGAGGGAGCAGACGATCAGTGACAGTGTCACTAGGCAGAACGGGGAGATGCTTGTTTACACTTGCCTCTCCCCGTTGTGCAGCTCTGAGACCCGATCACGGGACACCGGTGGACATCGAGTCCGTGGGCACGGTCACGGAGCTCGCGGCAAAGTGACGTGTATATATACGTTACTTTGCCCAGCCGTGCCATTCTGCCGACGTATATGTACAAGAGTGTTGTTAAAAGAAGAGGAGATGCTATACCGTGGTAAACATGGCCCTGTCCCAACTTTTTGGAGACGTGTTGCTGCCATCAAGTTCAAAATGACCTTATTTTTTTCTTAAAATGGTACATTTTCTCAGTTTTTAAACATTTGATATGTTTTCAATTGTGAATTTAATATGGGTTTATGAGATTTGCAAATACTTGCATATTGGAGAATTGGGGTTGTACTTTTTTACCTACCAGAGAGTATTTATTTTGTTCTTTTAGTTTTGCAATTCACACACCTCTGCTGCACAGAGACACCGTTCAATTACTTTCTAGTTTAGCTTTATGGTTTCTTGGTCACCACCTTTGTTATTGGACAGAGGTAGTGATGCTGATTGGATGGCCAATGAGCTTGCTGGACACGGGAAACTGAATTGCTGGACTAGAGAGAAGTATGTATGGCGTTCCCCCTAGACCCAGGGGTGTCAAACTCAATTTCATTGCGGTACGCATCAGTATTATGGTTGCCCTCAAAGGACCGGTTGTATCTGTAATGCCGCGTACACACGATCGATTTTTTTCGACGGTGAAAACACCGTCGAGAAAATCGACGTGAAAAACGAGGAACAGCTTGTTCCCCCCACACACGGTCGTTTTAAATGACTTTTTTTTGGTCGAAAAAAATGACCGTGTGTAGGCTCCCCGGCAGTGTCTCCCTATGGGAAAACTGCCGCGGCAAAAAAACGACGGGAATCACGACGAGAAAAATTAGAGCATGTTCTAATTTTTCTCGTCGTGATTAATGCAGTTTTTCCCATCGAGAAAAACGACAAAAAGCCCACAGACGATCGTTTTTCTCGTCCAAAGGGAAAAATAACATTTTTATCGACGGGAAAAATTATCGTGTGTACGCGGCATTAGACTATAAAAATGTATCTACTCTTTAACATATTACATAATTGCCTCTGCATTTGATTATTACTGGATTCAGTAATATCTTACGACTCAAGCTGTGAAGGGCAGATGCACACCAGCACAGAGCTTATTCATACTCTTGTAGCAGATGATACAAGTCTGAAGAGGAGGGTCCCACACCGCCAGTATCATCCACAAGAAAGTTTATTGAAGAAGGCTCAGACAGAACATTGTTCTGTCATGGATAATACTGGCGCTGTGAGACCCTCCTCTTCAGACTTGCATCATCTGCTGTGAAGGGCAGGTGCAAACCAGCACAGAACCTAAGTACTGGATGATACTGGCTGTGCGTGACCCTCCTTTTCAACTAAAATAGAATTGTATTATTCTCATAATAATTATAAGCAGATGTCCAAAGCAACCCCCCTTACGTCAGATGTCAAGAGCGCCCCACCATCAGAAGTCAAAGAGTACTCCACCCTCCCTTACATCACAGTGCAGGCTCTTTACCTTTTGCTGCTTCATGGAAGAAGCTAGGGGCATAGCTGGGGAACAGAAAGTGCAGGGTCTGGAGGAGAACCAGAGGAGCACTGGAATCAGCTGCCGTAGTCTGCCGAATGCTGTGACCAGGCGAGGCAGAGACAAGGGGGTGCCACGGCTGCACAGAGAGACGCAAGATCAGTAGGATGAGTTCTATCTGCTGCCGACTACTAAGAGGAGGGGTAGGGGTCTGAGCCAGGCTGAGCCTGTCCGCAGCTGCATAGAGAAACGCAAGATCTGGTGGAGGAGTTCTGTCCTCCTCTCCGCTGCCAACTGCTGAGACAAGGCGAGGAGGGGATGAGGGGGGTGCCACAGCTGCAGGAGAGGTGTGAGGGCCACATGAAATGGCCTGGCAGGCCACATACGGCCCCCCGGGCCTTGTGTTTGACACATGTGCCCTAGAGGCTGTCTGGCAGAGCTGAGGAACCCAATCAGCACTGAAGGCTGGCATTACCCAAATATCAAACACTGTACTAGTGGCAAAGCAAACCTGTAAACCATTAGATGCAGGGCCTGTCCTGGAACGAGCATTGTAACTGATAAGCAATTCCTTGACATGATCCGCCTTATTTTTGCCTTTCATTGTCTGCCTCCTTTGTCTTGCAGGGTCACGTGGACATGGAACCCTAGTGGTAGCGTTGACTGCTGTGCCAGATCACTGCACTTCTAGAAGCACCTTCAGATGAGCTGTGCACACAGACACTGTTTTATCTTTAGTATTGTTTGGATCTAATGTTATGGACAAGAACTTCCCAGGTCTTAGTTTACCAAACTGTGGATCAATATAGGCTGAAATTCACCAATGTAAAGATATTTATGCAGATCTTTAATGCAGGGGAAGGTAGAGCGGTATGATTAGCATGCTGTCCATGTGTCAGAGGAGGAGAGACAGCTACCATTGTGACAACTGTTACAGCAAGGAGCAGCACTATGATGGCCTTGGAATTGCTTCGCCCTGCAGCCAGCTTGTCTTACTGTTAGTATTGCCTTGTTAATATAACACTCACTCCTCAGTCCGTTGGTGAAGGGCAGAGAATAGATACAGTTATTGTGCTGGAGATTACGTACCGGCATCGGTGTCTGAAGGATCAGTTCACAGCTTGAGAATGAATGTTAAAGAGGACCAGTCTTTGCATAGCAGAATGCTGTTAAGAAGGAGGCTGCAGTTTGAGGTTGTTCACTTTAAAGTAAGCCCTTTTCCTATCCTAAGAAAGACCCTCCTGGATTGTATGCAACGTACTATAGCTGGACTAAGATCGGTTGTGGGAGAGTTCTGAGAAAGTGGCAGGAAAAGAGAGGGAGCTGCAAAGAGGTTTTGTCTTCAAAACATCTTTTCAGAACCTAATTCTCCGTTAATCTAACCTCCTAGTGTTGCTATGGTAATGTGCTTGCAAGAATGGGGGGCTTACAAAACACTAAACAAATTCCCCAAATGCATCCCTCAACCCAGCCTGGGCACAGGTGACCTACGCAATAAAGGAAACTTGTGATCTGGTGGGCACCAATACCTGATTTTTACCCCTACACTACAGAAGTATGCACTACATCATTAAATGACTGTCCCTCTTTAATAAGTCATAAAAAGATTTACATAGCACTCCAACTGGAAGAACATAAAAGAAGCTGCATTTTATAGGAAGCAATGTTAAATTTTATGACCATATATGGCCTCTGCTAGCAGGGGTGGAGCTGTGTAGACTAGGCCCGCCTCTTGAACAGAGTTGCCCTTATCCTTTCCTATCTTGAAATAAGATCTGTTGGTAGGGGGCGGAGTGGTTTAGAGTAAGCCCGCCTCTCAGGTCTAGTTACCCTGATCCTTTCCCACCTTAGATGACCATATATGGCCTCTGCTAGCAGGGTCAGAGCTGTGTAGATTAGAACCGCCTCTCAGGTATAGTTGACCTGATCCTTTCCCACCTTGAAACGTAGACTTTGCCTTCTTAGCTTTAAACCATGTGCTGTAATCTGCCTCATGTTTATATTTTCTTCACTGTGAAGTGCATGCTGCTGTGTTCTAGTAATACTTAATGTACAGTATTACACAGCCCATGGGCTGCTGGGATATTCAATAAATTAATAAGTCTTGCTCAGTTTGGAATGTGTTTTTCTAGTGTGAAATGATTTTTCTGTGTAAGGCTGAAATATTTTATTGTGTACTTTTATTTTTTTTAGTTGACATGGGGCTTTTTGTATGGTTCCCTATGACAACAAATGGGCCTTCTCCCATACGTGGTTAAGTGCATTCTTTATATGTTCCTACTAGCAAAAGTTTGCCTCTCATTTAACAGGATGAAATTGGGCTCACAGCAGTTGAATCTGGTATTACCCAAGGTTCACATCTATGCAGCTGCGGTTGATGCATTTTTCCGGTGGATTTAGTGTTTTTGAACCCGCATTTTTGCATGCAGTTTTCATGCGGCTTTTTTGTTCTCTCTGTGAATAGTTGGTTGTTAAGGAGTGGACGGGAGAGAACAGCTGAATGTAAAAAAAGAATAGCCGGCAATAAATTATTTTTTATTTTTATTTTTTTAAATCTGGACAAGAATCCATTCTATTCCCTTTTGGTCTGGTATGAACTTTGAGGGGAATCCCACACCAAAATGAACAAAAAAAAATGGCGTGGGGTCCCCAAAGTCCACACCAGACCCTTATCCGGGCATGCAGGTCAGGAAAGGGAGGAGACGAGCGAGCGAGGCCACATGCCGCCCCCCCCCCCCCCCACACACACCAAAGCACATTGTCCCCATGTTGCTGGGGACAAGGGTCTCTTCCCCACAACCCTGGCTGGTGGTTGTCGGGGTCTGCGGGGGGCTTATCGGAATCTGAAAGCCCCCTTTAACAAGGGGGCCCTCAGATCCCAGTAACCCCTATGTGAATGAGTACCCCTACTCATTGACCAAAAAAAGGTGTAGTGTAAAAATGACAGTAGGCAGTTTTTGAACCCCTCTGACAGCTGATGACTCATCGGTTGTTAAAGACGCGGCGGCTGGCTTCCTGGCCCGCTCCTTCACAACCAGCTATTCACAGTTTGTTATTGAATAAAAAAACAAACAAACACAAAAACGCATGTAAAAATGCACCAGAAACGCAAAAACAAGTTTTTGGTGCTGCTCCATTGAAGTCTATTACACACAAAATGCAATTTGCTGTGGGGAAAAAGGTCACATACTAGCTCATTATGAAATACTTAGCTTAGATCAAAGCGGTCCCCGCCCAACCCTGTGACCTGGAACATGTCTCCCGGAGTTTTTTCTGGGTTTGCGGGCTCCGGCGCTGTATATGGCTGGAGCCGCGATGATGTCACTCATGCGCACGGGCACTGCCGGTCACGGCTACTGAAGAAACAGCATGAGCGGGCCCCGTTTCTTCAGTGCGCATGTGGCCGATGACGTCAGCACATGCGAATACAGTGAATATCTCCTAAACGGTGCAAGTTTAGGAGATATTCATGGTACCTACAAGTAAGCCTTATTATAGGCTTACCTGTAAGTAAAAGTAGTGCAACAGGGTTTACAACCACTTTAAAGGGACTGCAGTGCGTTTTTGCGAACTGCAAAACTCACCGGTGTGAACCTAGGGTACATCTGATTCTGTACAGGAAAACTGAGCAAAGATTATTGGGCAAAGGCTGGCCTTTGTTGTGAAAAGCACCGTTCATACAAAAGCACACATAAAAGCAGACACATTTGTATAACAACAGTATAAAAGACTTTATTGAACCAAACAAATAAATAAACCAACAGTACATAATAAAAAGGAGTAAAATCTGAAGCCTTAGCCCCACATCTGCACCATGTAAAGAACAACCGGGTTCTGCGAAGCCTTCCCTCATCTATGTTGTATTTGTAGTACTTCCTGATTTGATTTGGCTGTGTCCCTTCTCCACTGCCATGACTATCCAGTAAACCGTTGAGGGGCTGAAGAACCCAGCTCAGCGTGGTATGTGTTCCGCACTACTTGGAAAGCCCTTACATTGCCCATTACCATTGTGAACAAACTAAAATATTGCTTTACAATCAGCATTTATTAAAACCTTTGATCGCATTGTGTTCTAGGATTCATTCGCCTGTTTCAACCTGCCATGAGAGATCTCCTACTAAACATATTAGCTGCCTGGTCTCTGTCCTGAGACAATTATACAAGTCCTTATATGCATGCTCATTCAGGTCAGTGACTCAATGGGGGAGATTTACTAAAGCTGGAGCACTCAGAATTACATTGTTACATAGTAGGTGAGGTTGAAAAAAGGCACAAGTCCAACCTATGTGTGTGATTATATGTCAGTATTACCTTGTATATCCCTGTATGTTGTGGTCGTTCAGGTGCTTATCTAATAGTTTCTTGAAACCATTGATGCTCCCCGCTGAGACCACCGCCTGTGGAAGGGAATTCCACATTCTTGCCTCTCTTAAGCCATGTACACACGATCGGATTTCCTATGGTTTTTTAACCGATGAATTTTTCCATCGGAAAACCGATGAAGCTGACTTTCATCAGTCTTGCCTACACACCATCAGTCAAAAAGCCGACCGTTTCAAATGCGGTGACGTAAAACACTCCGATGAGCCGAGAAAAATGAAGTTCAATGCTTCTAAACATGCGTCGACTTGATTCTGAGCATGCGTGGGTTTTTTATCCGATGGAGTTCCCCACAGACGATAGTAATTTACTATCGGTTTTTTAACCATCGGATAAATTTAAAACATGTTCTATTTTTAAACACCGATGGAAAAAAGACTGAGGGGACCCATACACGATCGGTTTGTCCGATGAAAAAAGTCCATCGGACTGTTTTCATCGGTAAAACCTATCGTGTGTACACGGCTTTACAGTAAAGAACCCTCTACGTAGTTTAAGGTTAAACCTCTTTATTTTATTGAGTGGCCACGTGTCTTGTTAAACTCCCTTCAGCGAAAAAGTTTTATCCTTATTGTGGGGTCACCAGTATGGTATTTGTAAATTTAAATCATATCCCCTCTCAAGCGTCTCTTCTCCAGAGAGAATAAGTTCAGTGCTCGCATCCTTTCCCCATAACTAATATCCTATAGACCCTTTGTTAGCTTTGTTGCCCTTCTTTGTACTCGTTCCATTTCCAGTACATCCTTCCTGAGGACTGGTGCCCAGAATCTGGTGCAGCTGTGCATGGTAGCCAATCAGCCTCTAACTTCAGGTTGTTAAATAAGGCTTTGGCACTAAAACCTTGAAGCCAATTGGTTCACCAACCAGATTTTGCACTCTCCAGTTTTAGTAAATTAACCCCAATGTATCACTATAAAAAAAAAAGAGTTGGGCAAAGTTTTAAGTCATAACCAGCTCCAGCATGTAACTCGGCTCCTGTCCTAGGGTGACAACGCTCACTGTACTGTATCCACAGTGAACAAGTGTTGTCACCTTAACCCTTTCTAGATGGCGGGAGCCAGCTCTTTAAAAGTGCCACCTAGTGTGAAGTACACGTGACCGTCAGGGTAAACCCGCTTCGGGCAGTAGAACGTAGGTAGGGACACAACGGTACAATGAGTGAACATCAAGTTCTGCTAGAAATTGGGGAAAACGGTGACGGAGACGCATGAAATGTTGGTGGAAGCCGTGAGCAGAAAATGTGTTTATGCCTGGTTCAAACGCTTTCGCGACAGGAAGGAAATGATTGAGGATGAGTCACGTTCATGCCGGCTATCAACAGGCAGAACCCCAGACATGATCGAGCGAGTGCGACAAATGCTGGCACGAGATCAGTGACTGACTCTACGAATGATGGCGCAGGAATCGGGCATTAGCAAGAACACGTGCGCACCATCGTCCGCAAAGATTTGGGTAAACAGAAGAGCTGTTCCCGGTTTGTGCTGCACAGGCTGACAGATGAACAGAAAGCAAAATGGATGGAAACCTCTGGAGATTTCATTACCATGAGTGATCAGGATCCATCCTTTTTGGGAACCATCATCACAGGGGATGAGACCTGGTGCTACCAGTTTGATCCAGAGTCTAAGCGGCAAGCAATGAATGGCGTTCACCATCTTCTCTGCCACCCAAAAAGAGCCGCCTGTAAAAATCCAAGGTCAAGATAATGTCGGCACCAATCCAAAAATGTTACAGCGGTTTTGTGAACGATTCCTAGAGAGTCCTTTCCTAACAGTTTCCAGAAGCTTTATGAACGTTGCCAAAAGTGTGTTGTGAAGGATGGGAATTTTTTTGAAGACCAATAAAGGTAATTTGTCTGTATCTTCTGTTTTTGTTTATTTTCGGATACCATTCACTAAACCTTTTAGACACACCTCGTATGCATATGGCTGGGGTCAATACAGAACACCTATCCTCTCCTCTTCCTTATAACATAGGGGTGATGGATTCTGTAGTTCACAGGGTTAATAACACTGCTTGGGATTTCAATTCAGGAAAGACAAGGAGAACAGAGTTGACAGCTTTCTGGATTTTTGGCAGGATCAACAGGTATTTTTTTGCACTTGCCACACAGGGGTAACAAAATGCATTCAATGGCATATATAACAGATCAAAAGAGGGAAGTTAGTTGTTATGGTTTCCATACACATTAAGGCCAGATCCGCAATAGTAATAGAGTTTTTCCCATAAAGTGAATAATTGGAAGGTCGTTGTCTTTCAGCTATTTACATGAAAGTGATTAAAATTATTTTTATCCATGTTTTTAGTAATGCTCTCTATAATGTTCATCTATTTCAATAGGGACAGCCATATTTGCTTATTACATAGGCAGGCTCTGCTTTCTTGTGCAGCGATTGTGCCTTACTGTTCTCATCAGTCAGATCTGACTGAACATTGGGCACGAGAGTTGTGATTTTATTTTAGGAGCTTTGGATCAGGGAGATTGCATTAAAACACATTTTGCCAAGCAATGCAAGGATAAAAAAAAAATCTCTGATATGACTCTATGGGATGAAAACCTCAATTAACCACAAATTAGTATATAGCAAAATATACAAACTTCTTAATATTGTTCCTCCTATCAGACTCTATTTTACATGGGCATTTTTAATAAGAGAAAGGACAATGTGAAAAGTGAAGTAAGCACCACAACAAATTAGATTTCACTTCACAGAGATCGGATCAGTGTGAAATGAATTCTGATTGGATACAATGAGTGAATGTGCTATGCTCATACCTGCTTTTTTTGCTGCCTTATTAGCGAATCCAGGCAATGAACAAGGTTACATGCTGAATTGCTGATTCTATCAAGAAAAAAGTACAGTTGGGTTAAAGTCACAAAGTTTGTTGTATTGTAATGTAGCGTTACGGAGGAGTTTGATTCTGACTGCTTAATACGGATCCAGTCTGATCCCGACAGAGGCAGCAGGAAGTTGGCACCGCACAGGAAGCCAAAGTTTGGTTGGAACAGCATTGGGAAGCCATGGTCAGCTCAGGGCTGCTTGGGGTAGCGAGAATCGGACTGGAGCAGCATGGAGAAGCTAGGATCAGACAAGGGCAGCATAGAAAAACCAGGATCAGACCAGGGTCACGTGGAGGAGCAGACATAAGAATGGCACAGTATGGTGGAGCAAGGGATAATAATGGGGGAAGCATGGAAGAGCCAGGGTCAAACAAGGACAGTACACAGGTTAACTAGGATCAGACCAGGACCAAAGGCATGGCAGAGCAAGTATAGGAACAGGAAGAATAGGGTAGCATAGATGAGCAGCAGGATAAAAATAGTACAGCATGAAGGAGTGGGGATAAAAATGGTACAGCTTTGAGGAGCAAGGAAAAATAATGGGGCAGCATGGAGGAGTGAGGATAAATATGGTGCAGCATGGAGAAGAAGGGATAACAATGAGGCAGTATGGAGGAGCAGGGGATTAGAATGGGGCAGCATGGAGGAGTGGGGGATAAGAATGGGGCATCATAGACGAGCAGGGATAAGAATGGGGCAGCATGGAGATAAGAATAGGGCAGAATAGTGGAGTGGAGATAAGAATGGGGCAACATGGAGGAGCAGGGAGTAAGGATGGAGGAGCAGGGAAAAGTATGGGGCAAGATGGAGAATAAGAGATAAGAATGGAGGAGTGGGGGATAAGGATGTGGCAGCATGGAGGAGCAGGGATAAATATTGGGCAACATGGAAAATAAGAGATAAGAATAAAGCAGCATAAGGAGTGGGGGAAAAGAATGGGGTAGCATGGAGGAGCAGCGGAGAAGAATGGGGCAGCATGGAGATGCATAGCTCAGACGTGGGCATCAAAGAGGAGAACAGGATATGCTGATTCACATTGGGGATGCATAGAAGGGACTTGGAGAAGTGGGGAATGCAAAGAATAATAAGAACATGGCAGAGTGTGCCTCCCATTGGGAAAATTGGTCACCTTTTGGGGTAGGATTAGGAATACTCTACAGTTTGAACGTAGCTGGTAGATTGTGTTTGCATGTTACCAGCAACAGCTGGTTCTACAGTACACCAGGCCTCTTCACTCCCAAGGTGTAGTGCTGCAATGGTTAATGTGTAGTTTGCCTGGAGTATATGTCTAAGCCTGTGTGCTTCAGTGACCAAGGTTTGGTCATGATGGCAATGGAGAAGTTCCCCGGGGCTGATAGGAGGTGTAAAGCCTGAGTCAGTTGCAGTGCTCTAAATCCTTTTCCTGAGACAATAGCGGAATTTTATACACCTCCCAACAGACCCATTAAATAACACACCAGCTCCTGGAGGGACTACAAGTACCAGTACACCCTGCCAGTAAGTGGTTCATTTTCTTTTGACAGGAGTCAAGACACCTATAGAGGTAAGATTTAAATCCAAGAACTGGTTGATATATCATTTTATCAACTACTATTTTCCAGCAAATTCTAGCACATTAGGAGTGCAGTAAGCCAACAATGACTTACCAGTCTGCTTTTAGTATCCTGTTTGCTCTGTGCTCCTGACTTCTGCTTGTTCTGGGTTGCAACACATTGTTGTTCACAATGCTTTATTGCAACTTAAGAGGCAAAGTAACCCATGTTATTCAATCAGAAGTCATAGACTTTTCTAACTTGCTAAAAGCTGAGTGGTGACTAAGGCTTTACCGCACATCATAGCACCTTGGTATTTAAATAAAATCATTAGCATTCCTGTGTTCTTCATCAAGATATATTAGGCTCCCATCACAGAAGTTGCAATAGCACCAAAGGATTGTGATGACCTGACCAGTGAAGGACAGTCTTTTGCTGCTGACAGTTCTCTGGTCATCATAATTGGGTTGGCACCCCATAAATTAGTAGCTGGCAGTGCCAGCAACCCACAGTCAGGACATGTCAAATAGTGATACTGGCTTAGAGTATAAAAATATGTTTCTAGAAGAGGAGGTCTGGTGTTTTGCTGGCTCTTTAGTTGCAGTCCAGAACTTTCCACCATTCCTCAGAGTTTTAGTCTCAGTAAGGATATGGTGATACAGAGATGTAGATGATGAAGATGCTCTGGTATCGCACCCCTTGCTGTTCGGTATGAGTCACCGCCTGTACTTTTATCCTGTATACTCCAGAGGTGTCCAGTGACCGCAAAGTATAGATGAGGCCGTGACCCCCTTCGTCGCGGATGGCAAATGGACTGCCTGAGTCTTGCTCCAGGGCTGTAAAGCTGGTTTGGTTTTGAAGGAGTCCCCCTTCCGAGAAGGCGCTAAGACGAATGACATCATGATTTGGTGGTATCCCATATGGCAATGTCAATAGCTTGTACTGCAGGGTGTATGGACCTCCAGAGCTACAGTCCGTTAGACAACGCCGATAGCAGGTCCTGTAGAAGACAAGGGGTCAGAATAGCAATCAGTGCAAAATCATTAGTAACGCATGGTCATTTTGTTATAATTATTTCACTATCTGTTGTACTGAGCTTTATCAATTTTATCACATTTGAACTTGTTCAGTAACATAATATGTTGAAGCTTAACAGTCCTTAGACATGGTAATGTTTGCCCAGCGTCCAATCAATATTAAAGACGGCCTCTATTTTCGACAGATCCTTAAACTGGATACCATCTTTTCCTAAAAGTCCTATTCTCCTATTACAGAAATTGTAATGAAAATGTGCTGATGAGCAGTTCTGGCTCGCTCTTACCCTGGGCTGGGTCCCTTCATATAAGAGGCAGGACAAGGAGTGTCCAGACACTGAAAGCCTCCTCTGGTGTTGAAACACATCTGGTTGGGTCCGCAGGAAATTCTCTGCTCTGTGCATTCATCTATATCTGTAGAAAAAATAAATGGGGTAAACGTCTAAAAACATAGATGACATGCATATAAGGGGACTGTGTTACCTGCAAAATAATTAGTATTTCTGGACACCCACTTCTGAGATATAAACAACCCTCCCAGACAGTATAACCAAGGTGGTATCCTGACTATTCTCTACTACAGCACAACCTAGTCACCCCATCCTGTTATTGGACAGTAAAGACCCAGCAGTATACTGAGGTTCCGTCCTTCTATGCATTCTCCTCCTATTAGAATGTTCCTTGCCCGATCATTACAGAAACTGACCCGCCCCTAATTCTTTCCTTCCCTTTCTTAGTTTTAGCTCTGCTGTACACAGGATTACATAAACTGATATTAAGGTAAAATCAAGTTTAGTTGCATTTAAAAATACATGAATTTTTTTCCTCGAATATAAAACTTTATTAATGGTTTATAGTATATCTGCGAGTAAGTCAGATTTAGTACATATTTATTTCTTCTAACGGGTAGGTACAGTACCTACTAATTTGAGTACGCCATCTAATGTGTCATCAAACTAGACACTTGGCTTCCAAAACACAACTTTAGCCACATCCCCAGGATTCTGCCTGCAACCATCTAAACATGTCAAAGGTTAGAGCCTCCATTCTCAGGTAAGGAAGCAAGACCCACTTTAGACTCATCCTGTTTCACCAACCAGTACTTGAATGATTGGCACTGAAGATATTTTAAAATCACTACCAATATCAGTTGTGCAAAAACATATAAGGTACAAACCGACCAATCACATATTAGTGTTGATAAACCCAGTAAACACAGTTGTCTGCAGCATACAGAAAAGGGTCAGCTCAACCACCTTATTCCCTGATAGGGTAAAAGGTGATGGCTTTAAAAGCAGAGCACCTCCACATTGCTTTCTCTGAAGTCTAAAGTAATGACCTATCACCAGCAATAAGCCTTACCTTGGCAGTTTCTGTTGTTGGGGAGCAGCCGGTAGCCTGCAGGGCAAAGACACTGAAAGCTGCCCTCTGTGTTTCTACATTCATGCTGGCAGGGGTTGCGTTGTTGGCACTCGTCTATGTCTGGAGGAAGAAAGCAGAATTCAAGAATGGGTCAAAACCAAATCACAGAGCCATACCAAATAACTAAGCATCTAAGAAATAAATGTGGTTTATTATATCATCTTCTCATTCTACTCCATAATCTCAAAGGGGGAGAAAATAGTATTGTCAGTAGGTACACAATATTAAGGTGAGTTGAGAATCTTCACTCACAAGAAAATATCCAATCATGTGAAAGGAAAATTTTTGTTCACTTTGATTACCTAACTGATGTGAATATTCAATTTTTTCCTTTCATAAATCAATGTCCATGTGTCAATATAGTAAGAAAGTCAACTTTTACAGTTTTTCATGCCGTTTCATATTCTGATAGCTGTGTTTTATATGTGTTTAAAGATTCTCCCTCCACTAGTAGTACAGCAATTAATATAAAACTACTTTCAGGGCTCATACATAATTTGCACATAGATGATATTTGCTGGCCGTCCTGACCACTACCACTATGATAACACAAAAACGTTTCTTTCACTCATGGTTAGTGTTTGGCTGAAGCCAATTATTATCAATCAACTGCCCATTCCTCTTGGCAAAAAGCCTCCAGTCCCTGTAAATTCTTGGGCTGTCTTGCATGAACTGCACGTTTGAGATCTCCCCAGAGTGGCTCAATGATATTGAGGTCAGGAGACTGAGATGGCCACTCCAGAACCTTCACTTTATTCTGCTGTGTGCGTTTTGGATAATTTTCATGTTGGAATGTCCAAGTATGTCCCATGCGCAGCTTCCTGGCTGATGAATGCAAATCTTCCTCCAGTATTTTTAATAACATACTGCATTCATCTTACCATCAATTTTGACTAAATTTCCTGTGCCTTTTGTAGTTCACACATCCCCAAAACATCAGCAATCCACCTCCGTGTTTCACAGTAGGAATGGTGTACCTTTCATCATAGGCCTTGTTGACTCCTCTCCAAATGAAGCATTTATGGTTGTGGCCAAAAAGCTCAATCTTGGTCTCATCACTCCAAATGACTTTGTGCCAGAAGGTTTGAGACTTGTCTCTGTGCTGTTTGGCGTATTGTAAGTGGGATACTTTGTGGCATTTGCGTAGTAATGGCTTTCTTCTGGCGACTCGACCATGCAGCCCATCTTTCTTCAAGTGTCTCCTTATTGTGCATCTTGAAACAGCCACACCACATGTTTTCAGAGAGTCCTGTATTTCACCTGAAGTTATTTGTGGGTTTTTTTTGCATCCCGAACAATTTTCCTTGCAGTTGTGGCTGAAATTTTAGTTGGTCTACCTGACCGTGGTTTGGTTTCAACAGAACCCCTCATTTTCCACTTCTTCTTTTTTTTTTAACAAGAAATAATTTTCCACTTCTTGATTAGAGTTTGAACACTGCTGATTGGCATTCTCAACTCCTTGGATATCTTTTTTATATCCCTTTCCTGTTTTATACAGTTCAACTACCTTTTCCACAGATCCTTTGACAATTCTTTTGCTTTCCTCATGACTCAGAATCCAGAAACGTCAGTGCAGCAATGGATGAAAGATGCAAGGGCCTGTCAGGAGTCCAGAAACTCATTGACCTTTTATACACACACATTAATTACAAGCAAACAGATCACAGGTGAGGATGGTTACCTTTAATAGCCATTCAAGCCCCTTTGTGTCAACTTGTGTGCATGTTATCAGGCCAAAAACACCAGGGTATGTTAACTTTTGATCAGGGTCATTTGGGTAGTTTCTGTTTTTTCATTATGATTTAAAAAGAGTAAACACAGTTGATTGATAATAAATGACTTCAGCCAAACACTAACCATAACTGAAAGAAATGTTCTTGTGTTATCATTCATCTCTGAGAAATGGTCAAGAAATCATAAATTCTGCCAGGGTATGTAAACTTATGAGCACAACTGTATATGTTGTGGCTCAACATATAAATGTCACACACGGTGTTCAAGCCATGGAATCCTGCTGTTTCTTTACTGCTTCTCTTGCCAGTTGGAATGCAGTCTGAAGTACATCTGTCATTTGTTTAAGGTTATTAAAAATGTCTGCTTCATCCTATCAATACCAGTATGGCATACTATGGAAATGGGTATACAGTCAGTAGCAAAGATAGTAACAAGGCTTTTTACTATATTTTCCTCTGAATGACTGAAGGTTCTAGCTATATGTAACAATGTTGGAAAAGTTTCCCAGAATCCAGTTATCTGGTTTCTACACTGTATTGATATTCAGCTGGAAGCTCAGGACTCTACATGGATAAGCTTGGATGGCTTTAATACAGTGTTGAATGGATGAGCCAATGAATGTCTTGGAAGCAAAGCCATAAGATGCCATACAGTTCCCAAACCTAGGTCCTGTATGATCATAGATAATCCTTCTTACCCGTGCACACCCCATGTCTACGCATAAAGCCTGGAGGACAACGGCCTGGACTGCTTTGACCAATAATGTTGCCATTCTGACTGAAGGACAGCCAAGTGTAAACGTTGTTTCCATGAATTCGGCCATTAGTGAGAGGTTGCTGGAATTGGGCTCTGGTTGTGCCGAAGGTTGAATTATATCCGAGTCTCTCCAGTCCTGCACATGAGCGCCCATCTCCTAAAAGTTGCTTCCCAGGGGGGCACAGGCATTTATAGCTGCCAGCCAGATTTTGGCATTGATAGGCGCATGGTTTAGTTACCTGCTGGCACTCATTGATATCTGTATAAGGAGGAAAGACAAATAGTTATGGGATGCAAGTTTTTAATTAGACCACTATAAAGCAACAGAGAGAACAAATACTTATAACAGGCTGGAACCGTCCGTGACCTTTTTTATCAAGAAAAATATCTGATTGTTGCCCAATAGCAAAAGGAAAGAAGGAATTTGAATTGTTGCAGTTAACAAGAAAAAACAATTCCCTACTTCAGACTATATGATACATCTGGGCCTGTATGGAATGGGAGGCTTGATGAGACCATGGTATGCAGCTTAGCCACCGACATGGTAACTGGTAAGTATCATGAATGGAGAACTAGAAGTAAAAACTGGTATTTCAGGTAGACGCCTGAATATCATACCCTAAACCATTTGCCACTGGAAGAACCTCACCAATCCTCCCCCTTCACAGTGTTTGATATTTAGGTTTTAGTGCACCTTAAACAGGAACATTGAATAAATTAATTTAATTTGTCCAAACTGTTATTTACACATTCAGTGTACCCCAATAAATGGGGCAAACGGCCTTGCCGACACTATTTGTTTCACTCCAATTTTTTTTTTTACTTCACTGCACAACTCTTTCTAAAACACAATTCTATACCTGGAAAACAAACCCATGCTTTACTATGGAGAGGATAGCAAGATGATCGTTTAATGACTCCCTCCTCAGCATATAGCCACATTTCCTTCACTCCCCCACCACTATGTTCAGCAGCCAGGAGCTGGTACTTCCATGTATGGAGGAGCCTGTGGTTTCCTTCCCCTCCTCTATTCTGTCAGTGCTGGTGCTTAGTGACTGGCCCAGCACTGTCATGTGGGGTGGGAAGAAAGCCCTCAGCCCTGTGTAAGCTCCAATTAGGCTAACACAGGGCCCTTCTTTCCTCACTTCCAGTGACTGAATGGAAGTGCGGGGTGTACAGTAAAGATAAGTATGTGCTGCTGGGAATTACAGTTAATCTGTTGCTTTGCCCTGGAATTGCACAGGCTTGCTTTAGGTTTGGGTGTACAAATGCAATCAAATAAAGATACCTTCCAATAACAAAAAAGATTAATGCTTACCCAAGCATGGCCTCCCAACACCTTGAGTCCTGTATCCCCGCGGACATGTACAGCGGTACCCACCCACTGTGTTCTCACACAGTTGGTTGTAACGACACATGTGGGAGCCATCACGACACTCGTCAATATCTGAAAAGGAGACAGAATTCTTCTTTATTATGTCTAAGAGAGACAGAATTGTCCTTCTAGTCTAACCAGTTACTACTGATTCCCTTGCTCCATCTATAGACCTATAGTTTGCATATACCAACAGTATTGTATCTATCACCATTTTGTTTGTAGGTGCATATGGCTTAATTTAAGTTTATTTACCGGTAACTTGCCTATAGGATTCATTGGCTACATTTATCTTAAACAAGTCTATGACCCCCCTTTGAAATGCATTTCAGGTTTTTCTTCATCAGGACTTGTATAAGTCAAATTAGCATACATGAATCTAGCAGATAACTGCATACATACCCGCCAAAGAACCTGCAACTAAAATTAAAATGAGAGCAAAGGCATAACCTTGCGAAGTTAAAAGGAATGTTCAGTGGTTCTCATATTTTACAGTCAGGACAATTTTTTTGCTCAAGCATTTGTTCCTTTTTGAAGTCAGGTAAGTACTAAATAATGTGTAATAATTTCAGTATTCTCACTTCAGCAGGACACTAAATGGGGATAAGCAAAGGGTGAAAAGGTAAAACTAGACAGGGGTTCTAATTCTGCCCCACTCTATCTTAAATAAATAAAAAAAAACAGTTTTTGGCTTGATATATTTTTTTTATATCTTATTACAGCTGAATTTCGGTGTGGCTTTTATATTCCATTAGTGAGGATCATCAATCCCGTATGAGATCAGAATCATTCAAGGACTTCAAGGTATCCGGTTCATAAGACAGTTTTACATGTAGAAGATAGAAAGGCAGACCATAGTGTTTCTCCGTGGTAAAAACAATTTAATGAGAAAACAAAAGTAGTGCACTTACATTTAAAAGGCACTATACCAGTGCCGAGGTACAACAGCGCGTCTGGTGAGACTGTGAATGAACTGCGGGTGACGTCACGAACCTCCCATCCGTATGGGAGGTTCGTGACATCACCCGCAGTTCATTCACAGTCTCACCAGACGCGCTGTTGTACCTCGGCACTGGTATAGTGCCTTTTAAATGTAAGTGCACTACTTTTGTTTTCTCATTAAATTGTTTTTACCACGGAGAAACACTATGGTCTGCCTTTCTATCTTCTACATGTAAAACTGTCTTATGAACCGGATACCTTGAAGTCCTTGAATGATTCTGATCTCATACGGGATTGATGATCCTCACTCATCTGGGGAATTTTACATATATCTGTTTTGGATTCACCCGCAAGGGAAGGTTTTCAGTGACCCTCTATAATCAAAGGGTCCATGTTTGGAGGTGAGTGGCCAATTTATCTGTTGGTGGAGGTCTCTCACTGTGTGTGTTTGTTACCACCTGCATGCAATCAAGAGTTCATGTGTCACCTATGAAGATCACGGGGATTATTCATTGATTCACTGTGCTGTTTTTTCCATCTTTGACATATGGACATTTAAAGCGCTGCACTATCTATTTTTATGTTTATTTCAGGGATTTTGACTATTTGACCCTTAGTGTTCAGCTGCTCAGTATCATATTGTATCACAGTTCTATTGCGCGGATTTGTTTTCTTTTTATATATTTTATATTCCATTATTGAGTATCCATGAGAGAAGCATCACATATCTTGCCTTGTAATAGCTGGAGCAAAACATGAAATTCTTCTACAGGCTGGAGTCCATATGAGATATAGGCAGGTAGGTACTATGTGATTTCACCTTGCCAGGACCAACCCAAAATTGCAATGCCAGCTTTAAATGAGGTTGCCCTTTTAATTATCTAATTTTTGCCTTGTCGCAGTTTGGGTAATTTTCAGATCCCCAACATAACAACGTTCTCCATGAAGAAGTGTTATTCAGAAGGCAGTGTCATTTGGAGAAGAATATAGATACTTCATAGCTGTACTCACCGTTGCAGCCTCCAGACTCTGAGCGAACGGTACCCGCCGGACAATTGTCTACACACTGGTAACTTCCAAGGGTGTTCTTACACTGCTGCTGGGGCTGGCAAATTCCTCTTAGGCACTCATTAATATCTGTGGGTAAAAACAAAAAGTCACCAACATACATTCTCAAACACACAAATATTAAGTTATGAATCATATCAATTTATCACATTACAGAGCAACTCTAACTAGATTTATTTTTCATAGTTTTGGATAGAGTGGGGAAGGTTTAGAACTTCTAATTGTGTCCCTGTGAAGGAAATTTTCCCTCACTTCCAGTTCTGGCTGAAACCTGACATCCTAAACAGGAAGTGAGGGAAATCTCCATCTGAGATCTACCTGCTTCGCGGACGTCAGTTGGACCAGAGATCCGGCCGTTGCAGATCCTGTGTGCGGAGACACATCGGTGGGAGTCCCGGACTGGGATCGAGTCCGGAGGGGTGAGAGAGCACCTGCTCACAGCTATAACCGAGTACTTTGTTAGGCCTTTTGACTGCCTTGGCCCATCGTGTTATACTTGCTTTCCTGACAGGAGACTAGTTGCAGAACTGAGTTATATAGTCTCCGGGGAGTTGCTTCTATTGCCATAGACCACTGTTAGATTACAAATCATTGTTCCTGTATGTGCACCACCGATCATCTTGCATGCGAAGATTCCTCACTTAAAGACTGAACTTTAACTGAGTCAGGCCTGACTGGGGGGTTTATAGCATTGTTGAGCGCTATATTGCTTAAGAGGGAAAATAGCTATATACATCAGTGTGTGAAAGAACTATATGTGCACTATAGTTGACTAGTGTTATTATTACTGCAGGGCTCTGCATGTATGTGTTACATGGTACTGACCGTTACCCTTTCTATATGAGTAAACCTATTACAGTTAATCATTCTGGTATTGGCGTCCATTACTATATTTCACAACTGTCTGGGTTATTGTTGGATTGTTCAGGAACTGGTATAGAAGCCATACATATAGATACCACCCCTAGACTAACTGTGCCAGAGAAGGGTCGAGTAGATTGCCGGGGGTTGGCTGTGCTGTGTACAGGGCCCGAAACAAAACCAGCGGCTCTCTTAGTTTGGGGGTATCGCTACACTAACTTTGTGAAAACAGCATTTAGGTTTACATCAGCTTCAAATAAAATAAAATACTATTTGATCCCGCTCTGCAACTGAGATGTGCATATTTCTGATCTTAGGAATCACAGAAATTTTGATTTGTATAGACTGGAATTTTTCCTGAATGGATAATAAGTTTTAAGTACTGGACTGTAACCTATTATTGACAGCTTCAGCAATAGCAAAGTGAAGTACATCTCAAAGGGGTTTAATTAGCTTAGTGTTAAGCCTATTACACATTACAAGTTTTTTTTTGTTCAATCCACGAGAAAAACTGACAGCTTTGGTCAGAGCCGCTGTAATAACTATCTGATGTTAGTACAGCGATCTCCCCCATTGTTCTATTATGTTCTGATAGGGGGGTGGCCCCCCCAGCCAGAACACTATGGTCATTGCTCTTAGCCACTGGTTGAGAGCTCTGACCGGGAGTCAATCGGCTCTTGAATATGCCCTAGACACTTTTATAAACACTTGCTGCTACAAAGATTCTTAGAAATACACAGTATATGTACAGTTACGGAGTTCCCAGATGTGTATAGGTTTATCATTTATTTTATTTTAAGTTCTTCGCTGTGTTTTATTCTTTGTATATTTATATTGATGTTTAAATAGTATGTAGCAGTCACATGTACAACGTTATTTTTTCTTCTAATAAAATTCCTTCTGTTAAAAAAAAAAATAGTATGTAGCACCGTGGCCCTGTGAGATACGACATTTCGTTCTACCGTATGTCCTCACGTGTAGTAAAATTACAATATAGCTTGACTTGACCTTTTTTGGTCATGCCCCTTTGACAGAAGTCGGTCGAACTGTTGGCTTCTGTCGGACCGGCTGTAGTACACACAGGCCGAATATCGGCCGGTTTCTATTGAACCAGCCACTGTCGCCTGAAATTCGGCCTCCGTGTGTACAGGCAGTCCACGAGTTAAGAACACCTGAGTTACGAACGACTCCTACTTACGAATGGCCCTAAATGCCCGCCACTTGTGCTCCATGCTGGTCCTGGATACCTCCGAGTACCTCTGGACACATCTTACACTGCAGTACTAAATATACTGCATGGCCAGAAGAGATTCAGATAACATAACAAGCGCCTGGAACATCCCACATCCATGCACAGGCGGACGTTACACTTACGAATGCAGTGTTGTGACTTACAAACAACTTCGACTTACAAACAAACCTACAGTCCTTATTGTGTTCGTAACTCGGGGGACTGCCTGTACTAGGTTTTAGGGGATTTAATTAATCTTAGGGTTTATAGGGTTAGATTGAGGGTTTACTTTAGGATTAGGGGTTTATTTTAAAATTAAAGGTTTATTTTAAGGATTTCCTAGTTCACTGCCTTCGACAAAGTCAACATGGAGCTTGGTGAAAGTTTTAGGCAAACTTCTTGTATGTTACATGGCATCCTTTGCACCTTTCTTAGGCCTGGTTCACACCTATGCAGGTTGCAGTTTGCATATTCCAGGTGCATTTTGCTTTTTCAATACACATTTTTTTCTCCATTTAAGTTTATGGAACCAGAAACCAGAAAAAAAGTCCCTGGCCCTTTCCATAAAATGCACAGATGTGAACTACATCCATGGAAAACCATGCTAAATGGATGTAGTGTGTTTATGCAAAACTGAAAATGCACTAAAAATTCATAGGTGTGAACCAGGCCCTTAAACTAGCTATACACTGATCAAAATTTGGTGGGTTCAGTAGGGATCAGACAAATTTTGATTATTGTTCGACAGTCTTTGTTTGACGGAACCTGACTGATTGATTTACTTCTGTCAAAAGGTACATGTTATAAAAAAAATTTGGATCAGCAGCCACAGACAATCGGCTACAGATGGGTGTATTCTTTCAGAGGCAGGTGCAGCTGCCAAAATGCAACATCTTGCTGGAGATTCCTCCACCTTGCTTGTGTAAATGAAGGAATCAAGTATTTTTTTTTTGTTAAGCCCACTGGCTGAGCTAAAACAAAAAAAGATCTATGGCTAGCATTAGGTTTGCTGCACTAAATGTTTCACCTTTCGGGACTTGCTTGCAAAATTGCTATGCATTTGGAAGAATGCTGGTGGTGAATGGTGGTTATTACAATGTTGGGATTAATAATGTGACTAATGAAAAGGTAGACTGTAACTATCTAAGCGCTCATTTTAAAAGATTTGGCCCATTCAGCATCTACGGAATAGAAGCAGTTAAGCAGCTGCAATTGAGTTTGCTAAAATTCTTGCAGTCTCAACATTTTACCTGAAAGGTGATTTTCCTTACAAAGAAGTTTCAGTGCAAAAAAATAGTGTAGTGGCAAAAGTTTCAAGGAGAAAAATGCCGTTGACATAATGGGGGGGGGCTAAAACTGGTGCACTCAGAATCTGGTGCAGTGGTGCATGGTAGCCAATCAGCTTCTAACTTCATCTTGTTCAATTAAGCTTTGACATTAAAACCTGGAAGCTGGTTGATTTCTATGTAGAGCTGCACCCGATTTTGCACTCTCCAACCCCCCATAAAGGCAGCAACTTTAGCTTACAAAATAAACAGTGCATGCAATGAAGATCACTAACCTATACAACGTGTGCCTTTAAGCTCAAATCCTGGATCACATGCACACCTATAAGAGCCAATGGTATTGAGACACCTTTGCTGGCATGGAGAGGACTGGGCACATTCATCGACATCTAGGAGACAAGAACACCAAAGTGAATTATTATGTGGATTATAGAAAATATATACAGAACACACGAAAGGAGACATTTTTTTAACTCAAAAATGTATGTAATCGGAGTTTCAGCCATTCAGCATTTTAATATATATATATATTTTTTTTTTTAACAAAACAGTTAAGATTAACCAGGTAAAAAATGTGACTGGGTTAAAGTGAACCTGTCACAAGCTTGAAAAATTCCTACTGAGCACATGAAGAATAAATGTATAAGATTGTAAGCTCTAATGAGCAGGGCCCTCTGATTCCTCCTGTATTGATTTGTATTGTAACTGTACTGTCTTGCCCCCATGTTGTAAAGCGCTGCGTAAACTGTTGGCGCTATATAAATCCTGAATGATGATAATAATAATAATAAGAAGAGGTAACCTTCAATATAGGCCTCCATGTAGAACCCATCTGTATTTCCAAAGATTTCGGCAGGTAAAGTTATAGGTAAATGTGGACTTTTCTTTTAGGACGTCTAGCTTGGCCTTGCTTCCCCTATCTCCACCTATCGATTTACATTAAAAGACCAATATGGAGGGGGTTAGGAGGTTGGAGGGGATGGGGCCAAACTTGACTTTTAAAGGAAAAGTTTCAGCTGCCTATGTACTCTGGGTCTCTACTGTTCTATTTTAGGGACGAGTTTGTGTTTGTCTGAACCTCTGAATCCAGAAGTCAGCTGTCATTCATGGGCCAATGAACTGCTTGGGGACGGGGATTCCATGACCTGCAGCTGATGTACAATGAAGGTGCTGGGATGCTCATGACATCATTGGCCTAATATTGTCAACCAGTTGAGCCTGATCAAAACTTCTGCAGGAATCTTTAATGGGAGGAGGCCCTGTGAAAGACCTGCTTGCTTGAGGAATTTCATTTCTCCACTGGATCAAAATTGCCAAGAGGACACAAGGCTAGACAAAAGTATAAGCTAAATTGGTCAAGTGGTGAATGGAGGTTTACTCTACCCTGCTAAAAAGAAAGGCATATCTTGAGGCACTCCTTTTAGACCCCTTTTACACTGGGGCGCTTTAGCGCTAAAAATAGGGCCTGCAAAGCGCCCTGAATAGTGGCTCCATTCACTTCAGTGTGAAAGCCAGAGGGCTTTCACACTGGAGCAGTGCGCTGGCAGGGCATCAAAAAAAGTCCTGCCAGCAGCTTCTTTGGAGTGCATTAGGAGCGGTGAACTCACCTCTCCTAAAGCGCCCCTGCCCATTGAAATCAATGGGCATCGCCGCTGTAGCGACACTTTGCAGGCGGTTTTAACCCTTTTTCGGCCGCTAGCAGGGGTTAAAAGCGCCCCGCTAGCGGCTGAAAAGCGCCGCAAAAACGATGGTAAAGTGCCGCTAAAAATAGCAGCGTTTTACTGCCGACGCCCGGGGCGGCTCAGTGTGGAAGGGCTCTTAAGTTCAACAAACTATGGGACCCTTGGTTGCAGGTTCCAGGTCTAGCCCCATTGACCTTAGCGTCCTTGTAGATACTACAATGTTAACCGAATTGATGGTTAAAATTTTAATTTAACATGGTCTGCGATGCTGTAGTGGTGGATATGGGTGGCAGGGTTTTTTTAGAGAAATATGTTTATATTTAGATACGGGCTTAGCAGTAGTATGGCTCCCACGTTTACCATCCTTTTTGATGTATAATGGGCATATATCTGATGCTCCTCAGAGTGTCAATGAATATCATGAGTAAGGATACTCTCTTTTACTGATTCATGACTTTATTGTTAATTATGTGCCTTTGTACAGATACTGATTCTCAATTTGTCTTTACTGTGGAAATGTATGACTTCCATTGTACACCATGATGAGGCATATATTATTTTAGATGGTTTTGTGTTCTCTTTTTATTTTATTGCTTGTAAAACGATAAAAGTTTCAATAAAAAGTTATTTTGAAAAAAAAAAAAAAAAGGTCAGCCTGCTAACCCTGCAGCCACTAAGAACAACATAATCATAGTAGAGGCAGACACAGACATCTTTTCATTACCTTCACAGGCCGTTCCCTCTGCGTTGGGTCGGAACCCAGGTCCGCAGCGCAGATGGCATCTGTATGTTCCGGGCATGTTGATACATTCTTGTCCCGATGGACACTGATGGGCGCCCATTTTACATTCATCAAGGTCTGTAGTAAATGGTTGGAAAGAAGGGGTTGATTGTGAGTCTTCATTTTGCTATGAAAGTATTATCACCACACTTAAAACTGAATCCCAGGAATACACAAAGTAGAAATGCGTATACTGTATGTGACGTGTTTTACCTGCAAAAGGATTTGTAATTCTGTTCAGCAAGTGTTGTGCTTCAGTTTCTTGACCTCAACTATAACAGCAGCATCACTTGGTCAAGAACACCTCCCAAGAATTCTGACTAGACAACAAAGGAGCAGCAGCACCAATATGTCATTACTCTGCGTACTTCTCCTGCAGCCACTAGTGCTAGGCTTCCTTCTACCAGGCTGAGAGCTGCTGTGCAGGGGGTTACAGGAGGTTGATATTGACATAGCTCCCAACTGTCCCTGATTTTGAGGGACTGTCCCTGATTTGGAACAAAGTCTCCCTGTCCATCTTTCCTCCTCATTTGTCCCTCATGTTGTGGAATTCCAGGCTGCTGTTTACAGAGCACACAGCCTATAATTCCTGTGCTATCTAAGCACACATCAGATTTCATCTTTTTGCAATAATGCTATCTTTAGCCTAAGTTTGCTAAAATCCACTCACCGTTCATTCCATCATTCATCCAAGAAAGGCAGCACCACAAAAGCTTATCTTCTCATCAGGCCATTCCAGCAAAGACTGACTAGCCGACGCCTAATCATAGGCTTTTATTAAACTCAAAAGATCTCACACAGGAGGTGATTGGCTGCAGCAACCAATCCCCTCCCCCATGGGCAGGAACCTCACAGGATGTTCCTTCCTCACAGGAAAATGACAATACCTGGACATTCCTTCCAACAGGAGATGTCATACATGAATACAATAACGTAGGATGGCTAAAGTTACCGTTGATAGGAATTCTTATACTGCGCTATTCCATAGAATAACGCATATTAAGATTATACTATTATTGAATGGGGGAGGGAGGCTATCTGCAGATGCGCACTACGAATTCCAACCAATGTTGATCAGACACAGCAGAGACAAGAGTACGCATCTGCTCATAACCAATGATGTTGTTGCAGAGCGAGCATATCCCCTCCTTAACGATCGTCCATGCTAATGCACAGAGGGCCCCCGTTGGCGGACATATCCGCACCCTGCAAACATCACACTCCAACCTCAAAACGTTTTCCTATATCAGATGGGATTCAACCAGCCTCAGACTACTCCAATCAGCTCTTTTAGAGCGGGTTGCGGAAGTACGAACACTGGGTGACACTATGACAATACATATTAAATACATCTCCATAAAAATCTCCACAACACTCATTTTAGTCTGAACCATATATTGTACAAAAAAATTTACTTTTTATCTTTCAAAAAGTGTTTCCCATGCAGTGCTAAACCTTTCATCCAATTTCTAAATTGTTGCATTTGTAAATGTCAAAAGCCAGTATAAAGGAATAGTAGTGGTAAAAAAAAAACACTTGTGGGTTTAACTAATCATATTTTGGTATAATTCTCTTTTAAGGGGGTGTGGCAGGGGGTGTTTCCTATGCCTACATACTTTTGTTAATAGGTGCCCCTCATGCCCATCTTAAAAAGTTGGTAGGTATGTATAGAAACAAAGTCAGTTATGCTAGATTTATTTAAAAAGAAATGAATGAATGAATAACAGCATTGATTGGGGTTATTATGTGTGTCTGGAGCCAAGGAGAACAGTGTAGATACAGCATTGATCACAGTGCTTACCTCTGCAGTTGCGGTTATCCATTGCCAAGGTATACCCTGCTGGGCAGGAACAGGAGTAACTGCCCAGGTTGTTATAACAGGTGTGGGAACATGGCCTGTGGATCTCGCACTCATCCACATCTAGGAGAGATACACACATGGAGGTTAGGATGTACCAACTTTATCCCTACATTCTGTGTCTACCCACACCAGCAGTCTCCAGAAATGCTGATGTAGACACATTACTGACTCTTATACACTCACCTGTACAGTACGAGTCTGCAGACTGTATGAAGCCCAGGGGACACGCTCCTCCATTCAAGCCTGGTGACAGAAAACACTTAAATGTATAACTGTGAATTCCGGTCAGTATAAAAAATGGCCACAAATGAGGAGAATTTCAAGTAATGCCTTGTACACACGACCGGATTTTCCGATGGAAAAAGTCAGACGGACTCTTTTCATCGGATATTCCGACCGTGTGTATGCCCCATCGGACTTTTTCCTTCGGAAATTCCGATGGACTTAGATAGAGAACATGTTCTCTTTTTCCGACGGACAAAAATTTCTATCGCAAAATCCGTTCGTCTGGATGCAATTCCGACGGACTAAAAACCACGCATGCTCAGAATCAACTCGACGCATGCTCGGAAGCATTGAACTTAATTTTTCTCGGCTCGTCGTAGTGTTGTATGTCACCGTTTTTGACGGTCGGATTTTAGTGTGACCATGTGTATGCAAGACAGCTTGAGTGGAATTCCGTCAGACAAACCATCAGACTTTATTCCGACGGACAATCCGGTTGTGTGTACAGGGCATTAGGCGAACATTACTTTTTTCCTAATTGTGATCTGCAGCTGTACCCACAATGAATGTTACAGAATTACTTTTCAGCAGATCCTAGCAAGCATCTAAGGAAGGGGAACATTTGTTGCTGAAGGGACTGCATTATCTAGAATGGCTAATGTGCTACCTAAGGCATGTTTTGTTTCCTGGTAGAGCCCTACAACGCTATGGAATAAATAAGCTTCTAGTAGACCGTGAATCCAAAAAACAGACAAAGGTTTTGCAGGCCTATTGAATCGTGATAAAGAGAAGAGGAGGAGAAACGGGTCCTATTAAGTCAAATCCACAGTGGGATAAATTATACCCTAGTAGCACTTATTATATGGTACTGTTACCGTAACCAAACCAAACAGAGCATACAGAATGAGACCCAGGTATGGCTACCTGGGTCAAAAAGCGGCTACTTCGGTAACAGGGGGTCTTAATCAGGGTTTTAATTCTAAAAGTGCTAAATTTATTGGTTTCACAATTAGCGCAAATTATGATAATTCATGATGCGACTATAAATACTAAGACAACTTCATTCACAATACTATGGGAGTTTTCCTGGAAGAAACAAACTCTCAAAGATGGTGCTATAAAAACAGAGAAAAAACAGAACACACACAGAACACACACAGAACACACACAGAACAATACCAACACACAATCAAAAACAAAGTCCGGACACCAGCTAACATTCACAGAGGAACTGTAGTGCGATAATAATCACATTAATTCAAAAATATATGAACAAGTAATATAAAAGATCTTTCGTTCAATAAAAATACATTCAACAGTTTCCCTGTGGATGACCCCCGGGGGATCCAGGTCATTTCACGATCTCCCCAAAACTAAGTACCTTCTAAATATTTGCTGTATAACCTAAATTGAAAGTGATAATTATATAGCTGACATGGCCAGTGGTCTAGTCCTGTCACTAATTAATTGGAGCATTGTATTTTTGGATATCAGTCTATGGAATTTGTTTGGTAACCAGGATTCCTTAAAAACGTTGCTCCCTTAAACAGAGCACAATCCCACTTGTATTAACAGGAGCATTCAGCATATGTTTCAATATAATATCCAGATGACTGATGGTGTCCACAGCAAAATCCTGAATAATTTGCTTAGGCTTTACAAAGGATATGTATAGCAAAATTTGGTTCCCACAAGCGGGACATGGATTAATAACAGGTAATTGCTGAAAGCACAGCCAGGTCTATCATCAACAGAGTAATTAAAACTTGGCTCCTAAGTGGATAGACAAAATACACTGCACTGTAAAGATCAGGATATTGCACATTTCACGTTTTCAGCAATCAAGGTCAATTATTTCAGGGAGAATCGCATCCATACATTACCACCCGATAGAGTCCATTGATTGTCCAATGAACTCTATCGGGTGGTAATGTATGGACGCGATTCTCCCTGAAATAATTGACCTGGATTGCTGAAAACGTATTAGTATTTATAGTCGCATCATGAATTTTTCATATTTTGCGCTAATTGTGAAACCAATAAATTTTACACTTTTAGAATTAAAACCCTGATTAATTTAAGACCCTCTGTTACCGAAGTACTTGCTATTTGACACAGGAAGCCTTAACTGGGTCTCATTCTGTATGCTCTATTGAATTGTGAGTTTTACGTTGAGCATCCCATTTATAGGACTAGCTCAGGACAGAACATAGAACGTATACAGTATGTTTTCTTGGGCCTAAATCACTAAAGAATACAATACGAAATAGGAGGGAACCTCTCAACCCAAAACATACATCGACCCTAAACATACAGCCAGAGCTACAATGGAATGGTTTAGATCAAAGCATATTCATGTGTTAGAATGGCCCAGTCAAAATCCAGACCTAAATCCAAATGAGAATCTGTGGCAAGACTTGAAAATTACTGTTCACAGACGCTCTCCATCCAATCTGACAGAGCTTGAGCTATTTTGCAAAGAATGGGCAAAAATGTCACTCTCTAGATGTGCAAAGCTGGTAGAGACATCCCCCAAAAGACTTGCAGCTGTAATTGCAGAGAAAGGTGGTTCTACAAAGTATTGACTCAGGGGGGATGAATACAAATGCACGCCACACTTTTCACATATTTATTTGTAAACAAAATGGAAAACCATTTATCATTTTCCTTTCCACTTCACAATTATGTATCACTTTGTGTTGGCCTATCACATAAAATCCCAATAAAATACATTTACGTCTTTGGTTGTAACGTGACAAAATGTGGAAAATTTTAGGGAGGGTATATATACTTTTTCAAGGCACTGTCAGTTGTACTTGTTTATTTACAGCCATCTTTCCCCTACATCCATTCAAAGTGCAGAATTTACACAGGATCTCTCAGCTCTGAAAAGCAGGAGGTGGAGGGCTGAGGTTACATCAGTGAGGAGAGCTGATTGGAGGGAAGGGACACACCACACACTTCATACAGCACACAGGAACAGAGCTGAGGCTGTCAATCAGCTGGAGCTCCCTCCCCTGCCACCATTTTTCTCTTGGTTTCAGGAAAACTTTTTTCATGCTGATAGCAGAGGAAGGAGACAGCAGACAGAAATAACACTTAAGCCTCGTACACACTACTACTATTTTTTTTTTTTGTTCAACCCAGCGGGCTGAACAAAAAAAAAAAATGACAGTTTAGGTCGAAGTCGCTGTACTAATGCTGATCGGGTGCCAATTGGCAGATCTTTTTTAGTCATGCCTCTTCGACAGAAGTCAGGCCAAACGGCTGCAGTACACGGGGGCTGAATGTCGGCCGGTTTCTATTGAACTGGCTGATGCCATCTGACATTCGGCCCATGTGTGTACTAGGTTTTAGTGCTCTGGATTGGGACAAGTACACACTATAGAGGAAATATGCTTTGTTCATATCTTAGGTTTACAACCACTTTAAGTGTTAGGGATGATTGGCAGTTTAAATTGCTAGCGTATTGATGAAGTGTCAAGAATAAATGATAGCTGGGAGAGCCACAGGGATTCGCAGAGAAATAATAGGATTTTTTACTCACCGTAAAATCCTTTTCTCTGAGTTCATGGAGGGACACAGCTTCCTATTGACAAGTGGGCATTATTCTTCATTTAGGAGTGACTAGGCAGAAAACTTGTAGAAAGTGTTAACACACCACACCCTCTACAGCACTGCCCAGGGGGCGGACCCTCTGGGTATAATCCCTCTCTCTGCACCTAGCAGATCAGTTGGTCAAAAAGCAGTACAAACTTAAAACGAGGGGTGAGTGCTGTGTCAGTCCATGAACTCAGAGACTACGACGAGCCGAGAAAAATGAAGTTCAATGCGTCTACTTGATTTTGAGCATGCGTGGTTTTTAGTCTGTCGCAATTGCATCCAGACGAACGACTTTCCGATAGAAAGTTTTGTCCATCGGAAAAAGTTCTCTAAAGCCCTGTACACACGATCGGATATCCTATGGATTCTAATCTGATGGTTTTTTCCATCGGAAATCCGATGAAACTGTCTTCCATCAGTCTTGCCCACACACCATCAGTCAAAAAACCGACCGTTTCAAACGCGGTGACGTAAAACACTCCGATGAGCCGAGAAAAATGAAGTTTAATGCTTCTGAGCATGCGTCGACTTGATTCTGAGCATGCGTGGGTTTTTTACTGATGGAGTTCCCCACAGACGATCGTAATTTGCTAGCGGTTTTTTAATCATCGGATAAATTTAAAACATGTTCTATTTTTAAACACCGATGGAAAAAAGACCGATGGGGCCCATACACCATCGGTTTGTCCGATGAAAACAGTCCAACCAACCTATCGTGTGTACACTGTATATGGCTTAAGTCCGTCGGAATTTCCGAAGGAAAAAGTCAGATGGGGCATACATACGGATGGAATATCCGATGAAAAGAGCCTGTCTGACTTTTCCTTTTGGAAAATCCGGTCGTGTGTACTAGTAAATCTTATGTACTAGGTGGAGCTCGTCCTGCTGGTAAAACTCGAACATTTTCATGATTTACAAAAACAAAAATTAAACAGCTTATAGTAAAAAAGAACTGCTGTGATACCTGCTTGGAGGGAGGCCGTCAGCTGGAAGTGAAGCTCCTCTGATTCAGGAATGTACGAGGATCGGATGGCACTAATGTGCACTCGTTGTGTAGGCTTGGGTTGACGTCCTAGCGTAGAGTTGTACTCCACAGTGTGGTTACAGCGCAATGTTAGGTAACTTGCACCAGTGGTGAAAGTTGGAGATGACCAAGCATTTATCTGTCCTCCTCCAGTCTGTACGTACGTCTCGCTGAACTCCTGAACATGATAAATTCACATGAAAGAGATTAGAGGCAAAAGTGTAGCCACCTTGTGTACTTTTCTACACATGGAGATATAAAATAGGCACTGGCTGTGCAGTATAAAAGCAGACCACATATCATTAGATTACATCTTCAAGGGAAAACAAGTAATAATGTGATTATGAGGTCGCCTTCGTATTTTTCTGGGAAGTAAATTCTCTACCAGAGCTGCTTGACAAATTGAGCATTTCTGAAGCCTGTGGTTTGTAAACCCCCTGAAATATGTCTGAACTTTGCAGGTGACTTGTCGTTCTGGTTCCCCTATCTGTATAGTTCCAAGCTCAACTGCGCAGGCGCAGCCGAACAGCTGTTGAAGCTCGGAGATTTCCGTCGGCTTGGCTTGCGCCTGCGCAGTAAAGAGGGAACCAGAGCGATAGGAGGAACCATAGGCTCGGCAACTGTGGACGCGCTCGCCCCCGATGCTTCATTACACACGCCGCTTTCCTCTTCATACAGCAAGGGGCGGCTCAGATGTCATATTGTGCAGTGCGATTTGTTTGTTTATACACACCGCTCTATACAGCCCCTTGCTGGATAGAGCGTCGTGGATAAACAAACAAATCGCACTGCTCATTATCACATCTGAGCCGCCCCTTGCTGTATGAAGAGGAAAGCGGCGTGTGTAATGAAGCATCGGGAGCGAGCGCGTCCTATCGATATGCTTCCCCCCCTTGACTGCGCAGGCGCTGCCGAACAGCTGTTTAAGCTCAGAGATTTCCGTCGCCTCGGATTGCGCCTGCGCAGTCAAGCTTGGAACCATACCGTTAGGCGGAACAAGCTTGGCAGGTCACAGGCTGTTGAAACTTTTTCCCCCCACCCATGTAGTTGCAGTGCATACAACAAACATTGCTAAGTTGCAGACAGGAATTATTTCAAATTACCCCTTCTCTGTACCTTATCACTTAAAGCAATTTAAACCTTCAATTTGTTTATTAATAACAAACATCTCATACAGTGAGGGGAAAAAAGTATTTGATTCCCTGCTGATTTTGTATGTTTGCCCACTGACAAAGAAATGATCAGTCTATAATTTTAATGGTAGATTTATTTTAACAGTGAGAGACAGAATAACAACAAAAATATCCAGAAAAAACACATTTGAAAAAAGTTATAAATTGATTTGTATTTTAATGAGTAAAATAAGTATTTGATGCCCTATCAATCAGTAAGATTTTTGGCTCCCAGATGTCTTCTATACAGGTAAAGAGCTAAGATTAGGAGCACTCTTTTAAAGGGAGAGCTCCTAATCTCAGCTTCTTACCTGTATAAAAGACATCTGTCTACAGAAGCAATCAATCAAATTCCCATCTCTTTACCATGGCCAAGACCAAAGAGCTCTCCAAGGATGTCAGGGACCTACACAAGGCTGTAATTGGCTACAAGACTATTTCCAAGCAGCTTGGTGAGAGGGTGACAACAGTTGGTGCGATTATTTGCAAATGGAAGAAACACAAAATAACTGTCATTCTCCCTCGGTCTGGGACTCCATGTAAGATCTCACCTTGTGGAGTTTCAATGATCATGAGAATGGTGAGGAATCAGCCCAGAACTACACGGGAGAGTCTTGTTATGATCTCAAAGCAGCTGGGACCATAGTCACCAAGAAAACAATTGGTAACACACTACGCCACAAAGGGTTTTGCCACCAAGTACTAAGTCATGTTGCGAAGGGGTCAAATACTTATTTCACTCATTAAAATGCAAATCAATTTAGAACTTTTTTGAAATGTGTTTTTCTGTTGTTCTATTCTGTCTCTCACTGTTAAAATAAACCTACCATTAAAATTATAGACTGATCATTTATTTTGCCTCGTACACACGGCCGGTTCTCCCGTTGGAAAAACTCAGATGAGAGCTTTTGGCCGGGAATCCCGACCGTGTGTTTGCTCCCTCTAAGTTTTTTCGACGGAAAAACTGCCAAAAACATCCGGCAAAAAAAAAAAAACTGCCTCTCTTTTTTCCCGTCGGGATTCCCGACTGACCTTTTCCCGTCGGAAAACCCGACCGTGTGTACGAGGCATAAGTCAGTGGGCAAACGTACAAAATCAGCAGGGGATCAAATACTTTGATCCCTCGCTGTACTTACCTGCTCTGTGAAATGGTTGTGCAGAAAGCAGCCCCGTTCCTCCTCTTCTCGGGTCCCCTACTGTTGCTCCTGGCTCCTCCCCCCACCAAGTGGCCCTATAGCAAGCCGCTTCTCGGCTCTGTGTGTCTATAGACGAGCTCACAGTGTGCAGTGAAATCAGCAAGCAATTTCAGTACAGGAGAAGAGCCTGTACAACAGTGCAAGGCTAGAGTTCAGCTTTAATAATGGGATATGTGATAAAAACACTAGCCCTGTCTCACCACTTGCATCTACAGCAGCTCCTTCTTTCTCTAGCATCCATGCACAGTGAGCTATGTGGTCAGTATGTGTTTATACTTTGGATGCAGCTGGGCGTATAACTCATACCTGCACAATGACATCAGAAGACACCACGTCTGGTACAAATCCATTAATCACGATGTCAAACAAGAGGGTACCGTCAGCATCCAGGCCTCGAGCGATATGTGTGATACGCAGCTGTTGACCTGAAAAGCAAACACATCTTAGAAAATGAGGGAAATATTTGCTGTCTATAGGGCTAAGTAATTACGCTAAGTACTGTTAGTATGTTTATGCTTTGTGTCTGGTATAGATGCAATTATTATTCAGTTATTTATGATGCCTCCATCTCTCCAGCTTGTGCAAAGTGAAGCAGCCACTCAAGCCTCGTACACACGATCGGATATCCTATGGATTCTAATCTGATGGTTTTTTCCATCGGAAATCCGATGAAGCTGACTTCCATCAGTCTTGCCTACACACCATCAGTCAAAAAACCGACCGTTCCAAACGCCGTGACGTAAAACACTCCGATGAGCCGAGAAAAATTAAGTTTAATGCTTCTGAGCATGCGTCGACTTGATTCTGAGCATGCGTGGGTTTTTTATCCGATGGACTTGCCCATAGACGATCGGAATTTGCTATCGGTTTTTGATCCATCAGAAAAATTTAAAACATGTTCTATTTTTTAAAACTGATGGAAAAAAGACCGATGGGGCCCATATACGATCGGTTTGTCCGATGAAAATAGTCCATCGGACTCTTTTCATCGGTAAAACCGATCGTGTGTACAGGGCTTCAGAGTTTGCTAAATCAGATCAGAGAATAAATCATTTGGATTGGTTAGTACTAATTGCTGCTCTTTGGTACTTGACAATTTTGGCTCACCTGTTGCAAACTCCACCTGAGACTCTTTGCGGAAGACACCCTTAGTCAGGGAGAAACCATTGGTAGTACCATCATGGGGGAAAGCTCCAGACCAGTAAAGGGGGGCAATCATAGACACCAGCACTCTCATCAAGGGACCTGTCAGGGAAAGCAAGACACACAATGGGCTCAATTCACTAGGCATTAATGCATGTGATATTTACCATAATCTGTATTTTTAGCCATGTGACTGTTGTTTTCATCTATCATTGGTTGTCAACAAGCGTCTTTATGGCAAAAATTATTGCTATAGCTTATTGAATTGACCCTAATATCCACAATTACCACTCCACATGTAGAACTTATATGAAAGCTGAACTGGATGAAATGCACATAAGAGAGAAGATGTTTTACATGTCAAAGGATTTGTATTTTTGTCCATCCAGTTCTTAGATATATACACCACTGCCATACAGCACAGCCCTGAAAGGTAGGGCAGGACATCTGTTTTTTCTCTGCTGCAGTTTAGGAATACTTACAGGTTTGTCCCTCCCCCAGGCTGTGATTGGACAATGAATGAGAAGCAGCAGACTAATATGCCAATCTTCTGGTCACTCTGCTCTCTTTTTGTGCTGCTTCTCCCTCTTCCATGCTGTATAAGGAATGCAAGAGGCTGATTCTAAAGCCTCATACACACGATCAGATTTTCTGTGAACAAAGCGTAGGACTTTTGTTCGAAGGGCGTTCGCCAAGAACTTGTATTGCATACAAACGGCAATGAATTGTCGACCAACAAACACAAAGCTACGTGGTTTTTCAGATCTTTAGCGCCACCCTTTGGGCAACTTCTGCTAATGTTGTGCTATGGTGAGCATTGCTTCTAAGCATGCGTGTTTCTACTTTGGTGTTTTGTCCGACGGACTTGTGTACACACGATCGGATAATCCGACAACACACAATTGTTGGCGGACAATTTTAAAGCATGCTATCCCACATTTGTTGGCGGAAAATCTGACAACAATTGTCCGATGGAGCATATAAACGGTCGGATTTTCTGACAACAGGCTGTCATCACACAATTCCCGATCCGATCATGTGCATGAGGCTTTAGGCTTAATGTACATGGGACGTTTTTACAACCTCTCCTGAACCATTTAACTTGACAGATAGTAACCCACTTTTAAAACGTCCGTGTTGCCGCATTTAGATGCCGCGTTTGCATTTAGAAGCCTTTAAAAAAATATATATATATATTATACGGTGGGGCAAAAAAGTATTTAGTCAGCCACCAATTGTGCAAGTTCTCCCACTTAAAAAGATGAGAGAGGCCTGTAATTGTCATCATAGGTATACCTCAACTATGAGAGACAAAATGTGGAAACAAATCCAGACAATCACATTGTCTGCTTTGGAAAGATTTTTTTTTGCAAATTATGGTGGAAAATAAGTATTTGGTCAATATCAAAAGTTCATCTCAATACTTTGTTATATATCCTTTGTTGGCAATGACAGAGGTCAAACGTTTTCTGTAAGTCTTCACAAGGTTGTCACACACTGTTGCTGGTATGTTGGCCCATTCCTCCATGCAGATCTCCTCTAGAGCAGTGATGTTTTGGGGCTGTCGCTGGGCAACACGGACTTTCAACTCCCTCCAAAGGTTTTCTATGGGGTTGAGATCTGGAGACTGGCTAGGCCACTCCAGGACCTTAAAATGCTTCTAATGAAGCCACTCCTCCGTTGCCCGGGCGGTGTGTTTGGGATCATTGTCATGCTGAAAGACCCAGCCACGTTTCAATGCCCTTGCTGATGGGAGGAGGTTTGCACTCAAAATCTCACGATGCATGGCCCCATTCATTCTTTCATGTACACGGATCAGTCGTCCTGTTCCCTTTGCAGAGAAACAGCCCCAAAGCATGATGTTGCCACCCCCATGCTTCACAGTAGGTATGGTGTTCTTTGGTTGCAACTCAGCATTCTCTCTCCTCCAAACACGACGAGTTGTGTTTCTACCAAACAGTTCTACTTTGGTTTCATCCAAATGCTCTCTAGCAAACCTCAGACGGGCCCGGACATGTTGTACTGGCTTAAGCAGGGGGACACATCTGGCACTGCAGGATCTGAGTCCCTGGCGGCGTAGTGTGTTACTGCTGGTAGCCTTTGTTACGTTGGTCCCAGCTCTCTGCAGGTCATTCACTAGGTCCCCCAGTGTGGTTCTGGGATTTTTGCTCACCGTTCTTGTGATCATTTTGACCCCACAGGGTGAGACCTTGCATGGAGCCCCAGATCAAAGGAGATTATCAGTGGTCTTGTATGTCTTCCATTTTCTAATTATTGCTCCCACAGTTGATTTCTTCACACCAAGCAGGGTTGCCAACTTTCGGTAAATTTACGAACAGTTTGTAAAATCCGTACTTTTTGCATCTGTCCTTGAATGTCTATTGCGGACATGTAGGCTGCATGTCTGTAACTGACATTCATGGACGGATGCAACAATTATGGATTTTACAGACTGTTTGCAAATTTACTAAAAGTTGGCAACCTTGGTTCCAAAGAGTCATGTGATTCCTCTTTTATAGCCACCGTATCTCATATTCCATGCAGTGATTTTGGTGGATTTTCCAATAGTCCAGATGTGACCAGAAAAATTAATTATTTAAAAAAACAACATAATTTGAATGTTCTATGGTTTGGTACTGTCCACTCTTATTGTATTGCCCTACAAACTGATAATAGGCTTGGAATGTTCATGTGACCTTTTGGTGTACAAGTTCTTCCTATTGCATTGTACATACTGGGAGAATTTTAAAGTTGACATTTTAATAACAAAACATTAAAATCCAGCTTATGCTCAAACTGTAGTGTCAGTTGTTGTTTAGTCATTTCTGACTCTTCGTGACCTCATGGACCATAGTGCGCCAGGCTTTTCTGTCCTCCACTGCCTCCTGGAGCTTGCTTAACTTCATGTTCATTGTTTCGATGGTGCCATCTATCCATCTTGTTTTCTGTCATCCTCTTCTCCTTTTTCCTTCCATGTTTCCCAGCATCAGGATCTTTTCCAATGAGTCCTCTTTGCATTAGGTGGCCAAAGTATTTGAGTTTCAGCTTCAGGATCTGTCCTTCCAGTGAATATTCAGGGTTGATTTCCTTCAGGATTACCTGATTTGATCTTCTTGCCGTCCAAGGGACTTTCAAGAGTCTTCTCCAACACCATAGTTCAAAAGCATAAATTCTTCGGCATTCAGTCTTCCTTATGGTCCAACTTTCACACATAGCTTTGACTATACGGCACTTTGTCGGTAGGGTGATGTCTCTGCTTTTTATGATGTTGTCTAGGTTTGCCATTGCTTTCCTCCCAAGAAGCAAGCGTCTCTTAATTTCATGGCTAAAGTCCCCATCTGATGTGATCTTGGAGTCTAGGAAGATAAAATCTGTCACTGTTTTAATTTCGTCTCCTTCTATTTTCCAAGGAGTGATGGGACCGGTTAACATGATCTTAGTTTTCTTAATGTTCAATTTCAGGCCAGCTTTTGCGCTCTTCTCTTTCCCCTTCATTAAGAGATTCTTTAGTTCTTCTTTACTTTCTGCCATTAGTGTGGTATTGTCTACATATTATTATTATTATTATACAGGATTTATATAGCGCCAATAGTTTGCGCAGCGCTTAACAAAATGAAGGCAGACATTACAGTTACATTACTATTTGGTACAAGAGGAATCAGAGGGCCCTGCTAGTTAGAGCTTACAATCTGAGAGGGAGGGCCAATTGATACCAAAGGAAAAAAGAAAGCTGTGGGGGATGACCTGATGGAGAAAGTAAAACACTGTATTAGTTAGAAGCAGGATAAGCTTCTTTAAAGAGAAGGGTTTTCAGGGACCGTCTAAAGATGGATAGATTAGGAGATAGTCAGACAGATTAGGGTACAGAGTTCCAAAGAATGGGAGAAGCTCTCGAGAAATCCTGGAGGCAAGTATGGGAGGAGGTGACATGGAAGCTAGAGAGCAGGAGGTCTTGGGAGCGTCTTGGTTGGTATTTTGAGAGTAGATGAGTGATGTAGCTGGGGGCAGAGTTGTGGATGGCTTTGTAAATTATTGTTAGTACTTTGAATTTTATTCATTGAGTGAGTGGAAGCCAGTGGAGGGATTGGCAGGGAGGGGTGGAGGACACTGAACGGTTGGTAAGGTGGATGAGTCTTGCAGCAGCATTCATTATGGACTGAAGGGGGATTGTGTATGTAAAGGTAATCCAATGAGGAGGGAGTTGCAGTAGTCGAGACGAGAGATAACCAGGGGGTGAATTAGAAGCTTAGTGGTGTCATAGTTAAAAAGGGGCATATTCCAGAGATGTTGCAGAGGCTAAGGCGGCATGATTTGGACAGGGATTGAATATGGGCCTGAAAGGACAGTTCAGAGTCTAAGGTTACCCCTAGCACCCTGGCATGTGGGGACGGACTGATAGTTGTGCCATTGATCTTGACAGAGAAGTCAGGGGAAGGGGCACGTGGGGGAGGAAATATTATGAGCTTTTTTTTTACATAGATTCAGTTTGAGGAAGTGGTGTGACATACAGGCTAATATGTCTTTTAGTAAATCAGTGATGTGTGAGGAGACTGATGGGGTGAGCTGAGGGGTAGAGAGATAGATTTGGGTGTCATCGGCATATAAATGGTAGCGGAAGCCATGGGAGGCTATCAGCTGACCCAGGGAGGACGTGTAGATCGAGAATAGTAGAGGTCCAAGGACAGAACCTTCGGGGACCCCAACGGTAAGAGGAGTTGGAGGGGAGGAAGTGGAGTTGTAAGTGCCACTGAAGGTGCGGTGAGATAGGTAAGATTCAAACCAATGGAGAGCACAGCCATGGAGACCAAGCAAATTGTTGTTGATATTTCTCCCTGTGATCTTAATTCCGTTTTGTGATTCGTCGATCCTGGCATTTCGCCTGATGTACTCTGCATATAAGTTAAATAATTAGGGTGACAATATACATCCTTGCCGCACTCCTTTCTCAATTTTGAACCAGTCAGTTGTTCCATGTCCTGTTCTAACTCTTGTTTATTGACTTGCATACAGATTTTTCAGAAGACAGGTGAGGTGATTTGGTATTCCCATTTCTTTCAGTATTTGCCACATCTTGTTGTGATCCTCACAATCGAAGGTTTTACTGTAGTCAATAAAGCAGAAGTAGACATTCTTCTGGAACTCCCTTGCTTTCTCCAAGATCCAGCGAATGTTGGCAATTTGATCTCTAGTTCCTCTGCCTCTTCGAAATACAGCTTGATTGTTAGCTCCCAGTTCACATGCTGCTGAAGCCTGGCTTGTAGAATTTTCAGCATAACCTTGCTAGCGTGTGAGATGAGTGCGATCGTGCGGTAGTTTGAACATTCTTTGGCGCTGCCTTTCTAGTGTAGTGTAGTAGTGCAGTGTCAGTAGATGCTATATAATTCTCTAATGCCGTGTACACACGGTCCGATTTTCCAATGGGAAAGCCTCCGTCTGAATTTCCGACGGAAAAATAGAGAACCTGCTCTCTATCTAAGTCTGTCGGAAATTCCAACAGAAACAGTCCGATGGAGCATACACACGGTCGGAATATCTGACCAAAAGCTCCCATCTGACTTTTTCTGTTGAAAATTCCGACCGAATAAGTGTAAAATTCCTACTGCAAAAGCTTTTTACACTAAACTGAATGTCAATAGTTACAAGTGCTGTAAAATTTTTGGATTAAATCTATTTGAAATGTTTATGGACTCAAAATTCCTGCCTATGGAAAAGGATAGGGCTAATTTAAAGTGGTTGTATACCCAAAATTTGTACAAGCACCTACAGGTAAGCCTACATTAAGGCTTACCTGTAGGTGCTTGCAATATCTCCGAGACCTACACAGTCTCGGAGATATTTGCAAAAAAGACTGTACCGCTATCTACGGCGCATGCGCGCCGTAGATAACAGCGCAGGCGCACTGAGCGTGGCGGCTCTTGAATGGGAGCCTGCCGGACACTGCCGGAAATTCGCGCATGCGCGGGGATCGTGCCGTTCCCCGCGCATGTGCGGGATTGACGTCATCGCCGCTCCGGCCAATCACAGTGCCGGAGCGGCGATACCCGGAAGTCACTCCGGGTATCATGGATGCGACGGAGGACGTGTCCGAGGACCGCTGCGGGGGCTTCGATCTAAGGTAAGTGATTGATAATGAGCTAGTATGCTAGTCATACTAACTCATTATACCTTTGCCTTGCAGGTTGACAAAAAAAAAAGTTTTGCGGTATACAACCGCTTTAAATATTCCTCCAGTGTTTCATACATTGTTTTACATATAAAAGCGATATAAAATATGTCAGCATTGCTAGTTACTGTATATTGGTGGCTATAAAGGTTAGCTTCAGAGGGGTATTGTGCTCTTCTGATTCCAAAAATGAAGGTATCATGCTTAAACATTTTCTGATTTGTCTTCAGTCTTTTTACTGCAGATGTATGTCAGCTTAGTCAGTCTGAAAGATCTAATGCCTTGTACACACAATCGGATTTTCCGTTGGGATAAACTCCGACGGATTTTTCAGACGGAATTTCGTTCAAGCTGTCTTGCATACACACTGTCACACCAAATTCCGACCTTCAAGAACGCGGTGACGTAAAACACTACGACGAGCCCAGAAAAATTAAGTTCCGAGCATGCGTCGACTTGATTCTGAGCACGCGTGTTTTTTTTCTCCGTCGGAGGTCCATACAGACGAACTGAATTTCCGATAGAAATTTTTTTCACCGCAAAAAAAGAGAACATGTTCTCTTTCTAACTCCGTCGGAATTTCCAACTAAAAAAGTCCGATGGGGCACACACACGGTCGGAATATCCGATGAAAAAAATTCCGTCTGACTTTTTTCATCGGAATTTCCGACCGTGTGTACAAGGCATTAGGGGATCTTTCCACTATACAATCAATACAAAAACAACGTATCTATCCCTCTATCAACTCTTTGAGTGTATTGATCCCATCCATGACCATGTAAAGCAGTTAAAGTGAACTAAGAAACTATATAATTTTTTGCTAATTTAATTATATTTATTTTCACATTTTCTTGAGATAAATAAGAAATATTTATTTAATAAAAAAGCATTTTTACAAGGTGCATTCCTGACATAGAATTCCTAGAGCATTATGGATCTTATAAAGACAGAGTACAGCAGACGCTGTTTTCTTTTAAACATCTTGTCTTATCTGAACTTTGAGCCTAGGTTCACACATATGCGATGCGGGAACTAGCGCGATTACAGTGCCGGTTCCCGCATCGCATCTCTCCCGCAGGCAGTTCACACTGCTCTCTGCGAACCACTGCAGGTGTCAATACAATGTTAATGACACCCCCAGATCGGTTCACAGATTGCAGTGCAAACAGTGGATTCGGACAGGAATCAGTTTGCATGGGTGAGAACACCCATGCGATCCGATTCCAGTGCGGGGGGAAAAAAAGTCCCTGCACCTTTTTTTCTGCCAATCCAATGTTAGTTCAGCGGCAACCGTACAACTGTATGGCTGAACTCGCACTGCACAGATATCGCATGTTATCGGCATCTGCGGTGTGGATGCGAATCACATGCGATGTCTGAGATCGCACAAGTGTAAAACTGGGCTGAGTAAAGTTGGAGGAGTCACTGCTCAGTCTCTCCTGTGCATATCTGAACTTGAGCTATGGAGCTCTGTAGACATCAGGCTTTTAAACAAGAGCTGAGCAGATACGATAAAACTTTAAAAAGGAGCCCAAAGCTTTAGCTCTAGATACTGTAGATATGAAAATACATAATAATCATTTGCAAAAAAAAGCCCTTTGAATTACAAGAACTATCCTTTAAAGACAAGTACATCAATGGTCGTAGTTGTGACATTTGCACACTATGCTGATAAAGCCCTTGGTGAAGTCATCACACAACATGAAATGAGGTCTGCACATACCTATAGAAGGAGGGATGTTTTCAATGGTGCTAGTAATTGTGGTAGTCCCAGAACGGCTATCCTCCGTCATATTGGCACTGAGCGAAGATAGTCCGAAATCCTGATCATTAATAATGCCAATGAGGCTGGCCCGTACACGAGTGGCAACCGCTTGGACAAAGAAATATATTTACAAACTATTAAATGTATGCTAAAGCATGAAGACTTCACAAGTACAAATACTAAAATGTGCATTTACCCTCTACAATCAGATATAAATCTTTATTAATCTGATATTGGACATACACACATCGATTTTTCATTGGCTTGACTACTTAATTCATTCCCAATCTATCAGAAGGATGTAGCAATCATTCGATGCAACATAAACAAAGTTCACCTGTATCAATCACTTCCAGAGTTAAACCTTTTTTTGTAAAAAGTGAACAAAATTTTCAAAATTGATCGACTGCTTTAAACACCAATTGATTTACTAGAATTTTCCAAACATCAAATAATTGCAAATGAAATTCTAGAGAACTGGAACAGTAATTTAACTGATCAGACTGACACCAATGGCCAAGACAAGATCAGATATTTATTGCTGTTTTTATCTTCCTGTACCAGTAACACCCTCTCCCTTCATTTATCATTCTAAAGTCACCAGAAAAAAAAAACTGGTATGAAACTTGTCTTACAGGGTCAAAGACAGCAATGAGACTCTTACAGAAGTATCTCATTTTGCCAAGTCTATACAAAACTTTGCCAAGTCTATCTCAAAGATATAATTTTTCAAGATGGCCATTAGATAAAGACAGAGTGCTAAATACTGGGCGGATGATTGGCCCTTGACTAGAATTGCCCAGTCATGTGAACCCCAAACATAGGCAAAGGTGGTGGTCATCAGTCACATATTTCTTCATATTCAAAAACCTTTGACTATGGAGGACTTACCTCGACATTGGGGTAGCTGACATGGCTCTGCCTCTGTGTCCTTCCCGACACAGGCTCTGCCACCATTTTGGGGAGGAGGAGAGAAGCAGGAACGAGTGCGTTTGCGGCTTCCTTCACCACAGGATGCTGAACACTGTGACCAGCTGCTCCAGCCTGTCCATCCTCCATCCACTAAGGAAGAAGAATGCAAAAGGAATCAATGATAACCATACCAATGTTCCCTGCAGTTAAACAGTTTTAGCATGTAAAAACATTACCTGGGCATGGTGGTAAGTTGCATGCTCTCACATCCACATCTCTGCCCATGCATGGTCTTCCCCCATTTGCGGGAGGGGGGTTGTTACATAACCGGATTCTTTCCTGTACTCCCTGGCCACATGTTCTGGTACATGGACTCCACTCTTGCCACTCTGAGAAGCCACCATTAACTATCAAGACAAATCGAATTAGCACCACATTTTATACTGGCCAGTACAGTACTTGGCATGCTCAAGAAGGCTGCAGCATGAAAAATGCTCAAACACATTTACAAAAAAAATTAAGAAGTGTTTGTTTCCTTTCATTAGAAGATATATTTCTTCACTCAATAAACAACACGTCTATCACCTTGAGAAAAAGGTCCAACATAGCCCCAATACATTGGTGAATATGCTTGTTATTTGCACTTTATTTCATTGCACTTTATGCAATTGAACATCAATACATTTTTGGACTTTTGAGGTTCATTCATCATATGGTATCACTGATAGTTGTGCTCCCCTCAACAGGGTGGTTAGGGTATGGAGCTGTATGGATTGGACTGCAGCAATAAAAACCTAACAGTTTTCCCTTTGTATCCAAAAACTTTTGGGCCGGTTCAACCATAGTGTAAAGAACTTAATATCAGTTTTACTAGATAAATATCAGAGCTTACCAAAAACCCTTAGCTCGACACCACGCCGAGCCATTCCAGCAGAGTTTGTGACTGTACAGAGGTAGTATCCGGAATCCTGCAGGAGAACTTGTGGGATGCTAAGGGATCCATCTTTGAGGAACTCTAGCCTGGAAGAAGTGAAAAGCCACTCAATGAACTTTTTTCTTTTCAATTCAAAAGGAAAACAGGTATACACACTAGAATTAAAACAATACCTAGAAATTTCCACAGAGAGCTGAGTGCCATCTTTCCTCCATGTTGTAGCTGGTTTTGGATGCCCTTCTGCCCAGCAAGGCAAAACCGCAGTTTGGTTAACCGATGTGCTGACTACTGAGGGTCCAGGCATGATTGAAGGTGCAACTATAATACAGGATATCGTGTGGTCACCAGACAACAGGACATAATAAGCGTCACAGGCAGCTAACCAATACTTTCTGTTTACTTACTTTGTATCTCTACAATAAATGTCAGGCTGGTCTGGCCAATTGGATTTGTGGCAATGCAGGTGTATTCCCCGCTATCTGAGGCCTGCAGGCTGTGGATCTGTATATATCGGCCTTTAGACAAAACTTGGACTCTCCTGTCGGTCTGTAAAAAAATGCAAATGAAAAAATAAATAAGAACAACATTTTGTGCTCTATTCATATTATATATTGGGTTAAAGGGTTTCCAGATTCCCTAATTCAACTATGTCACAGAATTATCCTATTTATATTTTAATTTTATAGTTTCATAAATGGATCATCATTACAAAAATATGATAGCTTTGTAGTGTATTTCTGAGGTAGCGCTAGATCTTGCTGGTGGTGGGCAGGCCTGAGGCGGTGCCACTTGTGGAGGGTCCTCGGAGTTAGTCCTTTCAAACGTAGTAAGATTGTGGAGGTTGGTGGGGAGCGCCAGTTGGAAGTCTTTGAAACTCTAGCCACATGGAGAAAGGTAATTATTCATTTATGACATACATTTTTTCAGGAAATTGGTCTTTCCATTCTTCAGGCCTTCGGGATAATTGGATCTATTAATTGTAGGCACTGCAGTCTGTGTCCTAATATGATGGTAACGGTATTCTGGAATGTAAAGAGGAGAGAATCACCCCTACCCCCAACCAGCCTAGGTGAATAAAGAGAGGCACCCGCTTACATGGCTCCACCAAACCACACACCCTGATGCATTTCGCCCTGCCCACCGGAGGCTTAATCATAGGGTTGGATTGGTATTAGGACAAGCCTGCACCTAATGTTCTGGGACACAGGGATATGCTGTTACCTCTACTTTGAGTGGCACTAAAAGCAATCAAACAGGTATTCCAGAGTGTCAGTTGTGGCTACTGTGGCAAATACTCCAGAATAGCTTTATCATATTGGGACACAGACTGCAGTGCCCATGTGCACTACCAATAACTTGAAGAATGGGGGAGCCCTAATCCCCTGACATATGTTGGCTATGTCTTATGTCATAAACCTATATGACATTGTTCTTAAACTGATCTGAGTTTTCAAGATCTTCTATTCATACATGACTCCCTTCACCTACATCCACTGGTACTTTTAGGCAGGTGCTTTGTGTTCAAATGATGAAAACACATTGGTTACTCAGCTGATAGTCCACACGGGATGCCTCAATGAGTTGAGATTGATTACATGGCGTACTATAGGTCATTCAATTGGAGTAGGTAACATGGCATGAACTGCTCAGCTGGATGGGTCACATTACATGCAAATGGCATGAGTCAGGTTGGAGGTGTGATTTAGTTGGGATAAGTCACATGGGATGGCTTACTCAGTTGAGCTCCCATCTGTTGTTTTCTTTCATGTCAATTAGTGTACAGATATTGGAAAGGGGTCCTGACTACTATAAGATCTGTTCAGGTTACTTTAGCAGAAGATCCAGGGATATGTTTATTAACCACTTCCCGCCCAGTCAATAGTGAATTGACGTCCGGGAAGTGGTTGCAATATCGATACTGGACGTCATATGACGTCCTGCAGGATAATGCCTTGCGCGCGCCCGCGGGGGCGCGCAGCGCGGTGATCGGGGACGGCATGTGTCCCTCGGACACAGCGCTTCCCAGATCACGGTAAACAGCCAATTTCATTGGCTGTTTACCATGTGATCGGCTGTGTCAAAGTCACAGCCGATCACCTGTCAAAACAAACTCGGCGGCGCGCTCCGTGCGCGCCGCCACAGGCTTGCAGAGCGGGGATCGGGGAAGGCGAGTGTCCCTTGGACACAGCGCGTCCCCGATCAGAGTAAACAGCCAATGAATTGGCTGTTTACCACGTGACCAGCTGTGTCCAATCACAGCCGGTCACAAATGTAAACAAACTCCACAGGAGTTACTACCTGATCCCTGCTCTCTCCTCACACACCGATCTGTGAGGAGAGAGAAGAGATCAGTAAGTTAGCTCAGTGTAGTTTGTCTACATAAGTTTACAGTGCACAACACGCCCCCCCCATAAAGAGGACCTGTCATACAGCCCAGCACATCAATCAGCCCAGCCAATCAGCCCATCTGTCAATCAGCCCATCTGTCAATCAATCAGCCCATCTGTCAATCAATCAGCCGATCTGTCAATCAATCAGCCGATCTGTCAATCAATCAGCCGATCTGTCAATCAATCAATCAGCCCATCTGTCAATCAATCAGCCCATCTGTCAATCATCTGTCACAGGCCCACCTCCATCGGTACCGCCATTGGCACCGCCACACAGGCTACCAGTACCACCATCGGTACCAGTACCACCACCAGTACTGCCACCAGGCCCAGCATCTATACTGCCACACAGGCCCGCTACCAGTATCACCACTAGTGCCGCCATCGGTACCACCACCAGTACCACCACCCGTACCACCGTCGGTAGTGCCACCACCACCTGTACCACCACCTGTACCGCCATCGGTACCATCACCACCCGTACCGCCATTGGTACCACCACCACCTGTACCGCCATCGGTACCACCACCACCTGTACCGCCATCGGTACCACCACCACCCATACCGCCATCGCTACCACCACCACCCGTACCGCCACCTGTACCGCCATCGGTACCGCCACCACCACCACCCGTACCGCCATCGGTACCACCACCACCTGTACCGCCATTGGTACCACCACCACCCATACCGCCATCGGTACCACCACACAGGCCCACCACTAATACCTCCATCGGTACTACCACACAGACCGCCACCACTACCACCAGCAGTACCATTACACAGGCCCACCAATAAGCACTGCCATAATGTCCCAAAGGGTTTACACACCTGAGGAGGCATATGCCATTCTTGCCATGTCGGATGATGAGAGCAGCGGGGAGCTCCCATTATCCGATTCTGGTTCGGAATACGAGCCAGTGGAGGATAGTGGCTCAGAGTCCGAGTCCCCGGAGGAAACCGTCCCTCCCAAAAGAATGCGATCGGCACCAAGATCAGCACCAAGATCAGGAGAACTGCCCACCACCAGCAGCGCCATACCCCAGGAAGAGGAGCCCAGTACAAGCAATGGAAATGCACGCCCAACCCGAAGAATCCAGCCCCAATCCTACCTTCCCGATGCCCTGGCAAACCCCTTATGGTTGCCTGCCAACTCAGGATCCGCTATCATCCCCCCTTTCACCGCACAGCCAGGTGTGCAGCCCGACACTACAAATTTTTCTAAATTTGATTATTTTTGTTTATTTTTCCCACAAGATTTGCTGCAGAATATAGTGGATCAAACGAATCTGTATGCATCCCAATTTATTGCTGCCAACCCCGATTCTTCCTACGCTTGCATGTTCCAGTGGCGGCATCTAACATTGGAGGAATTTAAATTATTTTTGGGCCTTATGTTCAATATGGGGCTTACAAAAAAGAACGAAGTCCATTCATATTGGTCCAAACGCCCCATCCAACACATGCCCATATATTCCGCTGTCATGTCCAGGAAAAGATACGACATGATTATGCGCTTTCTCCACTTCAATGACAATTCACAGTGCCCTCCCCGAGATCATCCCAACTACGACAAATTGTACAAGATACGCCCCTTAATCAATGCCTTTTCCCAGCGATTTGAAGAAGTTTTCATCCCAGACCAAAAAATTTGTATGGACGAGTCCCTCGTACATTTCACCGGCCGACTGCAGTTCAAGCAGTACATACCAAGCAAGAGAGCCAGGTATGGGTTAAAATTAAATAAATTATGTGATCGAGCCACTGGATACGTCTGCAAATTCAGGATCTACGAAGGCAAAGACTCCCAGCTCCAGCCCCGTGATTGCCCCACATATATTGGAACCAGTGGGAAAATTGTCTGGGAGTTGGCATACCCCCTGTTCGCAAAAGGTTACCATTTATATGTTGATAATTATTATACCAGCCTGCCCCTTTTTCGCCACCTTTACAGTAAACAAACCCCGGCCTGCGGTACCTTAAAAAAAAAACGGAAGGGATTCCCACAAAATTCATTGACAAAAAAATTGCGACCTGGAGAATCGGCATACATTAGGAACGAGGAGGTGTTGGCCATGAAGTGGAGGGACAAGAAAGATGTCCACATCCTCTCTACGATCCACAATGACACCATGGTGGAGATCCCAAGAAGACGCGGCTCCATTGTAAAGCCTGAATGTGTCCACGACTACAATTTGTACATGGGGGGGGTGGATTTAAATGACCAGATGCTACAGCCCTACTTATCAACCAGAAAGTCCCATTATTGGCACAAAAAAGTTGCATTTCACCTGTTTCACATGGCCCTTTTTAATTCGTTTGTCTGCTACCAAAAAGCAACTCAAAATCACCGACTCCACTACCTCCAATATATCGAAGATATCATCGATGCCCTCATTTACCAACAAGATCCCGCCCCAGGAAGCATTCGCTCTGATAGTGTGAGTCGGCTTCACGAGCGACACTATCCCTTTAGCATCCCCCCCACAGAATCTGGAAGAAGACGCCAAAAGAAATGCCGTGTATGCAGCAGAGGAGGAGTAAGAAGAGACACCAGCTATTATTGTCCCGATTGTCCCTCCCAACCTGGCCTGTGCATCGGAAATTGCTTCAAAAATTATCATACATCCATTAGTTCCCCTTATTATTAACAGACTGCCACTTCCCTATTTGCCTGCTACCATGTTACTAACTACCTTCCATGTTAATTAACTGACCCTGGCCTGTTTACCGACGATGCCTCTGCCTGCCGATTTAAACCACGTTTCTGACTTCCACGTGTACCGACCTTGGCCTGTTAATCGACCATGTTTTTGCCTGCCACTTGGACTGATCTTTTGGCCATCTACTTTTAGTACACAGGGGTCTCACATATGTGAGGGGCTTCAGAATAGCGTTCTGAGTAGAGAAAACCAGTTTTTCGTTTTCTGTGCTCCAAGAACAGGGTCTGGTTGCCTGGAGGCTTCAAAGCGATTTGGGTGGGAGAAGCCTCTACCCCTGTCCCCCTGGCCCTAAGCTTGATGGTCCTTCCTGCTGCCTGGACCAATAATTTGGCTGTGCTGACCATATTACTGCCTGTAATGACCCATGACATTATGGACCATGTTTCTTCCTGCTGCTTGGACCAATACTTTGGCTGTGTTGACCATATATCTGCCTGCTGCCTCTACTGACTTTGGACAGCATTTCTGCCGGGACACCTCTGCCTGCTACCTGGACCTGTGCTTTGGCTGTGCTCTGGCTGTGCTGACAGTATCTCTGCCTGTGCGAACTATGGACAGTATTCCTGCCTGCTGCCTGGATGATTGCTTTTGCTGTCGCTGACCTCATCCCTGCCTGCTGCCTGGACCGATGCTCTCCTCTGTGGACCACTGCACTTCTAAAACCACAGGTAATCTTTTGTTATTTGGTATGTACCTGCTATGTGTTAGATATATGAAGGGCCTTCAAAAATGTGATCGGTAGTCAGAAAATGATATGTGCAATTAATGCTGCTAGAATGCCTGGAGGTGCTACTTGGATGTTGGGCCTCTGTATGTGGCCAGGCTGTGTAAAAGTCTCAAACATGTGGTATCGCCATACTCAGGAGGAGTAGCAGAATGCATTTTGGGGTGTAATTTTTGCTATGTACATATTATGTGTTAGAAATATCTTATAAATTGACAACTTTGTGTAAAAAAAATGCATTTTAATTTTTTCTCCACATTTTCCAAAACCTTCTGGAAAAAAATGAACCGTTCAAAAGACTCATAATGCCTCATAGATTATACGTTGGGGTGTGTGCTTTCAAAAATGGGGTCATTTTGTGGAAAATTCTATTGTCCTGGTGCTCCAGGGCCTTCAAAATTGTAATAGGTGGTTGAGAAAGGATATGTGCGATTTATGCTTGTAGAACGCCTGAAAGTGCTACTTCAATGTTGGGCCTCTGTATATGGCCAGGCTGTGTAAAAGTCTCACACATGTGGTATCGCTATACTCAGGAGGAGTAGCAGAATGCATTTTGGGGTGTTATTTTTGCTATGTATATGCTATGCGTTAGAAATATCTTATAAATGGACAACTTTGTGTAAAAAAAATGCATTTTCATTTTTTCTCCACATTTTCCAAAACCTTCTGGAAAAAAATGAACCGTTCAAAAGACTCATAATGCTTCATAGATTATACGTTGGGGTGTGTGCTTTCCAAAATGGGGTCATTTTGTGGAAAATTCCATTGTCCTGGTGCTCCAGGGCCTTCAAAAGTGTAATAGGTGGTTGAGAAAGGATATGTGCGATTTATGCTTGTAGAACGCCTGAAAGTGCTACTTCAATGTTGGGCCTCTGTATGTGGCCAGGCTGTGTAAAAGTCTCACACATGTGGTATCGCTACACTCAGGAGGAGTAGCAGAATGTATTTTGGGGTGTATTTGCAATTATGCATATGCTGTGTGAGAGAAAAAAACTGTTAATATGACCAGTTTGTGTAAAAAAAAAAAAAAATTAAAAAAAAAATTAAATTTTCCCAAGAATTGTGGGAAAAAAATACAACTTCAAAAAACTCACCACGCCTCTTAGTAAATACCTTGGACTGTCTACTTTCCAAAAAGGGGTAATTTTGGGGTATTTGTACTTTCCTCGCTTGTTAGTGTCTCAAGAAATGAGATATCCCTTCAGTACATCAGGCGTGATCAGATGTGATAAATTTTCAGTGATTGCCACCATAGTTTGTAGACTCTATAACTTTCACAAAGACCAAATAATATACACTAATTTGGGTTCATTTTACCAAAGATATGTAGCAGTATACATTTTGGCACAAATTTATGAAGAAAAATTACTTATTTGCAAAATTTTACAATAGAAACTAAAAAAAAGTGTTTTTTTTTTAAAAAAATTGCTGTTTTTTTGCTTATATCGCAAAAAATAAAAAACCCAGTGGCGATTAAATACCACCAAAAGAAAGCTCTATTTGTGAGAAGAAAATGATAAAAATTTTGTTTGGATACAGTGTAGCATGACTAAGTAATTGTCATTCAAAGTGTAAGAGTACTGAAAGCTGAAAATTGGTCTGGGCGGGAAGGTGCATAAGTGCATGGTATTGAAGTGGTTAAACATGGTGGACGAGGCTACTTTACCAGAAAATACATTATGTCCCTATCACTCGAGTGTTATTTCAGGCCCGCAAATGAATTGCTCAAAATGGTTATCCCCCTATTCCCCCACCTTGGAGGAACTGAAAACACAAATAAATCATACTTCATCTAAAGAAAAGCGAATTTACCAACACAGAAACTGCCCAAATAAATGTGAAAAAATTTGGAATACTGTATATACTCGAGTATAAGCTGGCCCGAGTATAAGCCGAGGCACCTAACTCTACCACAAAAAACTGGGAAAACTTATTGACTCGAGTATAAGCCTAGGGTGAGTATGCAACAGCTACTGTAAGCGGAAAAGAGGGTCAACAATGCCCATTTGCAGCTTCACTGTGCCCATTTGCACGCCTCACTGTGCCCATTTGCAGCTTCACTGTGCCCATTGCAGCCTGACCTCACTGTGCCCATTGCAGCCTGATCTCACCGTGACCATTGCAGCCTGGCCTCACCGTGATCATTGCAGCCTGGCCTCACCGTGATCATTGCAGCCTGGCCTCACCGTGACCATTGCAGCCTGGCCTCACCGTGACCATTGCAGAATCACTTTGCCGATTTGTTTCCTGAGTCCGTGACATGCATATTCAGACGGCGGCCGTGCAGTGTTAAAAAGTTGCGCTCCTCCTTGTCCTATTCCGTGATAGGCGGAACACTCAGTTTCCCAGCAGACACTGTGTTCAGTGTTCCGCCTATCACCGACGCCCTCTCGTCCTCTTGTCTATCATGGACTCAGGTACACTGACTCGAGTATAAGCCAAGGGGGTAATTTTCAGCCCAAAAAAAAGGGCTGAAAAACTTGGTTTATACTCCAGTATATACGGTAGTTGGCTTGTTAACCAGGGTTTTGCTCCGACTTCATTAATTCTGAGTAGATTATTGTCTTAAAGAGGGGGAGACTGGCTAGTGTGTCCTATATTGGAGGTTACCTGGGTATTCATGGTGATCAGCCAGTCATTATATAGTTTATAGCTGTATGAAATACTGTATCTGCTTTTAAAAGCTGAATTCATGCTGACTGCATGTGTTAATTCTGACTGTGTTAATACTATGCAGAAGACAAAGCATGGTACATTAAAGCCCACTGACAGCCCAAAGGTTGTTTCTACTTTTGAACAGAGTGGGTAAGGGATAGAACCTCTGTCAAGTTTTAATTGCAGCTTGTGTTGCAATTGGGTGGGTTTCAGATTCCTTCCTTCCTGTGCATTAGCTGGAACAGAATGTAAGTGTATACCAATAGGGAGGTAGAAAGCAATACAAAAATGATATAAGTTTAAAGCCTCCACACTCTATTAAAACAAGTGCTAAAACTGCTCTTTGCATCCCATCTTTAGAGATTCCCTTTACTTCTTGTCTGGTCCACCACATAGGAAGTTATTAGAAAGGCATACCTGAAAGAAAGGGGTTATAACTCCTTCCTTGCTTTATTCAACCTTAAAAAGCATTTGGTTACAACTGGGTTTAAACAGTTTGTACAAGCATTCTTTAACAATTTAGTGATGATTTTACTTGTGCTGCCTTACAATGTCAAATGTGGGCTTCTAAGATGTAATAAGTACCTGAATATGTGTTTCTCCTCTGAACCACTGAATAGCTGGAGCTGGATATCCTTCCACTCTGCATTCCAGAACTATCTGTCCACCAATGGACACAGATACTGAGCGAGGTTCACTGGATCCAATTACACTGGGAGGAACTGGAAAATGCAAAGAATGAGTTAAATTGATACTATTGTTTGATTTTTGTCCATACACCAATATTTATCTGCACAAGTTGGCTGACAGACGTAATACAAGTTTGCCATGGGAAACCGAAGCGCTATATGGAGGCTTGCCAGTAGGGTTGCCACCTCATCCCTTTAAACCTGAACACATATTAATTTACACAGGTTCTGTGGCTGATTAAGGTGGTAATTAAACTCACTTGGTGCCTTATCTGCATTAAATTAGCCTCAGAACCTGTGTAATTCATATGTGTTCGGGTTTAAAAGGAGGAGGTGGCAACCCTACTTGCCAGTCTAGACCTACTGTACGTCACTTTTAGCCTGAGTTGTTATTTAACGAGTAAGATGCAATACATTGACACCATATAATCATTACATGAATATCTGTCATGTGGTCTGCACCTGGCTTTTTCCACCTGGCTAACCAGAGCCCTACCCCCTGACCCCCACGCTATGCTATGGGTGAGTGACCAGTTCTTCATTTGCCTATACAGGCGACCGGGTTACAAACGACTCCTACTTATAAATGGAGGGAGACAACAGGAAGTGAGAGGAAATCTACCCCTAGGAAGGGAAAGTCACTCCTGTAAGAGTTATTATGGGAAAAAGGTGTCTCCACTGAAGCTTTATCACCAATCCCTTTTTCCACAACAACCCAAAATTTTCAAAATCCAGTTATCATTGGGACAGAAAGTGAGGTGAAATCTTCTGAATAGGGACATAGACAGACAGCAAACAAATGTTACAGGGGTGTTAACTCTTCCCTATGCTACCCAAGAAGCTTAAAAATATTTTTTTGGGCTGGAGCTACACTTAAAAAATGTACCTGTTCCGACTTGCATACAAATTCAACTTAAAGGGGTTGTAAACCCTCCTTTTAAAAAAAATAAAAAATAAATAACAAACATGTCATACTTACCTCCACTGTGCAGTTCATTTTGCACAGAGTGGCCCCGAACCTCGACTTCTGGGGTCCTCCGGCGGCACTGGTAGCTCCTCCCTACATCAAGTGTCCACGTTGGAGAAGGCTCTCCCTAGTTCTGCATCTGTTTACATTCACACAGAATGCAGGACTTGGCCCCGCCCCCCGGCGCCGCGTCATTGGATTTGATTGACAACAGCGGGAGTCAATGACTGCGTGGCTATCGATATATCCAATTTAAGAGCCGAGACAACAGACAGAGAGGAAGAGCGCATCTCTGCCGAGGGAACGAACGGGCTCAGGTGAGTAAAACAGGAGGGCTAGGGGGCCGGTCAGTGTCAGAAGTTTTTTCACCTTAATGCATAGGATGCATTAAGGTGAAAAAACACAAGGGTTTACAACCCCTTTAAGAACAAACCTACAGACCATATCTTGTTTGTAACGCGGGGACTGCCTGTATTGATCCATGAACTCCTGAGTAAGAAGATCAAAAAAAATTCTGAGAAACACGTTGAGTGAAATTCTGCCTGACAACCATTTTCACAATCCAGTGAATGAATAAGTGGGTGTATCCCACGTACTGCATGTAACAGGTGATAGGACAATGTTATTTTCGTGGTTCACTACAGCTATTAAATATGTTTTTCCTTCCTTTTTTAAATAAATATGTCTTTAATGGTAAAATATAAAACCAATAAAATGCTGCCTTTAAAGTCCAACCATCTTTCTTTTTTCTTATGTGCACGTAGACATTTTTTCACTTTGTTTGAGATGGTAGTGTCCCTTTAAGGAAATGACAATTGCTTTCCAACTAAGAATTTGATGACCTCTATAGTGCTCTATGTATTAATATAACTGAGTGTCCAGTGTCCACCTTTAATAATGCCTTCTGCTATTCTATTCCACTCCATACCTTTCATTCGCACCCAGGTGGCCCTGGAATCTCTACCCGCTGGGCTGCTAGCGACACACACATAGATTCCACCATCTTCAGCCTGTGACAAAGATGAATACAGTACAAAATCTCAGCAAACAGAATGCAAAACAATGAAAATGATTTTTTTAATAAGAGAAATAGAAACAGTCACTAACCCCTAGCAACAAATTACAATGTACAGTATCTCTCTTATTATCATTGAAGCCTAATGGTTACTGTACTCAACATATCATCATTGTTCTTTGTGGTCCCCCAAAGCAAAGTTTGTTGTAGATTTTTTTTTTTGTTCAGCCAAAAGATTTCTCCATCTACACAAATAAGGTGGGACATTGTATTGTGACAGCGGCTTCCTTTTTTCAACCTGACTATGTAACCATGTAAATGGCAGATATTATTGCAATGTTAAGTGCTATAATCTTTTTTTTTTTTCTGGAATTAGGTAGGAATGACTGTTAGTAGACAGATTGTTAGAAACCCTGTCAAGTTTTTGTTGCTCTCTGTGTCCCCTATTGGGTAATTCACCCCCTCTATTGATCCTGGTTACCATTGTCTCAGAAACAGAAAATGATGGGAAGTCCAACAGTTTACAGCTGTCACTGAAACAGGAGGTGCAGGTAAATATTTGAATGAGTACAATTGTTCATGAGACAGCTATCTAAAAAGGAAATTCCCCTTGATTTGGAGAGATTTTCGTGTTGCATGCTCAGGACAAGAAGTAAAGACAATCCACTCCAAATGGGAAACACATAGCAAACAAATAAACTGATGGGGGTTTTACTCCTTTCCCACTCTAAACCTAAAAAATATGTGGCTAAATACATTTACAACTTGCAGGTCAACTGCCAAAATATAGCAAAATATAGCAATGACAAGTGGAAGAGATGGAGCTTTTGAGATACCAGCAATCCTTCACCCTCTCTATCCTAACACTCAGGGACACTATCATAAATTCATGGAAGTGTCGCTACCCTGGATCGAGTTTCTGAACGGGGACATCTTGAGATGCTATTTGTGAAAGAAGCATGAAGCATGAGATAGAATTAAGTGGGCTTGATGGGTATGGCACGGTGTGGGGGGGGTGTCCCAGAGGAATATGTAGGTCTGGTTAGGTGTGTGTGTATGTCTGTAGATGTGGGTTTTTTTTTCTCTCTTTGTCCCTTTTTCTCTTTATTTCTTTTTTTTTTTTTTCACTGTCTCGCTCTCTCTGTGTTTGTTTTGCTTAGGTAGAAGTATATCAGGAACACTCGATAATAGTAAGAAATTAATATGGAAGAATGGGAAAAAATTCCTAGTAGTTAGGATTGTGCTATTCTTAACGGTCTTCTCTCTCTTTGCTTATTATTTTTGTCTCTTTGAATATCCAGCGGTCATGTATTACAGAGTAAGACCCAGAGTCATGCTTGGGGAACAATCCTCATCTAGAATGGCTATGCATGTCTAGGTTACTTTTATATGCTATGAGTGGAACCTGTGTGTAAAAACAAAAATATCTAATAAAATGTGATTAAACCAAATGGGAAACACATAGCAAATAAATAAACTGATCTGGGTTTTACTCCTTTCCTACTCTAAACCTGAAAAATATGTGGCTAAATACATTTAAAACCTTGTAGGTCAACTGCCAAAATATAGCAAAATATAGCAATGACAAGTGGAAGAGATGGAGCTTTTGAGATACCAGCGATCATACCTTCACCCTCTCTATCCTGAGGACAGTGCCGTTCCTTGTAACTACATCTGGACTTGATAAAGGTTGTCCATCCTTCTCCCATGTGACCTGAGGGGGAGGTATACCTGCTGCATTGCAAACTAATTCCAGCAACTCATCCACAGCAACTGAGACCTCAGTGGAGATGGCAGGTCCCTCGATTCTTGGTGGTTCTAGATCATGCAATATAAACAAGAACCATTATGAAACCAACCAAAGAGGAGTGTAAAAACCATCAGCAACCGATAGCAATTGATTAGCATTATGCTCTCAGGAGTAATTACAACTATGCTAACTCAAAGACTAACCATCCTCAAAGATGAGTTCCAGGCAAACAGCTATATATACAACTGAAATATATATATATATATTTTGGTAAAGATATAAGATTTGTAATACTCTTCAGTAATTGAGACACTCTTAATGCCCTGTACACACGATGGGAATTTCCGATGAAAAAAGTCAGACGAAGTCTGTTGGGTTTTTTTTATCGGAAATTCCGACCGTGTGTGGGCCCCATCGGAGAAATTCAGATGAATTCCATCGGAATTTTCAAATAGAACATGTTCTATTTTTTTCCGATGAAATTCCGTCGGAATTCCGATGGAAGTTTGATTGGAAAAAGGTCAGATCGTGTGTACGGGGCAGAACAGTCAGGTTCTGGACCTTTCTACAGACTGCACTGCAGTTTAGAAATACTGCCTGGTCTAGGACACAACCCAGCCTGTAGTTGGATTGTGAAAAGGCAGCAATGCACTGATGAAGTGATCACTCTGCTGTGTGCTGCTGTCATTACACAAGGCTGATGTCAACAGCAATAAAAGTATATGTGCTGTTATACATAAAGTACATTTAATTATTTTTAATACGTCCATAGCTGAATTGAAATGTTTATATCTAGTTGGAGTTTAGTTTAATCCAATTTTTTTTTAAAATAAAAACCCTTCAAAGCAAGATCCAGCAAGCTTCTAAAATGACTTTCAGGTGAGACTGCACCCGCTGAGTGGTCAACCTCCATTTCACGCTCCAATATGTGTCTACAAGCTTGCATTGGCTTGGAGAGAGGGTGGTGCTGCTGTATACTGCATGTTTTTTGGCTCAGGTTCAGGGCCATTCAGGTAAGCAGGATGCTGGCAACTATAAAAATTTAAATAGAGCACTCATGAGATACTGCAAAAGATGAATGCCAGGAGAGACAATAGGGAGAACTTATCAGCAGTGGAGCACCCAGATTCTGGAGCAGCTGTGCATGGCAACCAATTAGGTTCTATCTTTAGCTTGTTCAGTTAAGCTTTGAAAATAAAAAATAGAAGCTGATTGATTGTGATGCACATCTCCTCCAGATTCTGGCTGCTCCAATCTTGATAAACTCCACTGTGTCTCCAGGATTAGTTTAGGCACAAACTGTCTTTGTCTATTTCAAATGTAACTTTATTGAAAAATGTAAGTTACCCCATAATAGCTATCTGAACCTTGCACAGATCTATGTACAATGACTCCAACTGGTACAAACATAGATGTATAATCAAGCAAAAAAGTAAAAAAAAATAAAAATCATATATAAATTTCAAATTTTTTTTTTTAGGGAGGAAGGAGGAGTGGCAGGTTTTCTTTAACACCCTGAAGTACCACGTATTTTTGGGGTGGTCTAGTAACAGAAGCCTGAAAAGCCACAGAAAGAAACCTGGTTCGATATGTACATCATGCTTCTAAGGTTCTCCGGTAAAGTGAACCTGTTACCTGGCTAGTAAGGGGAAAGTTTTGGTTCACATGGAGGATCTATATGCATGTGTCTATCTGTGCTTCTATAGACCACCAAGTCTTTTGTCCCCACATGGCAATCATTCAAAACAGCAAAACATTTGTAAGGCAGGCAGTGTCATTCATGAAAACTATAGATACAAGTCATTATTGGCCCACATACCTAGAACAATCAGGCGGAAGTGTTTGCTGACTCTCCTGGCAGCATTGTGAGCGATGCAGGAGTAAAGACCAGAATCCCCAGCGTGAACTGACTCCAGGTACAGCCGGGTCCCCAGACCATTGGACAGAAGGTTACTCTGTAAGTTGAGAGGTTCGCCATCTTTCTCCCAGGACAGCGAGGGCAGCGGAGACCCATGAGCTTCACAGGTGAATGTCACGGAGGAACCTTTGACAGCAGTCACTTCCTCTGTGCTCTCAGAATTCTCCACTGGCAAGGCTGGTATAGATAGATCAATATATATTTAAATCAGATATCCTAAACTAACAGTTTAGCATAGCAAGAGTTCAAGGACACCTTCTGCCTGATTTGCATTTGACCAACAATAGAGACTATTTTCTGTATGAGGCACATTTAAGTTACAGATTTCTCCTTTTATAGGGTCCTTTAGTCAAAACATGCACCACACTCTTGTCTACAAAGATATTTAGTATTTTACTGACCTTCCATTTCCTGAGGGCAAGCATGTAGGAGACAAACAAGTCATAGATGAGTGGCAACATTTATGTCGCAGACACACAAATGGTATTAGAAAGATGTATATGTAGCACCCTCTAGTTAGGTAGGTGCTAGAGTGAGGATTTTTCTGGAGAGTAGGAAAATTTAGGCAGGCCTAGCTGGTGGCTAGGCCTGTTTGTTTTCATTCTGAGCTGGGAGTGGCTCCGGGCAGGGATAGGTGACTCATAGGTAGCATCACTGTCACCTCCCTCTTTTTTCTAGTAGGTGCTATAAAGAAAGGAGGAGAGGAGAAGTGGAGCTGTCTTGGGTATCTTGAGGAGCCTTGACCAATCCCCAACTTGGATTGGCAGGGGGCAGGCCTCCTTGAAATACCCAGGGTCAGCCCAGCTAGGGAGTAGTTGTCGGATGGAAGAGCTGGAGTGAGAGAATGTGGAGGCTGTCGGGACCCATGGGGAGCTCCCCAGTCTAGGGGAGGGGGGTGACGCTGGGCTGGGGCTCGGGTGCATCCAGGGGGAGAGAGGAGATCCTGGAGGAGAGGCACATGAGAGAGCTAGTCTGGGGGTCACCTCAGGCTTGGGGCTCGGGTGCAGGAGAGATCCTCTTACAACACATGGAGGAGTCCTGTCCAGAGGAACGGGAGCATGTGTGAGGACAGCAGGAGCCAGCGAGCACGTCCTGGAGATCTCCAGGAGAAGACAGTCTGGGAGGACTGGTAGACAGCCCGAGAAGACTGAGGCGGAAATCTGGCATGATTGTAGTCAGTCATGGAGGACTGTGGAAGAATAGCCAGGAGGGCTAGTGAAAGGGGCAGCTGCAGCCTGGTGGGCTGGCAGTGCCTGAAGAGGTAGTATTGGGATCAGTAGCCACAGGAAAGTAGCTGAACACTGGGACTTTTCTACACACCAAAGGGGCCCCTGGCCCCTGCCTGTAAAGGGCTTTACTTGATCTGGCTGAATGCCTTGTCAGATCCCACCAAAACGGTGTTCCAGTTGGGCCTGAGTGTTCTGCAAGCAAGTGATGTGCTGGAAGAAGATGAGGAGTGTACATACATGGCTGTATATAGGAATGTTGTCCCTGAAGAACTATTGTTTAAGACAAGTGGGATTCCCATAATACCCCTATCCCCATCCAAGTTTAATACCCCTAATAAACAAAACAAAACAAAGTTGCCGGGCTCTTTCCTGACTCTTGCATGCTGTGAAAATTCAGTGTGCCTGGATATGCAGGGTGGGGGATCCCTATTTACCAGCGACTCCTACGGCGGGGGGGGGGGGGGGGGTTGGTGTAGAACTACATTCATATAATCATATCATCAATTAAAAATGTGGTAGGATACATACTCTCAACCAGCAGGGTAAAGCTTTTCTCTGCACTTCCAGCAGGACTTGATGCTACACAGGTGTAAATGCCGGCATCTGAGACTTGTACTTGGGATATCCTGCATAGAAATACAGTAACACCACATTATACTGCCAGAGGATGACAGTGTTTAACATAAGAAATGTTAATCAAACTATTGTTTTCCAAAATGCTTCTTCAAACAACCACTAAATGTTTATGTTTTCCAGATTTAACTAGGATGGGCCTTTTGCAATGTCACCCATTTACATAACTGTGCTCCTACTTAAAAACTTACAAAGCCTAACTTGTAATTTGGGTCATGCACACGCGTTAGCAAACGACCACAGATTAGATAGATTCTGTGAATAATCTTACACTATAATGATCACATTTCAAATTTAAACAGAATGTATTAGTATATCCCTAGAATTGATAAAGAACAACAGTCATTTGAAAATTAAACACTATACAATATTGAGCTTTTAATTTTTTTTATTAATTACTAAATAATAGCCATCAATATGATCATTTCAATAAAAATTACCACAAATTGTTAATCCTTTCTGATTAATTGGGCTATGATTACAAAAACACATGTGACCCAAAGACTAGGCAAATATTATCTGGTCTCTGTGTCTATAGTGCTTTCGGTTGTCAAAGACACTATACCTGGTAAAACTGATAAAGGGGATCAACAGGGCACAACATTGTGCAACACTACTAAGTGGGAAGCAGAATAGTCATATAGTGAGGAAATATGGCTGCCACAACACACTTAAATAATTACAATATACATAAATCACATGCAGGGGAACTACTTATTACGATGATGGGCAGCCTCATGCGCCAATAGGAAAGCAGGAGATGCGAAAGGGGTTGGCCACAACACCACCTGCTGATGCTGGATCTTGCAGACTAAAGTACCCTGGTTTTCAGGCTTCTTAGGTGCTTTAGAAGTTTTCTGAAGCTATGTTCAGACATCTTTAGGTGCCTCCTTTTAATACATGCAGTCCCTACTTTTTTATGCATGCAACAGTGGGCATTTGGGCAACATACAATTCATGCAGCTATTTAATCTCTTCATTGAAGAAAAAATTACAAAATGTTGCTAATTTCTGCCTCATAAAATAGTAAAAAATATTACTACAAAATCATAAGACTGGTTCCTCACCGTAGGATCCGCCCTCCAGAGGAGATCCTGAGGAATCGGGATGAGGAAAGCTGGCTCCCATCCTTCAGCCACATCAACTGCATTGGCAAGGAGCCACTGGCTTGGCACTCCAAGGTAACCTGTGATCCCGGGACACTGCTGAGGGTTTCAGTAACATTGGAACCTGATTCAAACACTGGGGGAGCTGCAAAGGAAAGACAATTATAGCCATGAGTTCTCAGCACCTTCATTTGGGTAGATAATGAAAAGGGGATGTTAAAACTGACTATGAATTTGATGGGTTCCCCAGTGGTTCTTAACCCTAAAATGTGCTTATTGAGTGTATTTACCTCTATTTTCTTGTGATAAACTATTTGTTGCCCTAAAACTCAGGCAAAAAATGGATAAGTTATTTTCCTCCTACCTAAGACACCTGGTTCTATGAAGCTAGCTTTACTATCCCTTTCAAAAAATGTACTTCTATACACAGCCCTTGCCCACCAAAGGTACATAAAACATGGAATAAATGGATGTCTCACTTCTCACCTAGATCATTAGGCCCATTAGATCAAATGCCCTCATTTAATTATTGTAAATTCACCACTAATTTCACTTTTCAAGAACTTCAATTGGGACACAACTAAATCAAACCATATGTAAATCAAGACTTTCACTGAGCTTAGCCAGGCTTCTGGAAAATGGGTATTCTTGCTTTACTATTTTGAGCAACTGACCTAGAAAAGGCATGCAGATACTAATCAGCATTATGTGTCTAGGTTAGGCGCTTGGAAAGTATGGATCGCAACAAAGGTAGTCTAGGAAAACTCATCAAAGGCAGCCAAGGAGACCTTGCCAAAGAAAGCCAAGGATTTTTACTTAGTACAGTGACAGACACACTTAACAGCCAATCGGTGCCTCTGTCTGCACACAGGCCCCACCCTTGGCCATGTCTCAGATCCAGAATTAGCAGTCTACCGGTTTACAGAAGATTGAAGCTCCTGAAAGTATTTCGGCAACTCCTAGCAGTCTTAAGATGGCCATACACTAGTAGAATTTTGCACAAAAATGTTTGTTTTTTGAACTTTTGTTCAACTGTCTAATGGTTAGTGGGATTAAATCATTGTTCTTTTTTAACCATGTTAGAAGGAGCAGGATGAAAATTTTATTTATTGTAATTTTCGTTCAAGAAAATTGTATGAAATATCGTACAGACTGTAATGAAACCTGTTTAATATGTCTGGGATTACATTCAATAACGGATTTGGACAAAATTAGCTGACTCAATAATGGCAAGAAAGAACGTTCTAAGACGTTTCTGATGAGAATTGCCTACTAGTGTATGGCCAGCTTTAGGACTGATTCACACCTATGCAGGTTGCAGTTTGCATATTGCAGGTGCATTTTGCATTTTTCAATACACGTTTTTGATCCATTGAAGTCTATGGAACCAGTGAAAAATCCCTGACCCTTTCCATAAAATGCACAGATGTGAACTACATTCATGGGAAACTATGTTAAATGGACTGTAGTGTTTCTGCAAAATTGAAAACGCACTAAAAAATGCATAGGTGTGAATCAGGCCTTAGAGCTAGCTTATGACAAGAAACAGTTTGGGAAAGGGGAATGACTATAATTATAGTTTGACTTTAGGTCTGCTTCACGACTATGTGTATTTTTTAATTAATGACACTCCCTGGTCATCTCTCGTCTCGACTACTGCAACTCCCTCCTCATTGGATTACCTTTACATAGACAATCCCCCCTTCAGTCCATCATGAATGCCGCTGCAAGACTCATCCACCTTAACAACCATTCAGTGTCCTCCACCCCTCTCTGCCAATCCTTCCACTGGCTTCCACTCACCCAACAAAAAAAATTCAAAGTACTAACAATAATTTACAAAGCCATCCACAACTCGGCCCCCAGCTACATCACTAACCTAGTCCCAAAATACCAACCAAGCCGCTCTTTTCGGTCCTCCCAAGACCTCCTGCTCTCTAGCTCACTTGTCACCTCCTCCCATGCTCGCCTCCAGGATTTCTCCAGAGCTTCTCCCATCCTTTGGAACTCCCTACCCCAATCTGTCTGACTGTCCCCTAATCTATCCATATTCAGACGTTCCCTTAAAACTCTTCTCTTTAAAGAAGCCTATCCTGCTTCTAACTAACACTGTTTTACTTCCTCCATCAGTTCATCCCCCACAGCTATTACCTTTTGTATCAATTGACCCTCCCTTTTTAGATTGTAAGCTCTAATGAGCAGGGCCCTCTTATTCCTCTTATACCAAATTGTAATGTAACTAATGTCTGCCTTTATTTTGTTAAGCGCTGCGAAAACTGTTGGCGCCATATAAAACCTGTATAATAATAATAAATAAAAAACGGAATAAATGTGGGTGATAAATCCCAGGGTATTGTGGTACTTACCAAGAATGTTCAGTACATAAACCTTTGTGTCTTCACCAGCAACATTACGAGCCAGGCATGTGTAGCGGCCAGAGTCAGAGGGTTGCACGGATGTAAGATGTACAGAGCTTCCATCTTGGGACAGACTGATGAGGCAAAGCATAAACGTGATAAGCTAAGTACAACACATACATCTGCATACTTTTCTGCACCTGATCTAGCTTAGGCTGACATGGAAGTATATATTTGTGATTTTGCAATTGCCTTTAGGGCTGATTAAAAAAAATTAGGTGAGCTAACTCAGAGAGGCTCTAGCTTATATGATTTGGATGCTCCCTGCCATAGTTATCAACTCCATTTATGTGCACCTCTGAGTTTTGTGTGTTCCCGTCCACATCCAGCTCCTGTAAAAATACTCCATAATATAAAATTAATAGGAAATCCAGCATGGAGAAAAGGAACCCCTCATAACGGGCACAGCAGGTGTGCAGAATTGGGAGCTAAGTGCAGAGTTCTCACCAACAGAGTCCATAAGAAATGTTTTAATTCTCTGTTGTCCAACTGAACTAGCTTTGGGTGAATTGACCCATTGAGAACTGAAACCTCAGAAGGACAGCACTAGTTTATGGTAAACTATGGACAGCATTGCTCCTGTTTGACTTTACCGCATGTTTGGAGCTGAGACAAGATCCAGGGGTCTTCCATCCTTCAGCCACAAAACTTGGGGTGCTGGTGTTCCCTCTGCTTTACATTCTAGTGTCACCTCCTGTTTCACCTGGATGCTTCGCTCACTTGGAATTTCTGATCCAACGATTCTTGGAGCCACTGTGTAAAAAAAAAGAAGCTTTTTCTACCACAATAATATCAATCCTTTTATTACAAAGTAATGATGTTGACAATTCAGGTCATTACAAAGGCTTATAAGAGCCGGTTCACACAGGGGTGTCCTGGGATCCGACTTCAGGTCGCCCCAAGTCGCGCGGTTTAGAAAAGTAATGGAAGTGAATCGAGCCGTCTTAATGTACACTACTGCAGTCGCTCCGACTTCAGAAAATGTTCCTGTATGACTTCTAGGCGACTTGTACCCATTGATTTCAATGGAAGTTGCCTCCAAGTCTTAACTGAAGCAACTTTCCAGGAAGTAAAAATAGTTTTCCAGGCAAACCCCTCCCTCCCACAGAGCTGATTATTGTTTGATTGGCCATTGGAAAGTCGCCTGTCCTGGAGCCAACTTGATGTTGCCTTGTAAGTTGCCTCATGTCGAGCTGTGATTCATGCTCATGTCGTGTCCAAGTTGCCTCCCAAAGTCGTGCTGGAAGTCGTGTTGCCCCTGTGTGAACCAGCTCTAAACATTTTCTATTTCAGATTTCATAACAGGTGAAATAACCAAATGAATTGCACTGGAAGACTTTTTTTTAAAGCAGTGGCATGCCCATGCCACTGCTTCATAAACCACCCCCTTCATGTTATCTAGGCTCATACCTTGTATCAGCAGCAGGAAGTCTTTGTGAGCTTGAGATAAATGGTTCTGCACTATACAGCTATAGTGACCTGCATGTGAGGGCTGTACTCTACCAATCTGCAGTCGACTACCCCTGATGATCACTGCCCGGTCTCCAACATGCTCTGGAAAAAAAATTGAGAGTTTAATGTACAAAACATACATTATACATACATACAAACATACAACATTTTGGTCATATACACTTTTCATGTAAGTTTTAAAGCTTGTTTAGTCCTTACACATTAAAGAAGTTCTGCAGAAAAATGAACAATGCCAACAGACATAATAATTATTTCAAAGTCTTGTCAAATTTGTCTGAATCAGATGATGCAGTATCTACACAGTAACCAAGGAATCAACTCAGTAATCAAATATAAGCAGGTGTCTTGGTCAGATCATTCTCCAGGTAAAAGATAATGGGTCAGTCTGGATTAAGCAGGGCCCATTTCATCAATGACAGGGCCAACTTTAATTTCATACACACTTTTAAATACAAAAATGTAAAGGGACTAGCTTGACATAAATAATCTTATCAATCTGTTTTGGTATTTTAAAAGTTTTGTTTCAAGGTATCACTTCTAATTATATACTATGCGTATATGGAAGCATCCTTATTTGCACATTACATACTCAGGCTGTGTTTTGCAGTGCAACTCAGTGGTCATGCTTTAGTATGGAACAGCTGCGGAGTGGATGCTGCTCTCCCATAGAGCGGAGCAGTTCGGCTCTCCAGCCCGCAGTTCAGCCACAGTACTTCATGAAGCTGCTACAGGATACAGTGCCTTGAAAAATAATTCATACCCCTTAAAATTTTCAAAACGTTGCAACCAAAAACAAATGTATTTTGATGGGATTTTATGTGATAGACCAACACAAAGTGGCACATAATTGTGAAGTGGAAGGAAAATTATAAATGGTTTTACAATTTTTTTACAAATAAATATGTAAAAAGTGTGGTGTGCATTTGTATTCAGCCCCCCTGAGTCAATACTTTGTAGAACCACCTTTCTCTGCAATTACAGCTGCAAGTCTTTTTGAGCATGTCTCTAGAGAGCGAAATTATTGTCTATTTTTTTTTATTTTTTTTGCAAAATAGCTCATGCTCTGTCAGATTGGATGGAGAGCGTCTGTGAACAGCAATTTTCAAGTCTTGCCACATATTTTCAATTGGATTTAGGTCTGGACTTTGACTGGGCCATTCTTATGCCACGTACACACGGTCGGAATTTCCGATGGAAAAAGTCGGATGGGAGCTTTTCATCAGATATTCTGACCGTGTGTATGAATTTCCGACGGACTTAGATAGAGAGCAGGTTCTCTATTTTTCCGTCCGAAATTCCGACGGAGTTTTGCCCGTGGCAAAGTCCGGCCGTGTGTATGCGGCATAACACATGAATATGCTTTGATCTAAACCATTCCATTGTAGCTCTGGCTGTATGTTTAGGGTCGTTGTCCTGCTGAAAGGTGAACCTCCGCCCCAGTCTTTATTCTAAGATTGCCCTGCATTTGGCTCCATCCATCTTCCCATTAACTTTGACCAGCTTCCCTGTCCCTGCTGAAGAAAAGCATCCCGACAACAAGATGCTGCCACCACCATGTTTCACGTGGGGATGGTGTGTTCAGGGTGATGTGCAGTGTTAGTTTGCCATCACACATAGCTTTTTGCTTTTAGGCCAAAAAGTAAAATTTTGGTCTCATCTGACCAGAGCACCTTCTTCCACATGTTTGCTGTGTCCCCCACATGGCTTCTCACAAACTGCAAACGGGACTTCTTATGGCTTTCTTTCAAGAATGACTTTCTTCTTGCCACTCTTCCATAAAGGCCAGACTTGTGGCATGCACGACTAATAGTTGTCCTGTGGACAGATTCTCCCACCTGAGTTGTGGATCTCTGCAGCTCCTCCAGAGTTACCATGGGCCTCTTGGCTGCTTCTCTGAATAATGCTCTCCTTGTCCGGCCTGTCAGTTTAGGTGGACGGCCATGTCTTGGTAGGTTTGCAGTTGTGCCATACTCTCCATTTTCAGATGATGGATTGAACAGTGCTCCGTGAGATGTTCAAAGCTGTTTTTTTTTTTATTAACCTAACCCTGCTTTAAATTTCTCCACAACTTTATCCCTGACCTGTCTGGTGTGTTCATTGGCCTTCATGATGCTGTTTATTCACTAAGGTTCTCTAAAAAAACTCTGAGGATTTCACAGAATGTCTGTATTTATACTGAGATTAAATTACACACAATTGGACTAATAAGGTGACTTCTAAAAGCAATTGGTTCCACTAGATTTTAGTTGCGGGTATCAGAGTAAAGGGGGCTGAATACAAATGCATGCCCCACTTTGCAGATTCTTATTTGTAAAAAAAAAAAATTGAAAACCATTCATCATTTTCCTTCCACTTCACAATTATGTGCCACTTTGTGTTCATCTATTACATAAAATCCCAATAAAATACATTTAAGTTTTTGGTTGTAACATGACAAAATATGGAAAATTTCAAGGGGTATGAATATTTTTCAAGACACTGTATTTTCTTACACTTTTAAAACTAAACCTTTACTATATAATTATTTGCAGCGCTCTGTGTTTAACTACCCCCCCCCCCAAGAAGTAACAGTTGGGCCAAGGAGGCAGGATGATTATAGTAGCTAATCTACTCTGCCACTAATGGGTTAGCTACAGATCTCTCCATTGATTACCAGTGTTGTAACTAACGCTGTTTAAATAAACGGCGTTAGGTAACGTAGCCACTTTTTGGGGTAACGAGTAACTAACTAACTGATTACTCTTACCCTCATGGCACCGCCATTCCCATTACTTGGGCGGCGTTACCCCAATTACATCTACTCGCCGCAGCCGCGCGAGTAGATGTAATGTGTAAAACTAACTAACTGCAAGCCGCCGTCTGCCTACCTGAACAGCGTGTCATGCAGACAGACGGCGGCCATTGCAGTTTTCAAAAGCCGTGCCTCCCGAGTCCTCGTCGCCTGTGATAGGCGGAACACTCAATTTCACAGCAGGCAGTGTTCCGCCTATCACGGACATCCTCTCATCCTCGTCTGTGTTATGAGGATGAGCAGATGTCCGTGATAGGCGGAACACTGAATGCTGGGAAATTGAGTGTTCCGCCTATCACAGACGACGAGGACTCGGGAGGCGCGGCTTTTGAATACTGTGTAATGGCCGCCAGGACGCCGCCACCCGCCGATCAGGTAGGGGGCTAGGGGCACAGTGAGTCAGTGACAACACTGCACAGCCATTGAAGCACGGGCACAGTGAGGCATTGGGCACAGTGAGGCATTGGGCACAGTGAAACACGGGCACAGTGAGGCATTGGGCACAGTGAGACACAGGCACAGTGAGGCATTGGGCACAATGAGACACGGGCACGGTGAGGCATTGGGCACAGTGAGACACGGGCACAGTGAGGCATTGGGCACAGTGAAACATGGGCACAGTGAGGCATTGGGCACAGTGAGACACAGGCACAAGCCTCGTACACACGTCCGAGAATCTCGTCAGGAAAAAACTTGTCGTTTTTCTTGACGAGATTCTTGGACAAGAAACTTGTCCCGGCCGAGTGTACACACGCTCGATTCAAAGAACCCGCGGTTCTTTGGAGCGAACGCGGTGACGTAATCGACTACGACGAGCGTGCGCTCGTCACATTCGATGCCATCGCCGCCATCTTGCTACACCCTACCTATGCCTAGGAAGCTACCGCGCATGCGTCAGTCATTTCGAGCATGCGCGGGTTTCCACGGCGACAGGTAAGTGTACACACACACACTTTTCTCGTCGAGAAACACGCTGACGAGAATCTCGACGAGAAAATGGAGAATTCTGACGAGAAAATAGAGAGCAGGTTCTCTATTTTTCTCGTCGAGATTCTTTTTGGTTTTCTTGACGAGAAACCTGATAGCCGTGTACACACGACCGATTTACTCGGCAAGAGAGCTCTGCCACCAAGTTTCTTGTCGTTTTTTGACGAGAAACTCGGTCGTGTGTACGAGGCTACAGTGAGGCATTGGGCACAGTGAGACACGGGCACAGTGAGGCATTGGGCACAGTGAGGCACGGGCACAGTGAGGCATTGGGCACAGTGAGGCATGGGCACATAACAAATATTATTTATTGCTATCCCTCCTATTATTTTATACACTGAAAAAATTACATATATATCATCCTACCGCCCCGCCCCCGTGTATATATAATATAACCAATATAGTTACTTTGCTGAGTAACTAATTACTTTTTCAATATAGTAGTGAGTAATAGTGAGTAACTCCATTACTTTTTGGAAGAAGTAATTTGTAACTGTAACTAATTACTTTTTTAACGTAAGATAAAAAAACACTGTTGATTACAATAAAAAAAAAATATGGAAAGCCTACAAACATGTGAATTACTGCAAAGTTAAACAATTAGCTTAAAAATTCCTAGGACTCGTGCTTGGCCACAATTAAAGCGAGACTGCTACACTAAAAAGAACCTGAATACTGAACCACACAAATTCTATAAAGATAATAATAATGCCGGCCATGTCTCAAAAAATTTTGTGAATATAAAAATCATATAATAACAATTAATATCCTTCAGTGTCAAATGTCCACTGCTATGTGTGATTACAAACTATATAGTGCGAAACCATGTGCAAAGATTACATAATAAACGTATCATAAAAAGTGTAAAAAATGTCACGAATAAATAACTATAATAATAAATGCACACATAGAGAATAAAAGTCCAAATAAAGTCCATCCAAGTGCATTGACGTTGCGCGCTAGCCTCCAATCCCAGATGATGCCTTCTAGGGGAAAAAACGTCGGGCGGAGCTAGCGGTGTGACGTCAGCACGCACGGACCTGTTCACAGCTATCGCCGCCGTGCTTATCGGAACCGTTTTGCCTGTTTACAAGATTTACTCTGCAAGTGCAATACTTGTTATTGAATAAACTTTTAAAAGCAGTATAGCACTATGAGTTCTCTTCCTTGTCTTTAACATATGGATTTACGGGAGCCGGTTGATGGAACATACTTAGTGAACGTATTGAGTGACTGTTCAGGAGCAAGTCGTGGTCCTCCAGAGGGAAATATTCCTAAGCGCTTACATTCTCCTTTTTGAGATCTTGTGGTCTGGTAAGCAGCCTGTATGCCTTAAGGAGCACAGTGGTGACACAGAAACACTTTATTTAAATACATTTTGAGTACAGAGCCTTTGGATGGACTTTATGTATGAATAATTGGATTTTTTTATTACAGTTATTTATTTGTGGAATTTTTTGCACTTTACATAATAAACATATCATATAAAGTGTAATCTTTGCACATGGTTCGCACTATATAGTTTGTAATCACACATAGCGTTGGACATTTGACACTGAAGAATATTAATTGATATTATGTGACTTTTATATTCACAATTGTTTTTTTGAGACATTTTATATTATCTTTATAAAAGTAAAATAGTTACTCAAGATATGTGCTCAGTAATAATATACTGCATTTTCTTTAAAGAAACCATTGGATTGTATAACAGCACAATCACAAACTGTTTGCAGATGTGTAGTGATATAGTATAGTGGTTAGATAATTAATATTTAGGTATTATAATGATGATGTAAGTTATGTTCCAGCAGCAACTCGATTCTTCCAGAGAGAGCACTTTATTAACTTCCAACACAGAACAAAGTCCAATAGTTGCAACAGATGACAAAAATCCAACAGAGTAAATATGGCAAAGAATAGTAGCTTCAGAGTCCCATCCTTCCTAGACCTGTGCTTTCATAATCAACAGACAATGACAAGACTGAACTCCAGATTATATTGCCTATACACTGAATGGCTGAGCAATTTGATTGGCTGTTTCCATTTGGTCTTTGATCTACCCTCTGTCTTTCAGAGTGACAGATAATGACCCCCCCAGCCGGAAACAGCTGCAGTCATCAACTGCCCTAATTTGCATTCTTGCATATCAACATCCAACAAGTCCCCTTTGATATGTGTAGATAGATTAACAGATACCAATGTGACCTGTACAATGGACTTGTCCTAGAATGCCTACATATATCACCATATATATAAAATACATACACATATATATTAATATTACAACAAGATGGACTTCAGTTTAGACACAGGTTTCTATATTTATCATTGATGCATAACTTTCCTAAAAGCCAACCCAGATTTGCTGATTACTGAGTGGGTGCAGATGCCACACAGCCCTTTGCCCTTACTTTGTGTACTGCTAACCAATGCAGCTGCCCCAATGTAGCAAAGAACGGAAAATATAACCTTTTATTGAAGACCTATGTAGGCAGTAGGTATTACCGCTTTGCATTCTACTTACCTAATGGCTGCCCATCCTTTAGCCATGTAATCTTAGGTGGTGGAGAGCCTTCAGCTTCACATGATAAGACTATGGAATTCCCAACGGTAAGCTGAATCGTCTCATTCTGTGGGTGGATGATGGAAACTGGTACTGCAGGAAAAAAAGTGACACAAACAATTATACCCTTTTATATACTGTAAATACAGACAAAACTAGTGCGTAGAGTCATTTTTTTTTTACTTGTCAATTAACTGCTGTAGTTGTGTGGTCTTTGTTACACACTCACCCTGTATGACCACTGTGTAGGTCAGCTCAGCTTCTCCAGCTACATTGCTCATCTTGCAGGTGTAGACACCTTTATCTGATGCCTGGTAATTAAATAAAGGATACAGTGCAATAATGGACCAAGACATACATATTATATCTGACTATAAAGGGTTTGACTCAGTTTTATTTACAATATTTTACGGTTTATGTAATTTGTTTTTACAAAAAAAAATTCATCTTGAGCTATTTAGATTTGTAAACAACAGGTTTTCTTTTAAGCAAATCGATGCCTTACAAATTCAAGGCAAAACAGGTTTGCTTTAACGCACTTTTTCCTAGAAACATATATACTTAGGCAGCCCATACATGAGTCCATTTTTTTTTTCATTCAACCAGCGTGTTGAGTCAAAAAACACAAAAACAAAAATTTTCTATCCACACATTTAAAGTGGATGGGGGAATCCTCTCCGCTGTGTCTTTCTATACTGACAATGGAGAGACTTTCTGTTGTCAGAATACACTGATTAGCGTTGCAGACCTGGTCGAGTGGCTATAATTCGAAAGGGTGGTTGAACAGAAGTCAATCAGGAGATCGACTTCTGTTCAACCACAGAGGCTATACATGGATTGAAATTCATCTAGTCCCTGCTGAACTGGACACATTTCAAACCATGCATGGCTAGCTTTACCTTTCCTGCAATCCTCCCCTCACTCCTCTCAGCACTGGGAGATGGAGGAATGGAGGAAAATGGTGAGAGTATGCTGGTAGGTAGGGACATTAAAGTGAACCTGTAGGCTTTGCCCTGCATGAGCCAAGCACCGAGTCAGTTTAAACAAAGTAGTAGATAAAGATAGACAGGCAAACATGTGAAAATAAGATTAAAGCCATCTGACTTGATTTAACCATTCAGAATATTCACAAACAATAATTTGCATTCACTTGACCAAACATGTAATGTATTTTTAGCGCTGACCAAAATATAAAATGTTAAACTATGATGCAGTCCTTTAAAGGCTATATAGGAAATCAATATACTTTATAACATGTTTGCTACAATTAAGGCCAGGTGTTTCTTGCATTATATTTATGCTTGATGCAGCAGATTGCATTTTATCTGCTTGATGTTGCAATAAAGAAGACCCATTTTGTAAGTTACAGGTGATTACTGGACCAGTTTCTGTTTATGTGTCTTGGAGGAATGTCTGCCATGCAACACTGACCTCAGCGGCTCCAACTGTGACAGTGGCTCTTAAATTATTGGCGGAGGCTTTGACTACTTTGAAGAAAGATTTTTTTTCAGATATAAATGTAAATATGGTCGGCTTAATGTGAATCTTGTGTATGCAAGTTAAAATGAATCTTTCATGAAGCAAAAGGAAACATGAAGCAAAAAATATTATGTTTGCAATAGAATTAGAATGAAGAATGTCAGTTGGGGGATGGCTGACTCCATCAGAGCATTTGTTTTTCTTTGTGACCTGGTTCCTTTAAAGAGGAGATATTTTTCGGTGGGACAGGTGGTGGCTTGAGATGTGAAAGGTAGGTTTTTTTTATGCATTTCAACATTTAACTAATAAAGAGTTGTAAGTACTTACCTGGACATTCTGTATCTCCAGTCTCTGGCCACTGTTGAAGATGGAAACACTACCGCCACTTGGGAGTAGTTGGCCGTTCTTATACCAAATGACAACCGGATGAGGGAGAGCCTCAGATTCACACAGTAATGTAAGGGTTCCGCCAACACGAAGAACTGTCTCTTTGGTCCCAGTGGGTGGTTCTCTGATACTGGGTGGAGCTAAACAAGAATGCTATGTGTTAGTTTTGACTGTACTAAAGGAACCTGCAATTAGGAAACCTATGGAGGCTGTCATGGCTCACCTTCTTCTGTGTATAGTTTGTAATTATATATGTAAATGGGGGGCAGCCATATATTATTGTTACATATTTAGGCTCTGCTTTGTATTGCTACACAAGGATTATGCTTTACTATATCTTCTCACAATGGAAGTCTAGGAGTCAGCTGACTCACTGAAAACAGTGCAATCCCTGCAATCCTATCACAACAGTTGTTAAGACTGACAAAAAAGGGTCACTGTACCAAGCTCCCTTTACTGGCTAACCTGCCAATCATTATGTTTAATAGAATAACAAAATATGGAAAAGCAAGATTGTAAAAATGTATCATTATTAAAAAGTTTCAAAAATGACTTAAATGTATAAAATATGCAATTATTATTAAAATGAAGGTGGAATATTGGACAGCAATGCTGTATAGCATCCCACAGCTTCCTTTTATTTAATATGGCAGCTAAGACAGGTCAGCAAAATGTCTTGGTTTCTCTAAAGGTACGTGCATCTATACTAAGCTGTTTTACTAAACATAGCTACTATTGTCAAAAGGCAAAATTTTTCAAGTTTTTATTGTGGTCTGTGTACCCTATTAGGAACAGGAAGTGAGGTGAAACCTCCGTAATGGAAACACAGGCAGTAGTTCTTCTAGTGCAGCAGGGAAGGGTTCCTATGTTAGATATTTATTGCTTAGCGTGTCCCCACTGGGAAGATTTCTATTCACATCCTCTCCTGGTTGTGTCAGACAGTTCTGGAATTGAGCGGATGCCTCTTCAAATGGGACGGCAAAAAAAAAAAAGACAGCTTTTGCTGCTTCCCCTTTTAAAAGTTGGAAGTTAACAATGACCCAAAACATGTCTTTTTCTTACCATGAATGGTGAGTTGTATGTGCTTTTCATCTGCCCCAGCTGGATTCTGAGCTCTGCACATATATATTCCTTGGTTGGAGAGCTGAACTCGAGCAATCTGTAGCACTTGCCCCCCTGAAGATCAGTAAACAAGAGCAATTTCAATATTGTCCACGTCCAGAGCAATATTCTCAACTCAACGATATCCCAGAATGAAGACGGCCTTTTATACAGACAAATGAATGCTAGGGTGAGCGTTAATGTCAGGATATACTCAATGCAAGACTATAGGTAGAGGAGTCAGGGCAAAAATGGCTGTATGATAACTGAGCTGCTAAGAGGATTGAGAACCTTTTTTGCAATTGACAACCACCACTATCTGTGTAGAACATAGGCATTCATAGTAGCACAAAGCACTGTGGGACTATGTGTTAGCTTGAGGAAGTAATAGCTGTCAAATAACTGAGCTGCTGAGAATCGTGGTATGCCTCTTTGCAACCCACAACCACCAATGCAATGCTATGGAAGACAAAATGCCAACAAAAACACAGAAGGGCTGTGTGAGAGCATGAAAAATTGGGAGTCTTGGCATTTCTCTCTACCATTTCTCATCACCACTATTATACACCCAATACTGCTGCTGGGTGTCAATTGGCTGATGTTTTCCCATCTGCAGATACAGACCTTCACAGCCTAACAGTATCTACATCCAGCAGTCTCCAAGCGAAGGCTGATACTCCAGTTATAGAGAGCACAGTCCAAAGACTTATGTGAACTCTCTTTGTGTCAGCAGGGCATATACCACATAGGGAAAATTAAACCTTAGCGCCTTTGGATAGCCAAATATATTCAGGTAGATTACACAACAGTACACCAGCTGCAGTAAGAAAAAAATGCTATAAACAATATAAAAAATGGAACTTCCTGATGATGGCCCTGTGATTGGCTGAAACGCGTTGAGGTTTTACTGCGTCATGGTGAAATATTTCCGCCCATACAAACACCCAGAAATCGAGCCGAACACCCAGAGCGGTGTTATCCATGAGTGGGCCGATTATCCCTTAATACAATTACCTGCTAAAAACGCCGGGTGCCAGGACTTTAGGCACTTTTAAATGTGAGTGGAAATTTTATATTGTTTTTTAACCAAATAAATAGTTTATAATGGCATTGCGCAATTAGGATTTTTTTCTGTTATTTCCATCCATCTATATGAGGCATTTTTCTGCATGAGACGTCAGCCAACAGACTTCTACAGGGGTATCCCCACACGCTTGAAAGACCACACTAGAGATAGGTGGCCAACTTCTAGGGGTGAGTGCACATCCATGTGGGGCACCCAGTCTGAGCACATCTACACACGGATACGGTATTAGGCACAAGCACCTTCTATTATCACTTATTGGCACTTTACATATACCATAACTGTATAAACATAAAGTACCTGGCATAATAAGGTACCCTCTTCCGGGATGCAGGATTTGTCCATCCTTGTACCAGGTTATCTCAGGGGTGGGGTGAGACTGTACATCGCACACAATGGAGATTGAGGTGTGGAGGACAGCGCTGACATTCTCACTCCTTGTACCAAGTATTCTGGGTGGAACTAAAATTCAAAGTTTAAACAATTTTAGAGACTTTCCAATTCACTTGTGAAATAGTTTAATCAATAATCATGAATAAACTCAGTCGAGGCATCTGATGTACACAGATGAACATTAAACTTTATCACTTTGTAAAAATTCTTGATACAATAAAATGGAGGGGCAGTCTACTTAACAAGGAACTGAAAAAACAAAAATATTGCTTACTAATGTAAAACAAAAAGGTACCTACAGAAGGATTTTTCCAGCTTCTCTCGATCAATTGCTTTGAGACAAGTCAGATCCTACAGCACTACCCCCTCCCTCCTCCATACCCATACCCTCCATAGGCACCAACACACAAGTTTTAGTGTATTTAAGATAGTGGGGAAGGGTTTGCCTTTTTTTATTTACTGTCTGGGTCCTTTTTGGGGAGATTTTTCCTTTATTCCTGTTAAGACAGGAAGTGACAGGAAATCTCTTTCAACAGGGACACAGAATAAACCAAACATATTAAAAAAAAAAGGAAGAGTTAAAACTTATTTCAATGCTTTTATTGCTGTATGTGCTTTTCTGTCCTGGGGACAACAGCATCCTGCATTTCTTAAACAGGGGTCACAGGGACAGAAAGGGACAGCCTTTTGTTTGGCTCCGCTCTGTGGCCTTTTACTAAGTGAGAGCGTCTGGATCATCTTCTGCCAGAGCGTTAGCCTTTCTAGAGTCATCCACATAAGATACCCAACCGATGGGAATTACCTTGTGGCCAAGCAAAGGGCAAATCTGGTTTAGCCTACTGAACCCACAGCTCTAACAAGCATTACCATGTTTTCTATGTGATGTATTTTTCTAATACATTTTGAGGGTTATAGGAAGGTTCTGAATAGTCAACAATAAGTTAACGTAGTGGATTAACTATTAGCAGGAAACCCCTTTATTTCTTGAGTAAAGTGGACCACTATACATACCATGAACCATTAAAGTGAAGAGTCTCTCCATAAAGCCAGCTGGATTCTCTGCCACGCACACATAGCTGTCTATATCCGAGACCTGCACTAAGTGGATCTGTGAAGATAAAGAATAGTCACATTATCTGATAACGCCAAAGATCTCTGTATGCTTATACTTCATGTGTTCAATGTTTTAGGGCTTGTTCCCATTGGGTCTGGAGCTTATTAAAGAAAATATGTCATGGGAGACCCGGGGACCTCTGAAAGATAATGGAGGATATACTCATACATCGCCTCTTAAACACATTCCAGAAGATAAATTTTAAGGCTGTGCTGAGAACAGGTTTGTTTGAAAGTCCTGATAGATCACTTCAAGCTGGCCCCTTTTGCAGGTATAGCTATGTAAAACATTAAAAATAGGTGCCTGTACTGTTTAACCACTTACCTACCGGGCACTTTCACCCCCTTCCTGCCAGGCCATTTTTCAGCTTTCAGCGTGGCCACACTTTGAATGACAATTGCGCGGTAATGCTACACAGTAACTATGTGAAATTTTTATCATTTTCTTCACACAATAGAGCTTTCTTTTGGTGGTATTTAATCACTGCCGGGATTTTTATTGTTTACTAAAAATAAAATAAAATAAAAAAAAAGACCGAAAATTTTGAAAAAAAAAGTTAGTCAGTAAATTTTGTAAATAAGTAATTTTTCTCCTTCACTGATGTGCGCTGCTGAGGCTGCACTAATGGGCACTGAAGAGGCGGCACTTATGGGCACTGAAGAGGTGGCACTGATGAGGAAGCAATAATATTCTGCAATTATGGGCACTGATAGGTGGCACTGATGAGCACTGATAGGCGGCACTGGAGGGTGCTAATAGGTGGCACTGACAGGCACTGATAGCTGGCACTGGTGGGCACTGATAGGTGGCATGGATAGGCGGTACTGATGGGCGGCACAAATGGGCACTGATGGGCATTGATCGGTGGCACTGATGGGCAGAACCGATGGGCATTGAAGGGCAGCACTGATAGGCAGCACTGATGGGCACTGAAAGCCAGCACTGACTGGCATCACTAATGGGCACTGATTGCTGGCACTGGTGGGCACTGATTGCTGGCACTGGTTGCTGGCACTGGTGGGCACTGGTTGCTAGCACTGGTGGGCACTGGTTGCTGGCACTTCTGGCGCTCTAATGTCATCAGGGCACTGATCATCAGTGCCCTGATTACATGTCTTACCGTCCCCTGCGAGGAGATGCCGCTGATCGGCTCTCCTCGCCACACACTCTGTCAGTGTGAGGCAAGGAGCGCCGATTACCGGCGCTTCCTTGTTTACATGTGACCGGCTGTGATTGGACACATGGTTAAAGAGCTGCATTAGCGGCTCTTTAAAGAGACCGGGGTCGCGCCGTGTTCTAGCAACATGGCGCAACCGCGATCGCCGTGCTGCGCACCCCAACGGGAGTGGCCGTTCAAGTGCGCCATCATATGACGTCCACCAAGAATGAGAGCCGCACCATCCCTCTGTCATTTGACGGTGGGCGGGCGGCAAGTGGTTAAAATCCAGTAATGAACTGTCTCGCCCTGCTCTGCACATGCTCAGTTGCTCTATATTCTCGACACTGTGTTTTTAATCAGAGCCACTGGAAGCCGATCAGCTGACAGCTTTAAGACTTATGCCGTGTACACACGATCGGTTTTACCGATGAAAACAGTCCGATGGACTTTTCTCATCGGACAAACCAATCGTGTATGGGCCCCATCGGTCTTTTTTCCATCGATGAGAAAAAATAGAACATGTTTTAAATTTATCCGATGGGAAAAAAAACAATTGGAAATTTCGATCATCTGTGTGGAACTCCATCGGACAAAAAACCCACGCATGCTCAGAATCAAGTCGACGCATGCTCAGAAGCATTGAACTTCATTTTTCTTGGCTTGTCGGAGTGTTTTACGTCAGGGCGTTTGGGACGGTCGGATTTTTGACTGATGGTGTGTAGGCAAGACTGATGGAAGTCAGCTTCATCGGATTTCCGATGGAAAAATAAATCGGATTAGAATCCATAGGAAATCCAAATGTGTGTACAGGCTTTACTGTTGCTGAAGGTGGAAGAAAGCAACAGGAATGACATACAGTAGACTGTGCAGAGGGAACACAGATTAGGGAGGGAGAAAATAAAAGCAGGAGAGGTAACAGGACAAGCTCTGCTGCCAGGGAGACACAAAAGAGTTACATTTAAAAAGGACAGTGTCTTATTTTATCTTCCTGACATTCACTCCTTTCTCCCTCAGCAGGGTCAGCACTATGAGCGTCAGCGCTGTTAAGCTTCTGTCAGCCTTCCTATCCAACTGAGCCAAGACATATAACGTAAGGCTGGAATGTACATATTGTAATTAAATTAAAAATTACACATTTTTGAGATCAAGGTGAGATGGAGAGTTTCCAATAAGGAAGTGACTGCTCTGTGCTTCAACAAAATGACAGACTCTAGCAAGAAAAAACAGAAGCAATGCTGGAGGCAATTTACAGTACACACTAATTTTGGTAGTATAATTATTAATGTGGAATGTATCTTCTTTTGTTAAAGAACATTATTTTTTATCAAACTGTTATGTGTAAAGTTCTGCTTTAAAGCAGGATGCCAACCGCTATTTTTTTCTTTTTTTAAAGTCAGCAGCTACAAACACTGTAGCTGCTGACTTTTAATAGGGCATTTACCTGTCCTAAGCGCCCGCGATGTCAGCCCCCCCGAGGCCGACCCCTCGATCGTGGAGGGTCCCGGGGGCCGCCATCCTCAGTAAGGGAAACAGGCAATGAAGCCTTGCGGCTTCACTGCCCGTTTCCTACTGCGCATGCGCGAGTCTCACGCTGATTTGTGAATGGGCGGCTGCTCTCTGGGATACACACAGTTCCCAGAAGGCAGCGCGCCCCATTCACCAGAAGACACCGCAATGGAGGACGAGGAAGAAGACCTGCCGCGGTGGAGGAAGAGGCAGATTAGCAAGTTTTGCATAGCAACTGCCCTTTCTGGTGAGTAAAATATTTTTTTTTCTATTTATTTAAAGTATTTTGGTGTATTTTTTTTTTTTTTAGGGTGGAACACCACTTTAAGGAGCAGCCTTTACCTGCAGCCGGTTCCCCTCGTCTAGGATCTCGTACTGATCAACGGTGGATAGTGTCAGCCCATTCCTCAGCCAGGTGATTGTAGGTGGAGGAGAACCTGTTGCCTCACACACAAGTTCTGCAGTTTGATTGTATATAACAGACACCTCTTGTATTAATCCATCCACTTCTCCAAGGATGACGGGGGGAGCTGAAATGGTGAATACAACATGGTAGCATGAAGTCAGGATGCAGGACAGACCTGTTTTTGGCTATTGTGTATGAAAACTTTTGATTTATCTGAAATACTAATATATACTCAAAGGCTCACTGGGTATTGGCGACCCAAACTTTGAATATTGAAACTGTCTGCATCTGTTTCTAAATGTACAAACCTCTCCCCCCCTATCAGGGTTTCTTTTTGCAGTTTAATGCAGCATTATAGCAAGCGGGAGGAGGCCCACACTAAACATGGGGACCTTGTTTCGAGATACATCCTAAAATATATTCAAAAGGGATTCTAGGATGTTTCTTCTATGTTCTGTCCATCTCTCACTGATGCTGTTCCTCCCACCACTTTTGCCTGCTGTCAAAATTACAGCAGGGAATTGCTATGTATTTCATACATAGGAGCGATTGTGTCAAAACACAGCTGCTTCTGTGTAAAATGACAAAGATAGTCTGCAAATATCATTAAGTAATACAGTATTAACATTGTTATTTAGTATTTACTATTTCTTTTATAAGTAGATCAATGGTCTCACCATTACGAATAATTACGAATAATAACCTTACAAATAATAAAAAAATAAAAAATGCTGGAATATGTTTCTATGTTCTTGATACTTATTAGTATTGAGGAAGTAGCCTTGATAAGCTTTGAAATGTCTTCAACATTACAGTCCAGTTTATTCTAGTTGAATATGACTATCTACCATTAGTTATACATGACCTTTCTGAAGGAGAACCTTCAGAGACAAAAGATGAATATACAAATATAATGTACACTATTCCTATTTCCTTAATCATCCTTAAATAACGCCTATCCTCCCTTCTCTAAATTTTTTCTGTTCCTATTTTTTTTAACCATTACAAATTTTTCCATCATATGTTTTTTTTTTGTTTTGTTTTTCTTGAACATTGCCTAAAAATCCGAAATTTAATTGGTAAAAAAATAAAATTAATTGGTGGCAGGTAAGGGGGGGGGGGGGTAATATAATTTTTTATCGCAACAGGTGACACCAACCCTATGGACACCACTGCTACTAAATCAACTTTTCCTTGCTCTTTGTTACATTTCAGATTATAAATATGATGTGTCTTATTACTGTATACCCTATTGTAAAGCACTATGGAATATTCTAAATTCCGTAGGTAAAAGATAATAATATCTTGAAGAAGTGATTTTATTTGCGATGAGATGGTCAAGCAACACTTTCATAGTTTTTATCTACTAAAATTACTCACTGAGAACAACAAGGTCATAATGCAGTCTGTCCTCCCCTGCTTCATTAGAAGCTTCACAAGTGTATTTCCCAGCATGCTCTACCCGGGACATGGGTATCTGTAAGACACGGCCATCTAAAATGGAAATAAAGGAGAATGGAATATGTTTAGGATCATTATATGCAAAGCAGATAGAAGCATCTAAGTTTTGTCGCCTACAAATAGCAACAATAGCAAATAGCAAAGTTGCTAAGCAAAGCTAACTTTTGTCGCCGCCAAATAGCAAAGGCATCAATTTTGCTGTCAGAATCAGCATGAATGAACAAGAATGCGGTTTACAAAGCTGCAAAGAATCAAAATGCTATATACACAACAGCACATAGAATCATGAATATACTGTACATTTACAGTATGCTTAAAGTACTTAAGTATACTTAAAGCCAAAACTTTTTATTAGGTTTTAGACAGAGAACTGTCCCATAAGAGAAAATTATCTTCAATTCCTGTCTCATAGACACAACAGGAAGTAAGAGTAAAAACACCTCCAATATAAAGTAAATCTCCTCTTAGACATCTGTCACCAGAGCACGTACCCCCATTGGAATATTAACCCTCAATTCCTTTTTTGGGACAACTCAAAATTTGGATGTTCCAATGCTTTCTGTCCCACTGATAATGGTAACCAGGTCATACAGAGAGAATGAATCTACCCAATGGTGACACAGCCAGCAATTTGCTCTATCCCCAAAAAATGTTTTACATGCACTTTAAAAGGGAATCATTCCAGAATGGCCGCTCGCTTACCCAGCAGCACCAGAACTCCATCAGAAGGGGTAATGGGCTGTCCATCCTTGTACCAAGTCAGGGTGGGTGGAGGGATGGCATTGGTGTCACAGTATAAGGAGATCGGATTGGAGGCAACAACCTCCCTGTGTTCAGTCACCTCCTCTTCTTCGTCCTCTCGATACGCCAACTCTAAAGCAGCGCTTGGGCTCCCTGGTTTGTGAAAAATTGGGGGGACTAAGAGAGAAAAAGAACAAGTAAAAAAAAAAACCATTTAAATAAACTTTGTTTCACTCATAGACAAATAAAATGATTTACAGTGCGATAACACAGGTGTGCTAGTTTAGACTGTATTATAGGAAACCTGTATGGTTAGAAATATGGAGGCTGCCATTGCTAAGCCCTTCTATAGAGGTAGCCATGAGTTATCATTACACACCCAGCATCTGCTTCCTACTTTACAATGGTTGTGTTTTATTGCTCCCTCTCACAATGCAAGACAACTGCACTCCCTGTATGAATGAAAGCGCAACAACTGATAAGCAGGAAGGCTTAGTATTTGCAGTGTCTATTCTACTCCCCCTCTAGTGGCTAATCTGCATGTCTCTATTCGGTATTTCATACGTTAATTGACACATTATGCTATGGCTAAACATGTAACCACTGTTGAAATCGCCTACAAAAGCCCTCTAGAAACACCAAATTACATATTTATATTATTTTATTTTTTTTATTTTATTTTGGCCACAACATGTCACTTTTGAGGGAAACAACACACATAGCAGAATGCCAGATTTCTTAGCTCTATTGTGACATGGAAGCTGTGTGCAGGAGCCGCTGTCCATCATGGTCCTAGACCCACCCGCAGGATGTGATCTGTGCAGACGCCGAGTGATGGAAAGCACATTGGGGTTGATTTACTAAAGCTGGAGAGTGCAAAATCTGGTCCATGTTAGCCAATTAGCCTCTAACTTTAGCTTGCTCAGTTAAGCTTTGACAAATACCTGGAAGCTGATTGGTTTCTATGCACAGTTGCACCATATTTTGCACTCAGTTTAAGTAAATCAATCCCACTGTGTATAGGTATGGCTTTCTTCATATCACTGACAGAAGCACGCTAGAATACTCAGCAGGCAGAGCAGCCTATAGATAGTGTCAGTGGCGGCCGCTCATGCAGGGCGCAGGGGTGCCTCCCCCTAATCCATGCACCTGGCCCCTAATCTACATGCAGGCGCCACACGTATGGATTCCAATTTTTTTATTTTGAAGCACATGATTAGAACCTGAGGCTCTAATTGGCTTTAAAAAGGGTGGGCTCGGGGCACAGAACACTGCTCCCGGGGCCCACCCAGTTGTGTGAAATTAGAAAATTGATATTTCGCTAATGTCTTCCTGTTTCTCCTCCCAGCCAATCAGAAAGCAGGTCCCGAGACACGATTGGCCGCGAGTCCTAAGTCTTGATTGGCCAGGAGGAGAAGCGGCCACCGAGCCTCGGGAGGAGAGAGGCAAGGGGAAAGCCGCAACCTGGATGGGGTAAGAGCGGGGCTGGCAGAGGACCTAGCAGGCGATCGAGCGACGAGGGGGTGGTTGTTTGGCTGGTTGGCTGGCTGGCTGGGGGGGCCGCGGCCCCCCCCCCAAGAAAATTGAGCACCAGCCGCCACTGGATATTGTTGTGGCATGCTCCCACAGAGTCAGAGAGTTGAAGAAAATGGTAGAAACATTGGGTATATTTTAGTTTTATTCAATATATGTTGATAAACGAAGGGCACAGCTACACTGAACAATATTAGTAAGAGCAAATGGTGCATATTGGCATTTTGGGTTTACCGACAAGCATAAATAACAGTAAAGATATAATTTCATAGTAGGTTTTTCCACAAGAATAGTTGGCTGACTGATACAAACCTTGAACATTCACATAGAATTCTCTTTCATCCTCTCCAGCAACATTAGTGGCCACGCAGGTGTAGCGCCCCGAGTCGCTCACTCGGATAGGCTGGATCTGTAGTACATGCCCATCTCCAATGATCTGCACGGAGCCAAAATGTTCTAAAAGCTGCAAATATGTGCCACATGTGGGTGAAACAACAAAATGCAAATACAAAAAAAGGAAAAAACTGAATGCTATAAAAATCTACAATGTTCATCTACAAATCACTATTTTCAGAAATGCACAAATAGCCACAAGATCTATAAGTATTTTCTAATAAAATGTCTAACTTCCATAAGCTGGGGGGGGGGGGCTGGTTATATGCAAATTAGATCAATCCCCAAACCAAGCACCTAATATAATTCGGTGTCTGTGGCTGCTCTATTTTGAAGGTAATATGTGGTCATTTTAATTACTGTTTGACATACACAGTATGTGTGAAAGATATTAGCTTGATGTAATAAATGTATCACTGTGTGCTACTAATTAGCAAATTATTTGTTTCTAGGTGTAATTTGTAATAGGGTTCCACCATTTAAATAAAAATGGTCGCATACCAATAGACTTCTTTCATTGAGCATGTGGATTGCTCATAACATTTCTAACAGATTCTAAAAGTACGAACAGATTTCTCCATCCATACAAATGTCATGGACAGACCAATCCCCCCTGACACGCTATTGTGTTCTGACAGCCGCTAGCACCAGTTGTAACAATACCCAAACAGTGCCTGCAGCTGATTGGCTGCAGACACTGTTCAGCCAACAATTTTCAGCCTGGCTCCTTTGTCAAAATCCGATTCAGTAATTGACTTTTGTCGAACCAGCAAAGCCACCCACTGTTACAACTTGGGCTGATTCTTCTGAATCTATCAAAATTCTAGAAAAACAGATCTCTTTTGTTGGGTTATTCATTTTTATCTTGGTTCCCATTAAACTTTCCTTCCCCATTCAAACTAACAAGAACATTTTGGTCTGGAGTACTACTTTGACTTTATAGCATCTACTCAAAACCGAAATGTTAATTTTGGGAGGACTGACCGTTCAATAGGACAGGAAAAAGATTTGTGGTAATTATATCTAATGTTCCGGTTTCTGGATTTTTGCCAACCACGACCAGCTATTTTCACATAAAACATAATGGCGGAGTGATGTGACCCATGAATGGAAATGGTAAACACTGATAAGGGGAAGCATTTGATTTGAGATGTATTCAGCATCTAAATTCCCAATTGGTGCAGTAAATCCATCCATTTCTTACCTGTCCATCCTTATACCAGTGGAGACTTGGCTTTGGCACAGCCCATGATTCACATTGGAGGGTTAGGCTGCTGTTCACTCTGGTCTTCACTTCTGTTACACCAATATTACCTCCAGAGTTATCCTTTGTGATCTGTGGTGGAACTAATGGGAAGAGTCAGGATGAGAATGACAGTTCATATGGTAGTTTGGTTGGCTGCTGGACTCAGGGCTGTATAGGAAATGACACAATTATACTTTTAGGCCTCGTACACACGGCCGAGATTCTCGTCGAAAAAAACATGTCGTTTTTTTCGACGAGATTCTTGGACAAGAAACTTGTCCCGGCCGAGTGTACACACGCTCGATTCAAAGAACCCGCGGTTCTTTGAATGGAGCGTACGCGGTGACGTCATCGACTACGACGAGCATGCGCTCGTCACATTCGATGCCGTCGCCGCCATCTTGGTATACCCTACGTATGCCTAGGAAGCTACCGCGCATGCGTCAAATTCATTTCGAACATGCGCGGGCTTCCCGGCGGACAGGTAAGTGTACACACACTCACTTTTCTCGTCGAGAAACATGCCGACGAGAATCTCGACGAGAAAATAGAGAGCAGGATCTCTATTTTCTCGTCAAGATACTTGTCGCTTTTCTTGATGAGAAACCATACACACGAACGAGTTTCTCGGCAAAAAATCTCTGCCAGCAAGTTTCTTGCTGGTATTTGCCGAGAAACTCGTTCGTGTGTACGAGGCTTTAGGCACTCTCTATGTCTGGAATTCCTTTTCACTATTCAGATCCTAATTGAGAATATAATCTCGGTCACTACAAATTGCGGCACATTTGGTGCTTAGTGAACTTCTTTATTTTAAAAAATACTCTAGTATAACTAAAACAGGTATGATTGTAAGCTATTGCTCTAATACCGAATAGGATTTGACGTCACGGTTAATTCTTCATAGGCTGCAAAGTTTATTAAAATACACACCCATACCCTTTCCTTTCAAGTCTCCTAGATGACAGAAACCCCCAAACCCAGTAGCCCAATCCAACTCTACTTCTAAAGGAGTTCTGGGGGAAACCGCTTTTCTCTCATCAAACAAGTTGTTATTAAAGCATTTCTAAAGGCATTTATTCAAATTAAAATAATAAACATGTTATACTCACCTTCTCTGCGCAATCATATTGCTCAAATCAGCCCCGAACTTCCTTTTCTGAGGTCCCCCACCATCGATCTTGGCTCCTCCTCTTCTGTGTCTGCCCCCACAACAAGCTACTTCCTATGGGTGCAGACTCACTACCAAGCTAGGCCGTGTGTGTCCATAAACACACACAGTGCGGCTCAGCTTTGCCTCCTGCTTTCTGCTCACAGGATTTGACTTGAGCAGGGGGCAGGAGGCAAAGCTGAGCCACACTGTTTGTGCCATTGGCTCCTGCTGCTGCATGAACATCCCGTAAGAAAAGAAAGACAGGAGAGAAAAACTGCAACTTTTTACAAACTCCACAGGTGTGCAGAGGAATTGTACTGATATAGTTGACGATTCCCCGACATGTTTCGCGGTGTAGACCGCTTCTTCAGGAGGCGTCAAACAGTAAAAAACCTCCCCCTGTTTTATTGTTATGTGAATGTACTATGTATCTTTATATCAATTGTTTGATTCTTGTCAATATTGTTCTAAATAAAATGTTTTAAATTTTATATCTATGCTTTGTCTGGGTGCCGTAATAGTCCCAACATTACATCGGGTGATAAGGGAGTTAGGAGTTATCCCTGTATATATCCCCACCAATCTCCTGTTATTTCAATTCGGGATGAAGGCACCCCCTCCTACTCCAATATTTACTGTAGAGGCAATCCTTATTATTCAATGAATGGATCAGGACGATTCCTCCTTTCAACAAGTTTTCGTAGTCACTTTGCTCTCCAAATCCCACCAACATTGCAGTGCATGCTTCTGGCTCCTGGAAATCCTGTCCCTAAAAACAGGGTATCTGTCCCTAATGTACACCCCACACTGATGCCTCGTACACACGACCGTTTTTTCCCATCGGAAAAACTGCAATGAGAGCTTTTGGCTGGGAATTCCGACCGTGTGTATGCTCCATGAGACTTTTTCCCACAGAAAAACTGCCGGAAAAAAAAAAGAGAGCAGGATCTCTTTTTTCCCGTCAGAAAAAAATCCTAGCAGGAAAACCGTTCGTCTGTAAGCTTTTCCAACGGAAAAAATTGTGCATGCTCGGAAACAATTCGACGCATGCTCGGAAGCATGGAACTTCATTTTGTCGGCTCGTCGTATTCTTTTACGTCACCGTGTTCTTGGCATTCAAAAGTTCACCGGAGTTTTGTGTGACCCTGTGTATGCAAGGCAGGCTTGAGAGGAATTCCGTCGGGAAAACCATCGTTTTTTTTTTCTGACGGGAAAACCGGTCGTGTGTACGGGGCATCAGGCTTTTTCTTTTTGAAGACATCCCCTGCAAATGTACCTTGTCACTGCATCACCTGCCTTGAGGTCAAATGAAATCCAAACTATGGCTCCTTTATCTTCTCTGTAATTCTGGCCACCCTGAATAGTATTCTACAAAGATTGCTATACACTGCCCACGAATAACATTTATAACTAAAAGGACACCCTGACTACATGATCATAAAGATAAACCTTAAAGTGTTACTATACCCAGAATCTGCATTCACTATATCTGGTCTCCCACAGTACACAGAACATGGAAATGCAATTATTTTAGTAAATATAAACTGCTAAATACCTTTTCTCATCAGCAGTATTTAGCAGTCCTGTAACTTCTATCAGTGTTTGGTTAAAGCTTGCAGGAGGAGTTTACATTCTACTCTGACTGTCCTATAAGGCTGCAAGACCCATGGCCCTCTAGACAGTTCTGATTGGCCCTGTGCTGATCACATGTACTCTCCCAAGAAAAAACAACCTCTCTAGCAATACACACCAAACTGAGCATGTGCAGCTTGTCTCCAAGCTCTGTACTATCTGGAAATTATTAGGGGACAGTGGAGGAAGGGGAGGATCAGGGAAGACAGGATCAAACACCCTTTTTACACAATGCAGAGGATTACCTCCTTAGGTTCCACAGTGAGTATAACAAGCATGCTTTCTGCATATACAGACTAATTTTACTGTTGTGGGTTTAGTAACACTTTAAAGTAGTTAAAAGAGAACATAAAAGCACCAGAGCTTGCAATGTGGCCAATACTTAAATTCGCTTTTTGACAATTTACCAGGGTTAAGAAGTTAGAGTTTTTTAGTTTTAAATAGTTTTGTTTAAATTCACTTTTTTTTTTTACATCGCAGTAAATAGTTAAGGCATCCAAAGGACCCCCGGTATTCCTAGTGTGTGGCTGGTATCAGAGATTTAAGTGAGGAGGGAAAACACATGCCAATTCTAAAGTGTATCTAAAGGCAAAACAAAGGGATTATAACCCCGGTTAGGTTTTTATTGTTGTCTGTGTCCCTGCTAGGGGGCTTTACCATCTCTGTTTGTCCTGATGACGAATGTCACTGGGACTGAAAGTGAGGGAAAATGTAAAGTTTTTAAATTGTCCTCTGGTGGGGAGATGCTAACTTTGGAGAGATTTTCTCTTTACTTCCTGATGTGTTTACAGGACAGGAAGTGAATGGAAAGCTATTGAATGGGATATGGGATCCACTTGGCAAAAAACAAAAACAAAAAAAACTGACAGGGGTTTTAGCCATCTACTTCATCCAAAATGGATAAAATGGGTTCAGATATACTTATTTGTCAAATTTCAGAAGAAGTGTATGCTGCCCAATCCAAGTGGTTATGTGGACCTGGGTTGTCTGAGTTGTCAGTGAAGATTTGATCATATGCTCATCTTGGCGTATCTGTCAATATATGCAGGGCCGTCTTTAATGTTGATTGGACCTTGGGCAAAAAAAATCTTGGCCCCCCCCCCCATGCAATTTTGCTCTCCACTTGCACTGAGACATACAATAAATAAATATCAGCTAGACTTAAAATCAGTTTACTGCATCAGCTCAGGCAGTGATTGTGATTCGTTGCCAGAGGTTACAGCATATCATTACCACTTACTGACTGGTTGCTAGAGGTTACAGCACACATTACAGCTCACAGATTAGTTGCTAGAGGTTACAACACATGATTTCTTGTTGATTGGTTTCTAGAGGTTACAGCACATCATCTCTTCACTGCAGAGGGGCATGATATACATATGAATGCCACCTTTATTTACATATGAATGCCGCCGGCCTCAGCTATTTACATATGAATGCTCCCGTTATTTACGTATGAATGACGGTTATTTATATGTAAACACAGGGTCTGCAGGTGAGTCATCTGTAAACAATAGGGCAGAGCTGGGCAGCATTAGTAGCAGCACTTCACACTGAGATATCAGGACACAGCAAAGGACTAAAACTTCAAAAAGGACAAGGGAATTTAAACTGGGATAGTTGGCAAGTATGAGGCAGCTGCTTTGGGCCTCACAACAATGACAGGGCCCAGGGCAGCTGCCCCTTTTGCCCTGCCTTAAAGACGGCCCTGAATATATGAGCTTCACTACAGCATCCCAATATCAGAGGCTAATGAAGAATAGAACCATGAACTTCTGAAATCTAGCATGTAAACCTACATTTAAAGACAAATCTGCCACCCTTCACACCAAAGCACACCCCTTCCCTCAATGCCCTGCCTTCCTTTCCTGATGAGGAGGTGGCATTTATGCAGACAAGAGGAAAGAGGACAAGGTCATATGTGTATTGTACCTGGCTGTCATGACCCTTTCTAATTCCACATTCAGCCTTTTTTTTTTTTTTTTTATAAATCCACACTGTTTTTTTAACAGAATAAATTGGAAAGAATTTTAAGAAACAAAAAGGAACAAATTAGGCGATATGAGATATGTTGTACTGAATATAGGTTAACAGTTGCATAACAGTAACTTACTAAACACTTTAACTTCATAATTCCTTATGGCTTCTCCTATCTCATTGGTCACTATACAGGTGTATTGCCCAGCATCTTCTTGCCTGGCATTGAGGATCTGTAGCCCGTGACCTCCTGCAATGGAATAAAATATAATCCGTACAGTTTAATCGTCAGTTTTTAACAAGGAGAATATGCTTGTTCTGTTCATGGTCTTCCATCAACACTAAAGGGAAGACAGTGATCTATCCACTTTTATACCAGAGCCATTTTTACAGTTTTTGCACACGTTAAAATGCACATTTTAAAATAAATACTACTGCCAAATATTATATATTTTCTGTAAGCAAAGACCTTGCAGAATAAAATGGTCATAGTTGAAATGTTTTAATGTCACATGATATTAGCACACACGTTAATTAAAGGCATATTTAGGGTAATTTTACTACACACAAACACAATATAGTACCAAATGTTTGGTAAAATGTAAAAGATGAGTTTCTATTGAGTAAATAGATACCAAACGTGTCAACCCTTAAAATTTCACGTGCACAGTAAAACATTAAACTTCGGTAGCAAAAATTGCCCAATTTTTTTCAAATTAATTGTTACCTTAATTTTTTTAATACATTTTTATACTTCACTTTATTGCTATCACATAGGAGGATGGGGGGCTGGGGAATCGGTGACCGAGCAGCTTTACATGCAGCCAAATCACTTCCACCAGAAAGTGGACAGCTGGCTTAACACTAGTAAACACAGTCCTAGCTATAGCCAGAAAAGCCTTGCCAGATACTGCAAAATAACCAGATTTATGTTTGGTCTCAATGGCAAAATACAACTTATTGTAGAAGCACTTGCAATGAAATTTCACAGACAAGGTTGAACTTTTTCATTAAACGAATGGGAAAGCTATAAATTAGATAATCTAAAAATCCTCTTGCATTAATAGGTTATGGATTGGTTTTGCACCATGGGTCCTCTTTAAAAGATAAACATTTTTTTGGACAGAGTAGGTGAAGATTACCTTTTTCTTCACCACCCGTCTCACTGTAAGAAGCCACTGGGCCTTGGGCATTTCTTCAAGAAAGAACGGGTAACCCCTGGAAGTCGCACATCTATGGTGTCCTACTGCAATGAATGGGGTGGCAACCTCAGCCTGGACTCCGACCAGGCCATGCCACCAACGCATTTCACTCTTTCCCAGGCGTGGCCTGGCCAGAGTACAGGCTGAGGTTGCCACTCCATTCATTGCAGTAGGACACCATAGATGTGCGACTTCCAGGGGTCACCCCTTCCTTTCTCAAACCTTTGCACGATCCAGGACGGGCTCTATCCCCTGTCAGCACTCTAGTAGCAGCTGTGGATGCATTGTCTACATAACCCCTCCCTATTGAGCCTGAGCGGCACACACACTTTTCTCAGGTCACCATGGATATGTCTTAATAGAGTGGGGAAGGGTTAAAACCGAAGAATGTTATTACCAGGTCAGGTAAGGGGAATCTTCCCAGTGGAGATCCAGAGAGAAAAAAAAACCTGACAGGGGTTCTTAACCTTTCCCACTCTATTCAAAACTAAATTCAAAAGGTTTTCAGTGGAACTCCACTTTAAACTCTTACCTGGAATGGTCTTTACATTGGATGAATCTTTAAAGGGTTCCCCATTTTTTAACCAGGTAACAGTAGGAATGGGAAATCCAAGGGCCTCACAGATAAGTGACAGAGGGTTGTTAACAATAACTACAACGTCTTCATTGGTGTCATCATCAAAATTGGAAGAAATGGTGGGACTCACTGCAAACACAGAAGATAACTGTCAACTCAAGAAAGAAAAGCATTAAGACATAACACATATGGGTAGATGTACAAAATCTGGTGGAGCTGTGCATGGTTGCCAAATCGGCTTCTAACTTCAGCTTGTTCAATTAGGCATTGATATAAAAACTTGGAAGCTAATTGATTTCTATACAGAGCTACACCAGATTTTGCACTCTCCAGATTTAGTAAATCAACCTCATACTGTCATCCGACTGATAGGGACATCTACAAGTTAGTCTTACCTAACACTGTCAGCACAAAATGTTTGCTTCTCTCAGCAATAGAGTTGGTTGCCAAGCAGGTGTAATGTCCAGCAGAGAAGACACTAGCAGCTTCAATGTATAGCTCAGTGCCATCGTTGGATATCTGAATGCCATCTCCACTTTGTACTGGACTGGAATCCCTCAGCCAGGTGATATGAGGAGCTGGGTGACCTGAAAGAGAGCAATAACTAAAAATTTCAGACCAACAAGAGTCCACTGTAATGTGTCACCTCTAGAACTTGATGTCATCTTCTACTAGAATAACACAAGGCCAAGACACAGGAACATCACTGCAAGAGGCAACTTCAGGAGGACAGTGTGCTATGGTTTAACATGACCTCACAAGTCTCTTCCCCAGAGATTTATAAGTGCCAAAATTAGAGGTTGTACATGAAAAGGGCCCCTTTACTATAAATGGTTAAAAAAAGTTTTGAATACAAAAAAGGTGGGGAAAGGGCATATAAATATGCGCAAGGCACAATGAAGAAAATAACTTACACTATGTACCCAGTGTGGGCAGTATCTCTCTGGTCGTTAATATGCATATGAACAAAAAAGAGGGAGGTGTCCCCTACCGGGGTAGGGGACGAGAAGACCAAATAAGTGATACCAAAATCAAAATGTAAGAGTAAAAAATATATAAATTTATTAAATGGATGAAAAAAGTATATCATGAAACACCTCTCTAAATAAGAGAGTGACAATTGCTAAATTACTGACATGAAACACATGAAAAGTAGCAGCATGAAACAAAATCCATGTGTGGCCACAGACACAACAAATTGAGCACAGGACAACTGACAAACAACATAAAACAATAAAAATTGTCCGGACGCCAAAAGTCTCTATGTAGAAGGCCTGTTGCGACAAAAAGTTGCGTAGTTTCAATGATCAATGTCAGAAGAAAAAACAGGCAATCCACATATAGGTCCCTGGAAGGCTATAGCCCATGGGGAAAGGAAAGGGAAGGAATGGTGGGAAGGGGAGGAAAAGGAAAGGAAAGGGACAGTTGCTCTATCCTCACCACACTCCCTTTTTATGGTCATGAACAGACACCAGTGATCCGGATCGTATACGGACTCAGTGACGCTGTTGGAGCCGTGACCGGCAGATGCCCTTAATTTTCAGCCTTCCCTATTTTGGGTATCGTATGCTGTCATTTGTAAGCAACTGATCTGTCTGTGTTACCTGCCGCAGCCTTTACCGCTTATACCATTATATCACTGTGCTACACTGTTACCATATGTGATCTACATCCGGAGCTTTCCATCTGTCAGTTATCAACCATTCCTTTCACGAGGATCATTATTTTGGAACTGTTGACTGTTCTTTCCTTTTCTGACCATACATCTTTTCAGTGACATCATGAATTCTGATGGGACTTGTCAACATAATTCTTGTGGTGTTTGATTTTGAACCTTACCATTCCCTTCCCTCCAGCTAGATTGCCTTACTATTTAGGATCTCTCCTGCATTACGAGTCTCCCAGAGGCGCATCCTTACTCCCCCCCCCCTGTTCCTTTCCCTTTCCTTTCCTTTTCCTCGCCTCCCCTCCCCTTCCCACCATTCCTTCCCTTTCCTTTCCCTTTCCTTTCCCCATGGGATATAGCCTTCCAGGGACCTATATTTGGATTGCCTGTTTTATCTTCTGACATTGATCATTGAAACTACGCGACTTTTTGTCACAACAGGCCATCTACATAGAGACTCTTGGCGTCCGGACGATTTTTATTGTTTTATATTGTTTGTCAGTTGTCCTGTGCTCAATTTGTTGTGTCTGTGGCCACACATGGATTTTGTTTCATGCTGCTACTTTACATGTGTTTCATATCAGTAATTTAGCAATTGTCACTCTTATTTAGAGAGGTGTTTCATGATATACTTTTTTCATCCATTTAATAAATTTATATCTTTTTTACTATTACATTTTGATTTTGGTATCACTTATTTGGTCTTCTCGTCCCCTACCCCGGTAGGGGACACCTCCCCCTTTTTTGTTCATATTAAAAAAAGTTCTGAAACGGTCAAAAAAATTAATAAATAACAAAAAACATGAGGAAAAAGAAGCAACCTTCTCTCTCCAGCTTCCTCTTTAAATTGCAAGTCAAATGTGCAGTAAAAAAAAAAAACTGGTTCAAACATTAAAATATAGAAAAGTCTCAAGCAATTTGGATTTTTTTTTTTACTTTATACTACTAAATAGAACAAAAAAGGCAATATGGGAAACAAATGATGGAAAAGTAATGACATTTTGATTAACACTGTTTATAAACAGGCAGCTAAGCTAATCAGCCAGGGCCTGTTAATTTTCCATCTTCAATATGCCAACCATGCAACATTTCAATTGCTTAGCTATTGTGATTAGACTTTTCCTAGAGTATGCAAAAATCAACTGATGAACAATGTAATGAAAACGCTCAAAAAATGAAATGAACAAAACAGCAACTACGGTACTTGTAAGTGAATAGAAATCATTCCAAACGGAGATGAAATCTCCTTTTAAGCCCTGTACACATGATCGGATATCCTATGGATTTTCGTCCGATGGATTTCTCCATCGGAAATCCGATGAAACTGTTTTTCATCAGTCTTGGCCACACACCATCAGTCCAAAAACCGACGGCAACAAAACAACGGCACGTAAAACACGACGGCGCTATAAAAGGGAAGTTCAAATCTAATGGCGCCACCCCTTGGGCTGCTTTTGCTGATTTCGTGTTACCGCGTGTTAGTAAAAGTTTGGTGAGAGCCGATTCACGCTTTTCAGTCTTCGTGCTTTCAGTTCCTTACAGCGTGACGAATGTGCTATCTCCATTACGAACGCTAGTTTTACAAGAGCGAACGCTCCTGTCTCCTAATTCAGTCTGAGCATGCGTGGGTTTTTGATCCGATGGACTTGCCCATAGACGATCAGAGTTTTCGATCGGTTTTTTATCCATCGGAAAAATTTAAAACATGTTCTATTTTTTTAAACCGATGGAAAAAAAAACGATGGATCCCATACACGATCGGTTTGTCTGATGAAAAGCATCCATCGGACGAAAATCCATAGGATATCCGATCGTGTGTACAGGGCTTTAGACTGCTGGCACTAGAACCTTTATGTTGGTTTTCTCATCACTTTTTGTATAAAAATATTTTTTTTCACCGAACAGACTATTTAATTGAAAATCGCCCATGCATTATTTTTTCATAGATGCAATCAGACTACCAAAATACTTTGAGTAGTGAATAATCCTCACCTGCAGCTCTGCAGCGAAGAACAATAGGTTGTCCCTCTGCCACTCGGTAATCTTTATCATTCTCGTCATCCTCTATGATGGGCGGAACTGTAACAATCAATGTTAGATATTTCAGAATACATTTCAAACAGAACTCAGAATTAAATAAGGGGTCAGCAGACACATTTCACACAGTGCATACAGATGCCTGAAATATCCATCGTAATCTGCAAACACAACAAACCTATCCTGCATTAAATGTAATATTAATTCTAGAAATAATGTAAAACATCAATTTATAAGCTTCCAAACATAGTGAAAGCTTACATATAACTTCCAAATAATATTACCCCAAAACATCACAATGTCACTTTGGGGTTTATTTACTAAAGCTGAAGAGTGCAAAATCGGTGTCACTTCTAAATAGAAACCAATCAGCTTCCAGGTTTTTCTTTTTACCAAAGCTTAATTGAACAAGCTGAGGTTAGAAGCGGATTGGCCACCATGCTCTGGTTTTAATAAATCTACCCCTGTGTGACATTTTAAGTGTATGTAAAGCCAACATTTTTTTTTTATTTGGGATAGAATATAGACAGGTTTGAACCCATGGCAAGTTTTTATTGTGTTTGTCCTTACTGGGGAGATGTACCCCCTCTATTTGTATTGGTGTCCAATGTTTCTGATACAGAAAATCATAGGGAATGGAACTTTGAGTTGTCAAGGGGGCAGAATGTAAGGAAAAGTCTTCTATGTGGTCAACCGTCTAAAAGGGGGTGTATATTACTACTTTCTGCTTATTTCATGGGATGTGAAACTGAAGGGAAATTTCTCCTACAGGATACAGACAGACTAAGAGACCCTGACGGGGGTCTCTGCTTTTTCATACTTTAAAACTAAACAAAAATATGATTTAGCTTTACATCCAATTAAAGTGGACCTTGTATCCCAATAAAAAATATCCGCTAATTTAAGGTGTCCCTCCTCCCCCTTCCTAAAATACTGGAAGATAGTCTAAAAAAAGAAAAACCTGCGGAGAAGAGGAGAAGTTTGATAATATACTTACCTGTATTATGGCTTTCTTGAACAGTGCCTAGGAGAGGGTGATGTCTTTCACCTTCTGACCAGATCCCGGGGAGTAGAGTACTCCAAAACTTACTGAGAAGACAGTCCTGAACTGTGCTGCAGTGTCTTCTCAATAGATTTAGGTTACACAGCATTCCCCGGGATCTTGTTGGCAGGAGGACAAGGTCACCCCCTGCACTGTAGAACTGTAGTCAAGAAAAGGGAGTATACTATCTTTTTCCCCCCTCCCCCCAGATTCTATTTTGCATTTTTATGCAGTGTTTAGAAGGGGGATAAATAATAGTGGTTAGCACTTTTGCCTAGCAGCACTAGAGACATCGGTTTGAATCCCAACCACAGCATTTCCACCCTGGAGTCTGCATGTTCTCCCTGTGCCTGTGTGAATTTCCTCTGGGTACTCCGGTTTCCTCCCACACTGCAAAGACATGCTGGTAGGTTAATTGGCTCCTGTCTAAATTGACCCTAGTATGTGTATGTGAGATAGAGACCTTAGACTTCAAGCTCCTTGAGGGCAGGGACTAAAGTGAATATATAATATATATGTAAAGCGCTGCACAAATTGACGGCGCTATATAAGTATCTGTAATAATAATAAATGGACCTTATCTGAAGTGCAAGGTCCATGTTAAAGTCTGTGCACAGTTTACTATAGAGTGCAGCGGCGGCCCGTCCATAAGGGGCACAGGGGCACCACCCCTCTAATCTGTATGCGCCCGGCCCCTAATCTCCATGCAGGGCGCCGGACGCATAGAGTTCTACTGTTTTTTTTTGTGAAGCACGTGATTAGATTCAGAGGCTCTAATTGGCTTCAAAAAGGGTGGGCTCGGGGGGCAGAGAACTGCGCCCTCAGCCCATCCACTTGTGACAATTGCGAAAACAACATTGGCTATTTTCTTCCTGCTTCTCCTTCTGGCTAGAAGGAGAAGTGACCGGTTTGGCCGGGACGAGAACCCCGGGAAGCTGCCCAGGACCTGGAATGGGTAAGTGCGGGGGCTGGGGGGTTGCGAACGGGGCTGGCAAGCGGGCAAGCAGGGCTGGCGAGCGGGCTTGCAAGCGGGGCTGGTGGGGGGTTTGTTTGCCGCCCCCCCAAAAATAGAGCACCAGCTGCCACTGATAGAGTGTCTGCATAGACATAGTAATACATTGTTTTTACAGGATACATAAAAATCTGAAGATTGTCATTTCAAGATTCCTAACAGAGTACGATGGAATCAACGCAGCTCTGTAAAAACTGAACACAGCGGATAATCAACATAATTTACAGTAATTTCTTCGCTTCCCTGGGTTAGAATATCTTCTTAGCCAGAAATATCTATAAAAGGTACATTTATCTTTTAAGCCCCATATCCCTCCTGATACTTACGTAAGATATCCACAACAAAATCCTTTTTGGCATCCCCTGCAGCGTTTGTGACCAAACAAGCATAAACACCGCCATCCCCAAAGTCTGCATGTACCACTTTAAGGACACGTCCACCTAATCAGTAAAAGTAAGAAGAGGTAATTAGATAATCCAGTGTGACATAAATTCTCATACATTCTTCTAGACTTCAAAAGTAGATAAGGAACTAAAATGGACTGCACATAGCCCTGACCTCAACCGTACTGAACAACAAAGTGCTCACAATTGCTAAAAATGCAAACCTCACAAACACTTTTTTGGTTGTATGGGCACAAATCTCCATAGTAGAGAGCAGCGTCTTCGGATGCCGGTCACAAATTACCATAGGCACACTCATGTCTATGGTTTTGAAATGGGAAGTCCAACATGCTCATATAGGTGTGATGATCAGGTGTTCACAAAGATTTGGCCATATTGTCTATTGATATACTAGAACTGTAAATTTAGAAATGATTTGTTTTGAAAAATCTATTTAGCTGCTTTGGCAAGCACGGGCCATGTACTTTGCTCCAGTGTTACGAGCTTCCCATATAACTACAAAGACAAGTGTTTATATTTGGAATATATTACCTGATTGAATGTGGATGTTCCCCTGTGGAGCAAGAGGGATGTTGTTTCTGTACCATGTGATGGTCGGAGGAGGTATTCCAGAAGATTCACAGAAAAGAGTGAAGCTACCTTGTAAAGCTACAGACACATTGCGTGGCTCGACCTGTGGACTTGTGATTTCTGGCGGTACTGAAATGAAAAGTAACATTCACATTAATAACCAGCTTTCTAAACCCCTTATGCAGCTGAGAACAGATCACTTATTAAAAAACAAAGAAATAAAATAATGTATTTATAATGAGATTATATATATATATATATATATTGTGACAGCAGGAAGGTAAAGTCACCTGGTTGCATCCAGGGGGGTAGATATATTTCGCCCAGATTCAGGCTTTACGCCGACTTATACAACTAGGTGGAGAGTTGTATAAGGCTAGTGGGCTCATGGATGACTCATACCTCTAGGGAGAGGGCTGGGCGTCGTGCAGACAGGGAGTTGATGAGACCAGCTGAAGCTTGTCAGCTCATTTAGGCCTCTATAAGAACTCCCAGCTTCATTAGATGTTAGCTCATGCCTGGAACCAGACCTGTGTGGACTGTCTAGGGAGAGTGAACCCCTGTGCGGTGAGGCAAAGCCTGTGTGGCTATTTGTTTGGACTTTTACTAAACCAGGGACTTAGGGACTAGGACAGCACTAGGCTGATCCCAGTTGTTAGTTAGGAAACCTGTATGTTTAGTCAGAGGTCAACTTGACCAGGATTTATTTTGGTTATGTTTCTTTTGCTTTGCTGTGTTTTGTCACTGTAAATAGAAAATAAACCGCACCTTTTTTTGATTTTGAAAACCACAACCTCCGTTTGCTGGGCCTGTTTTGTGTGGGGAGCCCATCCCGGGGGTCACACACACCCGCTGCCGAGCTAACCCCCTCACAGTTGGTGGAGAACCAGTGGCAGTTTTTTTTAAGCCAGCATGGAGGAGATACTGAAGCAGCTGGCTCTAGCAAATGCCAATCAACAGCAGACAAATGCAGGTTTGCAAAGGAGCCTTGCAGCCCAGCAGCAGACAAACGCAACTTTGCAACAGAGTCTGGAGGCTCAGCAACGAGCCCAGCAGCAATCTGAGGCCCGCTTCATAGACCTGTTGCAGAAGCAAGAGCAGAGACTACAACAACAGATGGAAGCAGTAATGCAGCAACGTCCGCAGACCAGTGAGGAAAGCCGTCCCACTAATACCGCGTCCTTTGGGGTGAGTCGTTTATTGACAAAAATGACTGGAGAGGATGATCCAGAGGTATTTTTGACCACATTTGAAAGGACCGCTGAAAGAGAAAAGTGGCCTGAGGAGCAGTGGGCTGGACTGGTGGCTCCTCTGTTAACTGGTGAATCGCAGAAAGCTTACTATGACCTAGAGCCTAACCAAGCAAAAGACTATGTGATGCTAAAAGCTGAAATATTGGCAAGGCTGGGTGTCACCCAGGCTGTCCGGGCTCAGCGTGTGCATAACTGGACTTTCCAGCTTGGAAAACCCCCCAGGTCTCAAATGTATGATCTCATTCACCTGAGCAGAAAGTGGCTACAGCCAGAGACTTTGTCCGCACCAAAGATTGTGGAACGTGTTGTAATGGATCGGTTTTTGAGAGCTCTTCCTACTGCCATCCAAAAGTGGGTAAGCCATGGAGACCCAGAGACGGCCGATGGTCTTGTGGATCGTGTGGAGAAATACTTGGCTACAGAGAACCTGACGGCCTCTTCCAGAGACACTCGGACTTTCCACCCTAAGACCAGACCATCCCCAGGGGCGGATAAGAGGATTCCAAGGGGTGAGGGTGGAGAGAGTGAGAGGGTGGGAGCTCTACCCCAAGTTTGGCGAGAACAGCCTGGGAAATCAGCGGCTCAAGAGGCGGCAAGAAGGATCGTTTGCTACCGCTGCCGGCAAGCGGGACATATTGCAGCCAATTGCCCGGTTGTGGAGGAACCCATGCAGTGTGACTTTCTGACGGGCAGACGTCAGTCGCTGTGTGCGACAGTCGCATGCACTGCCATTCGAGGAACTGAGAAACATTTATGCAAAATGTGTGTTAATGGTAGAAATGTTGTGGTATTGCTGGATTCAGGTAGCCTTGTGACCCTGATAAAGGCTGAGTTAGTTAAAACAGAGGTCTCTGGGAATAGCAAGGTAGCTGTTATTTGTGTGCAGGGGAGACACCCAAGAGGGCTGTTGGATATTGCCAAGGAAACTTGGGAAAGTGAGCGTTCTCCCCACAGGAGTGTGATTGAGCATGTCGCCCTGATGCAAGATCGAATTGCACAGGTAATGCCCATCGTGAAGGAACATTTGGCCCAAGCGCAGTTGGCACAGCAGAGAGTGTACAACCGTGGAGCCAAGACCCGTACCTTTTCCCCGGGGGATAGGATATTGGTACTTGTCCCTACGGTTGAAAGTAAATTCCTTGCCAAATGGCAAGGCCCCTACGAGATAATGGAAAAAGTGAGCGAAGTGAATTACAAGGTCAGACAACCAGGAAGGCGAAAGCCCGAACAGATCTATCACGTTAATCTGTTGAAAGCCTGGAGGGATAGAGAGTCCCTAGTCGCAGACACTTGGTCACCAGCTCAAACTGGTTGCGTGATTCCTGAGGTTGGAATAGCAGCCACCTTGTCACAACCCCAACAACAGGAGGTTAAGGAGTTTGTGCTTCGCAACAAGGAGGTATTCTCTGAGCTGCCGGGACAAACATCTGGGGTAGAGCATGACATCATTACCCCGCCCGGTGAAAGGGTGAAGTTAAAACCCTATCGGATCCCAGAGGCTCGACGGGAGGCAATACGGGAGGAAGTACAGAAAATGCTGAACTTAGGGGTGATAGAGGAGTCCCAAAGTGATTGGTCTAGTCCCATCGTGTTGGTGCCTAAACCGGATGGGAGCTGGCGATTTTGTAACGATTTTCGTCAGTTGAACAAAGTTACAAAATTTGACACCTACCCCATGCCACGTATAGATGAGTTGATCGACCGGCTGGGAACAGCCCGATACATGACGACTCTTGACCTCACAAAAGGGTATTGGCAAATCCCCCTGGCCAAGTCGGCCAAAGAGAAAACCGCATTTGTAACCCCAGACGGGGCGTTCCAATATAAAAGAATGCCGTTCGGGTTACAGAATGCGCCGGCCACATTCCAGCGGAAAATGGACCAGATGCTGAGGCCCCATCGGAAGTATGCTGCGGCTTACCTGGATGATGTAATTGTCCATAGCACAGATTGGGCCTCACATCTGCCAAAAGTGCAAGCAGTCCTGGACTCTGTTCGGGAAGCGGGGTTTACGGCTAACCCCAAGAAGTGTACCATTGGGCAGGAGGAGGCCAAATATCTTGGGTACACCATTGGGAGGGGAGTAATAAAACCCCAACTCAACAAAGTCGAGGCCATCCAGAGTTGGCCACGTCCCAACAGCAAGAAGCAGGTACGAGCCTTTCTGGGAATCGCTGGGTATTATCGGCGATTCATTCCCCACTTTGCTTCTAAGGCTGTGCCCCTAACCAACCTGACGAAGGGGAAAGGGTCGGTCATGATTAAATGGACCCCCGAGGCTGAGGCAGCATTCCAATTCTTGAAACAAGCCTTATGTAGCCAGCCAGTGTTGTACTCACCCGACTTCTCTAAAGACTTTGTCGTACAAAGTGATGCGTCAGATGTGGGGTTAGGAGCAGTATTGTCCCAGGTCTGGAACGGGGAAGAGCACCCAGTCATTTACCTCAGCAGGAAGTTGAAGTCCCATGAGGTAAATTACGCCACCGTTGAAAAGGAGTGTTTAGCGGTGAAGTGGGCTCTAGATTCCCTTCGGTACTACCTGCTAGGTAGGCACTTTGACATGGTTACGGATCACGCTTCGTTAAAGTGGATGGCTCAAAACAAGGAAACAAATAGAAGAGTGAATAGGTGGTTCCTGGCCCTCCAGGAATTCAACTTCACAGTAAAGCATCGCCCTGGCGTTCAAATGGGGAATGTGGATGCTTTGTCTCGAGTACATGAATGCCTGATTGCTGGTGTTCCAACCCCGAGGTTAAAACAAGAGGGGGGGGTATGTGACAGCAGGAAGGTAAAGTCACCTGGTTGCATCCAGGGGGGTAGATATATTTCGCCCAGATTCAGGCTTTACGCCGACTTATACAACTAGGTGGAGAGTTGTATAAGGCTAGTGGGCTCATGGATGACTCATACCTCTAGGGAGAGGGCTGGGCGTCGTGCAGACAGGGAGTTGATGAGACCAGCTGAAGCTTGTCAGCTCATTTAGGCCTCTATAAGAACTCCCAGCTTCATTAGATGTTAGCTCATGCCTGGAACCAGACCTGTGTGGACTGTCTAGGGAGAGTGAACCCCTGTGCGGTGAGGCAAAGCCTGTGTGGCTATTTGTTTGGACTTTTACTAAACCAGGGACTTAGGGACTAGGACAGCACTAGGCTGATCCCAGTTGTTAGTTAGGAAACCTGTATGTTTAGTCAGAGGTCAACTTGACCAGGATTTATTTTGGTTATGTTTCTTTTGCTTTGCTGTGTTTTGTCACTGTAAATAGAAAATAAACCGCACCTTTTTTTGATTTTGAAAACCACAACCTCCGTTTGCTGGGCCTGTTTTGTGTGGGGAGCCCATCCCGGGGGTCACACACACCCGCTGCCGAGCTAACCCCCTCACAATATATATATACACATATACACACACACACAGTGGAACCTCGGATTATGAGCATAATCAGTTCCAGGAGAATGCTCGTAATCCAAAGTACTCGAATATCAAAGCGAGTTTCCCCATAGAAGTCAATGGAAACAAAAATAATTTGTTCCGCATTGACTTCAATGGCATGCAATACCGCATGTGGCCAGAGGTGGAGGGGGGGCCCCGGAGAGCCTCGGAAACACTTGGAAAGGCCCTAAAACAGCTCGGCTGAACTCGGAAAACCTTGAAAAGGCTCCGGAACGGAGTATTTCTGAGGTTTTCCGAGCATTTCCAAACGGCTCAGCTCGGCTTCGGCGCCCCCCACCTCAGGCCAAACGCGGTACTGCACACCGCTGTGGCTTGAATCCTGCTCGTTTTGCGAGACAACACTCGCAAACCGAGTCAGGATTTTTAAAAATACAGTGCTCGTATTGCGAAACGCTCGTTAACCGCGTTACTCGCAATCCGAGGTTCCACTATATATATATATATATATATATATATACACCGTATATATAATACTGTATATACATACACAAATGTTTTGCCTTTTATTTCTAGGTGAGATTTCACATATACTTTAATGCCCTGTACACATGATCGGATTTTCCGATGGGATAAAATCCGATGGAATTTTCCGTCGGAATTCCGTTCAAGCTGTCTTCCATCAGTCTTGCATACACACTGTCAGACAAAATTCCGACCGTCAAGAACGTGGTGACGTACAACACTACGACGAGCCGAGAAGAAGTTTAATGCTTCTGAGCATGCGTCGACTTGATTCTGAGCATGCGTGGGTTTTTTTCTCCGGGAGTTCCATACAGACGATCGGAATTTCCTATCTTTTTTTTTCCATCGGAAAAAAATAAAACATGTTCTATTTCTAAACACCGACAGAAAAAAATCCGATGGGGCACATACACGATCGGAATTTCCGATGAAAAAAGTCTATCAGACTTTTTTCATCGGAAAATCCGATCGTGTGTACAAGGCATAAGAGTTCGTTTTCACGTTCATAGCTCTGTTATGCTAATTAGGAATTTGTCACAGATATTGATAAGCAATACTGAGAAAGTTTTTCTGGTCATTGATTCACATTTTGCATAAGAGTAAAGGAACGTTTAACCACTTACCCTACTGGCCCTATCCTTTAAATCTAAATTCTGATACAGAAGGACTTACCCTGCACCGTTAGGTCATATTTAATATCAGTCTGCCCAGCTGCATTTACTGCCACACAGACATATCGGCCAGAGTGGGAAGGCATTGCCCGGGAGATGATCAGCTGTTGCCCCTTGTTCTTCAATACCAAGTTAGGTCCGCTGCCTAATGGAAAACCATCCTTCAGCCAGGTCAATGAGGGAGCAGGTTTGCCACTGACCACACATTCCAAGGTCACGGTGCTGTCTTGGGTCACTGCTATGGGAGCTGCAATATGGCCACTGCTACCGATTACTGGGAGAGCTGGGGAGATGGTAGAATAGAGAAAAAAAAAAGGAACATTTATCTATACTATAATAGAGTAAGTTTGTACTATACTATTAAGAATGATCAGAATAATGAATGGAGAGGAACAAACTGACAATTAAAGTGAACCTGTCATTGTCATGACAAAGATATGGGAGCTGCAATATGGCCACTGCTACCGAATACTGGGAGAGCTGGGGAGATGGTAGAATAGAGAATAAAAATGAACATCTATAATATAATAGAGTAAGTTTGTACTATACTATGAAGGATGATCAGAAACAAACTGACAATTAAAGTGAACCTGTCATTATCATGACAAAGATATGGGAGCTGCTATCTGGGCCTTTTGATTGACCCTATATAACATTACTTACTCCATTTTAATATATTCCCGTACCTCTCCCCCTACCCCCTTATCCCTCTCCCTTCCTTTCATTCCCCCAACCTGGACGCCGCCATTCACTACCTATCTTAATACATTGCTGACCATTGTATTAGTTAAGTATGAGCCCCATCTATTTTGGGCCCCTTTCTATACTATTGATAGAGTTATTTATATATTTACCCATTATTGTCTATTTACATCTTAGATGTCAGATCCTCTGGTTCACGCCCTCTCACTATTGCAAAAATTACCCGGGTCAGGCGAATATCCTTTATGTAAGCATTATTTGTATGGGGTTTTGGCATCTGTCACCCCAGGGATTTTTTTAGCCCACCGAGTGTAACACCGTCTGTGAGGTGGCTCCCTAAATAGGGTGTATGCCAATTTGTGTCTGGATACTCGGTCTGTTATTACTAAACTATGGTGGTGGGTGTTAGTATTTGTCCGTGTTCCCACATCCATGCTATGTCCCCACCCTGTCTTGTCTTGTGTCTTTGCACCAGCCGGAGTTGCGCACATCTAAGACATTGTGTTTCACCCCTGATGTGTATTTATCAATATACTTTTTGTATTAGGTGTTGGCATTTATTGTATGTTTTTATTTTAGAATACCTATCTGAAGCTCCTGAAGAAGCGCTTACAGCGCAAAACATGTAGAGCATCGAGCATTAAGCTCTCCTACCCGTGACATCAACCTACACCAGGCCCACTTTCTGTTACCGCTGTCTACATGTACTTAGTTATATGCTGAATTACAGTATGGCCTTTAGGTGGCTGTGGTGATGTGTATGAGGTAGCTTCTCTAGCATATATGCTAGGAATTTTAACTGCACTTTGTTTGTCCTTTTTATTATATTCTTTGGTGTCAATAAAATACTATATACTTTTAGACGATTGTGTTACTGTGGTGCCTAAAAAGTCTATCTAGAGCAGGGGTCTCAAACTGGCGGCCCTCCAGCTGTTGCAAAACTACAAGTCCCATGAGGCATTGCAAGGCTGACAGTTACAAGCATGACTCCCACAGGCAAGGGCATGATGGGACTTGTAGTTTCGCAACAGCTGGAGGGCCGCCAGTTTGAGACCCCTGATCTAGAGTCTATTTTTCCAATATGTGTTAAATTAGGATTTGGCACCTTTTGTTCTTTGTGTAGCGGGGTACTATATAACAAAGTATCTGAGTAGTAATATGGCTCAGATGCACCAATTGTCAGGTTTCTTGGACCATTTCTGTCCCTGGGGGATGGTATTGGTGTGCTGTTCCCTGTGGCCTACAGGTGGCACTGTCGCCATGGGCCTGGGTTGAACCACTGATACAAGGCTGTGCCTTTTTTGTCCCCTCTCGGCAGTAGTACGGCGGGGCAGGGAACCTGCTATGCCTGTCGGGAAAGGGTATAAAAGGGGGCGGCCATCTTCCAGAGGGGTCGCGCCCAGGCACCTTCAGCCTGGGTGGTGCGTGTGTCGTCTCCGGGTGCCCTAGGCCCGGAGGCCGAGTTCCTGTTCCACCTTCAGTCTGGGGTGAGGTACTAGTTTGGAGGCCCGGGGGCCCAGCGGCTTCGGCTGGGTTCCGCCCTGGATCGAGGTCTCCCAGGGTGCCGCCTTGTGAGGGGACCCGTATCCAGGATCGAGGAGGCCAGGGAGGTGACCCCTTCTGAAGACCCAGCGCAGAGTCGTGGTGACAGTGGGGGCCTCTGGTAACTCTCCGGAGGGAGGTTCTTCTCCTTAACAAGGGCCAAGTTTCTTCAAGAAAGAAGTGCATGTTCTGTAGGTCATAGTGGCAGTGACTCTACGCACACCAGGTCAGTGGCAGTGACCAAATAGGGCAAGGCCCTAATCACCAGGTCAGTGGCAGTGACCAACTTCATCAAGTCAGTGGCAGTGACTTTCATATTCACCCTGTCTGTGGCAGAGACCGTGCGCCCAAACCTGTTCGTGAAAGCAGTAAGAGAAACCCAAATTGAGTTTGTGCCTGGACCTCCTCCCACCTTATCTGACCTGTGTCTCATATCAACCTGTCTGCTCTCATAGAGACTATTTGTTATCCGTGGTGAAATAAATACAAAGGTTGGACTTTCAGTTGGTGTGGACATTTACTTTACTGGGGAGAATTAAGGACTTGTCTCTGGCTAATGCAGAGGCGAGATCAGCTCGGGAGGATTCTAACACCAGCCGCAGGCAGGCCCGAGAAACTAACACCGCTCAACCTCCCCATCCAGGAGGGTACGGGCTGCTAGTGCGGTGTGCCTCATTCTTTCCTGCGGAGGAGCCAAGTAAAAGAAAAAGCAGGTAAAGTCTGGGGTGAGTGTGCTAGATTTGCATCCACAGTACCACCCTGTGGGGATGCTCCTTTTAAATTGTGGACTCATGAACTGCAACTTCAAGGTTATTTTTCTCATTAAAGCACTTAGCGCATCAATGATCTGGATCTAGTATGCAAATCTGGAGTACTGATTTTTCACTGGCTGCATGCCTACTACAGGTCATTGACTTTTTTTTCAGCATTCTATAATAAAAAAGATTGCGACCCCTGAAGCTGGAACTTAACTATAACAATTTGTAGGCTGCCTTTACTAAGCTCTTTAAAAAAAAATAAAAAAATCGAATTTGTCAAGCTGTTGTTGCTGACATTAATTGAAAGGCTTCAATACTTTGACTCACAGACCGAGAAAAGATATACAGATCAGTTGGCCTGACTTCACAAGAAGGGGCATACCTGTTCTGGGTCAGATATCCTGTAGGTTATTGTGGCCAGAGACAGCCAGGCAACTGGCATTTTCAGAAGCAGGCCAGCAATAGCAGCTCCTGTATTTCAGGTTAACCTAAAAAGCGAGTCAGCAATTGCAGCTTTCATATTTCTCCGATTTTAAAGAACAAATTTATTTTGTTTTGTATTTACTAGTTTCTGGAGGGAAACTATAGTATTTATAATACATTTTGAACTACACAATATTACCAAAAGTATTGGGACGCCGGCCTTTACAGACACATGAACTTTAATGGCATCTCAGTTTTAGTCTGTAGGGTTTAATATTGAGTTGGTCCACCCTTTGCAGCTATAACAGCTTCAACTCTTCTGGGAAGGCTGTCCACAAGGTTTAGGAGTGTCTATGGGAATGTTTGACCATTCTTCCAGAAGTGTATTTGTGAGGTCAGGCACTGATGTTGGATGAGAAGGCCTGGCTTGCAGTCTCCACTCTAATTCATCCCAAAGGTGATCTATCTGGTTGAGGTCAGGACTCTGTGCAGACCAGTCAAGTTCCTCCACCCCAAACTCGCTCATCCATGTCTTTATGGACCTTTGTGCACTGGTCCAGATCATTTGGTGGAGGGGGGATTATGGTGTGGGGTTATTTTTCAGGGGTTTGGCCTCGGCCCCTTAGTTCCAGTGAAGGGAACTCCTAAGGCGTCAGCATACCAAGACATTTTGGACAATTTCATGCTCCCAACTTTGTGGCAACAGTTTGGGGATGGCCTCTTCCTGTTCCAACATGACTGCGCACCAGTGCACAAAGTATGATCCATAAAGACATGGATGAGTGAGTTTGGGGTGGAGAAACTTGACTGGCCTGCACAGAGTCCTGACCTCAATCCGATAGAACACCTTTGGGATTAATTAGAGCAGAGACTGCGAGCCAGGCCTTCTTGTCCAACATCAGTGCCTGACCTCACGAATGCACTTCTGGAAGAATGGTCAAACATTCCCATAGAAACTCCTAAACCTTCTGGACAGCCTTCCCAGAGGAGTTGAAGCTGTTATAGCTGCAAAGGGTGGGCCAACCCAATATTGAACCCTACGGACTAAGACTGGGATGCCATTAAAGTTCATGTGTGTGTAAAGGCAGGTGTCCTAATACTTTTGGTAATATAATGTATATGTATAAAGGCGATCAGATTAATGTAATGTTATTTAAGCGTGTTAATGCCTAGCCCCAGCGATCCTTTAACAGGGCTACTACATTCAGGGGTCTGCCTGATCACATGACCATTGTGATTAGCCATTGCAGTCTTTGACAGCTTGGTCTCTGTCCGAAGAGCGCGTAGTGTTATTCCAACACTGTTACATTGAAATTACAGTAAAAAAATGTTTGCTTCAGAAAATGCACAAAACAGGAACAGAGACGCAGAAAGGTGCAAGAAGGCAGAATAAGATACCTTTATAAATATAAAAAAGCGCTGTCTTACCATAGACCTCCAGCCAGTAGTCCCTCTGTGTGCTGCCGGCCTCATTGCTACACACACAGGTGTAATTGCCTTCATCCGATGCCTGGACCTTACTGATTTGTAGCAACCGTCCTCCGGCTGACACCAGAGCCACATTCTCACCCTCCAGAGGGGACCCTGCATCAGGACAGAAGATACATGTCAACAATTCTCTAACATTTAAAGGTAACCAGTCTGAGCAGAGGTATAGGAACAGCCATTACTGAATTCTAAATGGTCATTTACCCCTTCCCTTAAAAAAAAACATTTTTCAGCATTGCTAAGACCTGCATGGACAGGCTTTGTGCTTGATTCTGCTTGCATTTCAGATCAGTTCAAAATGCTTTTGGGCAGTGGTGGCCCATCCATAATCCATGTGCCCAGTCCTTAATCTACATGGAGGGCGCCAGACGCATGGGTTCCAATGGGTTTTAAATTTTTATTTTTTAGAAGCACATGATTAGAGCCTGAGGCTCTAATTGGCTTAAAAAATGGGTGGACTCGGGGCGCAGAGCACTGCGCCCGAGCCCACCCAGTTGTGTGACATTAGCGAGTTCGCTATTGTCTTCCTTTTTCTCCTACTGGCCAATCAGGAAGCAGGCCAAGAGGAGAAGCGATCCTATTGGCCACCTAGGAGAAGGAGGGAGGAGGGAATGCAGAGGAGCAGGAGACGCAGGGGAAGCCTCCGCCCCCCGCCCGGAGGAAGCGCTGCCCGTGACCTAGATGGGGTAAGTGCAGGGCCACCAGCCACCACTGCTTTCTTCTTTTTTTCTTTTTTTTTTACCACTCAGACTTTATCACAACGAGAGACTTTCTCATGGTATTATTCCTTAATATCGTCTCTACTTTGGATTCGCATCATATGTGGTTCTCCAAATAAAATAAAAAAAATGTGTTTCTTTATTACATTCCATAAGTCATAAAATTCAATACAATCCCCTTCCTACTATACCCTTCGCCACCCCCCCCCTTATCCCCTCCCCCCCCTTCCCCTAATCCCCCAACCTCTGACCTCTTTCTTCTGTACTCTCCACTTTTTCATTTTCCATTTCTAAATTATTATTATCTAATTATATGAGTACATTATATTATATTATTCTTCACCCATTATCTCTGCATAACCCAATGTGTATTTGAAAGCTGTCCATACCTTTCACTTATCTTCAAATGCTTCCAGTGAGTCCCTGTCACTAGATCTCAAATATTTCAAATGATAAATTTTGTCTATTTTATTGCACCATCCCTTATGGTTAGGGCTGTTTGATTCTTGTCAGTGTTTAGGAATTTGGCTCTTCGCTGCGTTTAATAAGTGTGGAATCAAACTTTTAAGATATAATTTGTTCGGCATCCGGATTCTGTGTAATAAGCATCCCCACGGGTCATCCAGTATTTCTATATTAGTTATATCTCTGATGGTTCTCCTTATCTCAGTCCAATATATTTAAATTTTTGGACAAGTCCACCATATGTGGGCCATTGTCCCGATTTCCTGGCACCGCGCCAACATAGCTGTGATTTTTCCGTTGCATACCTATGTACCCTGTCAGGCGTTAGATACCATCTGACGAGGCATTTATAATTAGTTTCAACTGTGTTACAGTTCACCGAAGTTGAATGGACCCTGTTAATTATTTGTTTAATCTGACTCTCTCGTACCTGTAATCCCAATTCCTCTTCCCACTTCTTTATGAATGTAAATTCCTCCGGTTTTCTTTTTGAATTGTTTAAGATCTTATAAATCTTTGACATAACTCCTTTCATCTTCTTTACCTCACAAATTTTCTCCAATGGCCTTAAATTGTCTCTCGCTCTAATAGGTTTAGGTAGATTTTCAAAAAAATGTTTTAACTGATTATACCGCCATTCATCGATCAATCTCCACTCCTTATTTTTTTTAAATTCCTGATAGGTAATTAATTTATTTTGGACCATTACATCTTTTAATTGTACGTTTTCTTTTAAAATCCATTTCCCGAAAATATTTTCCCTTCCTGGTGTGAAATAACTTGTGTCCTTTAATGGTATAAGAGGCAAATTAAACTGCCAATTTTCTTTTTTGTGTATCCTATCCCAAATTTTTAGTGCATTTCTAGTGATCTCATGTGTATTTGTACCCATTTCTCGATGTTGTACCGGTATCCATATTACCTTCCCTAATGACATATTACTAATTCTACTCTCCATTTTCACACAACACTTCTCCGTACTTTCATTAGCCCATTCCATTATCCGAGCTATTACTATCGCATTATAATAATTTCTAATATTGGGTGCCCCTAATCCTCCTTGGCCCTTCTCTTTTGTGAGTGTCGTCCACTTGGTGCGTGGTTTCTTCCCACACCAAGTGAAAACCGAGAACAATGATTGTAGTTTTTCTAAGAAAACCCGAGGTAGTAGGATCGGGAGCATCTGCATTTTATAAATTATTTTAGGAAGGATGGTCATCTTCAAAATTCCTATTTTCCCAATCCATGATAATTGCCCCCGTGCGATTTTATTCAATTATACCCTAATTTCATTCAAGAGTGAGATATAGTTCTCTCTGTAAATTGTCTCGGTATCAACGGCTAATTTAACTCCAAGATACGAAAGTGCTTTTTTCCCCCATTTGAATGAATAGGCTTTTTGGTAAATATTCCTATCTATCTTATTAATATTCATACTCAATGTTTCTGCTTTGGTCCGATTTATCTTAAAATTAGACATCTCCCCAAACTCGTTAAGGGTTGTTAGGATCTTGGGTAGGGTTACTTTAGGGTGAGTGATGAAGAACAAGACATCGTCAGCATAAGCTGCGAGCGTATGCTCTTCATCCCCTACCCCTATCCCACTTATCTCTGGGTCTTGCCTGATTTTCCTTAGTAAGGGTTCCATCGCAAGCACAAATAATAACGGTGACAAAGGACACCCCTGTCGGGTGCCATTCTTCATCTGGAACGGTGCGGATAGGGTCCCATTTACTTTCACCCTCGCTGATGGGTTATTATACAAGGAGTTAATCCAACTGCTAATTCTGGGTTCTAGACCCAATACCTCCAATGTGGATTGCATGAAGCCCCAGTCCATCCTGTCAAAGGCCTTCTCAACGTCAATTGACAGGAGAAGTCCTGGGGCCCCACTTTCTTTAATTTTCTTAATGGCCAGGAGCGATCTTATTCCATTGTCTTTACACTCCCTTCCTGGAATAAATCCAACTTGATCTGGGTGTATGACATCTCTCATAATGGTTTTCATCCTATTTGCTAGAATCTTCGAAAAGATCTTAGTATCTATATTTAAGAGTGAGATTGGTCTAAAACTGGAGCATAGTGTAGTATCTTTATCCTCCTTGGGGATTATAGTTATTATGGCTTCTAATGCCTCCTGCTGCATCTCCCAATTTACACCTATCCCATTCAAATAAGAGCACATTTTCTGAGTTAGTTGATCTATATACTTTTTGTAATAAAGTGTCGTCAGACCATCTGGCCCTGGGCTTTTCCCATTTGGTAATGCTTGAATATTTTTTTTAATCTCCTCTTCTCTTATGGGTGCTTCTAAGAAGTCTAATTTATCTTCAGGGATTTTATCTAAAACTATCTCCTTAATATAGGTTTTAATTTTCTCCCTTTTTTGTTTGATCTCTTCTTTTGAATCCTGGGCATTAAGAGAGTACAACTGACTATAGTATTCTTGGAAGGATTGGGCTATTTCCGATGTTTTATATCTAAGTTCCCCGGTCTTATTTTGTATTTTCTCTATATAATTAAAAAAAAAAATCTTTTTTAGTATTTTCGCCAAATACTTCCCTGGTTTATTTCCCCATAGATATCTCTCCTTCTTATGCCGCGTACACACGATCATTATTCATGGTGGTTAAAAAACCGCCGTGAATAATGACATTAAAAACGAGGGAACAGCTTGTTCCCCACACACGGTCGTTTTTCACGTAATTTTTTCTCTTGTCGAGAAAAACTACCGTCTGTGGGCTCCGCGGCAGTGTTTCCCTATGGGAAAACTGCAGCGGAAAAAATGTCGGAAAAAACGACGAGAAAAATTAGAACATGTTCTAATTTTTCTTGTCGTTTTTAATGCCGTTTTTCTCGTCGAGAAAAACGACAAAATGCCCACAGACGATCATTTTTCTCGTCAAAAGGAAAAAATTTTGTTTTTCTCAACGAGAAAAACGGTCGTGTGTACACGGCATCAGTTTGATTATAAACTGTCCGGTTTTCTTGTTCATAGACCTCTCTTAACTCCTCTCTTTTAATGTTGAGGCGTAGTAGTTTCCCTTTCCCCTTAGTTTTCTTATGTTGCTGTTCTAGTTCGGAGATCTCTTTCATTAATGATGGTTTTTTTCCGTAATTCCTTCTCTTTTTAACCGCACCCTCCTTTATCAATATCCCTCTAATATATACTTTGGGAGTTTCCCAAACTATGGCCTCTGACATACCCTCAGTACTATTCTCCCTAAAAAATTGATCTAATTCTACTTTTATTCTCTGGCCTATATTTTTATCCAATAGCAATTCTTCATTCAACCTCCAGTTATTATTACTTTTTTGTGCTTCCCTGATATTCCATTGGAGTGTAATTGGTGCATGGTCCGAGAATGTTGTAATACCAATATTAGTTTCTACTGTATCCAGTAGCCAATGTTCTACTAAGAAATAATCAATTCTCGAGTACGTCCCATGCACGGGGGAGTAGAAAGTGAAATCCCATTGCTTTAGGTGTTGTGTTCTCCATGCATCCACTAATTGATGTTGGTGCATTTTTTATTTTTATTTATTCCTCTGGGCCATTCCAATCCCCCTAGCCTGTGACGTACTGTCGATTTTTGGCTCCAAACATACATTAAAATCTCCAGCTATAATGAACTCCCCCCTCCTGAAATCCATAAATTCAGCTATGATCTTCGTTAAGTATTGGGTTGGTTTTTTATTTGGTCCATACACGTTTGCCAGTGAGACCTCGGCTCCATTCAGTTTTCCTTTTAAAAATAGATATCTCCCCTCTGAGTCCTCCCTCTTCTCATCTAAAGTGAACCGGGTCCCCCTGGCAAACCCTATGGCCACACCTTTACCTCTACTTATAGGTGAATCCCCATAGTACCACAAAGGGTACTACTTTGAAATAATTTGACGATTTAAACTTGAACAAAAATGGGTCTCCTGTAAGAAAACTACGTCCACCTTCAGTGAGATTAATTCTCGAATTATATTTGCCCTCTTAATGGGAGCATTTAGTCCCCTTACATTGTAAGAAATTATTCTTATTTTAGGCATTTGATGTTCCTAGGGTGAATATACTAAACAGACAAAACTAATTCTCTCAAGATTCTTTCCCCAACACTCCCTCCTCCCCCACTCCCCCACCTATCACAACCCCCCCTCCCCCTCAAGGGGGAGCATGAAGCCTCATCGAGGCCCCCTAATCCGTAGCCCTCCTTCTCTATCTACTCCTACGGATTCCCTCCACTTGAGGTTGAGCTCTGTCTGCTGGTGCAGGGTCAAGGGCAGCCACTCCCCACTATGGGGAAATCTCCTGTACCCGTTCCACTCCCCTAATTACTAAATTTCTTCAGTTAATATCCCTTCCCCTTACCACCACCGACCTCCCCCTCCCCCCCTCTCCTACCCTCCACCACTGCTTTCTTAGATCATTTACAATTCACTGACAAGACTATTTGACCTAAACTCTGATTTTGCATTCTCATAGACTTGTATGGGGAAAGAAGAATTCCTTACATGAACAAAAGTCCTCTGACACAGGCCCCTAAAATAATATCTCTAGGCAAAACCTTTTTTTTAGTTTTGAATAGAATAGGATAGGGTTAGACTCTTTGGTAATGTATTATTGCTGTCTGTCTCCTCATTGGGAATTTTCATTACTCTATTTGTACTTGAGACATTTGCCACTAGGAAAGAAAGTGAGAAGAAATACAACATTTTAGAGTTATCCCCTAAATTAGAGATAAATTAGAGTAAATGTTCCAGTGGGGACACTTGTATAAAGCTGGCCAATTAAATTAAAATATAACAGGTTTCTCCATCCTTGCTAAAGCATGGATAGAGGAATCTCCCTTGCCAGCTAATGTACTTTGACAGATACAGGATGCCTAGATGCAGGTGCTGTTCAACCAACAATTTTCCATCCCTCTCCTTTGACAGAAGTCACTTAAACAATTACACCTCACACTGAGGTAGTTTTCAGGCATTTTAGCACTAGAAATAGAGCATGTAAAGCACCTGAAAACTGCCTGCCATTCATTGCAATGTGAGCTTTCACAGTGGGGGGGGGGGGGGTGCGCTTGCAGGACGTTAGAAAAAGTCCTGCAAGCAGCATCTTTGGATGCCCCTGTCCATTGAAATTAATATGCAGTGCTTCCAAAGTGCCTTAAAAGTGCTTTGAAAGTGCTGCAAAACGTCCCGTTAGCGCCCAAAAAGCGCCTAAACGCAGGTTTCCTGTTGCATCAGAGGGGGGGCGGGGTCACCCGCACGTCACTGGGAAAGCCCGGGTTTACCCTTGCGTCAGAGGGGGACGGGGTCACGTGACGGGTGGCCCTGTCCTCAGCTACATAAGACCTGTCAGGCTACCGCAACGTCATTCCCGGGGTGTCTCCGGTAGAGACAGGACCGTGTGCTGTTCCTCGCTGGACATCATCGCTGGAGCCTGCAGATCATCCGTCGATGGATACCGACATCACTGGAGTGGAGATCGAGAGTGGATTACCACCGCTGGAATCTTTTTTTTATTTTTATTTCTTTATTTTTAATAAAGGACTTATCCCAACTGTGTCTGTGTGTTTTTTTACAATTTTTTACACTTTCTTTGTGAAATGGTAGGAGTACAATGTACCCCTTATCAATTCACATGGGGGGGGGCGGGATCTGCGGGATCTTCCAGATTCCGACAAGCCCCCCGCCCGCAGACCCCCACAACCACCGGGCAAGGGTTGTGGGGATGAGGTCCTTGTTCCCATCAACATGGGGACATGGTGCTTTGGGGTCCAGACCCCAAAGCATCCTCCCCATGTTGAGGGCATGTGGCCTGGTACGGTTCAGGAGGAAGGGGGGCTCTCTCTCGTTCCCCCCTCTTTTCCTGCGGCCTGCCAGGTTGCGTGCTCAGATAAGGGTCTGGTATGGATTTTTGGGGGGAACTCCACGACATTTTTTTTTATTTGGCGTGGAGTTCCCCTTAAAATCCATACCAAACCTTAAGGGTCTGGTATGGATATTTGGGGGGAACCCCACGTCATTTTTTTTAACATTTGGCGCAGGGTTCCCCTTAATATCAATACCAGACCTGAAGGGCCCGGTAATTGAATTTGGGGGGACCCCCACGCATTTTTTTTATCAATGACTTTTCTCTGTATTGCCGGGAGCCGACAATTCATTACAGCCGCGAGTACTTTTAAATGACTTTTTTTCCTTTAGAAATGACATTTTGTGCAGGGACAGTTCTAAGCACGGGAAACAAGTGCTACTTTACAGGCATACTATACACACCCCCCAGGTACGAAATTTTAAGGAATATTTCACTTTTATTGTTTCACTTTAAGCATTATTAAAATCACTGCTCCCGAAAAAACTTTTTTTTGCATTGATACATATCCCCTGGGGCAGGACCCGGGTCCCCAAACACTTTTTATGACAATAACTTGCATATAAGCCTTTAAAATTAGCACTTTAGGTTTTTCATGTTCGTGTCCCATAGACTTTAACGGTGTTCGGATGTTCGAACAAATTTATTGCCCGTTAGCATGTTCTGATGCAAACCGAACTGGGGGGTGTTCGGCTCATCCCTACTCACTACTAATGTAGTGTTACCGTGGTCTGTGCATAACCAAATGGAAATAGCTTTTGTTACATGCTTTAACACCAATACAAGGCCTTCGAGCATATTCTGAGAAAATACTGGCCCATCCTGAAGGAGGACCGAGTCATATCGAAAATATTGCCCAACAGACCAAAGTTTGTGTATAGGAGAGCGCCCACACTCCGCAATTAGGGATGAGCTTTATGTTCGGGTCGAACATGAGTTGGACTCGAACATTGGCTGTTCGCCCGTTCGCCGAATAGCGTACAATTTGGGGTGTTCGCGGAAAATTCGAAAGCCGCGGAACACCCTTTAAAAGTCTATGGGAGAAATTTAAAGTGCTAATTTTAAAGGTTAACATTAAAGTTATTGTCATAAAAAGTGTTTGGGGACCCGGGTCCTGCCCCAGGGGACATGTATCAATGCAAAAAAAAGTTTTAAAAACTGACGTTTTTTCGGGAGCAGTGATTTTAATAATGCTTAAAGTGAAACAATAAAAGTGAAATATTTCTTTAAATTTCGGACCTGGGGGTGTCTATAGTATGCCTGTAAAGTGGCGCATGTTTCCCGTGTTTAGAAAAGTCCCTGCACAAATGACATTTCCAAAGGAAAAAAAGTAATTTAAAACTGCTCGCGGCTATAATAAATTGTCGGGTCCGGTAATACAGATAAAAGTCATTAAAAAGCCTTTGGGTCTGGTAGGAATATTAAGGGGAACTCCGAACCAAAAAAAAAAAAATGCGTGGGGTTCCCCCAAATTTCATACTAGGCCCTTCAGGTCTGGTATGGATATTAAGGGGAACCCTGCGCCAAAAAAAAAAAAAAGGCTGAGGCCCGCCCCCTCAAAATCCATACTTGATCCTTCAGGTCTGGTATGGATTTTAAGGGAAACCCCGCACCAAAAAAAAGAAAAGAAAAAAAATAGCGTGGGGTTGCCCCCAAAATTCTATACCAGACCCTTATCCGAACACGCAACCTGGCAGGCCGCAGGAATGGACTGGGGGGGAACCCATACCGTTTTTTTTCAATGACTTTTATCTGTATTGCCAGACCCGGCAGTTCATTATAGCCACAAGTAGTTTTAAATGACTTTTTTTCCTTTAGAAATGTAATTTTGTGCAGGGACTGTTCTAAACACGGGAAACATGTGCCACTTTACAGGCAAACTATAGACACCCCCCAGGTATGAAATTTAAATTTTTTTTTTTACTTTTATTGTTTCACTTTAAGCATTATTAAAATCACTGCATTGATACATGTCCCCTGGGGTAGGACCCAGGTCCCCAAACACTTTTTATGACAATAACTTGCATATTAACCTTTAAAATTAGCACTTTTGATTTTTCACGTTCGTGTCCCATTGACTTTAACGGTGTTCGAATTAATTTTTTGCCTGTTCGCATGTTCTGCTGCGGACGGAACCGGGGGGTGTTCGGCTCATCCCTATCATTTAGTCCACAATGTAATCAACCCGCCCAAACCGATAAAAATGTTTTCAGAAATGAAGGGCTTCTGTAAATGCCAAAGATGTCTGCCTTGTAGAGTCAGTAAAAAACAACCACGTGAATGGGAAATATTCAAGTCCAAAACTGACCATAGAGAATATCAGATAAAGGAATTGATTACATGTCACAGTACCCACGTTACTTATGTACGTATACCATGTACATCTTCAGTACATAGGTAGTCCACCCGCCCTCTATACGTGAGAATAAAGGGGCATATTAACAATATTAGGAAAGGGTTCCCCAAGCACGACCTTTCACGCCATTTTGATGAGGTACATCATAGGGATCCCACCGGATTGATTTTTTATGGGATAGATCTCATCAAGGACCACTGGAGAGGTGGTAATAAGAAAACCCTAATTTCACAAAACGAAACAGGTTGGATATACTGGTTGGGATCCCTTGTTCCGAAGGGCTTGAACCTGGACATAGACCTTAACTGCTTTATAGCCAACCCATGATTAGCTCCCCATTGACGATTAGGGGAGTATGATTACATCCCAGTACATCCTTTTTGTTTGGTGGTATAAATGGGTCTTAGTCCTAGCTCAATCGGGAGGGATGAATTATCTACACCCCCGTTCATACCACGTGATTGGTTGGTTCAGTGATGCCTTTTAGGCATCATGAAGGACACATATGGAACCCTCCAGGTTCCTTATTACTATTATGTTTACTATTTAGTATTATTACATTTAAGTTCTTCGGGTCTGGTGTACACTTTTGTGCCCACTAGTGGTCAGGTACCGGAGTCAGTGTCCCGGATAGGGGCTGCCCCCTTTAGGCCTTTTTCATATAGGACTTTCATCATACAAGGTTTGCGATAGCCTCTATGGGGTCTGATGTATATACTATATACATTTTGTATCTATATTTATAATTTCTATATTCTATATTTTTAGGTATGACAGCTGGTTTATACACCTACATATCAGACCTTATGGGGCACAGGTTTATGATGGTGTCTTTTACTTTTACATTAATTGGTTTTTGCATTTATGCTGTTTTACTAGGTAATATCTGGAGTGCAGGTCTCCTGAGTAAAACACACACCATTTAACACACTACCATCCTATCTTCCACCACTGGGGGGGGGGAGCTTGGGTAGATACACTATGCTGTGTAGTTTTATACTATAATTACTCATGGTTAATGTTATATCACTTTTGACTATACACTTTTTATTACATCTTTTGGATTGTGTTTTTAGATATTCCTGCTAGCATAAACTCTATATATCGATTTATATAAATGTTCTGTTTTTGTGCACAATGGGAGAGCGGCGATGCGGGTCAGTCAGTCTATTATATTTCCAATCTGGGATCATTCGTTGGGAGCCATCCGCTATGGATGAGTGCTTATCCCTGTTATGTTGTATTTGCACTTCAGCCTGTGCTTTTCGCTAACACCTGGGTCCCCCTGGATTAGGCATTCGTTAGCTAAGGGGAGGCGGGACTTGTATGGCTGCTCTCCTTAAAAGACGTAGGGTGTAACAAGATGGCACCGCCTCAGACGACGTCAATGACGAAACGTGTAAGGCGAAGCCACGCACACTACGTCACTTCCGGTTACGAGAGATAGTTGGGTGGAACACAGCTGGAGCGCACACTGCTATTCCCCGGCTTTGGTTCACTCTGCACTTAACCAGCTAGCGTTGTTTGTAAGGACTACCACTAACGCTGTACAAAATTGGTTTTAATATACGTTTTTTAACTATTACTTTTTAAATAAATATAACCTTTTTGATACTACACCATGGGAGCTATTATCTTTTTCTTATGAGGAGCATACATGAGTGTATCAGCAATTGCCTAAATACCTGGATATCAAGTGATACTGAAGAGCCCGCAGATGCTGCGATTTGGAGAACCAAAAGCCATCAGGATCTGAGTCTATATGCGAGATACCCCTGTAGGGGTTAAAAGAGCTGGTGGGACCCAAGAGGGGGAGCATGAAAGTCACCTGCTAATCCTGCTACAGTGAGCACAATTCACACTAGAAATTCAGTTGGCTTTATTTGGCTTTATTTTTAATTTTTATGCACTTTGCTTTTCTCGGGATCTCTTAAAGCAATATCGCATGAATTATTGGACTGATTACTGCTATAAATTATAGCCTATAATCACATTTGTTTTCATATGCCATGTTATTTTGATTATTTGATTTATTGTTTTTTTCACTGTTTATTATCTACCGCTTAGTATCTTACTTATCCCCTGTATAGGGAGTTACTATGATCTAGGAATCTCTATTACACACAAGGTTAACTAGCAATTCTAGGGAGTGGTTCCCTCAACCACATATGTAATTTTGATTTGTGTGTTTGTTTTAACCTTTTTCTTGCACTTTATTTGCTATACCACTTACACTTCTAATAGTACTGAGGATTTATGCACTTATCCCCTCAGAATTGTAAATAATCACTAGTTTACAGCACTGGAGGGATGTTCCTCACTTAGGGGACTTGATGGTAGATTGTACTACACATAATGCTAGTCTTATGCACAGACCATGGTAACACTACTAGTAGTGAGTTACACTACTGAGGATTTTTGTGACCATCTAGATCCCATCCAGCATTTTTTACCACACAGCCATATAAAGAGCGACCTTACAGATCACTCTTCAGTCTACAGGTAGCGCCACTATCCCCAACACTTCTGCTTTTTTATATTATAGAGATGTCACTACAGCAGTGGCGGCTGGTGCTCCTATTTTTGGAGGGAGCGGCAAAAAAACACCCGAACCAACCCACACCTGTCGCTCGCCCATCCGCCCACCAGTCCCGCACTTACCCCATCCAGGTGGCGGGCAGCTTCGGTGGCTTTTCCCTTCGTCTCCTTCTCGGCGGCTTCCCCCATGCTTCTGCTCCCGACCAATACGGTCGCTTCTCCTCTCGGCGAATCAGGTCTTAAGACCTGCTTCCTGATTGGCTGGGAGGAGAAGCAGGAAGACAATAGCGAATATCAATTCGCTATTGTCACGCAACTGGGTGTGCTCGGGGCACAGTGCTCTGTGCCCCGAGCCCACCCTTTTTTGAAGCCAATTAGAGCCTCCGTCTCTAATCATGTGCTTAAAAAAAATAAAAAAAATAAAAATGATATTGAATCTAATGAAATTTGGGGGGCTGTGCCCCTAATGGAGCAGCCACCAAATCTTCCAAATGTGTTGGTGACAACTGTCTAAGAAGGGCATTGTCTTCACTTCAGGAAGATTTCCTATTGCATCCCTGGGACAGCAAATAAAGATGCATTTCCCCAGCAGATCAAAGACAGCAAAAAAAAATAATAAATAACCTGATAAAGGTTTTAACTCTTCTCTATTCTTTCAGAGTTTTCCAAAAAAAAAAGTTTTGATTATACATACACTGCATTATGTTATCCCCTTCGTGTGATTACACTTACACAAATTATAATCACTCACCATTCTTCATCCAGGTAAGCAGAGGAGGTGGAGAGCCCTGACATTCACAAGTGAAGCTGATTGGCTGTCCTTCGATAACTGGCAAGGGGGGTTCAGGAAATGCTGGAAAACTGGGAGGAACTAAAAAAAGGAGGGTATTAAAGGTGATTGTTGCCAAAAAGAAATGAAAGCAGTAAGTATATGCATCAACATACTCAAATGAGAATATAAAGTTAATTAGCTGTCCTGCTAATAGGTAAATATTAACTGAAATAATTCCCTTTCCTGGAGAAAACTGCCACTCCGGGCTTCTGACAGTGCTGCTCATTTGGCCAAAAGTATAGGCTACTGTTCACATCTCTGTTAAACAAGAGGATTAGTCAATGTATCCTCCAATCCTCACCTTGAGACAGCTTGGGCTGGTCCCTGACCTCACTTTTCATTACTGTAGTTAAGTTTAGAAGTTCTAGCAAATGGATAATGAAAGAACAGGAGCACACTGATGGGATTAACCTAAGAGCACTGAGCAATGCAGTAGAACCTGATTGGTTTATGGCGGTGCCCCTTCCTCCACCTACAGAGCGAATCTAGTGCAAAGTTTAGGTCTAATGAAAGGTTCATCCACACTGGCCCACAAATAATATATGGCCTGGAAGGTAGAGAATGGCAGCATTTATCTGGAGCTTCTCAAACAGGTTTTTACTCTTTAATGCAGCCAGCGCTATTTAGTTGTTACAGAGTCTTTTACCCCAGATGACGACATTGTAATGCTTCTCAGAACGCCCGGCATCATTGGAGGCCTCACAGGTGTACCATCCAGCATCTCGCAGCTGAGCCTGGTCAATCTGTTAAGAGACAAATAACATGTGTGAACAATGTGTAATTACTAATGTGAAATTGTGGACCTCTGCACAACAAAAATCAAGTAATCAAAATGCTTACTTGCAGTGTTATTTATTGACTTGCAACACCCTTCTCAACATCCTAGAGAACTGACATATAAAAAAGTGTCATTTCTCTTGCACGGCCCTCTCTCCTTGCATGTCATAGCCCTCTTCTCTTCTGGGATTATCAAATTACTCTGTGCTGGCCCATCTCCTATGCTCCTCCCTTTACCTTCCCTACATAACCTTTTATGTAGCTATTTGGAGAAGGAGTGAAAGGGAATACTGCAGAGTATCAAGTCAGTGACAGCTCTGAGTCTACTGGGGCTGCTGACATCACATCCAAGATGGTGAAGCCTAGCAAAAGTCTCCAGGCTTTAGGATGTCTGCACAAGGGGGATTTACAGGTAAATAACATGCTTAAAATGAGTTAAATGCACATATAATCTTTTTGTAAAACGGCAACAAGGTTTCTTTAAAGTAGAAGTATGGCCAAAGCTTTTTTTGGCCATACTTCTATGGATCACAGGAGTGCAGTGACCCTATGACCCATTTCTAGCCAACAGCCTTCTAAAGCCCATTGTCAGGTGACATCACTCACCCAGTCCAGGCTCGGAAAAGATCCTGATCCGCCGAGAGCCTGAGCCAGCACCTCCCGCCCCCTCCACAGCCCAGCACTCCAGTGAGCACTACAGAGGAGAGAAGAGAGCTGCTACCTGACAATCACGGCTCTCTGCTCAGAGCGGAGGGTGAGAACTGAGCAATCAGCAGTGTTTAATCACTCAGTTCCCACTCCAGAGCCAGCGGGGGACAGATGCAGCATCAGATCGATGCTGCATCCACCTAGGCGAGTATAATTGTTTTTTAGGCTGGGTTAACACCGCAGCATGGAGCAGCTCACAGCAGGGGTGTGGGTGCGTCCCTGTTTACTGTTTCAGGTCCGATTTCAGCCCGAATTTTGGGCTGAATTCAGACCTGAAACGGACCAGAAGTTGCACAGGACTCCTGTGCAATTCACACTGGAGGTGTGTGAACCGGCTCCATAGAGAGCCGGTCACAATCTCCTGACATGCGAATTGGATCCGGTGAAATCCACATCCAATTCTCACTAGTGTGAACCCAGCATTAAAATCCCAAACTTCTCTTTTGAGTGCATAAGCACATCAAAGTGGAACTAAAAGAGTCCATTCACACCAGTGGGTTGCAGTAAAACAAGCATTTTACCATGCATTACCACAAGGCACAGTGACACATCAAACACAGCCTGATGCATTGCAAGGTCTTTTTATTTTATTTTTATGGCAACCCTATGCGCATATATAGTTCACCCCAATGCATATGTGCTATAAGGCACCACAATGCACCAATGTGAACCATTTGGTCATTGTGGTGTGGTGCATCGAAAACAAATTGCATACACGGGTTAGGTGTTGTAGCCCATTCAAAAGGTTAAACGTTAAACACATTAGTTAATGCAGCAACTGGAGGGAAATGGCCCACAAATGCCTCTATAATAAATACAACCCATGCAAGCAGTTTGTGAGCTAGACAATTATTGGCGCTTTAGGTGTGGAAGGCACTAATCAACATTTTTTTTTTACTTAGCAGTGTTAACAGGAATATCAAAGAAGCATGTTGTCAATAATTAATAGTGCAGAATGATAACAAACCTGTAGGTAGCGTCCATTCTCTGTCACCCGGATTCCGGCCCTTTTAGGAAGTGGACGTCCATCTTTTAGCCAGGTAATTGCAGGTGGTGGGAAAGCACTGCTCTGGCACTCCAAGGTGACCGGCTGATTCACACTGACTGATGAGTTGAACTCTTCTCCCAGGATGCTTGGAGGCACTGAAAGGTGAATCATACAGACAAGACTAATCACATGTCTTTTATTCCAAGTTATAATAGAGTACCACATACAAGGAGAGGGATCAAATTCTGATAGGTGGCCTGAGTACAGGGCCGATGCTACCACTACCCATCAAGGCAGCCGCCTAGGGTGCATAGCTGCCTAGGGCGCCCGGCCACTGGTGTTCCTACTCTCTTCTCTCTGCAGCAAGCAACTAAGTCTCAGCATCAGCAGGCAGCCGCCGCTCCATGCACACATAGTGGTGCACATAGAGGCGCAGCGGAGGTCTGTGTCCAGACTCCGAATGAATGGAAGCAAGCAACCATTCATTGATGGACACTGGTAGGCTGCATTTGATGGGTGCTGGTAGGCTGCATTTAATGTAAGGTGACCAGATTTTTTTAATGAAATCCGGGGACATTTTTTTATTTATTTTTTACTAGTAATGGCGGCAATCAGTGACTCTCTGCCCATCGCCAGCCTGTTAAAGGGGGACCCCAGGAGTCGGTGTTAGGGGCCACTCTGTGCAAAACCAGCTGCACAGTGGAGGTAAGTATGATATGTTTGATATTTTCTTTTAAAAACGGTCCTTTACAATTACTTTCAGTCTCACTCTCCGGCAGTGCCGGCCCAAGACATGGTGCTGCCTGAGACCAAGAACGAAATGCTGCCCCCCCCCCCTCAAAAAAAAACAAAAAAAACACGCCCACCAAAAGGCCCCCACATTCATTAATTTATATCATGATCATCATCAACCAGGCCATTTTTTACTATTTAGCACGGCACTAATTTAAGTGGTGATTGCGCGGTCATGTAACACTGTACCCAACCAAAATTTATATCATTTTTTCCACACAAATAGAGCTTTATATTGGTGGTATTTGATCACTTCAGTTTTTTTATTTTTTATTATTTAAACGAAAAAAGACCGAAATTTTTAAAAACAAACAATATTTTTTACATTCTGCTATAAAACATAACCAATAAAAAAAAATCAAATTTCTTTATAAAGTTTGTCCAAAATGTATTCTGCTACATTTGGTAAAAAAAATGGCAATAAGTGCATATTGATTGGTTTGCATAAAAATGATAGCGTTTACAAACTATGGTACATATACCGGAAATTTTTTTTTTAGACCACTAATGGCAGTAAACAGCGACTAATTCTAAGATAAATTGGACTGCGATAGTGCGACGGACAATCTGACACTGAGCGGGGACTAACTACCACTGATATCACCAGTGACACTAATACAGTGATCAGTGATTATACTATACACTGTCACTGTACTAATGACACTGGCTGGGAAGGGGTTAACATCTCAGGTAATCAAAGAGTTAAACGTGTGCCACATTTTTTTAAATTTGTGTAATGTGTGCTGCTTTTTACTATAGATCTCTGTTTCTTCTTCCTGCAAAGCAGGGAGAAGAAACCGAGAAATGTTTTTCTTCTGTACAAAGCCCTGTAATGATTGCCAATGCAGGGCTCTGGGCTGTGATTGGACACAGCCAATCAGCAGATCCGGGCCATGAATCATTGGCGGGGACCATCTCCTGCTGAGTACAATCACAGTGGGTGACAGTGGGTGGGGGGGGCTGCTAGCGGCCTAAAAATTGCCGCGGAATTGCGGCGGTATTCGGCTGCTAGTGGTGCGGTATTAACCCCTGCTAGCGGCCTAAAAAGGGTTACTACCGCCCGCAATACACCTCTGCAGAGGCGCATTGCCGGCGGTATTACCGCGGTTTGCCATTACTTTCAATGGGAAGGAGCGATAAACACACCGCTCCAAAGATGCTGCTAGCAGGACTTTTGGAGCGGTCCTGCTAGCGCACCGCCTCAGTTTGAAAGCCCTCAGGCTTTCACATTGAGACTGCATGGGCAGGAGTTTTCAGGCGGTATTTTGGCGCTATTTTTAGCGCTAAACCGCCTGAAAGACTCCTCAGTGTGAAAGGGGTCTAACTGCTCTGCTCCCATTCTAGCTGTACTCTCAGTTTGACCAGCCTCAGATTAGAGGGCGGGGCAGTGGCCTGGTGACATGCCAATCCTTTTTGAGTTGTTTGAGACATGCGGTGCTAAGCAAGCATAGCTTTTCACCATAGGTCTTAATGGTAAAGCTTGAAAAGCCTACAAGTTGATGACTTAACCATTGGGGCTAATGAATAATAGTTTGCACATGGACAGTACTATGAGCAGGAATCAAGCACTGCCCAGTAGGCTTGTGCAATTCGTTTCGTAACGAATTGAAATTCGTCCGAATTTAGCAACTTTCGGACATTCGGAAGCATTCGAATTTCCGAACAAAGCAATTACGAATAAGACCGAATCCGAAATAAATTATACCGCAAATAGCGAATGCCCGAATGTCTTCGGCATAATTCGTTATGAAAAAGTTACGAATGTACGAATCCATACGAAGCACAATAACACTCACTCTGCTCTGCTCTCTGCTTCTCCCACATCGTGCTGAACTCCCTCTCAAAATGGTGTACAGGGGCGGAGGTTATAGCCGCATGTAAAAAACGAAAGTAAAATACGAGATTTCGAATCCATTCGAAGCACAATAACACTCTGCTCTGCTCTCTGCTTCTCCCTCACCGTGCTGAACCCTCTCAAAATGGTGTACAGGGGCGGAGCCTATAGCCGCATGTAAAAAACGAAAGTAAAATACGAGATTTCGAATCGTTACAAATAACCGCTATGTATTTAGAAAAGTACAAATCCATTCGAAGCACATTAGGCATAATAGGCAGCGTCGTTGTGAGAGAGACACGGAAAATTACGAATCAACGAACCCAAAAAAAGTTACGAAAGTAGGAGTTGTGTCCAGAATCAACGAAAAACAACGTACTCTACCGAAAGTACGAATTATAAAGCAACAAAAAATTCAACGAAAAATGTCGCTTGCAAAAATACGAATGAGTCCGAACACGAAAAATCCCGTCTAGCAAAATTACGAATGATTACGAATCAACAGGACCGGAAAGAAACGAACCGAAACGGAACGAATTTTTCCGTTGTGCACAAGTCTACTGCCCAGCACAGGCCACAACTACTAGACTGGGTTGCCAGCTGATCTTCAGTATAGCAAGACGGGAAAGGCGGACAGCTAGGATTAATTAGTATAAAAGTATAGTTAATTTCTATTTATCACATCAATATACCATCGTGAAGAACATAATGAAAAAATGGATTACGTAGATACTCCTTCAGTATTCATTCATAATGCTGAGGAGGAGCCAACTTTATAAAAATGGCTGTGGGTCTAACATATCTCTAGTAAAAAAGTTAGGGCACTTTCACACTGGGGCAGGGGGCGTCGGCGGTAAAGCACCACTATTTTTAGCGGCGCTTTACCTTCGATTTAGTGGCACATTTTGGCCACTAGCGGGGCGCTTTTTACCCCCGCTAGCGGCTGATGAAGGGGTTAATAGTGCCCACAAAGCGCTTTGCAGGAGCTTCGGCGGCACTGCCTATTGGATTTTCCTACCGCTCCTAAAGTGCCCCAAAGATGCTGCTTGCAAGACTTTTTTTTAATGTCCTGCCAGCGCAGCGCCCCAGTGTGAAAGCACTCAGGCTTTCACACGGGAGTGACAGGAGAGGCGCTTTGCAGGCGCTATTTTTAGCACTAAAATGCCCGTAAAGCGCCTCAGTGTAAAAGTAGCTTTACGTTTTCATCTGGACTGGGGGCTGTTTTCATGCAGTTTTGTTAGAGCCCTTTCACACTGGAGGCGTTTTTCAGGCGCTTTTGGGCTAAAAATAGCGCCTGTAAAGCGCCTCCCCTGCAATCCCAGTGTGAAAGCCTGAGTGCTTTCACACTGGGGCGATGCGCTGGCAGGACATTAAAAAAAAGTCCTGCAAGCAGCATCTATAGGGCAGTGGAGGAGCGGTGTATACACCACTCCTGCCCATTGAAAAGAATGGGCAGCGCTGCTGAAGCGCCTGCAAAGTGCTTCGGCAGTGGCACTACACGGGCGCATTTAACCCTTTCTTCAGCCACTAGTGAGGGTTAAAAGCTCCCCGCTAGCGGCCGAATAGCACCGCTAAAACGACAGTGAAGCGCCGCTACAACTAGCAGTTTTTTACCGTCAACGCCCGCCCCAGTTTGGAAGCAGTCTAAAATGTTTTTTAAAATTGTGTTCCGTTTGCTAATGCTGTACATACAGGGCAGGCATTCTGAGGAAAACGTGCTTTATCTCCATATGTCACCCCTTACTGACAATCTGATCTATCTTGCACAGAGTAATTAACCTCTTTTATGCCTGTAACCAATAAAATTCACCACTATTGTGCATCTTGATTAGAAGCCATCAAAAAAATACAAATCATTTTATAGTTTGTATTTTAAAAGCGTGTTTCTTTTGTAAATCTGCATGATCATTTTTTTTTTAAAAGAAGAAAGTTTTGCTTTCAATTACAAACAGTACAGAAGATAAGGCCTCATCAAAGTGTTTCCAGGGAAAACATGGGTCCAATACAAAGAAAGATCAGTCACATTCAATCCAGCTTGAGTCCCTTATAAAAAAAAATCTTAGAGAGAAACCACCACAGTTGTACTCTACTACTACCAACCAACCTAACTCACCTTTTTTTCAGATAGGCTGCCCAGGCTCAGCTCACACTGTCACCGGGCACAGCCGCACAGGCAGCTCTCCTCAGATCCACGCTTCCGTCACGCAGGAGATGGAAGAGGTGGGCGGAGCAATTGATTGGTGCGGAGGCTGAGCGCTGTGAATGCTGGGGCGGCCGTGGCCTCTGACGTCACTGGTTGCTAGGCGATTTTTTTCAACCAGTGCAGAAGACAGCGCACAGCCAACCAGCATCCGCTCCGCTCTGCTCCTAAGGCTGAGAGCCTCCTGAAAAGTTCTTGCCGGCCGGGCTGCCGCCCCTCCTAAATGCCGCCTGGAACCATGGTCCCATTGGGTCCCATGGTAGGGCCGGCCCTGCTCTCCGGGCCCCAGCTACTACTGGGTGGGGAGCGGAGGAAGATCACTTCACCAGGGAAGGCAAGGAGATAAGCAGGCAGGCGGCTGGCTGGGACTTGAGCCAAGGCATAAGAACATGCGAGCGGAGCTGAATGGGCATGCGCCCAAAACTGAAGAAATATTCCCTCCGATCAGCACATGATCATCAGAAAGGGGCACAGATAATGGAAAAAATACACCCCCCTAAGCTAGTAGTAGCGGCTGAGCGGGGGTGTGTAATTCAGATTATTCTTTTTATTCGGCACTGACTGTCTTTGAAATTGCCCCAGCCCCTGTTCAAATCCAATCCGGGGACAAAACTGGGGACAGACTTGTTCTGGGGACAGTGTCCTCAATCTGGGGACTGTCCCCTGAAACTGGGCATGTCTGGTCACCCTAATTTAATGGGCGCTGGTAGGCTGCATTTGATGGGCGCTGGTAGGCTGCATTTGATGGGCGCTGGTAGGCTGCATTTGATGGGCACTGGTAGGCTGCATTTGATAGGCACTGGAAGGCTGCATTTGATGGGCACTGGAAGGCTGCATTTGATGGGCACTGGAAGGCTGCATTTGATGGGCGCTTCATTAAAAAGGTGGGGTACACATAGGCAGGGCAAAGGGGGTAAAGTCAGGGATGGAGCGAAATGGGGGGGGGGGGGGGGGTGCGGCAAAATGAGGCTTCGCCCAGGGTGTCAAAAATCCTGACACCAGCCCTGCCTGAGTAGAATTAATATCTTCTCTTAAAATAAAAATGCAATAAATCACTATCTACTAGTTTTCTGTTTGACTAAAACTGAAAATGTATGCTTACTAAAAATACAATATTTAGTCCTCTCAAAGAATTCCTGTGCTATGCCCATTCAGGGCAAAGTAACAGTCTTGTTTGATAGCCACCCCTCCTTTACAGATATACTCCTTAACAAAAATGGCAACCACCCACAATTTATAACTAGCTTTTAGAGTAATGTACACATGGAAGGGCGTGTATGCTCACACTTGTGCTGGTTTCTGAAAATGAACCGTGTAGGGCTTTGCGCAGAAATGTCCTATGCATGTGCGGATACGCTGCACGTCTCTACCATATATTAAAAAATGCTTCATAAATAATAGGACAAGAGACCTAGAGCTCTGCAATTGGCTCCCTGTGAGATCTTTGGGTCCGTCTCTACAGCATGCTGGCAGGGGATGGACTTTTCTGCTCAGTCTGTGGCTGCTTTCTATTAAAATCAACTTGGCACACTTTTTGTTTTTGCACTTGAAGTTGAAATGTATTTAGCTGAATTAAAGTTTAGTTGAGCTTCAGACTATTTTTATTAAGGTGGTGATGTTGGAGGAGTCAGTAAAGGGGACATACAGTGCCTTGAAAAATGTATTCATACCCCTTGAAATTTTCCACATTTTGTCATGTTACAACCAAAAACGTAAATGTATTTTTATTGGGATTTTATGTGATAGACCAACACAAAGTGGCACATAATTGTGAAGTGGAAGGAAAATGATAAATGGTTTTCATTTTTTTTTACAAATAAATGTCTGAAAAGTGTGGCGTACATTTGTATTCAGCCCCCCGAGTCAATACTTTGTAGAACCACCTTTCGCTGCAATTACAGCTGCAAGTCTTTTTGGGTATTTCTCTACCAGCTTTGCACATCTAGAGTGACATTTTTGCCCATTCTTCTTTGCAAAATAGCTCATGCTCTGTCAGATTGGATGGAGAGCGTCTGTGAGCAGCAATTTTCAAGTCTTGCCACAGATTCTCAATTGGATTTAGGTCTGGACTTTGACTCAGTGATTCTAACACATGAATATGCTTTGCTCAAGACCATTCCATTGTAGCTCTGGCTGTATGTTTAGGGTCGTTGTCCTGCTGGAAGGTGAACCTCTGCCCCACTCTCAAGTTATTTGCAGGTTTTCTTCTAAGATAGCCCTGTATTTGGCTCCATTAATCTTCCCATCAACTCTGACCAGCTTTCCTGTCCCTGCTGAAGAAAAGCATCCCCACAACATGATGCTGCCACCACCATGTTTCACGGTGGGGATGGTGTGTTCAGGGTGATGTGCAGTGTTAGTTTTCCGCCACACATAGTGTTTTGCTTTTAGGCCAAATAGTTACATTTTGGTCTCATCTGACCAGAGCGCCTTTTTTCCACATGTTTGCTGTGTCCCCCACATGGCTTCTCGCAAACTGCAAACAGGACTTCTTATGTCTTTCTTCTTCTCACTCTTCCATAAAGGTCAGATTTGTGGCGTGCACGACTAATAGTTGTCCTGTGGACAGATTCTCCCACCTGAGTTGTGGATCTCTGCAGCTCCTCCAGAATTACCATGGGCCTCTTGGCTGCTTCTCTGATTAATGCTCTCCTTGCCCGGCCTGTCAGTTTAGGTGGACGGCCATGTCTTGGTAGGTTTGCAGTTGTGCCATACTCTTTCTATTTTTGGATGATGGATTGAACAATGCTCTGTGAGATGTTCAAAGCTTGGGATATTTTTTATAACCTAACCCTGCTTTAAACTTCTCCACAACTTTATCCCTGACCTGTCTGGTGTGTTCCTTGGCCTTCATGATGCTGTTTGTTCACTAAGATTTTTTAACAAACCTCTGAGGGCTTCAGAGAACAGCTGTATTTATACTGAGATTAAATTACACACAGGTGGACTCTATTTACTAATTAAGTGACTTCTGAAGGCAATGGGTTCCACTAGATTTTAGTTAGGGGCATCAGGGTAAAGGGGGCTGAATACAAATGCACCCCACACTTTTCAGATATTCATTTGTAAAAAAAATTGAAAACCATTTATCATTTTCCTTCCACTTCAAAATTATGTGCCACGTTGTGTTGGTCTATCACATAAAATCTCAATAAAATACATTTACAATTTTGGTTGTAACGTGACAAAATGTGGAAAAGGGGTATGAATACTTTTTCAAGGCACTGTAGAAGCGTCACTTTAATGTGAGTGGGCAATGTAGACAAATACACTACAGATAAATGGTTAAGTGTGCAAATTTTAAAACTAGGCCCATTTTATTGTTCCCTAGGAGAGGAACATCTAATAGAACATATTTTCCACATGGATAATGTCCAGGTACAGTTTTCAGAATAATATGAGATAGAACATTATACAAATGTAGCAATAGTAAAATTGGCATAATTCCCAGCTTCCTGCATAGTACCAGAACAGAACAATGCTAACAATAGTAGAATAATGATCATATCTGTATAGCTTGGCAGACGTCCCAGAAGATAACTGCCGCCAACAGTCACAAAAGCCAAGATCTGCATCCGTAACAGTAATTGCCTATTACTTGTCAATTACAGAAGAGAAAATAGGGTGAACAGGCTGTTGCCAAAACATTGTATATAAGAATGATGCTGCAAACAGCACATGATTTATTCATGTCTGATCACGTTCCTTTACTTATTGTCATAGCTGAATTGTAGATGTATTTAATGCACATAGAATATATCAAGCCTTTTAATTACAGCCATCACTGAAGGTGCCCCTCTCAACTGCAGTGAGGGAATCATAAAGCCCCGTACACACGGTCAGACTTTTGGCCAACAAACTTCATTTTGAGAAACTTGGACCAACAATCCGACCGTGTGTACGCTCCATCGGACAAACTTTTTTGTTTTTTTTGTTTTCATTGGACAAAAGTTCGGTCTGCAAACGGACAAACTTTTGGCCAACAAAAGTCCGATGGAGCAAAGTCTGACCGTGTGTACAGAAATCCATCGGACTTTTGTCCGATGGACAAAACAAATAATGTTAAAATCAACCAACAATAGCAGAAGTTGACCAAATGGTGGCGGTAAAGAGCAGAAAAGAGCAGAAAAAACACGTGATGTTGGAAAAAGTTTTGGGAAAGTTTGCAGAAAAGTCCTGTGGTGTGTATGCTATGGGTGTGCCCGGCCAACTCCCTTCGGACAAAAATCCACGGAAAAGTCAGATGGAAGTCCGACTGTGTGTACGAGGCTTAAGAGTGTTCAAATAATGGTCATACACACAGTGGCGTATTTTGGTTTTGTGCTGCCCTAGGCAAGACTAAAATTGGGAGCCCCCCCCCCCCTTGCGGTATACCGTTCTTGTCTCAGAGTCTGATGGGGAAGCTGCAGCCGTTCACAGTGAACAGCTACGGTTTCCTCATCAGACTCTGAGACATGATTCGTCCAAGTGCCATTACTGCCCATGATCTGCCGTTGCATGCGTGGGGGACTAAAACGTGCATTAGCCTTTGGCACGAGCACGGAAGGACAGGGGCTTTTTAAATTTTTTTTTTTTTTTTTTTATAATTCAGATTTTATTTAAAATTTTCTTTACATATAATATTCATAACATTTAAACAAAACATATTACAATTCATATTCCCACATAAAACATAAAGAGGGGGAAATGTCTCTGCCTCCGCCATTTATTCTCCTCCCTCTTACCTGACGCAAAAAAAAAAATCTGTAATATGTGAATATCGTGTGCTCCTACCGCTCGATCTAATTACTGTACTCTCCGTACTGTATTAGTTGTGTGTATTTATATCTATTTACTTTAGTGTATGAAGTGACCCTTCCCTTCCTTCACCTTACAAAGAAAAAAAAAAACCCTCCCTCCCCCACCTTCCCTCACATTTTCTTTTTTGATATTATTTTTTTTTTTTTTTTTTACACTGTTGCTTTAATTTTTCTTGATCACTTTTATTGCTGTCACAAGGAATATAAACATCCTTGTGACAACAATAGGCTTGTGACAGGTACTCTACATGGAGAGATCTGGGGTCTATAAGACCGAGCCACCAGCCGGTTGCTATTGCACGAGAGCCGACTGCCCGCCGTAAAAAACTATACTGTACTGGGTTGATGCCTGCAGCTGCAGGCATCATCTTGATACAACCACTAAAAGGACGGGAAGTGGTTAAAGAGGCCCTTCTGCCTGGGGGCAGTGGTGCCCTCCTGAAAAATGTCACCCAAGGCAAACACCTTGTTTGCCATGCGGTAGATACACCCCTGCATACATAGCTATAATAACATAGCACTCATAGAGCACTGGAACTAGAGGTAATTAGTACAGGCAAAATTAGAAGTAATTTCTCCGGTGAGCAGGAGAGTCTTCAGACACTCTAAAGCAGGCCATACATGTTTAGACTTCTCACAGCTGTCGGAATTCAGGAACAGTAACTGCAGCTGGTTGGATGCTGACAGTCAAGCTGGGGGATGCTGTCAGAGACACCCATGGCTCGAATTTTGGGCGATTCATCGCTACCGGTCAACATTAAAACCATTTTTATGGCCAGCTCAAGTCTGTCAGTGCTTCTACCGAAGGGATTGACAGTAGGGGATATAAATATACTTGTAGCGGGGTCCCCTTTAAGGTCCCGAGACTACGTTGCCCAGAACCCCGTTCGGCACCCAGGGTGCATTTGGTCACCGCAGAGACTCATGGGAGGGGCTATTTAGGAGAAGGGCGAGGCTGAGCTCGGCCTCTTTGGACACCGCTCTGAAGCAACAGGTTCTTCCTGTGCGGATCGGCAGCAGTGCAAGGCCTGAAGCCTGGGGCCTTGCGCAACTTCCAGAGAGCCTTCCACCCCACTGTGGAGCCTGGGTGGCACCGGACCTGTCGAGTGAGGACATCAGTTGGATCGGGGACCTGATCGTTGCAGACGCTGTGTGCGAGGACACAGCAGGTGGAAGTCCCGGACTGGGATCGCGTCCGGAGTGGTGAGCGGGCACTTGCCCAGACCAATAGACTGTACCGTGTTCCGGCCTATGGACTGCCGTGGCCCACCGATCGTTTGTTTCTTGTTCCACTGGAGACCGGTAGCAGGACAGAGTTAAAGGGTCTCCATTATAGTGTTCCTAGTGACTGCCAGCATTGTGGATTACAAATACTGTTCGTCAAGTGCACCACCGAAAATTTGCATGCGAAGAAATCCCTATTGAAAAGACTAAGATTTATTCTATGTCAGGCCTGACCTGGGAGGGGAGATAGAATATTGTTTGGTGCGCCATAGGGCGCGCATACCATAATAGCTGCGCGTGGTGGATTACCGCGCTGCGCCATTATTGTGTGTTATACCGATTGCTGCAGGGCTCTGCAAGCCAGTTGTATGTGATTATATTCTGCCTATGCCCTTTTAACACCAATGTAAAACTGTTATACTTAATCTTTAACATTTGTGCGTTGTCTCACTGTAAAGAAGGTGCCCCTTGCAATACCATTTGATTGTGATAAAAATATAACTCCTAGACTAGCTGTGTCAGAGTGGGTCTAGTAGATTGCCGGGGGTTGGCGGTGCTGTACACAGGGCCCGAAAACAAATCCAGCGGCTCTCTTAACTGGGGGTAGCGCTACATACGGTATAGCAGGGGTCGCAAACTGGCGGCCCTCCAGCTGTTGCGAAACTCCAAGTCCCATGAGGCATTGCAAGGCTGACAGTTACAAGCATGACTCCCATAGGCAGAGGCATGATGGGATTTGTAATATCGCAACAGCTGGAGGGCCACCAGCTTGAGACCCCTGCTGTATAGTGTAGTCTGTAACACCAATTTAACAGTGGGACAGTGATGTCAGAAATGAAACCTCATACGTGTATATTATTTATCATATTATATAAACCACAAGCCCAATGTGGAAGGGCCCTGATTATGCCTTTATTTCAACATATAAAATGAGGAGGTGAACCCCTCCTACTTACTGTAGACCTGCAGCTCTGTATCATGGCTGTCCTCCCCTGCAGAATTAACAGCAACACAGGTGTAGATTCCAGAATCCAATATGTGGGCTGCAGACAAGGTAAGGATTCTACCCTGCTCCAAAATCTGAAGGACAAATACCAAAGACTTATTGGGCTCAATATGAGTATAAGAAGAGATGTGAGCATAACCAATAAACCAAGCAGTAATGCAGTCACCCTGGGCAAACCCAATTGACAACTGATTGGCTGCTATGGGCTACTTATTTCTTACACGAATAGTGACCCTTGCATTGTCTCGAAAATAAGCCTGATTATAAGGCCCTGTGTTGACGAGCTTTGGGAACGTGTTAAAAGTCAAATACAACTTGCTTGACATCAGCTTGAGATGCTTATGAGATCATTCAAAATGCATTGAAAAGTGTACTTGACCTGCTGCTGACCACTTTTTGCCCTGCATTTGACCTGCTTCAAGCTTCTTTTGCTTTCCCATTGACTTGAATGGTAAGAGAAGCAGTATTCATTTAAACAAAAGTCAGTCAACACTGGCCTCATTAATACATAACTGTAGTCGCTTGGCATTATTTATGGCTCCTGAATATTCATATATAAAAACTTGGACCATTCAATAGTACATATCAGTTGTTCAAGAACATAAAGCAATCAATAAGGTGTGATTACAGCAAAGCCAGCATTAGGATTATATAAAACCTATAATATGTGTAAGATGTCTGAGCGGATAGGGTCTTGTCCATATAGTCCTTGCATAGGCGTGCGCACAGGGTGTGCCAGGTGTGCCCAGGCACACCCTAATCACCCTGTGCAGCATAGATTCCCCCTATTGCCCTAGCTACCCCCCCCTTCCCGCCGCACCGCTGCTGGCTTCCCTCCTCTCCCAGCGGCTGATGCTGTGGGATGTTTTAGGATGAATGGGGGAAGGGGCCATTAAATATGTCATTTACTGACCCCTTCTCTTTCTGAATAAACAGTGAACGATCAGTAGTGTGTGTTTGAGCTTTTGGGTGCACACCCTAATGCAATAGGCTGCGCACACCTATGAGTTTCTGTGTAATTTGCATTCTGAAGCTGCCCTGTTTGATATCCTCACACTGCAAAGAAAGCCAACTTCCTGAAATTATCTTTCTATTACTACCTTTGAAATATCATGACTTTAGACAGGCCGAGTTTAGCAAGTTGCCAGGGCTCTAGAGAAGGATGGAAATGGCTCACATCGCACAAAACAGCTGATTAGCAAAAGTATTACGATATAAGCTGTCCTAGCTGTTCTGTATTATCTTCAATGTTATGATTAAAGAAGCAAGATGAAGTGCCCAGGGCCAGCAACTTTATGTTAGAACAAAACATCATTACATATTTTAGCTTACATGGCTGAGTGGGCACGGTAGTTTATAGTGCTAGAATGACCTATTTATGCAAGGTCCATGTTAAAGTGGTTGTAAAGTTATTTAATTTTTTCTCTTAAAATAAAAATAAATTATACTAATCTGCTCTGTGCAATGGAACCTCCTCTTCTGGGGTCGCCAGTGCTCTAGGTTCCTCCTTTTCTGCGTGTTCCACCATAGGTAGCCGTTTCCTATGATGGAACACGTAGGGGTTTGATTAGGAGTCGGGCTCATTGCTCAACTCTACTCCGGGCTCTCTGCTCACTTGATTTGACTGACAGCAGCAGTAGCCAATGGCTCCCCTTGTTCTCAGCCAAACCTGTGAGAGAGCGGAGAGAGGTGAGAAGACCTGCAGATGAGCACAAAGCTGGATCTCTACAGGACTCAGGTAAGTAAATTGGGATGGGTGGGGGGGCAGGCACTGAAAAGGTTTTTACCCTAATGCATAGAATGCATTAAGGTAAAAAAAAAAAATTATGACTTTAGAACCACTTTAAGTGTTATCACCTTTAAAGTAGAACTAAAACCTCCTATCCTTTACAGCCAAGGAAGCTTCCATCTTAGCTTCTGTATGATCTACAGTTAAGATGGCGCTGCACATGTGATTAGCTTTGACATCATACTCGACTATTTGGTTGAGACCACAAGCAACAACAGTTATCATTCCTGGCGATCCTTGAATGTAATTGTTTTAGGAAACTGATAAATTGATGGGTTTAGTTCTGATTTAAACAGATGAAGTTCATTTGGGAGGGTTGGTTTCTCTTGTAGTATACTGTATGACATCCAGTCAACAATAAAAGTGTTTTTCAGACAAAATTTGTTTTTTTAAGTTTTGGGTAGAGTTCCCTTGTCTTAAGCCCCAATGACAGTGGTAGCCATGATAGGAATTTAGGGAAATACAGAAAGACAAAAAGACGTATTTAGCGTAGTGGGGAGGGGGTTTGAACCTCTGTTGGAACATTATAGCTGTCAATGTAAACCTTTGGGGACACTCTTCTTACTTACTATCAGTAGTCACCAGGATAGGAGGATAGAAGAAATCCCTGTTACAGAGATCTAGTTAAAAACTAGTGTAGCGGGTATGTACTTTTCAGTGTGTTTAATTCTGGTGAAGACATCAGTGATGTCTAGTTCCCTGCGGCCCAGCAGGTGGCGCTGTCACTTTGGGCCGGGGTTGAACCATCGCTGCAGTGCTGTGCCCTTTGTGACCTCTCGCAGCAGTTGTACGGCGGGGCGGGAAACCCGCGGTGCTTGCTGGGAGAGGGTATAAAGGGGGCGGACATCTTCGCCTCGAGGTTCGAGTCCCAGGCACCTTCAGCCTGAGGGCTGCTGTCCGTGGTCGGTGTCCAGGCGGCCTAGGCCTGGACACTTGGAGTTCGAGTTCCATCCCAGACACCTTTGGTCTGGGGTGAGGTACTCTACCGGAGGCCTGGGGCCCAGTACCTTCCACTGGGTCCCGCAAGGGAGGGATTGTCCTAGGGGGCCCCGGGTGTTGGGCACCCAAATCCAGAGGCGTAAGGGACCGGAGGAGGGATTCAACCGAAGATCTGGTGCAGCATATTGCCAGTGCCGGGTGAACCTCCGGAGACCGTCCGGATGGATATCTTTCCCGAACAGGGGCCAATTCACCACTCAGGAAGGTGGTTCATGTTCTATAACCGGTGGCAGCGGTCCAACTAGTCAACTCAGGTCAGTAGCAGAGACCTGCTATTAGGCCTGTGGCAGGGGCCTCAACAGTTCATCCGGTCGGTGGCAGCGACCAATCTCATGGTCGGTGGCAGAGACCGTGCGCCAAGCCTATTCGCTTGCAAAGGAATAGGAGAGTTAATTTGTGCCTGGGCCTACTCGTATCCACACCCCTGTCAGTCTGTTACTAAAGTTCAACTGTTTATGTTCACCTTGGCAATGGAGAAATAAAAGTGTGTTGGACTTGTATTGGTGTGGGGCTCTATTACTGGCAGACACATCTCCACGGAACAAGCAGAGGCTTCGTAGGCAGTGAACAGACCCGAAGGTAATTCCAGTGACTTTACTCAACCCTCATACACATACGAGGGGAGAGCTTGGCGTAGTGACCCTGCACTCTCCTCTCCCAGGTACCCCTAGACACAAGCCAAGGAAGCGATAAAGCAGAGAGGGAGAGTGAGGCCGCTACACTAGCAAATGCTGAAAGCTTTTGCTGCTCTACCTGATAACAACAAAAATAATCCCATAATTAAAGTAGAACTATAGGCAAAACTTTTTTTTTCATTGTGGATAGAGCAAGGGAGGGATATAACCCCTGTCAGATTTTTTTCGCCATCTGTGTCTCATTGCAGAGATTTCTTTTTAATTCCTGTCCCATAGCCAAACTGGAAGTGAGAGTAAATCCCTGCAAATTAATGGAATTAATTGGGGACCGCCGGGTCACCAAAACCAGTGTCCCCATTGAAAGATTGGAAGATTTCCCCCCTATTACTTTTCTGGGGACAACCCAATATGTGGTATTTTCTTTTACTTATAATGATAATGGTAAACAGGACAAATAGAGAGGGGGAATCTCCTTAATGGGGGCACAGAAAGCAGTAAAAACTGACAGGTGTTGAAATCCATCTCAACTCTATCTAAGCCCACGTTCACACTGGGGCTGCGGGAGTGAAGCCTGCGAGTTCAGCTGAACTCGCACGATTTCACTCCCGCTGGCAGTCCTGATTTCAGCCACGATTTCAAAGACATCTGAAACAGATGTCAATGTAAATCGCGGCTGAAATCGCAAAAAGTAGTACAGAAACGACTTTTTGAAATCGGTGCAGCGCCGCCGCACCGATTAGGACGGTGCCATTGCCGGCAATTTGCGGCAAATATCGCCGATTTGACATGCGATTTGACATGTCAAATCGCATGTCAAATCGCACCAGTGTGAACCAGGGCTTAAACTAGAAAAAAAGTTTTGCCTTTAGCGCTACTTTAAGTCATAGTCACATTTAACTTTGTAGACCTTTAGTAAGAAAAGAGAAAAAGGCATGTTTAGATATTTCCCCAAAATGTTAAATCGGACCTCAAATTGCAACCAGACCTTGAATATCCTACCATGTAAATTGACTTTTGTACAATGCAAAACTGAACTATTTCCATGACTACTAAGAAAAACATGAGAAAAATAGAGAAGTAACTCATATACTGACCCGGAGGCCAGCTCTTGCCGTGGAAACAGGAATTTTATCCTTCAACCACATAAGTGTTGGCTCAGGCACTCCTGTGGCATTGCACTCCAACCAAACCTGTTCATTCACCAGGAACGTGGCAAGTTCTGTCATTGATACAATTCTGGGTGACACTGGGGTTAACAAATAAAAAAGGCATAGAGGAAGTTAGTGAATCTGAAGTATTGAAAGTAAAATATATCATGGGTAGAAGATTGCAGTTGATATGCAAGATCTAACCATTAAAGGATTGCCACACAGAATAATTCAGGTGCTCACCATGAACCTCTAGAGAGTAGCGGAGCTCGGTGTTGCCAGCTTCATTAGATGCCACGCAGACATACTCTCCGGCATCAGAGGTGCTTATTCTCTCAATTTGCAGGATCCTGCCATCATTTAGAAAGGTGACACCAGGCATTGCAGACAGCAGCTGACCACCTTTATACCATGTCACCACTGTACACAGACAAAAGAACATCATTACTGCAGCATCCCAAACTGTCCAAACATTCATATTACATGATTCAGAGAAAAAGTCTGACCACATACAGAGAGGGGCTCTTGTATTGTATCTCCGGAGAGTCAGCACAGTATAAAATACCCTCATATGCAACTGGATTTTGCAAGCAGAAGTTACAATTTCTTCTTTTGCCAATTTTTGCACAAAACCAATAGCTTCAAAGTTTTGTATTACCTTGTGTATTTTTTTTTCCTTTTTTTTTCTATTGTAAAATACTATCTGCAGCTTTCATCTTGCTTATTTATTTTCATTACTATGTCTTTTAAGTTCAATTTTAGTACTCTTTAGTTGTGTGCTTTGACAAGTGAACATAATATTGTACATAAGGTTTGCAAGTACAAAATAAAGAAAAAAAAAAGATATTACAATCACAATATAAACAGAATGTTCATTTGGTACACTGTCAACAGGTCAAAAGGAGCAGCTATATGACACAAACTCATCTGAAGACATAAGGTGCTGGTTACCAACAAAACAATGCATATACACTATATTACCAAAAGTATTGGGACACCTGCCTTTACACGAACATGAACTTTAATGGCATCCCAGTCTAAAGCCTCGTACACACGGCCGAGAATCCCGTCGTAAAAAAAAAAACCTTGGTTTTCCTTGACGGGATTCTTGTCAAGCTTTCCTTGCATACACACTGTCAATTAAAAATCTTGTCGTTGTAAAGCGCGGTGACGTACAACACGTACAACGGCAGTATAAAGGGGAAGTTCTATTCCAATGGCTCCACCCCTTGGGCTGCTTTTGCTGATCTCGTGTTATCGCGTGTTAGTAAAAGTTTTGTGAGAGACGATTTGCGCTTTTCAGTCTTCGTGCTTTCAGTTCGTTACAGCGTGATGAATGTGCTATCTCCATTACGAACGCTAGTTTTACCAGAAGGAGCGCTCCCGTCTCATACTTGATTCTGAGCAGGCGCGGTTTTTTTAAGACTCGGAAAAGCATACACACGACCGGTTTTCTCGTCGGGAAACAGGCCGACGAGAATCCTGATAAGAAAATAGAGAGAAGGTTCTCTATTTTCCTCATCGAGATTCCCAGCAGTTTTCTCGACGAGAAACCATACACACAAACAGTTTTCTTGGCAAGAAAGCTCTCCCAGAAGTTTTCTTGTCGTTTCTTGCCGAGAAAACCGGTTGTGTGTACGAGGCTTCAGGCTGGCCAAAAGTTATACAATTTTCTTGAACAACTTTTCTTTAGATTTACCAAAACCATATAATATGAGTTCAAACCTAAACACCTAATTTGCATGCAATCAGGCAAGCCTTTGTACTATATAGTTGAAGGTAAAGGTAATGGAAATTGAATAAGAAAGTTGTATAATGTATGGCCAACTTTAGTCCGTAGGGTTCAATATTGAGTTGGCCCACCCTTTGCAGCTATAACAGCTTCAACTCTTCCGGGAAGGCTGTCCACAAGGTTTAGGAGTGTGTCTATGGGAATGTTTGACCATTCTTCCAGAAGCACATTTGTTAGGTCAGGCACTGATGTGAACGAGAAGGCCTGGCTGACAGTGTCCGCTCTAATTCATCCCAAAGGTGTTCTATCGGGTTGAGGTCAGGACTCTGTGCAGGCCAGTCAAGTTGCTCCACCCCAAATTCGCTCATCCATGTCTTTATGGACCTTACTTTGTGCACTGGTCCAAATCATTTGGTGGAGGAGGGATTAAGGTGTGGGGTTGTTTTTCAGGGTTTGGGCTTCGCCCCTTAGTTCCAGTGAAGGGAACTCTAAAGGCGTCAGCATACAAAATCATTTTGAACATTTTCATGCTCCCAACTTTGTGGGAACAGTTTGGGGATGGTGATTTCCTCTTTCAACATGACTGCACACCAGTGCACAAACAAGGTCCATAAAGACATGAACTTGACTGGCCTGCACAGATTTCTGACCTCAACTCGATAGAACACCTTTGGGATGAATTAGAGAGGAGACTGCAAGCCAGGCCTTCTCGTCAGTGTCTGACCTCACAAATGCACTTCTGGAAGAATGGTCAAACATTCCTATAGACACACTCCCAAACCTTGTGGACAGCCTTCCCAGAAGAGTTGAAGCTATTATAGCTGCAAAGGGTGGGCCAACTCAATATGGAACCCTACGGACTAAGACTGGGATGCCAATAATGTTCATGTGCGTGTAAAGACAGGCGTCCCAATACTTTTGGTAATAAAGTGTATGTATAGTAATTGAGAAAGTCAGCAAGTGGGCCCTAGCTCCAATCAATACCTAGCTCCAATCAATACCTTAAGTGTCAGGTGATATAGTACGGTCCGAGTTCACCCATGGGTTCCAGATCTTATGAAAATTTCTTAGAGCAACCCCTAGCCTCATATGTCAATTTGTACAATAGGGGTGCCTGGTTAATTAGGTTAAGCCAAAAGGCCAAAGTAGGGGGAGCTGGAGATTTTCAATGTATAAATATAGATTTCTTGGCATAAGAAAGAGCTGGGAACTTTTGGGGAGAGGGTCGTCTTCAATATGTCAAAATAGGCACCTTAGGGGAATACATATATTAAGTATTTGAGTAAGCAAACTAATGAAAGCAGTGACTTTGGACCAAAACACTCTAATAGGTGGGCATTCCCATTCAATATGATAAAATGTGCTATGTGCAGAGGAACAGCTTGAACAAACAGCAGAGGGCAGCCTATTCAAAGGGAAGAGGAGACGGGGAGTATTCTAAGAGGTGGTATCAAAAAGTTTTGAGACTAGTTCTGTTTACCAGAAAGTACTTTATCTACGTTTACACACTATCACCTTCAAAATAGTCCCCTTGCACAGCAATACAGCGCTCCCAGCATTCCTAAAACTTCTGGAATGTGTCCCGTGAGTCTTCTTTTCGAAGCGTGTCAACCACCTTCTGCAATTCGTGCTGGATCTGTGCAATGGTGTCAAAATGGTGACCTTTGAGCTGGACCTTCATCTTCAGGAAGAAGGTGAAGTCTGCAGGAGCCAAATCTGGTGAGTAGGGTGGGTGTGGAAGTGAGATGATGTTGATTCTGGCGAGAAATTCATGTTTATTCTAACTTGCTGTCCATGATGAAATAGCAGACGTGGTAATGCCCGCGGTCAGAATAGCCCCAGTTGCACAGCTCCCGATGTACACAGGACGATATCTTTTGGCACACTGACTTATGAAGACTGGTGTTTACTGTGATTTTGGTGCAGCCTTGTGCTGCCATCTGTGGGCGTGTTACAAAACTAGTCTCAAAACTTTTTAATACCACCTCGTAGGATCAGTATAGAAACTTGGTCTGGATAACCTTAAAGGGGTGTTCCAGGCAACCCCGGGCAAAAAAATAATAATTAAAAGCCAGCAGCTACACATACTGCAGCTGCTGGCTTTTAATAAATGGAGACTTACCTGTCCTGGTGTCCCTCGATGTCGGCACCGCAGCTGATGTTTCACATCAGCTGTCGGTGCTTCCGTCGCCATTGCGGGTAAGGGAACCCGGCACTGAAGACTTTCGGCTTCACGCCAGGAACCCTACTGTGCATGCGCGAGGCCCCGCTCCTCTCTCCTATTAGCCCAGCGGCCAGGGGAGGAGGAGGAGGAGGAGGGAGCCTCGCGCGACTTCACCGCCGCGGCCGGAATCCATTACGTGGGTAAGGATACCTGTCTTTGACAGGTATCCTGTCCCCCCTCCCCCCCGAAAGGTGCCAATTGTGGCACCGGAGGGGGGGAGGAATCCGATGAGCGGAAGTTCCACTTTAGGGTGGAGCTCCGCTTTAACGCCAATATGCAATTAATAAAATACCAATGGTAGAAAACAGACAATTGCCGCAGCAGTGTGTACTTCTTACCGGGCAAAGGACTTCCTGATGCCAAGCACTCTAAGGATGCTGGAAGATTTTCCACCACTGTATGATTCACATCAGTTGGCTCAATATTAGGAGGCACTAGAAAGCAACAGATAACATTTGCACACATCAGAGGACCTCATCGACTACTGAACAACATATTAGGGAACCATTCATAGCTCAGATACTGTTATGCCGCGTACACACGACCGTTTTTAATGTCATTGAAAAAACGATGTTTTTCTTGACGTGATTCTTCTCAAGCCTGCCTTGCCTACACACAATCGTGAAAAAAAATGCTTGAACAAAGCGCGGTGACGTACGAAACATACGACGGCACTATAAAGGAAAAGTTCCATTCGGATGGCGCCACCCTATGGGCTGCTTTTGCTGATCCTCGTGTTAGTAAGGTTTGGTGAGAGACAATTCGTGCTTTTCAGCCTCGTGCTCTTCAGTCCGTTACAGCGTGACGAATGTGCTATCTCCATTATGAACGCTAGTTTTACCAGAACGAGCGCTCACGTCTCATAACTTGCTTCTGAGCATGCACGTTTTTTTCACGTCGTTAAAGCCTACACACGGACGTTTTTCACGACGAGAAAAACGACGACGTGAAAAACGACGGGAAAAAATAGAGCATGTTCCAAATTTTTAATGCCCATTTTTCACGTTTGCAAAAAATGCTCTGGAGCCTATACACGATAGTTTTTAATGACCAAATATTAAAAAATGGCATTTTTCTCGTCATGAAAAACGGTCGTGTGCACGCGGCATTAGACTACTTAACGTTTCTAATAATGTAGGAGTCCCTATGGTTTTTCATTAAAGTGGACCTAGAAGAGCTATATAGTAACTTCTCCCACCACCCCCCCCCCCCCCATCCTAAATTACTAGGGCTAAAATAAAACAATAAAAAAATAAGGAAATAAAAAAAAACTTGAACTCGGACCCCACCTAGGTGAGGTTGAGGTCACTTTTGTGTTCTTGCAAGATTGCAGGAAAGTGGAGAATGCCTAAATCTCTCAAGATTTCCCTCTTAAACTGAACAGGACCAATGGAATGGGTTGTTGGGTTTCCTTGGGTAAATATTTTTACCCCTTTGAGGTATTTTTTTTGCCTTAGCAGTTTAGGATGGAGGAGGGAAGCTACAATATAGCCCCTGTTTGATGCAGAACTGCTAGGTTTTCTTTAAACACCAAAAAAGTGCTAGTCTTATATTTCTGCATCCAATAAATATTTAATCCAAAATAAAAGAATACACTCACCCAGCACATTCAGTATAACATCTTGTCTTCCCTCTCCGGCAGAGTTGGCAGCCACACAAGTGTAAACGCCTTCATCATCAATGGAAATTGCCTCAATCTGTCAGAAAACCCATGTTAGTATTTCAGGAAGAATGAGAGAAAAAAAACATTGTTCAATAAAGAGTTCTTATTCCTAGATGTTGGTTCTTAAAGCTAAACTCCAAGAAAACAGCTAAATATTACTTATTCTATTCAGTCAACCTTGTGATTTACATACCTCTTCCACACTGCACATCCAGGCAGGCAGGGCTGGTGCAAGGATTTTTGACACCCTAGGGCGAAACCTAATTTTTGCAGCCCCCTTGGCTCCACCCCTGAATTTTGCAGCGCCTCTCCACCTATTTCTTCAGCCGTGGTCCGCAGGCCCGCACCTGTGCCTCTGGACCCGGCCTGAAGGCAAATAGTGGCGGCACCGGCTAGCTTCCTCACGCCAGCCATGGTCCGCAGGTATATGGATAGGCCAGGGTAGTATACGGAAAGGCCAGGGTAGTATACGAACAGGCTAGGGCATAGCTCCCAACTGTCCCTTATTTAGAACAAAGTCTCTCTGTCCCTCTTTCCTTCTCATTTGCCCCCCGTTTTGGTCTGATCTATATAGTTGTATATAAAATGAACTACTTATCAAAAAGTGTTTTCCAGTGCTAAACCTTTCATCCAATTTCTAAGTTGCTGCATTTGTAAATAATAAGGCAATAGTAGTGGTAAAAAAAAAAGCACTTGTGGGTTTAACCAATCATTTTTTTTGTACAATTTGTACAATTCTTGTACAATTCTTCTTTTAACGGGGGTGTGACAGGGGGTGTGTCCTATGCCTACATACTTTTGCTAATAGGTGTCCCTCATTCCCATCTCAGAAAGTTGGAAGGTATGGGCTAGGGTAGTATATGGACAGGCTAGAGTAGTATATGGACAGGCTAGGGTAGTATATAGACAGCCTAGGGTAGTATATAGACAGGCTAGGGTACTATATGGACAGGCTAGGGTAGTATAAAGACAGGCTAGGGTAGTATGCCTTCTCTGTCCCATTGTTCCAGTCTCTGTATGGCACCTTTCATGCCAGTCTGTCTCCTTGGTCCAGGGGTGCTTTAATCTTTACAATGGCTCCCTTGTGGCCTGCGCCTCCTGTCCCTCCTCTGGGCCCAGCAGTGAGCCTGTCCTCTAAACCTCACGTTAGAGAGGAAATTGGAGGTGTCAATACTCTGGAAGCACGGAACATGCTGCGCCCACTGCTTCTGGCCTTTTCGGGGGGGGAGTCAAGGGGACGAGGTAAAGGAAAAGACGGGGGAGCTCTTCTCCCAAGTCCCGGGCTCTCAGGCCTATCTGCCCGGACTCCCGAACACCCAGAAATCCTGCAACTCGCCTGCCCCCCCTAAGCTATGCCACTGGTGGCCCCCCTAACTGATGTGCGCTCTAGGCCGGCGCCAACCTTGCCTATAGGTAGCACCAGCCTTGCAGGCAGGTGACACACTTATTTCCTGGTTCAGCAATGCAGCTTCCTGTCCTGTGTCACCACTCCATGTCAAGCTTGCTTATTGGACAATTAAATAATTATCACCTTAGTTCAATTAGGAGGGAGGCATTTCAGGAATCAGTAAAAGTGAACCAGATAGTAGCTGAATGATTTTTTTTTGGCTGTGTCCTGTGGCAGGGTTATGTGAATCATGATACTGCTTTCACAAAATCAACAAGAAAGAAGGTAAAACCGTAAACATACATGCATTTCTACTTTGAATTGATTGCTTGGAGTTCCACTAAGCACAGCATCACCTTCCAATCCATATCCATCATATACTGGTCTGGCAGTGTAGTTAATATGAGTTACTGCACTTAAGAATTAGCACTACAATTTCACTATAAATGAACCAATCACCATTTATTTTTTTACTGCCATTGACCACGGATGTTGTGGTATTTTTTACTCCCACTGTCCACAGCCTGACCCCTAAACAATGAAGGACAATGAACTAGCCCTTTGAGGGGACCCTTGCTATAAGATGATAAAAGAGATACAATAGAATCCAGCATTTAGCTAAAAAATAGTAAAGTAGTAAAATATTTAACCAATTTAATACATTCAGGTGAATAATATAAAGCAGGGTACACATGTACAAAAATTCGACCAGTTCAGCAGGAACCAGCTGATCTCTGGTATGTGTGTACCACTGTCTGTTCAATGGAAGCCGGATATTAGACCAGCTTCTGTTTATAGATCCTACTGGAAAACCAGCCTTCGATCAGCGCATGCTGCCAATGGATGCAGCGCTAATAGTGTATTCTGCTGGTAGGATTTCCTTAGACCCACGTTGTTTGTGTGGATGCAGAGATGTGTCCATTTTTTTTTTAACCCGGTGGTTGAATGAAAAAACAACTGTGTGTGTATATCCTGCTTAAAAGAGAAGTGCAGGATTTGAAAAAAATGTAACATACTCTCTTAGATGGATGCTGCATCTTTCCTCCACTGCCTCCAAAACAGAGAAGATCAAAGACCACTGATCACTCAGTTCTCGGTCTTCAGTGAGCAGAGAGCTGAAGATTGGCAGTCACTGAATCTCTGCTCTACCCCTCCAGTGCTCACTGGAGTGCCAGGCTGTGGAGGGGGAGGAGGCGGGAGCAGTTGGCTTAGGCTCTCAGCAGCACACACTGAGAGGCTGAGCCAGCTGCAGGTCAGGCACCTGGGTGGATTCCAACATTAAAGCCTGGACTGGATGAATGATGTCAGCCAACATCAGACTTTAGCCCACTGTTGGCTGAATACGAATCAAAAGAGGGCAGGACTAAGTGCTCTCCTATGACCCACAGGAGAAGTAGGGACAAAAGAGCTTTGGCCCTACTTCTCCTTTAACTCTGCAAAAATCGTATCTGTGTTTTACGTCCGTTGAGAACTATACAGGTGTTATCAACTAAATGCCATATTTCACACCTGATTCTCTGTCTTTACATCAAAGAAAGCATCCCTGCACACCTTCATGCTCATAGCTTCCACTTTCTTGCGGTGGTCAACAAGAAGCAAGCACATCTAGAGGTAAGCTGGGATTGGGAATGCCATTTTCCATACAGGGAGCTGCCAATGTCCACTTCTTCTCCTATCTGTATTTCTTTTTTTTTAACTGGAGCTTTAACTGCTAAGGCGGTGAAGGTTAAAGAACTGTTTGGATGTTCTCATGAAGATGATAATCTTATGACAGCAAGCTTTGTGAGTGCATCATAATAGCAGCAGAGGTTTATTTTTATTGTGAAAGTGCCACAATTTTTTATTTTTCTATCATTATGGAAAGTATTTAGTAGTAATGCATGTATGGCTACCTTGATGCTGGATATACACGTAGCAATTTTCATGCAAATTCAACAACTTTCAACTGCAAAAATGACTAAACAGATCATTACAGTCTACAGCCACTCAGTAGAAATGGTTAATGGTAAATTGCATTGATCTGTTTACCTATTAAATGTTTGTAAGTGGTTGGAAGTGCTTACTGTAAATGGTTTCTTGTATGGCCTGATGTTTCCACCACAACTGTTAGGAATTACAATATATGAAAATTATTGTATCAAAATGTATCTGTAGTCAATCCAATAAAATGATATTTATATTTCCTATGAACAATGTTGTTGTGAACTGTATTTATCTGTGAAATCCAAGGTTTGGTATTTGAAATTCCTTGCAGGGTTTTCCTATTGACACTACATGTAGGGCAGCCAGAGATGTCCGTGGCCACTATGTGCAAATATCAGTGACGTGCCCCCATCTCTCAATCACAGCAACTTTGTATTTACATACCATGTAGTAGGTGCTACTGAGTTGTCGGAACATGTTTCACTTATTTCCTCTGCAGACCAGTACCTGATTTCCCATGGGTGTAGCTGCATTACATGGCATGTTCTAGATGGCTACAGTAGAGCTTTCTTTTTTATTTAAGTCAAGTGTTGTATTTTGCATACTTAACAACTCATATTTGCTTGACGTTACAAATGGTGAGAAAAGAGCTCTTTGGGAAGGACATATTTTTACGTTGCTCCCAGTCTCTCCCAGAGGCTCTCACTTATAAGTCATCATGTAGTCACACTGTTGTCAGCTTGTCAAACAAGGAGGTGGCTTTTACATGTGGCTACAACAATAGGTAGATCTCCTACACCCATTGCGCACAAAGAAGTTGTCATGGGCTGCATACCTGCAGTGTAAGCTGATTGGTTGATAACTGGAACCCATCCTTCCACCAGCTGACGGAGGGAGGTGGAGATCCGGAAACATCACATTCTAGAGTTAGCGGTTCTCGTAATTTAGCAGACGTGCTGCTGCCGCCCGTGATGCTGACCACAGGAAGCTCTGTTACAAAAGAAATGAGGTCTCGGTAAACAGTGCTGGGCAGACATCGATGTTAGTTTTAATCAAAGACTCCGATAAAAAAAAGGCAACCTTTATTTAATGCCACCAGTGAAACCTGGAGGTGGTAAATATGCGAATAAAGAGCAGTTATGGAGGAAATAGATAAACAACGCCTGGAGTTATGGAAAGGTAATATAGGCAGTGGCCTAGAACACCCAAAGCTTGTTTTTCTTTTTATTATTTATTAGATGTAACCTCTTTGGAAACATAAAACAAAAATATATTTTTAATTGAAGCATGCATAGTAGACCTTTACTTATATATGGGCACTGAGAAGCTGCTAAGATCTACACTAAAGCCCTGTACACACGATCGGATTTCCTATGGTTTTTAAACCAATGGATTTTTCCATCGGAAAACCGATGAAGCTGACTTCCATCAGTCTTACCTACACACCATCAGTCAAAAAACTGACCGTTCCAAACCCTGTGACGTAAAACACTCCGATGAGCCGAGAAAAATTAAGTTCAATGCTTCTGAGCATGCGTCGACTTGATTCTGAGCATGCGTGGGTTTTTTATCCGATGGAGTTCCTCACAGACGATAGTAATTTGCTATCGCTTTTTTAACCATCGGATAAATTTAAAACATGTTCTATTTTTAAACACCGATGGAAAAAAGACCGATGGGGCCCATACACGATTGTTTTTTCCGGCGGACTGTTTTCATTGGTAAAACCTATCGTGCGTACACGTCTTTACAAGAAAGACCAAAGGAAACTGTCATGAGTTGGAATAAGGGAGCTGCCACTATAGACCTGAAAATGCTAGTTGCGTGGCTTTCTGTAGCTTCAAAACATTTTAATGCCGCATACACACGATCGTAAATTCCGACAACAAATGTCCGATGTGAGCTTTAAGTCGGAAATTCCGACCGTGTGTAGGCTCCATCGGACATTTGCTGTCGGAATTTCCGACCACAAAAATTTGAGAGCTGGTTCTCAAATTTTCTGACAGGAAAAGTTCTTGTCGGAAATTTCCGATCGTCTGTATGCAATTTAAAAAAACCACGCATGCTCAGAATCAAGCAGAAGAGCTAAACTGCCTATTGAACTTCATTGATCTCGGCTCGTCGTACGTCTTGTACGTCACCGCGTTCTTGACGTTCGGAATTTCCGACAAGATTTGTGTGACCGTGTGTATGCAACACAAGTTTGAGCCAACATTCCGCCGGAAAAAAATCCACGGTTTTGTTGTCGGAATTTCTAATCATGTGTATGCGGCATAAGCCACTGACCTGGAATGCTCATGCAGCAAGTGAAGTCCAAATTCCTGATCTGCATGTGTTCTGGGCCAGTGACTTTAAACATTCAAGCAGAGGGTCAACAGGACAGAGAAGGAACTAGCATGTTTATTCCCTTTGAACACAAATAGCTAGTGTTGTGTAATTATTTAAATGGATATAAAAAAACAGGGCATATAAGGAAATACCTATGGAGGTGCCGGCTGCTATTTACAGTGTTTGCCCGAAAATAAGACCTACCCCGATAATAAGACCTAGCAGGATTTTCGGGGAGGGCTGCAATATAAGCCCTACCCAAAAATAAGCCCTAGTTTAAAGTGGTTGTAAACTGCTAGAATCCTCACTAATGCGGTGTTGTATAGTGTGGAATGTGTGTGTTTGCTGTGGTCTGTTTTAATCAGGTACTGTACCTTCTTTTAGTGCCGCTATATGATCTCCAGCTGCTCGCCCCTCTCTTCTTCTGGCTGTCAGTGGGGGATCTCGACTCCCCTTCCTCTGCATTACTTGGTGCGGGCAATGAAAGCGCCATTCATCTGATCTCCGCTGCTATCCCCTTCTCCTGACTGTCAGTGGGGGATCTTGACCCCCCTTCCTCTGCATTGCTCGGAGCGGGTCATGAAAGCGCCGTTCAGCTGATCTTCACGGCTCTCCCCTTCTCTTCTCCTCCTGTCAACGGGCGATCTCGGCCCCCTTTCTGCAGTGCTCGGTGCAAGGAAGACAGCTCAGGCAAGTCATGGAAGCGTTAAGCAATGTATAGGAAGGTGAGACATACACCTTTTGTATTGTATATTGCTATATTGGTGAGGATTCTGGCAGTTTACAAGCACTTTTGCTATTATTCACACTTGGCACATTGCAATATAAGCCCTACCCCGAAAATAAGCCCTACGGTGTTTTTGGTGGCCAAAATTAATAGAAGACCCGGGCTTATTTTCGGGGAAACACGGTACAAAGGGCACATAACTGAAAATAACTTCATCTGAAGGCACATGGAGGGCAATAAACACAGGTGCCGTACAGATGAAGTAGGCAGCATTGTCTTCTTGCTATAGTTATCAGGGAGGATAATCAGGGTGATGAAGAGGAAACAATTCCAGCACACATATCCTTACCTTGCACTAACACATTTACCATGGCCTCTGCAGAGCCGGCATCTCCTTCACCTTTACATGTGTACCTCCCGGCATGTCCTGACTGTATGAGACTTATGGATAAAGTCCTTCCTCCATCTAATATCTCCAGACCATCCTGATCACTTACCGGGAGACCATTTTTTAACCACCTGTAGGGGTGTGGAGGGAAACAGAGCTTTATTAAGGGATACAAACAACTACCCCTCACCCCAAATCATAGTGAACTAAGCACTACACCACACGCTAGCCTCAACATACACTGGGTTATAGAATTAGGGGGCTTCAGATAAAGAGTGCATGACATGTGCAGTTTCTATGACCAACAAAAACATATCCTAGGACAATGCGTGCCAGGGTATACCAGGGTGTTATTGGCACAGGACAAGAGGGGAAATCTCCCCAATATGAATGCTAACAGTCAATAAAGCCAGACAGAGGTTGAACACTTTTTCCAAAAATTCCTTGAAGTTGGGCTTTAAACACTTCACTTAAGTTGGCTAACAGACGTATCAAAATCCATTGTCACGGTCACAATAAAAATTGCAGATCGCCGCCATTACTAGTAAAAAAAAAAAAAAAAAAAAAAAAAAATGCAATAAATCTATCCGCTATTTTGTAGACGCTATAACTTTTGCGCAAACCAATCAATATACGCCTTTTGCGATTTTTTTTTACCAAAAATATGTAGAAGAATACGTATCGGCCTAAACTGAGGAAAAAAATATTTTTTTTTTTACATTTTTTTTGATATTTAACAAATCAAAAAGTAAAAAATATTGTGTTTTTTTCAAAATTGTCGCTCTTTTGTTTATAGCGCAAAAAAAAAAAATGCAGAGGTGATCAAATACCACCAAAACAAAGGTCTATTTGTGGGAAAAAAAGGACGTCAATTTTGTTTGGGAGCCACGTTGCACGACCACGCATTTGTCATTCAAAGTGCGACAGCGCTGACAACTAAAAATTGGTCTGGGCAGAAAGGGGGTGAAAATGCCCAGTATTGAAATGGTTAAACTATCTGGTGATAATACTGTCATGAAGGTCCTACTTGTTATATGGAAACTCTGACTCCCACTTGTGGTCGGGCGTTGTTAACCTGTCACACAAGCAGCTTCTGATGGAGATTACAAGTGACTCTTTCACACACATTACCCAGACACGGGCTACTATTATCACTATCAGGAAATCTGCCCTGAGAAATGCCATCACTCAAGTGTATCAGCAACATCAAGATGCAAAAAAGTGAGGTAAGCCTAAAGTAGAACTGTAGGCAAAACTTATTTTTCTATATTGGATAGAGTAAGGGAGGGTTATAACCCCTGTAAGGTTTAGTATTTCCATTTTGTCTCATTGAGGAGATTTCCCTTCACTTCCTGTCCCATAGCTAAACAGGAAGTGAGAGGAAATCCCTGCAAATTTAGGGAAATTTCTAGGGGACCCCCAGGTCACAAGAACTAGTGTCACCATTGGAAGATTTCTGCTCAATTACATTTCAGGGAACAACCTAAAATATGGGATTTTCTTCTACTTTCACTTTCAATGATAATGGTAAAGAGGATATAGAGAGGGTAAATCTCCCTAATGGGGACACAGACAGCAATAAACAATGACAGAGAGAAGAAGGATTAGAATATCTATCTAAAACTAATTTTTTTTATTTTTTTTTGTAAATTACTAATACATTTTTTTTATTGATAAAGTCATATTACATAGAATGCCTCCCCCCAACCTGCCACCCCCACCTGCTTGTCAGAACTGGTATTATATAAGATTTTCTCCACATAAACCAGATAGTTCAAAAACCAACACTCACCACACTCTGGGAGTTGGGTGCCCAGTTATATGGCAGGAAAGATCCAACGGGTCATTTACTATCACTGTCATGTGTTCATTTCCATCACCAATCTGAACTTTTGGGGGAACTGAAAGAAAATAATTTATGATCCAGTTAAAGTAGAACTACAAGCAAAAAGCTAAATGTAGAGATTAAACACGGGCATGTTTACTGCTCTGCCTGATAAAGGATTTTGGAATTCTGTCCAGACAATTTCATGATTTATATACCGTATATACTCGAGTAAGAGCCGAGTTTTTCAGCACATTTTTTTGTGCTGAAAATGCCCCCCTCGGCTTATACTCGAGTCTGTGTCCATCTTCACATTTGTGCGCCTGATCCTGGCCAGCCGTAGGTCCCCTGGACCCCAAACATGGCACACATGTAGCCCCACTCTTCATCTACATGTGTGCAAAGTATGTTGTCCGGGGGACCTACGGCCGGGGAGCACCGATTTTTCAAAGCAGGGCACCCCTTCCATAGACTCCCATGTTAAACAGTATTTTCTTCGGTGATTTTGGGGACCCGGTACCGGCCGGCCCTAGGACCCCTGGACCCAAAACTTGGCACACATGTAGTCCCTCTTCATGTACAAGTGTGCAAAGTTTGTTGTCCAGAGGACCTACGGTCTGGGATCACAGATTTTTCAAAGCCGGGCACTCCTTTCATAGACTTCCATGTTAAACGTCAGTCTAGTCACACAGCGCCGGAGATCAGGTAGGGAGATTGGGCACAGTGAGGCATGGGCACAGTGAGGCATGGGCACAGTGAGGCATGGGCACAGTGAGGCATGGAGACAGTGAGGCATGGAGATAGTGAGGCATGGACACAGTGAGGCATGGCCACAGTAAGGCACAGTGAGGCATGGACACAGTGAGGCATGGCCACAGTAAGGCACAGTGAGGCATGGACACAGTGAGGCATGGAGACAGTGAGGCATGGCCACAGTAAGGCACAGTGAGGCATGGACACAGTGAGGCATGGAGACAGTGAGGCATGGACACAGTGAGGCATGGCCACAGTAAGGCACAGTGAGGCATGGACACAGTGAGGCATGGAGACAGTGAGGCATGGCCACAGTAAGGCACAGTGAGGCATGGAGACAGTGAGGCATGGACACAGTGAGGCATGGCCACAGTAAGGCACAGTGAGGCATGGACACAGTGAGGCATGGAGACAGTGAGGCATGGACACAGTGAGGCATGGCCACAGTAAGGCACAGTGAGGCATGGACACAGTGAGGCATGCTGAGGTATAATAACCCCTACCTGTGCTTTTCCCGTGCCATGTAAGCCACCAATACAACTAAATAGCTGTATGCGCCTGTGATTCAGTAAATGCCAATGGCTCCTGCATCAGTGCTTACCTGTGCATGTGTGTAGGGTGCTTCATCTTAAACACAAAATTGGCACATACAGGGAGAAATGCCCTACATGCATGCATGGCTAAATGCTGATGCAGAAGCCATCTGCGTTTACTCAAGCATGGCCACATACAGCCACTTTCATCAGCGGCTCCCTGGGCCCCCAGGAAGCACTGGGTGTTTTACCCCTCATTACACCGGAGCTGTTAAGCTTCCATGTACATGAAGTCTAAATCACAAGACTGGATGCACAGAATACAAAATCCATTGGCAGGTAAAACTGAAAACATACACTATATGTAATCCATATATGTTTAGCTGTCTACTTGGAGTTCCTCTTACAATTTGTATTGGGCTCATCAAGAGCTTTAAGCTGCGCAGAAAATGCACGCTAGACTGACATTTACAAGCTAAGATTAAAAATTGCCCGTGTGTACTTGGGAGTACTTTTCCATATCTTACCAAGAACCTCCACAGAGTACTTCAGGGTGGTCTCCCCAGCCAAGCTGATTGCAACACAAGTAAAGACGCCCTGGGTGCTCTCAGCCACTGCAGCAATGTGTAGGGTCCGACCACCATCCTTTATCTGCAGCCCATCTCTCTCAGATACCAGGAGACCATCTTTCAGCCAGGAGAGAACTGGTGGAGGATGACCAGTTGCAGAGCACTCTAGATCAAGAGGATGACCCACAATGGCTTTAATGTTCAGTGGGTTTCCTCCAGCGCCCTCAATGCCTGGAGAAACTAAATAGACACAAACAGTTTATCGGTTATGTGATATTCAGTGCATTACAATATACACATTACTATATTTGTCAGAGACAAAACCAAAGACAGAAGAAGACTTCATACACCCAGAGCGCATAACGACAGATCTAGGCACTACACTATATTGCCAAAAGTATTGGGATGCCTGCCTTTACACGCAACATAAGTTATAACTCCTCACCAAATGTATCAAACACTGTAAAACAGATTGACTTGAATTGGACTTTTGCATGACACCCCTATCCCCAGTCTGCTGCCCTACTTCTTCATAGTCCTATAAAATAAATACATGAATACCATATACACTATATTGCCAAAAGTATTAGGACACCTTCCTTTACACGCACATGAACTTTAGTGGCATCCCAGTCTTAGTCCGTAGGGTTCAATATTGAGTTGGCCCACCCTTTGCAGCTATAACAGCTTCAGCTCTTCTGGAAAGGCTGTCCACAAGGTTTAGGAGTGTCTATGGCAGGGATATGCAATTAGCGGACCTCCAGATGTTGCAGAACTACAAATCCCATGAGGCATAGCAAGACTCTGGCAGCCACAAGCATGACACCCAGAGGCAGAGGCATGATGGGACTTGTAGTTTTGCAACAGCTGGAGGTCCGCTAATTGCTTATCACTGGTCTATGGGAATGTTTGACCATCCTTCCAGAAGTGCATTTGTGAGGTCAGAAACTGATGTGGATGTGAAGGCCTGCTTCACATTTTCTGCTCTAATTCACCCCAAAGATGTTCTATCGTGTTGAAGTCAGGACTCTGTGCAGGTCAGTCAAGTTCCTCTACCCCAAACTCGCTCATCCATGTCTTTATGGACCTTGCTTTGTGCACTGGTCCAAATCATTTGGTGGAGGGGGGATTATGGTGTGGGGTGGTTTTTCGAGGGTTGGGCTTGGCACCTTAGTTCCAGTGAAGGGAACTCTTAAGGCGTCGGCATACCAAGACATTTTGGACAATTTCATGCCCCCAACTTTGTGGGAACAGTTTGGGGATGGCCCCTTCCTGTTCCAACATGACTGCACACCAGTGCCCAAAGGAAGATCTATAAAGACATGGATGAGCGAGTTTTGAGTGGAGGAACTTGACTGGTCTGCACAGAGTCCTGACCTCAACCTGATAGAACACCTGTGGGATAAATTAAAGCGGAGACTTCAAGCCAGGCTTTCTCGTCCACATCAGTGCCTGACGTCACAAGTGCGCTTCTGGAAGAATGGTCAAACATTCCCATAGACACACTCCTAAACCTTGTGGACAGCCTTCCCTGAAGAGTTGAAGCTGTTATAGCTGCAAAGAGTGGGCCAACTCAATACTGAACCCTACGGACTAAGACTGGGATGCCATTAAAATGCATGTGCGTGTAAAGGAAGGCGTCCCAATACTTTTGGCAATAAAGTGCATTTATTTTATAGGACTATGGAGAAGTAGGGCAGCAGTGGGGATAGGAGTGTCATGCAAAAGCCCAATTCAAGTCAATCCGTTTTACAGTGTTTGATACAGTGGTGAGGAGTTATAACTTATGTTGGGTTTTTATTGTTCTCCTTGTAGGAAAGATCCCCACTACTTCCTTTGCCAGAGACATGACAGGTAGTGAGAAGAAACCTCCCCAAACTGAGGGAATAATCTACTTTTATCAGATGTCAACATGTCATGAGGGTCAGTATCCCTAATGGGGTTTGTACATTCTCTATATGATTTATTACCTAAAGGCATAGTCCACCTTTTGGAAATAAAAGAATTAAAAAAAAAACACTCTGATAAAAGAAAAAATGTGTATTTATATTCATTTTTTGACTTCAGGCCTGCGAAATATTGCAACCATGATTAGTGCATCGTAGGTACAATACATGGGCTCCTACAGACTCTACCCATAGTCCCAGGTCCAGGTCCATACAGGGCTGGAGGAAGCAACCAATGGACTATAAGTGCAGTGATGTCACCCCACTTGTGCACCATTGAGATCCACAATTCCCTCTTCCATGGTGGCAGATGGGACTTGTTTGTCCCCAAAACACAGATCCCTGGATGACACGGATGTGCCGGCAGTGACACACACAGCTGCCCCGAATTTAAAAGAAGACAGACTACTGTAGGGAGAAGCACCTTGTGATTCCACTAATTGGGGAGAGGCTTGGTTTGAGGGTAGGGGGTTGGGGAATGTGATCACATTTTATGTTACATATTAAATAAGGGTGTAAAATTAAACATGATCACCAAAGTGGACTTAAAGTCCTTAAAACCCAATTCTAGCGAAATGGTTCATTTTGTCTTGGATTGAGTGGAGTAGGGTTAGAGTCTCTGTTAGGTTTTCATTGCTGTGTCCCTATTGCAAAGAGTTACCCCCTGGCAGGACAGGAAAAGGTGGGAAGTCTTCTTTAATGGGGACACAGATAGAATATTACCCACTCTATCAAAAAATAAAAATGTTGATAGAAGTTAGGCTATAATCTGAAAACATAGAAGGCAGAGAAGTAAATTGGGTTCTGCGTACAGTAGCCCTACTTACTTGAAGTATCTCAATTATGTATAAATGAGCCCTGGGTCAGAAGTAAATGCCAGCCCGACCAGTAGAGGAACCTACCATAAACCTCCAGCAGGTATGTTTTTTCAACAGTGCCAGCATGGTTAGTGGCTTTGCAGGTATATGTGCCAGCATCAGAGAGCTGCACCCGGCTCAACTGCAAACTCCTCCCACTGTCCCTGTAGGAGGCCCTGGAGCTGGACACGATTGGCCGTTTATCCTTAAACCATGTGATACTGGGAGGCGGGGAGCCCTTGGCTTCACACTTTAGTACCACAGAGCCATGCAGCAGAGAGGCCACCGTTGTGGTCTCATTGGATGACCAGACAGTGGGTGGTGCTAAAGTAAAAAAAAAAAAAAAGAATACTTTAGGCAACATTTATGTAGAAATTGGACATACACATGCTTTAAAATGTTTGTATTTATTTTGTTTTAAACAATAAATCAGATTTACGTAGTACCAATGTAGCGGGTATGTACTTTAAAAAAAACTGGTGAGGACACCAGTGATGCATGGTTCCCTGCGGCCCAGCAGGTGGCGCTGTCACTTCGGGCCGGGGTTGAACCATCGCAGCCAGTGCCGTGCCCTTTGTGACCTCTCGCAGTGGTTGTACGGCGGGGCGGGGAACCCGCCGTGCTTGCTGGGAGAGGGTATAAAGGGGCCGGACATCTTCGCCACAAGGTTGGAGTCCCGGGCACCTTCAGCCTGAGGGCTGTTGTTGCGGTCGGTGTCCAGGCGGCCTAGGCCTGGACACTTGGAGTTCGTGTTCCATCCCAGACACCTTCAGTCTTGGGTGAGGCGCTCAGCCGGAGGCCTGGGGCCCAGTACCTTCCGCTGGGTCCCGCGAGGGAGGGATCATCCTAGGGGGCCCCGGGAGTGGGGCACCCGAATCCAGAGGCATAAGGGACCGGAGGAGGGACTCACCCGAAGACCTGGTGCAGCAGATTGCCAGTGCCGGGTGAACCTCTGGAGACCGCCCGGAGGGATATCTTTCCCGAACATGGGCCAAGTTCAGAGAGGAAGTTCAGTCCACGTTCAATGACCGGTGGCAGCGGTCCAACTATTCCAATCAGGTCAGTGGCAGAGACCTGCTATTAGGCCTGTGGCAGGGGTCTCAACAGTTCATCCGGTCGGTGGCAGCGACCAACACTCACGGTCGGTGGCAGAGACCGTGCGCCAGGCCTATTCGCTAGCAAAGGAATAGGAGAGTTCAGTTGTGCCTGGGCCAACTCGTTCCCACACCCCCATGTTCGTCTGTTATTGGAAGTTCAACTGATTGTGTTCACCGTATTGTACGGGAAATAAAGGAGTGTTGGACTTTCGATTGGTGTGGGGCTCTATTATTGGCAGACACATCTCCATGGACTAACTGAGGCTTCGTATGCAGTGGACAGACCCGGAGGTAAACCAACTAACTTTGCTCAACCCTCCTATACAAATGAGGGGAGAGCTTGGCATAGTGTTCCTGCACTCTCCTCTCCCAGCTACCCCTAGACACAAGCCATTCACAATAGGTGAGAGGGGGAGTGAGGTTCCGCTACACCAAGAAAATGAATTAACAAAATGCTGTTAGATCACTTAATTAAACAGGGGTCGTCCTTGAAAATATGATAACGTTTTGTCCCTTTTGGACTTCCAGTTAATGTGCCTTTTGGTGCTTCCAAAGGGATTATGAGATCAAAAATATTGGACAGGGTAATGTGTCTGTGCCTTTCGGCCCTTGTTTCCCCCCCCACTCACCCCCTTTTTTTCCCCTCTTCCCTCCCATCCCCTGCCCCCTCCATGTTCCTTTCCCGTCATCATCAGTTGCGCCTTTTACCCTTTCCTCCCTCTTCGTTGCACCTTAACTTCACTGCTGGGCAGGGCTGGGACAAGGGGTGGGCAGAAGGGACGGCTGCCTTGGCACTGTGGTATCATGTGAGGTGGGAGGGCACCACAAGGAGTTGGGAGGGATTTGTGTTGGGAGGCGGAATTTGGAGGGTGGCAGAGGATAAGAATTGTTCTAGGAAGGGAAATTAGGGGGGTGCTAGAAATGTTGTTTTGGGGATATATGTTTTGGAGGGGGGGAGGAAAGAGGATTTGTGCTAGTAGGAGGGATTTGGGGGGCTTGTGCTAGAATGCTAGAAAAGATGATATGGTAGAGGGGGAGAGAATGTGTGCTAGGAAGGGATTTTTTTTTTGGGTGAGGGGATTTGTGGTCATAGGGATGAATGGGGGATTTGTGCTAGCAGGGAAAATTTTTGGGGGGGGGATATGTGCTAGGAGAGGGGGATTGGAGGGAGAATTTGTGCTGGGATGGGGGATTTGGAGTGGGGGGAGAGGATGTGTGCATGGAGGGTGAAATTTGCAGGGTAGAGGGGTGTTTTTTGGGGGGATTTTGGAAGAGTGAGGATTGGTGCTGAGAGGGGAGATTTCAGCAGGTGACAGATTTGTACTGGGAGGAGGGGGGATTTATGCTTAGGGGGTAAGCATGCAGATTAGTGCTTGATTTATTTATTTTTTGGGCGGGGGATATTTTTTCGGACACATAATGCTCATACATATTTGAAAGGGGGGGGGGGGGTTTTGCAGTTTGGTATGTTTGCCTGGGCTCTAGATGACTTTGTCCCAGTACTGGTGCTGGGTATGGAACATTAGGCTATCGACCTGTTTACGTTACTTATACCCTTGGTATGTTAATTGTGATCTCATTTTGTATTTTCTTTTTCTGATGATCATTCACTGGATATGTACGGCATTGTACCATGTCATTTTGTATGATTTATACTGTGTACTATAATTGACTTTACTAAAAGCCCTTTCACACTCACAGCACTCAGGCGTCAGTGGTAAAGCGCCGCTATTTTTAGCGGCGCTTTACCGTCATGCTTTATTGTAATTTTAGCGTTGCTTTTAAACCCCGCTAGTGGCCGGAAAGGGGTTACATTTTCAATGTAAACAGACAGATCCCCCTTCTATCAATCAGGGGAGAAGAGACAGATCTTCTGTTCCTAGTGATCAGGAACAGCGATCTCTCTCTCTCCTCCTCCAGTCACTACACTCCCACCACAGTTAGAAACACCTTCCTAGGAAACACTTATCCGCTTGATCGCCCCCTAGTGTTAGCCCCTTCCCTGCCAGTGACATTTATACAGTAATCAGTAGCTCTGATCGCTGTAAAAAATGTCACTGGTCCCAAAAAAGTGTCAAAAGTGTCCGTTCTGTCCACCGCAATGTCGCAGTCCCGCTAAAAATTTCTCATCACTGCCATTACTAGTACAAAATAATTAATAAAAATACCATAAATCTATCCCCTATTTTGAAGACACTATAACTTTTGCGCAAACCAATCAATATACGCTTATTGCGATTTTTATTCACCAAAAATATGTAGAAGAATACATATCGGTCTAAACTGATGAAGAAATTCGTTTTTTTTTACATTTTTTTGTGGGGATATTTATTATAGCACAAAGTAATAAATATTGTTTTGTTTTTTTGTTTATAGCGCAAAAAAAAAAACCCCGCAGAGGTGATCAAATACCGACAAAAGAAAGCTCTATTTGTGGTGAAAAAAAGGACATAAATTTTGTTTTGGGTACAGCGTCGCACGACTGCGCAATTGTCAGTTAAAGAGACGAAGTGCCGTATCGGTAAAAATGGCCTGGTCATTAAGGGGGCAAATCCTCCCGGTCCTCAAGTGGTTAAAACAATAATTCTGATCAGTTTTAATAGGATACAACTGCAGTCATGAGCTTTTGCTTGTCTCTTCGGTTTTAATGGATCAGCTCTATAGCTTCTTAGGATAAATAGTTATCGATGTAAAGTGTATTCATAGCCCAAACTTTGTTTTGTTTGGTATGGATAGAGACAGGGACAACTGGAGGTCGGCAACATGTTGATCATGATCTAATGCCGCGTACACACGACCATTGTTCTTGTCTGGAAAAATGTCATTTTTTTCTCTTTGACGAGAAAAACGACCGTGTGTGGGCTTTCCAGCATTTTTCATGACGAGAAAAACGACCGTGTGTGGGCTTTCCAGCATTTTTCATGACGAGAAAAACGCCCGTGTGTGGGCTTTCCAGCATTTTTCATGACGAGAAAAACGGCAAGAATCACGACGAGAAAAATTAGAACATGCTCGTGATTTACGGCATTTTTTTCCGCGGCAGTTTTCCCATAGGGAAACACTGCCAGGGAGCCTACACACGGTCTGTTTTCTCGACCAAGAGGAAAAATGTCATGAAATCCGGCCGTGTGTAGGGGACCAAGCCGTTCCTCGTTTTTCCCGTCGATTTTCTCGACGATGTTTTCACCGTCGAGAAAATCGATCATGTGTACACGGCACACCAATCAACAATCAACCATAGCTATGTTGGGGCATGGAAGGTTTTGGAAGAATTTACTTGGCCCTGGTTTCCCCACCACTGTGCATTGTCTATCAGACTGCAATTCACACAGTGTCCACTAGGTGGGAGAATAACACTGACATACTGAAATGATCTCCAGTGTATTCCTTTTCCAACAGTATATAGACCGTATATGAACCAATGCCTACTACCCAGTCACCCTGGCCATACATCAACAGAATTACTTTCAAACTTCCGTACGGAAATTCCAAAAAATCGTTCGTCATTGCAATTTATAGTACCATTATGGATGCAACAATTTTTTTGTATGAAAGCCCAGAAAAAAAGTATTTGATTTCCATACAAATGTAAAGTATGATTTTTTCCTGAATAAAAACCACATTCAGAAAAAAAAAAAAACTCATTCTTCTCCAACGCTTTTCCTTGTCACTAAATTCGATCGTCAATGACACAAAATTTGTTTAGAAAATGTTTTTTTTTTCTAAATGAAATTCTACTGGTGTATGGACAGCTTCATTTTACACAAGGCACGCGTGTTTCTTTTTCAGAATGGAGATTGGGAGTTATATCTGTACCAACTTACTGAGTATCTTCAGGTTGAAGTCTTTGACTTGTTGTCCAGCGTGGTTAAAAGCAAGGCATTGGTATCTGCCCTGGTGGGAGAGCTTGGTGCCGTTCAGCCGGAGTACCTGTCCCTCTTCTACCAGCTGAAGGGTCGAGTCCCCGGGTGTCAGGGGCCTACAGCAAGGAAATAAAAAAATGGGTCAATAACTCCTATTACAAACAGCATTTCAACACGTTACAATCTGATTATGCAATCTCTCTAATGGTGGCCATGCATGCTTTAATAAATAACCGATTTCTTTTCTGATCGTTTTTTTCCAAAAGGAGTAATCAATCTATATTTGACCATTGTATTCTATTGATACGCCACAAACGGGGAAGTGGATTTTGTTTGGTAGTTAAGATCTGATCGTATGTTACAATCATAATTTATCAATTGCATCTCTGTTTCCACCATGATCTGATTGATCGAAATATAAATCGCATTTATGTACAAAGCATTGCATTGCTGCCAATCGATGCACAGCCCTCAATAACATTCTGGCCTAGCAAATTGACTTAGTTTGATCTAGACATGTGCATAATGAAAAAAATTGATTTGTTTAGTCTCGATTGGTTATTTACATAAATTCGTTAAATTCATTTAATTCTTTTTTAGAATTTGTTTCGTTTATTCGAAGTTGATAAAAAAAATTGAATTCGGACGAATTGAACTCAATTCGACTGAATTCAAAAAAATGTATTTATTCTTTTCGAACATTAGAATTTTGGAAGATGGTTATATTCTTTTTATTCTATTGTTTTTTCTATTTTTCTTTACTATTCTATTCAAATTTATTCTAATCAAAATTCGAATTTCGGAAGATGGTTATATTCTTTCTATTTTATTTATTTTTATTCTATTCTTTTATTTTCTAATCTATTCTAATCTATTCTTTTATTTTATTTTCTATTCTATGCTAACCTATTCTTTTCTATTCAAATATATTCTATTCAAATTTTGGGAAATGGTTATATTCTATTTTATTGTTTTTTCTATTCTATTCTTTTATTTTCTACTCTATTCTTTTATATTCTATTCAAATCCAAATTTATTCCATTCGAATCTGAATTTATTCTATTCGTAATTCGCATTTCAGAAGATGGGTATATTCTTTCTATTTTATTCTATTCTATTGTTTTTTCTATTTTATTATTTTCTATTTTATTCTAGTCTTTTCTATTCTATTCCAATTCAAATATTATTATTTTTTATTCGATTTTCAGAAGATGGTTATATTCTTTCTATTTTATTCTATTCTTTTATTTTAATTGTAAAAAATGATTACCCCAATTGGGACTTTTAAGGCAGAATGTGAAAAACAGTACAAAACTGGGAATTTTGTTCACATGTGGCAATTTTCCACCGACTAGTACACATGTCTCATGACCTGGTAAACAAAATTCTCAGTTTTCATTGGTAATATACATACATCCCTCATTTATGTATGGCCTTTGTATGTGCAGGAACCTGGACCTAGCGCCCCCCTGTTTGGTCTTTATGTGCTTGGCCACGCATCTGTTGGAGCATGCTATTGCTGCATATATTTATTTTATACTTATGATGATTCTATACATATGCACCCATCTCTCCCCCTGAAGAAGGAAGGAACATACATTTCTGAAGCACGTAGGGTTGCTCGGTGAACATCCACAAGAATTTTGTCCCTTCACTGTATCAGGGCCAACATGATGCTCTAATTCAGGGCTCAAAATTTCAAGTCCTGACCTACTCGCCAGGCCTTAAGAGTTACTCGCCACCAGTTGCCCCGCCCCTAAACACCCTTATAAATGATCATATTTTATCCAGATCATACACGGGTATGCCATGATTGCAAATGCCCCCCAGGTGTCTCACCTCTCACAAATGCCCCCCAGTTCTCTCACCAATGCTGCCCCCCAGCTCTCTCACTAATCCCCCAGCTCTCTCACTAATCCCCCAGTTCTCTCACTAATCCCCCCCAGCTCTCTCACTATTCCCCCCCAGCTCTCTCACCAATCCCCCCCCAGCTCTCTCACCAATGCCCCTTAGTTCTCTCACCAATGCCACCCCCAGCTCTCTCACTAATCCCCCCAGCTCTCTTACTAATCACCCCAGCTCTCTCACTAATACCCCCCAGCTCTCTCACTAATACCCCCCAGCTCTCTCAATAATCCCCCCAGCTCTCTCAATAATACCCCCAGCTCTCTCACCAATACCCCCAGCTCGCTCTCTCACTAATACACCCCTCTCACTAATACCCCTCAGCTCTCTCAATAATACCCCCCTGCTCTCTTAATAATACCCCCCAGCTCTCTCACTAATACCCCCCAGCTCCCTCACTAATACACCCCTCTCACTAATACCCCCAAGCTCTCTCACTAATACCCCCCAGCTCACTCTCTCACTAATACCCCCCAGCTCTCCCACTAATACACCCCTCTCACTAATACCCCTCAGCTCTCTCAAAAATACCCCCCTGCTCTCTTAATAATACCCCCCAGCTCTCTCACTAATATCCCCCAGCTCCCTCACTAATACACCCCTCTCACTAATACCCCCCAAGCTCTCTCAATAATACCCCCAGCTCTCTCAATAATACCCCCCAGCTCACTCACACACCCCTCTCACTAATACCCCCAGCTCTCCCACTAATACAACCATCTCACTAATACCCCCCAGCTCTCTCAATAATACCCCCCAGCTCTCTCAATAATACCCCCCCAGCTCTCACACCTCTTGCAAATATAGAATGCAGCCGGCACCGTGCTGTTTGTTTTTTCTTCAGCACAGTGCCGCTGACAGAGCTCCGACTGTCATGACTGTAGCACAGAGCCAAGGAGCGGAACTTCACTTGGCTCCATGCTACAGTCCCGACAGTCAGACAGTCAGAGAAAGAAGGCGCCTCAGACTGGAACAGCAATGCGGGCGGTTGCAGCGCTGGGACACCCACCAGCAAATGTGGGGCATATGCCCTGGGTGCCTGGCGCTCGCACAAAAATAAGCTGTCTGCAAATAAAAACATGATGCAGGGGCTGCAGAATTCCTTACCAGGGGAGCCACTGAGACCAGGGCAGAAAGCGGGAGCAGGAGCGGAGGGCAGAGCTGGCCAGAAAATTGTGTGATCCGTGTCTGCATTGAGGAGGGGGGAGAGCAGAGATTGCTTACAAGCCAGGACGGTTGGGTGTTATACCCTCAGCATCCACCGGGCGCCTCTTCTCCTCCCTCAGCAGCATCTGCCTTCTCCACACGCCCTACCTAAATATCCACTCGCCAAATTCGAGCAGGCAAGTGTAATTTTTGAGGGCTGCTCTAATTGATCCGAGCTTTAGGGTGCTCTAAGTATATGTATCTTTGATGTCCTCATGCAATAGATTTTATGATGTGATGTCGTTTAGACCATAACCTTCTTTTATCAATTCCAATAAAATTTTGTCTACTTTTTAAAATGATTGTTTTATATCTTTACTGTTTTTCACATCCTGCCTTAAAAGTCCCTATTGGGGTAATCATTTTCTACAATTAAACGTGCTCGGGATGTTGGCAGAATTCTCTTTGTAAAAAAGACCAGTACTCTAGTGGCCGATCATCTTTCTTTTCTCTCGTTCTTTTATTTTAAATTCTATTTTGTTCTGTTTTACTTTTTTTTAAATTCTTTTTCTATTCTATTTTATCCTATTTGGAAATTCAAAATCAAATTTTGTCCGAAATTATGTTTCGTTATTTTGGATTCGTTTAAATGTGTTACTATTGTAATTCGGAAATTCGGATACACTCAAATTTTCTGAATAACAGAAAATGTGTCCGAATTTTGATTCGGAACAAAATGAACCGCACCTGTCTACTTTGATCCAATCCAATCTAATTTGAATCTAAATCAATAGGAAGGGAAAGCTATTGGATTGCTTTGGGATTCAATCAATTTTAATTGAATTAGACATTGATCGGATAAAAATTCAAAGCGTGTATGGCCACCATAAGTTGTACCAACAACTATGTAGTACAAGATTCTGCCTGACTGGATACACATTGATTGGGCTGTTTAGGTAGGTTGTTATATGACATGATTTTTGTAAATAAAAAAGCTGATTGTACATGATTGTATAATCAGATTTAAATCTGTATGGTGAGTTTAAGGAATGCTGTGCCATTACATACTTACAGAAGGAAACATAATATAAACTTTCACCAAGGACGGTAGGATTAGAAGGGAACTTGGAAGGGGGTTTACAATTAGCTTTGGCCACATGTAGTAAAAAAACAGGTTCATTTAGGGTGACACTAAAGTCTGGTTTAAATAAAATTCTCTTTAAAGTGGTTGTAAACCCTTACAGTCCATTTTTACCTATAGGTAAACCTATAATAAGGCTTACCTGTAGGTACTGGAAATATCTCCTAAACCTGCACGGTTTACGAGATATTTACCATATACGCTTGCGCCGACATCTTCGGCACATGCACACTTTAGAAAGGGCACAATCGTGCCGTTTCTATAGGTCCCGTCCTGCGACCATCAGCTCCTGCGCCCACAGGCACGGGAGTGACGTCACGTGACTTCGGCCAGTCACAGAGCCAGATTCCCCGGCCCCGGCAAGAAAGAGGGGTGAAGATGGATGCGGCCACCAGTGGGGACATCGTGGGCTTCGTTTTCAGGTAAGTGCCACATAATGGGCTAGTATTCAATGCATACTAGCCCATTATGATTTTACTTTTCAGAGGAATAAAAAGGAAGTAAAACCCATCAGGTTTTACTTCCTCTTTAAGTATGTATTCTTAAAAGTCCCTTCTATTACTCTCAGCCTCCTCCAAATCCCTTTTTTTTTGTTCGCTGTTGGAGGGTGGCTATGTTCATGCTCCATGATCCCACTGTATGTAGTAATGTAGCCACCCTCTCTTCTCACTCCGCTGCCGACTTTTAATATGAGGACACTTACCTGTCCAGGGATCCAGCGATGTCGGCACCCGAGCCGATTTATCAAACGGCTTCGGGTGCAGGCGCCGGCATCTTCACTAAGAGGAACCAGCAGTGAAGCCTTCAGGCTTCACAGCCGGTTTCCTACTGAGCATGCGCGAGTCGTGCTGTGCTTTCTGAATGGACCCGCAGTCTTGTGGGACCTGTGTGTGTCCCAGAAGGCAGCTGGGGGAAGGAGGAGGGACCAGAAATACTCAGAGATCGCCACATCAATCTTACCTGGAAATGGCAGTGGGTACCTGTCAAAACCGGGTACCTGCCCTCACCCCAAAAAAAATACCAAATGTGGCAGCGGAGTGGGAGGGGGGGGGGGGAGTTTTGCAAAAGCCTTAAGGTTTTATACCTTAAAGAAGAAGTATGGCCAAAGCTCGTTTGGCTGTACTTCTATGGGTCACAGGAGTGCATTTAGTTTTGCACTCCTGTGACCCGTTTTCAGCAGAGAGCGGTCTGAAATCCGCTCTCTACTGGCGTAATCCCGAAGTCGGGTTCCGCCCAGATCCCTGGACCGACACCCGGCTTAGCCTCTCAGCAAGCTGCTAAGAGCCTTAGCTGGCCGCCCCCAGACCCCTCCACAGCCCAGCGCTCAAGTGAGCATGGAGGAGCAGAGCGGAGAGCTGTGACTGACAGTCTGCAGCTCTCTGCTCACGGAGCTGTCAGAGCCAAGCGATCAGCTGTGTTCGATCACTCGGTTCTCAGTGTTAGAGGCGCCGGCTGCATCCACCTAGGTAAGTATTAATCTAGAAAAAATTGCAAACCCATACTTCTCTTTTAATACATTCTCTGCTTAAGATAAAAAAAAATGTGTGTGTCCAGAACAAAAAAAACGAAAGTTTAGCCAAAAAACAAAAAAACAAAAAAAAAGGAATTCAAAAACTAGTTTAAAAAATCTGAAGAGTGCTGAGGTCAGGGGCCTCCGTAGTTTGGATGAGAAGTTTCTCAGGTAAAGGTAATATCACAGTATGAGAACCACTAATGTAAAAATCACATTGTGATAGGCCCTATACTAAAAGGATCTACATTGTTAGCTGGAAGAAAGACGAGGTCCTCTGTAGTTCAGCATTGTTCCTATTATTGATATGTGTGCGCCAGAAGAGCCTGTGGGGATCCTCTGTTATGACTTCACGCTTCTGTTTCTAGGGAGGGTCCGTCTCCCATGCTCCCCCACCATTCCTGACAATGAGAAGTGTGCAGCAGCTGCTGGAGCTCACAGGTGTGCAAGACTCATCCCGCAACCCACTGGGCTCAGTCCACCAGGCAGAGCGCAAGTGGCGTTATCCTTTTTATCATCAAAAAATAATTCTTAGCTCAGAGATTAATCTCAAGGATCTGATGAATTTGCAGCTTAAAGATAAATAAAGAAAACAAAACAATCTTACTCACCTAGATAGCTGCAGCATAGATCGGATGCTGCAGCTGTCCCCTGCCTGCTCTACACTGAGAACTGAGTGATCAAAGACAGCTGATCGCTCAGTTCTCAAGCCCGCTCTGAGCACAGAGTGGTAACTGTCAGTCGCTGCTCTGTACTCTGCTCCTCCAGCGCTCATTGGAGTGTGGAGGGGGCAGGAGCAGCTGGCTCACCTGTAGGTAGGGCGCAGCGTGGTGCGAAGGCAATAATTCACATAGTCAGGTGCAATACAAAACTTTTATTGAAGTGATGCAGCAACAGTCCACAATAGACCCGGTGGGACAGCTACCCAGCAGAGCACACTCACAGTTTCCAATGACGTGAAGAAGCAGGTTCCAGCCAAACCAATAGCATCTGTTGAGAGGGGACAGAATGCAGCCTGGCTGTCTTGTGCCCAATCAAAAAGATATCCACAGAGATGCGGCCCTAAGTTTCCCTGCTCGCCAGGACTTTTCCCTATCGCTAGTAGTCCCTCACAGACAGGGTACCTTTCCCTACACTGCCCGCTTGCATTAAGCACGCCATACCCAGGGGCCAGGGTCTTAAATAGTCTCTGCCACACCTAAGATGGCCACCAGAGTCACACGGCGGCCAGCATCCAATCAAATCGTTGCCCCAGTGACTTAGGAAACCATAGAGGAACCCTGTCCCCCTTGACTTCCTCTCCATCTGCATCGCCACTGCATTTGAGCAATAGCCAAAAGAGCTTTGCCCATACTTCTCCTTTAAGGGGGATCGGTAAAAATACAGCTTAACTGTCCGTTTTTACTGCCCCCTTAATCTACCCAAAGCTGACCGCTTACTATAGTGAAATTCTTACCTCCAGCTCTATCAATGGGCCCCCACCCCCTTGTCTCCCGCAGCCTTGGTAACATATGCACCGCACACCTGCCATGTGTTAGTGTATATACAGGATATGAGGGGATAATAGTCATACAGCTTGTCTCTCCCACCTCCTTAATGACACCTTGCTGAGTGAGAACAGTCAACTTGAAAGCAGGAGAAGCACTTTCCCTGGGAAGAAGATGATAAATGCACACAGATGTGGAGTGTACATGGTATTGTATGGGGGATGTCTGCAAACCAACAGCTGACGCATGTTATCTCCTAGTGCTGGAGAACATTAAATTGAATGCAACTGAGTATTGACTTAAATGGCAAGCCAAGCTAAATAAAAAGCTGAATCAATGAAAATCTGAAATAAAAGGTCCATTTAACTGGCAAAGGATGTTTAAGAAATTCACATACCGTATATACTCGAGTATAAGCCGAGTTTTTTAGCACATTTTTCTGTGCTGAAAATGCCCCCTCGGCTTATACTCGAGTCACCTTTTTGCGCCTGATCTCCCGGATTTTGAGGACCCGGTACCGGCTGGCCGTAAGTCCCCTGGACCCCAATCTTGGCACACATGTAGCCCCCCTCTTCCTCTACAAGTGTGCAAAGTTTGTTGTCCAGGGAACATACGGCCGGGGAGAACCGATTTTTCAAAGCCAGGCACCCCTTTTATAGACTCACATTTTAAATGGTAATTTCTCCGGTGATTTTGGGGACCCGGTACCAGCCGGTCGTAGGTCTCCTGGACCTGGAACTTGGCACACGTGTAGCTCTATTTCTTCTCTACACGTGTGAAAAGTTTGTTGTCTGGGGGACCTACGGCCGGGGAGCACCGATTTTTCAAACCCGGATACCCCTTCCATAGACTCCTATGTTAAACGTCAGTCTAGTCATGGAAACAGCGAGGCATGGACACAGTGAGGCATGGGCACAGTGAGGTATGCACGTGGACAGAGTGAGGCATGCAGATGGGCACTTTAGGCTTATACTCGAGTCAATACGTTTTCCCAGTTTTTTGTGGTAAAATTAGGTGCCTCGGCTTATACCTGAGTATATACGGTACTCTTGTAATCTCCCGATGCTGTTATATGACTGCACAACGTAAAGGCCCGTACACATGATCAGAATATCATACAAAAAATACCGCTTTGCAAGCGATCGTACAACAATTTGAGCAATAGCCTAACTAGGACAGTTTTCATCCGAAAATACAATACAAATACATACCTCCCAACATTTTGAGATGGGAATAAGGGACACCTACTAGCAAACGTATGTAGGCATAGGACACACCCCCTGCCACACCCCTTTAAAAGGGGAAATTACCAAAAAAAAGGTTAATTAAATCCACAATTGCTTTTTTTTTTTACCACTACTTATTCTTTATACCGGCTTTTCAATTTGAAAAATGCAGCAATTTAGAATTTGGATGGAAGGTTTAGCACTGGGAAACATTTTTTGAAAGATAAAAAGTGCATTTTATATACAATTATATAGGTCAGACCAAAATGAGGGACAAATGAGGAGGAAAGAGCAGAGGCGTACTAAGTGGGGGGCGGGCCGCCCCGGGTACCACACACTGGGGGGGGGGGTGCCAGGCCGGCATCCCCCTCCACAATTGAAACAGTGGAAGCGCCGCGTGTTTAGGCAGTGCCGCGGGTTTAGACAGCGCCGCAGCGGCACAGTGACAGGCACAGGCAGGGAGAGGAGAGGCGAGTGAGTGGCAAATCAGCGATGCAAGTGGGGGGGTGTGCGGGGGGGGGGTTGCAGGGTGACACCGCTGCACCTACCATCCCCTCCTCTCACGGCCGCGGGCTGTCTGTGCGATCCCGGATGTCACACAGGCACAGCTGAGCAGCAGGAGTGAAGCCGCCTCCCCCTCCTCTCTGTTTATGTGTAAACAGGGGGAGGAGACCTGCTGTGCATGTGCCGCCACACTGATCAGAGGTACTGAATGGGGGGGTCTACACTGAAGGGGGGCTGCACTGAACGGGGGCTGCACTGAAGGGGGGCTACAAAAAACCCGGAAGATCATTTGTCTGATAATATCATTGTGTGTACTAGACTTAAGAAGTCTGAAATTTTACAGTGTCTGTGTCACTGTCCCGCCTTCTTCCTGCTCTTCATATTACACTGGCACTGACCACGGCACTGTCCTACATCTCCATCCCCTTGCAGAGTAGACACACCCATTGCAAAACTCATTCTAACTTTCGAACATACGGACAGATTTTAGGTAATTCTGTTATATAAATAAATAAATGACTTTTTAGGAAATGCATATTATGAGTTACAGTTTTTAATGAACGGGGGCTACACTGAAGGGGGTCTGCACTGAAGGGGGGTCTGTGTAACATGCAGGGGGTCCAGAGCTGCAGGGTGCTGTGTAATGCAAAGGGGTCCAGAGATGCAGGGTGCTGTGTAATGTAAAGGGGTGCAAGGTGCTGTGTAATGTAAAGGGGTCCAGAGATGCTGGGTGCTGTGTAATGTAAAGAGGTCCAGAGATGATGCAGGGTGCTGTGTAATGTAAAGGGGTCCAGAGATGCAGGGTGCTGTGTAATGTAAAAGGGGTCAAGATGTGCAGGGGGCTGTGTAATGTAAAGGGTCCAGAGGTGAAGGGTGCTGTGTAATGTAAAGGGGTGCAGGGGGCTGTGTAATGTAAAGGGGTGCAGGGTGCTGTGTAATGTAAAGGGGTCCAGAAGGGCAGGGTGCTGTGTATTGTAAAGGGGTGCAGGGGGCTGTGTAATGTAAAGGGGTCCAGTGATGCAGGGTGCTGTGTAATGTAAAGGGATGCAGAGTGCTGTGTAATGTAAAGGGGCCCAGAGGTGCAGGGTGCTGTGTAATGTAAAGGGGTCCAGAGGTGCAGGGTGCTGTGTAATGTAAAGGGGTCCAGAGGTGCAGGGTGCTGTGTAATGTAAAGGGGTCCAGAGGTGCAGGGTGCTGTGCAATGTAAAGGGGTCCAGAGGTGCATGGTGCTGTGTAATGTAAAGGGGTCCATAGATGCAGGGTGCTGTGTAATGTAAAGGGGTCCAGAGGTGCAGGGTGCTGTGTAATGTAAAGGGGTCCAGAAGGGCAGGGTGCCGTGTAATGTAAAGGGGTCCAGAGGTGCAGGGTGCTGTGTAATGGAAAGGGCAGACATGGGAGTAAGTCACAAGCAAGTCTCAAGTCTTAACCTTCAAGTCTCAAGCAAGTCCCAAGTTACTGTGACGAAAAGCAAGTCAAGTCGAGTCCCTGCTAGAAGTCAAGCAAGTCAAGTCAAGTCATTTATTTTGGTCAAGTCACAAATCAAGTCAAAATACTGATCTACCCCATACTGTATAAAAATAATAGGAGGGATAACAATAAATAATATTGGTTATGTGCCCATGCCTCACTGTGCCCATGCCTCACTGTGCCCATTCTTCACTGTGCCCATGCTTTACTGTGCCCATGCTTTACAGTGCCCATGCTTCACTGTGCCCATGCCTCACTGTGTCCATGCTTCACTGTGCCCATGCTTCACTGTGTCCATGCTTCACTGTGTCCATGCTTCACTGTGCCCGTGTCTCACTGTGCCTGTGCTTCACTGTGCCCAATGCCTCACTGTACACGTGTCTCACTGTGCCCAATGCCTCACTGTTCCCAATGCCTCACTGTGCCCGTGTCTCACTGTGCCCATGCTTCACTGTGCCCGTTAGCCGTGTGCCTGATCGGCGGCATCCCAGTATTCAAAAGCCGCGCCTCCTCCTCGTCTGTGATAGGCGGAACACTCAATTTCCCAGCATTCAGTGTTCTGCCTATCACGGACATCCGCTCATCCCCATAACACAGACAAGGATAAGAGGATGTCCGTGATAGGCTGAACACTGCCTGCTGTGAAATTGAGTGTTCCGCCTATCACAGACGAGGAGGCGCCGCTTTTGAACACTGCAATGGCCGCCGTCTGTCTGCATGACACGCTGATCAGGTAGGCAGACGGTGACTTGCGGTTAGTGTAAGTGGTGCCAAGTCATTGCAAGTCATATAGCCCAAGTCAAAGTCAAGTCACAAGTCATTAGTGACAAGTCAAAGTCAAGTCAAGTCATTTATTGAATTCTGTCAAGCAAGTCGCAAGTCCTCAAACAGGTGACTCAAGTCTGACTTAAGTCAAGTCATGTGACTCAAGTCCCCCACCTCTGGTAAAGGGGTCCAGAGATGCAGGGTGCTGTGTTATGTAAAGGGGCTCAGAGATGCAGGGTGCTGTGTAATGTAAAGGGGTCCAGACGTGCAGTTGTGGAAAGGGGGTACACAGTAGTGACAAAGGGATATTGAAGGATGCAGGGGGCACAATAGGGTGTTTTTACATTTTAATGTGGGGGGGGGGGGGGGGTGCCAGATATAGGATCCACCCCGGGTGCCAAATGCTCTAGGTATGCCCCTGGGAAAGAGGGACAGAGGGACTTTGCTCAAAATCAGGGACAGGTCCTCGAAATTAGCTATGCAAATACACTAAATATACATTACATCCCTTCCAAATTTGTATTCTGTCATACAGGAACTTTCGTACTTTAGCAACCTATTTGTTTTCGATATGAGACTATATGCAATAAAAAAAACAAAAAAACCCGGAAGATCATTTGTCCGATAATATCATTGTGTGTACTAGACTTAAGAAGTCTGAAATTTTACAGTATCTGTGTCACTGTCCTGCCTTCTTCCTGCTCTTTATATTACACTGGCGATGACCACGGCACTGTCCTACATCTCCATCCCCTTGCAGAGTAGACACACCCATTGCAAAACTCATTCTAACTTTCGAACATACGGACAGATTTTAGGTAATTCCGTTATATAAATAAATAAATAAATGACTTTTTAGGAAATGCATATTATGAGTTACAGTTTTTAATGAACGGGGGCTACACTGAAGGGGGTCTGCACTGAACGGGGGGTCTGCACTGAAGGGGGGTCTGTGTAACATGCAGGGGGTCCAGAGCTGCAGGGTGCTGTGTAATGCAAAGGGGTCCAGAGATGCAGGGTGCTGTGTAATGTAAAGGGGTGCAGGGTGCTGTGTAATGTAAAGGGGTCCAGAGATGCAGGGTGATGTGTAATGTAAAGGGGTCCAGAGATGCTGGGTGCTGTGTAATGTAAAGAGGTCCAGAGATGCTGGGTGCTGTGTAATGTAAAGAGGTCCAGAGATGCAGGGTGCTGTGTAATGTAAAGGGGTCCAGAGATGCAGGGTGCTGTATTATGTAAAGGGGCTCAGAGATGCAGGGTGCTGTGTAATGTAAAGGGGTCCAGACGTGCAGTTGTGGAAAGGGGGTACACAGTAGTGACAAAGGGATATTGAAGGATGCAGGGGGCACAATAGGGTGTTTTTACGTTTTAATGTGTGTGGGGGGGTGCCAGATATAGGATCCACCCCGGGTGCCAAATGCTCTAGGTATGCCCCTGGGAAAGAGGGACAGAGGGACTTTGCTCAAAATCAGGGACAGGTCCTCAAAATTAGCTATGCAAATACACTAAATATACATTACATCCCTTCCAAATTTGTATTCTGTCATACAGGAACTTTCATACTTTAGCAACCTATTTGTTTTCGATAGGAGACTATATGCAATAAAAAAAACAAAAAAAACCCGGAAGATCATTTGTCCGATAATATTATTGTGTGTACTAGACTTAAGAAGTCTGAAATTTTACAGTGTCTGTGTCACTGTTCCGCGTTCTTCCTGCTCTTTATATTACACTGGCACTGACCACGGCACTGTCCTACATCTCCATCCCCTTGCCGAGTAGACACACCCATTGCAAAACGCATTCCAACTTTCGAACTTACGGACAGATTTTAGGTAATTCCGTTATACAAATTAAGAAATAATGACTTTTTAGGAAATGCATATTATGAGTCAGGCCTTATGCCCACGGACGTTTTTACAGCCACGTTTTTGAGTGTTTTTTACAGCTTAAAAACGCCTGTCCATGTTAGTCTATAGCTTCATGCCCACCTAGACGTTTTTGAGCTGCAAATAGCATAGACGTTTTTAAGCTGTAAAAAAACCCAGGACCAGTACGTTCCTCAGCGTCGGCGTTAGGCATAAAAAAACGCGAAGTGTCAAAAAACGCTCAGAACGCCGCAATTGTGTTTTTGAGCTCCGACGTTTTTGTTTTTTTTTCGAAAAAAAAAAAAAGAAACAATAACATGGACAGGCGTTTTTAAGCTGCAAAAAACGCGGCTGTAAAAACGTCCGTGGGCATGAGGCCTCACAGTTTTTAATATGCCATTAATTTAATTAGTTTGTTTACTATGGTCTATCAATTTTTATTCTTGCCAAGGAATTATACACCCAAAAGGCTGGTCTCTGCCTGTTCAATTTAATCTAACCAGACGTATATTTATCTCTACAACTTGTGATGCTAGTGCCCCTTGATCTGGATCCATGAGCCTACCGCTCTCTTGATGTCCGGGAGCTGCGATGCACACCACAGGATCTCCCCTCTCCCTTCATCTTAGGAGGGTTGGGATACCACCGCGCTGTGCATCGACGTCACGCCACACAGATCGTGGGTGCGGCGTCCTTCAGAGCGCTGTCACGCCATTAGTGTTTTTCATCTGCGGCTTATGGGAGGTGTTCTTGGCGCCAAACGCCTCCCCCTCACCTTGCACGCCAGCGTGGCATTTGGGAGTGTCTGGCGTGTGTGTCCTTATAGGTCCCATTCGGGGTTGGTTTTCCCATCTTGTTGGTTTTCCCTAACTTCATGGTTACCCCTCATCACTCCATCTCATGGCTCCACATGATCTAGCACCAGGCAACACATTTAGTCCTATGTATTCACTTATAATTTCACTGCACTCCAGTTTCCTTTCGGTGGTTTTGGTTTTCCTACATCACCCTCTCCATTTTCTATCCTCCTTGGTTTGCTTTCACTGACATTACTACTGATACAGTTTTAATACTCTGTTCTTATCCTAGCACATATGTTTTTTGACATATATGCTAATTCATACATGCTCACATCTTTTATAGAAGCCCTTTAAGACGTTTCCAGCTACACTTGCAACTACTCCCAGGGATCACCACCTTATGGAGATCTGCCCTCCCCCGGTGTTGTCATGTGGGGGTCCTGCATACGCCAGATGCTGCCACAGCTCCCGGAAAAGATGCCCTTAGGGGAGCTTCCAGCTCCCAATGTTGCACTCTCGCTACATGGTGGTTGTGAGTATCCTCTTAATAAGGGGACATCCCCAAGTTATGCTCTCTCATTTTGTTTTTTCTCTTATAAAGGAATTGACCTAGAAATTCATATGTTTCATTTCAGATACACACATTGTTGCTCCTAAAGAGTGGATATAAAAACTCCACGAAACGCGTCGAGCCTCTGTACATGCAATGTGTAAACCGATTATGTATTCAATTCCATTCAGATGAATATTTGTTGTGGCAGAGCGTCCCAGAGAGAGCTTGGGAAAGTCCTGTTTGGGGTTTATACATCTCCCAGGCTCCTCTCATATACATTCAGGGATCTCTGAGCCAGGATCCACTTCAGGTGTTGGTTCTCTCCACCAGCTTAATTAAAAGCTCACCTGAGCAGACAGCCTTTGCTCAGCCAGCAACATTTCAGAGGGCTATGGACAGGACCCTAAGACCTCACCGACAGTATGCTGCAGCCTATCTGGACGACATAGTGGTGCATAGCACTGACTGGGAGTCTCACTTGCCCCGTGTCCAGGCTGTCCTGGATTCCCTCTTCAAAGAAGGGTTTACGGCAAATCCAAAAAAATGTGCCATTGGGCTAGAGGAAGCCAGGTATTTGGGCTACACTATTGACCAGGGTGTCATAAAGCCCCAGGTGAATAAAATAGAAGCCATCCAGGGGTGGCCACGTCCGGCAAACAAGAAGCAGGTCAGGGCCTTTCTTAGCATTGCGGGGTACTATAGAAGATTTATCCCAAATTTTGCAACTTTAGCTGCCCCACTGACAGACCTTACGAAAGGGAAAGCCTCCGTAATGGTGAAATGGTCTCCAGTAGCAGAAGAGTCTTTTCAAGTCCTGAAGAAGGCTCTTTGTGCACAGCCAATCCTATACTCCCCCGATTTCTCCAAAAACTTTTTGGTCCAGACAGATGCGTCTGATGTTGGTATCGGGGCAGTACTTTCACAGGTACACAATGGGGAAGAACACCCTGTGGTGTACTTAAGTAGAAAGCTCAATGACCACGAAAAGAAGTATGCAGTCATTGAAAAGGAGTGTCTGGCCATAAAGTGGGCCGTGGACGCGCTCAGGTACTACTTGTTAGGGCGCCAGTTTGAGTTGATAACTGACCATGCTCCCCTGAAATGGATGGCCCAAAAGAAGGAGACTAATAGGCGGGTGAACCGGTGGTTTTTGGCCCTACAAGATTACACCTTTACGGTAAAACACAGGCCAGGTGTGGAGATGGGAAATGTAGATGCCCTGTCCCGTGTTCACTCCTGTTGGGCTACAGGTGTTCCAACCCTGGGGTTGAAACAAGGGGGGAGGATGTGTGGCCGAGCGTCCCAGAGAGAGCTTGGGAAAGTCCTGTTCGGGGTTTATACATCTCCCAGGCTCCTCTCATATACATTCAGGGATCTCTGAACCATGATCCACTTCAGGTGTTGGTTCTCTCCACCAGCTTAATTAAAAGCTCACCTGAGCAGACAGCCTTTGCTCAGCCTGGGAAACACAGACAACATTGGTCTGTGAGAGCAAGAAGGTTGGTAAAAACTTGTTACTCTGTGAATGTGGAAGCTGACAAGTGCTAGGCTTGTTCAGCCTAGTAGTGAGGGCTTGTAAATACTGTGTAGTTAGAGCCGAGACACGGCTAGGCTTTTGTTTAGATATTTTTTCTTCTGTTTGTTTTCAGCCTACTGTACAGCACCTGTCATTGATTTTGTATCTAGCACCAATAAACAACACTGTGTTTTCACTGATCCAATGGACTTGGTATCTGTGCCTGCTCATCCCAGGGAGCTTTTGTACCCGCTACCTGCCCCCCAGGTTACATTGTATATTAACTATGATTATCAATAATCTACTGTGCAATAGAAGGTTTCACAGGTGGTGTAGTCCTAATCCCGCTTCACTGTCATGTATTATTATGTTCCTACATGTATATAGATAAATTACACTGTGATAACATTTATTAATTTGTATGAATTTTTTATCATGTTATATATCAAATATACAATTTTTTGACCCCCTCACTATTGACTGCGCGTTTCATTCAAAGTCCAGCCTTTTTCCTTTTCTCTATCATGAGTTACAGTGTCCTTCAAAGTGCCGGTTCACACAGGGGTGACCTGTCAGGCGACTTAGCCGCCTGAGAAGTCACGATCCATGCATTGCAATGAAACCGTTTTAATAGGAGCGACTCAAGTCACTCCGACTTAGAAAATGGTTCCTGTACTACTTTGGGGTGACTTCGGAGCGACTTGCATTGACTTCTATACAGAAGTCATTTTGCCAGCAGCGCTGAAGTCGCACTGTACGGGGCGGCTTCAGAGTCGGATGACTTTGAAGCCGCCCCTGTGTGAACCTGCACTAAGGTGAACCTAGACCTCAATCAACATAATCCATCAAACAATGTGGGGCTAGTTAGTTGTGATTGATATAACACTATTATACAGTGGGTGTTCTGTAGCGGTTTGTTCCCAGGCCCACTGTGCTAACCATTTCCCTGTGTATATGTAGAAGAGCTCTACTAGTACCTACATCCTGATCCCTAAGGACACTGAGAATTGTATGCTATAGAAACATTTTTTTACTGCTTTCTTTTGGCACATTAAGCTGTACTAATGAATCCCAATTAAACAGTCCAACAGTCCAACTTTAGATTTTAGGTATGGGCCCGCGCACACTGCTCCTCGGGGGCAGACATATTCTTGACATATGTAGGAGGGTGTTGCTGGCAGCCACTGTTCTGAGTGCAGTCATCGTTTGAGCAGGTACCAGCATGGAAAATTAGAAGGTCCACAGTGGAGCTATGAATAAAGACCTTGGAGGCAGAAACGCGTTAACAGATTGCTTTTAAGGCTATTACAGTAAAGATTGTGAGGATTATGCTGTGCTGAATATTTGCATTGATCATGTGATCCACAGATCTCCTTACTCACTTCTTGGCTGGCTGCCAGAAGAAAACACAGCAATCACCTGATTGCTGTTACCCCGGGTGCCAAGGAAACCCTGCCGAGGACTAACTTGTCCTCCGTACTTAGCTTCTGGTGGCCATTTTGCTGGAGCGATATATAGCCCCTGCTGTGTTATTTTTGGCCACCTTGCAGTAGGGTTGCCACCTGTTCGGGATTCAGACCGTTTGGGTTTTAAATTATGTGTCCGGGTTTCAGTACGCCTGAAATCCGGCCCCATTATTCAGACAGGAATATGTCTCAGAACAGGGCTTGACAGGAGGGTGAGGGGGCACTATATGTGCCTCATTACTATTCTCTTTGGAGTGCCCAAAGGTCTGTTATAATCCTACAGTGTATACTAAAACAAAAGAAAAATTATTGAGTGCCGCTAAAGTGTCTGGGTTTGGCTTGAAGAAAAAGTGGCAACCCTACCGTGCAGTGTGTGAAGTTGAGGTAGGGCCAGAGGACCTCTGGTGAGGGAAAGCTAGGCTCAGCATAGGGAAAGGTTCCTGTGGAGGAGGGTCAGCTTAGGGTTGATCCTGTAACCCCTGGAAACAACCTTGTTGGGGGGAAGGACCTTTCTGTAAGCCTGCATCTGAATCAGTGCAAGCCTGAGAGCCTTGTTTCGGGAGAAATCCAGGAGCATACTGAACTTTAAAAATGCCTTATGGTACACACAAATAATCTGGTATCACCACTGCATTGTTGTACTGTTTGTTATTCAGTACCTAAACTAGAAAACCTCTGCAAGACACCTCACCTGGTCTCTTTAAATTATTGCCATTCAGTTAGCCCTACCTATATGGAGGCTGCACAACAAGGACCCTGTGAGAGTTAGGGGCCAATAAATACTATACTCCCAGACTGTAAGTTCTAATGAGCAGGGCCCTCTGATTCCTCCTGTATTGAATTCTATTGTAACTGTACCGTTGTAAAGCTCTGCGCAAACAGTTGGCGCTATATAAATCCGGTATGATAATAATAATATGTGGGTCAGGCGAATGTTGTGACCCGGGTGGCGTTTCCTGCATTTTAGACCTTGGAAGGGATTAGTCTATCAAAAAAGCTACTCTGGATCCATCTATCTATTGTGAATCAGTGTTTGTACTTGGGTAGTAGTTGAATATGGAAGTTTTTATCACATGGGGCCCTATGGTGCTCTCTGAATTTTCATACAAATATTTAGGTATAACTAATATCACAGAGATCAAGATCTCATGCATGCTAAAGAGCAGGTAAAACAAACTAGTCTAATATGGCCATACCAGAATATTTACAATATGGCACCTTGGATTGCACCAAGTGATATACCGACTTTCCATTTCATGGAGGCACCCATACGGTATAACACAGATGACATCAATAGAAATCCTTTTAAACTGCTGCCTATTGTTCAAATCCACATTGCAAACATCTGTGATATGCATTTACCCATTAGGCAGAAATTTATAAGGATGTCTTACTTACTGTCCATCTTTGGTCCATTGCACTTGAGGTTTAGGCAGCCCAGACACTCTGCATTGTAGCTCCACTTCTGTCCCCTCTCGTGCCGTCAAATCTTGGACAGATCCGGCCCCGTAGATCGTTGGCGGCACTGCAATTTAAAAGACAATTATAACTATTTATTTTACTAAATTTTACTGAGTATTCAAACAATTTTCAGACTAACCTTGCTTTATAAAAAATTGTAATATCCAAAATGAAATAAATAAAAAAATACCTGCTCCCAAAAATAGTAAAGTTGTTTAATGAATACCTGTCAAACTCAGGGTTAGTCCGTACAGCTGATGTGTGTCCACTTATTTGGGCTGTCTGTACACAGCTCAGCACTAGGACAGGAAAGTAACCAAATGACCCTTCACACTCTACAGGGCTGAGCACGTGTGCGAATGAGCCCTTAAAGCATAACTCCAACCAAAATTGATTGGGGAAGAGTTCACATTTCTGTCAGGGTTTCATTTCTAGAAAGTGTGGATGGGAAGTATAGGGAGTACAATGAGATTGCCACTTAAGAGTCCAAAAGTATTTATATGTTAATACAAGTCTAAAATTTACAAGCCAACATTTTTGTGGGCTACAAGCCCTATAAAAATGGCTTAGGAAACTGTCAAAGGTGGTGTGCACCTCTTTCAGGTCTATCTGCGCCACCTGCGCCAGTTTCTGTTTCTGAAGGTCTGCACATAATTAAAAGAGGGAATGTGCCAGTTTTCTATATATAGAAAACTGCTTCTAATTCCCGACAGGTGCCACCTTGTCATATTGGATATGAGCTGTCAGTAAACAGAGAACCGATTGCTCCTAATTAACAAAGGGGCTTGCACCAGTGGCTGCTCTATTTTCTAAATTTTAAAGAGTCATGCAAGCTTGAGCCTGCACAACTCTTTGTTAATTCCTACCCATTGTTTGTAAATATATCTGTTTTGCACCACACTTGACATCCAGAGTTCTGGGCAGCAGTAAGGACTTTTAAATACTCACCAAATACTAGGATATTGTAGGTACGGTGGGCTTCTCCGGCACGGTTCACCGCCCTGCACGTATAGGACCCTGAATCTTCTTTACGTATTCGGTGAAAGCGCAAAGCCTGACCAGCAGACTGAAAACTTATCCCCGGTGCCTCAGTCATCTAGTAGAAAAGAAGTAAAATAGAATATGTCGGCTGCAGCTCGTAGAATCATAAAATTCAGTCAACTGATTCTCACATGCCTTCAGCAGTCAGTTCTCTCATTCTGCCCATCAGGTTATACAGTCAGCATTAGAAGATCTCCTCAGATCAGAATGCAGAGAAAAACCCACCTATTATACTCTCATCTTGTTATGACATCCCTACCTGTTTTAGAGGGCCTCAGAGCTAGGTGGCTACAAGACATCCCGAACCTCGACAATGATGACTGGGATGACGTATGGGATTTCCCCTTTCGGTGAGAGATCGTTTGATCCAGTTCAAAATAGTCCTTTGTGCATATTTCACCCCATACAGGTTACATAAAATAAACTCCAGCTCTCCCCCCGAGTGTTGGCGCTGTGGGGGGACCCCTGGAGATTTTACTCAGCCCGGTCATTGTCAGATTCTGGGAAGAGGGATTGGCACTCATACACCTGGTTACTTCCATATCATTACAACCATCCATATCTATCTGTATTTTGGGCTTAATTGAGCAACTAATACCCACAGTTGCAGGGCGCACCTTAGTCGGCCTACTTCTTTTCTATGCCAGGAAAGCTATAGCACTCCACTGGCGAAAACCAATCCCCCCGCCTCTTGCCTTTTGGAAGCCACTGGTCAACAATAGTCTGCCCCTCTACAAAGACACCTATGCCAACAGAGGTTGCCCCAAAAAAATATGCTATAACACTCCACTGGCGAAAACCAATCCCCCCGCCTCTTGCCTTTTGGAAGCAACTGGTCAACAATAGTCTGCCCCTCTACAAAGACACCTATGCCAACAGAGGTTGCCCCAAAAAAATATGACAAGATCTGGTCGAAGTGGCTAACGGAGCCCTCATCAGCTTCTGTAGTGTCCTCGGGTTGAAATCTCTTACTCTGCAACTATCACTTAGACGAATGCCATGTTATGATTATCCTTGTTTCACTTATTTCCAGTTTACATAATTGAAGCCTGTGTTGAATGTCGGCCTAGGGGAGCCATACCTTCTTTATTAGTGATGTGACCCTTTTACACTGTTTAAAACCACATGTTGCAGTGTATTGTATTTTTGTCCCTTTTGTAAGAGCCACATCTCTTCCTTTTCTTTACAGTCGTATGTTGTTGTGACTGTATCTGTGACCTAAAACTCAATAAAAAGGTTTTACAAAAAAAATGTAAAATGTAGTCAACTGGGCTGGATAAACTAGTAAAAGCTGAACTCCAGGCAAACGACTAAATACACAACTAATTTACACCTATGAGAACTGTCTAATCTTCTGCCAAAAGTTTTGCAAGCCTGTCTATCCAATAGGGTGACACAAGTCACAAGTGTTTTCCCCACTAAGCCCAACATGCTGCTTAGTCATCTCTCTGCTCCCTCCTCCTGTCAGCACATGTGTCCTGCAGCAAAGCCTTACTGGTTCCTACATGCTGCCCTGCCCTCTCCTAGTCTAATGCCGTGTACACACAACCATTTTTCATGATGAGAAAACTGCCATTTTTTAGATTGGTTGTGAAAACCGGTCGTGTGTATGCTCCATAGCAGTTTTCTCAACGAGAAAACTGCCCGCAAAAAAATTAGAACCTGCTCTATTTTTTCTCGTCGTTTTTCCCGTCGTTCTTTTTCTCATCGCGAAAACCGCTCGTGTGTATGCTTTTCCGAGGGGAAAAAAAACGCGCATGCTCAGAATCAAGTATGAGACGGGAGCGCTCGTTCTGGTAAAACTAGCGTTTGTAAAGGAGATAGCACATTCGTCACGCTGTAACGGACTGAAGAGCACGAGGCTGAAAAGCGTGAATCGTCTCTCCCCAACTTTTACTAACACGAGGATCAGCAAAAGCAGCCCAAAGGGTGGCGCCATCCGAATGGAACTTCCCCTTTATAGTGCCGTCATATGTGTTGTTCGTCACCGCGCTTTGCTCAAGCGGTTTTTTTCCTGAACGTGTGTATGCCAGGCAGGCTTGAGAGGAATCACGACGAATCATGTGCACGCAGGATAAGTGATGCTGTGAAGGGGATATTAGGTTTATGGGGATGAAAGACAATTTCAGGTACTTTTACTAGTTGCATGTTAAAGTGGAAGTAAACCCTCCTATCATTTTCAGGCAAGGAAGCTGCCATCTTGGCCTCTGTTTAATCTTCAACTGCCTTGATGCTGCACATGTGATCAGTTATGACACCAGCCATTGGATGGTTTGACAGTTTGGTTGAGAGCACAACCAATGTGACAGTTGGCATTTCCAGCATGCCGGGAATGTAACTGCTTTTTGAAACTGTTAAATCTATGGTTTTACTTCCACTTTAACAAAATACATGTTAGAAGGCTAGCCATTGGCTAACCTGAATTTGTAGGAGGAGGGTGGGGCGTTATATTCTCCCCATCCTCCCCCTGGCTGGCGTCAGCTGTGTTTCCGGGTTACAGGTCAGGATCCGGCGGTGACGTCATTTCCGGTTCCGGGGTCACAAGCGGTGGCTTCACAGGCAGCGTGCGGAGCGGTGTTCCTTCCGATAGGGTCGGTGCTCTTTACTGACGGTCGGTCAGTGGGGGGGCAGTACAGGAGTTTTACTTTCTTCTTCCCCGCTACAGGAAGCAGCTGGCGGGGTTTGCAGCGGTCCCGGCGTCTGGCGGCAGGTTGGGCCTTTTTTCTCCTCTCAGGGCTGGCGCAGCATTGGCAAGTTCCATTACAGGGACCTCTCGTGGCAGCTGTCATTCTCTTTTCCATGTGATCGGTACAGGTAGGTCTCGGGCTGATTGGGGAGGGGGGGGCGGGCGGTCGCTTGCTTTTCGTTTCTAGCATTATGGAATACATATCGATGTACCTGTTTGTTTTTCTGCTGGGGTTTTAATTTTTCTATGCCACCCCACGCCCAGGGTGCGTTTCTTTTCGCAGGTCGTCCAGGGGTTCCAGTTCTTGGTACAGGTAGGTTCGCCTTCATCTAGCGGGGGAGGGGCGGTGGCTCGGGTATCTGGTAGGTGGGATGCAGTGTCACCTTTCTTACTCTGCCAGCCTCGCCTTCCACCTCTTGTTGGTTCGTCTGCCCCCTCATCAGGTCCTTTGGGGGGGGGCCCGGGTTACTAGAGTGGGGGTCTGGGCTTGAGGTGTCCTCTACGCCAGGTTCCCCCGGTTCACTTCATCGGTTACCTCTGGTCCACTTCCCACTTAGGTTAGCTTGCACTAGCTGTCATTTGCAGGTTGCCGGGGCGATAGTTCAGCCAGCAGGCCACTGTGCTGCTTTTTGCATACGTGGTCAGCACTCGTTCACGCCTTGTCACTGGGTCCCGCTAGGGTTCGTTGTAGCTTCGGGTTAGGTCACCATCAGGGTTGCTTCTTCATTTCTCTCGTTTGTCATTCCCGTCACAGTACACGTACACTCTGTGTTGCTCAAATCACCACGAATTTGGTTAGGGGGGCACAGCTCGCTCTGGGCATCATTTGTTCAGTGCGTACATCTAAATGTTGTTACAGGTGGAATTCTCTGTTCATTCGGACGCTTCAGGTGCGTACTGTGGCCTTTTTTACTCAGGGGTAGTTAGTAGTTTACATTCCAGGATCTGTCACGTCTTCGGATCCGTACAGGCTGAGGTTTTCGTTTTTTTAATTGATTTGATGCAATCTTCTCGCCTGTACATTCATACGTCATACGTGCACGTCACTTACATGCCTATATCTGCCTACCACGGTCTGTAGGTACTAAGCCCTGAGTGTTCGTTTTTAATTGCCTGTCCGGCGCCACAGGTTGCTCGGGCTCACGCTACACTCACGCAGGGGGTCACGGTCATTAGCTTCTTCAGGCGCCTGGTTTGGCATCAACTGCACACATCATTACGTTAGGGTAGGTGGGCGGGGGTTAGGTAGGTAAGTGGTGTTGACTGGTGGATCATTTGTGTTTTGTTCACAGATTGGGAGTATGTCGCATATCTCTGAGAGCGTGGAGTTTGCGGTCATCCCTTCCACGCCAGCGGGCCCTTCCACGCCAGCGGGCCCTTCCACACCAGCTGGTCCTTCCACACCAGCAAGGGGCTCGGAGCTCGGCAGCACGCCTTCCTTGAGGAGCTGGACTATACCCAAACTCATTGCCGAACTACGTTCCAGGGGCATTCCTTTCTCGGCGTCGGCCAGGAAGGCGGAGTTGTTCAGGCTCCTTTTTCCAAACCCAGCCCAGCCTCTTCCTTCCACCGGTACGGAGCATGCGTCCCTCCTCACCGCTTTGACGCAGATCCATTCGGTGTTAAATACTCTTTCATGTTCGGTCCAGCTTTTACAAGATAGGATGGATGTGCTGGAGGCCCGTCCAGACAATGTGGTGGTTCCGGTGGCTTCCTCAGCTCCTGGTCCATCTGGATCTCCGTCAGGTGTCACAGGTGGGCCGCTACCGTTGGCTGATCCTGCTGTGGCCAGTGTTTTTCCTTCTGTTTCCCCTGCCCATTTTGTCCCAGCTAATCTGAAGAAGGACATCCTGGAGGGGAAGGACGTCAACCTGGCATCCCTGCTCATTGCCTCGCAGGACATTGTGGAAAACAAGGCATATGCTTGCGGGGAGGTCTCGGTGGTCCTCAGGGCCCGGGATCCCAGGCTGAACCGTAAGCTTAACGTGGCTGAGTTTGTCCTTGCGTTTGGTATTTTCAGGGATGTCATTTGTGGCGTTAGTCCCGGCAGGAGGGAGGAGTTGGACCTGTATCTACACAAGGTAGTCGATTTGGCCCACAAGTATGGTGACAGCACCTTCTATGACTATCATAGGTCTTTTTCGTCTAAGGTCGCTGCCATGTGGGCACAGTTTCAGGTGGTATCATGTTGGAGTGTCATTGACACAGAATTGTTTTGCAGACATTTCGCCAGTCAGAGATCTCCAACATGTGCTACCTGTCAGTCGGCTGCTCACACCACCAACTGGTGTCCCAATGTTGATCATCCAGGGGTAGCTGGGACCAGTAGGTCAGGGTCTGGCAGTCTTGCCGTAGGGTCCTCAGGGTTGGTGGACAAGCTTGGCAGGCCCATCCATATGCTGGGCAGGTCACAGCTGTGTAATAATTACAATTACACATCATGTAATTACAACCAGTGCAGACTGCTGCATGTCTGTGCTAACTGTTTCAGGGCCCATCCCAAAACCGCGTGTCCAGTCAAGCCATCCAGTGTATCTTGACTGAGCCGGGTTAATGTCTCCAGGTTGGGGTTCTGGCTGGATCTCCACCCATCCCCGGCTCTCAAGCAGTTTTTGATGAATGGTTTTGTGGAGGGTTTCCATACGGGCCTGATTACCCTTCCGTGTCACTCACACGAGTGTGATAATCTGGTGTCAGCTGTCACCAATCCTGAGTTGGTGGATGAGTTGTTGAGGGTGGAGTTGTCCAAGGGATTTGTCATTGGGCCTTTTTCTTCCCCGCCTTTTGATTTATGGAGAGTGAGCCCCATCGGGGTGGTCAAAGGAAAGTTTTCTAATAAATACCGTTTAATTTACGATCTGTCGGCTCCTCATTTATCACCAGTACCTAGTTTAAATTCGCTCATTCCTTCGGAAGAGTTCTCCTTGAAGTACGCTTGAGTGGATTCCGCTGTTCAGCATATCCTGCGGTTAGGGAGGGGGGCATGGTTGTCAAAGGCGGACGTTGCGGACGCCTTCAAACTCCTCCCGATCATGCCATCTCTCTGGCAATGGTACGGTGTCAGATGGCGGGAGCAGTTTTACTTCGCCACCAAGCTGACGTTCGGGTCCAAGAGCAGCCCTTGGCTTTTTGATACGTTCGCCACTGCGCTGGAGTGGATCCTTTCTGCACAGCTGGGGTGTGGCAAGGTTGTTCATTATTTAGATGATTTCCTGCTGCTGGAAAGCCCTGCACGGCCACCCAGGGATCTTGCCACTCTCACTGAGTTGTTCAGGGATCTGAACGTCCCCTTGGCTGTCCACAAGATCGATGGGCCGTCCACCGTGATCACGTTTTTAGGGATCACTTTGGACACCGACCGTATGATCGCTTGTCTACCTCAGGACAAGCTGATCAGGATTCGGGGGGTCATTCATGAGTTAGTTAGATCCCCAGTATGTTCTAAGAGAGAGCTGCAGTCTCTCTTGGGCATGCTTAATTTTGCCATGAGGATCATCCCACAGGGCAGGTCCTTTGTCTCCCGCCTGTTGGCTCTCCTTCCGATCTACCCAGACGCAGACTCGGTGGTGAGTTTGGGGGCGGGTGCCAAGGCTGATCTGCTGATGTGGGATCAGTTTTTATGCAGCTGGAATGGGGTTGCTTTATTCATCCGTCCACCCACGGCAGCCTCCCCGAGGGTGTACTCAGATGCCGCGGCCTCAGTGGGGTTTTCGGCCATTTTCGGGGGCCAGTGGCTGGCAGGCCCCTGGCCTTCTGAGGTGGCGGATATTCCAGGGTTTGCCAGGACTTCAGCGCTTTTCGAAATTTTCCCCATTGTGGCTGCTGCCTGCACCTGGGGTCCTTCGTGGTCCGGGCAGACCGTCATCTTTTTCACTGACAACAGCGCCATGGCTGAGATCATCAACAGGGGGAGATCTGCTTCCCTGTTGATCATGTCATTCATGCGCAGGTTGACTTGGTTAGGCCTCAAATTTAACTTCCATTGTCAGGGGCAATTTGTGAGGGGGGTCTATAACGGGGCGGCAGATGCCTTGTCCAGAGCTGACCTTCCTCGTTTCTTCCTGCAGCATCCGGAGGCGGAGCGGATAGGCTTGCCTGTCCCGTCGTTTGCCCAGCTGACGTTGGACTAGTCGCTCTCGGGTCTCAAGCAGCCTGCCTCATCAATGCTTCCTTGTCCGCTAACACTCTCAAGGCGTACAGAACGGGGTGGAGGTGCTTTGATGGTTTCTTGTCCCAGTACCCGGGCCCCAGGGCGATTGATGTCAAGTTCCTCTTGGCATTCATGGCCCATTGTCATGGTAATCTGTCTTTGTCCCACAGCACCATCAAATCATACCTGGCTGGCATTCAACATTTCCTTTCCCTACTCCATCCTGGGTCATCATCAGTTTTTACGGCTCATCCTATCAGGGCCATGCTCAAGGGTATTCAGAAGACGCAAGGTAGACCAGTGGTCAGACGTTTACCTATCTCGGGGGTCATCTTCCGGGGGCTGTCAGATTTGTTGTCCCGCTCTCCCTTCGGGTTGGGTCCCAGCTTGGTCCTGAAAGCTGCGGTATACCTCAGCTTCTTTGGGTTCCTCCGGCCGGGGGAAGTGACCAGGGCAGGGCCCCATGCTCCCGTTCTCCTCAGGGGCAATCTCATTAGGTTGGCGGATCATTTCGTACTGCAGCACCCCAGGTGCAAGAACTCTCAGGTGGGGCTAGGTTTTGTTGTCCATTATTACAGGACCGGCACGGCCTGGTGTCCGGTGGTGGTTCTGGATCAGCTCATGGGCTTATTCGCTGCCACCCCGCTTGATAGCCCTTTGCTCCCTTTTCCTACACGGGCCCTAACTTCCAGTCTCTTCATGTCCCATGTCAGGCTTTTGATCAGTAGGCTGGGTCATGACCCTGGCCTGTACTCTGGGCACTCGTTCAGGATTGGGGCGGCGTCTGCGGCTTCCAAGCAGGGGGTTCCGTCGCATGTCATTCAGTATATGGGGCGTTGGCGTTCATCATGTTACAAGAGGTACATACCAGATCCCCATGTAGAGGTGAAGCGGGCTTTCACTGTTTTGTTGGATTGACTGTCATGTTTGCTTTTCATTAAATTATCTTGCATACCTAGTCAGTGTCATTTTTGCCCTCTTTTAGGCGTACTCTCACGGGCGACCATGGCACAACTCAGGTCGCCGGGGTTGGGGGTTGGCAGTCACGGCTGCTACTACTACGCAGTATCCTGTATCCAGACTCTGACTACAAGTTAGAAGGCTAGCCATTGGCTAGCCTGAATTTGTAGGAGGAGGGTGGGGCGTTATATTCTCCCCATCCTCCCCCTGGCTGGCGTCAGCTGTGTTTCCGGGTTCCCGCCCACCCGGGCCCTCTTATTTTCACTCTTTTACTTATTCATACTCTGGGTATGCCCTCTTTTTTTTTTTTTACAAATATAGACTTTTATTAGATTTTTTTTCCAAAATAAACAGAATCAACGAATATAGCAACATTTACAAAGTATATGATTATTGCTTCTTCAAAGTAACAGGCAAAGGTATCTAACATAGATTGATCTAAACATATATCATAACATTTTGTCACAGTACAACCTTCACCTATTTCTCCTACTTCATATCACCCTGTACCATGAAGCTCTACTACTCCATTTCGTATATTTTAACCCGCAAAAAGAGAGAAAAAAAGAAACCCCAGTCCCCAGGGAAAAAAAAAAAAAGGGGGGGGAGAAGAAGTAGAGAGAGGGGGAGACCTCTCCTACAGAGAAATTCAGAAAGGGAAGAGGGCAGTATTCAGGGATGGCCCCCAAAAATATATCCTACTATCAAGCCTCGCCTCCATCACTTCTCCTGTCTTCAATTCATATAAGTGCTTTATGACCCTAAGAGGGATTTACCCTCTTCCGAGTAAATAAAAAGATTCCAAGGAGTCCATATCTTTCTGTATATCTCCTGTCTATCAGTAGATGTCAAGATCAAATCTTCCATTCTTCTAATATCTTCCACCTTCCTCAGCCACATTGCTGTGGTTGGTGGAGTCTGTTGTTTCCACAGCAGAGGGATGCAAGATTTAGCTGCATTTAATAAATGGCATAGGATGGATTTTCTATAGTTTTTTATTGACATATTAGAGACATGCAATAAAAAGAACGCCGGATCATTCGGGATTTGAAACTTAGTAAATTTCTGAGAGATATTCCGAACCATCGTCCAAAAAGCAGTCAGTTTAGAGCATGTCCAAAATATATGTAGAATAGTCCCTCTATTTGCACCACATCGCCAACAGCATTCTGATGTCTCAGGGAATATGGTATGAAGTCGACTAGGTGTCATATACCATCTCGTCAATATCTTATAATTAGTCTCCTGTACCTTGGTGCAGATTGAAGATTTAAACGAGAGACTAATCATAGCTTGTATTTGTGCTTTAGTGAATGTACAATGCAGATCTAGACCCCATTTTAATATACAAGTAAGCTCTGGCTGTTCCTGTGGAGAATTAAGTAACGTATAAGTTTTAGAAAGGACATGAAATAATGGTTCTATTCCAGAGCAATACTCCTCAAATAGGGTTAATTGCCTAGAATATGCCTGCGGGTCTGGTATAGTCTGAAGGAAATGATATAGCTGAGCTGCATTCCAGAATATAAGTCTATAGGGGCCTGCAGGATTCATCAACTCCTCTATAGTAGGCCATCTATCTCCTATCACAAACTGTGATGCAGTGATTCGCTCAGTCTCACGTAAGGTCAAAAATTGTGTGGTTGGGAGCCCTGGAAGAAATTTAGGGTTCCCAATAATCGGAGTTAAAGGAGATGTCTTCGTCGTTTGCTCTGCCTGTATCATAACCTGTGAGCATTGTTTCAAGGTATTCCCTATCAGAGGATGTAATTTTAAATCTAACGGTATAAAATCCCAACACCATAGCGCCCTCCTCAATGGTATGGAGGATTGATGCTGTTCTATTTGCACCCATAACTTCAGATCATTATGACGTTGCCAGTCTATTACTCTTCCAAGATGGACTGCTTGATAATATTTCCAAATGTCCGGCAAAGCTAAGCCACCATAATGTTTTGGAAGAGTTAATAGGGTACGCGAAAGGCGTGGTTTCTTATTAGCCCAAACAAATCGTATGAACATTGCCTGTACTTGTTTAAAGTAAGAAGTCGGTACCCGTATCGGTAGAGCTTGAAATAAATATATAAATTTTGGTAGGATACACATTTTTATTAAATTAGACCTACCGAACCACGAATGGAAGTTTGTATGCCACTTCTCTAGTAATAATCTAACCTTTATTAGCAAAGGGGGAAAATTTAATTCATACGTACGGGCTAGATTTGCTGGGATATTTGTACCTAAATAATCTAATGCTGATATAGTCCACTTAAAGTGGAAACCACCTCGTATTTGTGCCAAGATTCGCGGTGGTAACGCCACCCCCATCGCCTCTGATTTTGAAAAATTTATTTTCAAATTAGATAGGGCACCATATAAATCAAATTGTTTAATAAGATTAGGTAATGATACTGCTGGGTTGACTAATGAAAATAACATATCATCGACATACGCCGAGATCTTATGTTGTGTACTACCCACTATCACTCCCTGTATATCCGCTTGAAGCCTAATCGTACAAAGAAAAGGTTCCAAAGTAAGAGCATATAAAAGTGGGGACATAGGACACCCCTGCCTGGTTCCATTCTTAATTGAAAAGGATTCTGAGAGTACTCCATTTACCTTGACCTGTGCGGTCGGATTTGAATATATTCTGGCTATCCGGCTTCTCATCACCTCCCCAAGTCCAATGTGTCTAAGTACGGAGAACATAAATGACCAGTTTACCCGATCGAATGCCTTCTCCGCATCGGTGTTTAACAATACACATGGAATTTTCCTGGATTGGGTCACATGTATCAGGTTCAGCACTTTGGAAGTGCTGTCCCTTGCTTCCCGTGTAGGGATGAATCCTACTTGATCTAGATGAATTAATTTTTGTAAGTGGGTCGCTAGCCGGGTAGCCAGAACTTTAGTATATAATTTAAGATCCACATTCAAGAGTGAAATTGGTCTATAACTGCCGCAAGAGGTAGGGTCCTTCCCTTCTTTGTATATTAAAGTAATATGGGCTCCCAAGGTATCCCTGGAAAATAAGGAACCAGAATCAATAGCATTAAATAGATTAATCAGGCGCGGGCCCAATATTCCAAATAGCATTTTGTAATATTGTACCGTAAACCCGTCGGGGCCAGGCGCTTTCCCTAATTTCATAGTTCCCAATGCTTGTTGCAGCTCCAGTAAAGAAATGGGGGTATCTAATTCCGCAACTATCTCAGAAGATAAAGAGGGCATTTGGGATGCCTGAATATACTCATCTATGGCCAATCTAGATGATTTAGCTAATGATAAATCATATAAAGATGAAAAAAACTCTTTAAATTCTCGAGTAATTTGTGCTGGTAAAGTTATCTTCTGTCCGTCGCCATTAACAACTTGGGGAATATATGTTGATAGCTTCTGTTCTCTAACCCTTCTTGCCAGCGCCTTCCCACATTTGTCGCCCGATTCATAACTCTCCTTGCGGCAGAACTGTAGCGCCGCTTTCGCTTTAAACTGTAACAAATCTGTAATCTGTTTTCTAATTGCCGCCAGTTCTATTTCTACCATCTGGTTAGGGGCATGTTTATGACTAGCCTCTACAACTGCTAGTTTATCTAATAATTCAGTAAGTTGTTTCGTTCGCTCACGTTTAATACGAGCTCCATGTTTGATAAGGACACCTCTCAGAACTGATTTATGTGCCTCCCATAGAACTCCTGGATCACAGTCCGGTAGATCATTCCTCTGGAAGTATAATGTCAACTCTTTAGTCACATCTTCCAAAACTTCCGGAGTCTGCAGCAGGCTTTCATTAAGTCGCCAAAAACGATGTGTAAGCGACTGTGTTCCTGTCAAATCATATGTCAGGAACACAGGCGCATGATCTGACCATGTAATATTACCTATCGATGTAGTTCGAACCGCGTGCAAGAAATTATGAGGAACCAAAAAATAATCAATCCTGGTATAGATTTTATGCAGAAAAGAAAAAAATGAATAGTCTCGTTCCCCCGTATGTTGTAATCGCCAGACGTCAATCAATTGAGTTTTATGTAGCATTTTTGCAATACGTTTCAGTTGACTCGGAGGGATGGTCGATGTGCCCGTGGAGGTGTCCACTGCTGGTATCTTTTAGGCGTACTCTCACGGGCGACCATGGCACAACTCAGGTCGCCGGGGGTTGGGGGTTGGCAGTCACGGCTGCTACTACTATGCAGTATCCTGTATCCAGACTCTGACTACAAGTATACATTTAAGGGATACAAGACTGCCCTAAATAATGAATTTCCAGCTTTAAATTACATTATATCATCAGATTAAAAAAAAAAAAAAAAAAACTTGACAATGGCTGTTGATAGAAAGAAAACTTTCAAAACGAACAGACAATAGAAAACTCCATGTGTAGTGTCACTTTGAAAAGATAAGTACGGCCAAACATTTTTTGTCTGTACTTCTCTTTAGGGTCACAAGAGTACATTTACTATTGTACTCCTGTGACCCACAGTCATCTGATAGCAGGCTTTTTCCCGCTATCAGCTGACAAGACAGAGCTGCTCCAGGCTTGAGATGAACCCTGACAATACTGTCGGGAACCACCCAACTGCCTGATTGGGTGCTGGCTCACCAGGTCAATATATATATATATATATATATTGTGAGGGGGTTAGCTCGGCAGCGGGTGTGTGTGACCCCCGGGATGGGCTCCCCACACAAAACAGGCCCAGCAAACGGAGGTTGTGGTTTTCAAAATCAAAAAGGTGCGGTTTATTTTCTATTTACAGTGACAAAACACAGCAAAGCAAAAGAAACATAACCAAAATAAATCCTGGTCAAGTTGACCTCTGACTAAACATACAGGTTTCCTAACTAACAACTGGGATCAGCCTAGTGCTGTCCTAGTCCCTAAGTCCCTGGTTTAGTAAAAGTCCAAACAAATAGCCACACAGGCTTTGCCTCACCGCACAGGGGTTCACTCTCCCTAGACAGTCCACACAGGTCTGGTTCCAGGCATGAGCTAACATCTAATGAAGCTGGGAGTTCTTATAGAGGCCTAAATGAGCTGACAAGGTTCAGCTGGTCTCCTCATCTCTGTCTGCACGACGCCCCACACTCTCCCTAGAGGTATGAGTCATCCATGAGCCCACTAGCCTTAGCTGGGCTTATACAACTCTCCACCTAGTTGTATAAGTCAGCGTAAAGCCTGAATCTGGGCGAAATATATCTACCCCCCTGGATGCAACCAGGTGACTTTACCTTCCTGCTGTCACATACCCCCCCCTCTTGTTTTAACCTCGGGGTTGGAACACCAGCAATCAGGCATTCATGTACTCGAGACAAAGCATCCACATTCCCCATTTGAACGCCAGGGCGATGCTTTACTGTGAAGTTGAATTCCTGGAGGGCCAGGAACCACCTATTCACTCTTCTATTTGTTTCCTTGTTTTGAGCCATCCACTTTAACGGAGCGTGATCCGTAACCATGTCAAAGTGCCTACCTAGCAGGTAGTACCGAAGGGAATCTAGAGCCCACTTCACCGCTAAACACTCCTTTTCAACGGTGGCGTAATTTACCTCATGGGACTTCAATTTCCTGCTGAGGTAAATGACTGGGTGCTCTTCCCCGTTCCAGACCTGGGACAATACTGCTCCTAACCCCACATCTGACGCATCACTTTGTACGACAAAGTCTTTAGAGAAGTCGGGTGAGTACAACACTGGCTGGCTACATAAGGCTTGTTTCAAGAATTGGAATGCTGCCTCAGCCTCGGGGGTCCATTTAATCATGACCGACCCTTTCCCCTTCGTCAGGTTGGTTAGGGGCACAGCCTTAGAAGCAAAGTGGGGAATGAATCGCCGATAATACCCAGCGATTCCCAGAAAGGCTCGTACCTGCTTCTTGCTGTTGGGACGTGGCCAACTCTGGATGGCCTCGACTTTGTTGAGTTGGGGTTTTATTACTCCCCTCCCAATGGTGTACCCAAGATATTTGGCCTCCTCCTGCCCAATGGTACACTTCTTGGGGTTAGCCGTAAACCCCGCTTCCCGAACAGAGTCCAGGACTGCTTGCACTTTTGGCAGATGTGAGGCCCAATCTGTGCTATGGACAATTACGTCATCCAGGTAAGCCGCAGCATACTTCCGATGGGGCCTCAGCATCTGGTCCATTTTCCGCTGGAATGTGGCCGGCGCATTCTGTAACCCGAACGGCATTCTTTTATATTGGAACGCCCCGTCTGGGGTTACAAATGCGGTTTTCTCTTTGGCCGACTTGGCCAGGGGGATTTGCCAATACCCTTTTGTGAGGTCAAGAGTCGTCATGTATCGGGCTGTTCCCAGCCGGTCGATCAACTCATCTATACGTGGCATGGGGTAGGTGTCAAATTTTGTAACTTTGTTCAACTGACGAAAATCGTTACAAAATCGCCAGCTCCCATCCGGTTTAGGCACCAACACGATGGGACTAGACCAATCACTTTGGGACTCCTCTATCACCCCTAAGTTCAGCATTTTCTGTACTTCCTCCCGTATTGCCTCCCGTCGAGCCTCTGGGATCCGATAGGGTTTTAACTTCACCCTTTCACCGGGCGGGGTAATGATGTCATGCTCTACCCCAGATGTTTGTCCCGGCAGCTCAGAGAATACCTCCTTGTTGCGAAGCACAAACTCCTTAACCTCCTGTTGTTGGGGTTGTGACAAGGTGGCTGCTATTCCAACCTCAGGAATCACGCAACCAGTTTGAGCTGGTGACCAAGTGTCTGCGACTAGGGACTCTCTATCCCTCCAGGCTTTCAACAGATTAACGTGATAGATCTGTTCGGGCTTTCGCCTTCCTGGTTGTCTGACCTTGTAATTCACTTCGCTCACTTTTTCCATTATCTCGTAGGGGCCTTGCCATTTGGCAAGGAATTTACTTTCAACCGTAGGGACAAGTACCAATATCCTATCCCCCGGGGAAAAGGTACGGGTCTTGGCTCCACGGTTGTACACTCTCTGCTGTGCCAACTGCGCTTGGGCCAAATGTTCCTTCACGATGGGCATTACCTGTGCAATTCGATCTTGCATCAGGGCGACATGCTCAATCACACTCCTGTGGGGAGAACTCTCACTTTCCCAAGTTTCCTTGGCAATATCCAACAGCCCTCTTGGGTGTCTCCCATACAGTAACTCAAAGGGGGAGAATCCCGTAGAGGATTGGGGCACCTCCCTAATAGCAAACATCAAATAAGGAAGTAAACAGTCCCAATCCTTTCCATCTCTATCCACCACTTTCTTCAACATTTGTTTTAGGGTTTTGTTGAATCTTTCAACCAGCCCATCGGTTTGGGGGTGATACACAGACGTACGCAATTGCGTCACTTTGAACAATTTACACAGCTCTTTCATAACCCGGGACATAAAGGGTGTACCTTGGTCCGTAAGCAGTTCTTTACAAATACCCACCCGGCTAAAAACAAGAGATAGCTCTTTGGCTATGGTTTTGGCCGAGGTATTTCGGAGAGGGATCGCTTCTGGATAACGGGTGGCATAGTCCATTATAACTAATATGTACTGGTGCCCCCTAGCGGACTTGATTAAAGGACCTACCAAATCCATGGCGATCCTCTCAAACGGGACCTCAATGATGGGTAGAGGGACCAGCGGGCTACGGAAATGTGGCATCGGGGCCAACCTCTGACACACAGGGCAGGAGGAACAATAATTTTCTACGTCCTTCATCACCCCCGGCCAATAGAATCTCTGTAATACCCTCTCTCGGGTTTTCTCTGTCCCCAGATGACCTCCAAGAATGTGCCCATGGGCCAACTCCAACACCAACTTCCTGTAAGGTTTGGGCACCACAAGCTGCTCAACGGTTTCTTCTGCCTTTTTTGCCACCCGATACAGTAGGTCCTTCTCTACGCTGAAGTATGGGTAAGTGCAGGTATTATCTGGGTTCACTAACTCGCCATCTATTTTCACTACGTTTTCCCGTGCCTTTATTAGGGCGGGGTCTTTCAACTGTTCTGTGGCAAAGTTTTCCCTGTGAACCTCAAGATCAGAAAACTCCACAGACGGTAGGTTTTCGTCTGAGGAGGTGGGCTCCTCTCCAGTTTCTTGAGTCTCCCCTGCCAATACTGATAAGGGAAATTCCGGAGAGTCCTCACCACTCTCAGGGGAGTTCTGGCTATCACATTCCTGGTACATAGGGGCACCAGTGAGGGGCTCAGGATCATCCCACAGTTCCCAGAACTTCGGAAAATCCCTTCCCACAATGGCGTCATGCGGTAACTGAGATACTAAGCCCACTGGATGAGAGAGGGTACCTTTGGGGGTCTCGAAACACACTGTAGTCACTGGATACTCTCGGGTGTCCCCATGCACACAAATAACAGCTACCTTGCTATTCCCAGAGACCTCTGTTTTAACTAACTCAGCCTTTATCAGGGTCACAAGGCTACCTGAATCCAGCAATACCACAACATTTCTACCATTAACACACATTTTGCATAAATGTTTCTCAGTTCCTCGAATGGCAGTGCATGCGACTGTCGCACACAGCGACTGACGTCTGCCCGTCAGAAAGTCACACTGCATGGGTTCCTCCACAACCGGGCAATTGGCTGCAATATGTCCCGCTTGCCGGCAGCGGTAGCAAACGATCCTTCTTGCCGCCTCTTGAGCCGCTGATTTCCCAGGCTGTTCTCGCCAAACTTGGGGTAGAGCTCCCACCCTCTCACTCTCTCCACCCTCACCCCTTGGAATCCTCTTATCCGCCCCTGGGGATGGTCTGGTCTTAGGGTGGAAAGTCCGAGTGTCTCTGGAAGAGGCCGTCAGGTTCTCTGTAGCCAAGTATTTCTCCACACGATCCACAAGACCATCGGCCGTCTCTGGGTCTCCATGGCTTACCCACTTTTGGATGGCAGTAGGAAGAGCTCTCAAAAACCGATCCATTACAACACGTTCCACAATCTTTGGTGCGGACAAAGTCTCTGGCTGTAGCCACTTTCTGCTCAGGTGAATGAGATCATACATTTGAGACCTGGGGGGTTTTCCAAGCTGGAAAGTCCAGTTATGCACACGCTGAGCCCGGACAGCCTGGGTGACACCCAGCCTTGCCAATATTTCAGCTTTTAGCATCACATAGTCTTTTGCTTGGTTAGGCTCTAGGTCATAGTAAGCTTTCTGCGATTCACCAGTTAACAGAGGAGCCACCAGTCCAGCCCACTGCTCCTCAGGCCACTTTTCCCTTTCAGCGGTCCTTTCAAATGTGGTCAAAAATACCTCTGGATCATCCTCTCCAGTCATTTTTGTCAATAAACGACTCACCCCAAAGGACGCGGTATTAGTGGGACGGCTTTCCTCACTGGTCTGCGGACGTTGCTGCATTACTGCTTCCATCTGTTGTTGTAGTCTCTGCTCTTGCTTCTGCAACAGGTCTATGAAGCGGGCCTCAGATTGCTGCTGGGCTCGTTGCTGAGCCTCCAGACTCTGTTGCAAAGTTGCGTTTGTCTGCTGCTGGGCTGCAAGGCTCTGTTGTTGAGCTGCAAGGCTCTTTTGCAAACCTGCATTTGTCTGCTGTTGATTGGCATTTGCTAGAGCCAGCTGCTTCAGTATCTCCTCCATGCTGGCTTAAAAAAAAACTGCCACTGGTTCTCCACCAACTGTGAGGGGGTTAGCTCGGCAGCGGGTGTGTGTGACCCCCGGGATGGGCTCCCCACACAAAACAGGCCCAGCAAACGGAGGTTGTGGTTTTCAAAATCAAAAAGGTGCGGTTTATTTTCTATTTACAGTGACAAAACACAGCAAAGCAAAAGAAACATAACCAAAATAAATCCTGGTCAAGTTGACCTCTGACTAAACATACAGGTTTCCTAACTAACAACTGGGATCAGCCTAGTGCTGTCCTAGTCCCTAAGTCCCTGGTTTAGTAAAAGTCCAAACAAATAGCCACACAGGCTTTGCCTCACCGCACAGGGGTTCACTCTCCCTAGACAGTCCACACAGGTCTGGTTCCAGGCATGAGCTAACATCTAATGAAGCTGGGAGTTCTTATAGAGGCCTAAATGAGCTGACAAGGTTCAGCTGGTCTCCTCATCTCTGTCTGCACGACGCCCCACACTCTCCCTAGAGGTATGAGTCATCCATGAGCCCACTAGCCTTAGCTGGGCTTATACAACTCTCCACCTAGTTGTATAAGTCAGCGTAAAGCCTGAATCTGGGCGAAATATATCTACCCCCCTGGATGCAACCAGGTGACTTTACCTTCCTGCTGTCACAATATATATATATATATGTTTGTTTTTAGAGCAATCCCACACTTCTCCAGCAAAGGATCTGCACCAGATATGAGGATGCTGAGGAACAGTTCACTGCTGGGGCATAGAGGAGCACTATCTGCTGGAAAAGTGGAGAAGGGGGTAAGTAAAACTGCTTTTCCTGTTCCCTAGATGTAAAAAAGCATTTAACCACTTAGGCCCCTTTCACACGGAGGGTCCGTTCAGGTCCGCCTGTCAGTTTTTTAGGCGGACCTGGACGGACGCTCCATGTAGCCCTATGGAGCCACGGATGTCAGCGGTGACATGTCCGCTGACATCCGCTCCGCAAAAGTGTGACGGAGGAAAACCCTATTTTTCCTTCCGTCGGCGCAGCGGATCGGATGAACACGGACAGACGGTCCGTGTTCATCCAATCTCCCCATAGGGGAGAGCGGCGCTCTGACAGGGCGGTCCCTGCACAGTGTGCGGGGACCGCCCAGTCATCCGCCGGCTCAGCGGGGATCAAGCGTTCCCCGCTGAGCAAGCAGAGCTTCACGGGGCGGATCATGACTGATCCGTCCCGTGTGAAAGAGCCCTTAAGCCCCGGACAAATACGCAGCATAAAGACCAGACCCCTTTTTGCGATTCGGCGCTGCGTCGCTTTAACTAACAATTGCGCGGTCGTGCGACGTGGCTCCCAACCAAAATTGACAACCTTTTTTTCCCACAAATAGAGCTTTCTTTTGGTGGCATTTGATCACCTCTGCGGTTTTTATTTTTTGCGCTATAAACAAAAATAGAGCGACAATTTCGAAAAAAAAATCAATATTTTTTTCTTTTTGCTATAATAAATATCCCCAAAAAATATATATATAAAAAAACATATTTTTTTCCTCAGTTTAGGCCGATACGTATTCTTCTACATATTTTTGGTAAAAAAAAATCGTAATCGCCGTTTATTGATTGGTTTGCGCAAAAATTATAGCGTTTACAAAATAGGGGATAGTTTTATGGCATTTTTATTAATATTTTTTTTTTTTACTAGTAATGGCAGCGATCAGCGATTTTTTTCATGACTGCGACATTATGGCGGACACAGCGGACACTTTTGACACATTTTTTGGACCATTGTAATTTTTACAGCAATCAGTGCAATAAAAATGCACTGGTTACTGTAAAAATTACACTGGCAGTGAAGGGGTTAACCACTAGGGGTGCTGAAGGGGTTAACCACTAGGGGTGCTGAAGGGGTTAAGTGTGCCTAGGGGCGTGTTTCTAACTGAGGGGGCGTGGCTACGAGTGACACATCACCGATCTCCGCTCTGATTACACAGAGCGGAGATCGGTGACAGTGTCAGTGGGCGAGCGGGGAGATGTTGTGTTTACACTAACATCTCCCCGCTCCATCCCTCCGTGAGACGATCGCGGGGATACCCGTGGCGATCGAGTCCGCGGGACCCGCGGTCCGACTCACAGGGATGACTTCAGGGTTGCGAGCGCGCGACCACACGGCAGGCAGTTAAAGGGGGTGTACAGGTACGTGATTGTGCCTGTACGTGCCATTCTGCCGACGTATATATGCCGTGAGCGGTCCTTAAGTGGTTAACCTTCGCAGTGTGGGATGGAGTTGGCTTTAAGTCCTTTCCTTACATAATATGTATCAATTTATGAAACATAAAAAGTGTGTGCAATAGACGCCAGGTAGGGTTGCCACCCTTTCTCCAAGTCAAACCTAAACACTTAAGCAGAGCAGGGCTATTTTTTTTTGTAGTATACACTATAGGAATACATAAGACCTGGGACACCTTTGGGTGCCCCAAGGAGAGTAGTAATGTAACACTCATAGCACGGCGAACAGTGAGTGTGGCCAAATTGTATTTGCTTACATCATCGCCCCCCAGTGATGCCGAACCTGCACTCAGACAGCCACCCACAGCTCCCGGACAGCAACAGATTTGTGTGTGTCTCATAATCTTGGTTACTTGGGGAGCCACAGCCTGATCAGTATAATGTGTCCGGGTTTCAGGCGGACTGAAACCTGGACACATGATTCAAAACCCGAACTGTCCGGGTGAATCCTGGACAGGTGGCAACCCTAACGCCAGGTCATTTATTCAAACTCCATGTTCTTAGTAACTTAGGGGTAGATTTACTAAAACTGGTGCACTCAGAATCTGATGCAGCTGTGCATAGTAACCAATCAGCTTCTAACTTCAGCTTTTTTAATTAAGCTTTGGCAAAAAAAAAAAACTGGAAGCTGATTGGTTTCTATGCAGAGCTGCACCAGTTGTTGCACTCCTCAGTTTTAGAAAATAACCCCCTTAGTTACTCTCTCCACTCTACTCTATTGTAAACACCCAATCTATTTTCATGGGTGATCCCAATTTCCCAGGTAGTGGTAGTATAGCTTTTACTGGTTCCCTCTCTCTTTTATATATATATATATATATATATATTGATTGATAGATAGATAGACAGATATTTATGTGCACATACAGTTCCCTATAATGTAATAACAACTTACAATTTTGTTATCTTTGCTCCAAGTGACTACCGGGAAGGGGACTCCATTCACTTCACAGCCCAAACTCAAAGGCTGATTGGCCATCAGTGAGATATTCTGTGCCTGTCCATTCTCTAGTATCCTTGGTGGTGCTGAGGAGGCAATAATACAATAAGTTTTCCATTCACTTCACAAACTGCAAACATTAGCAGCTTTCATGTCTGATCTTATTCCTTACCATATACCACAAGCTTAGTCTTCCTTCTTGCTGAGCCAGCTTCATTATTAGCCAAGCATATGTAGTCTCCAGTATGACTTGGCAATGGTGATTCAATCAGTAAAGAGCCATTGCCCAACTGGGTCATCCCTGGAACATTACCGGCAAGAAATACTCCGTTTTTTAGCCAGCGAACAAGTGGGGTGGGAGTACCTGTGTGAATAAGCACATAAAGTATTTATTGGTTCATTATGCACATCTGTGTTTTTGTTATCAGGCACCTATGTAATCCAATGCATTGCCAGATTACTGCTAGGACAAAACAGGCCAAGATCAATTCAATCAATGCAAATTTACAAAGGGCACACCATCGGTACTGCTTTCCTTGTTAGAGGGTTAGGGTTATGCCTAGGAGTGGACTTCAAATTTTTTTTTGTAAGTGTCCATTCAACTGAAGATGGCAGCATACAGTATATGTAGTACAGTGAGGTACACTGTAGGAATTAAGGCCCCAACCGCAATGTTTTTCTCAAAAACCCATTTTGGTAAGCCAACACAGGGTTTCTCCCTATGACCAATTTCAGGCACACTGTTACTTGAAGTAGTGACCCTGGGAAGGTCCAGGTACACCAAGATGGGAGGGGACAGTGCAGTTTGTCCCCAACCTACGCTGTGCAATACATTCACCAACCTGGCTTTAGAATACATTAGGAATCCCTCAGAAAACAACAAGATAAAGCTTGTGCTGGCTTGCTATTCCTGCTACCGTCACCAATATAAGCAGATAGAAGATGCCATAATGCAGAGTAACCATAAAATACCAATAAGCCCTTAAGATTTGTATCATGGATAGACACAGTAACCAAATATGAAGCCCTTACTTTTAACTTGTAATAGGAACCCTAAGTAGCTATTATGTAACTGCTGTGATTTAACATTAAACCGTAAACTGCAACTTTCAGCCTACTGGTAACTTTTTATAATTATTGAACTTTGGACAGCACTCTTCATTTGGTGACTAATATTATATGGTCACATACATTACATAATATATCAATTGCAACTGTGATATCATTTGTTCTGTTGAAGATCAAGAATGCTGTGGGAACTGGAATTTGGAACTACCCCCATATTTTAGAGTTTTTTTATCACGAATATGTGTGTATATGCTCCATTTCTGTAAGGCCAAGACCATTAGCTGATGTAGACATTATAATCCTGCTCTGAGACAGAAAATCCAAAGAAGAAATTTGGCATATTGGTCAAACCAATGGTAAACAACCAACATTTTGGTTACTGTATCAACTATGTTGTATTGTCATGAAGCTAGCGCGTATTGCTCTTCATTGTTCTACCAGACAATATGCTCCTGTGCAAAGTGTCTGAAAGAAAGGTGCTTGGGTTCCCCAACTAAATTCTTACATTTGTTTAATGCCGCGTACATACGATCGGAAATTCCGACAACAAATGTCCGATGTGAGCTTTTTGTTGGAAATTCCGACCGTGTGTAGGCTCTATCGGACATTTACTGTCGGAATTTCCGACCACAAAAATTTGAGAGCTGGTTCTCAAATTTTCCGACAAGAAAAGTTCTTGTCGGAAATTCCGATCGTCTGTATGCAATTCTGACGCACAAAAAAAACATGCGTGCTCAGAATTAAGCAAAAGAGCCAAACTGTCTATTGAACTTCATTGATCTCAACTCATCGTACGTGTTGTACGTCACTGCGTTCTCGACGTTCAGAATTTCCGACAAGATTTGTGTGACCGTGTGTATGCAACACAAGCTTGAGCCAACATTCCGTCGGAAAAAAATCCACGGTTTTCTTGTCGGAATTTCCGATCGTGTGTACGCGGCATAAGGGAGAATCTGGTTGGTTTGAATAGGCAAAAAAATAAATTTTTAGACCGTTTTAAACATAAGGCCCAAATGGTGTATAGCAAAATTCTCCTCAGTATACTATTTACCATATAAAAAACTGATTGAAAGTGTTTGTCATACTAACCTATCATGATCCAGCTAGGAAATGTATTTGATTCTTTGCTCCTTATTTTTCAGCTATGGGCATTAAAGGGCTGGAATATATTTAATAAACACTCACCTTGCACAGGGCATGCCAGGGTAACAGGCTCATAGGCTGTCTGTTCCAACAGAACATCAGAGTTGTCCTTGAAGTATGGCTGCTCTGGAAAAGACACAAAAATGTAAATGTAAATGTAAAATGTAAATAATTTTATCAACAATTACTAAGTTAAAAGGTTCATGTATTCATTTCAGCCTTGGATATGATCATGGTTTAGTGCTTACCCAGTACTTCTAGCCTAAATTCCAGTGAATCTTGTCCGGCACTGCTAATAGCAACACAGCGGTAATTTCCGGAATCAGAGAGTTGGACCTCCATGACGCTGACACTGCCATCAGGCCCTTGTAAGAAGTCCTGGTCTCCTACCCTCAAGGCTACATCATCTTTATACCAACTAAGACCTGGTGTTGGGTCTCCATGAGCTACGCAGGGCAGAACCACTGAGCGTCCAAGAAGAGTCTTTAAGACCTTTGGTCCTGGGTGGACACGTGGTGGAACTGTAATAGAAAAAAAAAACATTAAAAACCATATCATTCTATCATCTAGTGCACTTAAAAAAGAGCTCAAAGAACCACAATTGCAAACTAATTTATGTAACTTATTAAACTACTTATCTTTTTTAAATTGAGGACTATAGAGATTGAATTAGTATCCCTAAACCCATATTTAGCCTAAGATAGTTGAGCCAGCTTACATTTTGAAGCTGATGATTCTGCTGCATTTAGATTGTTCCAAAATTAGGTAAAAGTATATTTTTTAAGGTTGTGTACAGAGCAGAGAATGCCTGAGGAAAACCTGTAATTTTTTTGCTGTCTGTGCCCAATTGTGGAGATACCCCTTTAATTCTTGTTCTGTGACACAACAGGAAGTGAGAGAAAATCTCTCCAAATTGAGGGGAAATCCCACCTCCATTGGAATATTTATCCTTAATTCCTATTCCGAAGACAAATGTAACATTTTGGATTCTCCATCACTGTCATTCCTGGTGACAGTGCTAGACAAAAAACGTGGAGGGTGGTTCTCCCCAGCAGAGATAAAGACAGACAGCAATAAATATACAGCAGAGAGTCTAACCCTTCTGGTTTCTGCTGGAATAATTGTTTTTACTCTTGTCTAGGTCTCTGTTAGGAAAACTTCCTGTTTCCTCTGATATCTGTCAGACCTCAAAAATGGAGGCCCAGAAATCAGTAACAGTTAAGATGTTTCTAACCGTTATCTAAAACTAAAAAATAGTTCTGGAGTTGGACTTGAAGATTTGGCTTCCTGACCCTATAACCACATTTTGACCCTATAAACAAAGTTCTTCCTTGTAAACACATTGGCAGCCTGAATGATCCAAGCCTAGGTATAGGATGACATACACTCATATGCCAAGAATCTCTCATGTATGTACATGTTTAATGGTTTATTGCTAGAAAATACTGCAACAGTTAATTGCTGAGTTGATATCACACACAGTGTTGCGGTTAGGTGTCTGAGCACAATGGACTCAGTTTTATCTATCAGCATCCGTAGCACCTGCTCCCTCTGTCTGGGCCGGAGACTCAATGCCGTCATCATCTTCCTCCGATATGTGCAGACAGTGCTGGTGGAAAGCTGCACTTTGTTACGGAAGAATTCCCCCAGGACAACCCATCTCCTACACTGTGATTCAGCACAGAGAGAGTGAGCCAAGGTCAGCCTTTTAAAGTGATCAATTTCATACACCAACTGAAAATCAAGACAGTGAGCAAACTATACTGCTATGTAAGGCTGCCACCTTTCCTAAGAAAAAAATACATATTGTACTTACAATCACTTTGTTATTAATACGATGAGCATTGGCAACAAGATACATTTTTACTGGTTTGATTGGTACGTACTAGCCAGGTGACAGTCCTACTTCTATGACACAGTGACAGTACTAAGTACTTTTGAACATTTTGCTGTTTTTGTACTCCTGGTTGGGGGTGGGGGTGCATAAAGATCAGCCAAAAATCCTCATTATGGAAGAAGGGATCAAATTAACACACCTGTACCGCTAGCTAAAGGTGTTAATATACATTCAGCCAAATACCCATATGCTGGGGGTTGGAGAGAATGTGCTGAGTTGAATGGAATAGTACACAATTCTGCATCTGCCAGGCATTAGGTCAATCTGAATTTCACACATGGTTGAAGCAACATGGATACTACATGCTCTTGCCATCCATTGTTCATCTAAAATTGGAACACCAGACAAAATGTTACGGTTACTTTTGTGGGCACACCTCTTTGCAAAGATTTCTCTCCTTTCCTGTCCATAAGACTACCCAGGGTAAACCTCTTAATAGAGAAGCAAGCAGCAATATAATCTGCCAGAGGAGCACAAACTGGCCATACACTTTTTAAACTTTTCAGAATTCGCCTGTCTGTCCACCCTCAAGTCCCACCAGACACTCTTCAATTAAATAAATATCAATGAACTGCGCCACAGAATTAGTAATCAGTGCAGCAGCTGTCTATAAAGTAAAATAGAAATACAAAGAGCAGCGCTAGCTCTGATTGTCCACTGTAAACATATATCAATAAATACAAATATTCATTCAATTAAATATAGTGCATTTAATCAAAAGTGACATACCGGATACTATTCCACCTACTGGAGGCTCTGACCAATGGGGGAAGTGCTGGTTGTGCAGCGATCCTGATAGAGCATGCCGAGAAAGTTGGAAAAGAGAATTTCAAGCTCCTCAAGGTGCTGGGGACAGCTGACGTGTTGGTGTTATATGCATGGGATTTTGTGGCTGTACTGTAAAAGCTTCCCATTGGTCCATAGAAAGACCTCTACAGAAGAGGCCTGGAACTGCATGCCCAACATAAGTGGAGGGCCTACACGACTGAGTAGCTGGGCAGGCTAGAACCAGGGGGGAGTTGTAATTTTGTGAATAGGCCAGATGGCTTCATCCATTGGATATGGGGCAGGGTGTGGTTGTGGTGGTCTAGAGGGAGGAGCTGTTAAAGGTCAGTTGAGAGCCCAGCAGCAGTAGAGAACTCTTTACGTCTAGAGGAAAAGAGATTTAATCTCCAAATACGAAAAGGTTTCTACACAGTAAGAACTGTGAAAATGTTGAATAAGAATCCCACAAGAGCTGGTTCTGTCCAACTCAGTAGATTGCTTTAAATAAGGCCTGGATTATTTCCTAAATGTACATAATATAACTGGATATTAACATTTAAAGGTAAAGTTGATCCGGGGAATATCCGATTTCCTTTCGGGGGATCAGGAAGGAATTTTTTCCCCTGCTGGAGCAAATTGGATCACGCTTTGCTGGTTTTTTTTTTGCCTTTTTCTGGAGGATATAGGATATAGGATTATGTAAAGGGGTTGGATGATTTTTATTTTTCCCTTTTATTGGTTGAACTAGATGGACGTGTGTCTTTTTTCAACCTGACTAACTATATAACTATGAAAGTGCCGGGTGGAAAATTGATGGCCAAGCAATGACTGCATCCAATCAGATGCAGTTACTGTTCAGGTATTCTGACAGCTGGCACTCGGCAAGGGAGATTTGTTCATGCATGACGTTTAGCATAAATGGAAACATTTGTTAAATTTCTTTCATTCAGGCTAAAAGTGTCTGTCCCCATTTTGGTTAGAACCTAAAATTCTGTGTATTAACTCCCTTTCGGTCCTGTGCACAATGATCACCAAGATTTATCAGCAAAAAAAACCTTCCCTACTCTCAAACCTTTCCCTGGTCCATAACCCTTCCCTATTACCTAATACAAAACTAAAAGAAAATGTTTTGCCTTTAGATACCCTTTACATTTACAGATTTTTGGTTAAAAGTTTGTAAAAATTTATTTTTTTCTCTTAAACAGTGATAGTATACAATAACACAAGACTGTCTATACAAACTATCCTACAGAGCAGGGACAATGGTCGTGTAAGGAGTAAGATAGCTGGGATGTTATTATAGATTGTTCTGTGCTGAATGAGGTTCCGTTCTTTGTATAGACCAAGCTGGAGTGTGTCTTTGCGTGTGTCAGTCCTTGCGGGTTGCAAGCTGCTTTCTCTATCAGTCTACATAAATACAAGATATGGGTTTAACCCTTGTGTATTCGGACACAGAGGACAAACAGCAGTGGCCAGTGTCATGCAAGGTTTATGTCTAGGCCTCATGACAGGACATGTCCATGTTGTGATGACAGACTGTGAAGGAAGTGGCTAACTATGACTGTTTGTTTCAGAAGGAAGGGCGGGGGGGGGGGAGGATGGGAACCAGATGTTTCATAGTTTTGGTTTCTGCTTGGCACTTTCATCCATTCTCAAAACATCCCATCACCTCAGCAGCAAAGTGATAATTACACAGAGGGCTCTCAGGCCTTCAGCTCCGAGCTTCTGTGAAAACCCCCAATGAATACTAAATTAAAGAACACGCGTCCCAACAAAAACGTTTCTGGTGTTTCTTGTGTCAGAGATCTTAAGATCTCTAAATATAACCTATTTACAATTTTGTTTCCATAATTTATGCTGGGAGGGTTGTAAATTTACTGGGCAATAACTTACTGTGTCCACCCTGCTTGAAGTAGTAGTAAATAAGCCAACACCCCTTGTATGTGAGGGAAATCAAGATCTTTACTGCGTCATCAAAAAAAACAACTTTGTTTTGGGGCTGCGTAGTACCCCTTTACTGAAGTGACAGACATCTTGATCAAGGGATCCTATATGCTCCCAGAATGTTGTTTTTTGATGACTCAGTAAAGTTTATTTTTATGTCAATCAGTGCTTTGATTAATTAGGCATACAGAATACAACATGCCGAAAAAGAATACAAGAAAAATAAAATAAATACCAGACAAGAAAAGAGGGTGTACAAATGCATAAACTAGGGGTGTCCAACCTGCGACCCAAGACCAAAGGAATTAATGCCTGTAAATACTGATGCATTTGGTGATGGATTTTTTTCTCTTTTATTGGATGTTTGGATGCCTTATTACTGGGGCATTAAGACATTATGACTAAGGCCTATGTAAGAGGCTGAAACGCGTTACTAATTACAAACATTGGTTCCTTTTATTGGATAAGGCGAATACAATTTTATATGTTTTATTTTTGAGACATCATGTTGCTGGATTTTTTTCATCCTGTTAATCTCCAAGGGTTATCTTGGGGTAGTAGTACTATTTCAATTGTTGTATGGACTGCTGCCCAAGATGATTATAAATGCGGCCCAACAAAAATTGTAAACTTAAAAATGGTGATTTTTTGGGGATTTGTTTTGTAAAAATGCATTTAGACTTAACGACCAAAAAAAAATTGACAGTGTCTCTTTACTGGACTTTTATAAGTTTTATTTTCCCAAAGAAAACTATCCCACTCCTCACAATCTTGCCTTCTTCATGTAATCAGTTTTCGGCAGCACTTACCGTATATTTGTGAGCAACTATTATCAAGGAGGAAGCGCACGAGGGGCAAAATTAGAACCCAAATATCTGATGAGCACCTTGAGAATTCATTAAGAATTGCTACTACATCCATCAAACCAGATATTGTTGAGTTCATTTATCAAAAACAGTATCAAATATCGCACCCTTTTTATGTTGCCCTATTTTACTTTTATATGAAAAAATATTACAGAATAATGACGTTTTATTACTCATATAGGAACATTATCTATATCAGTGATCGTTACTTGTGATCTGCCTGACTTTTTCTACTCATCAGTTACCCTTAGGACAGCCATACATGGTTTGAATTTCGAAAGAATTTTCTTTTGAAAACCGTATCAAAGAATTTTCGTACGAATTTTGCACCGTTAGTGGGCTGCAGCAACAGCCGATTTTCGTGCGGCAATCAAATTTGAGGAATCCGACATGTTGGAAATTTTTTGAAAAACTAACGATTTTCTGATCAATGATGGGAGAATCGTGCGAGAAATGTAATAGAAAATAAAATGCGCATGTGCAAGAAAAGAATATTCCCGGAGAGAAACGAATATTCCCGGAGAGAAAAGAATATTCCTGGCAACATGAAGGTTTGGTCACCATCACCATGCTTAATAGGGGGCAAGTTCAAGTGGTCTACACTGATGACAGATGGCCAACTGAGGCAAGAAAGGAAGCAAGAATGTAAGAAAAAAACAGTAGGAACAGACCACAAGAGGAACAGGACAAAGGGAACAAGAGGGAACATGATAATTAGGGTAGCAACAGGGGAACACAGGGATGGGAGAAAGATGGGGGTTAGACACTCCACACAAACAGCTATGCCTCAGGCTGTGCACGCAAAGGCAAATGCCAACCATAAACAGCGATGCAAAAACTTGTAGCAGGTTCAGGCCAGAGCATGGAACCCCTCTGTGCCTATATAGACAACATAAGGAGTCCACCTCTTTCTGAAAGACTCCTAAGTATCATGCTAGTGGACAATCAGTTCCTCATTATCAACATCTGACAAACTTCGGCACTCCGCGCTAACATGGTTGGGGTCATTATGGTACGCCAGTACCTGAGGATAGGGGTGTTGGTTGTGGGTATGAAACACTGGAGAAATTACTTTTTAGCCTGAGAGACAGTGTATGGGAACACTGAAAGACGTACAGGTTTAGGAATGTGCTTAATTGTAGAGGAGGCAACATTGACAAAAATACAGGTGCATTATTTTGTGCATTAAGGCACAACTGGGACCCATCCAAAATGAATTGGCTATCTTAACACACATCAAAACTGACTTATGTTTAAAAAAAAATTATTGTGGGTATGTCATAAAACCACTGTAGATACAATCAGTACCTAAAAGATCTTGCAGCTTTTATTTTTCATTTTTTGCTAAATACATCACACATGGCCCTAATGTGTGTTAGACAGTTACTAATAACAACGTTTTGACAGAGCAAGGAATTTGATTAGATTCCACTTTTGATCTGTTGCTTTTAAATCAGTCCAAGAATATTCATTTTGGATTTCCATTGCTGATTGAAAAAATTAGATTACAATGTGATGACAAAATACACACATGTTCTTAATAGATAAGTGCTCTTTATACTAAAAATACATATTACATTTTATGTTTTTATTTTATCTGGCTGTTACTGTGCTTTTTAAAGCCAAAAGCCATAAAACAATACACAGAGTTACATAAGCAGACAGCAGCCCATGTGACCTCTTCCCCGCTATTCAGGGCCGCTGATAAGGCAAGTACAACTGGTCCTTTTGTACTGGGCCCAGACCTCATCAGCTAACCAGGGGGGCCCAGGGCAACTTTAGTGCTCATTTCTTCCTAAATGAATAAATGGATTTTATTGGACCACACCCCCGTCCCCTACTTGTTTACCAGGGCTTAAATTACATTTCCTTGGCCCCCCATCAGGTCAACAGAGGGTCCCAGGAAGTGGGACTTTTTTTCATTTTTGGGGCGTAAGGGGGTAAAGTCAGTGTTGTTGTTTTGCTGCACCCCAGGGGTTTGGGCAGGTCCCGGTCAGGAAGGCTGTACAGGGCCCCATGATTTCTAACAGCAGCCCTGCAGCCATTTATGAGCCACATGCCTATTTAAAGGACTACCGAAATATCTTATATGCAGCAACTACTCTCACCAATTAGCCCAAAGATCTGCTAAAAGGGCAGTATGTGACTTAAGGTTTATCTAAATTAAAAAACAAACAATGTAATATATTGCAACTTATCAGTCCTTTATGGTGGCTTCATGATTTTTTCAGGCTTTATTTTCACCTAGTGATTCTGCCAGTACCACACATCCTGTCCTTGGATGGCTTAATCATCACACTCTCTGAAGGAGCAGTGTTGTCAGCCTAGGCCAGGGGTCGGGAACCTATGGCTCACGAGCCAGATGTGGCTCTTTTGATGGCTGCATCTGGTTCGCAGACAAATCTTTAATAAAAAAATTATTAACGTTAAAAATATAAAACATTCTCATGTATTTCAATCCATTCATTTCCTACCGCTCATGTTCATGGTTGCGGGTGGCTGGAGCCAATCACAGCTGTCCTCCGGGACAACACAAATTTTTTATTGGATAATGCGTAACTTACATGGGTCGTTGTGAGGTCAGGAAATAAACTTCCCTCCATTTAATCAAGTAGTCAGATAGCTCATTGCAGAAACCCTTTTATCGAAGAAGATGGCTAAAAGAAAAAAAGATGAGAAGTATCGTACTTTTCAGCAGGAATGGACAGAGGAATTCGCCTTTGTGGAGAGAGAAGGTTATGCAGTGTGTCTAATCTGCAATGATAAAATTGCATTGATGAAATGGTCAAATATAAAAGCAGCACTTCGACACACTCCATACTACATTTGCATCAAAATATCCTGCTGGGGACAGCAAGAAAAAAGCATGTCAAGAGCTACTGTGCAGAGTGCAAGCTAGTCAGTCAGCAGCAACTCCGTGTTTGGACCCAACAAGGTGACTGGAATTCGGCTAGCTTTGCTGGTGCTTTAGCAATTGTGAGAAACGGAAAGCCATTCACATAAGGGGAGTATGCCAAAACATGCATGCTTGATGTTGCCAATAAACTTTTTGATGACTTTTCGGGTTAAAGACAAAATAACCAAGCAAATAAAAGACATGCCTCTGTCGGCAAGAACGGTTCACGATCGTACCATCATGATGGCAAATCAAATTGAGGCAACACAAGTGACGTATTTTTCGGACTATAAGACGCACTTTTTCCCCCCAGAAATATGGGGGAAAATGTCCCTGCGTCTTATAGTGCGAATACACGACAAGCCCCGCCCCCCGCCGTTGCTGGCACCGCCCCTGCCATCCGCTCGCATCACTCCCCGTAGCCGCTGGAATCCCCCGACCGCCGCCACTGGCTCCGCCCCCCCCGCTGCCACTGGCCTCGCCCCCCGCCACCGCTGCGAATTCAAATAGATCCGCTCTCTCTTACTTTTCTCCCTTCGGCTTACAGAAAGGGAAGGGGGGCGGCGGGGGATACAGACAGCCCGCAGCTCTCCTCTCCCTGTCACAGCGCCGCTGCCGAGTTCTCTGGCAAATAGAGCAGCGGCGCTGTGACAGGGAGAGGAGAGCTGCAGGCTGTCTGTACATCCCCCGCCGCCCCCCTTCCCTTTCTGTAAGTCGAAGGGAGAAAAGTAAGAGAGCGGATCTAATTGGATTCTCTGCGCTGCCACCCAGCTTCCTGCTCGTTGTTTCCCTCCCCATGATTGGCCACAGCAGAGGGCCAATCAGAAGACACTGGGGGCATCATGGGAAATTAAGTCACGGCAGAGTTCTGGCACCAGTTCCCCCAGCATGCAAGCACTCTGCTGGAGGGGAGGGAGGGGGTGTTAGAAGAGGAGCAAAAGAAAATACTCTGCTGGGGGACACCAGCAGAGAGCCACGCTGTACCCCGCACCGCCAGAGAGCCACGCTGTACCCCGCACCGCCAGAGAGCCACGCTGTACCCCGCACCGCCAGAGAGCCACGCTGTACCCCGCACCGCCAGAGAGCCACGCTGTACCCCGCACGCACCACCAGAGAGCCACGCTGTACCCCGCACGCACCGCCAGAGAGCCACGCTGTACCCCGCACGCACCGCCAGAGAGCCATGCTTTTCCCCCGCACCACCAGAGAGCCATGCTTTTCCCCCGCACCGCCAGAGAGCCACGCTGTACCCCGCACCGCCAGAGAGGGAGCCACTCTGTTCCCGCACCACCAGAGAGGGAGCCACATTGTACCCGCACCACCAGAGAGGGAGAAAGACCGAGCCACTGCCAGGATACAGACATGCTACACTACTGACTAGAGTCACCCCGGGCAACCCAGAGTGAGCGAACGTCCAGCAAGAGGGATCACTGTTGCGATTTCGCTGGGTCTGGTAAGAGGGCCTGTTGGCCATTATCCATTACTTTTCCCAGGGACTGAGCCATTAGGAAGTGCCTAGCCTGCTATTCTCTAGGCCTTATTGACCACCACAACGTCCCTCTCCGTCCTCTTCCCACGGCGTCCCCTCTGTCCTCTTCCCAGGGCGTTACTCTGTCCTCTTCCCAGGGTGTCCCTCTGTCCTTCACCCACGGCAACCCTCTGTCCTCTTCCCACAGCGTCCCCTCTGTCCTCTTCCCATGAAGATGACAGGGCGGGTCTTTAAACGGAAGGGGTGGGTCATATTTTTAAATTAGGGGGTGCGCAAGTTTAGTCAGGCCTAGGGCAGCACAAAACCTAAATACACCACTGATGGCATGGTCACTCTGCGTTTACTATGGCAATGGTCACTCTGCGTTTACTATGGCAATGGTCACTCTGCGTTTACTATGGCAATGGTCAGGCTGCATTTCATGGGCACTGGAAAATATTTTGGTACACCATTTGGTTCAGAATATTTTTTTTCTTGTTTTCCTCCTCTAAAACCTAGGTGCGTCTTATGGTCAGGTGCGTCTTATGGTGCGAAAAATACGGTAAATGCAGCACCAATCTTTTCTCACGCTTTTGATGAGTCAACAGAGGTGAGCCATTTATCCCAGTTCAGCGTGTTTGCAAGGTATGCTGTCGGTGACACACTACGTGAGGAAAGTCTTGCTGTTTTGCCTATGAAAGGGACAACAAGAGGGGAGGATTTATTCAAGTCTTTCACTGAGCTCGCTAAAGAACAAAATCTATCGATGGATAAACTTATTTTGGTGTGTACTGATGGTGCTCCGTGCACGGTGGGGAAAAGCAGAGGATTCGTAGCGCTTCTTTGTGAACATGAAAAGAGACCCATCCTAAGTTTTCACTGCATCCTACATCAGGAGGTGCTTTGTGCTCAGATGTGTGGCGAGCAGCTTGGTGAGGTGATGTCGCTGGTCATTCGGGTGGTAAACTTTATTGTTGCCCGAGCTTTAAATGATCGCCAGTTTAAAACACTGCTGGATGAAGTTGGGAATAATTATCCTGGTCTGCTTCTGCACAGCAATGTGCGTTGGTTGTCAAGAGGGAAGGTGCTCAGCCGTTTCGCGGCTTGTCTGAGCGAAATACGGACTTTTCTTGAAATGAAAAACGTTGAGCATCTTGAGTTAACTAACACTGAGTGGCTCCTGAAGTTCTACTATCTCGTGGACATGACTGAACATCTGAACCAGCTCAATGTGAAATTGCAAGGCTTTGGAAATACAGTCTTATCCCTTCAACAAGCAGTGTTTGCATTTGAAAACAAGCTAGAACTCTTCATCGCCGACATTGAAACAGGTCATTTACTACACTTTGAAAAACTGGGAGAGTTTAAAGATGCATGCACAGCAAGTGACCCTGCTCAACATCTTGATCTTCAGCAGCTAGCGGGCTTCACATCTAATCTCCTGCAGTCATTCAAAGTGCACTTTGGAGAATTTTGTGAGCGCACTCGTCTTTTTAAATTCATCACCCATCCACACGAGTGTGCAGTGGACAGCGCCGACCTGAGTTACATCTCCGGTGTCTCCGTCAGAGATTTTGAGCTACAAGCTGCTGACCTGAAGGCCTCAGACATGTGGGTGAATAAGTTCAAGTCACTGAATGAAGATTTGGAAAGACTTGCATGACAGCAAGCAGAGTTGGCGAGCAAACACAAGTGGGGAGAAATGAAAAAAACTCAACCCGCGGACCAGCTGATTGTCAAAACTTGGAACACGCTTCCCGTCACATACCACACACTGCAGTGTGTGAGTATTGCTGTACTGACAATGTTTGGCTCTATGTATGCATGTGAGCAGTCTTTCTCACATGTAAAGAACATTAAGACCAACCTACGATCACGTTTAACTGATGGAAGTCTCAACGCCTGCATGAAGCTTAACCTCACCACGTATCCACCAGACTACAAAGCCATCAGCAAAACCATGCAGCACCAGAAGTCACATTAATGGTAAGAAGTACTTTATTCATCATTGGTTAGCAACAGCAAAACAACGTTATTAACCACTTAAGGACCGCCTCCTGTATATTTACATCCTCTTTTTGAAGAGGGCTATCTCAGTAACGGCAGCAGCTGCTGCCACAACCGAGATATCCATCTCTTCAGGCGTACTGTAAACGATAATGGTGGTCTCCGCTGCAAATTCGCCGCTGCTCTCCCGCGCCCTCCGCCGCTTACCGGAGCCATCGGTAGCGGCAGAGGCGATCGGGTCCTCTTCCTAGCTGGGTAAGGAGATGAGTGAGGGGAAGATGGCCCCCACCCATCTCCATACCATAGCAGGGCGGAAGTGCCGTCCATACGTCTTAAAGGCACATTTTTTGTTGTTTTTTTTATTTTATTTTATTGAATTTTAGTCTAAATATGAGATCTGAAGTCTTTTTGACCCCAGATCTCATATTTAAGAGGACCTTTCCTGATTTTTTCTATTACAAGGGATGTTTACATTCCCTGTAATAGGAATAAAAGTGACCCATTTTTTATTTATTTTTTTAAAACAGTGTAAAAATAAATAAAATCAAGTAAAATAAATAAGAAAACAAAAAATTTTTTTTTTTAAAGCGCCCCGTCCCGACGAGCTCGCGCGCAGAAGCGAACGCATACGTGAGTAGCGCCCGCATATGAAAATGGTGTTCAAACCACACAAGTGAGGTATCACCGCAATTGCTAGAGCGAGAGAAATTATTCTAGCCCTAGACCTCATCTGTAACTCAAAAGATGTAACCTATAGAATTTTTTAAACCTCGTCTATGGAAATTTTTAAGGGTAAAAGTTTGATGCCATTCCACGAGCGGGCGCAATTTTGAAGTGTGACATGTTGGGTATCAATTTACTCGGTGTAACATTATCTTTCACAATATAAAAAAAATTGGGCTAACTTTACTGTTGTCTTATTTTTTAATTCAAAAAAGTAAAATTTTTCCCCAAAAAGTGCGCTTGTAAGACCGCTGCGCAAATACGGCGTGACAAAAAGTATTTATCAGACTAAGTACTTACCGAGGCCGAGATGCCGGGAGTGGTTCACCCTTGCACCCAAGCGCACTCCGCCCCCTGGAGGTGAGACAGGGAGAGGACAGCACGAGGGAGCACTGGCCACCAGCAGGTAGAGGTGTCTTGCTGAAGAATCTAGCAGGGGTGAGTCTGAAGAACAGGCCCGGAGTCAAACACCAAGGGTAGACAGGGTCAAACAGCAACCAGTAGCAAGGGCACAAGTCCATTTAGGAGTTTAGCAGAAAGCACCAGACTAGTCAGGTTAGGCAAGAAGTCCGTTTAGCAAGCCAAGGGGTCAGGTTCAGGAGAAGCAGAAGCGTAGTCAAATCCGGTCCGGGTCACAGCAGGAGAACTTTAACTTCTTTCAGGCACAAGAAAACACAGCAAAGCTGACAAACCAGCAACCAGATAGTGTTACTGCGTCTGTTTAAATAGGCCCGCCTGTAGTCCCATTGGCGAGCTATTGTGCACGCGCATTCGTCGTTGCGCCGGTGCGCGCACCCGAGCACGCCGAAGCGCCGTCCCGCCGCGCATGCGCACTGAGCACAGATTGGTGACAACAGACGGGGAATTTCCCTGACAGTGCCCCCCCCCGAGGGGCGGACTCCGGACGCCCAGACTGGCCATTAGTTCCGGATGTTCTTGGTGAAAGGCTCGTATTAGGCGAGGAGCATGCAAGTTCCTGGATGGTTCCCAGGAGTTGTCTTCCGGGGGGTACCCTTTCCATTTAATTAAGTATTGTAACTGTCTACCTTTTTTCCTACAGCCCAGGATGGATTCCATCTCAAATTCCTTTTCCCCATCTACTTCAACTGGTGGAGGAGGAGGTTCATCTCTTCCAGGAAAGGCGTTGGGAATGACGGGTTTTAATAAAGATGAGTGGAACACTGGGTGAATCCTATAGGAATCAGGTAATGCTAGTTCAAAAGCCACAGGATTAATAGCTCGTTTGATCTTGAAGGGCCCGATAAATCTAGGGCCGAGCTTTCGAGAGGGAATAGGCAATCTGAGGTTGGCGGCGGAAAGCCAAACTTTTTCCCCGACTCTGAACGCCGGCTTTTCCTTCCTCCCCGGTCATAAAATTTCTTGTAGGATCCTTGGGCATTCCGCATCATCTCCTGGAGTCTTTGGAAATTCGCCTGGACAAAGGCCACTCGGTCCTGGACCGTGGGAACAGGGCTCTCGGGGATGTTTTCAGGGAGGAAGGAGGGATGAAAACCGAAATTGGCCCAAAAGGGGGTTTGATTGGTAGCAGAATGTATTGAATTGTTATAGGCAAACTCTGCGTAAGGAAGTAGAGATGCCCAGTCATCCTGGGAAGCAGAGCAGAAACAACGGAGGTATTGCTCCAGGGTCTGATTGGTTCTTTCTGTCTGGCCATTACTTTGGGGGTGGTACGCTGACGAGAGGCAGGTTTTGACTTCTAGTGACTTGCAGAGTTCCTTCCAGAATTTCGAAGTGAACTGGACACCTCTGTCGGAGGTGATACTCTTTGGTATTCCGTGAAGCCTGGTTATCTCCTTAAAAAAGATTTGAGCAGTATCCATGGCTGAAGGTGTCCCAATCATCGGTAAAAAGTGAGCCATTTTTGAGAGGCGGTCCACAACGACCAGAATCGTGGTAAACCCTCCGGAGGAAGGCAAGTCCACGATAAAGTCCATGGACACGTCCGCCCAAGGGCGCTCAGGAATGGGTAAGGGCTTGAGCAGGCCCCAACTCTTGGTGTTTGACCCCTTGTTACGCTGACACTGAGTGCAGGAAGCGACATAAGACTTACAATCTTGCCTCCAGCCTGGCCACCAGAAGGAGCGGGAGACAAGTTCCGACGATTTACGTGCTCCGAAGTGACCTGCCAGTTTGAGATCGTGGAAGGTCCTCAAGACCAGCGGTCTTGTTTCCAGAGGGACGAAAATCTTGTTCTGGGACCAGAATAGGCCGTCCCGCTTCTCCAGGGAGGTAGTGACCGGATCAGAGCAGAGCCCAGAAGCGATTTTAATAGAGGTGAGTAGATCGGCCCGGGGAATCAACAGAAAGTTCTGAGCTGACAGAATGGTGCCCGGTTGGGCCGACTGAGGGGTTTCCGGAAACATCCTGGATAGCGCATCCGCCTTCCCATTCTTGGAGCCGGGTCTATAGGAAATGTGAAAGTTGAACCGGGTGAAGAAAAGGGCCCAACGGGCCTGCCTGGGGCGTAGACGTTGAGCTGTTCTTAGGTACTCTAGATTTTTATGATCTGTGAAGATCATGATGGGGTGTACTGCCCCCTCCAGAAGGTATCGCCATTCCTCCAGTGCAAATTTTATGGCCAGTAATTCCCGGTCCCCTACATCATAGTTTCGCTCCGGGGGAGTCAACTTTTTAGAGGCAAAGGCTACTGGATACAGGAGAGCCTTGGGGCCTCGTCTTTGAGAGAGGATGGCTCCGATGGCTGTCTCAGAGGCGTCCACTTCCAGGGTGAACGGCAGTAGAGGATCCGGGTGCTGAAGTACTGGTGCTGAAGTGAAGACGTCCTTGAGGCGGGAGAAGGCCTCTTGAGCTTCTGGAGACCAGTGAAAACGGTTATTTTGCCGGGTAAGTTGGGTTATTGGGGCCACAATGGAGGAAAAGCCCACGATGAATCTCCTATAGAAGTTGGCGAAGCCTATAAACCGCTGTACCCCCTTCTTGTCGGTTGGGGCTGGCCAGTCCTGGATGGCCTTCACCTTCTGTGGGTCCATCGCGACCCCATCGATGGAAATGATAAAGCCGAGGAACTGTACGGTGGTCTTTTCGAACTCGCATTTCTCAGCTTTGAGGTAGAGTTTGTGCTTCCGAAGGATGGTGAGGACCTTCATGACATGAGCCCGGTGGAGTTCGATGTTGGTGGAAAAGATGAGGATATCGTCCAGGTACACTACTAAGAAGTCATCAAGGTGCTGTCTGAAAATATCGTTGACTAGGTGTTGGAAGGTGGCTGGAGCATTACAAAGACCGAACGGCATGACCGAATACTCAAAGTGTCCGAAACGAGATCTGAAGGCGGTTTTCCACTCGTCTCCGGCCCTGATTCTGATAAGATTGTAGGCCCCCCGTAGATCCAGTTTGGAAAAGACCCGAGCAGATCGGAAGCGCTGAAATAGCTCCGGAATAAGGGGTAGTGGGTACCTGTTCTTAATGGTTATCTTGTTTAGGTCCCGGTAATCGATACAGGGTCTTAAGGACCCGTCTTTCTTTTCCACAAAGAAGATTCCTGCACCGGCTGGAGAGGAGGAAGGGCGAATAAATCTTTTCTGGAGGTTTTCATCAATATAAGCCTTGAGGGCTTTCAACTCGGTTTCGGACAACGGAAAGATACGTCCGAACTGAATTTTAGAGCCCGGCAAGAGATCGATAGGGCAATCATAGGGCCGATGAGGTGGTAGATGGTTGGCTTGCTGCTTATCGAACACGTCCCGGAATTCTAGATAGACTGAAGGAACGTGCTGTAGGTTGTCCGGCTTGGCAATCATGGAAGCGCAGACCGTAGAGGCAAAGACAAGACAGTTCTGGGAACAATAGGAGGAGGTGAAGCTAACCTCTTTCTTCACCCAATTTATGAGGGGCTCGTGTGCCTGTAGCCAGGGAAGGCCCAGGATGATGGGGAACATCGGGGAAGGTATGAGGTCTAACCGGAGAAGTTCTTGGTGACCCGAGTCAGAGATGGCAAGGATAGGTTTGGTTTCCTGCGTGATCAGCCCTGAACGGGGCAAGGACCCATCCGCCAGGTGGATCTGAAGGCAGTGGTCCTTAGGTTGAGTGGGGACATGGAATCTTGAGGCTAAGGCAGAGTCCAGGAAGCAGCTGCAGGCTCCAGAATCAATAATTGCCGGGAGGCGGATTGCCCCTTCCGGCAGCTGTAGAGACACAAAGAGAATGACATAAGACTGAGGGTTGTCAAAGAGTTGATCGTTTAAAGTGTCTTTAGAGATAGACTTACTAGGTCTTACGGGGCAGTTGAGGAGGAAGTGGCCGGCACCCCCGCAGTATAGACACAGATTGGCCTGGCGCCTTCGCTGTTTTTCCTCAGGAGTCAGGGGAGCCCGAACCAACCCGAGCTGCATGGGTTCTGGCTCAGGAAGAGGTGTGACTGCAGGCGCAGAGGTTGGTGGGTAGTGAGGTACAGTCCTGGATGGAGGCCAGTTGGGACGAGGAGATTGAAATCGCTCCGCCCGTCGTTCACGCAGACGCCTATCGAGTTGTATGGCGGATTGGATCAGGTTCTCCAAGGTAGTGGGGGTTTCGATCCTGGCCAGCTCGTCCTTGAGAGTCTCAGATAGTCCCTGGCGGTATTGGTATCTGAGGGCCGCCTCATTCCATTTGGTGTCGGCGGACCATTTCCTAAATTCCGACGTATAGTCTTCCACCGGTCTTCTCCCCTGAGTTAGGCTATGGAGGACGGACTCGGCCGTGGCTGATCGCTGGGGATCATCGTATAATTGAGCCATATTTTCAAAAAATTTCTCTACTGAGTCCAAGATGGGGCTCTGTTGCTCCATCAGGCCATGGGCCCAGGCTTGAGGGTCATCCGTTAAGAGAGAGATGATAAACCCCACTTTTACTGCTTCCGAAGAGAAGGTCCTTGGTTGGAGGACAAGGTAGAGGGAGCAGGCGTTTTTAAAGGCCCGGTATTTTTTGCGGACACCCGAAAAACGTTCCGGAATAGGGACCCTGGGTTCAGGGGTGGCCATCACTACTGTAGAACTCGTAGGTACTTGGGAGTTGGTGGCGGTGTTGGCAGAGGTGGCAGCTGTGGGGGCTGGTCTTAGGAGACCGGTGAGCTGTTGAAGACGGCCATCAATCTGAGTATATCCCTCTTGGAGTCTTTGGACAGTGTCCGTTAGGGTGGAGACCTGCTGGCAGAGGGTGTCAAATGGGGAACGCACTCTGTCGGCCTCAGACATCTGGCTGGTTTGTACTATCAGACTAAGTACTTACCGAGGCCGAGATGCCGGGAGTGGTTCACCCTTGCACCCAAGCGCACTCCGCCTCCTGGAGGTGAGACAGGGAGAGGACAGCACGAGGGAGCACTGGCCACCAGCAGGTAGAGGTGTCTTGCTGAAGAATCTAGCAGGGGTGAGTCTGAAGAACAGGCCGGGAGTCAAACACCAAGGGTAGACAGGGTCAAACAGCAACCAGTAGCAAGGGCACAAGTCCGTTTAGGAGTTTAGCAGAAAGCACCAGACTAGTCAGGTTAGGCAAGAAGTCCGTTTAGCAAGCCAAGGGGTCAGGTTCAGGAGAAGCAGAAGCGTAGTCAAATCCGGTCCGGGTCACAGCAGGAGAACTTTAACTTCTTTCAGGCACAAGAAAACACAGCAAAGCTGACAAACCAGCAACCAGATAGTGTTACTGCGTCTGTTTAAATAGGCCTGCCTGTAGTCCCATTGGCGAGCTATTGCGCACGCGCATTCGTCGTTGCGCCGGTGCGCGCACCCGAGCACGCCGAAGCGCCGTCCCGCCGCGCACGCGCATGCGCCGATGCGCCGTTTTGCCGCGCATGCGCACTGAGCGCAGATTGGTGACAACAGACGGGGAATTTCCCTGACAGTATTGCAATGACCGCCATTTAATTATCTAGGGTGTTAGAAAAAAAAACAATATATAATGTTTGGGGGTTCGAAGTAATTTTCTAGCAAAAAAACTTGTTTTTAACGTGTAAACACTGAGTTTGAATAACAGGCAAGGTCCTTAAAGCGGAGTTCCACCCTAAAGTGGAACTTCCACTCATCGGATTCCCCCCCCCCAATCCGGTGCCACAATTAGGTATCCTTTCCCACTTCCTGGAGTCCGGCCGCGGCCGTGACGCGGCCGTGATGTCACCGCGGGGCTCCCTCCTCCTCCTCCCCTGGCCGCCGGGCTAATAGGAGAGAGAAGCAGGGCCGCGCGCATGCGCAGTAGGGTTCCCGGCGTGAAGCCAAAAGGCTTCACTGCCAGGTTCCCTTACCCGCAATGGCGACGGCAGCACCCGACAGCTGATGTGAAACATCAGCTGTGGTGCCGACATTGAGGGACACCAGGACAGGTAAGTCTCCATTTATTAAGAGCCAGCAGCTGCAGTATGTGTAGCTGCTGGCTTTTAATTTTTATTTGTTTGCCCGGGGAAGAATTCAGAGACTTATTGTACTTTAAAAGTGTTGGTCTTACATAAAATGCACACATTTACTTGTATTTAGTTTTAAACATATTGTATGGCTCTCACGTAATTACATTTTAAAATATGTGGCGTTCATTTCTGTCTCAGCCAAAAAGGTTCCCGACCCCTGCCCTAGGCTGTTCTCCTGAGTATACAACAAATACGTTCCCCTCTCCTTATCTCCATTATATATGTAGCACCCTCCTAAATAGGTGTTAGGCAAATTAAGTTCTGGCCCACTGTTTTCAGAGGACCTATATTTCATTGTTAGGCAAATTTAGTTCTGGCTCACTGTAATCAGTGTGGCTGTGTTTGATTGTTCTGTCCTGTATTTCAGTGGCTGCAGGATTAACTGCTTCCCCCTGTTTGTCCAGAAATATTCTGTAAGTTAGTGGGCAGGGAAAGTCTAATCAGCAACTGAATATTTATACAGCCCTGGCCAATCCCTGGGGAGAGGTTACCAAATGGTGGCTGGGAGTGTGTATAAATACCCTGAGACAGCCTAGGGTGGCTATTTTCCCCAAGGCAATTATGTCATATGCCTGTGGTTCATCAAGGAGAGTTTTCTGAAGCTGAGGATCTAGTCAGGTATCACAGGGTGAAAGTGTTTGGAAGATATTGGAAGGAGGCAGCCAATTATCTAAGGACATTAGTGAGTACAGACTGGTGTGAGAGATCCTTGAGGCTGTGTGCTGCTGTCACCCCTCTTAGAGTCAGACGGTTTAAAGTAGACATTGTGTCTGGTTTCCTGAAGAGCTCAATCCTATTTAATTCTTATCGAAAGGACTTTGCTCGGATGTCCAAGAGGAAGAATTGGTTGCTAATACAAAGCGGAGTCCATCATTTACTTGTGCAAGGACTTGGCTCACAGTTCTAAAGGAGGAAGTTTAGTGTCCTCAAATTGGTAATTAAAAGTTACTTGAGTATCCTACAATTAACCACTACCTATCCAAGTTCAAGTTCAAGCTTTCATTAAAGCATCCAAAAAAGCATACTTCTAGACTGGTTAATGAGTCTGAAGTGTGATTGGAATTGTGTCCCTGGCTGTGGGGCAGTTATCAGGAGAAGAACCCTGAGCATTTATTAGGCAAGAGTCTCCTACAGGAGTAGCGCTATACATAGGAAGGAGTTATTTTTGCTATTTACAGAAGATAGCTAGGAAAGCTAATAACATTGTTTTCAATATCAGAACACCAGTGTTAATTTAGTCATATTTTAGTCATCTAAAATGGTATTAAGTTAGTCGACTAAAATGTTTTAGTCAGTTTTAGTCGACTAACTTAATACCATTTTAGACAACTAAAATCCGACTAAAACAATTAAGATGACTAAAATATGACTAAACCTAAAATGCCATTTTAGTCAAAAGACTAAAAGGACTAAAAGGAAATTGAAATTTGACGTCAAAATTAACACTGGTCTGTAGTGTATGTTCATACCTCAATACCATAAATAACAACATATTTGATTTTTCACTCCAGCAGTATATAATGAGTTTGGAAATTGTAGAGAAATGCTTAAATAATGCATTACAATTTAACTACACCCATTAGATTTTGGATGACTAAAATTAGTTTTAGTTGACTAAAATTATATTAGTCTACTAAAATGTCCTGGAGATTTAGTCGATTAAATAGGACTAAAACTAAAACAATTGCAGAAGACTAAAATGGGACTAAAACTAAAATGCCATTTTAGTCCTAAGGCTAAGACTAAAACTAAATTGAAATTTGCTGCCAAAATTAACACTGCAGAACACAAAATGAAAAGGACACTGGAATGCTGGCAAGATAATGTATTTTTCAGTACTTCTAAAAAAATGATTACTAAGGACTGGTAAGCTGCAATATAATACATTTTGTTCTTGGCTTTAAATATACTTTAATGTTATACAATTCAATTTGAATGGTCTTGGACCTTGATGACAGCCCTCAAGCAATGATAAAGAAAAAAAGAGCAATGGTGAAAGGTTAGATTTTCAAACTTGCTCCAGATGCCTGGATACATTAAAGCAGCCAATGTGTATAAAAAAGTACGGTAATCTTACAATAAGCTGAATTATGGAAGCAGAAGCAAAAGTGGAGTTGTTGCACACATAAATCATTTACGATACAAACTGGGAATCAGTTTTTTATCTGAGCTGTACTACAATGCCTGCTGTATAGATGCATATGTACCTTGTACCTCCAGGCTGTATGTAAGTGATGTGTTACCGGCCAGGTTGGAAGCCAGGCAGGTGTAATATCCGCTGTCCATCACTCTCAGTTCAGATAGTTTCAGAGATGAGGAGGGCAGCAAATGGTGTCTGAAAAAGAAGAGGACAACATTATTCATTATTTCCCAAATTTTAATTTCTCTTTCACTATTTGTATTATTTTGTAAAGACAAAGGTTAACAGATATAAAACAAGTCAGTAATTATCCAAAGCAAGAAATTAATAAAAATATAGATTTGGGGTATACATCTCTTATTCAAAACAATTCAAAAGAACACAGCAGCATATATAATTAAGCTAATGAAGGAAGAGAATTTAAAGCATCCATGAAAGCCCACATCTTAAGACTAAGTAGTCACGTCGAAAACCAACCTGGATAAATATCAGAGAACCAAAGCACCAAGACGGTGCAAAAAGAAAGAAGAAGTAAAAAGAAAAACTGGATAAAGGAAAAAAGAAAGAAGAGGTCCGGTCCTAAGGCAGTGAAGGCCCTCCCACTCCATAGGTGTTTAAAAGAGACTTCAGGTTACAAACGGCATGTGTATTATGTAAGCCAAATTTAAATTTCATTAATATTTCCCTTGGATTTACAAAAGCTCATAGCCTTTTTTCATGCATCAGTTTTACCAATGGCTCTGCCCTGCATAGCTTTCTGGGAAGTTTAATTCAGTGCTATCATCTCTGACAGTTTGTGGAGACATAAGCAGCCATGTCCTCCTCTCCCCTTCATTGGCCATATTAGTTAATGGAGTCTGGAAATTATGACAATTTTCAGTTCTCTTTTCATGTTATGGTCTGAATCCACCATTGGCTTTTCCAGATCCTGGCTATGCCTTTCCCTACAATGGAGTCTCGCTCATCCTGCTGTGCACGTTAAATAATTTAATGTAGACATTATTGTTTATCCACCCAAGCTTAAAATCATATATAATAGCACATGTCCCCCAAAATTATATGAAATGTGAGGGATCCCCAACCAACAGACTCTCTATTAACCCAGGTTGTCTTTGCTGTAACCCAGGGGTAGGCAACCTTAAGGAAGTGAGGATCTACCTAAACAACATGGGGGAGTCAAAGATCACTGGGCACAGTGTCGCCTTACAAGAGAAAAAAAGCAGAGGGCAGGCGCCACTTAGTAAACTGTTCACTTTAATATTAGAAAAGTATCAAAGCACCCACTTATTAGTTACTGTATGTCGGCATATATGGAAGTCCAAAAACGACAGTCAATCCCTGCTGCATGAAGATGTTCCCTAGAGCAGTAGACGCTTGCTGCGCTGCACCGCATGGAGGAATGCCGGTTCACTGTCCCACTGGATGGTTTCCGGGTTCGCTGCAGCTGCCAGAGAGAGGGCTGGAACGCAAGCGGTGTCTCTGTGCTGGGACGCGGCATAAGGCGGGATGACGTCAGGACCAGGACCAGGATGCAACGCATTTCAGTGCGAGCGCCGTAAGGTGATGAGGGTCACTGTGCGCACCTTTCTCAAGCTAGTTGTTGATGGCTGTATACAGCCTTTTTATATGCCTGGGTGGTGTCACCACCTAATGGGGCTAGATGCAAGTGCACTCCATGTCATATAGGAGCCTTACACTAGTAATGGCAAATATGTTTAGCAAGGGAGTGATGGATTATACATTATGTAATACAGCTAAAAGGAAATCATAAATAATACACTCTAAATCCCTGTACATATATTATATGGTATAAAACAACAATAGGTACAATTAAAACTAAAAATTATATATATAAAAAATTGTAGGTGTCAAAAAATACACACTTTTAAAACTTCTATCATAATGGTCATACTGGGATGACATGGAGAAGGATAAATGTTAGGTAATGAGTGGGTATATACATTAAACCTTAAAGTTATAGATTATAATAGCTAGTGGGTGTGTGGATAGATGAGGATACTGGGGATGTTATTAAAGCCATGATAGTAATGGCAATAATGAGATACTTAAATATTTAAATTTAAAAATGAGTAGATTGTTGGAAATGACTATGGGTTAATATGCACATAATTAGGGGACACATAAAGAAATATCAGATGGTGTGAAATGAAGATGTTCAAAATAAAGTGGGATAGGAGGGGGGGGGTGGGAAGGAATTGAGGGGGGGGGAGGGAAACCAGAAGAAGGAAGGAAATAAGAAAATAAAAGAAAAAGGAGGGGGGAGGGGGAAACAAAAGAGAAGGAGGGGGAGGAGGGAATGGGGGGGAAGGGGGGGTTTGGGGAAAGGGAAGGTGGGAAAGGGGAAATGTGTTACTTACTGAAGGAATTACCAAACTTGAACCGACATTCTAAGTGTCCTGGGACACATGAAAACATCATCTGAGTAGGGGGAGGGCAAAAAAATGTGTAAGTTAAAAGTTGGTCTACAAGAGAGGATTATTGGTTAGACATTATTACAATATGGTGGATATTTCTAATTCTTCATTGATACCTCCAGGGTTTTGTGTGTCCAAAGAGTAAATGCAATATGTCTCTCTTTCGCAGAGTTTGCAAAATCTTTCTGCTTCCGGGAGCGTATTTGAAATCTGTTCGACAACCCAAACTCTTAGACCATCAGTGGATTTTCGATGGCACTCAGCGAAATGGCGGGGCACACTGTGCTTGTCCTTGCCAACCTTTATTTTTCTCCTGTGTTCCCCAAACCTCTGGTGGAGGGGTCGTATTGTGCGACCCACACATAGCTGTTGGCAGGGGCAAGTCAGTGCATAAACAACAAAATCAGAGTTACAATTGAAAAATTCACCCAGAATGTATGTTTTTCCTTTTGTGGTAAATTTTTTTTGCCCATGATTAATAAAGGCACATATTTTGCATAAACTCTTTTTACACTGAAATATGCCCTTTAGGGGAATCATATGGACATGGGACAATAGAAGAGCTTGCAGTGTTTTTAATTTGCTGGGTGCTATTTTGTTTTTTAGATTAGCGGCTCTTCTGTAAGTGGTTCTGGGAATGTCAGGGAGGATGGGTTTGAGGTGGGGGTCCTCCAAAAGGAAGGGCCAATGCTTCTTCAAAATTGATTCCATTTTTTTGGAATCAGTATAGAATCTCGTTACAAAGCGGGTGGATTGATCAAATGTATTTTTTGGTGTGTGTTAGAGGATGCTTTTGGTTCCAAATAATGATCATATGCTTGGTTGACCAACGAGGCGGGATAATCCTTATCATGCAATTTCTTTTTAAGGATAGCATTCTGTTCTATGTAGTCGGTTTTTTTTGGTGCAATTGCACCTCAAGCGGCAAAATTGGCCTCTAGGAATGTTATTGATCCACTTTCCATAGTGGCAACTTTTGTAATGGAGCAAGGAGTTCCCTGCAGTGGGTTTAAAATGGTTTTTGGCTTCAATGTTCCCATCTAAGTGGTATAGATCTAAATCAAGAAAAGTGAGTCTATTGGGATCCCAAACATGGGTGAAAGACAGACCATACGTGTTACTGTTGCAATGGCTAACGAAATTGTCGATGACATCACCACCACCGTCCCAGATGATGATGATGTCATCGATGTACCTACCATAATACACAAGATGTTTCTGGAATGGGTTGTTTGACCATATGTGTCTGTGCTCCCACAGACCCTTGGCCAGGTTGGCATATAAGGGTGCAAAGTTTGCACCCATGGCGGTGCCCTGAATTTGTAAAAAGTATTGCTGGCCAAAACAGAAATAATTATGTGTTAAACAAAACCTAGTACAATCAAGTATAAACTCTGACTGTCCATTGCTCATGTAAGGGTTTTCAGTAAGAAAGTGATCTATGGCCGCCAGACCAAAATCATGAGGTATAGAAGTGTAAAGCGAAATCACGTCTAGAGACATCCAGACGTAACTACCTTCCCACCTGTATGGCTTCAACAGATCAAGGAGATGGGTTCCATCTCGGATGTAGGACCGTAGCCCTTGGGCTAAAGGTTCTAAGTGATGGTCGATATATTTAGATAGGCCAGAAGTGACACTATCCATAGCAGCTATATTAGGTCTGCCTGGAGGATGGGTGATGCTCTTATGAATCTTAGGTATATGGTAGAAATTTGGTGTGTAGTAGTAGTCTCTGCGTAGGAAGAATGCTTCTCTCTTATTAATGGTGTTATGCGATAGGGCCAGATCGATGAGTGCATCAATTTGTAATTTATAATTAGGAAGCGGGTCAGAGCTTAATTTTAAATATGTGAGATGGTCGCCTAAAAGACGTTCTGCTTCCGCAATATAATTTGTGCGGTCTTGTATGACAATCCCGCCATCCTTGTCTGCAGTTTTGATTATGATTTTGTCATTTTTAATGAGAGAAGACAAGGCTATGTTTTCCTGTTGAGTCAACCGACCAAGGTCAGAAGTGCGGGAGATGGAATGGGAGCACATCCTCTTTAGATCTGCAAAAAACATATTGTAAAAGGTGGTTAGGTGAGACCCTTTTGACTGATATGGGTAAAAGATGGATTTGGGTTTTAGTGGGGTGTGTATTATAGGAGGAGAGGTATGGAGATGTTGAGTAAAGAGATCAAGTCTTGTGTAGGACTCATCATGGTATAATTGCTCAAGCATCTCAATCACATCAGTGTGGAAGTCAAATTCACACAGATCCATCTCTGATTCTGATGGCTCTGAACATTCCGCAATATCAGTGATTAGTGTATTTTTGGAGTTTTTAATTTGAAAGAATCTCTTGAGGGTCAGATTTTGGACATACCTATTGAGATCTTTAAATAATACAAATGGGTCTGGTTTATTTGAGGGAGCAAAATTTAGCCCACGACTAAGCAAAGACATTTCTGCTGATGTGAGGTTGTGTTTGGACAAGTTAAAGATTTTTACAGTTTCCGATTTTTTGATGGATTTGCTTCTAGTTCTGCCTCTACCCCCTCTGCAGCCTCTCCTGCAAATCTTCTTTTGCTTGGTGCGGCTGGAGAGGGGTTCTCTACTAAAAAAAGAGAGAGTGGGATGGAGAACAAAATTGTCCGGAATGATGTTGGAACCAAAAACAATAGGTATATTATTCCTGTTTCCCAACACTCCTGAAGTAGTAGGTATTAGGTCATTAGTATACTCAGAATTGCATGATATAGGAGTTATATTGGTCAAGGGAGGAGCGGAGGGGCTGGAGTCTCGGTCAAGAAGGATGTGTGGGTCTGAAGAACCATGGTTCTTCACTACCAATGTAGAACCGCCCGTGTAGAGTAGTTGTGTACTACTATGAGCCAATTCAGGTGGGTTGGAGTTACCATGGGCTTGCAGAGTGGTTTGGGAACAATTGCGGTTGTAAAACACGCTCAGATCTTGTATAAGTTTGGTTTGGGAAGATTTATTTGTTGTGATTTTGTTAATTTGTGCCTGATGTTTTGTAAGGCGCTGAGTAGGAGTGTTAATGGGGTTTTGCTTGGTTTTTGGAACTACGAACATTAAAGGTGGGGGATGGGGGGGAGAGGGGTATGGAGCGAAAGATCACTGTGATGTTGTGGTACATCCGAGATGGAACCCATCTCATTGATCTGTTGAAGCCATACAGGTGGGAAGGTAGTTACGTCTGGATGTCTCTAGACGTGACTTCTCTTTACACTTCTATACCTCATGATTTTGGTCTGGCGAACATAGATCACTTTCTCACTGAAAACCCTTACATGAGCAATGGACAGTCAGAGTTTATACTTGATTGTACTAGGTTTTGTTTAACACATAATTATTTCTGTTTTGACCAGCAATACTTTTTACAAATTCAGGGCACCACCATGGGTGCAAATTTTGCACCCTCATATGCCAACCTGGCCATGGGTCTGTGGGAGCACAGACACATATGGTCAAACAACCCATTCCAGAAACATCTTGTGTATTATGGTAGGTACATCAATGACATCATCATCTGGGACGGTGGTGGTGATGTCATCGATGATTTCGTTAGCCATTGCAACAGTAACACGTATTTGTCTGTCTTTCACCCATGTTTGGGATCCCAATAGACTAACTTTTCTTGATTTAGATCTATACCACTTAGATGGGAACATTGAAGCCAAAAAACATTTTAAACCCACTGCAGGGAACTCCTTGCTCCATTACAAAAGTTGCCACTATGGAAAGTGGATCAATAACATTCCTAGAGGCCAATTTTGCTGCTTGAGGCACAATTGCACCAAAAAAACCGACTACAGAGAACAGAGTTATATCCTTAAAAATAAATTGCATGATAAGGATTATCCCGCCTCGTTGGTCAACCAAGCATATGATCATTATTTGGAAACAAAAGCATCCTCTAACACCAAAAAATAAATTTGATCAATCCACCCGCTTTGTAACGAGATTCCATACTGATTCCAAAAAAATGTAATCAATTTTGAAGAAGCATTGGCCCTTACTTTTGGGAGGACCCCCACCTCAAACCCATCCTCCCTGACATTCCCAGAACCACTTACAGAAGAGCCGCTAATCTAAAAAACAAAATAGCACCCAGCAAATTAAAAACACTGCAAGCTCCTCTATTGTCACATGTCCATATGATTCCCCTAAAGGGCATGTTTCAGTGTAAAAAGAGTTTATGCAAAACATGTGCCTTTATTAATCATGGCCAAAAACAATTTACCACAAAAGGAAAAACATACATTCTGGGTGAATTTTTCAATTGTAGCTCTGATTTTGTTGTTTATGCACTGACTTGCCCCTGCCAACTGCTATATGTGGGTCGCACAATACGACCCCTCCACCAGAGGTTTGGGGAACACAGGAGAAAAATATAGGTTGGCAAGTGTAACGGATCTCAGATACCCCAGATGGGCACATCCGCCAGACTTGTGTCTCCTGTCCTCCAAACGCACCCGCAGCCTGCAGATTCGCCATAACCAGCCCTTAACCCCTCAATCACGAGACAATCCACACAGGTGTTGAGGGTTAAACATGCAGAGCCTTAACAGTTTATTAAAACCAAAACATACACTTTTACACACAGTTAGGGACACTCCCCTTAGCCTTGTCATAGAGGGGGGGGTAGGGGACAAGGAAGAATCAATGGGAACTGAACACTTGTACATTGAAACAGAGACTACAGATAAACAAAGGGATTATGATAAGCAGGCAACCCCTCAATACACATCCCCTGCGGAGAGATGTCTGCAGTCCAGACCATTGTCTATGTGCCATGACTCAACACAGCTAAACACAGCAACAAGAGGGGGGGGGATGGGGGAGAAGGGATGTAGCATTACATTACATTATCTCAATGCCAGCTTCTCCCCGAGTCTCCAGTCTCTTCTGGGCCATAATCTGTGGGTAGGAGGCCCACCCTCAGTCCCTTCCAAAGCACACAGTGACAGTGGGTTCTGTCACAGCAAGGACAAGCACAGTGTGCCCCGCCATTTCGCTGAGTGCCATCGAAAATCCACTGATGGTCTAAGAGTTTGGGTTGTCGAACAGATTTCAAATACGCTCCCAGAAGCAGAAAGTTTTTGCAAACTCTGCGAAAGAGAGACATATTGGATTTACTCTTTGGACACTCTCAACCCTGGAGGTATCAATGAAGAATTAGAAATCTCCACCATATTGTAATAATGACTAACCAATAATCCTCTCTTGTAGACCAACTTTTAACTTACACATTTTTTTGCCCTCCCCTACTCAGATGATGTTTTCATGTGTCCCAGGACACTTAGAATGTCGGTTCAAGTTTGGTCATTCTTTCAGTAAGTAACACATTTTCCCTTTCCCATCTTCCCTTTCCCCAAACCCCCCCTTTTCCCCCCCCCATTCCCTCCTTCCCCCCCTCCTTCTCTTTTGTTCCCCCCTCCCCCCTCCTTTTTCTTTTATTTTCTTATTTCCTTCCTTCTTCTGGTTTCCCTTCCCCCCCCTCAATTCTTTCCCACCCCCCCTTTCCTATCCCGCTTTATTTTGAACATCTTCATTTCACAATTTCACACCATCTGATATTTCTTTATATGTCCCCTAATTATGAGCATATTAACCCATAGTAATTTCCAACAATCGACTCATTTTTTAATTTAAATATTTAAGTATCTTATTATTGCCATTACTATCATGGCTTTAATAACATCCCCAGTATCCTCATCTATCCACACACCCACTAGCTATTATAATCTATAACTTTAAGTTTTAATGTATATACCCACTCATTACCTAACATTTATCCTTCTCCATGTCATCCCAGTATGACCATTATGATTGAAGTTTTAAAAGTGTGTATTTTTTGACACCTACAATTTTTTATATATATCATTTTTTGTTTTTATTGTACCTATTGTTGTTTTATACCATATAATATATGTGCAGGGATTTAGAGTGTATTATTTATGATTTCCTTTTAGCTGTATTACATAATGTATAATCCATCACTCCCTTGCTAAACATATTTGCCATTACTAGTGTAAGGCTCCTATATGACATGGAGTGCACTTGCATCTAGCCCCATTAGGTGGCGACACCACCCAGGCATATAAAAAGGCTGTATACAGCCATCAATAACTAGCTTGAGAAAGGTGCGCGCAGTGAGCCTTATCACCTCACGGCGCTCGCACTGAAACGCGTTGCGTCCTGGTCCTGACGTCATCCTGCCTTACGCCGCGTCCCAGCACAGAGACACCGCTTGCGTTCCAGCCCTCTCTGTGGCAGCTGCAGCGAACCCGGAAACCATCCAGTGGAACAGTGAACCGGCATTCCTCCATGCGGCGCAGCGCTGCAAGCGTCTACTGCTCTAGGGAACATCTTCACGCAGCAGGGATTGACAGTCGTTTTTGGACTTCCATATATGCCGACATACAGTAACTAATAAGTGAGTGCTTTGATACTTTTGTAATATTAAAGTGAACAGTTTACTAAGTGGCGCCTGCCCTCTGCTTTTTTTCTCTTGTTACATGTACTGGAGTCCGGCTTCGGCTCCCTCTGCAAGGCTGCCCAGTTAAAAAGACTGCCATCTCACATAAAGCTACCAGAGCTCAAAAGGACTTTGATGGAAAAGGTTTCTTGATTTTATATTTCAGCATGCGCCATTATTGTATATATTACAGTGTAGCCTTACACCTGATTTAATCCTCTAATTGTCACACTATTGTGTTGCAATCATGTGCATTGGCAATCATGGCAATCATGGGATTTATCAACATATCTGGGATTTATCAACATATCAACATATCGCCTCCTCACCACCTTAAAAACACACTCAGATCGCTTTTCAGAGAAGCAGCAGTGCCTGCTGCACCTGTGAATGAGCCCTTAGTTGCATTCCGCAGCAGCACTTTTAAGGCTCATTCACACCTAAAGTTGGGAGGTGGTAAAACCCTGCGGTTGAGTTTACTGCCCCCAATCCCAACCCCCTTTAGCTGCTGAGGTAGCAGCCAAAGGTGTACAAATGCCGCAGCAGGAATTAAGTCCCCTGTTGCTTTTGGTGGGTTCTACCGCCTGCCAATCGCGACCAATTCAAGTAAATAGGGCCACTCTGCAAGTGCCCGCAACTGCATGCTTCTGTGGGGTCCAAGGGGTTAAAGCAGGTGGTTAGAAAGCAACACAATGCTGGCTGCTTTAACCCCTTGTATGCTGCACTGCACAAGTTTGTAGAGCATTTGCAGAACAGCCTCATTCACTTGAATGGGTCATGCTTGGAAAGTGCTACACAACCAACCATGACAGGGCGTATAACTCCTGCTGCGGCTGCGACATGTGTACACCCCTGGCCGCTCATGCTAAAGGGGGTGCAGTTGGGGCGGAGGTGGTAAAACACATCTTAACTATGGGATATTACCACCCCCCAAACTGAAAATGTAAGTGAACCCTTACTGTTCTGAGTTTTCACACTGATGTGCTGTGGTTTACCTGCACCGTAGGCAGGGGAGGGCTGGGCCAGGAGGCAGGGTGGCAATTGCCTCCCAGGCCGCCCTAACTTATGTTCAAAATGGCTGACAGCCGCTGCCCGCTACCTTTTTCTTTTTTATTCTGGTCTAGGAAGTCGGGCCGGAGGCATGGCCATGGCGGCCGACCACTAGCTGTTGCATTCCGGGAGTTGTAGTCCACACTTAAGCTTCTGGTGGGTGGAAAACACAGCAGCGCAGAGGAAACAACTCCTCCCTGGGACCAGATTCTTGGAAGCAGGCAGAGGCAGGGCGTGCCAGGGAGTCGGGACGCAGGGCTGGGTGCTGGCTGCAACTTGACCCCAGTATCAGGAGCGTTATCCCCCAGGCGTGCAAGGACCTGCTGAGCTGAGACCGCTGAGGTGAGAGACCCTGACACCCCTAGCTGACCCCCCATCTCCCCCCCATACACCCCATGTAACCTGCCTCAGTGATCAGGCTGCATTGATGAGCACTGGAGTTGGCTGCACTGATGGGCACTGGTGAGGCTGCATTGAAAAACCAGGTGGGCCATGGATGGTGAGCTGATTCAGCGGTTCAATGGGCCACTTGACTGGACTTGCCCCCCAGGCCTAAGGCCGCCAGTCCTCCCCTGACCGTGGGTGCAGCACAGTGCATCTGCGACTTTCCTGGGTTAGCTGCGCTTTGCCTAGACTTCCATTATATCGTGCAGGTGTGGTGCACTTTCTAAAAAGCACACCAAAACTCCTGCATTCAGAAAGTGCACCAAACCTGCAGGATATAATAGAAGTCTATGGCTAAGCGCAGCAAACCCGCAGGATATAATAGAAGTCTATGGCTAAGCGCTGCAAACCTGCAGGATAGAATAGAAGTCTATGGCTAAGCGCAGCAAACCCGCAGGATATAATAGAAGTCTATGGCTAAGCGCTGCAAACCTGCAGGATATAATAGAAGTCTATGGCTAAGCGCTGCAAACCTGCAGGATATAATAGAAGTCTATGGCTAAGCGCAGCAAACCTGCAGGATATAATAGATGTCTATAGCTAAGCACAGCAAACCCGCAGGATATAATAGAAGTCTATGGCTAAGCGCTGCAAACCTGCAGGATATAATAGAAGTCTATGGCTAAGCGCAGCAAACCCGCAGGATATAATAGAAGTCTATGGCTAAGCGCTGCAAACCTGCAGGATATAATAGAAGTCTATGGCTAAGCGCTGCAAACCTGCAGGATATAATAGAAGTCTATGGCTAAGCGCAGCAAACCTGCAGGATATAATAGATGTCTATAGCTAAGCACAGCAAACCCGCAGGATATAATAGAAGTCTATGGCTAAGCGCAGCAAACCTGCAGGATATAATAGATGTCTATAGCTAAGCACAGCTAACCCGCAGGATATAATAGAAGTCTATGGCTAAGCGCAGCAAACCTGCAGGATATAATAAAGGTCTATAGCTAAGCCCTGCTAACCTGCAGGAAAGCTGCAGGTACACTGCACTGCTCCCACGGTGTGGGTAAACCACAGCACATCAGTGCGAAAGCAGCCCTATACTATTATGCCCGCTGTATTGCTTCAAACTGATCTGAAGATCTGAAGATCTCTTCCGGGGCTGCTAGACGGGATAAGAGGTGGAGTGCAGTTGGTATCACTCAGCATGGGACAGGAGCCAGCACTACAGAGGAGGCATCGGTTTACGTGGTTTTTGCTCCCTACTACAATTCCCACTTTACAAGTAGTCCCTCTGCATTACACTCTGTTTGATGCTCTGGGATGGCGGGGTCAGCAAGCCCAGACCGCGATCTACCAGTCATCTGGCTGCGATCTACTGGTTGCTAACCCCTGCTGTAACCTGTACCCCCTCCATCCATTTTTGTAGACAGCTAGTGGGAAGGACTGCTCCCAATTCTGGTGGATTTCTTCTCCTATCAGATTGACATTGTTCAGCTCTATGGATAAGGATGAGTTCTTTGGCCACGTTTACATAAAAAGAGCTTTGGTATTGTACCACATGTGTGTGACGTGTGTATGTGCTATGTTTTCTTGTTTGTATTTCTGTAACTTTTAAAGTAAATTAAAAAAATTATTAAGTGGAAATGGAAAATCCAACCAGGAACCTAGGAGATCGCTTGGCAATAAGCATGTGGGTCTGTTGAGTTGGGAACTCAGGTGTAGAGCAAATCTTAAAGATTGCTTGTTGCTTCAAACTGCTGGCATCTACCAAAGATTTTAATGGAGCCCAACAGTGAAAGCAGTAGACTGTCACTGCTGTGTGCTATCTATGTGCCAATGACTCAAAGTACCGAAGCCAGATAATTTTAATACAGTAGCCTATGAATTTGTGTCATGACTGGTCTCCTTTAAATCTAGCTTTGGGTGGTCTGACTCTTTAATGTACTTATGAGAAAGTGGTAATTATTTCCTGTGTATCATGCCTAGATCTAAGAATGGATTTAAATAAAAATGCTAAGCATATGTAAAACATTGGCTTGGACTGCCAATGAGGTGGCAGGTATAAAGTGTGACAAGATTGATAGGGAGCTTACAGGATAATCCGCCAGCGATCCGTATTCCCCCAGCAGGAAAAGATTAGCTGGGACACTTCCCAGAGGCATTCGTCTGCCAGATAAGATGGCTATTATACGAGTATGAATCACAATTACACACTCTCTCCGGCACTATGCCTTCCCGTGTTACACGCATGGCTCCGGCTGATCCTTTACACTACAGGCTCTTTTTTAAATTATTTGCAGGTACTTTACATCTTGTTAGAAAGATCCTAATAAAGAAGAACAAGCATTAGCAGCTAAATGCAGAAAACCTAAAATCCTGTTAGGGAGATCTTCATGAAGAACAAGCATTAGCAGCTGAATTCAGAAAACCTAAAAAAAATATTATATTCAAGCAATATAATTTATATCCTGAAGTCATTTAACATTGACAGTAATGTGACAGTCATACCTGGCTGAGACAATGGGCAGGGGGAAGGAGTCCTTCCTCCAGGAGATGGTGGGTGGAGGCACACCTTGAACATCACAGGGCAATATAATCTCCGCCCCCAACGCAGCCACCACTGGTATTGGGATGCTTGCATCATGTGACCCATTCACATTTATTCTGGGCTTTGCTGAATGAAAAAGGAAAGAGTAGAGAATTATGTGCAGAAGTCTGGCAGGGAAAGTTTCTGCTGGGAATTGTCAAGGACAAAGGTCCCTTTTACACTGATGCGCTTTTTTGCAGCTTAAAGGCTAAGTTCACCTTTATTCACCTTTTTTGATATTTTTTCTAAATTCCAGCTCCTGTATGTACCAATATAGCATTATTGTACTTCTTTTGCAGAAATAAAACAGCTTTCAATGAATTCTACATACGCTTACCTGACTCTCCTTCATGGATGTTTAAAAACCTTGCTCCATTACTTCTGCCTTACTTCCTGAACAGACTTTAGGTCATGACACAGGAAGGAGTTTACCAGCTGTTGGTAGACGATGCAGGGTGTGTGCTCAGCTGGTCAACTCCTTCCTGTGTCATGACTTAAAGTCTGTTCAGGAAGTAAGGCAGAAGCAATGGAGCACTGTTTTCAAACATCCATGAAGAGAGTCAGGTAAGCGTGTGTAGAATAAATGGAAAGCGCTTTTATTTTGGCAAACAAAGTACATTAACGCTATATTGGTACATAGGGGAGCTGGAATTTCGAAAAAAAGAAAGAAAGGTGAACTTAGCCTTTAAGAGCCCTTACACATTAATGTGCTTTTAATGTGTTCCCATTGACTTACAACAGAAGGTGCCTTTTTGATGCAATTTTGAAAAACTGCCCCAAAAATGCAGCATGCAGGACTTTTCAAATCACAGCGCACATGCAGTGTGAACAGGTACACAGGATTTAATGGGAAATAGTTTTCATTAGACATGTGCACAACATAAAAATTTGTTTAGTTTGGTTTTGTTTCTGTTAGTTTCCGTTGATTCGTAACGATTCGTAATTTCATAAGACGTGGGTTATCGTATTCGGACTCTTTCGTATTTCCGTAAGGCTTATTTTTCCGTTGATTCGTTTTTCTGTTAGTCTAATTTTCATTGATTTGAAATTTGTATTTTTCGTTATATTTTATATTCGGCCGCCTTCGTATTTTCGTAAGAACTATATTTTCGTTGATTTGCAATGATTCGTATTTCCGTGTCTAATTTCCGTTGATTAGAAAATTGTACTTTTGTAGATTTAATTGCATTCGTACTTTCGTTAGAATAAATTTTCCGTTTATTAGAAACACTACTTGTCGTAATTTTGTAATTCGTACTTTCGTGAGATTGACCGGCTCATTTATTCGTACTTTCGTATCATTGTTTTCGTAGATTCGTAATCGGGGCATAATTCGTAATATAGAAACTAGAATCTAGACAGAGTATGCTTAAGAAACAAATAATTTCTCTCTCACAAGTCACAACTTAACTCACAAATCCACCAAAACAGTGCCACCTACCCAACCACAACCTATCTGGACTCTGGATGGGATGCACTACAGTCTAACACAGAAAAACACACAAGGGAATAAGAAACAAGCTCATTGGGGGAAGGGACAACCTCTTCAGGGGAAGGGACAAGCTTATAGGCCAACGTCCAGAAATATTTCAGAACTAACGAATTTGTTGTTTTGATTTCCGTTTCCCGAATATTCGCAATTTAGTTTTTTTTTTGTTTTCGTTCATTTTGATTTTCGTTATTTTGAATCTTTGTTCGGTATTCTGTTTCTATGTTTTCGTTTTTTCACTCTTTCGTATTTTCGCTGTTTCTAATTTAATAATTTCGTATTTTCGTTATTTTCCATATTCGTTCTTTTCGATAATTTATTTTTCATTGGTAATTTTAGTAAACCGTTCGTTCATTCGTATGTTTACGAATTAACGAATATAACAAATTTTTACGAATAACGAATTCGTAACTAAACGAATTGCACATGTCTAGTTTTTATAGGTTTTTGTCGGCCTGGAAATAGGTCGGCAAAAGCACACCAGTGTGAAAGGGGCCCAAGTTTATCAAAAACTGGGGTACACACTATAAGAATATCGGGCAAACGATTTTCCTCGTTGTTTCACAGCAAAATCGTAACCATTGAACATAAATTCGTATGAAAATTGTCGCACGACAAATACTTTTTTTTTGTTGTTTATTGTTTCTGATCATGCGCAGTCTTTTAAGATTTTTCATATACGAAAATTGTACGAAAACGATACACATTTAAGAAAAATTGTTCGTTCTGTTCCTGTACGAGACAAATTTTGGAGTTTGTTCCTTCGGGAAATTTTTGTACGAAAATTAGGAATCGGCTATCACGCGAAAATTCTTTGGACTAAAATGTTCGCCCGATTTTCTTATAGTGTGTACGAGCCTTAAGAGCCTTGTACACACAATCCGAAAATTGGCAACAGATTGTCTGTTTTTTTTTGCATGCTAGTCGCATATCAAACATGAAGAGTTTAGCAAAAATCGTTACGAAAAATCTCATACGACAGAATAAAAAATCGGAAGTGATGTCATGTGTTGTAGTTTATTTCTATTGTATTTTTGAACAACAACTATACTGGTATCGTATGACAAAAATTTTCGTGCTTGTCCGATCGGATGAACTGTCATGATCAGCTCTGAAAAGCTCTGTACTAATGATCCGATCATAAGATCGCTTTAAAAGCGGTATTTTGTGCCCGATTTTTAGATCGTGTGTATGGGGTATTTTAAGTATATCTAAAGCCCCAACTTTTTCATTTTTGATAGAGTAGGGAAGGGTTAGAACCATTGTCTTTTTTTTTTTTTTTATCTGTGTCTTATTAGAGAAACTTTATTTCACTTCCTGGGCTGTGGACTAAACAGGAAGTCAGGGGATCTCTTTCCACCATATGGAAAGTCCCCAATGAGAGAGTAGTCACCTAAACATGTGTCACTGTTAGAGGATTTCCCCTCTATTCCTCTTCTGGTTGTAACTCAATATTTTGGATTTTTCCTCACTTTCATTCCCAGTGACATTGGTGATCAGGACAATTAGAGAGAGTCAATCTCTCTAAGACACCCTTTCACACTGGGGCGGTTTGCAGGCGCTATTGCGCTAAAAATAGCGCCTGCAAACCGACCTGAAACAGCGGCTGCTGTTTCTCCAGTGTGAAAGCCCAGAGGGGGGTTTTCACACTGGAGCGGTGCGCTTGCAGGACCGCTCCAAAAGTCCTGCTAGCCGTATCTTTGGAGCGGTGTGTTTACCGCTCCTGCCCATTGAAAGCAATTGGACACCGTGGCTATACCGCCGGCAATGCGCCTCTGCAGAGGCATCAACCCTTTTTCAGCCGCTAGCGCAGGGGGGGTAAAACCACACCGCTTGCGGCCGAATACCGCTGCAATTCCGACGGTAAAGTGCTGCTAAAAATAGCGGCGCTTAATCGCCACCGCACCTCCCGCCCCAGTGTAAAAGGGGCCTATCTGGGGACACAGACAGTAATACAAATCTAGGTATGCAAGGAGCAAAGCACAGAAAGCTTTAACAGCATCGAGAGTGATCACACTAATTACCACTTAGGATTACCCCAATTTTATGAGTCCAGTACACACTTTTTTTCTAAGCCCTGGTATAGAAGGATCATTTCAACTCCAAAATGCGTTACGTTTTTAGTATATAAGAGCCTGAATAAAATCAAATCTGGACTCCTTGCATACCCAGTTCCTACTCGTGCAAATAGCCGACCTTTGACTACCACGCCTGGAAGAGCTGCCCAAAGAGAATCATTTACTCCAGCCAAAACTATTAGGCCTCATGCACACTGGACGTTAAAATAACGTTATAAAAACGCCAGTAGCTTTGTAGTGAGTTTTTCAACTTTTTTCAACGTTTTTGCAATAGCGTTTTTTATCGTTTATTAGCGTTTTTTTGCATTTTTTTAACATCTACAGTCAAAAACAGCTGCTGTAAAAACCTCAAAAACGTCCAGTGTTCATGAGGCCTTACTTTGAAGTTTTGGATAGATGTGGAAACACCATTGAGAGAGATTTTACCTGTAACAGCAAGACAGTAAATGATGAGAGCGGGTGTCACTAGGATAGGACAGAATACCTAAAAGTGGCTATATCCTCTGTGTGTTATTGCAGTGTGCATAGCTCCCAATTGTCCCTGATTTTGAGGGACTGTCCCTGATTCCGAGCAATGTCCCTCTGTCCCTCATTCCACTTCATTTGTCCCTCATTTTGGTCTGATCTATATAGTTGTATATAAAATGCAGTTTTTATCTATCAAAAAGTATTTACCAGTGCTAAACCTTTCATCTGATTTCTAAATTGCTGCATTTGTAAATTCCAAAAGCCAATATAAAGGAATAGTAGTGGTAAAAAAAAAAGCACTTGTGGGTTTAACTAATCTTGTATTTTTGTACAATTCTCCTTTAAGGGGTGTGGCAAGGGTGTGTGTCCTATGCCTGCATACTTTTGATGATAGGTGTCCCTCATTCCCAGCTCAAAAAGTTGGGAGGTATGAGTGTGTGTCCCCAGGTGAGATTTTTGATCTCTTCTTTTTCTGAGAGAGGAAGTTTCTCCAGTGGCGACATAAACAGCATTACAAATACAACAGAGTTTTCGTGTCTTTCCCATGATGTTGATTAAGCAACTTACCAAGCACACATAGATTTTTTTTTATTCAGCCAGTATAACACTGATAAATGACCAGGGCCAGATTAAGAACATCATGGGCCTGGTGCTGAGGATTTTGGTGGGCCTTTTATAAATAATAAATAAATAAGTATGCAAACAATTTTTTGTTATAACAAATTAAATTAAAGAGAGAGAGGGAGGATGAGAGAGAGGGAGAGAGAGAGAGAGAGAGAGAGAGAGAGAGGATGAGAGAGAGGATGAGAGAGAGGATGAGAGAGAGGATGAGAGAGGAGTGAGGGGTAAGGGAGGGAGGATGAGAGAGAAAGGGGGGATGAGAGAGAGAGGATGCGCATGAGCATGCGTGGAAATGTCATCAACGCAGCCCAGCCAAGGCAAGTAACCGAAGGCACAGAACCCAGAAGGAAAACCGGGTAAAAATGTAAGCACCCAGGACCCACCGGATTGATCAAAGTGCAGTGATCGGACGGTATAAACCTGGGAAGTATGTGCAGGTAATGGAGAGGAATGTGGAGGGTCTAGCAGTGGGCACTATGTACAGGAGAGGAGTGTGGAGGGTATGGCAGTGGGCAGCATGCACAGCAGAGGAGTGTGGAGGGTATGACAGAGGGTGGTATGTACCAGAGAGGAGTGTGGAGGGTATGAAAGTGGGCAGTATGTACAGAAGAGGAGTGTGGAGAGTATGACAGTGGGCAGTATGTACAGGAAAGGAATGTGGAGGGTATGATGGGGGTGGTATGTACAGGAGAGGAATGTGGGGCGAAAGATAGTTGGCAGTATGTACAAGAGAGGAGTGTGAAGGGTAAGGTTAGGTTACAGTATGTACAGGAGAGGAGTGTGGAGGGTAAGGTTGGGTTACAGTATGTACAGGAGAGGAGTGTGGATGGTATGATAGTGGGCAGTATGTACAGGAGAGGGGTGTGGAGGGTATAATGGGGGCAGTATGTACAGGAGAGGAGTGTGGAGGGTATGATAATGGGCAGTATGTACAGGAGAGGAGTGTGGAGGGTATGACAGTCGGCACTATGTACAATAGAGGAGTTTATGAATGTGGGCAGTATGTACAGGAGAGGAGTGTGGAGGGTATGACAGTGAGCAGTATGTACAGGAGAGGAGTGTAGACAGTATGATACTGAGCAGTATGTACATTAAATGAGTATGGAGGGTAAGACAGTGAGCAGTATGTACAGGAGAAGAGTGTGGAGGGTATGACAGTGGGCAGTATGTACAGGAGAGGAGTGGGGAGGGTATGACAATAGGCAGTATGTACAGGAAAGGAATGTGGAGGGTATGAGAGCGAGCAGTATGTAAAGGAGAGGACTGTGGAGGGTATGACAGCCGGCACTATGTACAATAGAGGAGTTTATGAAAGTGGGCAGTATGTACAGGAGAGGAGTGTGGAGGGTAAGACAGTGAGCAGTATGTACAGAAGAGAAGTGTAGAGGGTATGACAGTGGGCACTATGTATAGGAGAGAAGTGTGGAGGGTATGACAGTGAAGAGTGGGGAGGATATGACAGTGGGCAGTATGTACAGGATAGAGGTGTGGAGGGTATAACAGTGGGCACTATGTATAGAAGAGAAGTGTAGAGGGTATGACAGTGGGCAGTATATACAGGAAAGGAATGTGGAGGGTATGATTGGGGCAGTATGTACAGGAGAGGAATGTGGAGAGAAAGATAGTTGGCAGTGTGTACAGGAGAGGAGTGTGAAGGGTAAGGTTAGGTTACAGTATGTACAGGAGAGGAGTGTGGAGGGTAAGGTTGGGTTACAGTATGTACAGGAGAGGAGTGTGGATGGTATGATAGTGGGCAGTATGTACAGGAGAGGGGTGTGGAGGGTATAATGGGGGCAGTATGTACAGGAGAGGAGTGTGGAGGGTATGACAGTGGGCAGTATGTACAGGAGAGGAGTGGGGAGGGTATGGCAATAGGCAGTATGTACAGGAAAGGAATGTGGAGGGTATGAGAGCGAGCAGTATGTAAAGGAGAGAAGTGTGGAGGGTATGACAGCCGGCACTATGTACAATAGAGGAGTTTATGAAAGTGGGCAGTATGTACAGGAGAGGAGTGTGGACGATATGATACTGAGCAGTATGTACATGAGATGAGTGTGGAGGGTTAGACAGTGAGCAGTATGTACAGAAGAGAAGTGTAGAGGGTATGACAGTGGGCACTATGTATAGGAGAGAAGTGTGGAGGTTATGACAGTGAAGAGTGGGGAGGATATGACAGTGGGCAGTATGTACAGGATAGAGGTGTGGAGGGTATAACAGTGGGCACTATGTATAGAAGAGAAGTGTAGAGGGTATGACAGTGGGCAGTATATACAGGAAAGGAATGTGGAGGGTATGATTGGGGCAGTATGTACAGGAGAGGAATGTGGAGAGAAAGATAGTTGGCAGTATGTACAGGAGAGGAGTGTGAAGGGTAAGGTTAGGTTACAGTATGTGCAGGATAGGAGTGTGGAGGGTAAGGTTGGGTTACAGTATGTACAGGAGAGGAGTGTGGATGGTATGATAGTGGGCAGTATGTACAGGAGAGGGGTGTGGAGGGTATAATGGGGGCAGTATGTACAGGAGAGGAGTGTGGAGGGTATAATAGTGGGCAGTATGCACAGGAGAGGAGTGTGGAGGGTATGACAGTCGGCACTATGTACAATAGAGGAGTTTATGAATGTGGGCAGTATGTACAGGAGAGGAGTGTGGAGGGTATGACAGTGAGAAGTATGTACAGGAGAGGAGTGTAGACAGTATGATACTGAGCAGTAGATACATTAAATGAGTGTGGAGGGTAAGACAGTGAGCAGTATGTACAGGAGAAGAGTGTGGAGGGTATGACAGTGGGCACTATGTATAGGAGAGGATTGTGGAGGGTATGACAGTGAGCTGTATGTACAGGAGAGGAGTGTGGAAAGTACGACAGTGGGCACTATGTACAGGAGAGACGTGTATGACAACAAGCACAATGTACAGGAGAGGAGTGTGTAGGGTATGACAGTGGGCACTATGTATAGGAGAGAAGTGTGGAGGGTATGACAGTGAGCAGTATGTACAGGAGAGAAGTGTGGAGAGTATGTACAGGTGAGGAAGATGAAGGGAATCTGGGAAGGAAAAATGTAAAGGTTTGTGGAAGGATGTTTAGGGACTGCGTAGTGGTTAAGTGAGCCATACATGGATTGAAATTACGCCAATTAAGCAGAGACCAGCCATAGTCGATCTATGTATGGGCTAGCTGGTTAATCTATTATCTGACTTGAGTACAACCAGCCTGTCAGGTTTTTCCCAAAACAATCAGTGCTGCCAGCTATAGTTAGCAACACTGATCATTGTATTCGCAGGCAGAACACAATAACACTGCAGGAGTGATTCCCCCATCCACAGGTCAGCAGGTGAGAGGGTGTGTGGGGACAGGCTGGGGAGAGATACTAGTCAGTGGCTGGGTAGGCACGGGCCAGTATCAGAGCCAGATACACACAGGTTACATACGCCACGATCGTTAGAGCGAGAACAATAATTCTAGCACTAGACCTCCTCTGTAACTCTAAACATGTAACCTGTAAAAAAAATGAAAGCATCGCTTAGTATACAAAAAAATCGTGCTAACTTTAGTGTTTTTTTTTTTTTATGAATGAAACAGTTTCTTTCCAAAAAAAACACGTTTGAAAAATTTCTGCGCAAATACCGTGTAACATAAAAAGTTGCAAAGACCACCATTTTATTCCATAGGGTGTCTACTAAAACAATATATAATGTTTGAGGGTTCTGAGTAATTTTCTAGCAAAAAACAAATGATGATTTTTACATGTAGGAGAGAAATGTCAGAATTGGCCTAAGTGGCAAGGGGTTAATTACTATAAGACCCCTTTCACACTGAGGGCGTTTTGCAGGCGCTATAGCGTTAAAAATGGCGCCTGCAATCTGCCCTTAAACAGCTGCTCTATTCACTCCAGTGTGAAAGCCCGAGGGCTTTCACACTAGAGCGGTGCGCTGGCAGGGCGTCAGAAAAAGTCCTGCCAGCAACTTCTTTGGAGCGCTTTAGGAGCGGTGAAATCAATGGGCAGCACCGCCGTACCGCCGGCAATACGCCGCTGTAGCGGCGCATCTCGGGCGGTTTTTACCCTTTCTTGGTCGCTAGCGGGGGTTAAAAGCACCCCGCTAGCGGCCGAAATGTGCTACAAATCCGACGGTAAGATAGCAGCGCTTTACCGCTATTTTACCGCCAACGCTCGGAGCGGCATAGTGTGAAAGCAGCCTTAGTAACATACAAATAATTATGATAAGCACTGTGAGCTCATCCTCTCTGCTGCAGAGTGTGTCAGCTTGTATTTAAACTGTCCGCTCTGTATATAGCTTCTGACAGGCTGCGCAAGCATCCCCGTATCTCCGGAACCATAAATGATAGCAGCCCCATATTTTGATCAGTGGTGGGGTGGGTCTTCATCTAAATACCCCCCAAATATGGGGTCTCTGTGGGCCCTGGTCGCCAAGCTACAATCCTCAAAGTCGATCTTTTTTTTTTGAGATTTTTTTTGAGATTTTTTTTTTTTGGGCAAATGGGCCTATCTTGGGGAAGGGGCCTGGAGCTGCAGCTCCAATAGCCCCTATGTTAATCCGGCCCTGTAAATGACTCTCCTGCACCAGCGACTGTCAGATTACCCAAATTATTATTATTATTATACAGGACTTATATGGTGCCAACAGTTTGTGCAACGCTTTACAATATAAAGGGAAACAGTACAGTTACAATCCAATAAAATACAAGAGGGTTAAAAGGGCCCTGCTCATAAGAGGTACAATGTAATAGAGTGCGGCAAGTGGTACAAGAGCTTATAATTGTGGGGGATGAGCTGATCGAAGTGATACAAGTTCAGTTAGTTGTGGTGTGATAGGCTTCCCTGAAGAGATGTTAGCGATAGCCTAAAGGCAGCCAGAGGTAGGAGATAACTGGACAAACTTAGATAGAGAATTCCAGAGGATAGAAGAGGCTCTGGAGAAGTCCTGGAGACAAGCATGGAAGGAGGAGCAGCTGCATCTAATTGGCTGTTTAGCCGACAGTTTTCCACCTGGCTCCTACGATTATTCAGTTGAAGGATCTTGCGTGAGACAAGGCCACCCACAGAGCAAATTTCAGCAAACAAATTGGGCAAAATTTGAACTGTGTATACCCAGCTTAAATTGTTACTAAACCCAGTAATATGAAAATAGTTCATCTGCCTGCCCACAGCTTATAAATCTTCTTTTTACATTAAAATACTGCCACTATATACCTTTTTGGCTGATCTGTATACCACAGTCACATGATAAACTGCAGGGTCTGCCCAAGTCCTGAGTGTTCAGGTAGGAGGAAATTACCACTATAGGCTGTGTCCTTATGCTGTTATGGGAGGCGGATCATCCAATCAAGATGTGACATCCCACACGCGGTGTTCTTTTTTAGTTACTGGGCATGGAGGAGGAGGGAGGGACTGGACAGTCATTTAGGATCTGTATACACGCCCACATGTGTGATGTCAATATCATGTGACCTGAAAAGCTCAGCTCAAACAGGAAATATTCTCTCCAGCAATAGAGACCAAACTGAGCATGTGCAGCTTTACTACTCTGACTGTGTATTATCTGGCCTTGCCAAGAGAGACATTGCAGGAGGGGGAGGATCTGTGCATATAGGATCAAAGAGCTTTTTAATTTATACAATGCAGAGGATTACCCCTTGAGTTCCACAGTGAGTATAACAAGCATGCTATTCTGAACATACAGACAAATTTTACTGTTGTGGGTTTAGTAACACTTTAAGTTTGCAGTTAAAAGGTAAGTGCAGTTATTTGCACCTCCTTGGACTTTCTGTACAGGTTTTACTTACCTACAACCCCACTGTTCTGAAGCCTTCAGAGCTGCACCAGTTCATGCTTACGGCAGCCTCTACTCACTTTAAGCATTCCTTTAAGATAAATAGGCACCTGGCAAACCTTGGGCTTTAGATATATTTTATTAAGGCCCCTTTCATACTGCTGCAACTTGAAAGTCACGCGATTTGCCGCAATTTCACGGCCACGATTTTGTAGTGATTTCAGGGAATGCCTGTGTAAACTTGAGATCTATAAACCTCCACTTGCATCAAAGTCGAGCCAAAGTACTACAGGGACTACTTTGAAGTCAGTGCGACTTGAAGTCGCACAGATATGAATGGTACTCATTGGAAATCATGGGCTACGACTTGTCATGCGACTTTGCAGTCCTAAGTCGCAGGACAAGTCGCACGAGTGTGAAAGGGGCCTAACTAGTCATAAATGGGCTTTCATTTGTCTTTGCATACTAAACTGCTGAAAATTGAACTCTAATTGCTTGTTACAGTACTCTATTCTTGTTGGCACAGAGTTGATAAAAGTTTTGGTATTACTTACCATGTACTAAGAGATGGGACACTTTGCTAGCGGTCCCCACCTGGTTTTCTGCAGTGCAGGTGTAATACCCAGAGTCGGCACTGGAGGGCAGAGCAATCAGGAGGCTGCCATCTTTGTTTAGCAGATAATGGCTGCCATCAACTGTTAGCAATTCTTCTTCCTGAAAATACAGATTATACATTAGGAAGGCAAGAAAAGAACAAATAACACAACACAGCTATGGCTAGTACAGGAAAACCTTGGATTGCAAGCATAATTTGTACTGGAAACATGTTTGTAATCCAAAGTACTTGTATATCAAAGGGAATTTCCCCATAAGAAATAATGGAAACTTAGATGATTCGTTCCACAACCATTTATTCACAGGTCTTTCAATTTATAGTCCATATAAAAAGATGATAGCAATGCTATAGGTTGTGTAACCATACAATGTCCATCCACAAATGGAAGCCTCCACAAGGGGAATAGAAGCAAAATCTAGCAGGTGCTACAGAGTATAAAAGAGAAAAGAGGCTTCTCTAAGTGTAGCAACTCACATAGTTGATGATTAAAACAGACACATCTAAGAATGCAGGCATCTGAGGTAAAGCTGTCCACATAGACCATCCTCCGCAGCGCCGGCTCTCACCGCTGTCAGTCTGCAATTGTGACCAGGAAGACTACCCTGCAGTAGAGCGATCTGAAAGCGAGACTTGAAACGCTCGTGGAGCGCAGAGTGGAAGGGATGACGTTGATGGCGATGCGGAGGATGATCTATGTCGACAGCTTTACCACAGATGCCTGCATAGTTAGATGTGTCTGTTTTAATCATCAACCATGTGAGTTGCTAAATGTTGTTGTACCTTCATTAAATGTAACCATATTGCTACATTTAGAGGCGCCTCTCTTCTCTTTTATACTCAGTTGTGACATGATGCTACTTGTATATCAAGACATCGCTTGTATATCAAGTCAAAATTTATTAAACATTTTTGCTTGTCTTGCAAAGCGCTCTCAAACCAAGTTATGCTAAAACCAAGGTTTTACTGTATTCTGTCCGCCCTGTCATTACCTTTGACCAGGTCACAGTAGGCTCTGGGTACCCTTTGGCATTACATTGTAAAGTGATAGGACTTCCCTCTCGTGTGGTATATTCTATTGGTCCAGGAACAATGGAGGGAGTAACTGGAAATAAAAAAAATACTGTGTTAATACGTGACTAAAGGAAAACTTTGTTTTCTAACAATTTTTTCGTACCTTTTGTGACATATGCTGGGCTAGTGAGCCAGTGCTAGACAGTGGTATTGATTTACTAAAACTGGATTGTGCAAAATCTGGTGCAGCTGTGTATATGATAGCCAATCAGCTTCTAACTTCAGCTTGTTAAATTAAGCTTTGATAAACAAAACTGGAAGCTGATTGGTTTCTAGCACGCAGTACGCAGCTCAACGGAGCATGAACAGCTGTTGATCAGCTGTACACGGCGCCTGCGCAATTAGGACTACATTGTGCCACACGCAAGGGGCGGATGCATACAGAAGAGGCCACATGATGGGCAGAGCTCATACGATGGGGGTGGAATTCTGAAAGAAAAGGGGCGGATGTATTATTGAGAAGCGTGTACGGGGCGGATGCCTACAGAAGAGGCCGTATTTTACAATTGTAGCGGGTATTTAAATTTAAGGGAAGCATCTGGGTGGTAGAGTAACCCAGATGTGCTGATTATTGTTATGGAGGACTCTGGTGGTGTGAGGTTCCCTGGGGTCCGAGGGTGGCGCTGTTGCCCTGGGCCGGGGGTTTAACCCTCACTGCAAGACTGTACTCTTTTTTGTCCCTTTCCGGCGGTTGTACGGCGGGGCGGGGAACCTGCTGTGACGCTGGGGAGAGGAGATAAAGGGGACGGACACCCTGAGTTCAGGGTTCAGAGTCGGAGGATACCGCAGCGCCCAGGCACCTTCAGCCTGGGTGCGTGCGTTCCGGGCACAGGGGGCCCTTGGCCTGGCCGGAGCGGGAGATGTAATCCATCCCAGGCACCTTTAGCCCTGGGGTGAGGTACTATTGAGGAGGCCTGGGACCCAGTACCTTCGACTGGGTTCCGCAAGGGTGGAGGAGTCCGAGGGGCCCTAAGGTGTTGGGCGCTCAAATCTGAGACGAGGAGGCTTGGGAGTGTAACCCTTCCGAACAGCCCGGTGCAGCATTTGCCGGTGACGGTGGGGCCTCCGGTAACTCTCTCGGAAGGATGTCTTCCCTCTGACTGGGGCCACAGCTTAAAGAAGGTAACTCCTGTTTCATGTTCATCAGAGTTGCTGGTAGAGACTCAGAGAAAGAAAGAAGTACATTCACAGCCACTGTGCGCCATAACCGTTGGTGATATCTCAATGGTTTAGTTTTATTAAGGGATTGTGCCTTGATCTACTCCCCACCTGTACTAAACTGTTCGTTGGTCACAACCTGTCTGTGCTAAGTGACGATTTATTGCTGCTAAAGAATAAATAAGAGTTGGACCTTTTCAGTGGTGTGGAACTCTGGTTACTGGGAGCAAAGGGGGGTCAGTTAGAGGAAAGACTTGACCCCAGGTTATACACACGACCCGATGGTAAAATACGTTCGGGCCTTCACCTCTATCCAGAAGATGACATGGGCCGTGGTGGATCTCATCCCTCATCCCAGGTTCCCCTAGACAAGACAGCAAGCCGAGAAGGAGAAGGGGTGAGCCCGCTACACAATGATGGGCAGAACTGATAAGGAAGGGTAGTTCAATGTTGATGGGCGGGTTACATACATAAGTAACACAAGCAATTTCAATACTTTCCAGACCAAATATATTCAGTTCTGCCCACCATTGTAAAATACGGTTTCTTCTGTAGGCATCTGCCCCTTACACCCTTCTCAATAATACATCCGCCCCTTTGAGAAATCCACCCCCATCGTATCAGCTCTGCCCATCATGCGGCCTCTTCTGTATGCATCCACCCCTTGCAGAGTTTAATGAATAATACACCCGCTCATTGCAGAGTTGCACGAGCATCGGGAGCGTGTGGCACAATGTAGTCCTAATTGCACAGACGCTGTGTACAGCTCATCAACACCTGTTCATGTTCGGAGACTTTCGGCGGCTCCTTTGTCCTCCGTACTGCGCAAGCGCTGCGCCTGCGCAGTACAGGGTGGGCATTATGCGACAGGGGACCTTTCTCGGCACAACAATGGCACTCTCCAACTTTAGTAAAAAAAAGTGTGTATAGAGATTTGGAGGAACAGACAGGGGCCTCTTCTTGAAAGAAGTCGAGCCACCATACCACAACCGTTTGCATTGCAGTGCATTGTGGCATGGTCTAATTCACTTGAATGGGTCATATTCAGCATACTGCGACTGGGGATCTTATTTTTGCCACAGCATGCGTACAACCCTGAGTAGCTGCAGGTCCATATTTAGGTTGGTAGCCTGTGGGCAATAAATCATGCTCAAGCACCTATTGTTTCCACTCCCCCCCCCCTCTCTGCCGGCCACCTATGTTACCATGTTAAGGACCTCATTTACTTGTGGTTAGGGTGGCAGTAAAAATATGTGGCTAAAACTAGTTTTACCCCCCTTAGGCTACAAAGACAACAGGTAAAATCTTACTTTCACATAAACTTGTTTTTAATTGTTGCTAATGACTGCTGACAGGGTGTAACAGTTGGACTGGTCCCTAGAAACTAAATTTAGGGAGGTACACTCAGGAGGGTTTAGATAAGTTGCAAAACATCATAATAGCCAGATGTTTAGTGTTGTCAGCTCTTAAACATATATAACACAATCTGCTTGTGATGCTATAAGTATGATGCACTTTGTTTAGATCCAATGTTTCCAAAAGCCAGCCATAGACGGTTCGAATCTTGGATGGTTCAGCATGGACCGGCCAAGATTCAATTCATCTATGGGCAGGCTGATTGTATCCAAATTAAACATTGGTCGACTTGGGTTCAACCAGCATGTCGCATTATAGCCGCTAACAATAATCATTGTGTTCCCAAGCCCACCCCACCAGGAGAACACAATAGATCTGCGTGAAAGATTCCCCCATCAACACTGACTGTGTTGATAGGGGAATCGTGCGATTTTCTTTCCTGCAACCTGGTGTTGCAGAAAAGAAAATCGCATAATCTATGGCCTGTTTTATTAAGGTCTATCTCTAAGCACAAAAATGTACTGCAATATTATTAAAGTAGATTCATGATATTTGAGCTGGGCACATAGAGTATATCTGCAGTGTTGTCTTATCTCTCTCCAAAGCTCTAAGTCCCGTGTCTTTCTGCTGCTCTGTTCTTCTGTTATCAGCATGATAACTTCTGACAAGTTCTCCGACAACCGAGATAAAACCAGCCTGAAATTTGTGTTGGGGTTGGTGCTATAAATAGATTAGCAGAGAACTTGTTTATTCACAGCACAACTCTGCACATTCCTTCCTTCCTCTGCGGAGAGGGGGTGTGTGCCTTTCCTCCAATCAGCTGTCACGCAGTGTATGCCAGGACTCCCCTCCCACTGCTAATAGGGAGAGAATATTTCTAACAGGATGTGCACTTTCTAAAGAATATATAAAGATGAAGACAGCTGATATACATGTAAAACTTATATAGGGAGATTTGTTTCATCTCTGTGTATCATCTGAGGTTGTTCACTTCACTGGGTATATGTGAGGGTTTACATCCACTTTAACTGATATTCCGTAGTGGTGCTCACCATGGACGTTGAGAAGAATGCTTTGATTGGTCGATCCGGCAGCATTGGACAGCTCACACACATAATTCCCAGCATCCTCTCTCAAGGCTGGTTCTATGTGCAGCCCCCCTGCTCCATCAATGGAATGGCGCCAAATAAACTGCAGCTGATGAGTGAAGAAAACAAGAAGAACGAAGACACATGTTAATCATTTATATGTAAATGAGGCCTCTGTTAGTATTTACGCAGTACTCAGAAACAGGCAAGAGAAGAAGATAGCAGCACCCCGACAGATAGCGGAAGTGGTCTGTCTGTCTGTAGATAGCGTTACTTTATAGTGGTGACATTTTACTTATCAGTCTGCCAATCGATTAATATAATTACTGTATAATGTTCGCCAGAGGCATAAGCTTACAGTGTTGTTCAATAGCTGATGCTCTAAAGTTGGCTTCTGAATATGAAGCATTGTATGCTGCGATGTACATGTGCATTTATACAGAGAAACCATTGAAAGAAAAACATTTTTTGACGCCTATGTTCTGAATCTTAAAGGCAACCCATCTGGGAAAAAACATACAATTAATTCAAGTGTCTAAGGCCGGGTTCACACCGCCGCCACATGCGGCTCACAGCAGAGGTCCGGTGCGTGCTGGTTCACCGGTTCAGGTCCGATTTCAGCCCGAATTTTTGGCTGAAATCGAACTTAAAACGCACCAAAAAAGGCACATGTTTTTCTGGCAATTCGCACCGGACCCGCTGCGGAGATATGTGAACCGGCTCCATAGAGAACCAGTCACATTCTCCTGCTATGCGAATTGAATGCGAGGAAACGCACATTCAATTCGCATAAGTGTGAACACGGTCTAATGCCCCATACACACGATCGTTTTTCATGCCGTTAAAAATGCCATTAAAAAAAATGGCCATTAAAAATGATCGTGTGTAGGCTCCAGAGCATTTTTAACGACGTGAAAAACGGCCATTAAAAATTTCGAACATGCTCTCTTTTTTCACGTCGTTTTTCATGTCGTTTTTTTTAACGACGTGAAAAACGATAGTGTGTATGCTTTAACGACGTGAAAAAAAACACGCATGCTCAGAATCAAGTATGAGACAGGAGCGCTCGTTCTGGTAAAACTAGCGTTCGTAATGGAGATAGCACATTCGTCACGCAGTCACGGACTGAAAAGCACGAGGCTGAAAACAGCGAATCGTCGCTCAACAAACTTTACTAACATGAAGGGTGGCGCCATTCGAACGGAACTTCCCCTTTATAGTGCCGTCGTACGTGTTGTACGTCACTGCGCTTTGCTTGATCGTTTTTTAAAATGATCGTGTGTACGCAAGACAGGCTTGAGAGGAAACATGAAAAAAAAACGACGTGAAAAACGGCAAGAAAAAAAATGGCAAGAAAAACGATCGTGTGTATGGGGCATTAGTGTGCATTTCCACCTCTGAGTTTTAGTGTGTTGAAGGTGATGAATGTTAGAAATATCCTGCTTCGCTTGTTGCCTTTTTTGGGGACTATCTGTATTAAACACACCTTAGGAATGAATGGCAATGCCTAATACATGTCGGGAAGCACATCAAAACAACAACAAACCTAAGACATAGTGCAAATCAATAAGTTTTAATATTGAAATCATAGAAGTTTACACTTAAGTAAACAAAACTTCAACAAACTTCATTTTGAGCAAGTTTGCCAAAAAATTCGACCGTGTGTACGCTCCATCAGACAAACTTTTTTGGTTTTCATCGGACAAAAGTTCGGTCTGCAAACGGACAAACTTTTGCCCAACAAAAGTCCCATGGGGCAAAGTCCGACCGTGTGTACAGAAAACCATCGGACTTTTGTCCGATGGACAAAACAAATAATGGTAAAATCAACCAACAATAGCAGAAGTTGACCAAAGGGTGGCGGTAAAGAGCAGAAAAACCACATGATGTTGGAAAAAGTTTTGGGAAAGTTTGCAGAAAAGTTCTGTGGTGTGTATGCTATGGGTGTTCCCGGCCATCTCTGTTCGGACAAAAATCCACGGAAAAGTCCGATAGAAGTCCGACCGTGTGTACGAGGCTTTACACTTTACTTATGATATATGACTACCTGTTGCTAATGGTCTAAATGAGTAGGGAGTTAAAAAACTGATGGATACCGCTCTGCCCTCTAAAGGCTCTGAATCAAACAAAGAGCTGACCTGTGTTTTCTGAAGGAGTAATGACCCAAAATACAGTTCCTTAAAAAAGTATTCATACCCCTTGAAATTTTCCACATTTTGTCATGTTACAACCAAAAACGTAAATGTATTTTATTGCGATTTTATGTGATAAACCAACACAAAGTGGTACATAATTGTGAAGTGGAAGGAACATTTTTTTTTTTTTACAAATAAAATATGTGAAAAGGGTGGTGTGCATTTGTATTCAGCCCCCTTTACTCTGATACCCCTAACTAAAATCTAGTGGAACCAAATGCCTTCAGAAGTCACCTAATTAGTAAATAGAGTCCACCTGTGTGTAATTTATACTCAGTATAAATTCAGCTGTTCTGTGAATCCCTCAGATGTTTGTTAGAGAACCTTAGTGAACAAAAAGCATCATGAAGGTCAAGGAACACACCAGACCGGTCAGGGATAAAGTTGTGGAGAAGTTTAAAGCAGGGTTAGGTTATAAAAAAAAATCCCAAGCTTGGAACATCTCATGGAGCACTGTTCAATCCATCATTGAAACCTACCAAGACATGGCCGTCCACCTAAACTGACAGGCCGGACAAGGAGAGCATTAATCAGAGAAGAAGCCAAGAGGCCCATGGTAACTCTGGAGGAGCTGCAGAGATCCACAGCTCAGGTGGGAGAATCTGTCCACAGGACAACTATTATGCCATGTACACACGATCGAAAATTCTGACAAGAAAACCGTGTTTTTTTTCAGACGGAATGTTGGCTCAAACTTGTTTTGCATACACACGGTCACACAAATCTTGTCGGAAATTCTGACGGTCAAGAACGGGGTGACGTACAACACGTACGACGAGCCGAGAAAAATTAAGTTCAATAGCCAGTGCGGCTCTTCTGCTTGAATCTGAGCATGCGTGTTTTTTTGCACGTCGGAATTGCATACAGACTTTTGGAATGTCTGACCAAAAGCTCACATCAGACTTTTCTTGTCGGAATTTCCGATCGTGTGTACGCGGCGTTAGTCGTGCACTCTACAAATCTGACCTTTATGAAAGAGTGGAAAGAAAAAAGCCAAAGCCATAAGAAGTCACATTTTCAGTTTGGGAGAAGTCATGTTGGGGACACAGCAAACATCTGGAAGAAGGTGTTTTGGTCAGATGAGAACAGAATTTACCTTTTTTGGCCTAAAAGCAAAATGCTATGTGTGGTAGAAAACTAACACTTAAAATAACCCTGAACACATCATCCCCACCCCCAAACATGGTGGTGGCAGCATCATGCTTTTCTTCAGCAGGGACAGGAAAGCTGGTCAGAGTTGATTGAAAGATGAATGAAGCCAAATACAGCACAATCTTAGAAGAAAACCTATAATGCCCTGTACACACGATCGGATTTCCGATGGAATAAAATCCAATGGAATTTTCCGTCGGAATTCCGATGAAGCTAACTTTCATCAGTCTTGCCTACACACCATCAGACAAAATTTCGACCGGCAAAACGCTGTGACGTACAACGCGTACGACGGATCTATAAATGGGAAGTTCAAATCCAATGGCGCCACCCTTTGGGCTGCTTTTGCTGATTTCGTGTTACCGCGTGTTAGTAAAAGTTTGGTGTTAGCCGATTCGCGCTTTCCAGTCCGTTACAGCATGACGAATGTGCTATCTCCATTACGAACGCTAGTTTTACCAGAACGAGCGCTCCCGTCTTCTAATTTAGTCTGAGCATTCGTGGATTTTTCTCCGATGGAGTTCCACACAGACAATCGTAATTTCCTATCGTTTTTTTTCCCATCCGAAAAATTTAAAACATGTTCTATTTTTTACACCGATGGAAAAAAGTCAGATGGGGCCCACACACGATCGTTTTTCCAGATGAAAAAAGTCCATCAGACTTTTTTCATCGGAAAAAACGATCGTGTGTACAGGGCATTAGAGTCTGCAAAAGACTTGAGTGGGGCAAAGGTTCACCTTCCAGCAGGACAACAACCCTAAACATACAGCCAGAGCTACAATGAAATGGTTTAGCTCAAAGCATTTTCATGTGTTAGAATGGCACACTCAAAGTCCAGACCCAAATCCAATTGAGAATCTGTGGCAAGACTTGAAAATTGCTGTTCACAGATGCTCTACATCCATTAGGGAAGGTCTTTCTCATAAGACCAGAGGGATTCTGGAAATTACATGCCTAGAGGCAGTTTTTGACTGGATTTCAGAGGGTAGAGTGGTTACTATGGTACTCCTCAAGACCATTTGCAACATCCTGTACTTCATAACTACCTTGGAATGGAAGTTCTTTGTGATTGTAATATTAAAACATGTTAATCTGCACTCTCATGTGGTTTGTCCCTCTTTGGTGTTTCTGTTGCATAAAATATTACAGTCTACTAGGATTAGTGCTGGTAATGGAGATTCACAGTATGTTGCCTTCACCAATGAACATGGACATTTGATGCCTTGGCAGCATATTCCAATTGGGTGCTTTGTCTTTAAAAATACACTTCTCACACAGTCGAGTGAATGTAGCTTGAGAAAAGGTGACACAATATTCCCGTATACACTTTTAGTTAGGATAAAAGCTACTTCTGTGTATCATGAATCCAGGAATATTTAGCAAGTCAACCACAATGTTATAACCAAGTCCACTCCAGCAGGCTTATGCAAGTCCCTGGAACTGCAAAGCATTGGCATCTCTACTGGCCATTGTGGGATGCTGTTGTGGATGTGGAGCTCGCATTGATGTTTGGCCACTTAGAATGCCCAGGTTCAGGGCCTGCTGGGCCACACAGGAGAAGATTTGATCACTGCCAAAGCAACATGCTGGTAAATTACGGTTTCTACTCTTAAGGACTTCGATTGGCTGTATTGGATTTTTCTATAGGAGGTTTATTTTAAAAGGACACCTGTGACTTGGTCAATTAAGCAAAATATGTCACACAGCTGGCACTCTACAATGCTAAGCCACATCATTAAGCCTCTTGCACACGAGAGTACAAAATGCTGAGTTTTTTACTGATCTGAAATGAGATGCATTGTTGTCTATGGGGCGTTGCACACAGCTGAGTACAGATCAGTAATACAAAAACAGAAAATGTTTCCTTTGAGTGCAGTAATTTACTCGTATACACGTGTTTACTCACCTATAAGCATGTTTACACGAGTATAAATTAGTATATTACAATACTGGCAATGAAGAAGAATTTTACTCATCTATACGGTTACGCCCCTTTACTCGCCTATACTCAACATTACCCGACACAAGTTCCTGAGTAAACATCAGTAAAATCATGATGCCAGTGTGCAAGGAGCCTTATGCCGCGTACACACGATCGTGATTCACGGCGGTGAAAACACCGCCGTGAATCACGGCATGAAAAAAAATGAAAAACGAGGGAACGGCATGTTCCCCCACACACGACCGTTTTTCCCGTAATTTTTTTCTTTGACGAGAAAAACGACCGTCTGTGGGCTCCGCGGCAGTGTCTCCCTATGGGAAAACTGCCGCGGAAAAAAATGATGGAAGAAACGATGAGAAAATTTAGAACATGTTCTAATTTTTCTCGTCGTTTTTCCTGCCGTTTTTCTCAACGAGAAAAACGGCATAAAGCCCACAGACGATCGTTTTTCTCGGCGAAAAAAAAAAAATGTAATTTTTCCCGACGGGAAAAATGATCATGTGTACGCGGCATGAGGCCCCTTTCACATGGGCATTCCTTTTGTCAGTTTTTTATCCATCTGTTGACGGATGGAAAATGGAAACCAATGTATTTCTATGGGCAAGCGGATGTCAGCGAATGATCATCTGCTGACATCCGACACCGTTAACATCAGTTTTTTTAAACGGAAGAAAGACCTTTTTCTCTTCTGTTTAAAAAATGGAATGAATGAAAAATCGATGTAGACCACCCAACAGTTTGTTTTTGCATTGGTAGTGGATGTAAAACAAAAAATTATTTAAAAACTGATGAAATACTAATGTAAACTGAATCCATTTTTCTTTTAAAAAATGTGACTGAACTGATGAAACAAATGGAATGCTTGTGTAAAAGGGGCCTTACAGTTTCTGTCCCTGATCCAGGGGTGGATCCAGGTGGGGGCAACGGGGCAATTGCCACCCCCGAGAAATTTGTTGCCGGGCAGCTGGGTGGGTGAGAGAGCGGGCGGGTGAGAGAGCAGGCAGGCCAGGCGGCTCAGTGTGTGGGCGGGTGAAAGAGCAGGCTTGGTGTGAGCGGGCGGCTGGCCAATCAGCGAGCCGGTGGGCGGGAGAGCAGAGAGATGACATCATCTCTCCCCATGCCCGCCCTGTATCCCTTCTGTAACTTCATAATTTAAAAAAAAAAACGTGACTGAACTGATGAAATGAACCGTCCGCATGTGTAAAAGGGGCCTAATTCTGTTTGTTTTAGCCAGTTGCAAAATAAAAGTATCCTTTAAAATTCACATCATGAAACAGGTAGGTATAACCTTAGGTACACCTCTGTCTACCAGTGGACTTACTGGTCTTAAGTCTTTCACCCAGCGCTGTACCGGAAGGGGGTTTCCTGCTGTGACTGTACATGGTAGCAACACAGGATTTCCTTCTAGGACATTTATCTCCGATGGTACCTCACCCACCTGCGGAGCCACTGGAATGAAAGGTAAATATTACTGCAATGGTCACTAATACTTGTCGAAGTGTGCTACATACAAACATGGAGTATATCTCTTACCAAGTCCTGTGACTGTTAGGAGGATTTCTGCTTGTACCCAGCCAAATGGATTCCGGGCCTCACACACGTACACTCCAGTGTCCTCTGGTTTTGCAACTAGGAAAAGAATGTTAACAAAGATACTAATATTTAATGATACCAATAAGCATGCATTGAATAAACTTTATGCTCCAGTTCAGCAAACTGCGGTATGTTAGTTCTTGGCATTGGGTTTTCAGTGCTGAAAACAAGTGGGCTTTTAGCAAACCTCCCAACTTTAAAATTCCCCTGTCCAAACAAACACTTTGTCATCTCCTGAAAGGAGCCCTAAATTCTTAACCTAGAGCGAACACTTTTCCAACCCTAAATGCTTAACCTCAGCCAAAACATTTTTTATTTTATCTTTTTTTTAGTTTTGGAACAAAAATGATAGGAATAGAAGTACTGTTAGGATTGTTTTGCTGTCTGTGACACTGTTTGATAGATTTTCCATTACTTTCTGCACTTGGGGAATCATGACAATTAAGATATTAAGACAAGAAATGAGAGGGGCAGGTGTCACTGGAAAAGCCATTGGCTCCCGCTGCTGTCAATCAAATCCTGTAAGCAGAAAGCGGCGGATGGGGCAGAGCCAAACTGTGGGTGTCTATAGACACCCACAGCTAAGCTCAGAGCGAGCTTGCATGTCTGCCCTCAAAGCAAGCGGCTTGCTATGGGGGCAGACACAGAAGAGGAGAAATGGACAGGACCAGCAGGGAACCTTAGAAGAGGAGAAACGGACAGCACCAACGGGGAACCTCAGAAGAGGAGGAACGGACAGCACGGGGGGAACCTCAGAAGAGGAGGAACGGACAGCACCAGGGGGGAACCTCAGAAGAGGAGGAATGGACAGCACCAGGGGGGAACCTCAGAAGAAGAGGAACGGACAGCACCAGGGGGGAACTTCAGAAGAAGAGGAACGGACAGCACCAGGGGGGAACCTCAGAAGAAGAGGAACAGACAGCAACAGGGGGGAACTTCAGAAGAGGAGGAACGGACAGCACCAGGGGGGAACCTCAGAAGAAGAGGAACGGACAGCACCAGGGGGGAACCTCAGAAGAGGAGGAATGGACAGCAACAGGGGGGAACCTCAGAAGAGGAGGAATAGACAGCACCAGGGGGGAACCTCAGAAGAGGAGGAATGGACAGCACCAGGGGGGAACCTCAGAAGAGGAGGAACGGACAACACCAGGGGGGAAGCTCAGAAGAGGAGGAATGGACAGCATCAGCGGGGAACCTCAGAAGAGGAGGAATGGACAGCACCAGGGGGGAACCTCAGAAGAAGAGGAACAGACAGCACCAGGGGGGAACTTCAGAAGAAGAGGAACGGACAGCACAAGGGGGGAACCTCAGAAGAGGAGGAACGGACAGCAACAGGGGGGAACCTCAGAAGAGGAGGAACAGACAGCACCAGGGGGGAACCTCAGAAGAAGAGGAACCGACAGCACCAGGGGGGAACTTCAGAAGAAGAGGAACCGACAGCATCAGGGGGGAACCTCAGAAGAGGAGGAATGGACAGCACCAGCGGGGAACCTCAGAAGAGAAGGAATGGACAGAACCAGCAGGGAACCTCAGAAGAGGAGGAACAGACAGCACCAGGGGGGAACCTCAGAAGAGGAGGAATGGACAGCACCAGCAGGGAACCTCAGAAGAGGAGGGACAGACAGCACCAGCGGGGAACCTCAGAAGAGAAGGAAGGGGCTGCAATACCATTACATGGAGCAGGTGAGTATAATATGTTTATTATTTTAATTAAAATTGCATTTATAATGCTTTAAACTGCAATACATCCCACTTCTGTTCTTGGGTTTAGATATACTTTAAAATAAACATTACAATAATTCCTTAGGTGGCATGCCAGTGTATGGGCAGAATAGCTTTTTTGTCTGCCTTCATCCCAAAGCAGATATATTTCTGGGGAGAACACTGACTTTAAAATGATTTTGGTGGCTATGGACACCTGCCTATGCTACCCATTCATGTTAATAAAAAAGTTGGGAAGTTGAATTCCTCAAAAGCAATGCGATTGAATTTATTTGTGCTGCATCAGCATTCTGTGCCGTACTTCTCATATGGACGGTGTTTGACCCAAGGCCATCGATAATCTCTGTAGTTCCAGATGGGACTAATGGATCCTCATCTTGGCGGGACCAGGACACTATTGGTACGGGGCTCCCTTCAGCACTGCAGATGAGCTGCACACTCTCTCCAACATCCACATCTACGTCCAAAGGAAAGTCTACAAACTGAGGAGGAACTAGAGGGAAGAAAAGACAAGGGCAAAAATATAAGCAAACACAGAAAGGCTTCCCCTGCGGCATGATAATCTAAACTAGTAAATCCAGTACACTGGTAAAAACAAACAATAATAATTTAATTGGTTAGTTAGATGGCAAATTTATTTATGTGGGTTTTGGAGTGAAAACAGGTTAGAGCTTAAATTAGGCTTTTATTGCTATCTTTGTGCCCATTGAAGAGACCTTTTCCTCACTTCCTGTCAGGACAGGAAGTGATGGGAAATCTCTCCAACAGGGATGCAGACAGATCCAATAAACATTATTATTAGAATGAGAAAGAGTTAGAACTTCAGGCAATGTTTTGCTATAATCTGTGCTTTTTTGTCTCAACTGTGCATCCCCCCTTCTCTCCCAATCCCCCATTTATTGTACGGTGTCTCAGGGACAAAAAAATCTCTACTCAATCTGGAATAAAAATGTTACAGAAATTTTACCTAAATCTAAAATCAAACGTTGGAATTAGGCTTTATTAATAAATAACATGATCTGTAAATCTGTCACAAACTTTGCCAATTCCAACTGGGCATATGACGAAAAATACATAATAAAAACTGAATAGCAAAACAATCATATAAAAGGCAGCTAAACTTCAACATTTTCATTAAAAGCTGAGCCTGGCTCTATCTTGCTCACCAGTGGCGTTACATTGAGATGTGAGACCTCACTGACCAATAGGGAGGCTTGGGAAGTGGTACCAAAGCTCCCTCATAAAGATATACGTAGAATGGTAAAATTTATAAATTGTGGATGTCACATAAAACATAACATTTTATATTCAGGGGAACTACAACAATAATGCTACATGCTTGCTAATTGAAAGTACACTAAGGACCAGTTCACACCACATGCAGTCCAGTGCGTTTTTTTTCTGCATTAAAAAACGCATGGAAATTAGGTTATATGGTTTCCAATGGCATAGTTCACACTAGTGCAGTCAGTTCCAGAAAAAAAAAGTAGAACATGCTGCATTTTTCCTGCACCGGACTGTATTGGAATGCAGTAAAACGCAAACAAAAACGCACTGGATCCTATTATAGTGAAGAAAAAAGCACAGAAACGGATCAAAAACGCACCAAAAACGCACTGGAATGCGTCAAAATGCATTAGAAACACGCATGCAGACACGCATCCGCAACGGATCTGAAGTATGTTTTTGTGCTGTGAACAAGCCGTATAAAAAAAAGAAAAAAAATTAAACTATTATTTTCAAAAAATATATTTTTCATATGTTATCTTAATGCATTATGTTTAGGAAAAAGAAAACATTTAATGCAGGGTGCTTCCATGGTTCAGTGTATGCAGTGCATGCTGGGCTGCCTAATAAGTTAGTCCAGCACTAGCTGTTCAATTATTGGTTGCTTCTGCAGCAGACAAGAAAACCTAGAGGGCATGGCCTACTAGAAGAGAAGGTTAAGCCTCGTACACACGAACGAGTTTCTCCGCAAAAACCAGCAAGAAACTTGCTGGCAGAGATTTTTTGCCGAGAAATTTGTTCGTGTGTATGGTTTCTCGTCAAGAAAAGCGACAAGAATCTCGACGAGAAAATAGAGAACCTGCTCTTTATTTTCTCGTCGAGATTCTCGTCAGCCTGTTTCTCGACGAGAAAATTGTGTGTGTGTACACTTACCTTTTCGCCGGGAAGCCCGCGCATGCTCGAAATGACTTTGACGCATGCGCGGTAGCTTCCTAGGCATAGATAGGGTATACCAAGATGGCGGCGACGGCATCGAATGTGACGAGCGCATGCTCGTCGTAGTCGATGACGTCACCGTGTACGCTCCATTCAAAGAACCGCGGGTTCTTTGAATCGAGCGTGTGTACACTCGGCCGGGACAATTTTCTTGTCCAAGAATCTCGTCGAAAAAAACGACATGTTTTTTTCGACGAGAATCTCGGCCGTGTGTACGAGGCCTTATGTCCCTTCTATGAGTCTTTGAACTGCTCATGTGTGGTATCCAGCTGTTCAGGCCTGTATTCACAACAAGTTGGCAAACCAGCATTCTCAAACACTAAAGTACCACACTCACAATTGGGATACTTTTGAAAAAATATATATTTTTAGGTAATAATTAACTGACTAAAATTTTTTTTGAAAATGTTAAAAAAAAAAAAAAAAATACAATATTTGTAAAGTATAGATTTCCTTTATACAAACAATTAAAACAGTGATAATCAATATCAGCCTATAAACAATTGCAAGTAATACAAGACCAATATAGTTTCACTTTGAAAGATAAAAACTAAAATAAAATATCTGAATATTATTCATGTCACTCCTAAAGACTTGGCAGTGTATCAGCACAGCAGTCATTCTCTTCTTCGAGTTATTAAAAGTTAAAAAAACTTTAAATACTGGCGTTAAGAGAATCTAAATTTATATATTTTAAGTATTACAAATTCTCTTCAGCCAGTGTTGTCACCCAGACATCCCTACCAGAAAACACAGCCAGTTCCCTGACATCCACTGCAATTACACACTGGTCAAGAACTTCCCCTCATATTCCCACTTGATGACTGCACAGCAGCAGCACACTAGGATTGATTTACCAAAACCGGGGAGTGCAAAATCTGGTGCAATTATGCATAGTAGCCAATCAGCTTCTAACTTTAGCTTTTTCCTTAAGGCCCCTTTTACACGGGCGGACCTGAACGGACGCTCCGTGCACCTCTATGGAGCCACGGATGTCAGCGGTGACATGTCCGCTGACATCCGACCCGATCTGATCCGCCAAAGTGTAACGGAGGAAAACCCTACTTTTCCATCCGTTTGGCGGATCGAATCGGATGACAAGGGACTCTACGGTCCGTCGTCTTCCGATCCCCCATAGAGGAGAGTGGTGCTCTGACAGGTTGGTTCCTGCACAGTGTGCAGCAGTGGCGGCTGTTGCTCAAAATTTTTGGGGGGGGCGCAAACAAACTGAAAAAAAAAATCATCAATTGCCGCCACTGTGCCCATTAAACGCAGCCACTGTGCCCAAACGCCACCAGTTTACCCCCTCAAATGCAGCCAGTTTCCCCCCAAATGCAGCCAGTTTGTCCCCAAAATATAGTCAGTTTCCCCCCAAATGCAGCCAGTTTCCCCCCAAATGCAGCCAGTTCCCCCCCAAATACAGCCAGTTTGTCCCCAAATGCCGCCAGTTTGTCCCCCCCAAATACAGCCAGTTTGTCCCCCCCAAATACAGCCAGTTTGTCCCCCCAGCCCTGCACTTACCTTCCTCGGGTCAGCGCCGTCATTCTTCCGTCCTCAATGTTGATTCAGCCAATCAGGTTACTGGTAACCAGACCCGGTGAACCTGATTGGCTGAAATGCCTGTCAGTGTTAACCAGGGAACGCACCCCCCGTGCGTCCTCTGGTTAACTTTTTGGAAGCCGATTATAGCCCTCAGGCTGTAATCGGGAAGCCTAATCAGAGCCGCTGGCTCCGATAGGCACTTCCAAAAACCAACCAGCTGCTGTTATTCAGATGGCCGGCGCTCAACAGGGGGCTGGCCATCTGAATAGTTGGCGGCAGCGGCGGCGACAATACATAGGTTCATGCAATGCATGAACCTATGTATTGTTATTGTGAGTGGGCGCAGGAGCGAGAGGGGGCGGCGCTCCTGCGCCCACTATGGACGCACCGCCATTGGTGTGCAGAGACAGACCTGTCATCTGCCTGCTCTGCGGGGATCGACAGAGCGATCCCCGCTGAGCAAAGCGGAGCCCGAACACGGACACGTCCGTGTGAAAGGGGCCTTAAGCTTTGACAAACAAATCCTGGAAGCTGATTGGTTTCTATGCAAAGCTGCACCAGATTTTGCACTCTCTAGTTTTAGTAAATCAACCCCAATGTGCTAGGACCAAAAGACCTGTACAAACAGAGCCCTGATTGACTTCTGACCCTCCATCAAAGTTCAGCCACTGAACGGATTATAGGGAAAATTAAAATAAAATGAAGGCAGAATTCCCAAACGTAAACTAGCGTTTTAAAAAATAAATAAATAAAATTGTTATTTCTTAAAAATCTGAATGGTATAAAAATATATTTAAAGCAAAATATATTTTTCAGTTTTGGTTTTAGTTTTTCTATTTGTCCTGGTTATCAGTAGACTTGTGCACAACGGAAAAATTTGTTTCGTTTCGGTTCGTTTCTTTTCGGTTCTGTTGATTCGTAATCGTTCCTAATTTTGCTAGATGGGATTTTTCGTGTTCGGACTAATTTGTATTTTCGCAAGCATAATTTTTCATTGAATCGGAATGATTCGTATTAATGTAAGCCTTATTTTTAGTTGATTTCTAATTCGTACTTTCGGTAGAGTACATTGTTTTTAGTTGATTCTGGACACAACTCCTACTTTCGTAACTTTTTTTGGATTCGTTGATTCGTAATTTTCTGTGTCTCTCTCGATGCTGCCTATTATGCCTAATGTGCTTCGAATGGATTTGTACTTTTCTAAATACATAGCGGTTATTTGTAACGATTCGAAATCTCGTATTTTACTTTCGTTTTTTACATGCGGCTATAGCCTCCGCCCCTGTACACCATTTTGAGAGGGAGTTCAGCACGGTGAGGGAGAAGCAGAGAGCAGAGCAGAGTGTTATTGTGCTTCGAATGGATTTGAAATCTCGTATTTTACTTTCGTTTTTTACATGCGGCTATAGCCTCCGCCCCTGTACACCATTTTGAGAGGGAGTTCAGCACGGTGAGGGAAAAACAGAGAGCAGAGCAGAGTGAGTGTTATTGTGCTTCGAATGGATTCGTACATTCGTAACTTTTTTCATAACGAATTATGCCGAACACATTCGGGCATTCGCTATTTGCGATATAATTTATTTCGGATTCGGTTTTATTCGTAGTTGCTTTGTTCTGAAATTCGAATGCTTCAGAATGTCCGAAAGTTGCTAAATTCGGACGAATTTTGATTCGTTACAAAACGAATTGCACAAGCCTAGTTATCAGTACCACTGGATCAAAAAGCAATGGTAAAAAAAAAAAAAAAGTACAGCTGTCACCAGAAAAGAAGGAGGGGGACTTTCCAATGGGACCATGTTCTGGTGACAACTGTATAAGAGATAAGAGGAGATCTGAACCCAATTTAAAGGTATTTTTGCTCACTGTCTATTGTCTCTGTGGGACAGCAAGTGAGGCGAAATCTTCTCCATGGGGAAAAAAATCTAACAACATTTTAACCATTTCCCTTAAAAAAAATAAAAAAATATGGCTTTATACTTTAAATATGTTTAATATCTGCCTGGAGTTCAGTTAATAGTTGTTATATCTCTAAATAGATTTATAGACAAATGTCTAGGATTCCCAAGTCTACAATACCTGTCCAGGCAAGACACAAATATGCCCTTTAATAATGGCTTGAACAATAATTAGGGCGTTTTGATTACTTTGTGTAATTCATCTACAAAGACCAGTAATGGACAATTTGTAGTTCCCTGGGCATAAAAGCAAACATAAATGACGCTACAAAAAGCTTTAATGTGTTCTTGTATATTTTCCAAGTTACAAATCTGAATTCTTTCCTGACAGGGTGTGTGGCTACTTGAAAATTGTGTGTTGTATATACAGTGATTCCAAAGTTTTAGAGTAGGTCTAGTCACAAAAATCTCATATAAGCTTTAACATTTTAACTTACTTTTTTCAGCAATTTTCAATCTTTTCAAATCTGAAGCTTTCAGTATTAAACCCAAAAGCATTGTACTGTATTTAACCACTTCAATACCAGACATGTTCGCTTCTTCCTGCCCAGGACAATTTTCAGCTTTCAGCGTTGTCGCACTTTGAATTACAATTGCGCGGTCATGCAACGCTGTACCCAAACAAAAGTTTTATAATTTGCTTTGCACGAATAGAGCTTTCTTTTGGTGGTATTTGATCACTACTGGGGTTTTCATTTTTTGCTAAACAAACTAAAAAAGACCAAATAAAAAAAAAACTGATGGGCACTGATAGGTGGCACTGATGGGCAATAATAGGTGGCACTGATAGGCGGCACTGATAGGCACTGGATAAGCAGCACTGAGTGGCATCTGAAGGGCACTGACAGGCATTACTGATGGGGCACTGATTGGCACATTTATGGGCACTGATTGGCACTTTGATGGGCACTGACAGGTGTTCTTTATGGGGCGCAGGCTGGCAGCTGATTGGCAGTGTTTGGCAGCTGATGGGGACTGCACTGATAATCAATGTGCTGATTATCAGCGCAGACTCCCCCCTCTGACAAGGAGAGCTGCCCATCGGCTCTCCCTGTCAGCGCGAACCGAGAAAAGCCGTTTACCGGCACTTCCTGGTTCTCGCGATGATCAGCTGTGATTCGTCACAGCTGTACACATGGTAAGAAGCCTCCATCAGAGGCTCCATACCACGATCAGACTGATACACCGCAACTCTGATCGCCGCGCTGCGCGCCGGCTTGTTATCCTGTTTGCATTATATGACATCCGGTTAGGATAACAGAACCACTTTGCCGACGTCATATTGCTAATTGGCGAGTGGCAGTTAAATCTGCTAAAGATGACTAATACAGCCACTACCTCTAAGCTGCAATATATTAAATTTTGGGTTTTGGGTTTAATACCGCTTTAAGAATACCTAGTGATCCTGCCATAAATGTCCTTGTTCAGGTGAAAAAATATATTCTGCCCATACACTTGCATCCCACCTATGGAATTATTGTAATATTTTAAAGTAGAGCCAAACCCAAGAACAAAAGTGGGGTGTATTGCAGCTTAAAGCATTCTTAATGCAATTTTTTAATTAAAATAATAAACTGTATGTTGTTTTCCTACTTTCAAAAATGTAAGTTCTCGTAAGTGTAGCGGGGTTCTACTGTAATAGACTATTGTTATATGAAATATACCCCAAACTCCCTCCGATGTTCCAGTTACAATTCTATAGACTGTTTATTTATGTTCAGTGATGCGTGTGGAACTTATGGTACAGGGAGAAAGGGACTCCGTTGCCATGGATATCTAATAGACTACAGTAACCACAGTGCATGCATCACAACCACCGCGCAGCCTGCTGCTGGAGTTTACCTAAAGGAGGGGCGGAGCCGTGCTGAGTCGCTCTGGACTTCGCCCTCAACCAAGCAGGAAGTTTGTGTGAGGCCTGCTGCCGGGGCGACTAGGCCCAAAGCCTGGGCCTGTAGTTTCGCGGAGGATCACCAAGTCAGAGAGGGATCTCTTTCCGTGTGACCAGCCCGCGCTTTTCAGAGACCGGAGTCATCCACCAACCAACATCTACGGCGGCTGTGAGAGGGACTGGAGACTGTACGTTGTGGAGAGGTCGCGGATCGAGGTATCGACAGCGGATCGTGTCAGGCGGACTGGGCCTGTTTGGGTGAGCGGGCACCTGCCCAGAATCTATAACTGTCTATTAGGCCTGTGACTCTTGAAGGCCCACCATCATCATCACCATCGCCACACGTACACCAGGACATAGCACAGCGTGTGGTAGCTGCGTAGTTAAAGTTTGGCATTACACTGAGAGTTTCACTCCCAAAAGCATTGCGGGAGTTTAGTTACATCTCTAATCTCCTTTTGGATTACAATTATAATGTGCACCAACGTTTGCTAGCGAAGACTCCCACCATTGAGGAATTCGTACAATAATCTAAAGCCCCATACACACTATCAGTTTTCCTGCAGGTTTTTGTCTTCAGGTTTACCAAAACCATCTAATATGAGGTCAAACCTTAAGAGTTTCAATTTGTATGCAATCAGGCAGGCCCTTGCACTACATGGTTTTGGTAAACCTGAAGAAAAAAACCTGCAGGAAAACTGATAGTGTGTATGGGGCTTAAAGCCCCGTACACACGGTCTGACTTTTTGCCAACAAACTTAATTTTGAGCAAGTTTGCTAAAAAATCCGACCGTGTGTACGCTCCATCGGACAAACTTTTTTGGTTTTCATCGGACAAAAGTTCAGTCTGCAAACGGACAAACTTTTGGCCAACAAAAGTCCGATGGAGCAAAGTCCGACCATGTGTACAGAAAACCTTTGGACTTTTGTCCGATGGACAAAACAAATAATGTTAAAATCAACCAACAATAGCAGAAGGAGGGTGGCGGTAAAGAGCAGAAAAGAGCAGAAAAACCACGTGATGTTGGAAAAAGTTTTGGGAAAGTTTGCAGAAAAGTCCTGTGGTGTGTATGCTATGGGTGTGCCCGGCCAACTCCGTTCAGACAAAAATCCACGGAAAAGTCCGATGGAAGTCCGACCGTGTGTACGAGGCTTTAGTCAGGCTTGACTGGAACTAACATTGACGGGACACAGGGTGATATTGCCCACTAGGGGGAGCTTGCGAGCATAGGACTGTTTATTCATAGAAAGTAAGCATTAACATTGTGTAATATATTTTTTTGTCTTCATATTATTGACTCTTGCAGGGTCCTGCAGAGCCAACTGAAATTACATAACTGTCTTAACCTGTCTTCTTAACTCTTAATAAGTAAACTTATATTTGGTTAAGTATAAAGCCTGTGTGGTGCATTTGTGTTAGCCTGAAGGGCCAAAGTGGAGAAAGGTAACATACATGTGAAATCTATTGTTGTGATATATGCAGAATTGTGTTTCCCAATAGTAAGTGGGTATTACAATTCTTTTCTATACCAGTTGTGCCAAGGGAGGGTTCGAGCCAGTTAAGGGGTTGAGAATAAGGGGGCAGACCCAAACAAAACCAGCAGCTCCTTCGGGGGTAGTGCTACATAAGGATTGTCCTTCTGGAGTGCCAGAGAAAATCAACAACTTACTCAACTTGCCATCAGCTCCACTGAGCTTAAAATATTGGTTCTTGGCAGAGATAGCCTTTAAAGCCCAATTAAAGTCACAGAAATATATATACAGTCAGATAGATATTGTACTAAAAATACCACTATTCGTAGTTTAACCTCCACTTTACTGTTATACTTTTATAGCAGTTGTGTAATGTATTTAAATGTGATTGAGCAGTCCACTAGGAACCAGAGTTAGGCAGCCCATAGATATGTCCATTTTTCGTTCAACCAGGTTGATTAAAAAAAAAAATGGACCAAATTCTGTCATCCACACACTTGAAGTGGATGAGGGAATCCTTCCCGCTGTGTTATTGTATTCTGACAGTGGGAGACTTCCCCTTTGTCAGAAGAATACATTGATTAGGGTAGCAGACTATAGCCTGCAGTGTTGATCGAGCGGGAAAAATCAGACAGGGCAGGTATACAGAAGTCAATTGGTAGATTACCTTCTGTACAACCACAGTGCTCATAGTTACAAAGTTGGTAAGGTTAAAAAAATACGCTAGTCTATCCAGTTCAACCTGTGTGGGTGTGTGCATGCATTTATGTCTCTACCCCCTTCCCATATCTCGGTGTATTGTGTACGTTAGGATGCCTAAAAAAAAAAAAAACTGTCGAAATTTTCCGCTGACACCGCCAACTGTGGAAGGGAGTTCCACATCCTTTCTGTTCTAACAGTAAAGAACACCTGCAGTTTGCCACCAGGCCAAAGTACATTTACTGCGGCATGGTGGCACGGTCAGGCTGAACCACGTACATGTACATCATCCAGCTGAGGGTGAACCGCTCCCATGACCGCTTTGTCTACCAAACACAGCAGATTGCGACAACATGATCACAATGTCAACAAAGCTGTAATAAATGAAATTAATTTATAACAGCTGTGTTTCCTCTAGTAATGCTGTGATTGGCCCACAGCTAACACATGGTATTTGGGCCATTTACAGCACATAATAGTAAATCACAGCTGTTATGAATATAACCCATTCATGACAATTTAAACATTGCTGTTAAAGTGATCATCACTGTAGCAGCAAAGTGTAAAAAAAAAAAAATATCTGATTACCCCCCTCCCCCTGAGTAGTACAGTGTCACTATGGTGTCTCCCAGATAGAAAAAAACTGATGCTGTATAAAGGATATGGTGAGGAGCCCAATGTATACTGCTGTAATGGACTGCTGGCAAAATGTGGAAAAGCCAGCGATGTATTTTGCAGGCAAAATGCAAAAGAACAGGAATGTATTTGGCAGGCAAAGGTGCAAAAAGCCAAGGATGTATTTTGCAGGCAAAGATGCAAAAAGCCAGGGATGTATTTGTCAGCCAAAGATGATATAAGGCTGTGCAGCAAGGCCACGGGCTCTCCGATCAATCCCAGGACAATCCAGGGAGACTCAGACAGGGGAAAAGGTAGCCAAAGCTAGCGAACGGCCTTGCCGGATGTGGCATTGCAGCCATGGTAATCACTGCATGCGGTGAGTGTAGAGACATCAGGGGATAGCAACAATGTTCCATGCGGCAATTTCTCAGAAGGTTGTCGTCATGACGACGCGTTTCGGGCGTGGCCCATCTTCAGGTTGTGTCTTATTGGACCAATAAACATCTTATATGTTTGTATTAACTGTGGTTTTGGTATTTCATCTATGTGGAACTACCAGCCACCAGATTTCACAAACACTGGTTTGTGGCTGTACAGACTTATAGAATCTCTCAGCGCTTCCATTGAGGATCTTTGTGGTTATGTTGTTTATGAACACTGATTCAGGCTGCTTTTTTGACAGCTAGAGCTGCTGACTTCACAGCCGAGATGTTGGTATTATGTGGCTGATGGAAGACCAAGATGGCCATGTTTGTTAATGCTGATTTGTCATTGTAAAACCGGATGGTGTGCTCTGGACTTTAACACCTCAAGGGTCCCACTCTTTTGTGTATTGTGCTGGATTTTTTCATCTATTGGCCTATTACAGTCACATATATTATGACAATACGTTGGACAAGCGTTGTTTTATGAGCAATTTCGGGTCCCCATTTCTACATGGGTGCATTTTGTACCCACTAAGGTTTCTCGGCCCAAACTGATGTCCATTCTGTTGATCTCCTCATTGGTTGTCCTTCATTTGCCTCCCCACTGTCTAGAAAGATATGATTAGCTCTCCTTATTAACACATTGGTTTTATTAAAAGATTTGGTGTGTAAGGCATATGTCATATCTAAAATGAAGTCCTGAAGAGGCAGTGTTCACCGCAAAACATGTTGACTTAAAATATGACAATAGTTATTTATTACCCACTGCACTATGTTTGTTATTTTTATATGTATACATCTTTCATGGTATCGGTATAATAAAACATTGATGTTTTTAATGAAGTGCTTCTTGTTTGGATAAAATACCGGTTGGTCATCCTTGAACACCCCATTTGTTTTCTTTGGGTTGAGGACATACTGGTAGATTGTCATGTACCTGGGTGTATTTGAACCGGGATCTTCCTGGTCCCAAAGCTGCAGCCTTACCTGTTGCGCTACTGAGCAGATCTGGACTTTTCGAAATGTCCTCTCAGTGTTAAACACTACCTTGGACTCACTAGCCCCACCTGCTGCCAGCTGTGGACAATTTTCAATCAAAGCAGCCCTTAAAAAGGAAGTGATGCTATCTCTCAGCGCCCGTTTGTGTGGAATAGCTCCCTGGGTGTTGTGACTGCTTTTTGATCCTGATTTTCGTGTTGAACTTCTGCCTGAATTCCTGACTACTCTCCAGCCTGCTGATTTTGTACTTCACTGCCAGCTCGTGTATGACCTTTGCCTGCCTGACGACTCTCTGGATTTCGATCGTGTACCATTTTGCCTGATCTGTTGCCAACCTAATCTGCCTGACTACGTTTTCGCCTGAATCCTCAGCACACAAGTTCCACTTCGGACACTACCTATCACAGGTACCTTACATTACAAACGGGCCACAATGACAGTGGACCCTGCTGAGATTGTTAAGGCGATTTCACTTCAGGGACAATTGATTGGAGCTCATGAACAGCAGCTTTCTTCCCTGGACGCCAAGTTAGATGAACTTTGTACTATGCTTAAATCTTGTTTGCCTGCTTCCTCTGCAACGGTCCAGACTCTGGATCCTACTCCTGCTACGATCCAACCCACCTCTTCTGTACCACCCAAACTTCCTATGCCTGACAAATTTGGTGGTGATACTGAGGACTGCAGACTGGGTCTCTCCTTATCTGGAACGCAATGATCCTGTGCTGCAAGACGCTGACAAATTTCTGGCTTCTCTCCAGACTGTATTTGACAAGCCAGATAGAGCTTCTGCAGCTGAGTACTCACTCTTGGACATGCAACAAGGCACCAGGTCTGTGGCACAATATGCTATTGAGTTTCGTACCCTTGCTGCTGAGACTACTTGGGACTCAAGGGCATTACGTGCAGCCTTCCGAAAAGGTCTTGCAGATCGCATCAAAGACGAATTAGTCTATAAGGATTCCCCAGAAGACCTAGAGAAATTCATAGAGCTCTGTGTTCGTCTGGATGTCCGGTATCATGAAAGGTGCCAAGAGAGACTTAGAACTCGCAAGTTTCCTCGGCCAGTCTACCGTTTGGCCCCTAACTTCCAAGCACCACCTCAGCCAGAACCTGAAATCTCAGTTGAACCCCAGACACCTGTGGAACCCATGGATGTAAGCCGTCTCCACCTAACTGAGTCTGAGAAACAAAGGAGGCGTGCATTGGGCCTATGCCTATACTGTGGACTTAAAGGACATTTATTATCTGTCTGCCCTTCCCGTCCAGTAAAAGGCAGGGTCTAACCAGTGTTGGAGGAGCTGGCTTAGACCTTACAGGTATATCCTCCAAGACCAAGATTACCATTCCTGCAATTATCCATTTACCCTCTAAACTTGTCTCCTGTGAGGCTTTTGTGGATTCTGGAGCTGCTGGCATATTCTTGGACTACACTTTAGCTAAAAAAAATAATATCCCATTTGTTCCAAAATCTAGACCCCTGAACATTACCACCGTGAATGGACAACCCTTGGGAGATGGGATTGTAAAATTTGAGACTATAACAATCACCCTTCAGGTAGGCGTACTCCACAAAGAGGAAGTTGTCTTGTCTCTTATTGATTCTCCACTTCTGCCTGTTATCCTTGGTTACCCATGGTTACAACAACATAACCCTTCTTTTGATTGGGAAAATGGAGAACTAACCTCTTGGGGGTCGTTCTGTCATTCAAACTGTTTGTCTCAACCCAAAAGACTTCCTGCTTGTATGTTGGCTTCCGTGGCCGTCCCACCTACCTTGCCTCATGAATACCATGCGTTTGCAGACGTATTTTGCAAGCAAAAGGCAGAGGTTTTACCTCCACATCGTTCTTTTGACTGTGCAATTAAATTGATTCCTGGAGCACCTCTTCCCAAAGGAAGGACCTATCCCCTGTCTTTGCCTGAACAAAAATCCATGGAGGAATACGTAAAAGACAACTTGGAAAGAGGTTTTATCCGACCCTCTTCTTCTCCAGTAGGGGCAGGTTTTTTTCTTTGTTGAAAAAAAAGATGGGGGTCTTCGACCATGCATAGACTATCGAGGGTTAAATCAAATCACCATAAAAGACTCCTACCCTTTGCCTCTCATTCTTGAACTGTTTGATGTACTTAAGGGGGCTGTTATCTTCTCCAAGCTAGACCTACGAGGGGCTTATAATCTAATTCGAATTAAAGACGGGGACGAGTGGAAGACAGCATTCAACACTCGTAATGGACATTTTGAATATCTGGTTATGCCATTTGGGTTGTGTAACGCCCCTGCTGTCTTCCAATGTTTCATCAATGACATTTTTCATGATTTCAGCAACAGTTTTGTGATCATCTACTTGGACGACATTTTAATCTTTTCCAAGACTCATCTAGAGCACATCTCGCATGTAAAGCAGGTATTGCAACGACTGAGAGAAAACCATCTTTACGCGAAGATTGAGAAATGCAGTTTCCATCAAAGCCGTATTCCTTTCCTTGGATACATTATAAGTGCTGCCGGTTTCCAAATGGACCCTCAAAAACTTTCCGCTGTCTTGCAATGGCCCCAACCGACCACTTTAAGAGGGCTCCAAAGCTTTCTAGGGTTCGCAAATTACTACAGACGCTTCATCAAAGGTTTTGCCTCCATTGCGGCCCCCCTTACTGCTATGACTAAGAAAGGTACAAATTGCAAGGTATGGTCCTCAGAAGCAGAATCGGCTTTCCAGCAATTAAAAGACATGTTCAGCAAAGCTCCAATTCTTCAGCATCCAAATCCCGATCTCCAGTACATAGTTGAGGTTGATGCCTCTGAGGTAGGAGCAGGTGCCGTGCTCTCCCAGAGACAGCCTAAGTCTGGTAGAATCCATCCAGTAGCATTTTTTTCTAGAAAGTTTTCTCCAGCGGAGATGAATTACGATGTTGGGAATCGAGAACTACTGGCCATCAAATTAGCATTGTCTGAATGGCGACATCTTCTGGAAGGGGCTCCCAAACCTTTTTCTATCCTCACTGACCATAAAAACCTACTGTACCTTCAGACTGCAAGACGTTTGAACTCACGTCAGGCTCGATGGGCTCTGTTTTTCTCCCGTTTTAATTTTGTTCTTTCTTATGTTCCTGGGCATAAAAACAAGAAAGCCGATGCTCTTTCCAGACAGTTTGCTACCTCTGAAGAAGACCAACCTACCGAGCAGTATATAATCCCACCTCACAAAATTGTCGCACAGATCTCTACGGCTCTTTCCCAACAGTTACAAGAAACCCAGAATTGTGTTCCCCAAGGCTTGAAGATACCACCAGGTCGCCTGTTCGTAGCCCCTAGCCTCAGAAAACCTGTACTCCTCTGGGCACATGATGGTGTTTTATCTGGTCATCCTGGTGTCACCATCACTCTTAAGACCTTGCAGCGTCATGTCTGGTGGCCTCATATGAAAAGGGATGTTACTGACTATGTGGCTGCCTGCCCAACTTGTGCTGCTAATAAAGTACCCCGTACATTGCCTACTGGACTGTTACAACCACTTTCAGCACCTCGTCAGCCTTGGACCCATTTGACTATGGACTTCATTACAGACTTACCCAAGTCCGAGGGCATGACTGCTATATGGGTCATAGTGGATCGCTTTTCAAAAATGTCTCATTTTGTGCCGCTCCCGGGATTACCTACAGCGGAAGCACTGTCTACTCTCTTCCTTTCCCATATTGTGAGATATCATGGCATACCTACCAATGTCGTCTCAGACCACGGATCCCAGTTTGTTTCCCGATTCTGGAGAGCGTTCTGCAAGAAACTGGGAGTAACGCTTTCACTCTCTACCTCACATCACCCTCAAACAGATGGTCAAACCGAACGCATGAACCAGACCCTAGAAACCTATCTTTGACATTATGTCAATGCCTTACACTCCAACTGGTCTGAGTATTTGCCTTTAGCTGAGTTCGCCATTAATTCCCGTTGGCACAGTGCTCTTCATACCACACCATTCTACGCAGCCCTAGGCTATCACCCTCAGACTTTTCCCCTACTTCAGCCTTCTTCTGGTGTACCAGTAGCAGATCAGCGGGTTAAAAATATTCTGCTACATTGGAAAAAGATTTGCTTATTACTACGGAAGTCAGCAGGCAAGTATGCACTTTTTTCCAACAAACGAAGATGCCATATACCTCCATATGTGGTGGGGGACAGAGTTTGGCTATCAACCAAATATGTGAGACTGAAACAACCTTCTACCAAATTGGGCCCTCGATTCATTGGTCCTTACAGAATTATTGCTCGAGTCGGGCCAGTCTCCTATCGGTTGAAATTACCCTCCTCTCTCCGGATTCATCCTGTGTTCCACGTTTCCCTCCTCAAAAAAGCAATTTTCAATCGCTACTCCAGAACGCAACAGCTACCTCCTCCTGTTCTTGTTGATGGACAAAATGAGTTTGAAGTCTCCAAGATTCTTGATTCTAGAAGACAGGGTCGTGGCCTTCGGTATCTGGTTCATTGGAAGGGATATCCTGTCACAGACCGTTCCTGGGTTCCAGCCAAAGATCTGCATGCCCCTTCTCTTATTCGAGACTTCCATGCCTCCTTTCCCACTAAGCCCTGCTAGGCCCCCGGAGGGGTCCACTGGGGAGGGGGCCCTGTCATGTACCTGGGTGTATTTGAACCGGGATCTTCCTGGTCCCAAAGCTGCAGCCTTACCTGTTGCGCTACTGAGCAGATCTGGACTTTTGGAAATGTCCTCTCAGTGTTAAACACTACCTTGGACTCACTAGCCCCACTTGCTGCCAGCTGTGGACAATTTTCAATCAAAGCAGCCCTTAAAAAGGAAGTGATGCTATCTCTCAGCGCCCGTTTGTGTGGAATAGCTCCCTGGGTGTTGTGACTGCTTTTTGATCCTGATTTTCGTGTTGAACTTCTGCCTGAATTCCTGACTACTCTCCAGCCTGCTGATTTTGTACTTCACTGCCAGCTCGTGTATGACCTTTGCCTGCCTGACGACTCTCTGGATTTCGATCGTGTACCATTTTGCCTGATCTGTTGCCAACCTAATCTGCCTGACTAGGTTTTCGCCTGAATCCTCAGCACACAAGTTCCACTTCGGACACTACCTATCACAGGTACCTTACATAGATAAGCTGTTAAGCTTAAATTTTTGTTTCCTCCACACATATAATTGATTGCATGAATACCAATCATCACCCACCAGTTGTGTCACATGGGAGTGAGAGGGATAAGTCACATGCAGTGGAACAAAAAGGCAGAAAGCCTTGGAAAGGTTAGCATTTGCTGGTTGGGCCACCATTAAAATGAACCTATCACTTTGTCTACATGGTAAAAGAACACGTTTGCTTTAAGCTGCCCATGTACAGATTAGACAACTATCTCTTATTCTAAACCTTTTTGACAGATCAAAAATTCAGTCTCTAAGGCAGAGCCCACGATAGCACTGAGCCATGGAAGAAAAAGTTTGGTAGGTTTATAAATCCTTCCACAATCATTTATACTTTCATTGTAGCCTGTAGTGAAAGAGGTGGGCCCCTTTCATTACCCCTAATGCCCTGTACACATTTTCCGATGGGATAAAATCCGATGGAATTTTCCGTCGGAATTCTGTTCAAGCTGTCTTGCATACACACTGTCAGACCAAATTCCGACCGTCCAAAACGCGGTGACGTAAAACACTACGACGAGCCGAGAAAAATTAAGTTCAATGCTTCCGAGCATGCGTCGACTTGATTCTGAGCATGCATGTTTTTTTTCCGTTGGAGTTCCACACAGACGATCAGAATTTCCCATAGGATTTTTTTCCATCGGAAAAAAATAAAACATGTTCTATTTCTAAACTCCGACGGTAAAAAATTCCGATGGGGCATACACACGGTCGGAATTTCCGATGAAAAAACTCCGTCTGACTTTTTTCATCGGAAATTCCGATCGTGTGTACAAGGCATAACAGTAACAATCTAGAAAGTGATTCAGTTTCATTTACATGGACATAGATTCATCTTTGGTGTCTATAAACAGCTTTAGATTTCGAATTACAGCATGTTCCTTTGTTTTAGTTTTCATAGTATGATAGGAAAAGGGGAAAGGCAGTTTCTAGCCCCCCTTTTCCTCATGGGAGAGCGGCGGGAATGGCAGTTTCAAGTTCCCCCTGAGGTGCCTGGCGCTCTCAGAGGGAACACAGTAGGTCTCACGTGGCTTGGGAGAGGGGTACAGGTGACCTCTCCCAGGTCTCGTGTAAAAAGCCCGGGAAAAGCCAGTTTGAACTGGACGGATCTGGCCCGTTTAGGGCTATAAAAGAAGGGTTCCGTAGCTCAGGCTCATTCGCCTCAGAAGGCAGAAGCTGTGGTGTCCCCCTCCCCCCCACCCTGTTAAAAATAAAAATATTTGTTGCGGTTGTTGTTATGTGGTAGTGTCACCTTTGTTTTTTGATTAAAAAAAAAAAGATTTAATTTTAACAAAGGGGGACTAGCTTTGTAATATGTGTAATTTATTAATAAAGGTTTATTCTGAGAATTAAAGTTTATTGGAAGTTGGGGAGTTTTGTATTTGCTGCCTGAGCCGTAGTGGCTAGGCTAGCTCAAAGCTTATTTATATTTAAAGATGGATTGAATTATTTATTCATAAAGTTTGAAACCAATAATAAACAACCGCGACCTTTAATATCCAACAATTGTCTGCTGTCTATTTATTTAATTTAAGGTTTAGATATTATTTCACGTCTGCTGTCCCATAATCATACACACAATAAACAACAAAGCAAAACCTTAATTTCCAAAAAATGTTTGCACCCATGATCCATATGCCATCGATAGATATGACCAGAGTATGAACTCATCACTGAATTCCAGATTTATCATTTATTCAGGATTTCACCATTGACTGAATCAATATGGAGTCACCCCTACAGCTTCATATATTTTAAACAAAATATATTAAGTTATCCCAAGCCATGTTTTGTGTTTGACACACAGTACTTATTTATTTTCTTCCTCCGAGACATACTTATTTATTTAATAATCTCCATAGCACACGTCTGGAATCTGAATTGTATTTTCGGTGCTTCCTGAAAACACGGTTTTAGTAGATGACTCATCTCACCAAGGAATCTTTAAGCCTTCAGCTAGCAGTTTGTGTTTTATTTTATTTATTGATGTTTGAGTGGTGATGGTGACATTGTGATGGTATGATGTCATTGCTCTTACTGGTGGGATGAGTGATGTAATGATGTAAGTGTTGCTTTGTATGGCTTTCCAGTCATTTACGAGTATTGCGGAAGTGGGTGAGACCGCCACCGGGCTGAAGCCTGATACGAAATGACGGCTTGTCTGGTATATCATTTGCCCAGGAGGTTCGTTCATATCACAGCTTGGCTTTTAAGTGCTTTAAATGCCTGTCATCTTTGACAACCCTTGAGATCTATTTTCATTATTTTATTTTTTTACTTGTTTCAAAGACCTGTTCCCAGGGCCAGTGCATTATGGATGCAATAAAATCGGGCACGAAGAACTCAAATGAAGCGGAATGGCGACTACAAATAAGTGAAGCGCTGATCTGTCGGCAGGTTCTAATGTTGCTGCTGTTACTCACCAGAGCCAATCTGCTTTAAAGCGACCTTGTTGCTACAATTAAATAATAAAGATAGAGCTACCTTGTCAAAGAAGAGCTTTAATACTGGTTCCAGCAGACAATGTTGGGGTTGACTTACTAAAACTGGAGAGTGCAAAATCTGGTGCAGCTCTGCATAAAAACCAATCAGCTTCCAGATTTTTTTTTTTTGTCAAAGCTTAATTGAACAACCTCAAGTTAGAAGCTGATTGGCTACCACGCACAGTTGCACCAGATTTTGCCCTCTTGAGTTTTAGTAAATCAACCCCAATGTCTTCGCTCTCATAAAGAGCTATGCATGCTATCCCTAGCTGACACTTCCAGGTTTGGCGAATACCTAGTCCCCTGTCCAGGGACTTTGCTTCCTCCCACCCACCACTCTACCTGTAGCTCTTCAAGAAAGTAAAGATTGGAGTCATCATCCACTGGGAAGGTATTACATTTCTTAATACTACTATTAGGTCCCAAATGAAGAGAAATATATGTATTGGCACCACATCCCAGTATTAAAATATAGAAAAGTGAAGAGAATTGGGGATTTTAAAAGGTGCAAATAAACAAAAGAAAATTAAAAAATCATTATTTATTATAAATCAATAAAACTCATTGTATAAAACAGATGTTTTTAAATACATCTATTGAAAATTATTAAAAATTATGCTTCCACTCAACATGTTTCGCCAAATATTTGCACAGCTGCTTCAGGAGTATATGCATCAATCAGAATTAAACAATAAAGAATTCATGAAAGAAAATGTTTAAAAAATAGATAAACAACAACTGTATAACCATAATTCAAATACAAAAAAGAATACACATCAGTCATAATACATATTGGTGTATATAATAAAGTGCTTTCTTGTACTATGCCCTCAGTAATTCCACTGGCATTAGCATTGTCATAATTATTTATGACACTTTATTATGTACACCAATATATATTACTACTGATGTGTATTCTTTTTTGTATTATTTGAATTATTATGTTATGATTATACATTTATTTTCTATACATTTTTTGTACATTTTCTTTCATGAATTGTTTATTGTTTAATTCAGATTGGTGCATAAACTCCTGAAGATGCTGTGCAAATATTTGGCGAAACATGTTGAGTGGAAGCATCATTTTTCATAATTTCGATAGATGTATTTGAAAACATCTGTTTTATACAATTAATTTTATTGATTTATAATAAATAATGATTTTGTAATTTACTTGTGTTTATTCGCACCTTTAAAGTCACCAATTCTCTCCAGTTTTTCTGTATTACATTTCTTCTTTTACAGGGTAGCTCTGCATTTAATATTTCATTGTCACTTTAAAAAACAATTCCACTTTTGCTAAAAACTGAGATAGCTAATTGCTAAACGAGCCATGTTCTAATTTAAATGTTTAATATTATCTAACCATTGCAAACAGCAATGAAATTATAATTTTCTATATTTGACCAAAAATTCTGTTGTTTCCTTGCAATCATGGCAAAACTGTGGGTGTTCTGTTCTGTTCAGTATTTATGTACAAAACGCCCCAATGAATCTTTTTTTTCCCCCTGGTTGCGTAATGTGCTTACTGCTTTTCCTGCACACAGCTATAGTTAATTTGTAATTTTTCAACTAGCTGTACTATTGTTTTTTGAGGGGTTAGTAGTATTAGCCAACTAACGATGTATAGTGGGTCTCCAATGCAGCCCCTGACATCACCAAAGGGCCACACTTAATTTTTAATATATGTGTTAGTGGATAGGGCTGTGAAAGACGGTAGATATACCGATATACAGAGACTGAAGACATCCAACAGGTGTTGTTGAGACATCCTTCAAGAAACAAAGTGAGGCTAGTAGAGATCACTTCTGGATCACATCTTTCCATAGCAATGCTCCCATTTCAGATTGCTGGATGAATCTTCCGCTGCCAGCTACTGTATCTTGAGATCAAAGTTAGTTGAGCCAGGTGGTGCCAGCCCAGTAGGGTGACCCACAGCTTAAGTTTCGGCCGATTCAGCAGGAAACTGATAACATTTTGACCATGTATGCCCACCCTCTTCCACTGGCACAATAATGCACACTTGGGCAACCCTGGTTGGCAGTGGCACTATATTGAAAGATGTCTTGTAATTAATGTAGCGCTTACCTCCGAAGGGGCTACTGGACACAGACAGATTTTACCTGAATAGTACAGAAGCCGCCAGTTACCCAAGCGCACCGACAATTAAGGTTCAGTCTAGGGGATGGGTTTCGCGGATTTATTGCTCAAAAAACATTATCAGTGGAGGGGTTTAGGATCACAGGATACTCCAAAATGACCAGCAGCAACAACAAACGAACTAGCTTCCCTCTAGTCTTTCAATATCAGCTTCTCTTGAGGTAGCTGGGGATGTCAGTATATCGAAGGCCCCACAGCTGTAGACCACAGGGCAATCATTGACAACTGATTCTCTTATGTTTCTTTGAAACTGTCAGTCCCCAGTACGATCCCTACTCACAGTGTCCTAGGAGCCGTTTGCCACCCAGTCTCCTCAGTTAGATCCTCAAAGAGGGAGATGACAAAATTCTTCTCCAGACCTGGACTCTGAAACAGCATCCTTCAGCAGGTATCCCTTTTTTTTTTTAGCTGTTCTCCTTGATCCCTTAGTGCAGAAAATGCTGAAGGCCAAACAGTGATGTCTTGTCTTAGTGATTCTTCTCTTAGGAGCAGTAGCCCCAAGAGTACTGGGACCCTCCCTGACGAGGAAAAAGCAATCTGTACAGGGATCCTACACATTTATCACCTCCCCAGCCCCCTCTTGGATGCCCCTTTCCAGGGATTGGCCAGGGTAAGATAAATATTCAGCTGAGCATTTGAATATCCCTCCCTATGCTCTGGAAGCTTCTTCCAAAGGCAGGGGGAGGCAATCAAACTCCCAGGCTAGGAATCCTGAGCAGACCAATCAACGACTACTCCAGTCACTACAGTGGAGCCAAACTAAATTTACCCAACAGCCTAACTGGAAACAACCACTTCACTCACTATAATGGAGCGAATAACAAAATTTACTAGGAGGGTGCTACATGAAGATAATTTGACAATCAATTTGTACTGATGCTTCTCAGACAGGCATTTACAAGCTAAAATTAAACAACGCACATGTGTTTAGTGTCTAAAAAATGGGCAGTGGCAGTTACTAGGCTTGTGCAATTCGTTTCGTAACGAATCGAAATTTGTCCGAGTTTAGCAACTTTCGGAAATTCGGAAGAATTCGAATTTCCGAACAAAGCAATTACAAATAAAACCGAATCCGAAATAAATTATATCGCAAATAGCGAATGCCCGAATGTCTTCGGCATAATTCGTTATGAAAAAGGTTACGAATGTACGAATCCATTCGAAGCACAATAACACTCTGCTCTGCTGTCTGCTTCTCCCTCACCGTGCTGAACTCCCTCTCAAAATGGTGTACAGGAGCGGAGGCTATAGCCGCATGTAAAAAACTAAAGTAAAATACGAGATTTCGAATCGTTACAAATAACCGCTATGTATTTAGAAAAGTACAAATCCATTCGAAGCACATTAGGTATAATAGGCAGCGTCGTTGTGAGAGAGACATGGAAAATTACGAATCAACAAACCCAAAAAAAGTTACGAAAGTAGGAGTTGTGTCCAGAATCAACGAAAAACAATGTACACTACCGAAAGTACGATTTATAAATCAACTAAAAATAAGGCTTACATTAATACGAATCATTCCGATTCAACGAAAAATGACGCTTGCGAAAATCCGAATTAGTCCGAACACGAAAAATCCCATCTAGCAAAATTATGAACGATTACAAATCAACAGAACCAAAAAGAAACGAACCGAAACTAAACAAATTTTTTCCGTTGTGCACAAGAAACGAACCGAAACTAAATGAATTTTTCCGTTGTGCACAAGTCTAGCAGTTACCATATTTCTGTCATCACAGATTCACTTTAAATTTCTTGCCCTATGACATACTGTAGATCCACTGCCAGCAGCCACATAAACATTAAAAGAAAGATCTGGTAGACCTGGTGGAGTATAACGTGCCACAGAGCATCTGCTAATGGCAATATCACCCTTTAGATTAAAATAACATGCTAGCAGGCAACAGTACAGCATCAATAATGTAAGCTATTTTTGCAGTTTATACACTCTGTATGACATCTACAACTATGGAAGGCATTTTTACAGTATACAAACTTCTATTCAATTGGTAATAAGTATCAGAGCAGAATACAAGCATATTCATGAGAATGGTAATAGAACAAAGAATGTTTCTTATTTAAGACATTACAACACGTGTGTGTACAAGCTCATCTATACGGATGAACTGGAAACAATAAACAATGTTACATCTTGCGGCGTCATTCGATAACTGGTTGCAGATCTATTAAGCAGCTGTAATGTGTTTAAACGGTAATGAAATTCAGGAACTTTTATCACTTGGAAACACTTGGCATTTCAATGGAAGTACATTTCTCCAACTGTTGCTTTTGTTAACCCAATAATAATAATAATAAAAAAAAAAACATTTAAGCTAGCCAGCAAAAAGTAAATTGTTTAACCACTAGCTGTCTAGGGCAATTTTGATTACTTTTTTTTTTTTACATACATGTTAAAATTAAAAAAAATTACCTGCAAATTACATACAATCAATTTTCGGGAACACACTTAAATTAATTTTAGTGCACACAATCATAATATAATATCCATTTAAAAAAAAAAATAGATAACAAACATGTGAAATGCCAGAAAACTAACGTACCTAACTGTCCATAGGTGATGCTAAGCCTTTACAGGTTATTAGTTTAGAGGTGATTGTAAATACATATGCTTGCCGTACCTACGTACGTGTTTGTATTTTTATTTATATATTTTTTTTAAACTTTGTACATTTTATTTAATTTATTTTCACAAGTGGGTGAACAAGCCCCCTTTGGTATAGCTTTGGGCAGGTGGCAGGCAGACCCCTAATGTCTCCCCAGTTCATCAAAGCATCTGATCAAACGCAGCACTGTAACAACCAGGGAATGACAGCTCTGAAACAGGAAGTGACAAAATTCTTGTCACTTCTGGCTTTATTCATCACAGAGGAGATCAGAAAACAGATGTTTCTCCATCTCCTCTGTGGGAAGCCATCTGCAGCAACCCAGAGGAATGGGATAGCCCAGGAGCCAACGCAGTTGGTGTGGGAGGGGGGGTTCCTTTGTCCGTCCCAGCGCTGTAAAAGTGACAGCTGTCGGATCACTTTTGTATAATAGTTAATTGCAGGCTGATAAAAACAGTATTAGGATCATGACTGCAACTGCAACCATGATTGTGGTATAACCGCTTGCTAACAGGACATTTTTATACATATGTTGGTCAGCAAGTGGTTAAATTAAGCTTTTGTTGCATACATTTGCAAACACATGGTAAAGCCACAGTGTCATGTCAGGGCCCCTCTGGTTAGTGGAGTCCCTTAATGAAAACTTTATGCTGGAATTTCTCAGCTGCCTTGTAAAGATGATTTCTGAGCTTCTGGTGTTTTACTGCACCTTTAAGTAGGAAAGGGCAGACTCCAGCCTCGCTATATACTCTATATGTGGGTAGGTGCAGCATAATGTGGCCGCAGTAAACACTCAAAAAGCAGTTGCAGAAAACAGAACTGTATTGAAATTGTAGTTCAGTCATGCACGACAAGCCCAGCGGGAATGCAACCTGACTGACATGATGCACAGCGATGCAGGTCTCAAGTGTGCCAACAGCAGCTGTCTTGAGGGGCAGAATAAGGCTGTCAGAGACCCAGTGCTGCAAACACTTACTTCCAGGTGTCAGCAAGGAATGCACGTTCTGCAAATGCTAATGCACATGCACGGACACCTAGAATGGGTCGTATAGGACTCAGACCAGGTGCACGCAATGCGCGCGCCCATGCGCATGCGCGTACCCCTTCCAATCCTGGCGCACGGAGCCCTATTTAAACCTGGATCACCTGAGTGTCAGTGCTGGATTGTCTTTTCAGCTAGTACTTGTGTTCCTGTGTAAACCTGTTATTGGATTGACCTGCTCCTGAAGATACCTGGCTTGTTTGACTACCCTTCTCGGATCTTCCTTACCTGTTCTCCTGCCTCTGCCTGTTTTACTGACCAACGGCCTGGACTTTGACCACGAACCTGCCTCTTGATTTGGTACCTCTCTGCTAGCCCGCTGCTGACTCCTGCCTTCACCTGTTTATTCTCTTGGATCTTCCCTGCACGGATCTGACGCATGGTTCCTGCAGCACCTGTGCTCTAAGAGGTTTCCAGTATCTCCCAGAGACTCCATCTGCACCAACAGGCACCTGCACCTTCTCGTGCCCCTGCATTTCCCTTTCCTCACCTCCAGGGGGTGCAGGGACCGGGATCATGTGAGAGGCCGCTCCCACTTCCTCGGCTCCGCTGTAAAGGTACGTGACAGTACAATCCAGCCAGTATGGAGTCCGAGTCGGGGGCTTCGCCTCTGGACACATTGTGCCAGCAGATCTCCGATCTCACCCAGGCGGTCCAGGGCCTTCAAGAAGGCTACCACCAATTGGAGCAATGGGTGGTGTCCCAAACTCTGGGTACCTCACCATCACCTGCCGCAGCATCAGCACCTTCAGCATCAGCTCCGACCACCACAGTAATGGTGCCACCCCCGGAGCCACGTATGCCCACTCCAGAAGGATTCTCAGGAGATCGCAGCAAATTCCGTGCGTTTAAAAACGCCTGCCGGCTTTACTTCCTGCTTCAACCTCATACCTTCTCCCTAGAAAACACGAAGGTGGGCTTCATCGTGTCACTCCTCCAGGGGGAACCCCAAACCTGGGCTCATCGTCTAATGGAACAAGCCAATACTTGTCTGAATACTCTGGATGACTTCCTGGACGAAATGGCCAAGCTTTACGATGACCCCCAACGTACCGCCACAGCAGAGGCCAGTCCTCGTCCAGCAGGGACGTAGACCAGTGGAGGACTATATTACTGATTTCAAGCGATGGAGTTCTGATACCCAGTGGAACAACGTTGCCCTCCGCTACCAATTTCGCCTAGGCCTCTCTGAGGCACTTAAAGATGAAATGGCCCGAGTAGGAGTCCCCAGTTCCTTGGAGGCCTTGATCCAGCTGTCTATCCAGATAGACTGACGCCTATGGGAACGCAGATCGGAAAGAACCAGCCAATTTCGTCCTGTATGGATGATGCCCAGAGTACCCAGCCACCTGACGGTTCCTATCTCATCACCACCCGCCTCAACCTCTGACGCCCCCGAGCCAATGCAGATAGGCCTTCTCCGCGCACCCCTGACCCCAGAAGAAAAGCAGCGACGCCGCCAGAACAACCTTTGCTTATATTGTGGCAAAACTGGACACTATGCAAACATGTGCCCTAACAAGACCCGTAAGTCTGACCCCTCTTCTCATGATCCTGGTTTCCTTACCTTAACCAAATCCGCTCATATCTCTGTTCCTGTCTCTTTTCAGCTTTCGGAAGGGGTAATCCAGGCCCAAGCCCTCATTGATTCAGGCGCCTGTAGCTGCTTCATAGACCGTGCCTTTGGCCTGCAACATAATATTCGTCTGCAAATGAAATCGCAGCAACTCTCCGTGCGACTGGCTGACGGATCGAGCATTAAGTCTGGGCCCATTACCCATGAAACCCAACCTCTTCCCACAAATATTCAACCGGACCACCTAGAACTACTACGCCTGGACGTTATTCCCTCACCATTATTCCCAATCATCCTGGGAATACCTTGGTTACGGGCTCATAACCCTCACATTGATTGGACCACTGGCCGGGTGACCTTCCAGTCCGCCTACTGTATCCAGAACTGTCTCAAGTCTCTTCACCCTGCAACCCCGGTCATCGGCTGCCTGGAAGCCATTTCTGAAACCCAGAAACTTGTCCCATCCACCTACCACGACTTCTTAGACGTGTTTGATAAACAAAAGGCAAACACTCTCCCTCCACATCGGGTATACGATTGCCCTATCGAATTACTTCCAGGAGCAGAAATTCCCTTTGGAAGAATTTTCCCTTTCTCGGAGCCCGAACTTCTGGTCCTGAAGGAGTACATCGACGAGAACCTCAACAAGAGATTAATTCGACACTCATCCTCCCCAGCTGGTGCAGGGATATTCTTCGTCGAAAAGAAAGACCACTCCCTTCGTCCATGTATTGATTACAGGGAATTAAATAAGGTCACAATCAAAAACCGATATCCCCTTCCCTTGATTCCAGAGTTATTCCAGAGACTTTGTTCCGCTAGAATATTCACAAAGCTTGATTTACGAGGGGCTTACAATTTAATTAGAATCCGTGAGGGGGATGAGTGGAAGACGACCTTTCGAACACGTTTTGGTCACTTCGAATACCTTGTGATACAGTTTGGTTTGTGCAACGCAACAGCGACCTTTCAACACTTTGTTAATGACATCTTTAGAGACTTTTTGGATTTATTTTTGATCGTATACCTGTATGATATCTTGATATTTTCAGCATCATTAGAATTACACCGGACTCATGTGAAACAAGTCCTCCTCAGGTTAAGACAGAACGGACTTTACGCCAAGGCCGAGAAATGTGAATTTGAGCGTCAGACCATCCACTTTCTCAGCCTAGTCATATCAACGGGAGGTGTGGCGATGGACCCTCAGAAGGTCGCAGCCATCATGTCCTGGCCGCCTCCCACCGTCAAAAAAAGGAGTGCAACGCTTCATTGGATTCTCTAATTTCTATAGGAAATTTATAAAAACTTTTCCGGCATTATAGCACCCATCACTCATCTCACCAAAAAACAGAACCGCTTTCAATGGACTGAAACAGCTCAAGCCGCCTTTGATAAACTCAAAGAGTTGTTCACGTCTGCCCCAGTACTAAGGCATCCTGATCCTGCTCTGCCATATATCTTGGAGGTGGACGCCTCGGAGACTGCTGTGGGGGCCATCCTGCCCCAACGATTGGGAGCCAAATCATTAATGCACCCTGTGGCCTTCTTTTCCCGGGAAATTAGGAGTTTCAGAAAAAAAAATTGACATCGGGGACCGAGAATTGCTGGCAATAAAGACTGCCCTGGAAGAGTGGCGATACCTCTTGGAGGGAGCAGCCCATCCTATATTGATCTTCACAGATCATAAAAATCTAGAATACCTTAGAACCGCCAAACGCCTCAGGCCTAGACAAGCGAGATGGTCTCTCTTCTTTTCTCGTTTTAATTTCCACATCACGTACCGGCCAGGATCCAAGAACGTTAAGCCTGATGCGCTGTCCCGTATGTTCCCAGACACGGAAACCTCATCCCCACCAGATACCATCCTCCAAGCTGGGAATTTCTTACTAACACAAACTGATTTTGTGTCCCAGATCCGCCAGGCTTCCTTGAACATCCCTCTGCCCCCACATACCGGTCTTTAGGAAAGAGAGGGGCTTTACTGGCTGGGAAACAAGATATTCGTGCCCCAGGATCTGCGTACAAATATCTTACAGACTTGTCACGATTATCCCTTGGTGGGTCATTTTGGGGGTCACAAAACCAAGGACCAGGGATGAGCCGAACACCCCCCTGTTCGGTTCGCACCAGAACCTGCGAACAGACAAAATGTTTGTGTAAACTTTAGAACCCTATTAAATGCAATGGACTCGAACGTTCGAAATCTAAAGTGTTAATTATAAAGGCTAATATGCAAGTTATTGTCCTAAAAAGTGTTTGGGGACCTGGGTCCTGCCCCAGGGGACATGTATCAATGCAAAAAGAAGTTTTAAAAACGGCCGTTTTTTCGGGAGCAGTGATTTTAATAATGCTTAAAATGAAAAAATAAAAGTGAAATATTCCTTTAAATTTCGTACCTGGGGGGTGTGTATGATATGCATGTGACGTGGCACATGTTTCCCGTGCTTAGAACTGTCCCTGCAAAAAATTTAATTTTTGAAAGAAAAAAATGCATTTAAAACTGACTCGTGGCTATTAATGAATTGTCGGCTCCCGGCAATACATTCAAAAGTCATTGAAAAAAAAAAAAAAAAAGCGTGGGGGTTCCCCAGAATTCAATTACCAGGCCCTTCAGGTCTGGAATGGATATTAAGGGGAACCCTGCCGCAAATTTAAAAAAAAATTGACATGGGGCTCCCCCAAATATCCATTCCAGGCCCTTCAGATCTGGCATGGATTTTAAGGGGAACTCCACCCCAAATTTTAAAAAAAATGGCGTGGAGTCCCCCTAAAAATCCATACCAGACCCCTTATCCGAGCACGCAACCTGGCCGGCCGCAGGGGAAAAGGGGGGGGACGAGAGAGCGCCCCCCCTCCCTCCTGAACCGTACCAGGCCACATGCCCTCAACATGGGGAGGATGTCCCCATGTTGATGGGGACAAGGGCCTCATCCCCACAACCCTTGCCCGGTGGTTGTGGGGGTCTGTGGGCGGGGGGCTTATTGGAATCTGGAAGACCCCTTTAACAAAGGGGACCCCCAGATCCCGCCCCCCCCATGTGAATTGGTAAGGGATACATTGTACCCCTACCATTTCACGAAGAAAGCGTAAAAAAATGTTTAAAATAAAAACACACAAACACCTTGAAAAAGTCCTTTATTAAAAAAAAACAAAAAAAAAACATTCCAGCGGTGAAATCCAGTGTCCCGCGGCGATCCCGATGTCCAGCGCTGTCCTTCATTGGTTGTGCCTGAGCGGACCTGATGGGGAACTCCCTCTCAGTATTTTAAATGTATAGACCCGCCCCTTCTAAAGTTCCCCATCAGGTCCGCTCTGCGGACCAGATGCGGAACATGATGGGGAACTTTAGAAGGAGCGGGTCTATACATTTAAAATACTGAGAGGGAGTTCCCCATCAGGTCCGCTCAGGCACAACCAATGAAGGACAGTGCTGGACATCGGGATCGCCGCGGGACACTGGATTTCACCGCTGGAATGTTTTTTTGTTTTTTTTTTTTAAATAAAGGACTTTTTCAAGGTGTTTGTGTGTTTTTTTAAACATTTTTTTACGCTTTCTTCGTGAAATGGTAGGGGTACAATGTACCCCTTACCAATTCACATAGGGGGGGGCCGGGATCTGGGGGTCCCCTTTGTTAAAGGGGTCTTCCAGATTCCGATAAGCCCCCCGCCCGCAGACCCCCACAACCACCGGGCAAGGGTTGTGGGGATGAGGCCCTTGTCCCCATCAACATGGGGACATCCTCCCCATGTTGAGGGCATGTGGCTTGGTACGGTTCAGGAGGGAGGGGGGGCCGCTCTCTCGTCCCCCCCTTTTCCCCTGCGGCCGGCCAGGTTGCGTGCTCGGATAAGGGGTCTGGTATGGATTTTTAGGGGGACTCCACGCCATTTTTTTTAAAATTTGGGGTGGAGTTCCCCTTAAAATCCATGCCAGATCTGAAGGGCCTGGAATGGATATTTGGGGGAACCCCACGTCAATTTTTTTTTTCATTTGCGGCGGGGTTCCCCTTAATATCCATTCCAGACCTGAAGGGCCTGGTAATTGAATTCTGGGGAACCCCCACGCTTTTTTTTTTTTTATCAATGACTTTTGTATGTATTGCCGGGAGCCGACAATTCATTAATAGCCGCGAGTCAGTTTTAAATGCATTTTTTTCTTTCAAAAATGACATTTTTTGCAGGGACAGTTCTAAGCACGAGAAACATGCGCCACTTTACATGCATATCATACACACCCCCCAGGTATGAAATTTAAAGGAATATTTCACTTTTATTTTTTCGTTTTAAGCATTATTAAAATCACTGCTCCCGAAAAAACGGCCGTTTTTAAAACTTCTTTTTGCATTGATACATGTCCCCTGGGGCAGGACCCCGGTCCCCAAACACTTTTTAGGACAATAACTTGCATATAAGCCTTTATAATTAGCACTTTAGATTTCTCCCATAGATTTTTCGAATTTGCCGCGAACACCCCAATTTGTTCGCTGTTCGGCGAACGGGCGAACAGGCAATGTTCGAGTCGAACATGAGTTCGACTCGAACTCGAAGCTCATCCCTACCAAGGACCTAGTTCAAAGGCATTTTTGGTGGCCGGGTCTAGCAAAAGATTGCAGGGCCTACTTAAATTCCTGCCCAATCTGTCTCAGGAACAAAGACTCAAAAAACAAAACCTGGGGGCTGTTAAGACCACTGCCCATCCCTGAAATTGCAATGGATTTAATTGTTGAGCTCCCCCCTTCGGAAGGGTTTTCATCCATTTTTGTGGTAGTTCACCGACTTTCTAGAATGGCACATTTTGTTCCCATGAAGGGGACCCCATCTGCAACAGAAACAGCTAAGGTGTTCATGAAAGAAATCGTGAGACTGCACGGAATTCTGGACGACATAGTCTCCGATTGTGGAGTACAATTCACGTCTAAGTTTTGGAAAACGCTATGTGAAACCTTGGGCATTAAACTCAATTTCTCCTCAGCCTACCACCCTCAGACTAACGGGCAGACCGAACGTACGAACCAGACACTGGAACAGTACTTACGCTGCTTCTCCTCTTTCACCCAGGAGGATTGGGCATCACTTCTCCCCCTAGCGGGGTTTGCATTCAATAACTCCATTTACTCTGTCACCAGACGCCTTTCTTCTCCAATTACGGATTCCATCCTACCTTTCTACCAGCATTAATCCCAGATTCTCCATTGCCAGCAGTCCAGGACAGGTTAAATTTCCTTTCTTCTAACCATCAAATCCTAAAAGAAGCAATTTCCAAGGCTCAGGAGAGCAACAAAAAAATTCTTCAATAGGAAGAGAAGAGGGGAACTTGATCTAAAGGTTGGTGACCTTGTCTGGCTGTCTACGAGGAATCTGAAACTTGCTTGTCCCTCTAAAAAGTTTGGACCCAGGTACTTGGGGCCTTTTCCAATCAAAAGGAAACTCAACATAGTGGCATATGAACTCGATCTTCCTGAATCTTTCAAGATTCACCCTGTATTTCACGTTTCATTATTAAAACCTAACGTGACCAACCCTTTCCCGGACCGTGAAACTGAGCCCCCTGAGGCCATAATGATAGATGGGGAAGAAAAGTTAGAGGTTTAAGCCAGCCTGGGTCATAGGAAACGACAAGGACTCAACCAATACTTGATTAAGTGGAAGGGCTTCGGCCCGGAAGAAAATTCCTGGGAGCCTGAGACCAATCTCCGTGCCCAGCGGTTGATACAGGCATTTCATCGCTCTCAGCCAGCCCGAGTGGGCATCCGGAGGCTGCCCCTAGGGAGGGGGCAATTTCAGAGACCCAGTGCTACAAACATTTACTTCCGGGTGTCAGCAAGGAATGCCCGTTCTGCAAATGCTAATGCGCATGCGCGGACACCTAGAATGGGCCGTATAGGACTCAGACCGGGTGCGCGCAATGCGTGTGCCCATGTGCATGCGCGTACCCCTTCCAATCCTGGCGCACGGCGCCCTATTTAAACCTGGATCACCTGAGTGTCAGTGCTGGATTGTCTTTTCAGCTAGTACTTGTGTTCCTGTGTAAACCTGTTATTGGATTGACCTGCTCCTGAAGATACCTGGCTTGTTTGACTACCCTTCTCGGATCTTCCTTACCTGTTCTCCTGCCTCTGCCTGTTTTACTGACCAACGGCCTGGACTCTGACCACGAACCTGCCTCTTGATTTGGTACCTCTCTGCTAGCCCACTGCTGACTGCTGCCTTCACCTGTTTATTCTCTTGGATCTTCCCTGCACGGATCTGACGCATGGTTCCTGCAGCACCTGTGCTCTAAGAGGTTTCCAGTATCTCCCAGAGACTCCATCTGCACCAACAAGCACCTGCACCTTCTCGTGCCCCTGCATTTCCCTGTCCTCACCTCCCAGGGGGTGCAGGGACCGGGATCATGTGAGAGGCCGCCCCAACTTCCTCGGCTCCGCTGTAAGGTACGTGACAGAGGCCTGGCCTGTCCTTACCCAGGAGGAGAGGCTTCCAGGAAGGATGTCATGCCCCTGCACCTTCCCTACTCGTCTGGAATGTCTCCCTGAGCTAAGCACTCTCCCTGACAGACTGGTAACTTGTCCCTACTCTATCCACACGTGAAATACGCGCCAACCCCTGGAGCAAGGGTCTTAAATAGACTTTGCCTTACCCAAGATGGCCACAAAAGTCACATAGTCCAGTCGGATGCTGCCTCTCTGTCACAGAAGAGATCATAGAGGAATAGAGCTTCTCTCGACTTCATCTTTCACCCATTGCAATACATCTGTTGTGGCCATATTTTGATGAAAACAGCCTATACTGTAGGTATAGGTTGTTTTCATCAAGATCAAAATTTGGCCGCCCACACCACAGATGTATTGCAATACATTGCAATACAAAAAGATGTACACAGTGGTGTCGTGGCACAGGCACTGCTGTTAACTGTAGTTCTTCAGTGATAGGGCAGGCACTGGCAGCGTATTCAGTCTCTTGTCTCGGCCACTGCACGCCACGTACCTGTGGGAGGAGCCGGCGCCGCGCTGGCTGGATCGGCATAGGCACACTTACCCCGAGCGGCAGAGCCAATCCGATGCTCGGGCCGGGGATGAGGAGGGAGGGACGGATAGTCGGAAAAGACTGAGAGCAGCCCCAGCCCCCAGGCCAGCAGCAGTCTGCAGACTTAGAAAAAAAAGTCCACGGCTGCCGTGGAGGCCATTGCAACACAGGGGGCAAGTGTGTCTTCACTCTGACGTCCAGGGGGGGGGCAATTGACCCCCCTTGCCCTATGGAGCGGACGCCCATGCTACCTCCCACTTTCTCTCTCCTGTTTTATTACACTGTCACATGCCCTTCCAGTGAAGACGAAAGCAGCCATGTCTGCATGGAAATGTACCACTATTGCCACTTAGAACAGGCCCATCCAGAGCAATATTATGTAGCCAAGCACAGAGCGAGTGAATGTAGACAAAAAGTAGCTGCAAAGATGCTGCAGATCAGCAGCACCAAGCTACAACAAAGGATGAAAAGAGGGTACAAATACATTTTGAAAATAATAATTGTAATTGTTATAATGCACGGGGGCCTTTGCAAATAAAATGTCGCTCAGTTAAGGTTTAGCTCTACTTTGACTTAATAGCATGGGTTATAAGGACACCACTGAATTGGCCACTCTGTTATCCAACGTGTTTTGAAAAAATAAATTTTTCGTCAAAAAAGGAATTATTTTGACCCCAGCTGGAAGTAGTCGTTTAATGACAGGGAAGTGCAGATTACCCTTTTCACCTACACCAATATTATAATGGAGTTAAAAGCATCGTGGGAAAAATAAACACGGCCTTAAAGAAAATCGTCCTTCTTTGGTGAACTTAATTATGTTGTTAAAATTGTTTTTTTTTTTTTAAGATGAACTGAACAGGAATAATGAGTACAAGTGCTCTCTTCCTCCTACCCGGCTTCAAAGGTTAACCCTCTCCCGCCCTGCTTGAGAAACTGGCAGACTAAATATTACAATGTAATCTGGTGCCCAGTCTTTTTGCTGTCAAAGGGTGTGGTGGACACAGGCCCCCGAGGCGAAGTGTGTTTTCATTTCCCATAATTATTTTCAAAGAGGTCTGATGTCAAAATGTGTAGCCTGTCTGAGGAGCTCCCAGAGGCCTAAATTCCAATGACTGGCAAGCATTAGGATCACTTACACATCAAGATGCGGTCAGGATGTTTGGTCTTGTTCAGTCAAATGTTCTGACGTCATGTCAAAGGTTCTAAAAACATGATCAAGACAGGTCAGGGTCATTAGACTTTGATGGCCTGGATGGAATATCCTACTGGCAGAGATGGCAAGGACTATGAACTTTCTTCGTTATCTGACCCAGTGGCTAAATTCACAATTATGCTTGTACGATACCGCATACATTGATGGGCATGTTCATGTAGGTTAACACACGTTGGTAACACATGTTATACCTGCCTTTTGGGGGACATACCATTCATCTCTAATGGGCCTCCACATGTCAATGCAGTTAACTACCCATCTGACATTCCAGCAGGCCACAACACACAGATATAAATACTTACACACATGGGTTGTTGCATGCTGCTTTGGCCAAAAATGTGTTAAGGCCCATACACACAATCAGACTTTTTGACAACAAACCTCCGACGTCGACATCGCTTGTCGGAAAGGTTTCCTCCATCTACTTATGTGTACGGAGCCTGGAGCTGGCAGAAGTTCAGAAGAGGGGGAAATCAAGCAACACCCCTTCCTCTCCCTAATCTGGATGGTGAGAAGAAGGGATCAGACCAGACACAAACAATCGGCTGCGAGCTGTCAGTGCGAGGAGTCCTGTCCAGCGGCGGGGAGCAGCAGGAGCACCCCCTCGCGATCAGATCTGGCTGGAGATTTGGTGTCCCTGCATTCATCGATTGGTGAGGATGGTTCCTGAGGATTTCACATCTACACCTTTGCTTGATTGACCCACCACCGCCGGTGTGTGTGTCCATACATAGGGGTAAGAGTACCCATTTCTTTTTCCCCATTCCTGGTGTTGGAATTACGTCCCCGGGTGTTGCAGTTTTATGTACACATATATTCTACACGAACTTGAAGTCGCTATGGATATACCGAATTTTGATTGACTGCATTTGTTCTCAGTTCACTTACTGAGCATCCCATTGGACTTGGTTGTCAGTCACATCACTTTATAGAACTTTATATATGAGTTTGCACATTTTATCATTCACAACTGTTTGGTATTTATACTCTGGGGTCACTCCCTCTATTTGTATTGATTAGTTAGTTAAACTATCACACGCCCAGATTTATATATATATCTGGGTTTTCACACAGTACTTTGGCGCTGCATTTTTTATTTTCTCAGACGGACCTGTTTGATCGGACAATCGGACCGTGTGTACGCTCCATCGGACAAACCTTTTCACTTTTTCATCGGACAAATGTTCGCTGTGAGAACAGACAAACTTTCCGGCAACAAATGTCCTACGTTGGCTAATCCGATCGTGTGTACACAAGTCCATGCGGCTAAAGTCCAAAGTACAAACACGCATGCTCAGAACCAATGCTAAAGATCAGACAACAATTGCAGAAGTTGCCCAAAGGGTGGCAGTAAAGAATTCAAAAAACACGTAGTACGTCAATTACGTTGTGTTTGTTGGCTGAAAAAGTCCTGACGTGTGTACGCATGCCAAGTTCACAGCCAACGCCCTTCAGACAAAAATCCACAGAAAAGTCCGATGGAAGTCCGATCGTGTGTATGAGGTTTTAGGGACATTATTTGGTGCACTGATCCCCATAAAGAGCTCGTAAGAAAATTAGACGCAATGCAACACATTTTGTGGGAACAGGCATTGCATGGGTCCTAAAATGTAAATCCAGCCAAAATATTTTCTTTTAGTTTTGGGTAGCACGATGAAGGGTTAAAATCTCTTTCTGACCGCATCAGATTTCATATTGAGTCTTGCCACGACGGTCACTGTCCACTTGGCAGAAAGGGAGGAATAATCTTCTCTAGAAGATTTGCAATAACTTCCTGTCCCTGGATAATAATAATAGCAATTTTTTTTTTTTTTTTTTTTCCAAAAACAGTTTATTGAAATGTAAAAAGCATTTACAGATATCTTGAACAATAGTAGTACAATAAGGTATTAATACAACCACAAAACATGGATGAATAACATGTGTCACATACAATTCAACTTGCGGGTAGTGAAAATGAAATGGCTATGTGCATCCTTCATGAACTAGGCCGTGTTGGGGTGGGCTACCTTAATTCAAGGTAGTTGTGGGGTCTAGTCAAAGTCCACTACCATTGACGGGGATAGATCTTGTTGGTAGGTTAGAGCTAGGTAGGTTCACGGATGCCGTTATGGACTTTTGGTCTGTGTGGGAGGGAAAGGCCAACAGGTGCAATATGGCAGAAAGGGAGGGAAGGAGCTATAAACAGGTTTATTTCGTTGAGAGTGTATGAATGCGGGAGTGTAGGCTGGAGCTATGTTAGTGGTTGTATTGTACAGAAGCTTGTGGATGAGAAAGTAGGAGGGGGTAAGTGGTGGAAGGAGAAGGGGTGGGGTGGGGATCGAGGGGAGGGGAGTGAGGCAGGAAGGGATGGCGTTGGCAGGGGGTCCGTCTCTGACTTCCCCGACCCCTTGGGGTGTTCAAGGGGCGTGTTATGAGAAACTAGGGGCGGATCTGTATAGGGGGAGATATAGGAGGAGAGAGGTGTCTTTGTAAGGTTTAGGGTTAAGGGGAGATCCTGGCACGTCGTAGATTTTTAATGACAATTCTCAGAGGAGTAATTTATCCTTTGTCAGGGTTCAGGGAGTTTGCAAATTCTGGGGTCGTTTTATAGTGTAACCAGCAGGCCCATTTTTTACTAAATGATGACGGAGTCTCTCTTGCAATATGTATAAGATTTTCCATTTCCTCAATTTTGCATATTCTGTTAAACCATTCTTTTATGGTTGGTTGGTGAGTCGATTTCCAGTGTATAGGGATACACTGCTTTGCCGCATTGATCATGTGCATTGCTAGGGATTTGTGATAGGAATTGTGCGACAGGGGTGAATGGTGTAGAAGGAATTGAGAAGGGGAAAGGTCCAAATGATATGAGGTGACTCGAGAGGTTATATGGCATACCTTTTCCCAGAAGTCTTTTAGAGATGGACAGGACCACCAGATATGGAGAAGGGTTCCCCTTTCCCGGAGACATCTCCAGCAAACCTCTGGGATTGTGGGATTATATTTATGCAGAAGGGTGGGCGTGCGGTACCATCTAGATTGGATCTTAAAGCCGTTTTCCTGGGTCGACACATTCGTCGACCCTTTATGTATGTTGAGGAAAATTAGTTCCCATTGTTCCGCTGAAAGAGATACCGAGAGGTCTGACTCCCAGTTCTTACAGGCTAAGGTCTCGTTAGCTTTCATCTCGGCGAAGAGGAGTTCATGTGTGGTAGAAACTAGATGAGATTGGGGTGTCGTTTGGATACATAGCTTTTCGAAAGGGGTGAGTTCTCTGGAGCATTGTATATTCTTGTTAAGGGATTTTAGAAAATGAGCAATTAAAATATATGTCCAAGGGGGAATGGGTGGCTTGTTTAGTTGGGAGGAGAGTTGGGATGTAGACAATAGTTTGCCCCGGAGGAAGAACTGATGTGATCTAATTGGGCTCTGTGTCCAGTTATCGGTAAGAAACTTTGCGTGCATACCTGGTGGGAACCCAGGGTTCATTTTTACAGGTGTCAGTGGGCCGGGAATCGAAGATATGGGTGATCGGTAGCAAAGCTTTTTGAAGCATTGCAAGGTTGGGCCTATAAGTGGGTGTACGTGTAATTCAGAGGGGACGTGGGGTGAGAGTAACCATGGGAGAGACTCCAAAGGGAGAGCAGAAAAAGATGCTTCTAGGGAAACCCAATCTTTGTGGAGAGATTGAGTATTCCAGTCCACTATCCTGGTAAGGTGTGTAGCAGTGTAATAATTGAGAAGGTTGGGGAGGCCTATGCCCCCAAGTCTTTTAGGTCGGGTGAGCTGCGTAAAGCTGATTCTGGGTCTACGGTTCCCCCATAAGAATTTAGTGCATATGTTTCTATAAGATTTAAAAAAGGCCGGAGGTATATGTATAGGGATCGCCTGCAATATATAGAGTATTCTCGGGAGGGCATTCATTTTGAGGATCGCCGCTCTGCCAAACCAAGAGAAAAGCGGTTTGTTCCATGTTTCAAGATCAGAGGATATTCTGTGTAGGATAGGAACATGGTTTTTAGCGTAGAGGTTTGAGAGTTTGGAAGGGAGTTGTATCCCTAGGTATGTGATGGAATCATGTTTCCATTGGAACGGGAAGTTAGCCTTACATTGATCAACTATGTGTTGAGGTAATGTTATATTAAGGGCAAAGGATTTCGAGAAATTAATTTTAAGGTGGGAGAGGAACTGAAATTGTTTAAATTCAGAAAGAAGGTTTGGTAGGGAGATCAGTGGGTTCGACAGGAACAACAAAATATCGTCTGCGAAAGCAGCGTATTTATATTCTCTTTTGGAGGAACTTATACCTTGGATATCTGGGTTGTATGTCAGTTTACGGAGGAATGGTTCAAGTGTGAGTACAAAGAGGATGGGGGACAGGGGGCAGCCCTGTCTTGTGCCATTTCCGATGGGAAAGGCGTCCGACAGAGTATTGTTGACCCGTACCTTAGCAGATGGTCCCGTGTATAGTGACAGGATTAGGCCTAACATATATGGGCCCAATCCTATGGCCCTCAGAACCGCTGTCATATAGTCCCAAGCTACTCTGTCGAACGCCTTCTCCGCATCGAGTGACAAAAACAGGCCTTTTTGGGTTGTCTGTGTCATAAGGTGGTGTAAGTTTATTGCTTTAACAGTGTTGTCCCTGGCTTCACGTCCAGGGATAAAGCCGGTCTGGTCATGAGAGATTAAGGAAGGGAGAAGCGGTAAGAGTCTGTTTGCCAAAATCTTAGAAAAGATTTTGACATCTACATTCAATAATGAGATTGGTCTATAATTTCCCGTTTGGGTGGGGTCCTTATCTTCTTTGGGGATAACAACGATATGTGCTTCTAACATTTCGCTTTTGAAAGGATTTGTGGGAGAGAGTGTATTGAAGGCGTCAAGGAAGGGTTGTTGAAGAAGGTCTGAGAATGTCTTGAAATATACGGCGGAAAGACCATCAGGTCCCGGGCTCTTACCAGGCTTAAGTTGTTTTAAAGCTTTTTTCCATTCCTGAATAGAGATCGGGGATTCCAGAATCGTGGTGGTGTCAGTGGGGAGCTTTCCTGGAGCAAATTGGTCTAAGAACGAGTTAATATCATTGGGTCTGTCATTCGATAAGGTAGTAGGGGGTTCGGATTTATCTAGATTATATAGGGACGAGTAGTACTTCTCAAACTCTCTGGCTATGTCATTGTTATTCGTGAGAGTCTTACCCGTGGGGGATTGTATGTGGTGTATCGTATTAGCAGCCCTTTTCTTGCGTAAGGCTTGAGCAAGAAGATGGCCACTTTTGTTGCCGAATTCGTAAAAAAGTTTCTGAGATAGAGTGTATTTCTTCCTGAGGTGATGGCCCAATTCTTCCTGAATGAGTGTACGAGTCTCTAGTAGTTCTACGAGGGTTTGCTGGGCCAGGTTTCGTTTGTGTAGTGCTTCTAGTTTATTAAGTTTGGAAAAGAGATCAGCCAGTTTGGCCCGTTTTTCCTTTCTAATTGCGGCCCCCAGGGAAATCAATTTCCCACGGACAACACATTTGTGAGCCGCCCACTGAGTAAGTTTAGAAATGTCCGGGGTGTTGTTCTCAGTGAAATAATTGCTTAGGCAAGTTTGAATCTCTAATTCTTTGGTTTTGTCTGTCAGGATGGAAGGGTCTAGTCTCCAAATTTGCGAGCGGTATACTTTTTCAGGGAAAGTGAGGGTCATTGAGATAGGGTGGTGGTCCGAGAAGGTCATCGGTTCGACGGTTGCTGCTTTCAGGGACGGGAGATCCTGTTGGGTAAGAAATATGTAGTCTAGTCGTGAATATTTGTTATGTGGGGCGGAGAAGAATGTAAAATCCTTTACGTTCGGGTGTAAGGTGCGCCATGTGTCGTGGAGCAAGAGTTCTTGGAAACATTTTCTGATTTGTCGGAGCGCCCTGTATGGTAGGTGGGATTTCCCCGACGAGGTGTCTAAAAGGGGGTTCAGGGGTACATTGAGATCCCCTCCCAGTATAAGAATACCCTCTTGGAAATTGGTTAGGTGTCTTGTTACAGCCCTAAAAAAGGGAACTTGGGACGAGTTGGGGCTGTATATGTTAGCCAAAGTGATTGGTTTGTTCCTGAGTGTCCCTTTTAGGAAGATATACCTGCCTAGTTCGTCAAGGTGAGTGTCTGTAATTTGGATGGGAAGGTTTTTGGAAATGATTATGGAGACTCCTTTGGATTTCGAGATAGGTGAGGTGGCATGGAAACTATGGGGGAAGAGGCGATTAGTCATGTTGGGAACTGATTTCTTACAAAAGTGGGTTTCCTGTAAGAAGATTATGTCAGCTTTCATGCTGCGCATGAGGGAAAAGAGTTGTGTTCGCTTTTCAGGTATGTTCAGTCCTTTGGCGTTAAGGGAGACTACCTTTAGGGACAGGTTGGCGCCTCGGACATTATCGGGGCTCATGTTGGTAGTAGAGGTTTAAGCGAGTGGGGGGCGGGAGGATATGGGGAAGTCAGAGACGGGAGGAAAAGAAAGTGGGGGGGGTTATGCGGATGGGGAGAAGGGAAGATGTGGGGTAGGTGAGGTTAGGACGTTGAGGAGGAAGATAACCAGGGAGGAAGGAGGGGACAGGTAGGGGGATGGGGTATTATACCGGGTGTGGGACTTGACCTGCAAGCCCACCAATTAGGAGTGGGGGTACCGGTGAGGTTCAGCGGTGTCTACCAGAGTCCGCTGTGTGTGAGAGCGGTAGGTGGAGTTCAACTAGAGAGAGGTGAGGTCTGCGTCTCTCTATGAGGTCTTAAGGATAACAGACGCTGCTGATTGTTAGCGTCATCTATGGCTCATTTTGGTGTCAGAGGAGTAATCTTGTTGTGTAGATGACGGACAGGTCATCCTATAAGGACATGGTGAGAGGGTGATTCGTAGGTGACTTCAGGGCTGTGTGTAACGGCTTATTCTCATAAAGCATGAAGGCTGTGGAGTTGTAAGGGCATTTATTCGGCAATTAGAGGAGGATGTTTAGCATTGTGTAATCTGGGGGTTTGTGTGGAAGAGGGGGATAAGAAATTAAGTGTATTGCTCAAATTTCAGATGTCACATGACAGAGAATAGGGGGCATATACTTTGGTTTAGAGGAATATGCAGGGAACAGAGTCAGTAACATGGTGAATTAGTTAAAACAGAACAGAACAGAACGTACAGCTTGCGTTACCGTGAACAAGTATGCATCTGCAGTTATGGCTGACATCAAAAATCCAAATATGGATAACATAGCAAACAAAACATAGTAAACAAAAACATAGTAAACAAAATCATACCCAGGGGTTAAGGGCAGGCTGTCTAAATCCGAGGGGGGCACGCCCATTCCCAAACCTGAGAATGGATTCTACCCGACATCCACGTAGGCCACACACCTGTGCATGTCCCCCTCGGATCCCCGACCACCCTCAGTGCTGTAAAGCAGAAAATTCAGGAGCTAGGAGCTAGTAGGGCCTGTGGGGAGAAAGACAGCACATAATGCAATCGGGGGATTATATATCGACATGTCATTAGCTGCATTGGAGTAGATAGGAGAATGTAGGAAGAAGGCTTCAATAGAAAAAGGGTACAGCCGATGAGCAAGAATGAATACAGTGTGAGGAGAAGGAGGAAAAGACAATCAGTGCGGGAGAAGGTAGTCTCTGACCCGACATAAGGAAGTTAGGGCGACCGGGGAAACCTTCGGGAGTTGTCCAAGAGGGAAAGAGGATACCAACCGTTCTGCCAGTGTTCCCTAGGGATTGCTGTATAAAGTTACCTGCGAATTGGAGTGGTCCAGAGTCCAGCTGTGAGGTGGAAACAGAAGGACGGTATTCATGTTTCTTGTTAGGCGATGCGTGCTTTGCGGGGCACTGGAGAAGCCGTCGGGCTACCATTACGCGGGGCTCTTTGATCCTTTGAAGGAGTGTGGGGAGGAGGTGGGTGAGAGCGTCGGCGGCCGATACTAAAGTTGCCTGCTTCTGCGATACCTTCCATGGAGGTGACTCTTCTGAATGGCGGTATACGGAAGTCGCTGTACCAGTCTGGTACTTCCACATACGGTATCTCCATGGCCGTGCAGAAGTGGTCTAAATCCTCCGGGACTTTTAGATTGGCTGTGCGGCCTTGGTGAGTTGCTGTCAGGCAGAAGGGGAACTTCCATCGGTAGATTATGGATCTGGCCCTCAGTGTTTCCAGGAGGGGACGTAGCTCGCGTCTGCGCTGCAGGGTGATGTTAGATAGGTCCTGGTAGATTCTGATATCCGTTCCCTGGAAAGACAGTTGGTTGCGGTGTCTGGCCTTGCGTAATATTTCCTCCTTCAAGGGAAAGTCTGTGAGGCAGCAGACTGCATCCCGTGGGGGATCTGTGTCCCTTCCCCGCGGGCGCAGTGCCCTGTGGAGCCGTTCGAACGCGATCGGGGTATCAGGGGCTCTTTCAAGTAGATCGTTAAAGATGGTAGTTACTGCCACTGGGAGCTGGCTGGCATCGATCATTTCTGGAATACCCCTCACTCTAAGGTTGTGACGCCTTCCGCGATTATCTAAATCTTCCATGTGGCGATTGATCTCCCTGAGGTGGATCGCATGCGACTCTGTTACCTGTTGAACGTGACAAATCGCTGTGTCTTGGCGGGCTTGAGCGTATTCCACCTCTTCCACCCTAAGCGTCATGGCGTGTATGTCCGACCTCATGTCCAAGATGGCCGCCATGAGGGTGTTTTTAATATCCGTAGCGACGCTGTGCAGGTCATTAAGGCTCACTGCCGGGGGGTGAGTCATCCCCGTTGCCAGACCTGGGGATCTCTGCTCCTCGGGTCGCTGCGGGCTGGAGCTCTGGGCGCGTGGCGCTTGGGAGGAGGCTGCTTGCGAGGCCTGCATCCTGGCCGTAGGCCGTGACCGGAATATCTCGGGGATTTGCTGACTCAGCGGGGTGTCGGTGTTCAGCGGGGATCGGGAACGGGTTGCCGAGGCACTGCGAGCGGTTCTCACCATGTCCGGTGGAGCAGGTAAGCTGATAAGCTGAAGTTGCTGGACCTCGGGACGGGAGCTCGCACACTACACGTCCATCCTGGAACGGCACCAGACCACGCCCCCAATAGCAATTATAACCTCTGCTTTGGGGGGAGGGGTTTGCAATGTGTCTTTTTGGAAAAACAAAAATATTTTCCTGTTTAGATGATTATCATTCCTGTGACAAAAAACTGGAATTATTCTCCAACAGAATATGGACTGTCACAGAAACTCCCATAGAAGTTCTAAGCCTTCTTCCACTCTATTAAAACAAACAAAGAAATCAATTTTCCCCATGATAGGTTTATTCTAATGCCGCATACACAAGGTCGGAATTTCCAACAAGAAAAGTTCGATGTGAGCTTTTGGTCCGAAATTCCAACCGTGTGTAGGCTCCATCTGACTTTTTCTGTCAGAATTTCCGACAACAAAAATTTGAGAGCTGGTTCTCAAATTTTCCGACAGGAAAAGTTCCCATCGGAAATTCCCATCGTCTGTATGCAATTCCGACACGCAAAAAAACACACATGATCAGAATCAAGCAGAAGAGCCGAACTGCCTATTGAACTTCATTGATCTCGGCTCGTCGTACGTGTTGTACGTCACCGCGTTCTTGACAGTCGGAATTTCCGACAAGATTTGTGTGACCGTGTGTATGCAAGCCAAGGTTGAGCAAAATTCCGCCGGAAAAACCATCCACGTTTTTTCCGACGGAAATTCCGATCGTGTGTACGCGGCATAACTCTTCCTTGACCAGAGGTCGTTGAAGTCTATATGCCCCGGCCACATTTAGCAGTGTAAAGATGCATGGGTTAACTCAACTCTAATGTATGACTAACATGACTAATTTGCATACCTAAATCATTTTAAGAGCATACTGTATAAGGTTTTCATTTGTTACACTGCTTCTCATTTTATTATAGATTGATAAATGCACAAAAATGGGAGAAATGCTATAAAGTTTAAATGCTTTCAAAAATGAATTGTTTATTTTTATCAATTTGCAAAATGCAAAGTGAGCAAGCAGAAGAAAAATCTAAATCCAATCAATTATTTGGTGTAATTACACTTTGGCTTCCAACCAGCATCAATTCTTAAGCTTGATTTCCTTTAGATTTACCTTCAACTATGTAGTGCAAGGGCCTGCCTGATTGCATACAAATTGAAAGTGTTTAGGTTTGACTTCATATTATATGGTTTGGTAAATCTAAAGGAAAAAATCTAAAGAAAATTGTATAGTGTGTATTCAGCTTTACATTTGCACAATTTGTACACTTGCACACAGTCAGGGGTTTTGTAGGATTGAAGTCAGGTGTATGATTAACCAATTGCACAAAGAAAATGATCATGATTATCATTTTCATATGTAGGTTGAAACAAAATTAACTGAAACAAACAGCTGTGTACGAGGTTTAAAAGAGAAGTATGGGTTTCCTTTTTTTTGCTTACATCTATTCTATGTGAGCTGCTGATATCTATAAACCCTCCCCGTCCTTTCAGAAGTGCCCCCATTCTGTTAAAATCGAGATAAATACCTGTGGGAGGTTCTACAGTCTTTCATACAGCATCATCCAGACAATGGTGTGAATATAGAGTCTGGATACATTCCCTTTCCTGTCATTTTGCTTGATTGATGTTGGCTCTCCTCCCTCTGCTTGTTTCTGAGACTTCAAAGAGGTAGCTGCTCCCCCCTCCCTTTCCCTCCTCCCTCCTCCCCCTCCCTATCTATCAGCACAGCCACGTCTCTTAGGGGAGTGGGGACAGAGGCAGGGGGTGTGTTGGTGTAAAAAAATCTGAGGAAAACGCTTGGACAGCCGCTATGATTAAGCACTGAATCGCAGTGCGAAACGTCAGCTCATACTTGCTGTTTTTTTGCTGTGGCATGTTATTTGTGCTTTTGTTTTAAATAAAAGAACCTTTTTTGGCGTGCGGCTGTCCAAGCGTTTTCCTCAAATTTTTTGCATTGTCATATGCATTGCCTGCACCCACGGCTCTGGATCTTGTGAATGAGTCACCAGTCACATCTGAGCGGTAACTCTCTCCTTTTGGGTGTGTTGGTGTGTTGGTGGAGATGTTAACACCCACTGAGAACTTTTCCAACTGAAAATGGACCGTTTTTGCCAGCAGAAGGAAAGTTCATGTGCACATGCTGTAAAAACTAAAAGAGGTAGGAAAAAAAGATTAGCTGATATGTGACTAATGTGATATGTACTAGTTATTTAACCCATCCCATACTTCTCCTTCAAAATTGGATGAGGAATAACCAAACTTTGCTACTAAGGTGAGGTTGTGGAAGACATTTTCATGTCACAGGTCATACATCATGGCATGACTGAGCACAGCAACAAGACACAAGGCAGTTATACTGCATCAGCAAGGTCTCTCCCAGGCAAAGATTTCAAAGCAGACTGGGCTTTAAAATGTGCTGTTCAAGCCCTTTAGAAGAAGCAGAAAGAAACAGGCAATGTTGAGGGACAAAAATGCTGTGGTCGGCCAAGGAAACTTAATGCAGCAGATGAAAAACAAATCATGCTTACTTCCCTTTGACATAGGAAGATATCCAGCAATTCCATCAGCACAGAACTGGTGGAAACCAGTGGGACCCAGGTACACCCATCTACTGTTCAGAGAAGTCTGGCCAAAAGTGGTCTTCATGGAAGAATTGCAGCCAAAAAAGCCATACCTCCAATGTGGCAACAAGGCTAAGTGACTCAACAATGCATGAAAACATAGGAACCGGAGTACAGAAAAATGGCAGCAGATGCTCTGGACTAATGAGTCAAAATTTGAAATAGTTGGCTGTAGCAGGAAGCAGTTTGTTGCTGGAAAGCTGTACAATAATGAGTCAACAGTGAAGCATGGTGGAGGTCCCTTGCAAGTCTGGGGGCTGCATTTCTGCAAATGGAGTTGGATATTTGGTCAGGATCAATGGTATCCCCAATGCTGAGATATAAAGGCAGATACTTATCCATCATGCCATACCATCAGGGAGGAAGCACACTGATGTTCAGGCTGCAGTGACATCTTAAGGTATATTTTGTTAAAGGAGCCTCCAACCTGCAAGTTAACATGTCATAGGTCAGGAGTGTCAAACTCAATTTCATCACGTGCTGCATCAGTATTGTGGTTGCCCACAAAGGGACGGTTGTATCTGATAGACTAGCTGTCCAGAGCACCCCCCCTTACATCACGTCAAGAGCCCGCCCCACCATCAGAAGTCAAGAGTACCCCACCCTCACTTACATCACAGTGCACCCCCTACCTTGTGCTGTTGCTGGGCAGAAGCTAGGTGCGGAGTTGGGAAGAAGAAAGTGCAGGGTCTGGGAGGAGGACCCGAGGATGGCTGGAGTCAGCTGCTAGAGTCTTCTAAATGCTGAGAAAGCCAGATTGGATCAACTGAAATACTAATCTTTTGGCAGGTAAAACCTAAATGTATTTCATATGTGTGTTTAAAGCCTCGTACACACGGTCGGACTTCCATCTGACTTTTCCGTGGTTTTTTGTCCGAACGGAGTTGGTTGGGAACACCCATAGCATACACACGCTCAGACTTTTCTGCAAACTTTCTTAAGACTTCTTACAACATCACGTGTTTTTTCTGCTCTTTTCTGATCTTTACTGCCACCCTTTGGTCAACTTCTGCTATTGTTGGTTGATTTTAACATTAGTTGTTTTGTCCATCGGACTAAAGTCCGATGGTTTTCTGTACACTCGGTCGGACTTTGCTCCATCGGACTTTTGTTGGGCAAAAGTTTGTCCGTTTGCAGACCCAACTTTTGTCCGATGAAATCCAAAACCAAACAAAAAAAGTTTGTCCGATGGAGCGTACACACGGTCGGATTGTTGGTCCAACTTGCTCAAAACGAAGTTTGTTGGGCAAAAGTCCGACCGTGTGTACGGGGCTTAACACTTTGTGTGGAGTTCACTTTTATCCCGCATCAAAAAAACTACTGTTTTTGGGCAACGCATTTCGAGAGGAAAACTACAATCATTTACAACAATGGATAATTGGTGAGCATGTATTAAAAGGTTTCACAAGTGGTCACTGACTAAAAATGGAAAATTGTATCAAATACTTACCGTAATTTTCCTTTACTGGTGCCAATCCGTGGCAGCATACTACCTGCCTGGAAATTATGTTTTGTTTCTTTATTGACTTGTATTCATTCTTAAAAATTGCAGCAATTCTTTTGGTCTGAAATGATCACTCCATTCTTTTCTATGATATACTCCATTTCCACATTTTCCCAGTCTCCCCTCCCCAGACATCTGTTTCATTACAGAAGTCATTAAAATGATGGATGTTCTCCTGGTTTATGTATGTCTTGGAAGGGTGCTGTCAGTTACCTGGATGAGTGAACTTGTGTTTACTGCTGGCAGTTTATCATTAGTCAGCACCTGACTACTTTATGGATTCCAGAGGCCAGACACTTGGAGGTTTTAACTCAAACTTGGACATAGTTAGCATATAGTAACCTATAATACCCAATCACAATTTATCTTTCACGAATGTGACTAAAGACCCTAAAATTGGTGTTGTTTAGTGTAGTATACTTAGCAAAAAAAAATAAAAAAGAGCACAATTGTTGAACAGTGGAAATGATGTAGGAAAAAAAATGTGTATGTAGAGGGTATGTGCTTTTCTGTTTGAATCTGGTGGGGAAACTGTGATGTATGGTTCCCTGGGGCCCACCGGGTGGCGCTGTTACATTGGGCCCGGGGTTGAGCCATCGTTGCAGTGTCGTACCTCTTTTGGCCTCTCTCGGCGGGTGTATGGTGGGGCGGGGAGCCCGCCGTGCTTGCTGGGAGAGGGTATAAAGGGGCCGGCCATTTTTGGTGGGGGGAGTCGAGTCCCAGGCACCTTCAGCCTGAGGGCGGTGGTTCGTGTCGGGAGTCTAGGCGGCCAAGGCCTAGAGGACGTTCGGAGGTCGTGTTCCATCCCAGGCACCTTTAGCCTGGGGTGAGGTACTTGGATGGAGGTCTGGGACTGAGTGTCCCGGACTAAGGCTCCGCGAGGGATGGACTTCCCAGGGGACCCCGGGAGTGGGTACCCGAATCCAGTGGCGTAAGTGATGGGTGAGCCTCCGGAGACCACCGGGAGGGATGTTTTCCTCGATTGGGAGCAGGAATCTACTTCTAGGAAGGAAGGAAGAGAGTTTATTGTGCCTGTGCCTACTCGCATCCACACCCCCTTGTCTGTTCTGTTCGTTGAGAGAGTCCAACTGATTGTGTTCACTTTTACATCGAGAAGAATAAAGGAGTGTTGGACTTTATTGGTGTGGGGCTCATTTACTGGCAGACACTGTTCAAGAAACCAGGAGGAGGCTCCAGATGCAGAACACCGACCCGAAGGTAAAAGAGGATTGTCTCCCACTACACACACATCTGCAGTGGGAACATTGGCGTGGTGACCCCGCACTCTCTCCCCCAAGGTAACCCTAGAAGAAAAGCCAGAGACAGAAGAATTGATACTGGAGGGAGAGAGTGGAGGCCGCTACATGTATTTTTTTTTTTTTTACTGTCCACAAATAGACTATAGATTGAATGGAAAAGGGATTAGAACCTCTGTCAGGTCTTTATTGTTGTTTGTGTCCCTGCTAGGTAGATCCTTCCTCCCTGGTTGTCCTGGAGACTACTTTTACCAGGACATAAAATGATGCATAATTAAAATCATTACAGATGTCATCAGAAAAGAGATGTTTTTTTTTTTTTTTGCGGTGCGTTATTGTACGTGTGCATTGAAAATACAGGGCCGCCAATGCACGAAAATGTGTCAAAAATCGGACATGACACAAAATTTGTAATGCCACTCATAGCACTTCGGCAATGCACTCCACCCTAAAGCTTAGTACACACCACGAGTTTGAAAAACTGACAGCTCCTGTCGGAGCCAATGTACTAACAACTCGATGTTAGTACAGCAGTTGTGCTCTGACAGGGGGGCGCACCCCCTCCCACTAGAACACTCTCCAGCATGCACGTCCGACAGAAGCAGCTAAGGGGTAGATCTGTGTGAAATTCCCTGCTACTACTTCACACCCCCCTTCCCCCTCCCTCCTGGCAGCGGACTGAGACAATCAGGGAGCAGAAGAGCTGGAACCAATCAGAGGCGGAGAGAGAGGACTTGCATGCAGATACCAGAGGATGCTGGGAAGTGTAGTCTTAAAGTGGCACTGTACAATATTATTGAATGGATGCAGAACTACAGTATTTATAATTCCCTGGATACAAAGGAGAGACAGGACTGCTTTTCCTGGACAAAAAGGTATAATGAGAGATCTTTGCAGAGAGGAGAGCGAGAGGTGCAGACCAACTTTTGGGGTCTGGGCCCTACGCCAGAGGAGTCCCACAGAGAGTGAGAGAGATAGATTTGCTGTACCCTGTGAGTAACAGAACCAAGTGATTGAGTGGCTGCAAGGTTCCTGTGTGTGAGGATATGGAGCAGTGCAGACCCATCACTAGGGTGTCGGCACGCAAGCCATGGGACCAAAGGACTGAGACATCTCTGGAACCCAAAGCCAGAGGGACCCCTTGCTTAGAGAGCCTATAGTCAGGGAGAGCCAGAGAGGAACCATTTGTGAGGACTAGGACTTCTGGCCGGGCCTACTACCTGCCAGGAGTAGTGAACTGAATTAAGCATCCTAAACTCTTGCCACACACAGTTCATAATATAGAGACTGCTCTTACCTAAGTAGTTCATCTGTCACTCATCACCCACATTCTTACAGGGACAGTGCACCACAGACAGAAGGGTCCCACTGAAATCCGGCTGCTATTGACTAATCGGGCACCTTGTACTTTTTTCAACTTCCAGGGTACCCTTATTAGACACTATGAACCCACCCATTAAAGGACTGCAAGCTCAGGGTGCACCCAAGATCACTATTATTATGTTAACCGATTCTGATTCTGCCAGTTACTGGTTACATCAGTCCAACTTGATTTAACAGTGCTGCAGTTCATATAAACTCATCTTATTATAGGCCAGCGTTCACATATCTATTTTATTCAGCTTTGACAGTGTTCTGTTGTTGTTTACCAACTTTACACACTTAACAGCCTTGCTATAACATATTTAATTACTCTTGTTTGTTGTGGCTTACTTTCTGTGTGCTGATATAGAGTGCAGGTATACTAACGCTTAAAGCGGGGTTCCACCCGCAATTTTTTTTTTTTTTAAAGTCAGCAGCTTCAAACACTGTAGCTGCTGACTTTTAATAAGGACACTTTCCTGTCCTAGGCGCCCGCGATGTCGGCCCCCGAGGGCGATCCCTCGATCGTGCCAGGTCCCGGCGCCGCCATCCTCACTAAGGGAAACAGGCAGTGGAGCCTTGCGGCTTCACTGCTTGTTTCCTACTGCGCATGCGTGAGTCTCGCGGCGCTGTATGAATGGGCGGCTGCTCTCTGGGATGCACACAGTTCCGAGCAGACAACGCGAGGAGGACAAGGAAGAAGACCTGCTGCGGACTAGGAAGAGGCAGATTAAGAAGATCCGCATAGCAACCGCAATTTCTGGTAAGTAAAAAAAATTTTTTTCAATTTTTTTGTCAAATTTTTGGGAGCATTTTGGTGTAATTGTTTTTTTAAGTCACACTTACGTGAATGTGTCTCAAGCCACAACCAGGTGTGTCGGTGGGGAACAAGCAGTTTACTGAGTCATGGCAGACCTGAGAACCTGTCATCACCAGTGGCTCCGGTGGGGGTAAGCGCTACACAACACATGTCAATTGCTATGGTGCCTTGGGGTGACATTCAAATTGCCGCTTGTCAACTCAATGCATTGATAGAAAAGGGAACTTTGGAGAAGTTTCATTTTGCTTTTTATTGTGTTCTTAGGAGAGGAAGTGAAACCCCAGGACCCATTCACATTTCATTCATGCATTTTTTTTATCTTGATGCATTGATGCTAATGCCCCAGTCCAAATGGGCCCTCGTCAAGACTCAAAACAACAGAAAAAAACATAGTCACAATTCTTTTGGGCAACATAGTACACTGCAATGCACATACATATACAACATGCATTGTGGTATGCTGATGGGCATGTGTGTTGCTTGACACTGTATGTGTGTTGGGGTGCCATTGAGAATGAATGATGATGCACACAAATACCACATTGTATTGTGTATGGTAACTCAAGTTAAGACACCGTTCAAACTAGAGTATGCAGCCGTCTGCAAGAATGGACTGATCTACTGACAGTTGTAAATGATGCTTGCACACTCTGTACAAATCAAAGGCAGGCACAACTGCTGTTTGCATATAATGCTCACCTACGCAGTTACATGCGAATACCAACCCTGGACTTAGCCAGCGTGTGTCTAGGGTTAAGCCTTTCTGCAGAGTTCTGGCTGCACACAAATTGGTTGCTGGTAATCAGCTACTTTGTAAGCAGCCATAGCAGTGACTGTTGCTGTTGCTGCATCCAGGAATGTACTGAGACAATAATAAGTTGCTGGCTGCAGTAAATAACATATTTAAAAAAGTGCAATTCCACCTATAGCGCACCCACCCCAGACTTTACCTGCTTTTCTTTATTTGGCTCCTCCGCAGGCAAGACTGAGGCACACCGCACTACATGCCTGTACCCTCCTGGATGGGGAGGTTGAGCGGTGTTAGTTTTCTCGGGCCTGCCTGCGGCTGGTGTTTAAATCCTCCCGAGCTGATCTCACTTCTGGCTTGGCCAGAAACAAGTCCTTAATTCTCCCCAGTAAAGCCACTGTCCACACCAACTGAAAGTCCAACTTCTGTATTTATTTCACATGGAAAATAAATAGTCCCTTTAAGAGCAGACAGGTTGAGACGAGACACAGGTCAGATAAGGCGGGAGAGAGGTCCAATCTTGGTTCTCTTACTGTTCTGATATGCACGAACAGGTTTGGCGTGCAATTTTTATCACAGACCTAATAATTATGAAAGTCACTGCCACTGACTTGTTGAAGATGATCACTGCCACTGACCGGGTGAATAGGGCCTTGCCCTATTTGGTCGCTGCCACTGACCTGGTGTGCGTAGAGACACTGCCACTATGACCTACAGAACATGCACTGCCTTCTTGGAGAACTTGGCCCATGTCAAAGAGAAAAACATCCCTCTGGAGAGTTACCAGAGGCCCTCACTGTCACCACGACTCTGCGCTGGGTCTTCAGAAAGGGTCACCTCCCTGGCCTCCTCGATCCAAGATACGGGTCCCCTCGCAAGGCGGTACCCTGGGAGCTCTCGATCCTTAGCGGACCCCAGCCGAAGGTTGCTGGGCCCCGGGCCTCCTATTTAGTACCTCACCCCAGACTGAAGGTGTCTGGAATGGAACAGCAACTCCGCCTCCGGGCCTAGGGCACCCGGAGGCAACACACCCGCCCAGGCCTAAGGTGCCTGGGTGTCGACGAACGACTACCAGCAGGCCTCCGGGCCTAGGGCACCCGGAGGCGACACACACACACCCAGGCCTAAGGTGCCTGGGTGTGGACGAACAACCCCCTACTGGAAGATGGCCCCCCTTTTTATACCCTCTCCCGACAGGCACAACAGGTTCCCCGCCCCCCGCCGCACTTCTGTTGAGAGGGGATAAGAAAAGGCACAACCCTGTACTGTGGTTCAACCCAGGCCCACGGCAACAGCGCCACCTATAGGCCCCAGGGAACTGCACATCAGTACTATCTCCCAGGGACAGAAATGGTCCATGAACCCTAACAATTTGTGTATCTGAGCCTTATTACCACTCAGATACTTCCCTTAAATATAGCACCCCGCTACACACCCATTTACATTTGTGCAGTACATTAATTAACCTGCATTGTAATAAAGTAACCCATTCAAAATCAGATAGACATGTGCAATTAGTTTCGTTCTGAATACAAATTCGGACAGATTTTTGGTTATTCGGAGATTAAATAGTATTCCAAATTAAATAGTAACGAATTTTGTTGAAATCCGTTAAAATTTGTTTCATTTATTCATTTTCTAACGAATTCCAACTTTTTAGAAACGGTCGAAAAACCAAATTCCGATAAGCCCCCCCACCCGCAGACCCTGACAATCACAGCCCAGGATTCTCGGGAAGAGGCCCTTGTACCCATCAACATGGGGACAAGGAGGGGTGGGGGGAGCGTTAGCTCATCCACCTCCCCTTTCTGACCTGCGGTGCTGCATGCTCGATTAAGGGTCTGGTATGGATTTTGGGGGGACACCACGGCATTTTTTGTTTTTATTTTGGGCCACAGAATTTGAATTGGTTGATCTTTTTCAACCAATCCGAATTCTAATCATTCTGAAAAGTTGGAATTCATTTGAAAATTAATAAATTAAACCTATTTAATGAAAACAAAACAAAATTTTACGAAAATGAAACAAAACTAAATTAATTTCATAACCAAACTAAACAAATTCCATAACGAAACAAAATTAGTAACATAACGAATTTATCCAAAACGAAACAATTTTTTCCAATTTGCACATGTTTAAAATCGGATGTAGCCATTTTTTTGTAACACACTACAAAGCACAAAATTAACAAACGTAACCGCAATGCAAAGATATGATTCGGCTGAAAGCAGTAGAGGGCTACAGGACTGTGGCAAATGGGTTGCAGATCCTGGTATCAAAGTGGATCCTCATTGCTTCCTATGGACAACCCCTTTGGGATATAATCACGTTTATCAGATCATGGTACAGGAATACAATTAGATGATTCCTGTCAGATGCAGATGGTGGCCTAGGTTTACAAATTGGGTAGATTATGAGACACACAGAAAGAAGAGTGGAAGAGTGGCTTTGGAAATTAAAGTATAGAAAATAGCACATAAAATACCGCTTTTGAAGCGATCGTATGATAATCTGATCATTAGTACACAGCTTTCATCCAAAATTATCCAAAGGGACAAACAGGAAAAATGTTCTGGTACAATACCAGATCAGACGATTTTCATTTAATCAGTACAGTTTTTGTCTGAAAATACAATACATCAATTCTGAATTTTTATTCTATTATATGAAATTTTTCATACTTTAGCAACCTCTTAATTTTCGATGGGGAGACTAGCATGCAAAAAAACGGACAATCATTTGTCTGATAATCTCATCATGTGTACAAGGCTAAAGGAACATAAATGTGAACAAATAAATATCCACATTGTACGCATCTTTAAAGGTAGTCAAGATTAAAATAAATGCGTTTTACAATAGAATAAAAACTTCCATGTCTTAGCAGACAATAGCTCTCGGCCTCCATATGTCCATGCAGGAAAGCACACCACAAGCTGACTAGCAGTTTTGCAGGGGTGAAATTGACATTGGCCAGTCCTATCTGAACATCTAAGAAAAGTCTGACAACATAAGGCCAGGCAGCTGAATCATGACACAGCTACGGTGGAATTTCTGGAGAAAGCAGCATAGGAAACAGGAAACAGTACGGATGAAAATGTGTGGAAGAGATTAGCGCAAAACATGACATTGAAGACTACTAAGATCGAGAGGCTCCTTCTTCTCGAACATGAAACGTCTCCTCTGGGAGCCGGGAACAAAAAGCTCGGTAGCCATACAGAGAAGTGGAAAATAATATCAGAGTTAAGTGGGATCATGGTGGGCCGAGAAGGAGCCTTAGCGCTTATAATTTAATCAGAGATCAAGAACAATGGCAGAAGGAATTATAGAGTAACAACTTGACATAGTTTATTATGCAGCAATGGTATCCATGGCATCAAATAAACCTAAGAGCTAGACGGATAATCGTAACACTAAGCCTTTGTTCTGACTTCCTGTGTAATAAAAATAAATATACTCGTTAAGTGAAAGGGTATCTATCTGAAAGGATGGATTGTACACATCTAGCACTGTGATAAAGTTGAAGGAGAATGGTCTTCACAAGGCTGTGTTGCTCATATTTTTCTTTTGCTTTTTCCCAGAGCACTATGTGAGCAGATTACTGATTGGTCACTATGAGCAACAGGGACTGAGAGAAGTTTCTTTAGACACATTAACAAGGAAGGCCAAGCAATGGTTGGCATGAGGTTGTTTAATCTCTGGGAGGGAGACCGTCTCGAAACGTAATCAAAGATCGCTGTGGCTCTTTGAGCCTTGCCCAGTCCTTCCACGACATATTAAAACCTTCACACAAATTGTGTCTATCTAAGGTAGAATTTGATGCCTGATTGTAACTTGCGTCCTGCTTGTCTAGCTTCCCAATTTGTGCATGATGCCATTGTGGACCCAGTTTATGTAGAGGCTTTTAGCTATACAGTAATTATTGGCATATACTAAGTGTCAATGCTAAGGCCCCTTGGAGGATCACAGACTACCTAGTTGTCACAAGCAATACTCTAAATCAGGAGAGTTGCTTGCTATAAATCTGACATTTATGGCCAGCCTTGGGAACTATTCACAGTTTTTTGTGCTAGAAAAACCTAAAAGGGAATTGGGAGTTCATCTGTTCAGATTAAAGTAAAAGGTTTAATGGATAATCCATCCCTCTATTGCTGGTACTAGTGCATGCCGTAAAATTTTTGTTTTGGATGCATTCGTTAGGCTGATATTTTGTTTCTTCGTATTCCGTCTGGTTAGTTTTCGGGACTCGTTTTGTTCCTTCGGGATTCGTTTCATATATTCGTTATACAGGGTGGATTCGAAAATGCTTTCCAATACCTTTATTTTTACCTTTACGTTTTTTCAGACGGAACCAAATTCATTGTGAATAATAGCTGGTTGTGAAGGAGCAGGCAGCCGCTGCGTCCTTAACAACCATGACTCATCTGCTGCCAGCGGGATTCCTTGACAGTGGAATGTAAACAAAATTAGTGCTTTTTTCCCACAAATTTGGCCCGGCGGTTGTGGGGATGTGAGGTGGTGGTTTAACAAAGGGGCTCCCAGATCCCGCCACCCCTCGATGTGAGTGAGTATGGGGTACAAAATACCCTTACTCATTTGCCAAAAAATAAATAAAATGATGTGTCACTTGTGTTTGTGTTGTTATTTACTTATGGTATTTAATTTGGTGAATGAGTAGGGGTACTAAGTCATCAACATGGGGACAAGGTGTTTTGGGGGGTGCCCTCCTTCCCCAAAGCACCCCCCATGTTGAAGGCATGTGGCCTTGTATGGTTCGGGGGGGGTCTCACTCGCCCCCCCCTTTTCCTGGCCTGCCGGGCTGCATGCTCGGATAATGCATTCATTATTTTTGGTGATAACTTTTTTTCGTTGCCATTCATTTCTATGTCCTTTCGGAAATTCAGATACATCTGAATTTCTGAAAGTGAAATTTTCATCCAAAAAACAAATCAAAACGAAACGAATTGCACAATTCTAGCTGATACCTATTTCACCTACACTCCCCCACTAGCAGACCAAATATTGAATAGTTTGCATTTTCAGGTATGGGGGAACATGTGACTATCTTTTGTTCTACAACGCCGGCTGGGCACATCAGTGACCCATCACAAAGTCAGAGCACTGTTACGCCACAGCTCAGTGAGATCAGGGCTAAAGGGTGGACCCTTTGATCCACAGTTGACCTTGGATTTATCCAGGGATTTTGGAAGGGTGAAAAAAAAAGGTATCAGAAATAAAATAAAAAAATTGTTGTTTCTGCATTTGGGACCACCTCATTGGTCTTTAATCTGCTGTATAAAGGTTTATATCTCATCATTAAATAGTAAATAAATACAGAAATACAGAGAGAAAATAGAACAGTCTTTCAACCCTAGGGTTCCCCCAAAACTGTTAGAAGATTTTCAGGCAAAAAGCAATTTCTGACTCTTATGCAAGTAACTGCTGACACTAATAATCTTTTTAGTTATGTGTAGGGAGTGTTCTTCCCACTGGCCACCAATGTAAGGGTAATTCTTCACAAAAAACATCAAAAATATTATTTCCACAAAACCACCAGTGTAATAGGGGACTGCTGACCTCCAATGTAGGAAAGTCTTGACCCAATGCCAATCAGTCTAAGGGGATCCTACTCTCACAGACCACCCATCTCCACTGAACACCAATGTAAGGGGCCCCTTTTCCACTGAACACCAATATAATGAAGATACACAATGCAATGAAAAAACAGCTTTGAAGCAGTGAGTGGAAGAACTACTTCAGTATGTATATCGACAGCCAGAGGCAAGTGGCAGTCAGGCGGTCTATAGAAGCCAATATGTTATAATGTGCCCTATGAAATGGCCCCCTAATACTCAATGTTGATAACAAAAATGTGTGTATTCCAGATCTGTCTTAGGTCTTTAAATGCCTGTTGAGTTATTCATGTCCTTCTGAACTAGACCCTTCTTTTCCTAATGGGCCTGTAATGTCTGGGTGCCCCCCAAGGGCTAAGTTTCCTCTTTCATCAAGATGTTACAAGTCTACCATTACAGGCTCTAAAGCATTTTCCAGCTGTACCTTGTGGATTAGACACAGGAACAAGGCTGGAAGATGTATGTTATTGTCAGGAGATTACACAGGCGGAAGATAGACGGAGGCCATGTCCAAATTCTGCAGTGAAAGTGAAGCTTTGACATCCCAATTGTTTTGGTAGCGAAGGGCAGACAGCATGCTAACTAGAAAACAATAAAATGTTATAAAACGTACAGCGTCACATTGTAAAGTGGGGCCAGAATGAAACCCATAAATAGTCTTCCACTAACATAGATGTTATAAATGCGTCTGTTTTTGCTACAATAGGTCCTGAAAGCAGGTACCATAGAAACAGGCAACAGAATCTCCTTGTTTTTAGGCTGGGGCAAAATCTATTGCCAGAGAGACCTTGCAGGTGAATTTACCATAAAGCTGAGCTCTAAACAGATGTAAAAAACACCAAAAACGCAGCTCTGTAATCTTTAATAAATTATGTCCTTTTTAAACGAAAGCAGTGTAAGTACCAGAATTTGCACTTAGTACCAGTCTCTTGCAGTCCCTGTACACGTACAGCAGGGCTGGAGTTTGAGAGGAAAAACAGTACAAGGAGCCAATTGGTGCATGTGCTCACAAGAAGCATGCCGATAGGAGAAAAAAGCAGAACAACATAAAGTTGAGCCCATCACTGTGCAGCCTCTCTTTTTATTGTCTATAAAGTGCCTTAAAGTCTACCCATGGTCAAAATGTAAACTCATATATTAATTTCCACATTGTATTTCAACTACCTGTAGCCTACTCTGATTAATCTGAACAACCTTAAAGTTGGTAAACGTACATGCATTTATTTCTTTGAATTCTGTAAAACGTATTTACGCTGCCCAGCAGAGGAGAAACTGCAAGGCATGAATTCATCCAGGAATTTGTGGAAAGAGATGGCCAGCAGAGAAACATGAAAGGAGATTTTTCAACTAAGCTTATGTAGCGATACCCCCAAACTAAGGGAGCCGCTGGTTTGCTTTCGGGCCCTGTACACAGCACAGCCAACCCCCGGCAATCTACTCAACCCTTCTACTGGCACAGCTAGTCTAGGGGTGGTGTTTTTGTATAGCTCTATACCAGTTCATGTACAATCCCCCAATACTTTTCTAACAGTGATAAGATAGATTAATGGACTCCAATACCAGGTTGATCAACTGTAAAAAAGGTTTACTTGTGAATAAAGGGATTAATGATCAATATCACATAGAACACATGCATGCAGAGCCCTGCAGTAATACTAACACTGGTTAACTTTAGTGCACAAACAGTTCTATCTCACACTAACATATAGCTAGAGTCCCGTTAGCAATATGGCGCCCAGCAATACTATCAACTCCCAGTCAGGCCTGACTCAGTTAAAGCTCAGTCTTTTAGACAAAGAATCTTCGCATGCAAGATGATCGGTGGTGCACATACAGGAACAATATTTGTAATCCAATAATGGCCTGAGGCAATGGAAGCAACTCCCCGGAGACTATGTAACTAGTCTCCTGACAGGAAAAAAGGAAAATATAACCCGATGGGCCAAGGCAGTCTATAGGCCTAATAAAGTACTCGGTTATAGTTGTGAGCAGGTGCTCTCTCACCCCTCCGGACTCGATCCCAGTCCGGGACTCCCACCACTGTGTCCACACACACAGGATCTGCCACCGCCTGATCTCCGGTTCACTGACGTCCCTGAAGCAGGTAGATGTCTGCAGCCGCACAGGCTCCGCAGCAAGGTGGAAGGCTCTCTGGAAGTGCGCAAGGCCCAGGCCTCGGGCCTTGCACTCGCAGCAGGTCCGCACAGGAAGTCCTCTTGCCAGCCGCGCAGTGTCCAAAGAGGCCGGGCTTAGCCTCGCCCTCCCCTTTTATACCCCACCCATGAGTCTCTGCGGCAGCCCAATGCACCCTGGGTGCCAAACGGGGTTCTGGGTAACGTAGTCCATGGGGCCTCAGCGGAGACCCTGCTACACTTATATTGGATTGTCAAAAATAAACTATTGTTTGTGTTACATAGTTGGTAAGGTTGAAAAAAAACAAAACACAAGTCCACCCAGTTCAACCTGTGGTGTGTGAGTGTGCTTGTGTTTATGTCAATAGTACATCTTATACCCCTGTATGTTGTGCTGATACCACTGCTTGTGGAAGAGTATTCCACAACCTTACCGCTCTGACAGTAAAGAACCCTCTACGCAGTTTAACCGCTTGCCGACCATCGCACGATGATATACGTCGGCAGAAGGCCACGGACAGGCAGATGGGCGTATACATACGTCCCATTTAAGAAGCGACATTGTGGACGCGCGCCGCGAGCTCCGTGGGTTTGACCGCGGGTCCCGCGGACTCGATGTCCGCTGGGATACCCGTGATCGTCTCATGGAGAGGAAGAACAGGGAATTGCTGATGTAAACAAGCATTTCCCCAGTCTTCCTAGTGACAGGACACTGATCACAGCTCCCTGTAATCGGGAGCGGTGATCAGTGTCATGTCACACACAGCCCATCCCCCCTACAGTTAGACGCACTCCCTAGGACACACTTAACCCCTTCAGCGCCCCTTACAGGTTAACCCCTTCACTGCCAGTGTCATTTTTACAGTAATCAGTGCATATTTATAGCACTGATCGCTGTAAAAATGACAATGGTCCCAAAATGGTGTCAAAATAAAGTCGCAGTCACAATAAAAATTGATGATCGCCGCCATTACTAGTAAAAAAAAATATTAATAAAAATGCCATAAAACTATCCCCTATTTTGTAGACGCTATAACTTTTGCGCAAACCAATCAATAAACGCTTATTGCGATTTTTTTTACCAAAAATATGTAGAAGAATATGTATCAGCCTAAACTGAGGACATTTTTTTTTAATATATACTTTGGGGATATTTATTATAGCAAAAAGTTAAAAATATTGTATTTTTTTCAGAATTGACATTCTATTTTTGTTTATAGCGCAAAAAAAAAACAAAAAAAAACGCAGAGGTGATCAAATACCAGCAAAATAAAGCTTTATTTGTGGGAAAAAAAGGACGTCAATTTTGTTTGGGAGCCATGTCGCACGACCGCGCAATTGTCAGTTAAAGCGACGCAGTGCCGAATCGCAAACAGTGGCCTGGTCTTTGGCCAGCCAAATAGTCCGGGGCTTAAGTGGTTAAGGTTCCAAATTCAGTGAATGGCCACATATCTTTTTAAATTCCCTTTCACTGAAAAGTTTTCTCGCTAGGGTCACCGGTATGGTATTTGTACATCACTATCATATCCCCTCTCAAGCGTCTTCTCTCCAGAGAGAAAAAGTTCATTGTTTGTAGTCTTTCCCCATAGCTGAGATCATCCAGTCCCGTTATTAGATTTGTTGCCCTTCTCTGGACTCTCTCCAGTTCCAGCACATCCTTCTTGAGGACTGGTGACCAGAACTGGACGGCATACTCAAGATGTGGCCGGACCAGAGTCTTGTAGAGTGAGAGAATTATTGTTTTATCTCTGGAGTGAATCCCCTTTTTAATGCATGAGAATATATTCTGTTTGCTTTGCTTGCAGCAGCTTGACATTGCATGCCATTACTTTTTCCATCCTAGATTCCCCTAGATGTTCTGCCCCTAGCGAGTAACTTGCGTTCGTATTAACAGCACCGAAATGCATTACCTTACATTTTTCAACACAAAACCTCATTTGCCATGTAATTGCCCAACCCATTATTTTATTTAGATCTTCTTGTAATGTTCCACATCCCGTGCAGAAGTTATTGCTCTGCTTAACTTTATATGCTCCGCAAATATTAAGATTAAGCTGTTTATCCCATCCTCTATATCGTTTATAAATAATTTAAATAGAGTTGGTCCCAGGACAGATCCTTGGGGGACCCCACTTACTACACCAGACCATTCCAAGTACTTGCTATTTATCAACACCCTTTGGACCCGCCCCTGTAGCCAAATTTCAATCCAGGTACTCACCCTATGGTCCATGCCGTCAGACCTCAGTTTGTAAACATAAAAGTCTGTGGGGAACTGTATCAAATGTCTTTGCAAAATTCAGATGAACCCCATCTACAGGCCTTCCATTATCTAGATGACCGCTCAATTCTTCGTAGAATGATAATAGATTGGTCTGGCAAGAACGATTCGTCATGAGTCCATGCTGATTACTAATAATGATAACGTTTTCATTACTAAAATCTTGGATATAGTCCCTGATCCCCTCCAATAGTTGCAGACTATTGATGTTAGGCTAATTGGCCTGTAGTTCCCAGGGATATATCTCGGCCCTTTTTAAATATTGGTGCCTCGTTGGCTTTTCTTCAATCAGCTGGTACCATTCCAGTCAGTAAATTGTCCATAAATATTATGAACAATGGTCTAGCTAGCACATGACTGAGTTCCTGAAGGACCCTTGGGTGTAAGCTATCTGGTCTTGGTGACTTATTTATGTTAAGTGTTTTAAGTCTATTTTTGATACTGTCTTCTGTTAGCCATGAGGGTGCATTCTGTGACATTTTATTAACAATACAGTCTTGGTTACTATATCCACCCCACCCCCTTTTCCTTTGTGAAAGCTGGGGAGAATAATGCATTTAAAACCTTTGCCTTCTCCTTGTCTTTTGTAACCAAATTCTCATCATCATCCCTTATGGGGCCAATATTTTCTGGCCTCACTTTCTTACTGTTAATATATTTAAAAAATGTATTGTTTTTTTTTACTCTCTTACGCTATGTGCCTTTTGTGGTCTATTTTAGCTAACCTGACTGCGCTCTTACATTTCTTTTTGCATTTCTTTGTATTGTTGGAATGCTGACAATAACCCCTCTCATATTTTTTGAAGGCCTTTTCTTCTATATGCATTTTTACATTATAGTTTATCCACCCAGGATTAATTTTAGCTCTTTTAAACTTATTTCCCATTGGAATGCACTGGCAAATACCTTTATTTGGTATGCTCTTAAAGCAGTCCCATTTTTCCTCTGTGTTCTGTGTTCCTAGGATTTTATCCCATTTAATACAATTACAATGCAAATGTTATAATATAAAAGTGTATGCTGTGACCATAGATTTCCTTGTTTAGATTCCAGGGGGGCTCCTCAAATCTGGGATTATGTGGATTCATTTCCTGAGAAGTGTGCTCTACTACATAGTTGGCAAGGTTGAATAAAGACATTGGTCCATCCAGTTTTACCCGTGTGTGTGTTTAATTCTCTGCCATTTTCAATATCTCTGTAAATTGTGTGTACTATAAAACACATCTGAAAGTTTTTTATTTATTCAAACTCCTTGATGACACCACCAACTGTGGAAGGGAGTCCCTAATCCTTACTACCCTAACAGTAAAGAACCCTTACTCAGTTTAAGACTGAACCGCTTCTCTTCAAACTTCATTGTGTGGCTGTGTGCCTTCTTTAGAGACCTCAGATTAAATAAATAGTTTTCTCCCAGTTATACAGTCCCCTTTTAAAGATTTATAAATTGTGATCATATCCCCTCCTAAGCATCTCTTCTCCAGGTAAAATATGTTTAATGTTTGTAGTCATTCCTCATACTTGAGGTCCTCCAGCCCTCGTACTAGCTTTGTTGCCCTTTTCTGGGCTCTCTCCAGTTCCAGCACATCCTTCCTAAGGATTGGTGACCAAAACTGGACGGTATACTTAAGATGTGGCCAAACCACAGTTTTTTTAAAGTGGTAGGTTTAATGCATGCTAATAGCTTGATAGCCTTGCTTGCTGAAGCTTGGCATTGCATGCTATTGCTGAGTTGATGATCTACTAGAACCCCCAGATCCTTTTCCTTTTTCGAGTCCCCCAGAGGTTCTTCCCCTAGCAAGTAATTGCATTCATATTTTTTTCAGCTGCCATGTACTTTTGGAATGAGATATTTGTATCATGCTACAGAGTCGTACTGTGGATACAATAAAATAAAGACATACCATGTCCTATAACTATAATTGAGAAAATTGGGGAATTGGGATTTTGGACTCTTTAGGCATAGTATAGCACAAACGTTTTTAGAAAAATATAAATTTATTAAACACATATAAAGATCACAAACTCTTAAAAACCTCATATTTGATATAAGAATACACAAATGATCAAAAGATGCTGCTAATGGTGTAACAACCACAAATCTAACAAGGAAGCTGGGATGGTCCAATGACATCATTCCATAGTGCAGCAAAGGTCCAAGAGATTGGTTGAACAGCAATAAAGCGGTAGGATCCTACCGTATTATTGCTGTTCAACCAGGATTCATTAAAATTTATAGAATGGCGTTTGTGGACTGCATAGAGTCATTTTTATAAAGTTGAACTAATCTATTAAATAAAAAAAACTATGGCAAAGAAATCCCTTAAGAAAAAACACCCTTCAAATAAAGGGGGGAAAAAAAGGAGAAGAAATTGTGTCTAAACATCTCAAAGAGCAAAATCGAAAGTTCCCACTTTGGCAAACTTTCAACAACCAAATAATTTTTTGCTAATTTTGCAGTTAAATCAAGTTTTAGCCAAAATCCCACCACTCAGCTCTAGTCCAGATTGTTTTTCATGTGGTATGACCATTCTTTATACATCAGGGGTGCACATCCAGTGGCCTAGAGGCCCTCTGATGTGGCCCGCGACCTCCTGCTCTGGGATGGCTGGTTGGCAAGCCCAGATCGCAGGTTGATGATCTGCTTTCCCAGAGCATCAGTGTTGTGAATGAAGCCTGCGGTAGAGGAAACAAGTAGCCACGGAGCAGAGCCACATAAGCCGATGCTTCCTGTATAGCACCGGCTCCTGTCACAGGTGGACTAATAACAAATGCACTCTGCCTGGGACAGCAACAGCAGGCGATACCTGAATGGAAGACTGTTATTAAAGGTAAGTCTATTACTAAAATCACAATGTATATATGGGCATATCTGTTCTGCAGTGGTTACTGGGCTGCTTTCAAACTAATCCGCAGGTGTAGGGCAGTGCACCTGCGGGTTACCTGCACTGAGCCATAGACTTCTGTTATTACCTGTGGGTTTGATGCACTTTTAGGTGCACTACACCTGCAGGATATAATAGAAGTCTATGGCAACATGCAGCCTACCCGCAGGAAAGCCGAAGGTGTACTGCGCTGCTCCCATGGTATGGGTTAACCGCGCCACATCAGTGGGAAAACAGCCTTATGCCGCGTACACACAACCGTTTTTCATGACAAGAAAAATTAAATTTTTTTATTTGGTCATTAAAAACGATTGTGTGTGGGCTCCAGAGCATTTTTCACGACGTGAAAAATGGGCATTAAAAATTTGGAACATGCTCTAATTTTTCTTGTCGTTTTTCACGTCGTCGTTTTTCTCATCATGAAAAACAGCCGTGTTTACGCTTTAACGACGTGAAAAAAAACGTGCATGCTCAGAAGCAAGTGATGAGATGGGAGCACTCGTTCTGGTAAAACTAGCGTTCGTAATGAAGATAGCACATTCGTCACACTGTAACGGACTGAAGAGCACGAGGCTGAAAATCGCGAATCGTCTCTCACCAAACTTTACTAACACAAGGATCAGCAAAAGCAGCCCAAAGGGTGGCACCATCCGAATGGAACTTCCCCTTTATAGTGCCGTTGTATATTTCGCGCTTTGCTCAAGCATTTTTTTTCATGATAGTGTGTAGGCAAGGCAGGCTTGAGAAGAATCACGTTGAGAAAAACGTTGTTTTTTTCAATGACATTAAAAACGGTTGTGTGTACGCGGCATTAGGCCCCTTTCACACAATCTGTTCTACCCAATCGGACCCTCCATTCACCTCTATGAAACGGCAGATGTAAACTGACTTGTGTCCGTTTGCATCCGCCTACCTCCAATCCGATCTGCAAAAAAAAGCAGAAGGGGATCCGTCCCCTTCCATCTGGGTGGATCAGATCGGAGGGCCCAGAGAGTACAGTGGGCTGTGTCCGTGTCCGCTCTGCATATGCAGAGTGGACACGGACCTGTCATCCACCGGCTCCGCTTATTGTGGCCCACGACCAGTTACCAAGTCGCTTAAGTGGCCCTCACTCTTCAAAAGGTTGGACACCCCTGATATACACAATTGCTTGGTGGACTTATGTTTCAGCTGTGGTTCACAGAGTATGTCACTGTAGCTTAGAAAATAATACACTCATCACTTGTTAAGTCTTGATCAGAGTATTGTAATTATCTCCAAGCAGCCTTTAAAGCCTCAGATTACAAAAGCAGCCTAAATGCCATGAACCATCCAAGGCTGGAAGGGAAGCGATATACCCCAAGGGAGAGACAGAAGTTGAAAAGTGTTTCCAACCGGGTCAGAGTCGGTAGCAGCAGCACCACTTCAATAGAGGGATTTTATTCCTTCACTGCCGCTGCGAGGGAGAGCAGAGCATTAATATATGTAGACCTGGAGCTCAGAGTAGCAAGGCTGTAATATTGGGGCCTTAACAGAAGGCTTTGAAAAGTCCTTGCTAACGATGTTACAAAGACGAACAGCCGTAGGCACCGGGTTTCAAGGGGATGCCAAGGGACTTGGAAGCTTTTTGAAAATGTAAACGTTTTGAAAAAAGAAAGCCATCAAAAATAAATGTTAGACAGTTATCAGAAGGTTCTTCTCTTTGTAGATTGTATGAGCGTGACCGGCATAAGATTTTACAGCGTGTAAGAAAATAAATGGCTAAATGTTACGCTCAATCTTGTCTATTTGTCCTCTAACCAGACACAGCTCAGTTTTCACAAATCTTAAGTGGACTATACAGGTAAGGATGCTCAGATTCACACAAACGTGACATTATTTAAACAAAATAAATCTATACGACTAAGGAATGAAGAAGAACGGGTTCACTTACTGCCAACTTCTACGTGGATGATATCAGATGATGTTCCTGCCTCATTAGAGGCCACACAAGTGTATTCCCCAGCATCCTCTGCTGTCACTTCCTGCAATGTCAGACTCCCCCCATGGGAGCCGCTAATAAGGCCTGTAACTTCCTTGTCACCTGAAATCACACCACAAACATTATGAATTCAACAGTGGCCCAAGGTACATGAAATTGTCTACCTGCATTGGTATTACGGTTTTAAAGTTTGTCATGGTGTTAGCATAGCAGGCATTTAAGGTCTCTCCCAGTGGGGTGGAATAGCAATGACCACAGAAAGTGAGCTTCCTTTTAGTGCATGTCATATATTATTACCAGGGTATTTCACGGCACAAACTAAGAGATTGGTACCATTGTCATGGAGATTGTGTGTGTGGTTGTGTGAGTGTTGGCTTGCATGACACCTGGAACACTTCACCATTGAGTTGGGTGCATATGCACGTTCTTCTGTTGGGCCTTGTGGTGGCTGCTGGAAGCCAAAATGATTAGGGTTCAGTGTTCGATGTGAAAGCTTTAGTCCTGTTTGACTGTCCTTTAAAGGAGTGGCATAACCAAATGATGTCCACCCAGTATGTGGCATTTTATAGGAAAAGCCACCAGATCTTCTGGTTAATAGATAACCTCTCATGTGTTAGGAATTAGGCTACTATTGCAGTTACCATTGCTCTTCCTGTAAATAAGTTCTTTCTGACCCCTGGATAAAATAAAAGTTCAGAACTAAATACCCCCTCTGGTAAGGTTTAAGCCTCCCATGTACATAGTGTTGGGTGTCTGTGTCCCGATTACATAGACCAATGTACTAATTTTGCTTAAAAGAACAATACCATTGAGGTTAAAAACAATACTGAATTCAAAGTTGTATCTGCATTCTCCTTTTTTGTAACTCGAGTAGGTTTTAATGACTTTTCACTTTCAGGCAGAAAGTGGAAGACCCCTTCCTATGCTTGATGTAGATCATCAGGGGCTCCCTGACTGATACCACGACCAGTTGGAGGCCTTGGAGATGTTGGGATTATCTTCCTGTTCCATCTGTAACATTGAAAATAGTAGGAAGAAATCTCCCTCAAGGGGATACAGACAGAAATAAAATCCATGGGACTGAAGCCAAAACACGCTGCATATATAGGATTGTACTGATATTTTACTGGTCTAGAAACAATATGGTGCAGTTTAGGAAGATCATTGTCTTTTTAGAAAATCAACCACACAGGTTGTAGCATGAAAAACACGGCTCTTACCTTTGTACCATATGACCAGTGGCTCAGGCAGCCCCTCAGTGCTACATTCTAACACAGCGTCTTCTCCTATGGGCACCTGCAGCGAAGGCTTTACAGCAGTGGCCTTAGGACGTTCTGCCAAGTATAATGCCAGGATTAATCTAATGTTCCATTTAAAGAGCCACCCAATAAGAAGGCTTTAGAGCTAAGCACTTACCAGTGTATACTAGAGTTACTGACTGCACATCTGTCCCTAAATCATTGGAAGCCACACAGCTGTAATTCCCAGAATCCTCCTGGCTGGCATCTCTAATCAATAGGATGTTACCGTCAATTATTGAGTGTCTGTATTACAAAAAAAAAACCAGAATATTTTTAAAGTAGGGTTCCTCTTACTTAATTTATTCTGTGGGTCAATTCAAACCCCTAATGATCCCATGAACACAAAGTCCATTCTATGAGGCTAATTCTGTATCCAATCTTTCTTGACAGCTTTTAAAGAGAATGCATGGTCCTTTTATTGTACAAACATGTAAATAAAATAAATCAGATTATAATGTCTTAATGTTTTTTAAACCTTGCTATGTACAGCTTGTAATCATATGTACATCATAGCAGCCATATTTTCTCATCACATACTCTGCTTCGTGCTTCGCAGTGCTACTCAAGTGTTGTGCTTTATGGTTCCTTCTCACAATGCAAGTATGTGATTCAGCCTTCTTTCTAAAAAGAATGGACTTCCAGTGTAGTTGATGGCTTACATAACAGTTGTGAAGAGAGAAAACATTTCTATTTATTACAATAACAAAATATGGAAGCGCGAAAAATAAAATAAAAAATGAAGATATGCTATGACTTACATTAAAGAAAATCTATGCTTTGTCCATGCAAGGCAAAGCAACAGGTTCACGTTAATGGTGGCCCCTTCAGTAGCACATACTCAACTTTTCTTTGGTCCTTCAGCACCGGCTGCCAGGAATGAAAAGAAATGCCCTGTACTTCTGGGTATAGGGATCACGTGTCTCACTCCCCTTCCTCCCACATGAAAGCACTCAAGCTTGACAACTGGCTGCTTGGACACAATCAACAGAGTTATCACATGGAGTCTCAGCGCTCCTTCCTCGGTTCTGTGTAAGCTCAAACTAGGATCAGCTTGGAATGTACACAGGTCTACTCATCCTCACTTTTGCTGAAGTGGCAGAGTAGAGTAGGAACTAGTAGGTATAAGCTGCTGACTTTAAAGTGAACATATTCTTTTGTTCTGCAAAGGCAAAGTACCTAAAAGCAGAACCTCCCAAAGTGACCTCTCCAGCAGTGGCAGCTGGTGCTCAATTTTTTTTAGGGGGGAGCACATGTGCTCCCACTGTGGAGACTATTCAAATTTAGAGTAAGGGTCTGCAGGATACAGGGTGCCTTGGAGGGATCTGCAGCTTACGCATGTATTTGCAAATGTGTGCAACTAAACCCCTGTTTTTAACACATACTGTTAGACAGATTATTTTGGTTGGTTGCAGGCTGGTTGGTAAGTTGAGCTTGGAAATTCTTTGGTTTTATTTGACATGTGTTTGCCCTTCCAGTGCTCCTTGCTGTGAAGACCAGTTATAGGTGGGGGCAGTGACCTTTTTTTCCTCTTTTTTTGTAACACTTTAAGGAGCTTTCATTCCAGAAAATTCAAACCGAGTCTCTTTTGCAATAAAATTCTACCTGCTAGCAATTTTTTTTTTAACACACTATAGCTCCGCTTTAAAGCAAATATTACATTGATGACTCAACATATTTCCTCTCACTGCACATACACTATACTATCTCTTTAAGCAGGGGTGTTGTTTTCACTGTCTGACACAAAGATAATCGCTAAAAGATAGATTTGCTAATCTCTATATAAAATTTAATTATGAAAATATAAAAAAAAAAAAAAGCAAATATGTCAAGGTCACAAAAATGACTTTCAGATAAACGTTCGGATAAAGACCAGGCCTGTGTGTTTCACGCTAATCAGCCTGAGATTTCCTGGACTAACAGTGGCATTCTGTGCCTCCATTCCACTCTTTCCAGCAAACAGTGACTCTAACCGGCGGAGCCTGCAGGGCGGCGGGACCTCCCAGGGCTAAGTGCTTTATGATGAGCACATTTCTTATCATCTTCTTGTGAGTGTTTTTAATCATATGCTCAATAAAATCCTACATTAATACTACACTCAGGTGGTGCCCCCCCTTTTCTTCCTTTACATGTCTTTCAGAATTGGACACACTCTTAGAAAGGCTGCTGCTTACAATAACTTCACTTATGATTGATGGTCTTATGGACATAAAGACTAAGCGTGCCCCTTTTTTTTATGTTAACTACTTTTCAAAAGACTTGTTTTAATTTAAATTAAATTTTGGGCATACACCCTCTGTGCGCTAGATTCTTCCTATCTCAGTATGGAACCCAAAAGCTAATGGAGATCTCTGGAGTAGCAGTGTCTACTTCAGTGATTTTAAGCTATCAGGTATATATACATCATTACATTGGTCCAAGCTGGAGCAATTGAACTACATATAATATATCCATATCTGAAAGTCAACTATAAATTGTTAAAATAAATCTAGTACACAATATACATAGGATATGTGGAATAATATGTCATATCCCAAACCAACCAATCAGAATTTTATTTTCAATTTATGTGATTGGCTGCTGTAAAAATGACATCTTTTCTCTACGCATTCATTCAACTATACCCCATTCCCTGTAAGCATACACAAAATGGTGTATAATTTTTCTATGGCATACTTGCTATCATCGGTGAGGAAGGTGTCCCCTTGTTTCCAGGAGATCTGAGGTTCAGGGTACCCTGATACATCACACTGGATCCTAACCTCCCCTCCGTGGGACAGTTGGTTGGAACTTGACTCCATGTGTATCCGTGGAGGCTCTAAAACACAACAGATGGGTTACACAAATTGGTACTTCTGGATATTATAAATGATAATTAAAGCATACAAAGATTAACGTTTTTAATATTTTCCATGTCAAGTTGAATTACGTGCAGTCCCAGGTGCTTTTCGTTGATTAGTACAGGTATAAGTAAGTGTAAACTACAGATGGTACAGAGCTCCCTTCTTGTATGTTATGCAGCCTAATTTCAGCCTGATGTCAGTTGTACTATAAGATATTCAGCAGAAAAAAATTAAAACAGCTACCGTATTTTCGCACACTGTGAGAGCAAAAAAAAAAAAAAAAATAGAAGTACTTTTGCAAATCATTTTTTAAGATTCTCTGTTGGCTGATTTTAGCAATGGATGACAAGATATTGATTAGCTGTAATTGGCGAGAAATCTCATGTATAAAAGAATCTAACAAGAATGCTGATATCACTAAGATTACAGATTTCACAGTTAGAGGGTCTGTCTGTCCAAAAGAAGTATCTTGGATCTAGGTGCGCTTATCAGTCTTTGGCTTCTTAAAAGCCTTGGATACTTAAACACTGAAATTTTCCTGACATAATTCTTGAGTCAGTTTCTGTTCACTTGGGAGTTTTAGGTGCTGATTACAGTGTTCCTGGTAACATTCTCCATAATATGCAATACAAAAAAGTAGCTCTGTGAGTAAAATAAGTATTTCATCCCCTGTCAACCAACAATAATTCTGGCTCCCACAGACTGGCTACAGTATGCGCTCATGTGGTACACAGATTTGTCCTATCAATTTAAGAAGCTGCTCCTAACGACAACTCGTTATGTGTATAAAAGACACCTGCCCACAGAATCTCTTTCTTTCAAACCTAAATATCATGGGCAACACCAAAGAGCTGTCAAAGGACAGCAGGGACAAGATTGTAGACCTTCACAAGGCTTGAACGGGCTACAAGACCATCAGCAAGAAGCTTGGTGAGAAAGAGACAACTGTTGGAGCGATTATTCGCAAATGGAAGAAATACAAAATAAACATCAATCGCCCTTGGTCTGGAGCTTCATGCAAGATTTTGCCTCATGGGGTAAGGATGATCTTGAGAAAAGTGAGGGATCAGCCCAGAACTACACGGGAGGAGCTTGTGAATGATCTCAAGGCAGTTGAGACCACAGTCACCAAACAAACCATTGGTAACAGAATACGCTGCCATAAATTGAAATCCTGCAGCACCTGCAAGGTCCCCCTCCTCATGAAGGCACATATGTACAGACCCGTCTGTAGTTTGCCAATGAACATCTAAATAATAATTCAGAGAAGGATTGGGAGAAAGTGCTGTGGTCAGATGAGAACAAAATTGAGCTCTTTGGCATTAACTCGACTCGTTGTGTTTGGAGGAAGAAAAATGCTGACGATGACCCTAAGAACACCTTCCCCACAGTCAAGCACAGAGGTGGAAACAATATGCCTTGGGACTGTTTCTCTGCTAAAGGTACAGGCTGACTTTGCCACATTGAGGGGCCAATGGACGGGGACATGTATTGTAAAATCTTGGGTGAAAACCTTCTTCCCTCAGCCAGAACACTGAAGATGGGTTGTGGATGGGTCTTTCAGCATGACAATGACCCAAAACATAAAGCCAAAAGCAACAAAAGAGTGGCTCAAGCACATTAAGGTCATGGAATGGCCTAGCCACTTATTACTATAGAAAATTTATCGAGGGAGCTGAAGCTTTGAGTTGCCAAGCGACATCAAAGAAACCTTAAGGATTTAGAGAAGATCTGTAAAGAAGAGTGGACCAAAATCCCTCCTGAGATGTGTGCAAACCAGGTAATCAACTACAAGAAACATCTGACATTTGTGTTTGCCAACAAGGGTTTGTCCGCCAAGTACCAAGTTGCTTGGGGATCAAATACTTATTTTACTGAACTGCAACTCAATTTGTACATTTTTATATTATGTGTTTTTTCTTGATTTTTGGTTGATATTCTGTCTCTATCATTTAAAATACACCTATGATAAAAAATTATAGACCGTTCATTTCTTTGTAAGTGGGCAAACTTACAAAATCTGCAGGGGATCAAAAAATAATTTTCCCTATGTATATCAGTGAAGACTACAGTTGAACCCAAACAAATTTGGCAAAACCACGTGTCTCCCCAGGAACGGTCAGCTGCTGCCATCTTAGATATGAAATTTTGACTTAATTCCCAAGTCTTTTAGGCGCTTTAGGCAGAATCTAATTGGCTGATGTCATACACAGCAGTTTTTAGACATTTTTATACAAGACGCCCAAGCAAAAACAGTATACATTCCTAAAAGTCATATGATCTTAAAACACCAGATGCCAAATATTACAAAGTTCTTACCCTGTACAGAAAGCCAGACACTTGCTGTTGTGGTGCCATGGTTGTTCTTTGCAGTACACTGGTACCTCCCGGCATCTCCAGACTGAACATTGCGAATCTGCAGTGATGAGTTAGACAGGATCCACAGACGCCCATCCTTTAGCGCCCTACCATCGTGCTGCCAGCTTAGGTTGTAACGGACATCTTCCAGCACATGGCAGGACAGGACTGCAACTTCACCAAGTGAAACTGTGACATTATGGTGGAGTGAGATTGTGGGAGGAGGATCTGCAAACAGAGGAAGATGCTGTTCAAATTCCACAGACACAGCTCTGCTATATGCAATAAACAACAGAATGACAAAGAAGCAATATGATAAGCAGCCTCATTAGTTGAACTTGATTAAAGAAAATGTATCATATTTTATTAAATTACTTAGATGTAGGTCAGATTATAAATGATTTTTTCAATGTGTTACATTTTTAAGAAACCTTAACTGTAGTTTATAAGTATATGTGTACATGGGACAGCCATATTTGTTTGTTACATACACAAGTTCTGCTTTTTGCTTTGCAGTGCTACTCGATGGTTGTGCTTTACTGCTCCTGCTCACAATACAAGTCAATGAGTCAGGTGACTCACTAAAAACAACTTCCTTCTTTATGTTGTTGATATCTCAAGAAGAGAGGCAGAGATACAGCAAAATTTGTGCTTTCTCTTTTTATGTAAAACGAAAAAATCTCTCTCCCTCTCTCTCATAATTCTTATGTTATCAGCATAAAAAGAGGTGTTTCTAATCAAGCTCAGGAGATCAGCCCTGGGTGACAACGCTGCTCTTCCATATATACAGTACAGTGAGTAAGTGTTGTCATCCTAGGACAGGACGTGTGTATATGGTAGGATTACCTGGTGAAAATAAAGTAAAATCAGTGTGAAAAAAAAGAATCCAGTCACCACTTTTTGTTCTTGGGTTCAGGTATGTGAACAATTCAATAGTATTCTCTCAAAAAAAAAATACTTTCCCTTTAAAAGCTGTCTTTTAACCAGGACATTAATTAATGCTGATTGGTTGCTATGGGTCATTATGTTGTGCGTTTCTCTTTTTGTAAATAAGCCTGATAACGTCATCTATTAGTCTCCTACCTGCCACAGATACTTGGGTTTGGCCAAAACCTGCTCCAGCATTACTTATAGCTGTACATTGATAAAGACCTTCGTGGCGGGCAGAAGCAGATGGAATTTCGTAGGTGGCATTGGTGGGTTCCCTGGGGATTAGTAAAGAATACATGTTAAAATCATTGTCACAAGAAATTTCAAAATACATTCCCTGGAATTCATAAAGACTGGCGCAGACAGAAGCGTTCTAAAAGTGGTTCAGCATGCGCCAAATTCATGCAACTGTCTAGAACTTGTACTTAAATTTTAGAAAGCATGTGAAAACCTTTGCAAATCTGTCAGTTCTAGGATCTCTCTCTGTATGCCAAAAGAGAGTTGTTCTTAAAGCGGAAGTAAACCCATCCATAAAACAGTTTCATTTCCGGCACGTGCCGGAAATGTAACACTCCCATTAGTTGTGCTCTCAACCAAACTGTCAAACCATCCAATGGCTGGTGTCATGGCAGTTGTAGATTAAACAAAGGCAAAGATGGCAGCTTCCTTGGCAGAAAACGATAGGGGGGTTTACTTCCACTTTAATTAGCTCCAATTTTCTTAGGATATGAACTGTCTGTATTTTTTTTTTAATTAGGTGCAGGCTTTGCACCCACAATGTAAAGGTGGCCCATTTTAGAACTACCTGAAGTCACTGTCAGAACCAAAAGTATTTCATGAGCTTGACACAACACAATAACAAGAGAGATTAATGCCAGAAAAGTGGTGCAGAAGCTTTATTGAATTCCCCTCATTATCTTGATAATCTTTGCATGAAAAAAACAATACAAATAAAGAGTGATTCTACTTACGTAAAGGACAGTTCATTTCCAAGTCTCTCTCCATTCCTGGAAAAGCGAACCTTAAAGGGGATGTCACTTTGAACTGAGCAGGTTAGTGTCAGTGGGCGTTGGTGGAAGCCCTGAATATGTGGCAGCATGGACACAGAAGGGACATCTGCCAAAAGATAAGACAAGAAAATGGATTATGACACAGGTTTAGACCACTATGCATGGTCCTTGTAAAGCTGTGGATTGTGTCAGCTGCGACTTTACAATGTCCCTGTGTGATGATAATGTATATGTACTGTATAGCCATAAGTGCCCTGGTAAGACTTCCAAAACAGCGACATGGCCTCTAATGGATGGCAGCATTCACAGACCACCCCTTGCATGTAAGGAACTGGTGGGTTTTTCCTTTCTTTTCAGTAAACTATGCATACCTTTTTTGGTGAAGGGGGACAATTGCACCACTGGAAGACACCTGCACTGCGGAACCCATGGTCACCCATAAAATGCCGAAATCCTAGATTTTTCGTAGGTTTCCATCTACGTTTGTAGTTGGGCTGTGCCTGGGCACACCCTAATCACCCCATGCACATTATTATCATCAAGTGTGCCAGCGGCAAGATAGCAAACTCCCTCTTACCGTCTCTGCCATAGGAGAAGTGCTTTATGCACTTCTCTTTCACTGCCGGCAGGGAATCAATGTGCCGGGGCCATATATATGTAGACACACACATGTGTTTTTGAGCTTTAGGGTGCACACCCTAATGCAATAGGCTGCACACACATATGCCAACATGGTATCAGAAAATAGTAAGGAGAGAAAAAAAATACAATGACAACAAAAAAGAAAAAGAAAAAACAAAACAAAGAAAAACAGAGTACAGAAATAGCCAGACAACCTTACTAGTTCAAACTACACAACTTTTCTTAAGATCTATAGGGTGACTAAGGCTGGATTTACACCTATACATTTTTAGTGCTTTTTGCAGATTTGCACTACAGAACATGTTTCATAGGAAACCATGTTAAATGGACTGTAGTGCAAATCTGCACAATACGAAAAAACACAAAAAATACATAGGTGTGAATCCAGCCTAAGTTTCTCAAGCTACCTCTCTCGAGTATGTGCTGGACAAGTAGTCCTAATATTAACCACTTAAGGCCCGGAAGGATTTGACCCCTTAATGACCAGGCCAGTTTTTGCAGTACGGCACTGCGTCGTTTTAACTGACAATTGCGCGGTCGTGCTCTTTTTTCCCACAAATAGAGCTTTCTTTTGGTGGTATTTGATCACCTCTGCGGTTTTTATTTTTTGCTCTATAAACAAGAAAATAGCAACAATTTAAAAAATATATATATTTTTTTTACTTTTTGTTATAATAAATATCCCCCCAAAAAATTCAAAAAACAAAGTTCTTCATCAGTTTAGGCCAATATGTATTCTTCTACATAATTTTGGTAAAAAAAATCTCAATAAGCGTATATTGATTGGTTTGCGTAAAAGTTATAGCGTCTACAAAATAGGGGATATATTTATGGCATTTTCATTATTTATTTATTTTTTACTAGTAATGGCGGCGATCTGCAATTTTTAGCGGGACTGTGACATTGCGGCGGACAGATTGGACACTTTTGAAACTTTTTTTGGACCAATGACATTTATACAGTGATCAGAGCTAAAAATAGCCACTGATTACTGTATAAATGTCACTGGCAGGCAAGGGATTAACACTAGGGGGCGATCAAGGGGTTAAGTGTTCCCTGGGAGGTGTTTCTAACAGTGGGGGCAGTGTAGTGACTAGAGGAGGAGAGAGATCGCTGTTCCTAATCACTAGGAACAGCAGATCCCTTTCTACTCCCCTGACAGAACAGGTATCTGTCTGTTTACATTGACAGATCCCATTCTGGCTCTCTGAGGAGCGATTGCAGGTCGCCGGCGGACATTGCAGTTGCCGGTCACGCGCATTGGCTCTGGTGTCACACGTGTGCGCCCCCTATCGCTCTTAAAGCAGCCGATGAACACTTACGCTGATTCGCCCAGCTGTGCCAACCTGCCGCAGTATAATGATGGCGGCTGGTCCGCAATCGGTTAAACGGCTGAAGTAGACATCAGTGCAACCAAATTGCTGCTAGAGGGAGTGGAGCCTCTGTGCCAATTATACACTTGTCATATTTTTCATTTTGATGTTCACTGGGGCAGGGTTTAATCTCCTGCAGCACATATACTGCTGTCCATCTTCTAGAGCATATTCTCTTTCTCTCTCTATATAGGTCCAGCTCACAGCAGAGTCTTGGTTACAACAGCCTGTTTGGAGAGGAAGATCTACTCACCACAGCACAATAAGGGCAAATTTATACAGGCTTTGTTTGCCACCAATGGAGATGCCAAAGCAGACTGAAGCAGCTTGATGAGGATTAAAAAGAAGTCAAATGCAACAGAGAAGATGGTCAAATGCAGCTTAAAAAAGGGGTTCAACTGCAGGTCAGATGCACCTGTAATGGAACTCAGAAGCTCCATAAACTGATCTCAAATGCAAACTGATTGCAACTGAAAGTGTGCTGCATTCAACTACCTACACAAGCTCTCAGCTCCAACAGGCAGTCACAGGCTGTCTTGTGCAACCAAAAAATAGTACAGTTTTCACAAAATGTCTAAAATAAAGGGAATGGGATTTTAAGGGTGTCAAACACAAGTTGATATAAAAATATCAAAATTTTACTACAGATAAAATGCAGTAAACTTCAGCTTGACATGTTTTGCCAAACTTATGGCTTCTTCAGGAGACTTTTTACAGATAATGTATTTGTTTATACATTTTTATACATTTTAGCTGGTTTTTTTTTGGATGAATCTATTGTTTTTCAATTTACAGTGATGATGTATACAGTATTCGTAAAATTTCTCCTGAAGAAGCCATAAGTTTGGCAAAACATGTTGAGTTGAAGTTTACTGCATCTTATCTGTAGTTGTATAGATACCAATATGAAGTTTTTTTATATGAGATTTTAATTGTTTATAATAAAAATGTTATATTTTTATATGAACTTGTGTTTGGCACCTTTAAAATCCCATTCCCTTTATACTATATAGGGATGTGGTGCCTGTGACTCTCAGACACCCAGCAATCTTTTAGTATTGTCAGCAAAAAAAATAGCAGAGTTCCACTTGAACCATAGTAGCAACATTTAAAACAGACTCCACTTTGCTGCATAATTGAAAACACTGTCATCTGTGGTCTGCACTTTACCTGGTATTATGCTTGTGTATGCCACATTGGAGAGTCTCTGAAACTGATATCCATTATGGTCGGTGCCGTTAACTTTAAAAAAAAAGCTTCCACGAGGTGCCTGAAACAAGGGAACTGTCCAAAGTTGTTTGCTACGCTTAACTGGTATGCGCTGAGCCAGCAGAGAAAAGTACGAATCTCCGGAAACGCGGAGGAGGTCAAGGCTATTCACTAACCCCGGCGGAGAGAGACCAGTGCAATTTATCAAGGCTGAGATAGGAATACCTTAAATCAGAAAGAGAAGATGCTGAGATTGTTACAATTGATTAATGACAATTTGGTCAACAAAATAACAAGCAGGAAAATAAGTCAGCTGTCTATGGTTGTCTGCGAGCTGGTCGGAAAGTAGGCTTGGTTTTTCCTGGGCATTCCCCAGGCTTTGTTGTTACCTGTTTCAGCCTTCCAATGCTGCTTACTGCGATGGCCAGCTATAGACGGGGGCGGTGGACAAGTTTTTTTTCACCTATGGTGTTTGTATTGGTCCAGCAGCGCACCAACACCTTTGCAGCTATTGTGCTACATGCTAGGTGTTTGGTGTGCTCCTGTACCTTTAAGGAGGGGTGGCTCCCCTTCAGTCCACCTGCCCTCATCTAACCATCAGAATGCATGTGCCTTCATTGTGGGGACACTCATAGTTAGTGTAGGACCACAAATTCCAGGGGGCCTTGGCGTGGTTCTGTGGCTCACGCATGCGTTTGCAAATGCGTGCAGACAAAACCCCCGTTTTTTAAAAGCATACTGTTAGACAGGTTAATTGGTTGTCTGCGAGCTGGTCGGTAAGTAGGCTTGGTTTTTCCTGGGCATTCCCCAGGCTTTGTTGTTATAGGTTAGTGAATGGCCAGGTGCCTTATTAAATTCCCTTACGCAGAAAAGTTTTACGGTATTTGTACATTGAAATCATATCCCCTCTCAAGCCTCTCCTCTCCAGAGAGAACAAGTTCCGTGCTCTAAACCTTTCCTCATAACTAAAGGTCCTCCAGACCCTTTATTAGTTTTGTTGCCCTTTTCTGGACTCTCTCTAGTTCCAGCAAATCCTTCCTGAGGACCGGTGCCCAGAACTGGACAGCATAATCCAGTTGCGGCCGGACCAGAGTCTTGTAGAGAGAGAATTATTGTTTTAGTACAAAAGACTGTGTCTAGCACCTTACCTTGTTCATGCGACTCATGATCTCTAGAGAACCTGGTCACTCAGGGAAAGATGAGACAGATTACCACTATTTAAAGAGAACTCCTTTACATCTGTAGTTTCTCAAAGTTCTATAGTTCATGAACCGCATACCTAGAATAGACTTTGTGAATTTATTTTTTCGAGCATGTTCGAAGTGTTTTAAGGGTTGATTGGCACTTTTGTGTGTTACTATATATACTGTATTTTCTTGCACATAAATATGTATGGTAACTTGCACATATTTTTACACCATTTGTACTTTGGTGTTTTTGCCACATATGTCATTTGGTTTCAAGTTCCACTGAGGGCTGTTAATAAGGTATTATAAGCTTAGGCTTTGGTCGTGTGACTTGTGAGGGAGCTCGGAGCACTGACTTCTTAGCTTCTTAGCAGAGGTAAATATTTTGCTTCTTAATTTTCTATTTCTTATTTAATTACCAAGATTATATAAATGTAAAAGGCTGCTCAGGTAAATATGGAACTGTTTTAACTCTCCCAGATGTAATTTCTCTCTCAATTGAATGTTAAAAGCAAATTCCACATCGTGATCATACTGTTAAAATTCCCATAGTTTCAAACTAATAATGTATGGAAATATTTTGTCACCTAAACAAAACAGGGTAAGGCTCGGTTCACACAGGGGCGGCATGACTTTGGGGGCGACGCGATCTCAAGATGACTTGAGAGGCCCGGTTCAGGCGATTTGCATAATGACTTCTGTATAGAAGTCAATGCAAGTCGTCCCGAGTCGCCCCCAAAAGTAGTACAGGAACCTTTTTCTGAGTCGCTCCTATTAGAACGGTTCCATTGTACAGAGCGGGACGCGACTCGTCAGGCGACCGAGTCGCCTGACGAGTCACCCCTATGTGAACCGGGCCTAACATCGTGCTTCTAATAACTTTGCTTTTGAAGGAATTTGCCAATATGCACGGATTAGAGACTGCTTATGAATGGTCTTATTCAGATAATGTTTATTAGTTTGTAAAATAAATATATACAATACATCAATAATAAAGCACTTAGAACCCTTACAGAGTTATTGTCTTGTGTATTTTAAAGTGCACAACCATTACATAGTGAAGCCCAATGATACAGTAAAGAGTCCTAGTCCTGAACAGCTAATGGGAGGGGGTTGAACCATTCAATTGTTAATACATTGGAGCTTGAGCTGTTGAGGTACATAATAAACAGGCAAGAATAGCCTAGAAAAGATTAGAGCAGCAGGAAGGAAAATCAAATACAAAATATTTATATGTAATATTTCATATTTACTTGGGTTTAAAAAAAATATATATATATAGATGTTTTTAATACTTTCCATAATATATGTGCGAAACTACTCTACATTCACATGTATTAGGTTACTTTTTGCTAATTAGCAGGGATCAGTTTTGAAATGTTAATGTTGTTTAAAGCAGCTTTGTTCATTCAGAACAAAGTCACAGTGCCATAGTAAAGGGGACCCACTGACTCGAATTGTAGCCAGCATTAAAATCCCCAATTCCGGCTGGTGTTGAAAACGGTTATATGACCGTGTAGGACAGTGTTTGGGTCTAGTGATTGGTTGCCATACTCGAGCGCTCTCACAGCAGAGGGGGTCACATGCTATCCATACCCAGTAACAAAACATTTTGATAACAGATAGCCAATAAAACCTGGAAGCTGATTGGTTTCTATGCAGAACTGCACAAGATTTTGCACCCTCCAGCTTGAGTTAAACCAACTCCATAGTCAGAGTCTTTCCACCCTCCAGGCTGTTATCTAGGCTGCAATTTCCAAAAACATTTGAGTCCACCAGGCAATAATTTTAAAGCTCAATTCAGCCTTGTTTATTTTTTTTTGTTTTAGTGAAGTGGGAAAGCATTTGAGTCTCTGTCAAATTTTGCAGCTATCTGCATTCAACAGAAAGATTACCCATCACTCGCTGTACACTGTATGCTGTGTCACTGTTACAGATTCTGGAAGGGTTAGAACCACTGTTATTATAGATGTCTATTATTGCTAACAGGAACTCAGAGACAGCTTTAAAAACTTGGCAGTGGTTCTAACTGCTACTACTGTACTAACTACTACTAGCGTTCCCTGAAGGTGTGCATTCACATGAAACGTGTTGGGAAGGAGCTACACGTTGACGTCTCGCTGCCACTTCCATGCTTGGAACTGGCGGCTCTCTTTTGCTTTTTTCTGCAGACCGTATCAAGCAAACCTTCTGACTGTCCCCAGTGGTATTGCAGAGTGTCCCAATTGCAAGAATGGAGCTGGTTGACCACATGTGAAGGATCCTGTTGACACAAACACGCATGCTGTTGCTTTCCTCTAGCAACTTTAATGTTGGTTAGTGCATTTTAGTTCTGTTGCTCACCTGTGGTGGGGAGGATTTCCATCAGCTGGTGGAAGACACTTTCTTTGTGGTGAGTTTTATCACATATTTTGGACTCTTTTGCATTAAACTTTTATTCACACTGATTTATTTTTATTATCATTTTTGAATATTGTGGATGCTTTTTGCACATTATGAATACTGTGTTAATAGCACATGCTTTAAGTTTGTAAAATTCTATATTTGGAGGAGCTGCGTTGTTTTCTTTGTTTCTTTAGTGGTTCTAACCCTTCCTAACTGCATCCAAAGCTAGAAAAGAGTTTTGGCTTTAAAGTCAATGCACATAGTAGGGGGACGGGTGGGCACAGGTTGTCTAGGGGAGAAAATCAGCAGTTTTCTAATCAATCCAATCAATACTCCCTTCCTGCCCCCCAAAATATGTACTCTCATGTTTGGAGGCTGCAAATAGGGGGAGAGATTACTGTATGATATAGGTAGCTTCCCCCCTTCCGTATAACAACCTGGAGTGTCACTGATCGTACTATTGGAACATATTGAAAAATTGATGTCTCTAGCAACCGGACCAGTTGAAAACTTTGCTTTGATCCTCTATATCAGCCTTTCTCAACCTTTTTAACACAGAGGAACCCTTGAAATAATTCTCCGGTCTCGGGGAACCCCTGCTAAAATTGAAAAATCTACAACTCATTCAACTAATGATCCATTAGTGTGACAGTCAGTTGGAAGAATGGTCCTTACACTTGTGGCAATTGGGAAGAATTACCTCCTTACAGATAGCTAAAAGATCAATGGGGTCAGTGTGAACTTATCTGAGAGGCAGAAATTGCCCAATGCTGAAGGAACCCCTAGCAACCTCTGGAGGAACCCTAGTTGAGAATCACTGCTCTATATGATAACTTAACTTAACTTATTATTCTAATAGTACCCTTGAGTATTCATACTCTATATTTAAGATCAAAATACCCATTGATCTTTTATATATATATATATATATATATATATATATATATTGTTTTCTTAGCTATCTTGTGTGTCCCCACATTCTGGCACATGAGGCAATTGCGGCCGATCTGGGGTGCCTCAGGGGGTTTTGGGGGGAAGTGCTGCTGCTCTGGTGTCCGTGGGGCAAGTGAGTGTTGTTACTATATAGGTTACTACCAAGGTTATTACTATAATTTGATATCTGTTTTAATCAAAATATGTTCCTATTCAATTCGACATTTCAAGCTCCTAAAAAAGCGACTTTGAGGTCGCTAAACATGTTGAGCTGAACTGTTATGTACATATGAGGACAAGTGATATCCCCAAGTTGTAGGATTTTATGTGTGGATACATTAGATATAATTCCATATACATTTTTGGTATTACATCCTTTAGGAGAATCACGGGAAGTCCTAAATCATTTTAAATGTCTTGTGTATTTTCTATTTTTTGTATTTTGTGAAAAAAAAGTTTTTAATGTAAATCAATAAAAAAAATGTTTTATGATACGTGCCTTTAAAGTCCATTATTAGCTGTTCTAGCACTTTCTATGCTAACTTAACCACAGTGCTGTCACTTTAACAACATGTTAATCTGGGACTGCCAGCTGTTTATCCAAAGCCCAAGCTAAGAACTATAGGCAATTGTTAGAACCGTAAACCACTATTCACAGCACTGTCCCTATCATGTTGCCACAAACACAATATATACCTCAAATGGACAAACAAAAATTTCTGTGCAAAAAATCCACAGAACAAATGTCCCAATGCGGTCCAAAAAAAATTAAACAATTACAAAAAAATATAAAATGTATCCTCTATATGTCTCTATGAAAAAGAACAAGAGATCTAGTTCCTATTTGAACTGGCATTACCTTGAATGGGCCGCTCAATGACACGTCCAGGATCAGTTATGGCCGTTGTGGAAAAAGCAGCACGGAAATCCAATGTGCTAACCCCAGTGACTCTGACAGTATGACGACCAATGCTGCCAATCTGAAAAAAAGAGAACATAAGCATTACCTTATATTACCTTATGGTGACCTTTTAACCTGGAAAATGCCTGTACAAAAACTCTGCAAAAACGCCCCAAAAAACGCCCAAAAAATGCCTGTAAAACAGCAACGCCTAGGTGTGAACAGAGCCTAAGGCCGTGTTCACACCAATGCGAATTGGTTGCGGCTTGCACCGCATCCAATTCGCATAACATTTTAAAATACATTTATTTTAATGAGGCTGGTTCACATATGAGCGATGCATTCGCACTGCGCATTGGCCAAAAAACGTGTGCGTTTTCTAGGCATTGCGATGCGAATTGTCTGCACATTATCTTCTATGGGAACGCACCTGATTCGCAGACGTGTTCCGTTCTGAACAGGAATTCTCTCCCTGCTCACTACACTTCCCCCTCCCCCTCCCCTCTCCCAGGTCAGCAAATCCGCAGCTACAATGCAGACGAACCACTGAACAGCTCTGTTTTCTCTTTGCAGAGAAAAAAAGAGCTGGAATTCGCACCGCACAAGTGTGATCCCAGCCTGAAAGTTGTATTTTCTAACCTGTACTAGAAATAATAAAGCTAGTATCTCACTGGTTGATTTGAAAACCGCAGACATTCTAGAAACTCCAGTTTCTAAATAAACATCCATGTTATGATTATTATTACAAAAACGAGTAGCAAAAAAGCCCTGGTGGCCATGGGAGCCACTACCATGTTAATTGTAATTCTGTATCCTAGATTATTCACTGCTGGAACATGATTGGTTGTTATGGGCAACTCAGACAAGTTGACCACTGCCTAAGGACAATGTGCAAAATCCTCTGAGCCCAAAAGTCTCATTTCAAAAATCTTAGCACCTTCAAGCCCTGTACACACGATCGGATTTCCTATGGATTTTAAACCGATGGATTTTTCCATCTGAAATCCGATGAAGCTGACTTCCATCAGTCTTGCCTACACACCATCAGTCAAAAAACCGATCGTCCCAAACGCCGTGACGTAAAACACTCCGACGAGCCAAGAAAAATGAAGTTCTATGCTTCTGAGCATGCGTGGGTTTTTTATCCGATGGAGTTCCTCACAGACGATAGTAATTTGCTATCATTTTTTTCCATTGGATAAATTTAAAACATGTTCTATTTTTTAACACCGATTGAAAAAAGACCGATGGGGCCCATACACGATCGGTTTGTCCGATGAAAAAAGTCCATCGGACTGTTTTCATCGGTAAAACTGATCGTGTGTACAGGGCTTCAGAGGTATGAATAAAGGCCCATACACACGATACGAAAATCGGAAGTAAAATTTTGGATTTTCGGATCGTTAGTATGGTGCTTTCGACAGCCAATTCCGATTTTTCGTCCGACAAAAGCTGGATGTGCAGTCTATAAAATATGGATATTTTTTTAAATAAAAAAATAAATAAAAAAAAAAAAACGTGAACTTACGATTTTCGTTGAATTAGTACGGTTTTCGTCCAAAAAAAATCGTAAGAGCAAGACTACGCATGCTCAGAAACGAAGGAACACATACAAAACTATTCAACACATGACGTCACTTCTGACGTTGTATTCTGTCTTACGAGAATTTTCATATTGTGAGTAACCTCTTCACTTTCGACATGAGACTAGCGTGCAACAAAAAACGGATGAACGGTCTTCTGATCGTGTGGGGACAGTTGTACATTTAGAAACGACCCTGTTCAAAAACATGACTGGGCGACTTTTAGATTTGGATGAATCGTCCAGTTATGGCTTCTGCTCACCAATAATATGGTGCATAGCATGAATGTATTTACTGCCAAAGTAATTTAATATTTATCTCCCGTGATTGATAAATGTAATCTACAGCTTTGGGTTATGTTTATTTTTGAATAAAGGTTTGGGACTTTAAATGATGCATGGGGGTGTGCATCCATCCCGGGTTCGGTTTAGAAAGATTGGGGGAGTTTGGGACTTTGAATGAGGACATTGACCAGTGAAGGTTTTAAAAGCATTTATTAACATGGCTGATAGTGCATAGCAGACATGAAAGCTAAAAATTTGATGAAAATTGATTGTTACATTGGTATATGAATACACAAATTACAGTCACAGATTTCAAAAGAAATCATCATCATGATAGCATGTATTAACTTCATGGCATGAAATGTAGAATGAATGTATATAGACACATCACTGAAGCAACACCTTGCAATTGTTCAAAAGAATTGGATAGGAGTACAGTAGGAGGTCAGGGATGAATCTGAAAGAATTGCTAAATATGGACATATAGTTGCATCCTCAATGCCCGACGCGTTTCGTGTGTCACACACACTTCCTCAGGGGCGAATGCAGGGGAATATCTATAAGTAGAATACAATCAAGCTAGTATGAAAATAAAATTATATAAGAAGCAGGCAAAAACAAAAGTTTTCTGCCGATCCTGGGTACTCACATGAAATGCAGTGAAATGGTACGAGGTAGGCATGAAGTTAATGAAGGGCGGTATGTGTTATGTTTAGGCCTCATGCCCACGGACGTTTTTACAGCCGCGTTTTTGAGCGTTTTTTACAGCTTAAAAACGCCTGTCCATGTTAGTCTATAGCTTCATGACCACCTAGACGTTTTTGAGCTGCAAATAGCATAGGCGTTTTTAAGCTGTAAAGCGTTAAAAAACGCACAAAAACGCGCAAAAAACGCAGCGTTTTTGAGCTCCGACTTTTTTTTTTTTCGAAAAAAAAAAAAGGTCAAAAAATGTATACAATAACATGGACAGGCGTTTTTAAGCTGTAAAAAACACGGCTGTAAAAACGTCCTTGGGCATGAGGCCAAAGGTAGCCACACATGCATTTATGGGAGCATCCAATTAATCATTTCTTGCAACTAAACTGAATAAATTTAAACAAAATCACAAACCAAAGAACCTCCATTTGTCTGATTTAATGAGATCTCAATTAATTTCAACTCAGCTAAAATGATCAGAATTGGGGTAACTTCACTGATCGCTTCTGATTGACTGAACAAATATCTAAGTGTGTGTAAAGCCCTGTACACACGGTCAGACTTTTTGCCAACAAACTTCAAAATGAGCAAGTTTTCCACAAAATCCGACCGTGTGTACTCTCCATCGGACAAACTTTTTGGGTTTTCATCGGACAAAAGTTCGCTCTGTAAACGGACAAACTTTTCGTCAACAAAAGTCCGATGGTGCAAAGTCCAACCGTGTGTACAGAAATCCTTTGGACTTTTGTCTGAAGTACAAACACGCATGCCCAGAAACAATGTTAAAATCAACCAACAATAGCAGAAGTTGACCAAAGGGTGGCAGTAAAGAGCAGAAAAACCATGTGATGTTGGGAAAGTTTTGGGAAAGTTTGCAGAAATATCCTGCCGTGTGTATGCTATGGATGTGCCCGGCCAAATCCCTTCGGACAAAAATCCAAGAAAAAGTTTGTTTGAAGTCCGACCGTGTGTACGAGGCTTTAGAGATCTGATTGAAATTCAAATCGATCAAATAATTGTTTACATTTATAAATGACAGCTCACATTGCTGATCACTATGATCAGTCGATCCCAAAATATTTAACAAAATATTTAACAATGCGGTGTGTGGTGCATCATTCAAAATTTAAATCAACAATAGTTTGCTTGTTTGTGATTATTGGTATCTAAATTGATTGCAAATCACTATGCATATGGCCACCTTAAAGTGGTTGTAAACCCACTTACACAACTTGCACCTACAGGTAAGCCTAGATTAAGGCTTACCTGCAGGTGCATGAAATATCTCCTTAACCTACACGGTTAAGGAGATATTTGCTTTTAAAACCTGCGCCGCTAACGTCACGCGCATGCGCACTAGCGGGCCGGCTTAGTAGCCGGATTTCTAAATGGAGTTAGCCGGCCCGAGTGTGCATGCGTGTGACGTCATCGCCGCTCCGGGGCCAATCACAGCGCCGGAGCGGCGATACACGGAAGGGACATCGAGGCAAGATGGCGGCGGCGGTGGAGGTGTCCGAGCACCGCTGCGGGGGCTTTGATCTAAGGTAAGTTATTCATAATGAGCTAGTATGCTAGTCATACTAGCTCATTATGCCTTTGTTTTGCAGGTTATTATTTATTTTATTTTTTGGGGGTTTACAACCACTTTAAGAGTTATGTTGATGTTAAAATCTAATGCCATCCACAACATAAATTTTTTTTTTGAAAGGGTTAAAACTTCTGTCAGGTTTAAAAACCTGCCCCCACTAAAGAGACCGTGTTTTTAGATTTTAAACACGGTCAAGGGTTCCCATAGAGGGAATTTCCCTTTTCTTTCTGTTTTGTCTGTCACCTGTAACCTGGAGAGGATCCGATTCCAGTGCAGGGAAAAAAAAGTCTCCACTTTTTTTTCTGTGAATCCTACTGTATGGCTGAACTCGCATCGCACAGACATTGCATGTGATCGGCACCTGTGGTGCGAGTGCGAATCACATGCAATGTCTGAGATCGCTACAGTGTGAACCCGGGCTCAAGTTGGCCATACGTTATCCACTTTCCATCTGGGCCAATTCTGGCACTTCGCTCCTACATGTAAAAATCATATTTTTTTCTAGAAAATTACTCAAGAACCCCCAAACATTATATGTTTTTTTTAGCGAGGACCCTAGGGAATAAAATGGCGGTTGTTGCAACTTTTTATGTTACACAGTAATTGCTCAGCGATTTTTTTTAAACGCCTTTTTTTGGGGGAAATAAAAACAGTTTCCTGAACTAAAAAGAGACAGAACAGTAAAGTTAGCCCATTTTTTTTGTATAATGTGAAAGATGATGTTACACCGAGTAAACAGATACCTAACATGTCACCCTTTAAAATTGTGCACACTCGTAGAATGGCGCCAAACTTTGGTACTTAAAAATCTCTATAGGCGATGCTTTAATTTTTTTACAGGTTTTCTGTTTAGAGTTACAGAAAAGGCCTTGGGCTAGAATTGTTGCTTTTGCTCTAACGCACGCGGCGATACCTCACATGTGTGATTTCAATGTCGTTTACATATGTAGGCGCAACTTACATATGTGTTTGCTTCTGTGCGCGAGAACGCAGGGACGGGGGTGCTTTTACAATTTTTTATTATTATTCTTTATTTTACTTAAAAATAAATAATTTTTTTTAGACTTTCTCTTAAAAAATTTTTTTTTTAATCACTTTTATTCCCATTTCAAGGAATCTAAACATCCCTTGTATTGGGAATAGTGCATGACAAGTCCTCTTTATGGAGAGATGTGGGGTCTATAAGACCCCACATCTCTCCTTCAGCCTGGAAAGGCCGAGATAAAAGAAATAATAAATGGTCTCTGCCTTTCCAGCCACGCCCCCGGCATTGTATAGTTCCGCCGGCCCGGACGTGACGTCATAACGTCACGCCAGGGCCTCTGAGGGTCATAGAGATGACTGGGGACCATCTGGTCACCAGAAATCTCTATGCTCAACTTCCGGCGGCGACCGATTCTGTGATTGGAGTCACTTTGGGTGGGGGGCTCATGTAACCTAACTTACTTTGCAGAGCTTGGGAAACAGCTCAACAGGCCCCTCTAATGTCTAAGTCACACTGTGTCTATTAGGGGCACAGGGTGACTGAGAAAATGATGGACAACCATTTAATGGACACTGAGAACGTGGTTTAGATTACTGCAGATGGGACAGTAATATTTATCAACAATATACCTCACGAAATCTATGATACATTAATTCCACTGTATCAGAATGATGGAACATTGTATGAGCTTTACCTCAGACTATTGTAGGTAGGAGACAAACAGTCTGCTACTGGGGTTTCCTGCTATTGTCTGTCTAATAAGGTGTTCTGTGTTTATACTTAGGATAATGTATAATATACTCTGCTTTACCCTTGTGAACAAGGAGTTGGATGATTTCCAGAAAACAGATTAGCGGGTCTCCTAATCCCGGTTAGTGATAAAAGAGAAGAGGGATGAAAAGAGAGCAAGCTCTCCAAACAAAATGGGATTTTTAGGGAGACACCAGTACTGTTTTAAGGCGAGCACAAATGACAAGATAGTATACAAAAATATTAATTTTTAATACATCGTTAAAATACAAATTCCATAATTTTACATAGACCGTGAAGAAATTTGGGAAACAAGATACTTGATTGTTCATCTAGCCAACATGTTTCACACAGTTGTGCTTCATAAGGGCCTTGCACTCATCTTTTTGTTTCCTCTGGTCTAATCAGAAGGAATTGAATGTGTCACACACCACTTAGCATATGCACTTATGCCAGTAGGACAACCACCCTGACTAACCTGGTGGGAGTCAGAACTACCAGGTAGGCACGTGGGGATGTTAGACCGTCTTCAGCCAGGCAGTCAAAGGATTATAATATTCTGTAGTCATTCAGTAGATCAATTCCCAAATAGCGGGAGAAATAACAAGTGGAGCTTGCAAATTAAAGTTGTCCTACAGCAATCTGTGATCCCGCATCCAAGCTGATGGTAGAAAGGTGGCGTGTGTCAACACACGCCACCTTTCTAAAAAAAAATCCCATTTTGTTTGGAGAGCTCGCTCTCTTTTCATCCCTCTTCTCTTTTATCTGTTTTACCCTTGTTGCCAGGCAGTCTGTTCACCTGGGCTGGTTAAGGGGCTGTGTTAATTAGCATGTCAATTATATCATTGTCAGCTAGTAGTTGCTAGAGGAGGGGGGAGTAGCCATGAGTCAGCCTTACCTCGTTATCTAACCCATTGTGTGATTGTGTATGTGGGGAACTGACATACTTTTCAAGTGTATAAAAAGCCTGTATCCTTGCCCAATAAAACATTCCAAATTGTAACTGAGCTAGTCTCGTTACAACATGTGGCTGTAATATCTGGTATCTGAAGGTCCAGACTGGAGGAAGCAGTGTACATACGGAAGCACTCAAGCGGAGTGCGACGGGGTTCCATTACAGATTCGTTCTCTGGCTCGCCGATCGCATGGGCGAGCCGGTAGAAGCACCGGAGGGTGGCGGGAGGGGGGCGTCCCCTCCCGTCGCCTGTAAGAACGATCAAGTGGCTGAACTGCCGCTATGATTGTTCTTACGGTGCAGGGAATCGTCGGCTGAAAAAGATTATATCTGAATGATGCCTGTAGCTGCAGGCATCATTCAGATATCCCCACTTAAAATCCAGGACGTGATATGACGGCCTACGGGCGGGAAGTGGTTATACAATTTTCTTTATTCAATTTACTTTAGATTTACCTTCAACTATGTAGTGCAAGGGTCTGCCTGATTGCATACAAATTGAAAGTGTCTAGGTTTGACCTCATATTATATAGTTTTGGTTTATAAAGGAAAATTGTATTATATATGGCCAGCCTTAATTGAAATCTCCCTCACAGAGAGAGGTGAAACCTTGATAGGGTTTCTAAATCTTCCTTAAAGCGGAGTTCCACCCAAAAGTGGAACCTCTGCTTATCTGCCTCCCCCTCCCCCTCCGGTGCCACATTTGGCACCTTTCAGTGGGGAGGGGGGAACAGGTACCTGTTTTTGACAGGTACCCTTCCCCACTATCGGGAGATTGCGCATAGGCGATGTCCCTTGGAAGTTCGGCCCCCTCCTCCTTCCTCCGCCACCGGGCCAGTAAGAAATCTCTGCACGCTTCGTGCATGCGCAGTAGGGAACCGGCTGTGTGCCAGTTTTGCTTACCAGGAATGGCGGCAGCAGCACCCGGGAGTTGATCCAAAAATCGGCTGGGGTGCTGACATTGCGGGCTCCCTGGACAGGTAAGTGTCTATAAATTAAAAGTCAGCAGCTACAGTATTTGTAGCTGCTGACTTAATTTATTTTTTTTCAGACGAAACTCCTCTAATCTACTAAAAATTTTGTTTTGTTACGATTTCTGTGATACCCATCAAAACAAACAAAAAAAAACAGAGAGTCTAATTTCCTGTTCAGTCTATCTGCCACATAAACAGGAAGTGAGGATTTTTTATCTCACTACTGTTTATATCTGACACCCATAAAATAAATAGGAGTTGAGGATAATTTTCACAAAAAGGACAAAGAGAGCAATAAAACATTCACAGATGTTCTAGCTTTTTTTCACTCTATCTGAAACTACTGCAGTTTGGACTGTAGTTGGGCTTCATAGTGACTACTAATTTTAGCGGTGTTAAAATAAAGGTAATTTTTCGGGGCGTAATAAGTGCATGACATTTGCAGTGAAGGTTATCCATGCACAAATCGTTGATTGCCAAGAACAGCCTAGGTAATTATCGGAAGTTGAAGGCTGACATATTGCTCCAAAAGCATAACAAAGGTCCATCAACCTAGCCAACTACATAAAAACCCAACATTTTATTTATACAACACAGCTCAGTTAGCAGCATGTAAATACCGACATCAACATGCTGAAAGAAAACCTAAACGGCAGAATATTGTATGTCATGGCAGTGAACAAAAGTGCCTTCTAAGTTTTAAATGAGTCCCAGCTGCTGACCATTTGCCATTCCCTCTAACTAACAAACAAACTTCAGAGATCAGTGAATTTTGTATTAAGCCCCATACACACGGTCGGACTTCCATCTGACTTTTCCGTGGATTTTTGTCCGAACGGAGTTGGTCGGGAACACCCATAGCATACACACCACAGGACTTTTCTGCAAACTTTCCCAAAACTTTTTGCAAAATCACGTGGTTTTTCAGCTCTTTACCGCCACCCTTTGGTCAACTTCTGCTATTGTTGGTTGATTTTAACATTAGTTGTTTTGTCCATCGGACAAAAGTCCTATGGTTTTCTGTACACACGGTCGGACTTTGCTCCATCGGACATTTGTTGGCCAAAAGTTTGTCCGTTTGCAGACCCAACTTTTGTCCGATGAAAACACAAAAAAAAGCAAAAAGTTTGTCTGATGGAGCGTTCACACGGTCGGATTGTTGGTCCAACTTGCTCAAAATGAAGTTTGTTGGCCAAAAGTCCGACCGTGTGTACGGGGCTTAAGTCAAAAGAAAAAACACCGGACATGTGATATGATAAGGAGACAAAACAAGAACACACACAAAAAAAAAAACAGCTACTAAGGAAAATATAAAATGAATTATTTAAAACAGGTTTGCATGGTGTTCTTGGATCAATATGTTGTTCTGATTTGACCAGATAGTTGGTGTTCAAATAGGAGATCAACAGAGCATCAATCGTTTTCCATTGACTTTTCTTACAATTTTCATGCGCTCATATTCCAAAGTCTAACCCATATTAAATAAAAACCCACTAAATGTACAACACACAGAATCTGTTTTCTGTTCAATTGTTTTTGTTTTAGCCTAAATAAAAAATTGTTTCAGAGATGTTATTTTTTTTTTAATCCTATTCATTGGCATAGAAAAAACTTTTTTCTATACAATTCCTTTATTTATCCAATAAGTCATAATACAATGAGTTACGAAGTCCAGCATTGAACCTGTACTTAGAGTCACGGCACGTAGAAGGATGCATCTATGTAACCCCATAGTACCGTGACATTATATAGTTACATAGTTAGTCAGGTTGAAAAAAAAGACACAAGTCCATCTAGTTCAACCATAAAAAATAAAATAAAAAAAAATAATAAATAAATATTATGGAAAGTGGAGTAACAAAACAAAAGAATCAACTGTTGGTTACATAACCGTACGAGAAAACCAGAAATTATGCTGGATACCAAGCAGGTATTAGGAAGAACACCTGGTTCAATTTGATTCCTGGATAACAAAAAAATGCTGGATAAAGTTTAGACGTAGTAAGGTGAGGCTCAAGAATGAAATTGTATAAGTGAAAGTGGAGCCAAGATAGTTTTCAGGTAAGGATGGTAGATAGGAGGGAAAGGGAAGGGAAACTTTTTTTTTAATTAAATGATTGGTCCAAAACATGTGAGGGCCACATATCAGCCCCATCCTTTGATAATTTCAGTAATTGGATTGGTCTACAAAACATTCACATGTCATTATTTCAATCGATGAGGGAGTGATTGAACAAGTTGAAAATTGAAATCAATTTTTTTTTTCCAATTCAGTCTTTCAAAGCACACAAAGTACAGTGGAACCTCGGATTGCGAGTAACACGGGTAACGAGCGTTTCGCAATACGAGCACTTTAATTTGAAAAAATCTTAACTCGGTTTGCAAGTGTTGTTTTACAAAACGAGCAGGATTCAGGCCAAAGCGGTGTGCAGTACCGCGTTTGGCCTGAGGTGGGGGGAGCCGGAGCCGAGCAGAGCCGATCGCCGCCGTTCGGAAAGACACGGAAATACTCCATTCCCGAGCCTTTCTGAGGTTGGCCGAGGTCAGCCGAGCTGTCCTCGGGCCTTTCCGGTAGTTTCCGAGGCTCTCCGGCGCCCCCCACCTTTGGCCGCATGCGGAATTGCATACAATTGAAGTCAAAGCGGAACAAATTATTTTCATTTCCATTGACTTCAATGGGGAAACTCGCTTTGATATGCGAGTACTTTGGATTACGAGCATTCTCCTGGAACGGATTATGCTCGTAATCCGAGGTTCCACTGTATATGAAACTGTAATCCAATGCCTAAATTTTTTGTTTGTTTTGTATCAAGTAAGAAAGGGTTGGGACCTCTGTGTGGCCCATGGAGAGATTTACCTATATTTCCTGTCCCCAGAGATACAACAGAAAGTTAGTGAAAATCTCTCCCTACTAAGGGGAAATCTCGCCTTGGACAGATGTGGCCAGAATCCGACCACAACCTTCTTTTCTGGTGACAACTGTGGTATTTTACATTTCTAATTACTTTATGTCCAAATGGTCACCAGGACAAACAGAGAAGATGAATCTCCCCAGTCTTCAATAAAGCCTAACAAGGGTTCTAACCGTTCCCTACTCTATCCAAAACTCTTAAAAAGTTTGGGATTTAGATACATTTTACATGCACAATTATGATTGCTGGTAGTGGCCCCTTCACATACTATAACTTTTTCAATTAGGTTTGGAGGTCATTTTGATTACAGGAGATTGGTCAGGTCTGTGTGAGGCAATACAATCAAATGAGCTCATCTGTTGGAGGTTTGGCCTCATTAGGGTAATGAGCTACTTGCCTACAACATATGAGAGACCTGACAAAGAGCAATGGGATGAAAACCAAGAAACAATAAACAAAATCACAAACTGAACCTAATCCAGACTTCAAAGAGACCTTTCCTCAGAAAAAGAACTGGGGGCACAGAATGACAGGCCTTTTGGACACAGATATTCAGTCAGGGTTGCCCCCTGTGGAGGAGCTGCGGTACATCCTGTTGTGGGTGAATTCACTTCAATTCAAATTTAAAATGAAGGATCATTGACCCCTTTTGATAACTGCTTAGTTCTTGCCATCATTGAGTCCACTACGTTTGTTCGAAAATTATTCAAAAAAAGCTTCCTTATCACATTAAAGTTATATAATTGTATATATATTGTTATATAGTTGTATATTGTGCAGCTGCTGCCTCAAACACAACTATGTGCCATAGGCAATAATAAACAAAACAGCACTTACACCAAAAACGAATATATGTACTGTATACATGAATTAATATAGTCCAATTAACGTCTTTTTTCAAGAAATAATTGTGATGTGTATTTCTTTGCCACCAGGTGTTCCAAAACAAAACTTGTGGTCCAATCCACCGTGACCACATATAACACTCTGCACTCACCAGATAGGATTGACTTCTTGTTCTCACAGGAAAGTCAAATAGCACTTGTTGGTAAACCCATGTACCATCAGGCCATTCACTGGGAACCAAGGGCGCCACACACCTCTCCACAGGGACTTTAAGCCACTGGATAGGAACTTAGGGAACCATGCACCCCTTCAGGAGTATTGTAGCCAATATCTCCACCATCACTTCCTCCCCGCTAGTATACAGTATGGTCCTCTCAGGTGAACCAAGTGATTATGCAGGGATACATAAAAAGAAGGGGAGGCTGTAGGGTTGCCACCTGTCCGGGATTCACCCGGACAGTTCGGGTTTGGAACTATGTGTCCGGGTTTCAAACTGCCTGAAACCTGGACACATTATTTAGACTGAACTATGGCTTCCCAGTTCCCAGCAGGGTTGCTGGCTGCAGTTGTCTAAGCCGAGAGTGTCTGTTACACACTCTTTCACACTGCCCAAAGCCAACACTAACAATTCCCCACCCCTCCCCACACAGACGGGAGAGGAGAGAGGGTTGATCTGCCCCTCTTCCTTCCGCCCCTACCCCTCTGTGTCTGCCCACACTCCAATCCCCGGTACTGTGCCTCAGAAAAGGAAAGTGGGGGCCTGAAATTTGAAGTCCAGCAGCCTCCGATACATCTGGATGAGAGGTGCTGACTGCCAAGGGGTGAGTGAGCTCACCATCCATTCCTGTCTGTGACTGAAGCCCCCTTCTTTCTCCTGCCTCTGAAGCCGTGTACACACGATCGGTTTTACCGATGAAAACAGTCCATTGGACTGTTTTCAGACGAACCGATCGTGTATGGGCCCCATCGGTCTTTTTTCCCATCGGTGTGAAAAAATAAAACATGTTTTAAATTTATCCGATGGGAAAAAAAACGATAGCAAAATCCGATCGTCTGTGTGGAAATTCATTGGATAAAAAACCCACGCATGCTCAGAATCAAGTCGACGCATGCTCAGAAGCATTGAACTTAATTTTTCTCGGCTCATGGGAGTGTTTTACGTCACCGCATTTGCAACGGTCCGTTTTTTGACTGATGGTGTGTGGGCAAGACTGATGGAAGACAGTTTCATCGGATTTCCGATGGAAAAAAACATCGGATTAGAATCCATAGGATATCCGATCGTGTGTACAGGGCTTAAGTGAGTACAGGGTTCTAGAGCACCCCTTACATCAGAGTTCCCCTTTACACCAGAAGCCACAGTGTTCCCTTTTACATCAGAGTCCTCTCCATGCATCAAAGTTCTCAGTGTTCCCCCTTAAATCAGGGTTCCCAAAGCATCCCTTATGTTAGCGTCCCCAGACTTCTCCCTTACATCAGAGTCTGCAGAGTCCCCCCTTACAGTGTAAAAGGGGAACTGTGTGAATTCAGATGTAAAAGGGGAACTGTGTGAATTCAGATGTAAAAGGGGAACCGTGTGAATTCAGATGTAAAAGGGGAACCGTGTGAATTCAGATGTAAAAGGGGAACCCTGTGGATTCAGATGTAAAATGGGAACCCTGTGGATTCAGATGTAAAATGGGAACCCTGTGGATTCAGATGTAAAATTGGAACCCTGTGGATTCAGATGTAAAATTGGAACCCTGTGGATTCAGATGTAAAAGGGGAACCCTGTGGATTCAGATGTAAAAGGGGAACCCTGTGGATTCAGATGTAAAAGGGGAACCCTGTGGATTCAGATGTAAAAGGGGAACTCTGTGGACTCTCATGTAGATGGGGATTCTTGTGATTAACTTCATATGATTAGAAATGTTATTTAATTGCAAAAAATATGTATAGTTTATAGTATAAACAAAATTGCTGTGCGCCGCTAAAGTGTTCGACTTGACAATGACTTGACAAAAAAGTGGCAACCCTAGGAGGCCGCCAATAGTATAACACCATTTATCTGCGCCTCGAATATCCAGTTCCTTTCCAGTGGCTTTGTGGTGTAAAGTGCCTGTGGAGAGGTGTGTGGTGCCCTTGGTTCCCAGTGGATGGCCTGGTACATGGATTTACCAACAAGTGCTATTTGACTTTCCTGTGAGAACAAGAAGTCAATCCTATCTGGTGAGAGCGGAGTGTTATCTGTGGTCACGGTGGATTGGAGCATACGTTTTGTTTTGGAACACGTGGTGCTAAAGAAATATACGTCACAATTATTTCTTGAAAAAATACTTATATTGGATTTTGTTCATTCATTTATACATGTAGTGCCCTGCTCCTATTGAGTAGGTGCTATATGTAAATTTAAGTTATCTGAGCTGTAGTTTGGCTCAGAATGATTGTGTTAAATTGCTGGTTTCTGTTCCAGTCCAGCTGTGTTGCGCATTTTCCACTTGACTGTAGGTGTCGCTGTCACCACAGGTCAAGGTTGAAAATGCAGCAGGCTGGGTGTGTTGAGTATTCTTTTCCCAGAAGCAGCCCAGTGGGAGTGGTTTGCTGCCGCTGTGCAATCTGGGAGAGGGTACTTAAGGGACAGACACCATTTTTCTGGGTCTTCCGAACCTGACCTGATGGCCCTCCTGGCCTCAGGTATGTCGTAGCAGTTTTTGTGCCTCGGGGCCTGCTTGCCCGAGTCTCTGTTACTGATAGTAGGCCCGGGAGCTTCTGGGGCCTACTAGTCAGGGGTGGTCCCATGCTGTCTTGCCTGCGGGAAGAAGCCGAGCAATTGGAGAAACCAGAGGAGGAATTTCTCAGATAGGACCGAGCGAAAGGGCTGGTATCTCAAGAAGAGCCTGGAGACTCAATTGGGGGACGCATCCTGACCAATCTACCTCACAGTGCTGCCGGCTGGCTGAAAGAAACTGGTACTGTGTAGCTGTGTCTTTTGAACTGTGCAAAGTGTGTGGTTGTGCCATCCTATGGCAGAGGACTGTACAACGACTCCATTACATTCATCAAGTCTGTGGCAGAGACTTTTGACCGAGTTTCGCACCGGCTGCTAGGTCAGTGAGAGAGGCCTATCCAGTGGTTGCTAGATCCAGTTGTGGAGCTGTTTGTCCTCTGGATCAAAGAAGTACCCGTGATCCGCAAAGCAAGGTACCTGAATCTCCCCTAACCCTCCATCCCTCTAACTGACATTCTTTAATAAAACCATTGGAAAAAGAGACTAAGTGTTTGGTGCAGACATCTGTGAACAACTCTCCAATGGGACCCCTATGGCGGATATGGTGAACAAACAGGTAATGGCAAGGCCCAAAATCAAACCAGCAGCTCTTACGGGCCTAGTGCTACATACATATATTGTTTTTTGGTGTAAACGCTATTTGCGGTTTAAATTTTGTCCAGACCTGTTATTTAAATGTAATCCTAGACATATTTAAACAGGTTTCAATACAATATGTACTCTTTCTGTATGATTCTTTCTCAACGAAAACCACATTCAAAAGGTTTTCATTTTGTTTGTTCGAGAAAAAAAATTCCATCCTGCTCCTTTCAATTTCTTTGTCACTATGGTTGAAAACAGACATAAATTTGACCCCAGTAACCATTACAAAAGCAACCAAATGTTCAGAAAATTTAGATTTTCACAAAACATTCTACTAGTTTAAGACCAGCTTAGGTGTTTGGGAGCAAGTTCTTACCACCAAAAATATGAGAAAATCCTGATGCTCTCCATAGTGTAAAGAACCCCTAACACAGCAGCAACCATCAACATTAAATTTTACCCTTGCTGGGGCAACTTTATTTCTTGTACAGGCATTACAAGGTAAATAAATAATAGGCAGAATTTCAGACAACTAGCTTTTCAAGCTTCATATATTTGTAGCGGCCTCCTCTCTCTCTCTCTCTCTCTCTGTTCTACTGGCTCTGGCTCTTGTCTAGGGGTACCTCTGAGGAGAGAGTGCGGGGTCACCACACCACGTTCCCCTGCAGATGTATGTGCAGTGAGAGACAATCCTCTTTTACCTTCGGGTCGGTGTTCTGCATCTGGAGCTTCCTCCTGGTGGTTTCTTGAACAATGTCTGCCAGAAAATGAGCCCCACACCAATAAAGTCCAACACTCCTTTATTCTTCCGATAACAGAGTAATGCACAGTCAGTTGGACTCCCTCAACGAGTAGAACAGACAGAGGGGTGTGGATACGAGTAGGCCCAGACACAATGAACTCTCCACTTTCCTTCCTAAAAGTGAGTTGCGGTCTCCATTCGAGGGGAAATATCCTTCCAGGCGGTCTCCGGTGGAGGCTCACCTGTCACTGGCGATATGCTGCACCAGGTCTTCAAGCAAGTACCCCCTCCCGGTCCATTACGCCTCTGGATTCGGGTACCCACTCCCGGGGTCCCCTAGGATCTCCTTCCCTCGCGGAACTCAGTGGTGGGCACTGAGCTCCAGACCTCCATCCGAGTACCTCACCCCAGGCCAAAGGTACCTGGGATGGAACACGACCTCCGAACGTCCTCCAGGCCTAGGCCACCTAGAGGACCGACACGAACCACCGCCCTCAGGCTGAAGGTGCCTGGGACTCGACCCCGTGACAAAGATGGCCGGCCCCTTTATACCCTCTCCCAGCAAGCACAGCGGGTTCCCCGCCCCACCATACCACTGCCGAGGGAGGACAAAAAGGGGTACGGCACACAGCAATGGTTCAACCCCAGCCCAAGGCGACAGCACCACCCGCTGAGCTGCAGGGAACTGCACATTACTGGTGTCTCTGCCAGTTTAAATACACAAGGAAAGTGCATGCCCGCTACATATTTATGAAAGGAAGCATCATATAAAGACATACCAGTAAATTGTAGTACATGTACAAGATCTCCCCACAGTCCCTCTATCTAAACAAAGGCAAACTCTCAGCTACAAGCATGGTATACATTTTCATTAGAACAAGGAGGAGGGCCTCGTTCACACGGGGCAATTACATGTGTGCCCCATGCACTAGGATCCAGACACAAATGGATCCTTTAAGGTTTTGATCACATTAATTGTTAAATCAGAACTCCATCAACAATGTTCTAATTTCTGACACTAAAGGGAGTATTTAAAGCTGTCTTTGTCTTATTGAGAAGAATTTTACTCTTGCTTCCTATTCCACTGATGTTTATACAGCTCTGCAGTATCTGCCAAACACTCAGAAAAGAGTACTGTAAAAAGTGACCCTTTAAGGCATTGGGCTGCTACTAGTGAACAGCTGCTTATCCTGGCATTCTGAATGTAGTTGAGAGATGACCTGGAAATCCCTGCTCCGGTTGGAAGCCAATGAGGAGGGAAATGTTTCTTATCAGCTGTAACCACCCGATCATGACTGCACATTAATAACCTCGTTTAGACACTTGTGTCCTCATTAGACCCTGTGCCACTGCTAAGAAGCTGATAAAACAGAATCCATTATCACATTAAGTTTCATAGAAGGCTTAAAGTTGGTCACTTAGGTTGAAATCTTCCTTGTTAAGGAATCCCAGGGCTCTATTGTGTGTTTATCAACTTTGAGAAATACATATCTTATCCACACACTTTTCTGCAGCAGAATTCAGCTCCCATTAGACAACATTACCTTGATGACCCATATTCCAGGCACAGTTGGCTTGAGTCCTAAAACGAGAGCCGAATTGGGGATACTGAGCAGCTCCTCCAGGCCCTGCCCCACAGACAGCTCTTTTCCTGCCAGGACAGAAAAAGGGAGGGTCAGAGCCTTTCACCGACTAATGGTAACCAAGTCCAGGGAGAAGATTATAACAATACAATCAAGACAGGAATATAGGGACTACAGGAATTTTTACTTCAATCAAAAGAATCATACTGTACAGTTTCCTAGTTGACAGAGATAAAATGGGACACAGACAAAACATATTAGAAAAACCCAGCTGATTAAAATACAGAAACTGCAGAGGAAATGATACATGATTAAAGTTGCCATGTCTCATGTAGAGGATAGTGCCAGGAGTTTCAGTTTACGGCATACGCCAAGTTGAAGAACTATAGCTATAAAGAAAAATTGCAAAACTGCGTTGTCCCCATCTTCACCTCGGACATATGTTTTAGGCAGCAAGCATTAGGCTTTGTGGATTGAAGGTCTCTTTGGCTCAGGTTCGAATGAGAATAGGAATTACTGAAACCGATGAGCTCTGGCCAAATACTTTACAGATCGAACCTATAGACCAAAAGCAGGGACCAGAAGAGAGGACACTGCCAGCATGGTCATATCAGGTTTTCTAACCTGTCTGATCAATCGCTTCCATCACAAAAGCTTCTGGTGGCACTCCCATATAAAACTATGGATGAGGCCAGTCCTTTCTCTTGCTGGCCATGCTTTATTTATTTTCCCCCTTGCTGGACACTTCATTCCACTGTTCCACCCTACTCTAATGTATCACAGTGAACTTAAAACAGGTAAGAAGGCAGGGAGCAGGGCTAATATATTTTGGGCAGATTCTAGGAACAATGAACTGTTCTTGGTATACGTAACTTCATAACCAAGTGTAGGGAATACACAGAATATCACTGGTCATGGACAGCCTTTTCACCCTAGTAGTACTGTTGTTGTTTAAGTTGGCAGCTCAGCTCACCCTGCTCCTCCTTCCTGCGCATCTACCTTGTGTTTACATAAATGCTTAGAAGGCTGTCAAGTTACTGCTGAGTCACTGTAGAAATGACAGCAGGGTGAGCTAAGCTACTGAGTCACTGCTGGCAAGGAAGAAGGGTAAACTGAGCTGCTGAGTCACTGCTGGGTTCTGGATCAGGGTGGACTGAACTACTTAGTCACTGCAGAGAGGGGGGGAAGCAGGATGAGCTGAGTTACTGCTGGGAGGAGGGGAGGGGGGCAGGGTGAGCTGAGCCGCAGAGTCACTGCTGGGAGAGCTGAAATGACTAGACAAAGGCTTTAGTGCTTCTGGTGTGAACTTTGAGGATGAAATGTTCCACAGTAGTTGCAGCTACAGTGATCCGTAAGGATTTGTTTTAAAGCTTATTTACTGTTTGATAACATTATGCAAATAATTAAATGCAATCCTCTGCAGGCTGCAAAGGGTCAGCTTATAGGAGTTCAGGAGGTGATACCACTTAGCATTGCAGTACAGCCCCAGTCGCTTGAATAGGTTGTGTTTGGTGGTGGAACTGCCCCCAAAATGTGACAGTGACCATTTTTGCCTGTATAACTGCCCTTGCAGCTTTTGGGAGGAGAGGTGCTAAAATGTGTCTCAACCTCCTTTTTTTCACTGCCCCTACTACCAAACCACAAGTGTAATCTAGTCCTAAACACTTTTAAGTTCACAGTGGAACAGAGCTGTGGCTTTGGAAATGGCCTTCACAGAGGAGCCCAGTCGCAGCTGTTGCTTTTGCAGAGCTGGTTCCTATGCCACTGAAGCCATAAAAACATGCAGTTCTGTTTCACAATATATGATTTACATTTAAAAGAACAAGCTTTGGTTTGAAAATCAATATTGTAATTACCATACTTATTAAATCAATAATATACATTTTTCCACAAAAACGATTATGCCATGGTCTGCCTAACTTAACTCTGTTGCTTAAATCAACCAAAAGATTGACTGCTTACAACAGAATTAAGTCACTATCCAGACTCCTGTGGAGGACTGAGTACACATACATTATTTTGTACTATCCTTTACTAGTTCCAGCATTCAATGCACCTGAGAAAACTTGCTCTCGCCCTCTCCTTCTGTCCATGCTGTTCACCTCTTAGCCAATTGAAGGACTTGCTTTAGCAGCATTCACATGAGGTCACAAGGGGTGGGATCTCTGAGTGACATCACCGTATTGCCACGCCACATGGCTATATAAGAAATGGCAGACAGTGGGAGCAGGAAGACTCTGTTTTTTATTTTTAGCAGGCAGCAGCGGCGGACGAAGCAGACATCACCGGAGAGAGAACAAACCACCGGAGAGAGAAGAGGAAGAAGACCGGAGGAAGAAGAAACCACCGGAGAGAGAATTTTTTAATAAAGGACTTGTCAAAAACCGTACACTTCTTTTTTTTGGGTTAATGGGTAGGAGTAAATTGTACCTCATACTCATTCACATAGGGGAGGTGGGATCTGGGGGTCCCCTTGTTAAAGGGGGCTTCCAGATTCTGATAAGCACCCTGCCCGAAGACCCCCATAACCACCGCCAAGGGTTGTCGGGAAGAGGCCCTTGTCCCCATCGACATGGGGACAAGGCGCTTTGGGGTGGGGGGGCAGATCCCCCCCGCCCTAAAGCACCCCCACACATGTTGAGGGCATGCGGCCTGCTATGGTTCAGCAGGGGGGCACTCACTCGTCCCCTCCCTTTCCTTACCTACCGGGCTGCATGCTTAAATTATTTTTTTTTATTTGGCATGGGGGTGTCCCTTCCATATCCATACCAGACCCAAACAGCTTGGTATGGACCTGGGGAGGGGCCCCATGCCGTTTTTTTTTCATGATTTTTTTTGCCAGCAATTTTTTTTTTTTACATTCAGCTGTCAGCAGGGAACAGCTGACAGCTGATGACTCATTGGTCTTTAAGGACGCAGCTACTGGCTTTCCGGCCCGCTCCTTAGCAACCAGCTATATACATTGTGTTTTAAGTGTGTTTAAAGAGAAAAAAAAGACATAAAACACAAAATCCATGAAAACTGCATGCAAAAATTCATAGATAACGAGGGTTTAAAAACGCTAACCGCACTGCAAAACGTGCCTGAAAAATGCATCAAGCGCAGCCCGCATAGATGTGAACCTAGACTTAGTGATGATGTTAGCACCTTGATTTTAATTGATTTTAATAACAGAATAAGTTAGGCAGACCATGACCAAAATCTTTAATATGAAAAAGGTACAGCATAAACAGTATACTGCTGATTTAATGCATTTTAGGCAATATTTTACTGGAATATTTATTTTTAAAACAAAGGCGTAGTTGCACACACAAAACAATTGTTAGGTTATGTAAAGCAGTATGCAAGACTTACCTGTGGGATCAGTGACTCGGATAACAGGTTCCGGTCCACTCAGAGATATGGTGACCTCTTTAAGGCTTGGGTCGAATGGAATCTTCCATTGCCTTTCACCTCCAGACTCATGATCAGTTGACAGCAGATGAACCTTAGAGGCCTGAATGGCTTCTTCAACCCACTTAAGCACCTGGGATAGAGCAAAGTGATGCACAAATGTCAATAGGGACTAAGAGTCATTCTAGCATGTCCAAAGCATGTTCTACATTCCTGAGTATGAATAAAGGCCTTGTGGAGAGCACTGCAATAAAAGATTGCAAAACAAATACCACTAATTCAGAACATCAGAATTTTTCTTTGATTAGGAATCAGGCTTTAGGTTCCTGCTGGAATCTTCTCATAGCACCCCTCGTGTTGTGATGCAGAATACCCTCCTAAGTAGTGTGGCAGGCTAACATTTGCCATTCACTTTAGTCTTTTTACCTTTATTGCACTTGACGTAATTGTAGCCGTATTAGTGCAATTGTGACAGAGAAAATTAAGTACTGTCCGTGATACTTTTTTTATTTGCACTAACATACAATTTTTCAGGACAAGCTTTCGGGGTATGTCCCCTTCTTCAAGGTCCAAGCAGTACTGATTCACAATTTTTTTAGCAGAATGTTAAAACAAAACAAGAAAAAAATCTCAGAGGGAAAGGGAAAAAAAAACACATACAAATAAATGGTAATAAAGATAGCAGCAGAGTTAGTGAGATAAGACAGAAGGAGAGCTATAGACTTGAGGGGGGAGATGCTAGTCACAGAGGGGGTCATAAAACCTTAGTATAATGGGTAAGGAAACCAATATCTAAATTTAGGCCATTCGTTTTTGTGTTAAAAAGAATTATCATTCTTAGTTCAAATGTTTTCCTTTCCTGGATAGTTCTGAAATTCCCTTTAAGAACTAAAACATTGAGGTCTTCTATAGTGTGGTCCGGTTGTGAGAAGTGATGTCCCACAGGTGTGCAGAAACTCTCTTCTTTATGTTCCTTGATGGTATGTCTGTGAAAATTCATCCTCGCTTGCAACTTCTGTCCTGTTTCACCAACATAAGATCCTTTGCCACACCTGTTGCATTGGATGAGGTACACAACATTACTGGAGGTACAGTTGTAAGATCCCATGATAGTGAAGGTCCCATTTGTGTGTGTGACACTTTTGGATGGATTGATCTGGTTGCACAGTTTGCAGCGTTTTTTATTGCAGGGTTTGCTTCCATTATTTGTGACTTCATAATCAGAGTGAAGTTTCCTGCTGATTAGTTTGTGTCTGAGGTTGGGTGGTTGTCTGAAAGCCAATAATGGGGGTTGTTGGAATATTTCTTTCAGAGTTTCCATGAGGACCAGTATGTTTCCCAGAAGACAGCGGGGGGTGACACGAAGGGGCGTGACTCCCGCGGGAGTCTATTCCTGGAAATGGGTGCAAATACCTGTATTAGACAGTTATCTGCACCCCCCTCCCCCCTGAAAGGTGCCAAATGTGACACCGGAGGGGGGGGGAGGGTTCAGAAAAGCGGAGGTTCACTTTTTGTGTGGACCTCCGCTTTAAGCTCTGAACTCTGAAGTAGAGACCTCCAACAATAAATATTTTTTTTCATCATCAGATGTCTTTTTATTAAATTTTTCACCCAGGAGACACTTGTTCTTGTAGCAGTTAACACTTCACCTTAATTTGGAGAGATTTCCTGTTGAGTCTTCAGGACAGGAATTGAAGAGAAATCTTCCCAACATTATACAGAAAAAAAAGGGTTTCTCGTCGGGAAACAGGCCGACGAGAATCCAGACGAGAAAAAAGAAAGCAGGTCTTCTTTTTTTTTTCTCGTCGAGATTCTGGGCAGGTTTTCTCGGCAAGAAAGCTCTGCAAGCAGTTTTATTGCCGGTTCTTGCCGAGAAAACCGGCCGTGTGTACGAGGCTTTAAAGTGTGAAGCAAAAACTTTTTTGATTGTTATGGATAGAGTTGGGAATGGTTACGGCCCTATAATTTTTTTTATTGCTGTCTGTGTCCCTTCAGGGAGAGTTTGCTTCACTTCTTGTCTCACAACACACAGGAAGTAAGAAGAAATCTCTTCAAAAAAGGAATTAGATCCTCAATGTCTGCTCCTTTGACATTTTTTAAATGTTGGATTTCCCTTCACTAGCAAGGACATAGACAGCCTTGAGGCTCCGTTCACACCTAATGCCGATGCGGCTCCCAGCAGGGGTCCTGTGCGTCCTGGTTCACTGTTTCAGGTCCAAATTCAGCCCGAATTTTGGGCTGAATTTGGACCTAAAACGGACCAAAAGACGCACAGGGCTTCTGTGCAAATTCAGTGATATGTGAACCGCCTCCATAGAGAGCCATTCCCATTCTTCGGCTAGTGTGAATTGAATGTGGGAATCCTGCATCTAAATCACAATAGTGTGAACCCAGCCTGAAACCTGAAGGAGGTTTTAACATGTCCTCACGTCCAAAAATAGCTTTACATACACTTTAAGATAATTTCTATCACTTTCACACTTTAAACACTTGCTCTACCATATTTTTGTTAGTGTATTAAATGTAGGAATTTGAAGATTAACCACTAGAGGACATTCTGTATTTGACCCAGCTTCATCAGCTGTTGAGATGTGATACCAGTCAGTCACACAGGGAGTGCATTTAGTGAGACAGCCGACTCATGTACTTGCATTATGAGAAGATGCAGTAATGCAACACTGAGGCCTGATTTACACCTATGCAGATGGTCGTTTGCATATTCCAGGTGCATTTTGCGTTTCTCAATACACATTTTTGATCCATTGAAGTCTATGGAACCAAAAACCAGAAAAACATCCCTGGCCTCTTTCCATAAAATGCACAGATGTGAACTACATCCATAATAAACCATGTTAAATGGACTGTAGTGTGTTTCTGAAAAAATGAAAACGCACTAAAAAATGCATAGGTGGGAACCAGGCCTCAAAGTAGAAAGCAGAGGCTGCCTGTAAAAAGAGCAAAAATGGCTATTTTCATACATTACCGTATATACTCGAGTATAAGCCGAGTTTTTCAGCTCATTTTTTTGTGCTGAAAATGCCCTCCTCGGCTTATACTCGAGTCACGTTTTTGCGCCTGATCTCCCAGACTTTTGGGACCCGGTACCGGACGGTCGTAGGTCGCCTGGACCCGGAACATGGCACACATATAGCCCCACTCTTCCTCTACAAGTGTGCAAAGATTGTTGTCTGGGGGACCTACGGCCGGGGAGCACCGATTTTTCAAAGCCGGGCACCCCTTCCATAGACTCCCATGTTAAACGTAAGTCTAGTCATGGACACAGTGAGGTATGGGCACAGTGAGGCATGGGCACAGTGAGGCATGGATCCAGTGAGGCATGGACCCAGTGAGGCATACACATGGACACCCTAGGCTTATACTCGAGTCAATAAAATTTCCAATTTTTTTGTGGTAAAATTAGGTGCCTCGGCTTATATTCGAGTCGGCTTATACTCGAGTATATATGGTATCACAAACTATACATAGAAGCAAACTTCTTATTAAAAACAAAAACAGACTGATATGGTTATTTACATGTATATGCAAAAAATTATTGAAAAGACTACACATTCACTTTAAAACAATATTCTGCCTTTTAATTAGACTATGAATTGTTCACTAATTGATTTATAGAGATCCCATATTGTCAAGCAATGATTTATTTAATGAAGGGGATTGGGTGACATTGCAGTCTGGTCATCAACTTACAAATAAAATAAACGAAGACTGAGAGCGCCAGTACGTTTAAAGAGAATTAAGTGCGTCAAGATTGCTTTTCTTAAAATAAAATTTTTTTTTAAAAAAGGGAAATTTACAAAGTCATCCCACGGTGGTGGCAGGGAGGGGGGGGGGGGGGGTGCGGATGTGATTATTCAGCACAATAATGTGACCGTGTGATGGAATTAGGGCACTGTCTGTAATTATAGCCAGATGGGGCAGACACAGCCAGAATGCTGGAGACATCCAGGCTTCAGCTTCCCCTCTGTCATAAACAGCAAACAGATGTGGGCCATGCAGGAGAGGTCCTGTTATTGATGTGGGCACAAAGCACCACTGTTTGTAGCCCTGCAACAAAATAGGTGCAAGGTCCGAGATCTGAAGACCTCTGTGTCTCCGCTAAATTCAAGGGACGGCAATAAAATTTACAGATCTTTGACACTAGACAATAAGTCCATTGAGATATGTAACATTGCTTATTTCCTATCTTATAATTGGTCCGAGGAGAGCGCTTATAGACATAGCTAACTGCAAAAAGGCCGTGGGAAGGAAAACTTCACTTTGATATAGCACGTGGACTTGCTACAAACTGTTTGCTAATGTAATTATATTCATTATTTTTATCTTTCAGTTATGCAGCCAGGTATGGGTTTTACAAACTGGCAGAAAATTTCACAGCCATGGCAATAAGCAGTATGTTGCTTTTTTACATTGCATATCGCCTGCTCTTGTGATTAGCTTGTTGCATTTTACAAAAGCCTGCAACGAGCTTAGGGTAAAATTTTAGGCATCCCCAGCAGTGTTCTTAAAGTGTTTGTTACCCCAACATTTTTCATATTCCTGATATGCGCCTGTTGTACTTGTATGAATAGGTATCCTGTTCTCTTTGTATTGTTTCCTTTGTGTAAAATGCCAGTTCGTGCCAGTCCCTCTGCTTTCCTATTAAAAACTGACTACACTAAGCAGGAGAGCACACTGTGGTCAGTTCTCTATCTGTGCTGGGAACTCAGCCTGCTCTCCTCCAAAGATCAGACTGAAGCCTCGTACACACGGCCAAGATTCTCGTCGAAAAAAACATGTCGTTTTTTTTTCGACAAGATTCTTGGACAAGAAACTTGTCCCGGCCGAGTGTACACACGCTCCTTTCAAAGAACCCGCGGTTCTTTGAATGGAGCGAACGCGGTGACGTCATCGAATACGACGAGCATGCGCTCGTCACATTCGATGCCGTCGCCGCCATCTTGGTTCACCCTACTGTTATGGATGACATGTTTCTTTAAATGCAACTCTATGGTGCATCTCTGTTGTACTTCTTCCTGTTTCCTGCTGGTTCTCTCAGTAAACATGGCTTATGTACAGTAATGGTTTGTGCTGTCTCTCTACATATATCACGACAAACATGGTGTCAGAAGATTTGGATCCATGCTCTTTCTACACATTTGATGCTGAGAACCTGCCAGCCTTCATGTGAGTGTTCTTGGAACTGATTGTGCCTCCTGACAATTGCAGTCCTGTCCTGGATGCTGAGTGTTTGCAGCAAGGAAAACAGCATCATGGCAGCTAACAGCATTCCACTGCCTGAGGCAATGAGGGTGAGTGGAGATGTTGGCAGTAACTGGGACAATTTCAGGGCTGAGTTTCAGGACTATTCCCTAGCCACAGGGTTAAATGAGAAGACTGCAACAGTGCAAGCAGCCACGCTGAGAAGGGTAATGGGCAGTGAATGCCTCCATGTTTACAAGCATAATCTGAACCTCACAGAGGAGCAAAAGAGTGACACCAAAACCATTCTGGATGCATTAGAAGCTTTCTTCAGACCTTCTAAAAATGTCATCTATGAAAGATATATATTTGGCTGCTGTAAGCAAGAAGACTGTGAATCAATAGACAGGTTTGTCACACGGCTAAGAGAAAAAGCTGCAAGCTGTGAGTATGGCTCTCTGAGAGATGAACTTATTCGTGATAAAATAGTTTTGGGTATCACCAGTGAAAGCACACGCGGCCACCTATTGAGGAAACATGATTTAGATCTACAAACAGCAATTGAGATATGTCGCACTGATGAACTTACTGACAAACATATGAAAGCTATGGAGCAGGATAAACTGATTGACAATATCAATGCAGCCTCTAAACAACAGCAAAACTTCAAAAACCACCAGCATAAGTTTCAGCACAAGGGTCACCTACACAACTCACCTGGGAGGAAGCCTGCATCATGCAAGTATTGCGGCAATGTGCATGTACGAGAGAAAGAAAAGTGTCCTGCATATGGGAAAATCTGTACTGCATGTGGTAAACCAAATCACTTTGCAAGAGTGTGTCTCTCCAGTAAAATGGAAGCAAGGAAGCTGCACACAATTGAGCAAATGTCAGATCCGGAGAATGCACACCTGCTTAGCACTGATATGGTTTACTCCTCAGAATGCATTGGTGCTGTAAACACAAAGGGCAAAAAATGGTTTGTAAACCTCAGATTAAACAATATAATCCAACCCTGCCAGCTGGACTCGGGTGCAACGTGTGATGTCATGAGTATAAAGGACAAAATGAAACTGGCACCCAGAGCACCCCTTCAGCCTAGTAGCACCAAACTAAAGTTGTATTCAGGGGAACTAATGGAATCATTGGGGCTATTCCAAACAGAATGCAGCATACGTGATTGTATACACAAACTGAACTTTGAGATTGTTGATGCCGATCAGAAACCGCTATTATCAGGTTCAACATGTGAGCGCCTTGGACTGATGCTGTTCACCATTCCTGCTGAGCTACAAAATGTTGATAATCAGCCTGCAAAATCTCTGACTAGGCCACTGACAAAACAGCAAATTCTTCACACCTACAGCGATGTGTTTGAGGGCCCGATAGTCTCTGTTCCAGGAGAGGTTCGCTTTGAACTTGATCCTACCATTCAACCTGTACAATGTGCCCCACGCAATGTGCCTATCACCATTAAGACACTGGTTAAAGCTCAACTAGATAAATATGAAGCTGAAGGACATCTAACTTCAGTAACAGAGCCTACAGATTGGATCAGTAACATGGTTGTTATCAGAAAGCCTTAGAAGATCAGATTATGCATTGATCCCAAGTTTCTGAATATGACCCTGAAACGGTCACACTACTTAATGCCAACACTCGATGATATTTTGCACAAACTACCTAAAGCACGTGTCTTCACACTTGTGGATGCTAGAGATGCCTTTTTACAGTGCAAACTGGATGAAAAGAGTAGCTACATGACCACGTTCTGGACTCCTTGGGGCAGAAAGAGATGGCTCAAACTACCATTTGGAGTCTCTGTAGCACCGGCGGTATACCAGCGAAAGCAGCATGAACTATTAGGTGGTCTTGACGGAATTGAGCCAATAGCTGAAGATGACATTCTTATAGTTGGCTGCGGCAATACAGATGAGGAGGCTGAGCAAGACCATGATGAAAAGTTAATAGCGCTACTGGATCGTTGTAGGCAGGTGATGCTGAGGCTTAGTGTGAAGAAATTGCAGTTCAAGGTGGAAGAAGTCCGTTTCCATGGACATATCCTGTCTTCACAAGGCTTAAAAGCTGACCCGGATAAGATTAAAGCCATTGTGGACATGCCACAACCTGCTGATGCCAAAGCGGTACAGAGATTTATTGGCTTTGTTACATACCTAGCAAAATTCCTACCACACTTATCTGAGGTGTGTGAGCCACTAAGGCGACTTCTGGACAAAGATGCAGTTTGGCACTGGCTTCCCAAGCATGACCGGGCAGTAGAGGATATAAAACACTTTGTCACCTCTGCCCCAGTGTTGAAATACTATGATGTCACAAAGCCTGTTACCATACAAAGTGACTCCAGTAAAAATGGTCTAGGCTGTTGCCTTTTGCAGAAAGGTCAGCCAGTTGCATATGCGTCCAGAGCTCTTTCATCAGCTGAGCAAAATTATGCTCAAATTGAGAATGAATGTTTAAGCATTGTATTTGCTTGCCAGCGTTTCCATCATTATCTTTATGGACGGGATTCAATTACAGCTGAAACTGATCACAAACCTTTGATAGCCATATTCAAAAAGCCCCTTTTGTGTGCTCCCAAGCGTTTGCAGAGCATGATGCTTACATTGCAGCATTACAACCTCAATGTTGTCTACAAGCCAGGATGTGAAATGTATATCAGCGATACCCTGAGCAGAGCTACATCAGATAATGTGGCACCTGGAGGTGAGCATGAGCATCGTACAATTTGTCTGCTGGAACAGGAACAAAATTTCTTTGCCGATATCAATCAAGCAGACTATCTTAATGTCACAGATCAACGACTACATCAACTCATACAGCACACTGACAGTGATGCAACTTTACAAGCTTTAAAGTCTATTGTTTTGAGTGGGTGGCCAGATGAAAAAGATGCAGTACCTGGAATTGTAAGGGAATACTGGTCCTTTAGAGATGAGATTAGCATACAAAATAGTATCTTGTACAAAGGTCCAAGGGTCATCGTGCCGAAGTCACTGAGAGCAGAGATGTTATTACGCATACACTCCAGCCATATTGGTGGTGAAGCATGCTACAGGCTAGCTCGTGATACTCTTTACTGGCCCAACATGCATGGTGAAATCAAAGACTTTGTCAGTAATTGTCCCACCTGCAATGAATATGCCCATTTGCAACAGAAAGAAACCATGATGTCACATGAGATACCTACACGTCCGTGGCAGATTATAAGTATGGACTTATTCAACTACGCAGGCAAGGAATACCTGCTTTTAGTCGATCATTATTCAGACTTCTGGGAAATAGACCTTCTTCCCGACTTATCCACTGAAGCTACAATTAAGAGGTGCAAGGCTCAGTTTGCACGTCATGGCCAACCAGATACAGTGATCTCCGACAATGGCCCTCAGTTTGCAAGCCTACAGTTCAGAAAATTTGCCACTGAATGGGAGTTTGAGCATGTTACTTCCTCACCACGTCATCCACAGGCTAATGGCAAAGCTGAATCAGCTGTAAAGATTGTTAAAAATTTATGCAAGAAAGCACAAAGTGATGGTAAAGACCCATGGAAGGCCATTTTACATTGGAGAAACACTCCGACTGAAGGCATGGATAGTAGCCCGGCACAAAGACTGATGTCAAGGAGATTAAAGACCTCCTTACCAGTATCAAATAGGCTGCTTGAACCCTCTGTTATACAAGGTGTTCCAGAAAAGATAAGGATTAAGAGACAAGTGTCAAAGGCACGATATGACACATCGGCCAGAGATTTGCCAGAATAAAATATTGGAGAACGAATCCGTATAAAACTATTACCTGGGGATCGACCAGGCCGTTGGAGACTAGGTACTTGTCTGCAAAAGGTTGCACCACGCTCCTATCTTGTGGACGTTGAAGGAACTCTCTATCGCCGCAATCGAGTGGATTTGAGAGTGGCAGAGCAGACTGATTCTCAGTATCCCGTTGATAGATCAGACTCACCCATTGACAGTGAGGCATGTACAGAGGGAATACCTCATACCAACGGCAATGACAGTTCTGGGCAACCAAGTATACCCGACAGCTGTCAAGCGCAGAGCATGCCAGTACGTGATGAGAGGAGCCCAGTAACTTCAGCAAGGGCTAAAGGAATCCTTGTACAAGGGCCAGTCTTCACCCGTAGTGGTAGATGTTCAAAACCACCTATGAGACTTAACCTGTAGAATGTGTTATTGCTTTGTCTCTTTTAAATTTCACAATGTTCATTTATTAACACTAAAAGGGGGAGATGTTATGGATGACATGTTTCTTTAAATGCAACTCTATGGTGCATCTCTGTTGTACTTCTTCCTGTGTTGTGTTTCCTGTTTCCTGCTGGTTCTCTCAGTAAACATGGCTTATGTACAGTAATGGTTTGTGCTGTCTCTCTACATATATCACGACAAACACCTACCTATGCCTAGGAAGCTACCGCGCATACGTCAAAGTCATTTCGAGCATGCGCAGGCTTCCCGGCGAAAAGGTAAGTGTACACACACACAATTTTCTCGTCGAGAAACAGGCTGACGAGAATCTCGACGAGAAAATAGAGAGCAGGTTCTCTATTTTCTCGTCGAGATTCTTGTCGCTTTTCTTGACGAGAAACCATACACACGAACGAATTTCTGGGCAAAAAATCTCTGCCAGCAAGTTTCTTGCTGGTTTTTGCCGAGAAACTCGTTCGTGTGTACGAGGCTTTATCCTGACACACCTCCCCTGCATAGCAATTCAATGGAAAGCTCAGTGTACAAAGGTTCTGATTCTACCACACTCTTCATGAAAAAAAGTTTTGGCTTTACACAGACTTTAAAGTACCTTATTTATCGGCGTATAACACACACTTTTTTCCCCTTAAAATCAGGGGAAAATCGTGGGTGCGTGTTATACGGCGATCCCCACCAATCCCCGTCGATCTCCGCTGACTGTGAGCGGAGCGGAGCGATCGCCGCCGAGATACACATAGCCGAGTGTACTCGGTTCTTCTCGGCTCCGCTCACAGTCACGCCCAGTGGGGCGTGACTCGGCGTGACTGTGAGCGGAGCCGAGAAGAGCCGACTACACTCGGCTATGTGTATCTTGGCTCCGCCCAGTCCCTGCGTTCTTGCTGGCGTTCGCTCCGCCCAGTCTCGGCGGCGATCTCGGCGGCGCCAATTTTAAAGTCATCCAAGGCAGCAATGGACACTGGGGGCAAGGCAGCAATGGACACTGGGGGCAAGGCTGCAATGGACACTGGGGGCAAGGCTGCAATGGACACTGGGGGCAAGGCTGCAATGGACACTGGGGGCAAGGCTGCAATGGACACTGGGGGCAAGGCTGCAATGGACACTGGGGGCAAGGCTGCAATGGACACTGGGGGCAAGGCTGCAATGGACACTGGGGGCAAGGCTGCAATGGACACTGGGGGCAAGGCTGCAATGGACATGGGGGCAAGGCTGCAATGGACATGGGGGCAAGGCTGCAATGGACACTGGGGGCAAGGCTGCAATGGACACTGGGGGCAAGGCTGCAATGGACACTGGGGCAAGGCTGCAATAGACACTGGGGCAAGGCTGCAATAGACACTGGGGCAAGGCTGCAATAGACACTGGGGCAAGGCTGCACTGACAAGGCTGCAATGGACACTGGGGCAAGGCTGCACTGACAAGGCTGCAATGGACACTGGGGCAAGGCTGCACTGACAAGGCTGCAATGGACACTGGGGCAAGGCTGCACTGACAAGGCTGCAATGGACACTGGGGCAAGGCTGCACTGACAAGGCTGCAATGGACACTGGGGCAAGGCTGCACTGACAAGGCTGCAATGGACACTGGGGCAAGGCTGCACTGACAAGGCTGCAATGGACACTGGGGCAAGGCTGCACTGACAAGGCTGCAATGGACACTGGGGCAAGGCTGCACTGACAAGGCTGCAATGGACACTGGGGCAAGGCTGCACTGACAAGGCTGCAAATGACACTGATAAGGCTGCATTGATGGGCATTTAAATGTAAGGTTTTTTTTCCTTAAACTTCCCTGCTAAAAGTTTTTTTCCTCAAAATTCCCTCCTAAACTTGGGGTGCGTGTTATACGCCGATAAATACGGTAAGTAAAAAAATAGGATTTTTATAACAGCTTACCTGTAAAATCCTTTTCTTGGAGTACATCACGGGACACAGAGCGACATAGTCATTACTAATGGGTTATATAGATACCGTCAGGTGCTGGCACTGGCAACTTCCAAAACCGGAAGTACCCTCCCCTATATAAGCCCCTCCCATCCGGGAGCACCTCAGTTTTGTAGCAAAGCAATAAGTGTCCCCAAAGAGGGGCGGGAGCTCTGTGTCCCGTGATGTACTCCAAGAAAAGGATTTTACAGGTAAGCTGTTATAAAAATCCTATTTTCTTTCTCGTACATCACGGGACACAGAGCGACATAGTCATTACTAATGGGATGTCCTAAAGCAATGCCAAATGAGGGGGGGGATACACCATATATAAGCTGAGCGCTATCAGACATGAGGATCTTTTGCGGCCTGCAACACACTGCGCCCAAAGGCGACATCCTCCTGACTTCTAACGTCCACCTGGTAGAACCTAGTAAACGTGTGAACTGAAGACCATGTTGCGGCCTTACAGATTTGAGCCAGGGAGGCCTGGTGATGCACTGCCCATGAAGTTCCAACTGCTCTCGTGGAGTGCGCTCTAACTTTGAACGGAGGCGGTCTCCTTCTCAAGCCATAAGCTTGCATAATGACCTGTCGAATCCACTTGGCTAAAGTAGATTTGACGCTGCCTGACCCTTTCTGGGGCCTTCCGGCAGAATAAACAAAGTATCTGTTCTGCGAATCTGAGCAGTGGCTTTTAGATAAGCTTTAACTGCTCTTACTACATCCAAAGAATGCAATAACTTTTCCTCTACCGAAGTAGGTTTGGGGAAAAAAGAAGGAAGAACCACATCTTGGTTCAAATGAAACCTCGATACCACCTTAGGAAGAAAGGCTGGATGAGGACGTAACACTACTCTGTCCTTATGGATAACCAGATATGGCTCCTTACAGGACATAGCTGCTAATTCCGATACTCTTTTAGCCGAACAAATGGCTACTAGAAAAATCAATTTCCTGGTGAGAAGCACCAAGGAAATATGCTGTAATGGTTCAAATGGTTGTTTCTGTAGAACCGACAGAACCAAGTTTAGATCCCATGGACATATGGGAATATTAACCGGAGGACTAATACGCATCACTCCTTGTATAAAGGCTTTGACTAGTGAATGCGAAGCCAAGGGCCTTTGAAAAAATATTGACAAGGCCGAAATCTGACCCTTGATAGTACTCAAGGCAAGCTTCCTATCTACAGCCCACTGTAGGAAGTCCAGAATCCTACCTATTACGTACTTATGTGGATGCCATTTCTTGGCCTCACACCACGCGATGTACGCCTTCCAGATTCTATAGTAGATCTGCCTGGATACCGGCTTCCTGGCATTGATCATGGTAGATACCACAGCATTAGAGAGCCCTCTCTTTTTTAGAATGTGGGCTTCAATAGCCAGGCCGTCAAACCTAGGGCTGGTAAGGAAGGGTGGTATATCGGTCCTTGCGAAAGCAGGTCCGGACGACGTGGGAGAGTCCAAGGACTCCCCACTGAAATTTTACAATCTCCGCGTACCACGCTCTTCGGGGCCACGCTGGAGCCACCGGAATCACTGGTTTCTTTTCTACCCTGATTCTGCGGAGTAATCGAGGTAACCATTGTGGCAGTGTGAATGCATATATCAGCTTGAACTGATCCCAAGGGAACACTAGGGCATCCGAGCCGCAAGCTAGGGGATCCCTTGTCCGAGAGACAAACCTGTCCCCCTTTGCGTTGAATCTGGATGCTAGAAGATCTACATCCGATGTTCCCCACCGCTGACATATTGTCCAGAAAACCTCGGGGTGAAGGGACCCTTCCTCTGGGCCTAATTGCTGGCGACTTAGAAAGTCCGCCTTCCAATTCTCCACTCCTGGAATGAATACCGCAGATATGGCTGGGACATATTTTTCTGCCCATTTCAGGATGTAATTTACTTCCCTCTGGGCTGCACGACTCCTGGTGCCCCCCTGATGATTGATATATGCCACTGCTGTGGCATTGTCTGATTGAATTCTGACAGGGGACCCTTGGAGTTTGGATGTCCATGCTACTAGGGCATACCGGGCTGCTCGTATCTCTAAGAGATTGATGGGCAGGGCCTTTTCTGCATCCGACCATCTGCCCTGGAGAGACTATTGCTCCAGTACTGCTCCCCAGCCTATAAGGCTGGCATCTGTAGTGACCACCTTCCAAGAAATCGGACTGAAGGATTTCCTTTTTTCCAGATTCTGGGGAACCAACCACCAACGGAGGCTCTTGCGAACGGAAGGGGACAAGGACATTGTAAGTCTAGGGCCTGAACTTTTTTGTTCCAGGCTGACAGTATGGCCCCTTGCAAATTCCTTGAATGGAATTGACCGTAGGGTACTGCTTCGAATGATGCCACCATTTTTCCCAGCAGCCTCATATACAGGCGTATGGACGGCTGTCTTTTTTGTACCCACTAAGTGGATCAAATCTTTCAAAGACAACACCTTTCCTCGAGGCAAGAATATTTTTCTCTGGCCTGAATCCAACCTTAGCCCCAAGTATTCCAGACTTTTGACTGGTTTTTAGGGCTGACTTGTCTCGGTTGATAATCCAACCGTGAGATTCCAGATACTTGATTGTCTTGTGAACGACCACGTCTAGTTTTTTCACTGAGTGGTCTATCAGCAACAAGTCATCCAGATATGCCATTATCATTACACCTTGTGTTCTTAGATTGGCCAATAAAGGGCCAGAATTTTTGTAAACACTCGTGGTGCTGTGGCCAAACCGAAGGGTAAGGCTCTGAACTGAAAATGGCGCCCTTCTACTGCAAAGCGTAGAAATTTTTGGTGGACTGGAAAGATGGGAATGTGCAAATAAGCATCTTTGATGTCGATCGCGGCTAACCAATCCTCCCCTTGTAGGGCAGTGGCCACCGATCGGATCGACTCCATCGGAAAGTCCTGATATACAGGAATTTGTATAGCCCTTTTAGAATTAATATGGGCCTCCCGTCCGCGTTTGCTTCGGGACTGTAAAGAGGTTTGAGTAAAACCCGAACCCTCATTCTTCCAGGGGAACCTCCATAATTACTCCTTGGAGCAATAGTTGTTCTAGTGCCACAGGAGGGACTCTCTCTTCCGGGGATCCCTTGGCACGTTTGACCTCAAAAATGGGAAGGAGGAGAGTCTTTTAACTCCAAACTGTATCCCAAACCTACTGCGGAGAGCACCTATCTGTCTTGATCGTGTCCCGCCAGGTCTCTTGCGAACAACTGGAGTCCTCCCCCCACCCGACTGAGTGGGGGCTTCAATGAATTTAACTTTGGGGGAGGTTTTGTACCTCCCCTGACCCAGGGTTTCTCATTACCCTGCTACTGTCCCTGTTTTTTACCCCCGGGATTTGACCGAGGAGGCCGTCGGAACTGTTACACAGCCGATGCCCCAGGGACTGGAGAAGCAGGCCTCTTAAAGAGGGACCTCTAACTCTGTTTTTAACCGGCAAGAGCGTATTTTTACCGCTGGAAATTTTCTGGATATATTTGTCCAGGTTTTCCCTGAATAAGCGTTCACCATGAAATGGGACGCTAACCAGCCATTCTTTACAGGGAGCTTCAGCAGACCAGTTTTTGAGCCATAGGAGCCTACGCATATGTACTATAGACAGCGTAAGGCGGGAGGCCTGATGGACTGAATCCTCTATGGCGTCAACCGCAAAGCCTAAGGCTCTAGGTAGATCAGCTAGGGCAAAGCCTGCTGATCTGTCAAGTCCCTCAAGACCTGTTTCAACTGATCCTTCACTGCTTAGCAGACCCCAATAGCTGCTACTGCTGGTTGTATCACCAAGCAGATTTTCATAAGGACTCCAATCTTTTATCTATTGGGTTCTTGAACATTTGGACATTATCCACTGGACATGTCAGTGATTTATACATACAAGAGATGGCTGCGTCCACTGTAGGGACCTTCCATTTTTTTTTTTTTTTTTTTTGATGAACTTATCCTCCATGGGATAGACCACCGGAAATCTCTTGGGGGAATAAATATTTTCTCAGGACGTTCCCAATCCTGGTAAATGAGCCCTTTCAGTAAAGGGTGAAGTGGAAAAGAACAAACAGTCTGGGGGCTTCTAGCGACCCCAACGAGGATACAGTAGTGGTTGATGGTTCCGCAAGGTGCATTTTTAAATGCTGATCGGACCATGTTAGTCAGAGACTGAACCCATAATCTTTCAGCTTGAGATGCTGAGAAAAGGTTCCCCCACTGTTGATTCCTCTATAACAGAATCAACCTCATCCTGATCCCCTTCAGGCAGGTCGATCCCTGTATGGGACTGTTGCTCTGCTAACAGGCACTCTGAAGGAGGAGACGGAGATCGGGCGTGCTTTCCCTGACAGGGAGGCAGCGATAAATGTTGACAATCTCTCTCTAATCCTCCCAGAGCTGAGGAAAAAACCTCCTCTGTTACATACACAGGAGCAGGTGAACTGAGGACAGCCACAGTACCAAGTACCCCTGCGGGGTCTCTACGGTCACTTACCTCTGAACTTCAGGGGAGACTGGTGCAGCAGAAGTATGCCCAAGATCCTCCGAGCCCGATGAGACCCCCTTCGCTTCCTGGAAGATTCAGTTCCGGAGCTTCTGGACGGCATATTCCTAAGCCTAAAGCTGAGGTATTCCAGCCGTAATACACCACTTTTACTGAGAATAGTCTAGCACAATTGCTGCTATATCACAGTTGGTGTCTACTAATGTGCCTTTCTAGGGGATGCCTGTATCAACCGCTTACTGTATGCCCTTTTTTTAAATGTTGCCAGCTCTGTCTCTGTACTTCATAGCCAGCTCACCACACAAAACTGTGGTTTTTACATGCTGGGACGCCCGCACATGCGCAGAAGCGCTGCGGCGCACACAGAGCGTCATCCCCCAGGCTCTGCCCCCTTTCCTGGCTCACCTCTATATATAGAGGCGCGCGCGGCCACGTGCGCCTTCGGCGCTAATTTTGAAAAATGGAGACTAGGGACAAGAGCCAGGGCCCCTCTTTGCCGCAGGCCGGGGGATGGACGAGCATTGCAACATGGCAGAGGAAGCAGTTTCCCATAAGAGAACTCACCATCTGCCTGGACTTGCTCTGCTGAGAAGAAACTAGTCCACATGACAAGAAAACATTCCACAGCGGCCTCTAGTGGACAAACACAGGTACCGCAGTCTAATATCTTAAATATATATAAAAAAAAATTTTTTTTTTTTTTTTTTTTTTTCTTGACCACCATTAAAAATTATTACATTTTTTTAGTAGTTACAGGCATGCACAGAATTTTGCGGGAATACCATTAGGTAACAGACAGAAAGACAAATTAGGCTTGGGGGTCCCCCAATAGAACCAAGTTCCTGGGGGCCCCCACTTACCTGTTCCCCGCCGCAGGACTTTGTTTGGTCCACAAAAGCCCAAACTTCACCTATCACGGCAGGCATTGTAATCAAACCTTCAGGGACCGGGTTCCCAAGGATTCCACTCCCCTGGACCTGTATAGCACCCTGCACAGAAAACATCTTGGTCGTGGGTATGACCAGAGCTCTGGATCCCAGGGTCCAGCTCTCCTAAGAGAAGCATTACAGGCAAAACCTTGCTCTTCCCTGCAAGGCCCGGGTACCGACCGTTTAGCTATGAAGCTTTTTTGGTCGGATCCGGAATAGCTTACTGAGGCCCAAAAGAACCTGTACGCAAGCTCAGTGAAAAACACATGTTTCTTCTTGGCCAACACCTTAGACACTGGCAAAAAACTGAGGTGCTCCCGGATGGGAGGGGCTTATATAGGGGAGGGTACTTCCGGTTTTGGAAGTTGCCAGTGCCAGCACCTGACGGTATCTATATAACCCATTAGTAATGACTATGTCGCTCTGTGTCCCGTGATGTACGAGAAAGAAAGAAACATTTCAGGTCATTTATATTTAGTACAAGATTTGGCATATTATCGACACTGAGATTGACCATTCCAGTGATTTTCCTGAAAGCAAAATTTAGGTAGAAGGACCTGCCCATGACAAATATTTATTTACTTGGTGCAGTGAGCTTAAAGTGATTGTAAACGATCACCTTATAAAACAAACATGAAAGGCAAAACATTTGTGTATAGATAGAGGGACTGTGACCACTTATAAAAAAAATATATTTATCATGTATTTTTATATCTATACACAAATGTTTTGCCTTTCATGTCTATTTTAAACTGAATGGATTGTTTTACAAGATGATCGGTTACAATCACTTTAAGCTCACTGCACCAAGTAAAGAAATATTTGTCATGGGCAGGTCCTTCTACCTAACTTTTGCTTTCAGGAAAATCACTGGAATGGTCAATCTCGGGGTCGATAATATGCCAAATCCTTCTAATGTACTGTATATAAATGACCTGAAATGTTTCTTTTTTTTACTTACTTTAAAGTCTGTGTAAAGCCAAAACTTTTTTTCAAAAAGAATGTGGTAGAATCAGATCCACCCTCACTTTTGGTCCTGATGACTATTGTATTGATAAAATAATGGAAAATCCAAAATTTCTATGTTGCCCCTGTAACAGAATTGAGTGGAAATCTTCCAATAGTGACAACTGTGCAAGCGGGGATATCCTCTCATTTTAAAGAGATTTCCTCTTACTGATTTTTTTTTTTTTTTTGAGACAGAAAGTGAAGGAAAATCTCCTGGAGGGACATAGACAGCAGAAAAAAAAAACACATGGGGGTCTCCATTCACTGCAGAGTGTCAATCCATAAGTGACCAAAGTAATATTTCCTTATTGTGTTATGACACTTTTTTTACATATAGGTACAACAGTTTCAGTCATTATTTTCTTCCCTTTTATTTTTTAATTTTTAATTTTTATATTGTTGCTTTTAATTTATTCCTATTTTATATCTTATTTTATTATACTTTATCATACTCTAAAATACTCTAAACTACCCAGTTAGAATGTTTTTTTTTTTTACAAGGAATCTATAATTGTTAAAATGTTAAACTGTAAAATGGTCCAAGTGTTCATCCATGCTTGAAGTGGGGTTCCACCCTGAAAAAAAAAATACACGAAAATGCAGCAAAAAACAAAAAATAATTTTTTTTTTACTCACCTGAAATACCGGTTGCTATGCGGAAGTCCCTAATCTGCCTCTTCCTTATCCAAGGTGATTCTTCTTCATCCCTCCTACTCATGGTGTCTTCTGGGGAATGGGTGCGCTGCCTTCTGGGAACTGTGAGTAATCACAGAGAGCAGCCGCCCATTCACAAATCAGCGCGAGACTCGCGCATGCGCAGTAGGAAACGGGCAGTGAAGCCGTAAGGCTTCACTGCCTGTTTCCCTTAGTGAGGATGGCGGCGCGGGACCTTCAATGATTGAGGGATCGGCATCGGGGGGGCCATCATCGCGGCGAGTAGGACAGGTAAGTGTCCTTATTAAAAGTCAGCAGCTACAGTGTTTGTAGCTGCTGACTTTCAAAAATAAAAAAAAATTGCGGGTGGAGCTCCGCTTTAACAATTACTATTACGTTAAGAGTACAAATTATTATTATCAGATGAACTGCACTTACTGTATTTACCATTCTCCCAATATAAGCATTATTTGACACATTCTGCGTGATAACCTCTTGTTTGTACAAATTATCCAGAAAACAATAAAAATTAAGAAAAAAAAATGCACTGTGACTCAAAAAAGTGCCATTTTTGTGTTATAACTTTCTGAAGAATTCCACCTGTGTGCTATACTGTATATGACCTTGATTCCCAAAATTCCGATTCTGGGGTAATTGATGTAGACTACTAGGACTACTTGATGTAGACTACAAGGTAGGTCAGACAGATCAGTGTTAAGTGTCATTTAAAATGGATGGAGTCACTTACCTCATTAACCTGCTCCTTGTCCAGGTGGAATATCTGCCCTGAACTGGTGGCTGCGATCTCTTCATATACACGGTAACCCTGGTGAGTCCGGTCTCCGCAGTCTCCTGTAAGCACAAAGACCACCTGCAGAGAAAAGACGTAATTTAACAAAATTTACCCAAACAATCAAACCATCAAAAGAGAAAAAGGTATACAGGCCAAGAGCCTATATACAGATACATGCTCGGTATACTATTAAGGAAACTTGCCATGGAAGAAACATGTGCTCTGCCACAGTTCACCTCCTTCTCAAAATGCTAGTTTCCTGTTTATATATGACTTCAGTACAGATCTGAAATACTGACCTAGGACAAGCATGCAGCAAGTCAGATCAGAACTCATAATCTACACACTGGTTATTGGTGACTTAGGCAGTACTGAAGTCATTGGATCAACATGGGCAACAAGAGGTCAGTAAGGACAGCCCCATATTTGTTTCAGTACACGTTTCCTTTTAGGGTTGCCACTTTTTCTTCAAGCCAAACCCGAACACTTTAGTGGCACACAGCAAATTTTTTTTTTTTAGTATACACTTTAGGAGAATATACCTGGGACACCTTTGGGCGCTCCAAAGAGAATAGTAATGCAGCACACATAGTGCCCCCTTACCCTCCTCTCAGGCCCTGTTTCGAGCTACATTCATGTCAGAATAATGTGTCCGGGTTTCAGGGGGACTGAAACCTGGATACGTGATTCAAAACCCAGACTGTCCAGGTGAATCCCGGACAGGTGGCAACCCTATTTCCTTTACAGTGTATCTATGGTCGAAATGTAAAATCATATATGAATTTCTACATTGTACTTTAATTATTTTAAGTCTACTCTTAATAATCTAAAAAATCTTACAGTTTGTAAACTTACTTTGTGAAGATCCCAACACATTTACTTCCTTGAATTCTGTGACATATTCACTATGCCCTGTGAGTATGCACTGCTGTGTCACACATTTCACAGAGCCTGCCTTCTGAACTACAGAGGTGACAAGAGGAGGAGTTTTAGGAGGTATAACCAGTACAAGAATCACTGCTTCCAGGCAGCAAGGTACCATGGCATAGGTAGTCCTTTGAATGGGAAAGTAAATAGCAGAGGTGTCAGGATGCTGTTCAGAATAAAGGCAAGCATGTGCTGGGATTAAGATCTGTCATTTCTGCCAGTACTTTAGATGGCTGCATTTGTTTGTGCAGGAATGTGTGCAGATGCACAGGAAATGTGCAAGCACACATCAGGAATGCGCTCTGGCGCACGGCCTTATCCAGAACTGGCACCAAACAGGGAGTCGGCAGCCTCCAGATATTGCTGGTTGATCTTCGGCTCTCCAGTGCACTTCCTCGTGGATTTCCTGTTACCGATCGGCTTGCTCCTGGATCTGTTTTCTGCCTGATTCTCAGCTTTGACCTCGGGTTGTACTACTCTGCTTTTTGTGCTCACCTGTGTATGATCCTGACTTGCCTTCCTGACTCTTTTGTCTTGATGTCCAAACTCTGCATCCTACCTCCGATCTATCCTTACTACGCCTCTTGTCTGCCAGTTTACCTGCTGACTACCACAGGTACCACCTCCCTCCTGCCGCTGTGCCAGACCTGCCTCACTGTTTGGGGGGTTCCAGTGTTACTGCTGACTACCTGGGTGTCCTGTCCAGCAACTCTCCAGCCGAACATCTCCACGAGCAGCTTCCAGCAAGCAACCCATGCTTCTTTGAGCCTTGCATTTCCTGTTCTCACCTTCAGGAGTGCTTGGAGAGTAGCTGCAAGGGAAGCCCTCTTATCACTTTGGCCTCTCACCAGGTATGTGATAAGAGGAAAATCTGCACAGCATTCAGGGAATCCAGGAAGTTGTGAAAAGAGTTGTCCAGCAGGTAGGCAGCACTCAGAACATGAAAGAATTTTTTTTGATAAGTGGAACTTCCGCTTTAAGCACTCCTCGCCCCCTCACATTTGGCTTGTAATTATTTTGTGGGGGGGGGGAGTGGGTGCCAAGTTTTGAGTGGGACTTCCTGTCCCACTTCCTGCTTCCGACTACGGCTGCCTAGGCGACTCCTCCTCTCCTCCTAGAGGGCCCCTCCCTCTCAGGAATCTTTTGTGACACGTCACAGGTCCCAGAAGATTGCCTGTACACTAGGAAAGCGCAGTGCGACTCGCGCATGCGCAGTGCATGCCCGGCCGTGAAGCCGCAAGCTGTCACGGCCGGGTGCCCACAGTTTCAATGAAGGTGTCGCAAAAAACAAGGAGGAGAGGAGCGAGGCACCATGCGGCCGCATCGCTGGACTGTGGGACAGGTGAGTCTCTGTTTATTAAAAGTCAGCAGCTACACTTTTTGTAGCTGCTGACTTTTAATAAATGCAAAAAAGCCTGGAACTCCGCTTTAAATTTCATTGGCAAAAATAATCATTGTTTGTATTGTTATTACAGTGCTGGTGTTATAAAATGAAAGTGCATGCTGTGACCATAGCTCTCCTTTAAATTCACTCAAACTGAAATGTAATCAAACTGAAATGTAATCAAACTGAAATGTAATCAAACTGAAATGTAATCAAACTGAAAAATACAGTGTAGCGGCCTCACCCCATCTCCTTTGTCTAGGGCAGGGGTCTCCAAACTACGGCCCTCCAGTTGTTCAGGAACTACAATTCCCATCATGCCTAGTCATGTCTGTGAGTGCACAAGGTTTTACAATGCCTCATGGAACTTGTAGTTCCGCAACAGCTGGAGGGCCGTAGTTTGGAGATCCCTGGTCTAGGGGTATGTCACACAACAGGGTGAGATGCGCTACGGCCCATGTCCTCCCCATAGCTGTGGGTGAGGTGAAGGCCAGTATCAGATATTTCCTCGGGCCTATGTGCTTTTGTCTAGAATCAAGTCCCGTTGTGTCAACACTTCCCTCTGTTCCCATTAACCAGAGTTCCACATACCGATCACAGTCCAACTCTTGTTTTATTGTATATCTCACAATAAACAGTGCTTCAGTAGCCAACTGGTTGCGACTTGATAACATTTTGATACAGGGAATGAGCAGGTCGAGGCACTATCCTGGTTATCAGCTAAACCACTGCGATCTCGCCAGCGGTTACTATAGCATTAGCTAGGAAGGACTTAGAACTTGAGAGTCTCTACCAGCGACTCAAGAGAACATAGATAGGAGTACCTTCGCTGCGCTGCGGCCCCTGTCAGGGGAAGATGTCCCTCCAAGGGAGTTACCAGAGGCCCATCCGTCACTGGGTTGACTCTCCGAATGGGTAACCTCCCCGGCCTCCTCACCTCAGACATGGGCCCCATCCACCTCAGGGACCCTCGGACTGCTCCACCCATGCGGGACCCAGTCGAAGTCACTGGACCCCAGGCCTCCTAGTTTAGTACCTCACCCCAGGCTGAAGGTGCCTGGGATGGACTCCAACTCCATTCCGGTCAGGCCTAGGGCACCTGGGCCGGAATCCGGAACGTCCGCACCCAGGCCTAAGGTGCCTGGGCGCGTGAAAAAGATCCTCCTGAAGACCTCGTGGTTAGGGCGTCTCCCCCTTTTATCTCCTCCCATCGACACCACGACAGGTTCCCCGCCCTCGCCGTACCATCTCCGGAAAGGGACAAAAAGGGTAGCACTGTGACGGCCAATCTACCTTGAGCCTCCAGGTACCCCGCCACCCAGAGGCCAAGGAGATTATTACACCATCCAATCCTCCACGAACACAAATGGTCCACCATTCCCATACTTACACACCTGAGTGTCCCACCTAAATTTAGAGACCCCGCTACATAGTATGGAAATATTTATTGTACACAGCACTTCCACACAAAGCATTTGTTTTTTTTACCTTGGCTTAAGTATACCAGACTGCTCTGCTGTGTAACTAAGTGGACTTGGACACCTAATCCTGGGCCTAGGTTTTTTGCAGTTTAGGGGTTCCCAGTTCCCAGTCTCCTTGCAGTAAGTAGGGATTAATAATTCATCCCCTCCTCCACATATGGCAGGTTAAAGCAGGTGTTTCGTCAGATGAGGCGACGCGTCAGAATGTGTAACGGAAGTGACGTTTCGTCTCCGCCATCTAGCTACACCCCACACTCGCCTACAGTAAGGATAGAGTCGCAAGGGGGCAAGCGGACATCTGGTTACACCCACTGGAGTTTTGCATTTTACACTTATTTTTAACAGTAAAGTGAGTTTATATAGTGAAATACAGTACTTAGAAGTCCGTCTGACTGTTTAAATGTTGAATTTTAAAGCAGCAGCAAACCTGCGGATCTCACAGGCTTGCTAATCGGACAGAAGTTCGCTGCTTTTAAAATTCTACATGTAACCAGTCATACGGACTTCTAAGTCCTGTATATCACTATATAAACTCAGTTTACTGTTAAAAATAAGTGTAAAATTCAAAACTCCGGTGGGTGTAACAACAGGTCTGCTTTCCCCCTTCTCAGTGTATCCTTACTATGGAGGAGTGTGGGGTGTAGCAAGATGGCGGCGACGGAACATCACTTCTGTTACACATTCTGATGGGTCGCCTAATCTGACGAAACACCGGCATTGCATGTAGAGAGGTAGATAAGTTCCAGACAAATTCTTTTATCCCTCCAAAAACATCTGCTTCCAATCAAATTAGGTACCACAACCTTTTGTCATATGGCACCTGACATTGGGGTTCAGGCCAGAAGGAAAACTGGACGCCAAAAGCAGCTAAATTATTTGATTATTACTAAGCTGTTCCACAAAAATAAAAACTGGAATCGGTAGTGTAATCAATCATAGCAGGGCCCCCCAATTAAACTGCAATTATAGATCTCCTACTACATAGACTCCTCTGAATGAACATGAGACGAGGGTGAGGGATCCTCAGTCTACAAGCCTATTTCCAGGTCTCATATGCTGATGTTATTGACTTGTTTCCTAATGGCTGCTATTTCCAACGCCTGCACCACTATGCTCTAGTTCATGTACACAAGGCCCATAAGAGACTTTGGGAAACCCTGAATATACAAACTGTAATGCCAGGTGTACTAACCTGAGACTGCTTGAGCTGCAGCAGCTGAAGAACCTCTTGTTTCTTACGAAAATCTTTGGCGCGGGCATCTGTAAAAACGTAAATGAAGGATCCAGGATGGGAAACTTCCAAGGCCATCTTGATGGCACCCACGCTCATCTCCGGGCAGTCACCCCCACCCTGAAATCATTAAGGCATTTAGGGAATAAGAAAACACATCTTCTTATTGTATCTGTAAACCCTTATGCCGCGTACACACGACCATTTTTCTCGTCTGGAAAAATTACATTTTTTCTCTTTGACGAGAAAAAACTACCGTGTGTGGGCTTTTGGTCATTTTTCCCGAAGAGAAAAATGGCATTAATCACGACGAGAAAAATTAGAACATGCTCTAATTTTTCTCGTCGTGATTCACGGCATTTTTTTCCGCGGCAGTGTTCCCATAGGGAAACACTGCCGGGGAGCCTACTCACGGTCGTTTTTCACGACCAAGAGAAAAAATGACGGGAAAAACGGCCGTGTGTAGGGGAACAAGCCGTTTCTCGTTTTTCCCGTCGATTTTCTCGACAGTGTTTTCACCGTCGAGAAAATCGATCGTGTGTACGCGGCATAAGAATGAATTTATCTTATTTACTTCATTTTGATCTGTTAAACATTTAATTGAAAGTGTTTTGTTATATCTGTTCAATAAACACAAAAAAATGCCTGTTGATAATGCCAGAAAAACACTTTTATCCCATTCCATGCACAGTGTTATCAACCCTGCCGAGATCTCGCTGTGAATTACAGGACACCTCCCTTTATGTTATAAAGCTGAGAAGAGAGGGAGGCATTGGGGGTGATTTACTAAAACTGGAGAATACAAAATCTGGTGCATAGTAGCCAATCAGCTTCTAACTTCAGCTTGTTCAATAAGGCCTGATTCACACTTATGCAGGTTGCATATTGCAGGTGCATTTTGCGTTTTTCAATACACACTTTTGATCCATTGAAGTCTATGGAACCAAAAACCAGCAAAAAGTTCCTGGCCCTTTCCATAAAATGCACAGATGTGAACTACATCCATAGGAAACCATGTTAAATGGACTGTAGTGTGTTTCTGCAAAACTGAAAACGCACCAAAAAAATGCATAGGTGTGAACCAGGCCTTAAAGTATAACGAAAGGCAAAACTTTTTTTTTTCTTGGATAGGGTGGAGAGGAAATAGAACACCTATCAGGTTTTTATTGCTGTCTGTGCCCCCTTAGAGAGATTCACCCTCTCTATTTGTCCTGTTTACCATTATCTTTGAAAGTGAATGTAAAAGAAAATCCCAAATTTTGGGTTGTCCCCAGAAAAGTAATAGAGGGGAAATCTTCCAATGGTGAAACTAGTTCTGGTGACCTGGTGGTCCTCAAGGAATTCCTTTAATTTCAGGGATCCTCTCACTTTCTGTTTGGCTATGGGACGGGAAGTGAAGGTAAGTCCAATAGGACACAGATGGCAAAAATGTATCTTACAGGGGTTATAACCCTCCCTTACTCTATCCAAAATGGGAAAAAAAAGTTTTGTCAATAGTTCTACTTTAAGCTTTAACAGAAAAAATAAAAATCGAAACTGATTGGTGTCTAATCACAGCTGCACCAGATTTTGCACTCTCCAGTTTTAGTAAATCAACCCCATTGTGTAGTCCACACATTTTAGTAAAAATACCCTTATAAATATAAAAAAAAACTAAAAACTCCAACTGCAGCTCTGCGTTCACCTTTTCTATTGCACTATAGTGACTGAACAAAGAAAAAAAGAACAGCGATACCCAAACCAGTCAATATAACAATTAACTCAATATTGTAAACGTGTTCAGTGATGAAAAAATGTGCATGATATCCTTGATGATCCTGAGTCCTTACACACCCCCCCCCCTTCTCTCCAAGCCCGTAATCCCCGATCCCCCTTCTTCTCTAGCCTTCCTTATTCTTCTCTAGCCTTCCTTATTCTGGCTCTCCCTTTCTTTAGCGACATCTTTCTGCCTACATTCCTCATGGTTTCTGATCTATTTTTTCTTTTTTAGAGCTGTATATGCTGTAAATTGCACCATTGGATGGACATTGGTGGGCCCAGGGGATACCCTGTTGTTGTAGGGAAGCTCCCTAGGACCCCTTGGCTCTCCTGGCTTTATGAAAAGGCCTATCTCCTGCTGCTGTATGAGTTCTCATTTTCATATTGTTTTATTTTGTCTACTTTTGATAAGATAACTTTTGTTACCACTTACTTAGAGCCCATTCACACAGGGGCAACACGACTTCCAGCGCGACTTTGGGAGGCAACTTGGACACGACTTGAGCATTAATCACAGCGCGACTCCAGGCAACTTACAAGGCAACTTCAAGTTGCCTCCAGGACAGGCTACTTTCCAGTGGCCAATCAAACAATAATCAGCTCTGTGGGAGGGAGGGGTTTGCCTGGAAAACTATTTTTACTTCCTGGAAAGTTGCTTCAGTTAAGACAGGGGGTCCGACTTGGAGGCGACTTCCATTGAAATCTATAGGTACAAGTCACCTAGAAGACGGATTGAAGTAGTACAGGAACCTTTTTTGAAGTCGGAGTGACTTCAGTAGTGTGCATTAAGACGGCTCCATTCACTTACATTGATTTTCTCATGCCGCGCAACTTGAGGCGACTTGGGGCGACTTCAAGTCAGATCCAAAGTCGCCCTTGTGTGAATGGGCTCGTAGGGCGTAACTACAGCATGTTAGCTACTTGTTAAAACTGAATAAAAATGATTCAAACAAAAAATGTGCATAATATGTGTGTGTGTTATACTTATTAAAGACCAATTCTTTACCTGTGAATATATATAAAAAGCACAACTCAAGAAAAAATATCTAATAATAACCATAACATATAAACATCACAATGTATAGTGTCATAGTCCAAAAAAGTTCTTAAGAAGTCTGTAATGGTGCTCCACAAATTGCATTTTACACATTACATTTGTGAAGCACCATCATGGACTTCTTAAGCCTTTTTTTGGACTGTGACACAAAAATGTGTGATGTTTATATTTTTGGATATTGTTAGATATTTTTGCTTTGTGCACTTTGAGAAGATTGCTGTGCTTATTGAATATATTCAAAGGATAAAGAACTGGTCTTTAATAAGTGATATACACTCATATTTTTTAACACTGAGCACTTACAGAACTATTGGGTTATTCATTATATTGACTGGTTTAGGTAGCCCTGCTCTTTTTTTCTTCTTCTAATGCCGTGTACACACGATCTATTTTCTCGACGGTGAAAACACCGTCGACAAAATCGACATATTTTCTCTTGGTCGAGAAAAACGACCGTGTGTAGGCTCCCCGGCTGTGTTTCCCTATGGGAAAACTGCCGCGGAAAAAAATGCCGTGAATCACGACGAGAAAAATTAGAGCATGTTCTAATTTTTCTCGTCGTGATTCATGCCATTTTTCTCGTCTGGAAAAATGATGAAAAGCCCACACACGGTCGTTTTTCTCGTCAAAGAAATTTTTTTTTCTTTTTCCCGACGAGAAAAATGGTGGTGTGTACGCGGCATCACACTCTTTCTCCAGTTGGACAGGAAGTGTGCTACTAGCAGGATCACCAAATGTAAAGTAAAAAAAAAACTAAAAAAAAGAAAACAAATGCTTCTACTATGTCTAAGAACCGGTAAGATACAATAGATTACATTTTTTGTTCTTTAGTCTAGATACACTTGCGTAGGCCACTCAGACCAGAAGAAGTTTTGGGAAAATAGCTAAATACCTGGACATAGAGCTCTTCCAGTTCATTTTTGAATTTTTCTGGGTCTGTAGTGATGGTGAGGGGTCCTATCTCTAGAAAGTAAACACAGAAAAGTGCACTGTTAATGACAGGACATGACCTCACTTTGTGGGAAAGAAAAGTCACAATACAGATAACCCTCCTGGTGACACCAACAAGTCTTGATGTTTCCTATTAAGGAACGTAGAAACAATCAGGTTACCAGGTCACTCGCTCCATTGTAAAAATGTTTATATTCTGACAGCAGGAATTTTCGAGCCTTTGTAGGAGAAGAATGACAACAATGTTTTACGTACATGGTAGCATGATTTGATGCTGGTTAAAACACAGAGCTATGATTTATAACCTTGGATGGGTTGTATGAATGTGGCCATAAGGTGAACAGAGCTCAGTCCTGCTGGCAACATCAGAAAAATTCACAGAACTGTACTTTTGTAGATGTAGAAGTCCACTGCAGCTGTGAGCTTTGAATTAAGTATAAAGCAGGTCCTAATGAGCTACAAATTTAGACATACAAGTTGATGCCCTGAGCTGAAGAGGACCTGTACTGTGGAAGCTGTGGCCAATAAGGGGAAGCAGAAAGCAAAGAACTGGTCAACAGTACTGCCTGTGGACTCCTTGCATCTGATCTTTTCGCCATTACTGGCCTACCATGCCTTGTTCTGCACTGTGTCATCTTGGTAGAGTAGCAAGGCTTTGCTTCCTCAAGTTACAGTTCAAATACAACAACATATGCTGCTCTAGGTGGACTAATGGTCCAGTGATCATCTGCTATATCTAGCTGCTGGTTGGGCTTGTTTGTACCGGTATAACGAATCATTAGTATACAAGAAAGGAAAAGTACCACACCACCACAACACAGAAGATACTTATCACGGCAGCAGAGATATTGTATTCCTGATACCATGATAAATAAAGACATATCTACAACATCTGCTTTAATATATCAATTGAGTTTTTAATTCACTTTATGTTTGCTGGGTGGCGGTGACTCCTTAAAGATCAGTATGGGAGCCATTAAGATAATTTTGGAGGATTCTCACCTTGAATCTTTTTTTTTTTTTTTTTACAGACACCCATACCAAAGATGGTGACACTTGTGCCTGAGGTATCATTTCAGTTGTGGATAGATGAGCTACCCCCTACTGACTTATTGTCTTACTACTAGACTCAAGTGAAGAGGTTTACCTGCCAGTTGCTAGTTCTGATATATATATATATATATATATATATATACACATATATTGTGACAGCAGGCAGGTAAAATCACCAGGTTGCATCCAGGATGGAAGGTATATATATCCTAGATTCAGGCTTTATGCCGATTTATACCACTAGGGAGAGTGCTGGGAGTCTTGCAGGGGAAGAGTTAATGAGCCCAGCTGAAGTAAGTGGGCTCATTAGGGCCTCTACAAGAACTCCCAGCATGCTAAGGGAGATGCTCCAACCTGGAACCAGATCTGTGTGGATAGTCTGGGGAGTGTGATCTCTGTGCCGTGAGCCAAAGCCTGTGTGGTTATTGCTAGAACTTCTAAAAGCAGGGAACTAGGGACTGGGACAGCACAAGGCTGTACCCAGTTGTTAGTTAGGGACACCAACGTGTGTAGTGAGCGGTCAAGTTGACCAGGATTTATTTTCCTGTTTCTTTTGTTTTTGCTGTATTTTTTTGTCTGTATATAGTTCAAAAAAAAACACACCCCTTTGTTTAAACCTACCACTGTCTGCTGTACCTGTTTTTGTGTGGTGAACCCATCCAGGGGGTCACACACACCAGCTGCTGAGTTAACCCCCTCACAATATATATATATATATATATATATATATATATATATATATATTGTGACAGCAGGAAGGTAAAGTCACCTGGTTGCATCCAGGGGGGTAGATATATTTCGCCCAGATTCAGGCTTTACGCCGACTTATACAACTAGGTGGAGAGTTGTATAAGCCCAGCTGAGGCTAGTGGGCTCATGGATGACTCATACCTCTAGGGAGAGTGTGGGGCGTCGTGCAGACAGGGAGTTGATGAGACCAGCTGAAGCTTGTCAGCTCATTTAGGCCTCTATAAGAACTCCCAGATTCATTAGGTGTTTGCTCATGCCTGGAACCAGACCTGTGTGGACTGTCTAGGGAGAGTGAACCCCTGTGCGGTGAGACAAAGCCTGTGTGGCTATTTGCTTGGACATTTAAAACCAGGGACTTAGGGACTAGGACAGCACTAGGCTGATCCCAGTTGTTAGTTAGGAAACCTGTATGTTTACTCAGAGGTCAAGTTGACCAGGATTTATTTTATTTATGTTTCTTTTGCTTTGCTGTGTTTTGCCACTGTAAATAGAAAATAAACCGCACCTTTTTGATTTTGAAAACCACAACCTCCGTTTGCTGGGCCTGTTTTTGTGTGGGGAGCCCATCCCGGGGGTCACACACACCCGCTGCCGAGCTAACCCCCCCACAGTTGGTGGAGAACCAGTGGCAGTTTTTTTTAAGCCAGCATGGAGGAGATACTGAAACAGCTGGCTCTAGCAAATGCCAATCAACAGCAGACAAATGCAGGTTTGCAAAGGAGCCTTGCAGCCCAGCAGCAAGCTCATCAACAGAGCCTTGCAGCCCAGCAGCAAGCTCACCAACAGAGTCTGGAAGCTCAGCAACAAGCCCAGCAGCAATCTGAGGCCTGCTTCATAGACCTGTTACAGAAGCAAGAGCAGAGACTACAACAAATGGAAGCAGTAATGCAGCAACGTCCGCAGACCAGTGAGGAAAGCCGTCCCACTAATACCGCGTCCTTTGGGGTGAGTCGTTTATTGACAAAAATGACTGGAGAGGATGATCCAGAGGTATTTTTGACCACATTTGAAAGGACCGCTGAAAGAGAAAAGTGGCCTGAGGAGCAGTGGGCTGGACTGGTGGCTCCTCTGTTAACTGGTGAATCGCAGAAAGCTTACTATGACCTAGAGCCTAACCAAGCAAAAGACTATGTGATGCTAAAAGCTGAAATTTTGGCAAGGCTGGGTGTCACCCAGGCTGTCCGGGCTCAGCGTGTGCATAACTGGACTTTCCAGCTTGGAAAACCCCCCAGGTCTCAAATGTATGATCTCATTCACCTGAGCAGAAAGTGGCTACAGCCAGAGACTTTGTCCGCACCAAAGATTGTGGAACGTGTTGTAATGGATCGGTTTTTGAGAGCTCTTCCTACTGCCATCCAAAAGTGGGTAAGCCATGGAGACCCAGAGACGGCCGATGGTCTTGTGGATCGTGTGGAGAAATACTTGGCTACAGAGAACCTGACGGCCTCTTCCAGAGACACTCGGACTTTCCACCCTAAGACCAGACCATCCCCAGGGGCGGATAAGAGGATTCCAAGGGGTGAGGGTGGAGAGAGTGAGAGGGTGGGAGCTCTACCCCAAGTTTGGCGAGAACAGCCTGGGAAATCAGCGGCTCAAGAGGCGGCAAGAAGGATCGTTTGCTACCGCTGCCGGCAAGCGGGACATATTGCAGCCAATTGCCCGGTTGTGGAGGAACCCATGCAGTGTGACTTTCTGACGGGCAGACGTCAGTCGCTGTGTGCGACAGTCGCATGCACTGCCATTCGAGGAACTGAGAAACATTTATGCAAAATGTGTGTTAATGGTAGAAATGTTGTGGTATTGCTGGATTCAGGTAGCCTTGTGACCCTGATAAAGGCTGAGTTAGTTAAAACAGAGGTCTTTGGGAATAGCAAGGTAGCTGTTATTTGTGTGCATGGGGACACCCGAGAGTATCCAGTGACTACAGTGTGTTTCGAGACCCCCAAAGGTACCCTCTCTCATCCAGTGGGCTTAGTATCTCAGTTACCGCATGACGCCATTGTGGGAAGGGATTTTCCGAAGTTCTGGGAACTGTGGGATGATCCTGAGCCCCCCACTGGTGCCCCTATGTACCAGGAATGTGATAGCCAGAACTCCCCTGAGAGTGGTGAGGACTCTCCGGAATTTCCCTTATCAGTATTGGCAGGGGAGACTCAAGAAACTGGAGAGGAGCCCACCTCCTCAGACGAAAACCTACCGTCTGTGGAGTTTTCTGATCTTGAGGTTCACAGGGAAAACTTTGCCACAGAACAGTTGAAAGACCCCGCCCTAATAAAGGCACGGGAAAACGTAGTGAAAATAGATGGCGAGTTAGTGAACCCAGATAATACCTGCACTTACCCATACTTCAGCGTAGAGAAGGACCTACTGTATCGGGTGGCAAAAAGGGCAGAAGAAACCGTTGAGCAGCTTGTGGTGCCCAAACCTTACAGGAAGTTGGTGTTGGAGTTGGCCCATGGGCACATTCTTGGAGGTCATCTGGGGACAGAGAAAACCCGAGAGAGGGTATTACAGAGATTTTATTGGCCGGGGGTGATGAAGGACATAGAAAATTATTGTTCCTCCTGCCCTGTGTGTCAGAGGTCGGCCCCGATGCCACATTTCCGTAGCCCGCTGGTCCCTCTACCCATCATTGAGGTCCCGTTTGAGAGGATCGCCATGGATTTGGTAGGGCCTATAATCAAGTCCGCTAGGGGGCACCAGTACATATTAGTTATAATGGACTATGCCACCCGTTATCCAGAAGCGATCCCTCTCCGAAATACCTCGGCCAAAACCATAGCCAAAGAGCTATCTCTTGTGTTTAGCCGGGTGGGTATTTGTAAAGAACTGCTTACGGACCAAGGTACACCCTTTATGTCCCGGGTTATGAAGGAGCTGTGTAAATTGTTCAAAGTGACGCAATTACGTACATCTGTGTATCACCCCCAAACCGATGGGCTGGTTGAAAGATTCAACAAAACCCTAAAACAAATGTTGAAGAAAGAGGTGGATAGAGATGGAAAGGATTGGGACTGTCTACTTCCTTATCTGATGTTTGCTATTAGGGAGGTGCCCCAATCCTCTACGGGATTCTCCCCCTTTGAGTTACTGTATGGGAGACACCCAAGAGGGCTGTTGGATATTGCCAAGGAAACTTGGGAAAGTGAGAGTTCTCCCCACAGGAGTGTGATTGAGCATGTCGCCCTGATGCAAGACCGAATTGCACAGGTAATGCCCATCGTGAAGGAACATTTGGCCCAAGCGCAGTTAGCACAGCAGAGAGTGTACAACCGTGGAGCCAAGACCTGTACCTTTTCCCCGGGGGATAGGATACTGGTACTTGTCCCTACGGTTGAAAGTAAATTCCTTGCCAAATGGCAAGGCCCCTATGAGATAATGGAAAAAGTGAGCGAAGTGAATTACAAGGTCAGACAACCAGGAAGGCGAAAGCCCGAACAGATCTATCACGTTAATCTGTTGAAAGCCTGGAGGGATAGAGAGTCCCTAGTCGCAGACACTTGGTCACCAGCTCAAACTGGTTGCGTGATTCCTGAGGTTGGAATAGCAGCCACCTTGTCACAACCCCAACAACAGGAGGTTAAGGAGTTTGTGCTTCGCAACAAGGAGGTATTCTCTGAGCTGCCGGGACAAACATCTGGGGTAGAGCATGACATCATTACCCCGCCCGGTGAAAGGGTGAAGTTAAAACCCTATCGGATCCCAGAGGCCCGACGGGAGGCAATACGGGAGGAAGTACAGAAAATGCTGAACTTAGGGGTGATAGAGCAGTCCCAAAGTGATTGGTCTAGTCCCATTGTGTTGGTGCCTAAACCGGATGGGAGCTGGCGATTTTGTAACGATTTTCGTCAGTTGAACAAAGTTACAAAATTTGACACCTACCCCATGCCACGTATAGATGAGTTGATCGACCGGCTGGGAACAGCCCGATACATGACGACTCTTGACCTCACAAAAGGGTATTGGCAAATCCCCCTGGCCAAGTCGGCCAAAGAGAAAACCGCATTTGTAACCCCAGACGGGGCGTTCCAATATAAAAGAATGCCGTTCGGGTTACAGAATGCGCCGGCCACATTCCAGCGGAAAATGGACCAGATGCTGAGGCCCCATCGGAAGTATGCTGCGGCTTACCTGGATGACGTAATTGTCCATAGCACAGATTGGGCCTCACATCTGCCAAAAGTGCAAGCAGTCCTGGACTCTGTTCGGGAAGCGGGGTTTACGGCTAACCCCAAGAAGTGTACCATTGGGCAGGAGGAGGCCAAATATCTTGGGTACACCATTGGGAGGGGAGTAATAAAACCCCAACTCAACAAAGTCGAGGCCATCCAGAGTTGGCCACGTCCCAACAGCAAGAAGCAGGTACGAGCCTTTCTGGGAATCGCTGGGTATTATCGGCGATTCATTCCCCACTTTGCTTCTAAGGCTGTGCCCCTAACCAACCTGACGAAGGGGAAAGGGTCGGTCATGATTAAATGGACCCCCGAGGCTGAGGCAGCATTCCAATTCTTGAAACAAGCCTTATGTAGCCAGCCAGTGTTGTACTCACCCGACTTCTCTAAAGACTTTGTCGTACAAAGTGATGCGTCAGATGTGGGGTTAGGAGCAGTATTGTCCCAGGTCTGGAACGGGGAAGAGCACCCAGTCATTTACCTCAGCAGGAAGTTGAAGTCCCATGAGGTAAATTACGCCACCGTTGAAAAGGAGTGTTTAGCGGTGAAGTGGGCTCTAGATTCCCTTCGGTACTACCTGCTAGGTAGGCACTTTGACATGGTTACGGATCACGCTCCGTTAAAGTGGATGGCTCAAAACAAGGAAACAAATAGAAGAGTGAATAGGTGGTTCCTGGCCCTCCAGGAATTCAACTTCACAGTAAAGCATCGCCCTGGCGTTCAAATGGGGAATGTGGATGCTTTGTCTCGAGTACATGAATGCCTGATTGCTGGTGTTCCAACCCCAAGGTTAAAACAAGAGGGGGGGTATGTGACAGCAGGAAGGTAAAGTCACCTGGTTGCATCCAGGGGGGTAGATATATTTCGCCCAGATTCAGGCTTTACGCCGACTTATACAACTAGGTGGAGAGTTGTATAAGCCCAGCTGAGGCTAGTGGGCTCATGGATGACTCATACCTCTAGGGAGAGTGTGGGGCATCGTGCAGACAGGGAGTTGATGAGACCAGCTGAAGCTTGTCAGCTCATTTAGGCCTCTATAAGAACTCCCAGATTCATTAGGTGTTTGCTCATGCCTGGAACCAGACCTGTGTGGACTGTCTAGGGAGAGTGAACCCCTGTGCGGTGAGACAAAGCCTGTGTGGCTATTTGCTTGGACATTTAAAACCAGGGACTTAGGGACTAGGACAGCACTAGGCTGATCCCAGTTGTTAGTTAGGAAACCTGTATGTTTACTCAGAGGTCAAGTTGACCAGGATTTATTTTATTTATGTTTCTTTTGCTTTGCTGTGTTTTGCCACTGTAAATAGAAAATAAACCGCACCTTTTTGATTTTGAAAACCACAACCTCCGTTTGCTGGGCCTGTTTTTGTGTGGGGAGCCCATCCCGGGGGTCACACACACCCGCTGCCGAGCTAACCCCCCCACAATATATATATATATATTATACATACACATATACATATATACAGTGGGTACGGAAAGTATTCAGACCCCCTTAAATTTTTCACTCTTTGTTATATTGCAGCCATTTGCTAAAATCATTTAAGTTCATTTTTTTCCTCATTAATGTACACACAGCACCCCATATTGACAGAACAACACAGAATTGTTGACATTTTTGCAGATTTATTGAAAAAAGAAAAACTGAAATATCACATGGTCCTAAGTATTCAGACCTTTTGCTGTGACACTCATATATTTAACTCAGGTGCTGTCCATTTTTTCTGATCATCCTTGAGATGGTTCACACCTTCATGTGTGTCCAGCTGTGTTTTGATTATACTGATTGGACTTGATTAGGAAAGCCACACACCTGTCTATATAAGACCTTACAGCTCACAGTGCATGTCAGAGCAAATGAGAATCATGAGGTCAAAGGAACTGCCTGAAGAGCTCAGTGACATAATTGTGGCAAGGCACAGATCTAGCCAAGCTTACAAAAAAAAATTCTGCTGCACTCAAGGTTCCTAAGAGCACAGTGGCCTCCATATTCCTTAAATGGAAGACGTTTAGGACGACCAGAACCTTTCCTAGAGCTGGCTGTCCGGCCAAACTGAGCTATCGGGGGAGAAGAGCCTTGGTGAGAAAGGTAAAGAAGAACCCAAAGATCACTGTGGTTGAGCTCCAGAGATGCAGTCGGGAGATGGGAGAAAGTTGTAGAAAATCAACCATCACTGCAGCCCTCCACCAGTCGGGGCTTTATGGTAGAGTGGCCCGACGGAAGCCTCTCCTCAGTGCAAGACACATGAAAGCCCACATGGAGTTTGCTAAAAAAAACACCCGAAGGACTCCAAGATAGTGAGAAACAAGATTCTCTGGTCTGATGAGACCAAGATAGAACTTTTTGGCCTTAATTCTAAGCGGTATGTGTGGAGAAAACCAGGCACTGCTCATCACCGATCCAATACAGTCCCAACAGTGAAGCATGGTGGTGGCAGCATCATTTTTCAGCTGTAGGGACAGGACGACTGTTTGCAAATCGAGGGAAAGATGAATGCGGCCAAGTACAGGGATATCCTGGACGAAAACATTCTCCCGAGTGCTCAGGACCTCAGACTGGGCCGAAGGTTTACTTTCCAAAAAGACAATGACCCTAAGCACACAGCTAAAATAACAAAGGAGTGGCTTCACAACAACTCCGTGACTGTTCTTGAATGGCCCAGCCAGAGCCCTGACTTAAACCCAATTGAGCATCTCTGGAGAAAGCTAAAAATGGCTGTCCACCAATGTTTACCATCCAACCTGACAGAACTGGAGAGGATCTGCAAGGAGGAATGGCAGAGGATCCCCAAATCCAGGTGTGAAAAACAGGTGTTCCCAAAAAGACTCCTGGCTGTATTAGATCAAAAGGGTGCTTCTACTAAATACTGAGCAAAGGGTCTGAATACTTAGGACCATGTGATATTTCAGTTTTTCTTTTTAATAAATCTGCAAAAATGTCAACAATTCTGTGTTTTTCTGTCAATATGGGGTGCTGTGTGTACATTAACCGCTTAAGGACCGCCGCACGACGATGTACGTCGACAGAATGGCACGGCTGGGCACAAGGGCGTACAGGTACGTCCTCTTTAAGATCCCAGCCGTGGGTTGTGGGCGCGCTCGCGACCCAGTCCTGAGCTCTGTGACCGCGTCCGCGGTACCCGTGGACCCGATCGCCGCCGGTGTCCCGCGATCGGGTCACAGAGCTGAAGAACGTGAAGAAGTAAGTGTAAACAAATCTCTCCCCGTGCTTCCTAGTAAGAGTGTCACTGATCGTCTGTTCCCTGTCATTGGGAACGACAATCAGTGATGTCACACACCAAGCCACGCCCCCTACAGTAAGAATCACACATTAGGTCACACGTAACCCCTTTAGTGCCCCCTACAGGTTAACCCCTTCGCTGCCAGTGTCATTTTCACAGTAATCAGTGCATTTTTATAGCACTGTTCGCTGTAACAATGGGGACAACGCAGCCGCACGTAAACGCACGTAAACCCAGCTAATCGCAATGTACAACTGCAAGTGAACGCTGTGCCAGAATTCTCTGAATTTCAAAATAACAAAATATGCTTTTAACTGCGACAGAACAGCCACCCGCGTGAAAGGGGCCTTAACGCATCAAACCCCATGTAATGAAACCGTTGCTAAACGCAGTGTGTGAATGGGGACATAGGAAAGCGGGGCCTTAAAGCGGAGCTCCCGTGAAACAAAAAATATTAAAAGCCAGCAGCTACAAATACTGCAGATGCTGACTTTTAATATTAGGACACTTACCTGTCCTGGAGTCCAGCGTCGTCGTCAGCAGAAGACGAGCAATCGCTTGTCACTCTGCTGCCCCCACCACCATCCTCGGTGAGGGAACCAGGAAGTGAAGCCTTGCGGCTTCACTGCCCGGTTCCCTGTGGCGCATGCGCAAGTCGCGCTGCGCCGTTCTCACTGGTCCCTGTTGTGTTCTGGGAGCCGAGTGTCTCCCAGAACACAACGGGTATTCTGCGGGAAGTGACGTACTACCCGCAGAGAGGACTCCCGGAAGTGGGTGCAAATACCTGTCTTAGACAGGTATTTGCACCCCCCTCCCCCCTGAAAGGTGCCAAATATGACACCGTAGGGGGGGAGGGTTCCGATGAGCATAAGTTCCACTTTAGGGTGGAGCTCCGCTTTAAGGAGGGAGGAGAAGATGGGGCAGGGGCAGTGGAGGGGGGTTGCATGCAGAGGTCAGAGTTGAAGAGGAGTGAAATGAGGACGGGGATGCAGAGGTAAGCAACTGTGGAGGAAGGCTGAACTCTGCACTCTGTGTGTAGCACACCCTTGAACTCTGCACTCTGTACGTAGTGCACACCTGAACTTTGCACTCTGTATACAGCGCACCCCTGAACTCTGCACGTAACGCACACCCCAAACGCTGCACATAGCGCATCCCTGAACTCTGTATGTAATGCACACCCCTGAACTCTACACCTTGTGTGTAACCCTCCCGAACTCTGCACTTCTGGTATTTAATGCTCCTTTAACCTCCCTGGCGGTATGATTCTGTGAGATTTTAGGTGCTGAAAGCGATACAAACATTTTGCATGGAAATTTATCGTTTTATATTGTAGGCCTGTAATTCTTAGGAATAACTCACTTAAATCTGTCCAAACAAGAGTCTAGTAGACATCCCGGGTATGATAAAGTTTGAAACACAAAATCATAAATTATAATATAATAAATAACTATAAATAATTATAACAAATAATAATATAATAATAATAAAAATTATTCAATAATGTAATCAAATCAAAAACACTGAAATTTACTCAGTTGTAGAATTGTCGCTGTCATTACTTTCAGTGTTTGATGACGAATCGCTCAATTCTGCGAGTGATTCTAATCTATTATCGTTGTTTTCTAGCTTGTCTAAAACCACTTTTGACATAAAAGGGACACTTTTTGGTTGCTATGAACAATCTCCAAATTCCAGGCAGAAAAAATGTATTTATAATATAAAAGTGCATGCAGGGCACTGGACAGACCACTAGGGACAAAGGGGATGTGTAATTTTTTTATACAGTACTGTAATCTGTAAGATTACAGTATATTGTATATGTATTGTGCTTTTACTTTTTTGAATTTGGCGCCGATCTCCGCCCCCGTGCGCCGCAACGTCGCAGGGAACGGAGCTCGGCGGCACTCGGGCACTGTGTGAATTGAGCGAGGAGACGGCTCGCACACACAGCGGGGACACATCACAGGATCCAGGGGACAAGGTAAGTAACTCTCCCTGTATCCTGCGATGCAATCCCGAGTCTGGCTCGGGGTTACCGCTAATGGTTCTGAAATCTTACCCCGAGCCAGGCTCGGGAATACCGCCAGGGAGGTTAAGAAAGTCCCACTGTTAGTAGGATTTGACCACACTCACTATTTGATGCGTTTTGGAAAGTTTGTGTGTGTGTGTTGCGGGGGGGTTATGGGTTGGGGGGTTGTGGTTGACTTCCTGCACCTATTGTCTGAGAAAAAAGCCCTGAATACAAAAATCTGAAGGTTACCTTTAAAATTTTCTATTTTATGAAGTTTTTATTGCTACTTGCTTTTTTTTTTTTTTTTGAGTTTATATAATAGAACAACTTTCCAGCAATGCCTGGATTAGGAAAAGACATTTATTTGTGTACATTTCTTTTGCTTGCTGAATTATGGCATCGATACAGAAACTGCGTCATATTCGAAATAAAACATAAGCCTGTGTTGCTCTTTTACGAACAGTAAAGGTGAATTACAAATCAGGTTTACTATTCTTATAAAATGACTAAAGAGCTATAAAGAGGAAATATTAGCTCAGGTTTAATAGGTAATTAGGCAATGCAGAGGTTTTCTATTGCTTATCAGTGCAAAGAACTTGAGCTATGAATGCAAGTCTGCAGTCTCTGTAAAACAGATTGGTCTGAACGGGGTGTTTGGACAGACCGACATATAAAGGGGACCACAGACAAATCCCATCTGTATTTCATCAAATGATGTCCATTAAAGCCTAATATAACTTTTATCTAAATATATTCCATCAAAACAAAAGTTGTACAATATATTACCATTTTTTATCTTTGGAAAGCAGCCACATTAATCTGGCCATTCACTAATAGATTTCTGAATTCTATTGAAGATAACACTTAAGATTTTTGCATTCACACAAATTCCATGGATGGAGGAATCTTCCCTGCAAGGCTGTTGTATTATGACAGCTGTGAGAGAGAATACCTGATCATGACTTGCGGTTGATTGGCTATTCAGCCGACAATTTTTGGCCCTGCTCCTTCAACCAAAGTCAATTGAAGTATCAAGTGAACCGGTAGGGCCACCCACTGTTACAATTTCAGCTGATTTCCCTGACCTGACTGAAATTCTAATGCCGGTCGTGTGTTTAGGGGATTTTGCCGCGATTTGTCGGGTGACAATCACGCCAAAATCGCACAGCGGTTGGGGTGCCATGCCGTGCGCCGCTCAAGTGTTCGGGTTTGGCTTGAAGAAAAGGTGGCAACCCTACACGAGAAACTTGTTATTCATGTAACTACTGCCCCTTGTGCTGCTTTTAAAAAATAAACAATGTCACTAATCTTGATCTTTAACCACTTCGCACCCGTCATACGACTAATGACGGCCGTAAAGTGGTTCTATAATGCCGTGCGCGCGTGCCCGGCGCATCACTGAGATGCCGATGCGCGTGCCTGGCGGCCGCGATGTCCGCCTAGTACCCGCGATCGGCCGGTACACAGACAAGGACATGGAGCTGTGTGTGTAAACACACAGATCCATGTCCTGTCAGGGAGAGAGGAGACCGATGCTGTCTCCCTTGTACATAGGGACACAGATCGGTCACCTCCCCCAGTCAGTCCCCTCCCCCCACAGTAGCAATCACACATTAGGGAACATATTAACCCCTTCCTCGCCCCCTAGTGTGAACCCCTTCCCTGCCAGTCACATTTACACAGTAATCAGTGCAGTTTTATAGCACTAATCGCTGTATAAATGTGAATGGTCCCAAAAATGTGTCAAAAGTGTCCGATATGTCCGCCGCAATATCGCAGTCCTGACAAAAATCGCAGATCGCCGCCATTACTAGTATAAAAAAAATAAAAAAGGTCAGAATTCTATCCCCTATTTTGTAGACGCTATAACTTTTGCGCAAACCAATCACTATACGCTTATTGGGATTTTTTTTAACCAAAAATATGTAGAAGAATACGTACTGTATCGGCCTAAACTGAGGACATTTTTTTTTATTTTTTTTTTAAATTGGGATATTTATTATAGTAAAAATCCAAAAATATTGTGTTTTTAAAAAAAATTTTGCTCTTTTTTGGTTTATAGCGCAAAAAATAAAAACCGCAGAGGTGATCAAATACCACCAAAAGAAAGCTCTATTTGTGGGGAAAAAAGGACGTCAATTTTGTTTGCGAGCCACGTCGCACAACCGCGCAATTGTCATTCAAAGCGACGCAGTGCCGAAAGCTGAAATTTCGCCTGGGCAGGAAGGGGGTTTATGTGCCCAGTAAGCAAGGGGTTAAAGCCTCTATCATGTTTTCACTGTGGGAGTTCCCTCACTTCCTATCCCTGAGATCTCCAGAACAAGTAATGAGGGGAAATATACTCAATAGGAACTTGACTCAAGCCCTTTCCCTCTCTATCTAAAACTAATATAAAGGAATTACAGGTGAAATGTCCAAGTTTCTAAATCATATTAAATGTTGAAAGATATGCCCAGAGAGGCATTGCATTTGACAAAATTGGTGTACTTGACAGTACTTGATTACCGGTGTAAGCTCTGATGGGCTTCTCAGACCCAGCCTGTCTTAACAGAGCAACATTCATTGCAGCTCACACATATTCCACTCATGACCTCAGTACTCTTCGTTTTAACACTATCACTATCTAACACATAATGATTACCTTGAGCTATACTGTAATCTGCTCCACTTGTGTGTGCTCCACTTAGCACACACTGCCTGCACACCACCACAACATGGTGATGTGAACCAGGCACATAGGAGGCAAGGCATTTTGCCTGGTCTTTCTGTGCGACTGTGCTGGACCTGGTGTGAATGGGCCCTTAGGGCTCGTTTGGGGGGGGGGGGGGCAGTAAAGGCAGGCAGTTGGTTAAGATACAAAAATTATCCCCCCGTCATGTACCACTGTTTAACATGGCCCATTTTAGGTGAATGGGGCTACACCACAACCGTGGTGTGGCATTTACAGGATTAAAATGCTAGGTGATCAGGAGGCAACATACCACTTGTCAAACACGTCTGAAAAGTGATCTACCGCAGAACGCTTTTCAGAGGTGTGTCTAAACGTAGCCTAAGAGATTGCTCACAGAAAGAAAGAACAGAGTGGTAACTTCACTGTCCAAAAAGCAGGTTGGGGGTAGGGTGTAGGTCAGTGACCAAGCTATTTTGCTTAAGTGCCATGAAGAAAAGTGAGGTCTTGGTCCTGCCAGTGCTTTTTGGATCACAAGATATATATAATTTGGACTGACTATGTACCTGCTTGTCAACCAACATCCAAGTTCAGCACTGGTTATGACTGACATTATTTGGGCTGCATGGAGTACGCACACACTATTAATGTAAGGACCTCAGAAATACCTCAGTGGGGTCACGTTGCAGAAAATGTACTTTTGCCTTCAGGTTGGTAAGTATTTCATATTCACCCTAGTGGAACAATAACCTAAATTTACGTGTCTACAATTCTTTCTTTAAAGTCTGCCATTGCATAACATATACAGAGCCCTCGGGGAAGTATTTTCCAGTAAATATCCGGGACAGCTGATCTTCTTTGAAGAGACCAGACAGGCCCTTTGTCAGGTATGCGCGCTGACAAAAAATGATCTTTATGTTGTAAAAGTTCATAAACTTTTCCTTTAGGACACATCCTCTGGGGCACTGCGGGCACTGACGTGCGTAATGAGAGTGAAATGGATGGCAGGGAGCCAACACACGTCTGAGTTTTATGGTTACTACATACATGCCTATATGGCTTTGTTTGTGTAGGGATTTTATTGGACACCTACTGCCTACAAAATTTAGAAGAGTCTATCTCCTTACCACAGCAATATCATGGGTCAGGAAAGGGCAAAAGTGCTCCAGGGCCACGTTCAGCAATACAAAGAAAGCCAAACAGGAATTGATAAATGTATAAAGTATATGTAAACCCACAAAATATCATATATGCTTTAAAACGTGATTTCAAAAGTCTTCTTAAGAACTTGTTAAGACGTATGGCAGCTGGTCCATGGTGGAATCGCTTTACAGAGGGCGTTTGACAATAGCTAGAAGGTGATTTGTCACCTTCTCACCACCTGTTTTAAACCTGAAAAGGCTGAAGCATTGTGCCGCAACTGTGTGCATTGCTCGTAACCGCATTTGCTTAAATGGGTTACATTTATTAGTGGTAATGCCTACCAAATGCGACGGGGGGGGGGGGGGGGTTCATTTTTCATACGCCTGCAAAACAAAGCGTTGTGCCATGTCTAGAGTCCTGAGCAGTTGCACATCCCTGTTCTGGTGGGCAGTCAGGGGCATTAAAACATATTAGCAGGTTATTGAATCATGTGCTTGGAAGCTTGTTGTATGCAGAGAATACTTAACTTTCATGGAGGATTAGCAATGCATGTCTTACAGGAAACAGGACAATACAAGTACATACTAGGATACAGAAGGTACATCCTGTGATTACATTACCACAGAGAATACACACAATAATACTACAGTGCCGCCTACTGGTATAGATAGGTATAATGCATATATACGTATAGTTCACATTATAAAGCAACTTTTTATTACATGTTGTTGTTCTTCCAACACCCCTTCTCAACAGCTTGTGCTTTGTCAAATTATAGTCAGCTTTTTGTGGATATAATTATGATCTTCCTTCAACAATGGCTTGGTGAGTGCATCAGCAGTCATCTCCTCTGATGGGTAGCATTGAATGTCAATAACTCTTTGCTTTTTATTTGTCCGTCAGTAGGTGATACTTGACATCGATGTGTTTGGTCCTAGGATTGATCCTTTCTGATTGCGTGAGCTTTATACAACCCTGGTTGACTTTAAAAATGGGAATCGGTTTTGACATGTCTATTCCAATGTCCTCAAAAAGTTGACAAATCCATACCGCTTCTTGACACGAGTATGCTGCTGCAATGTACTCTGCTTCAGTTGAAGATAGAGCGACAGTTACTTGCTTTCGACTAGATCAACTTATGGTTCCTTCCCCATACTGGAAGATGAATCCACTTGTGGATTTGCAGTCTGAACAGTGCCTGGCACAATCAGCATCCACATATCCAACCAGTTTTCGATTTGATGCTGCTGGTAGCCGCAACTTCATCTGAATTGTTCCTTTAAGGTACTGCATCACTCTTTTTACTGCGTTCCAGTTACGCTGACAGGGAGCTGAAACTTTCCTGCATAGCATGCCCACTGCTGCAGCTATGTCTGGTCTTGTCACAGTGGCAAGATATAGCAGCTTACCAATTGCTCTGCGATACATGTCATTGTTGGGTTTTCTGCTTCATTGCTCTTTAGATAGCCTGGTTCCATAGGAGTTTTCACTTCCTTTGCATCTTGCATATGGAATTGTTCAAGATTTCAGGGATTTTCTGAGATTGGTTGAGAAGATAACTTCCATCTTCTTCTCTCGCTATTTGGATTCCCAGATAGTAGCTAATGTTCCCTCTGATTTCAAAATGTCCTTTCAGCTTGTTAACTGATTGTAATCCCCTTCTTGTTCAAAACAAGTTATAATGTCATCAACATAGATAAGGATGTATATCCATCTGTCTTCTTGATTCTTGGAGTAGAGACAGGGGTCTGCTTTACTTTGTGAGAATTCCTCTCTGGTAAGCACGTCATTCACTTTCTCATTCCACATTCTTACCAATTGTTTAAGACCATAGATGCTCTTCTGAAGTTTACACACAAGGTTGTTTCCTTGCTCAAACCCTGGCGATTGCTCCATGTAGAGATCTTCCTTAATGTCTCCATACAGGAAAGCAGTTTTAACGTGGTGTTTGACTTGCATGCCCTTCCCGTCTGCAACGCTAAGAAGCGCTCTGATGGTGGAGTGTTTTACGATGGGAGCGAATGTTTCATCGAAATCTTCACCAAATTTGTATTTGTGGATATTCCCTTCTGTGTATGACTTTACTTTGAATGTTCACTTACTGCCTATAGTTTTGCGGTTAGGAGGGAGCTCTGTGAGTGTCCAGGTTTTATTTTCTTGAAGTGACTTTAATTCTTCTTCTGCTGCCTTTCTCCATTTATTGGTTTACGTTTTTCAATGTCTTCCCAGGATGTTAGTTTAAGTATGCTGTGTGTTTTGACAGTGTATGACAGCTTGTGGGGTGGTATCCCCTTTGTAGTCAGAGTGGATCTTCTGACTTCAGGCAGTTCAGCAGGATCTGGTGGGAAACTTGGTTTAGGTACTTTGAGTTCCACCTCTTATTCTGACTCCTGCACAGGTTCGTTTGATCAACCTTTTCTTCTGGTTTGTTGGGCATATTCACTTCACAGCTTTCAGGGATCTGTGTTTCTGGTGATAGGCTCTCATTAAAATAAACACTACGGCTTATTGTCACTATGTTAGTCTTTGGGTGTAAGGCCTCGTACACACGGCCGAGAATCTCGTCAGGAAAAAACACGTAGTTTTTCTTGACGAGATTCTTGGACAAGAAACTTGTCCCGGCCGAGTGTACACACGCTCCATTCAAAGAACCCGCGGTTCTTTGAATGGAGCGAACGCGGTGACATCATCGACTACGACGAACGTCGCCGCCATCTTGCTACACCCTACCTATGCCTAGGAAGCTACCGCGCATGCGTCAAAGTCATTTCGAGCATGCGCGGGTTTCCACGGCTACAGGTAAGTGTACACACACTCGGGTTTCTCGTCGAGAAACAGGCTGACGAGAAACCCAACGAGAAAATAGAGAGCAAGTTCTCTATTTTTCTCTACGAGATTCTTGTCGGTTTTCTTGACGAGAAAACTGAAAGCCGCGTACACACGACCGATTTACTCGGCAAGAAAGCTCTGCCAGCAAGTTTCTTCCTGGTTCTTGCCGAGAAACTCGGTCGTGTGTACGAGGCTTAAGATTCTGTAACCCTTCGTTTTCTCACTGTAGCCTACTAGAATGCCCTCCATGGCTCTGTTCTCCAGCTTGGATCACTTTTCATGTGGAATATAGGCATATGCTTTACATCAAAAACACGCTGATGTGCCCTATTGCATGGCATCCGACAACATGCATCTGGCCATTTCTATAAGAGTGCGATTTTTCCTTTCTGCTACACCGTTTTGTTCAGGAGTGTATGGTGTGGTTGTCTGGTGTACTATACTTTGTTTCTTCAGGTATGAGGCCACTTATTTGCTTATGTATTCTCCCCCATTGTCGGTGGGTATTATTCTCGGTTTCTGTTGGAATTTGTTGCTAGACATTGAAAACGATCTCTTGAAGTTTCTCTGATGTTTCATTCTTGTGTTTTATCAGATAAGTAGTTGTGTACCTGGAATATTTATCAATGAAAGTCAGTAGATATCCGTTCCCGCCTGACATGGGAGTTTTCATTGAACCGCATACGTCACTGTGTATGAGCTGCAGGGAGTGGGTAGTTTTTCTTTGAGATGCCTGTGGAAGGGGAGCACGTGTGGCTTTTGCTTCTATACAGCACTTGCATTTCATGAGAACTTTTCAAGGCGTTATTGTCAGATCTTCTGATAAACCTCTCTTTATAATGTCCTGTATAGCTTCTGGATTTCTGTGCCCCAGCCACCTGTGCCATAAATGAATAAATTTGCTGTGTGGGTCATTAGAGACTATATTGGCTTGCTGGTCTGTGGTGATGAGCCTGTATAGGTAATCATCCAGTTTTCCTTTTGCGAGGAATCGCTTATTATTGTGAATTGTGCATTCATCACCCTGGAACTTAACTGTGAGACCATTGTTTGCAAGACTTTTCACTGATAGGAGGCTGCCTTCTAGTTCTAGAACATACAGCACTTTCTGTACAGGGACACTATGGTTGCCTTGTGGTGTAATGCAGTTCAGGAAGCCCTGGCCTTTACCTTCAGAGGTGATGCTTTTCCCGTTTGCTAGGAAATCTTTGTCTTTTGCACTGTAATCAAGGTTTGTGAAGAAGGTCTCATCACTAGTCATGTGGCTTGTCGCACCTGAGTCTATGCACCAGCCGCGTGGCTTGCCGCTCTGTGTTACTTTAAAGGTGCCACTCCATGATGTGTCTGCAGTTTCCTTTGTGATTGCTTTGACTCTCTTTTGTGGATTGCTTTAGCTTTCGCTGCTCGGCTTTCCAGATAGAACAGTCCTTTTTTTTCTTAAGAGCTTTGTCATCATGGTGCAAATTTTCTTTCCTTCTGTCATATTGATCTATTAATTTGCCTTTGACATATTCCAGTGTCAATTCCTGCTCGGGTCTGGTTTCTAAAGCGTTTATTAGAGCAGTATATGTCTCTGAAAGGCTGAAGAGGGGCAGGGCAACAGCATGTTATCTTTGATGTCCTTTCCGATGGCGCGTAGCTGCACTATGATCTCTAGCATAGCATTCACGCCTCCTTGAAGTCTCATCTTGTACAACTTTCTTAGCAAAAACTGTTTACTGTTTAGACTTTAACGCTCATGCAGCTTTTGTAACAATGTCCACATAGCTTTGGCCGTTTTATCTGTTCTTATGTGGATAACCTGGTCATCTTCCACTAGTAAGCTTATAATTGCTTTTGCCTGTCTATCCTTCCTATCCCATTCCTCTGTCTTTCCATTTGTGGGTCTGTCTGTATTCAGCACTTGCCACAAGTCATCCTTGGTGAGAAACATTTCCAGTTTAAACTTCCATAGCTGGTAATTGGCCTTGTTCAGCTTTGCTATTGCAAACTTCACATCTGAACCGCTTGCCATCTTTCAGTAGCTTGTATATAGTACTCACTGACTTGCTGTACTCACTGAGTATTCTTTCCAGTGCCTCTGGGTGCTGCTGGGTTTGCTGGAATATCCTCTCAGCCTGGGTGCCTGGGCCCATAACCTATTAGCAGGTTATTGAATCATGCGCTTGGAAGCTTGTTATATGCAGAGAATACTTTACTTTCATGGAGGATTAGCAATGCATGTCTTACAGGAAACAGGACAATTCAAGTACATACTTAGATACGGAAGGTACATCCTGTGATTACATTACCACAGAGAATGCTGTGCCACTTACTGGTGTCGATAAGTATTATGTGTATATATATATGTAGCGGCCTCCTCACTCCCCTCTTTTTCTTCAGCTCGTCTGTCTTTTGTCTAGGGGTACCTTCAGAGGGGAAGGGAGCGGGGACACCACGCCTGGCCTTCACCACAGGTGTCAGTGTGGTGTAAGCAAAGTCCTTTTACCTTCGGGTCAGTGATGTGCACCTGGAGCCTCCACCGAGAGTTACCTTGAAAAATGTCTGTCAGGAAATGAGCCCCACACCATTAAAGTCCAACACTCCTTTATTCCTCTCGAATGAACACAATCAGTTGAACTCCCTTGTAGAAACAGAACAGAAAAGGAGGTGTGGATGCGAGTAGGCCCAGACACAATGTGTTCTCCACTTTCCTTCCTGAAAGTGGGTTGCGGTCTCCGGGCGAGGGGGGATTTCCTTCCAGGCGGTCTCCGATGAGAGGCTCACCCGTCACTGGCAATATGCTGCACCAGGTCTTCGAGTGAGGAGCTCCCCCCGGTCCATTGCGCCTTCCGGATTCGGGTACCCAATCCCTGGGTACCCTAGGATCTCCTTCCCTCGCGGAACTCAGTGTTGGGCACTGAGCTCCAGACCTCCATCCGAGTACCTCACCCCAGGCTGAAGGTGCCTGGGATGGAACACGACCTCCGGCTGTCCTCTAGGCCTAGGCCGCCTAGAGGACCGACACGAACCACCGCCCGCAGGCTGAAGGTGCCTGGGACTCGACCCCGTGACAAAGATGGCCGGCCCCTTTATACCCTCTCCCAGCAAGCACGGCGGGTGCCCCACCATACCGCTGCCGAGGAAGGACAAAAAGGAGGCACGGCACACAGCAATGATTCAACCCCAGCCCAGGGCGACAGCGCCACCTGCTGGGCCGCAGGGAATTACACATCACTGATGTCTCTGCCAAGTTCAAATTACACCCGGGAAAGTACATACCCGCTACATATATATATATATATATATATATATATATATATATAGATATAGATATATATAATATACACACACACACATATATGTAGCAGGTGGTCATATTTAGGGGAAGCATCTGGACCAATTTATGCCAGTGGAGATATCAATGGTGTCCAGTTCCCTGGGGTCTATAGGTGGCGCTGTCACCGTAGACCGAGGTTGAACCACCATTGGAGGGCTGTGCCCTTTTTGTCCTCTTGTGGCAGTAGTACAGCAGGGCGGGAAACCTGCTGTGCCTGTTGTGGGAGGGTATAAAGGGGGCAGACGTCCTCCGCTCGCGGTCCACGCCCAGGCACCTTCAGTCTGGGTGTGAGTGATGGTGGCCTCCGGGTGCCATAGGCCTGGAGACGGAGCTGCGGACTCACCCCCGACACCTTCGGTCTGGGGTGAGGTACTTTCTGGAGGCCTGGGGCCCAGTACCTTCGACTGGGTTCCGCGAGGGATCGAGGGCTCCTAGGGTGTCCCCGGTGTGGACGCCCGAATCTAGGACGGAGAGGCCAGGGAGGTGACCCTATCCGAAGACCCGGTGCAGCATTCGCTGGTGAAGGTGGGGCCTCTGGTGACCGTCCGGATGGATGTCTTTTCCCTGACAGGGGCCATCGCTTCTAGAAGGTAGTTCAAGTTCTCACGGTCGGTGGCAGCGACTGTGTGTCAAGCCTGTTGGTGATATACAGAACAGGAGAAAACCAAGTTTAAAGTTTGTGCCTGGACCTTCCTCCCCCACCTTGTCTGAACTGAATGTGCTACAACCTGTCTGCTCTCACAGAGACTGTTTATTGCTACAAATAAGTGTTGGACTTTCAGTGGTGTGGACATGTAACTTACTGGGAGCTAACCTGCATGGACGGTGGGAAATCATTCTCAATAGAAGGTTTGGCTCTGGATGGAAACACAGACCCGAAGGTATAGTTTGATTAGCTCCATCTTTTGCATACAGTATGGTGTGAGCTGGTGGTGCGCCACACTCTCCTCCCTGGTCCCCTAGACGAGAGCCAAGTGTCAGAAGGGAGTGAAGGGTGAGGTCGCTACATATATATAAGTTCACATTATAAAGAAACTTTATATTACATGTTGTTGTTCTTCCAACAAAGCCATGGCTCAACCATCTGCTTTTATTGTCCCCTGGCCACCTGTGTCAATGAACCCTAAGGCCTCATGCACACATGACTTTTTACTGCCTCTTTTAAGGGCGTCAGGCGCTTTTTTTCCTGCTTCCAAACACCCCTCCATGTTAGCCTATGTGTCCATGCATAGTAGACTTTTAGTAGCGTTTAGTGGCAGGAAAATAAAAACACTGCCAGTGTGTCCAGGAGCAGCAACATTTTGGCAGAAAAAACGATTGACACTTGTAAACACTTAAAAATGCATCTAAACTCACGTTAGCGCTAGGCACGTTTAGCGCTTGAACAATAATTCATTTTAATGGCCATAATAAATCATTATTCTGGCCAATTAAATTAAATAACACCTAAGCCCTTGACGCCTGTAAACATGTCTAAACGCTTGTAACACTTTTAGACACTTTTCCAAGCATCAGGCATTGTTTCTACAAAAACGCTGCTGCTGCCAGGAGGAAGGCTTCTAGGAGAGTTTTTAAAACGTCTTTTGTGCATGGGGTCTAAACCCAGGTGATCCAGCTGAGAAGGTCCTTGTTCAGGTCCAGTGGAGACCAATGCATTTTCCATGCTTTTTGCGGAAAAGCAGGATATTTTTTAACATGAATTCCTATGGAACACCTTCACATCAATGCTTGTTTGTGCCTCTGCGTTTTTTAGTTCAAATGACTTCAAAGGAGGAGCTGCTGAAAAGCATGTAGTGCGTTTTTCCTGCGTTTTTACCGCAATTTGCATTTTGTGTTTTTTAATCTGCCCTAAAACAAATTTGCATAAATAAAAAAAAAGCATAACAAACGCAAGTCACAGTAAAACCGCAGCAAAATTGTGCTAAAAAAAAAATGCAAAAAGTAATGCAGAAACGCTCAAAAGCGTGCATTAGGCCCCGTTCACACCTATGCAAATTGGTTGCGGCTTACACTGCATCCAATTCGCATAACATTATAAAATACATTGATTCCAATGAGGCTGGTTCACATATGTGCGATGCATTCACACTGCGCATTGCCGAAAAAACGTGTGCGTTCTCTAGGCATTGCGGTGCGGCTCAGGTGCGAATTCAGGCCCATTATGTTCTATGGGCACGCATCTGATTCGCACATATGTTGCGTTCTGAACAGGGTTCTTGAGGGGGAACTCCACGCCAAATAAAAAAAAAAAACGGCATGGGTTCCCCTCCAAGTGCATACCAGGCCCTTAGGTCTGGTATGGACTTTAACGGGAACCCCTACGCCGAAAAAAACGGCGTGGGGGTCCCCCCAAAGTCCATAGCAGACCCTTGTCCGAGCACGCAACCTGGCAGGCCGCAGGAAAAGAGGGGGGGACGAGAGCGGCCCCCTCTCCCTCCTGAACCGTACCAGGCCACATGCCCTCAACATGGGGGGTGGGTGCTTTGGGCAGGGGGGTGCACTGCGCCCCCCCGTCCCAAAGCACCCTGCCCCCATGTTGATGAGGACAGGGCCTTTTCCCGACAACCCTGGCCGTTGGTTGTCGGGGTATGCGGGCGGGGGGGCTTTAATAAGGGGGCCCCCAGATCCCGGCCCCCCCACCCTATGTGAATGAGTATGGGGTAAATCGTACCCCTACCCATTCACCTGGTGGAAAAAAATGGCAATAAAAACACTACACAGGTTTTTTAAGTCATTTATTAGTCAGCTCCGGGGGTCTTCTTCCAACTTCGGGGGTCTTCTTCCGACTTCGGGGGGTCTCTTCCGACTTCGGGGGGTCTCCGGTGTCGTCTCCGCGCTCTCCGGTTCTTCTCTCGCTCTCCGGTTCTTTCTTCCTTCTGCCGGGCCTCCGCCATCTTCTTCCAGCTCTTTTGCTAGCGGGGGCCCGGTCTTCTTCGTCGCCTTCTTCCCTCTTCTCTCCCGGGGAATGATGGGACTGTGACATCATAGGGGGAGGGGTCACTGGGTGGCATCACCCGGTGACCACGCCCATGCCTATAAAAGTGAATGGCTTCGCTCATACGGCATTACAGCCGGAGACAGCGACGAGTCAACATCTCCAGGAGTGAACCGGAGAGCGAGAGAAGAACCGGAGAGCGTGGAGACGACACCTGAGACCCCCCGAAGTCGTAAGAAGACCCCCGGAGCTGACTAATAAATGACTTAAAAAACCTGTGTAGTGTTTTTATTGCCATTTTTTTTCCACCAGGTGAATGGGTAGGGGTACGATGTACCCCATACTCATTCACATAGGGTGGGGGGCCGGGATCTGGGGCCCCCTTATTAAAGGGGGCTCCTGGATTCCGATAAGCCCCCCGCCCGCATACCCCGACAACCAACGGCCAGGGTTGTCGGGAAGAGGCCCTGTCCTCATCAACATGGGGGCAGGGTGCTTTGGGGTGGGGGGCCGCAGTGCGCCCCCCTGCCCCAAAGCACCCACCCCCCCATGTTGAGGGCATGCGGTCTGGTACGGTTCAGGAGGGAGAGGGGGCCGCTCTCGTCCCCCCTCTTTTCCTGCGGCCTGTCAGGTTGCGTGCTCGGACAAGGGTCTGCTATGGACTTTGGGGGGACCCCCACGCCGTTTTTTCAGCGTAGGGGTTCCCGTTAAAGTCCATACCAGACCTAAGGGCCTGATATGCTCCTGGAGGGGAACCCATGCCGTTTTTTTTATTTTTTTATTTGGCGTGGAGTTCCCCCTCATGATAACAGCGGCGAGACTTCCCAGGTCGGCAAGTCCGCAGCTAAAAACGCAATGGAACCGCTCAAAAACGCAACGCATAGGTGTGAACCTAGCCTTATACAGGCATAGACCAACTTGTGTTAGCATTAGCAAAATTGCCCCTAGAAATGCCATGTAGCCATCGCTGAAATGCATGTAGACAGCACTGAGATGCAATAATTACATTGCTATATTTAAGCCTAGTACACATGATGAGAATATGGAACGAATGACTGTCAGTTTTTTTTTTTTTTGTCTGCTAGTCTCATATTGAAAAGTATTAGGTTACTAAAGTTATGAAATTTTTTATAAGACAGAATACAACTTGGGAAGTATTGTAATGTATTCTTTCATTACCGAGCATGCACGGCCTTGGTCACAAAATTTTAAATTTTTTTGTACAAATACTATACTAATTACAGGAAAATTGTTGGTTCTGTTATCTTACATGAAATATTTTAGTTCTTGTCCCTTCGGATATTGTTGGATGAACTGTCGTGATCAGCTCTTGGAAGCTGTGTACTAACGAATAGATTATCAGACGATCGCCCTCAATGCGTTTTTTTTTTTTGGGCTGATATTCCCATATTGTGTATGGGCCTTTACATCTATGCATACACATTGCAGTCTGTGTGGTAGTGTCAAGTGTAGGTGTGAATGGACCCATATAGTTCCCCTTCTTAAAAACGAAACACACATAAATGCATTTTTAATGTAGATCTCTCAGCAACATTAAAAATTTCCAATAGTAAATTCGGAACATTTCACAATATTATAATTTTTTTTAAAAGCTCCACCTTTATCATTAAAAAGCAGCACTTGAGCTCTAGTCAAGTGACGGTGCATACCGTGCATAGGCTGGGATGATGTCATCAGTCTACTGTAGGCAGTAGAACACTTCTTTATTTTCCACTTCCCCAGGGATCAGACTGTACATTGTAACTTTGTAGCAAATCATAATGTGATAGGCTGCAGCAGAGGCGGATTTGTGCCACGTGCAGCCACCAGCCCTGAAAGAAGTTTATACATCAGGATAATCAAAGTTTAAAAAGCTGAGCTATTCTTCGTCCCCTGATGGGATTTCAAAGTCGGCTCATATGTCAATGCAACCATGAGAGCCGGATCACACCAGGGTAACTCGTCAGGCGACTCAGTCGCCTGACAAGTTGCGTCCCACGCTTTTCAAATGGAACCGTTCTAAGTAAGAGGTTCCTGTACTACTTTTGGGGGCGACCCAAGGCGACCTGCATTGACTTCTATACAGAAGTCTTATGCAAATCGCCTCGGCGGGCGTCTCAAGTCGTTTTGAGATCGCGCTGCCGAGGTCGCCCCCACAAGTCGTGCCGCGTCGCGCCACCCTGGTGTGAACCGACTCTTAGTCATATAGAAGCATCAGAGCATTCTATGTATAACTATACAGTGCAAGAAATGTATACATTACTAGAGCTGCTGCCTGTCCCTATTTCAGAGTCATAATCCCTATTTCAGGCTCTGTTCCCGTTTCCTCCACATGTGTCCTCATTAATATATCTGATACTCAGCTCTCTTTCAAGGCACTGTATTGACTAAGCATTCATAAATTTTCCACATTTTGTCACGTTACAACCAAAAACATAAATGTATTTTATTGAGATTTTATGTGAGAGACCAACACAAAGTGGCACATAATTGTGAAGTGGAGGGAAAATGATAAATGGTTTTCATTTTTTTTTACAAATAAATATGTGAAAAGTGTGGGGGGCATTTGTATTCAGCCCCCCTGAGTCAATACTTTGTAGAACCTCCTTTCTCTGCAATTACAGCTGCAAGTCTTTTTGGGGATGTCTCTACCAGCTTTGCACATCTAGAGAGAGACATTTTTGCCCATTCTTCTTTGCAAAATAGCTCAAGCTCTGTTATATTTTCAAGTCTTGCCACAGATTCGGTTTTGCAATCCATCTCCTAGACATGTGCAATTCTTTGTAGTCCGAATGTAAATTGGGACAAATTTTTGGTTATTTGGAGATTCGGATGTATCTGAATCTCCGAATTTAGTGGTAATTTTAGTAGGAAAATTTTGTTGAAATTCGTATAATTTTGTTTCGTCTTCTAATAAATTCCAAATTTTTGGAATGAGTCGAATTCAGATTGGTCAAAAAATTATCGACAAAATTGAATGCTGTGTGAAGAATAGCTGGTTGTTAAGGAGCAGGCCAGAAAGCCGGCGGCCGTGTCCTTAACAACCAATGACTTATCAGCTGTCAGCGGGCTTCCCCGCTGAAAGCTAAAATGTAAACAAAAGACAAAAAAAAATTCTGGGAAAAAAACTGTGTGCAGCCCCCCCCTCCCAATCCATACCATGTCCTTCGAGTCTGGTATGGATTTTAAGGAAACCCCACACCAAAAATATCGATACCAGACCCTTATCCATGCATACAGCCCAGAAGGCTAGGTAATTGGGGGGGGGCAAGCAAGTGCCCCCCTCCTGAACCATACCAGACCACATGCCCTCAACATGGGGGGGTGCTTTGGGGGAGGGGGGCTTTGCCCCCGCCCCCTTGTGACGTCATCGACTGGGGCATGCTGGGTCGATGACATCACATGAGTGACCCCACCCCTTAGTTGTTTAGGAAATGTCAGATGGCGGAGCAGGCAGAAGGCGGAAGCCTTCAACAAGACCGAGACCAGAGGTTTTTTTTATTTTTTTCGGGTCTGGCGGGCATCGTGATTGATGATGGACCTACACCAGGGGACATTTTTTAATAAAGGAATTGTCAAAAACTCGTGTTGTGTCTTTATTTACCTTTTACACTTTTTGGGTGAATGGGTAAAGGTACTATGTATCCCATACTCATTCACATGGGGTGAGGCATCTGGAAGACTTCCAGATTCCAATAAGCCCCCGCACGCAGACCCACACAACCACCGTCCAGAGTTGTGGGGAAGAGGCTATTTAAATTTTGGCATGCCGACATTGTTTTGTTTTGTTTACATTTCAGCTCTCAACGGTGAAGCCCGCTGACAGCTGATAAGTCATCGGTAGTAAAGGACGCGGAGGTCGGCTTCCTGCCCCGCTCCTTAACAACCAACTATTCTTCACACAGAATTTGAATCGGTCGATCCGAATTCAAATCGTCCCAAAAATCTGGAATTCGTTAGATTAATAAAGGAAACAAGATTAAACTAAACTAAACTAATTCTGAAACGCATCAACAAAACAAAATTAGTAACAAAAATCTATCCGAAATTAAACTAAGCAAATTTTTCCGTTCTGCACATGTCTACCATCTCCTGTGTGTGGGTTCTCTTCATGGCACGAGGACATGCCATATTTTAAGGGGGGGGGGGGAGTGTAGGCAGATGCAGTAAGGTGGCTCTGTGCCAGAATAGCATCTGGTTACATAAGATAGTGTCATCAGGTGCTAGGCCCCTTTTAGATAGAGCCTTCCTGTAGTGATTTCATGGGTCAGTCAGTGCCCAGTTTTAAGCCAGGTTGGGAGGAGCCCTAGGACACTTGGGGCATGGAAGCCAACCACTCCTCACCAGCACAGATGTAAACAGCAAATGCATGCCCAGTACAGGGCAGGGGCAGGGGAAAGCCCCTCTTACAAGTGTAGGGAGACACAATTCAAGGCCCTGCATGCAAGAGTTTCTCCACTTTGGTATATTCTGCTTTACATTTCAGATCTGACTTTTTCTTTGTGGCCTTCCTCCCCTCTTTTTGTCCTTTGTTGGGATATCCATACTTCCTGTGGGGTTGAGATTGAGTCTCATCCGTCCAGCCTCTCTGTTACATGGGGCCTAAGGGCTCCTATACCTATGCAGACTTTATCTATACTATTGGTATGTAATATGCATTGCCACGTATGACGTGCTTTTCATGCCTTGTATTAATGTTCATGTATTATCTCTATAAGGATATATATGGGGGGTTTTTTTGATAGACATTTTGCTCTGTTTGTATATCTAGCGCACACACCTTTCCCCCAGCCTGCATTTAACTTGGCTCCTCGCAGGGGGGAGAAAGGCACACCGCACTACCAGCCCGTACCCTCCTGTGTAAAGAGGTTGAGCGGTGTTGTTGTTGGGTCTTGTCTACAGCCAGGGCCAAAATCCTCCTGAGAATGATTCTCACCTCTACCGTGGGTAGAGACAAGTCCTTGACTTCCCCAGTAACATGAATGTCCACACCAGCTGAAACTCCAACTCAAGGTTTATTCTCACTTTGCAATAAACAGTCTCTTGGATAGGAAAAAGAGAGATTGGAGCAAGGAAACAGGACAGCCCAAGGTGTGGAGGAGGTCCAGGCACAAACATAGACTCTTTACTGTTCAGATTCTCAAACAGTTTTTAGACTCATGATCTCGGCCACAGACCATGAGGTTGGTCTCTGCCACAGACCTGGTGGATATGGCCCCTGCCACGGACCTGGTGAAGTTGGAATCTCCCTCTTAGAACATGGCCCCTATCAAGGAGAAGACGTCCCCCTAGAGAGTCAACAGACCCTTCCTTCACCGTGACTCCCGCATCAGTCCTTCGGAATGATCCTCCCTTCTCTAAAAGTGCGGGTCCCCTCGCAAGGCGACACCCTGGACTCCTCAATCCTTATCGAACCCCAGCCAAAGGTGCTGGGCCCCGGGCCTTTTCCGCATCCCCTGGGTCTTCATACTCAGGCGAACAGGACGGCAGGGTAGTACCTCATCCCAGGCCAAAGGTGCCTGAGATGGAACAGGAACACAGCCTCCGGGCCTAGGGCACCCGGAGATGAAACTCACTCACTCCCAGGCTGAAGGTGCCCGGGCGTGGACCCCGATCAGGAGATGTCTGCCCCTTTTATATCCTCTCCCGGCATGCACAGCAGGTTCCCACCCCACTGCACAACCTCCTAGAGGGGACACAAAGGCACAGCACTACGCTCGTGGTTCAACCCTGGCCCAGAATTGCAGCGCCACCCGCAGGCCACAGGGAACTCATCACCAGCATTATCCCCTGAGGATAAAAATGGTCCATAACCCCTAACAAATTAAGGTGTCTGAGCCTAATTACCACTCAGAGACTCCCCCTAAATTGACCACCCCACTACATATAAATCCCTGAAGAAGGGCATCAAGCCGCAAACGTCGGGTTCATGGGAGATGTCATAAATGTCTGTGTATGTATCACAATTACTTCATCTTTATGCTTATGTGCATTCTTGTCTTCTATATGACAAGGTTTTTATGATTATATTATTTTTTGATGTTTTTGGTCACTTTTAAAGTCCCATTTCCGAAAGGGGGTTTGTGTTTTTTGCATGCAAGTGTTTCTCCATAGGACAGTGCAAGTGAAAGGGGCCACCCTGAAACAGGATGGTCGTGGCACCAGCTTAAACTGCAGCATAGGCCAGGGTTGAAAGATAATGAAGCTGCATACTTAATAGGTAGCTATCTACTTCTGAAAATACTGGCCCCTTGGCTGTCATGCTGATCCAGTGGCTTTAAAGAGAGTCAGTAAACAAGTAGACAGCCTTCTGATATTCCTGATCCTTTTGATTGCTCTGGCCAATTCTGAGAAAGTTTTAGAACCAAGGACAGCCAGGCCACTAGCATTTTCAGTAATGGCGTTGGCTGTATTTCATTCAGTACAGGTTTTCTTTAAGTTCCATTCTCCGAGGGATTCTGACCACCCATCCGCTTAGAAAGGGTTGTGCAGGTGCCTAGCTGGCTCCATTGCATGGTATTACAAGGCTCCATACGCTGCTCGGTGACTCATACAAGCTTTGTCAGCTCCCAGCACAGATGTTCTCCTGCTTGTAACACCCTGTGACTTCAGCCGTGTCCTCAGGAAACAAACCTCTAAAAAAGACCAATCGCTCGGCTTATCCAAGCCGTATACTGTAGGGCTGCGACTGACGGTGTACACCCAGGTCAGGTCATACCTGCAATTTGGACAAGTTTAAACAAAAATTGCCATGCCTTGCAAATCTATAGGAAACCCAGAGATGCCTCTGCCGGGAGAATCACATCCACCAGATTGGAAACTTTCTAATGGTGACCCTTTGTTCTTGTTGTCAGCATTGAGATAAGGCAGATGTGCAAGTAAGAACCCCCAAAAAAAGTGCATACAAGGTATAAGTTAACCACTTAAGCCCCGGACCAATACGCAGCATAAAGACCTGGCCCCTTTTTGCGATTCAGCACTGCGTCGTTTTAACTGACAATTGCGCGGTCGTGCGACGTGGCTCCCAAACAAAATTGACGTCCTTTTTTTCCCACAAATAGAGCTTTCTTTTGGTGGTATTTCATCACCTCTGCGGTTTTTATTTTTGCTCTATAAACAAAAATAGAGTGACAATTTTGAAAAAAATGCAATATTTTTTACTTTTTGCTATAATAAATATCCCCCAAAAATATATAAAAAAAACATTTTTTTTCCTCAGTTTAGGCCGATGCGTATTATTCTACATATTTTTGGTAAAAAAAAAAAATCGCAATCGCCGTTTATTAATTGGTTTGCGCAAAAGTTATAGCGTTTACAAAATAGGGGATAGTTTTATGGCATTTTTATTATTATTTTTTTACTAGTAATGGCGGTGATCAGCGATTTTTATCGTGACTGCGACATTATAGCGAACACAGCGGACACTGTTGACACATTTTTGGGACCATTGTCATTTTCACAGCGATCAGTGCTATAAAAATGCACTGGTTACTGTGAAAATTACACTGGCAGTGAAGGGGTTAACCACTAGGTGGCGCTGTAGGGGTTAAATGTTCCCTGCTTGTGTTTCTTTACTGACCGGGGTCGGGCTATGTGTCACATGACATGGAGCAGAGATCGGTGTCATTGTTACTAGGCAGAGCAGGGAAATGCTTGTTTACACAAGCATCTCCCTGCTCCATACCTCCGTGAGACGATCGCAGGGATCCCTGCGGCGATCGAGTCCGTGGGACCCGCGGTCCGACTCACGGGGAAGGCAGGGGGGTCGCGACCCCGACGTCGGGCAGTTAAAGGGGACGTACCAGTACGTGATTGTGCCTGTACGAGCCATTCTGCCGACGTATATATACAGTGCTTGGTCGTTAAGTGGTTAACACAAAACTCTCCATTCCTACTCGCCAGCCTAAATCCGCTCCTAAGATGGCCATACACCAAGCAAATTTGGCCAGTTCCTGATAAATCAGCCCAAATGCACCATGTGGAAAACTGTCAACAGCCCTGCATCCAATCAGACGCAAGCACTGTTCAGGTATTTTGACAGTGGGCTGTGCTGGAGAGTAGAATATAATGACAGTAGAGGGAGATTCATCCATCCGCGCTGTTCAGTGTGGATGGAGGAATCTGTGGAGTTGATTTACTAAAGGCAAATAGGCTGTGCACTTTGCAAAGTGCAGCTGCTCCAGAGCTTAGTATATGAGGCAAACCTTCACTTTGCAAATCACGTGCAAGGCAAATTTAAAAAACAGCATTTTTGATTGGATGATGGAAGTCAGCAGAGCTTCTGCTCATTTACCAAGCTCTGGAGCAACTGAAAAGTGCACAGTCTATTTGCTTTTAGAAAATCTCCCCCTATGTGTATGGCCAGCCTAAAGTGTAGTATACTTCTCTTATTTGATTCTTTTTGTTTTGTTAAATATACCATTTGAAACGTTTTATTATGTGTGTTTGACAAGTGCAAAAATAATAAATAAATAACTGTTCATCCAGCCAGAAACCTTTCAGCTGGGAACTTTATGCCACTGGACTTTTATCAGTTAGCATTGTTCTCTGCTATCTCTTTGGACTACTAAATAGCTCCCCCGTTATAAGGGAGGGGTTATGTAGCCTATGTATTATTAAACCCAGGAGCCTGCATTCACTATATCTGGTCTCCCACAGAGCATGGAAATGCAATTATTTTAGTAAATATAAACTGCCAAATATTTTTTCTCATCAGCAGTATAGCAGTCTTGTGACAGCTTGCAGGAGGAGATTGCATTCTCCTCTGACTGTCCTATGAGGCTGCATGACCCCTGACCCTCTGTCTGGACAGTGCTGACTGGCCCTGTGCTGATCACATGCTCCCCCCCAAAAAAAACTCTCTAGCAATACACACCAAACGGAGCATGTGCAGAGTGCCTCCTAGGGCTCTATTCTATCAGGAGATGGATTGGGGACTGTGGAAGAAGGGGAGGATCAGAGAAGACAGGATCAAACAGCCTTTTTTTACACAATGCAGAGGATTAACCCCTAATGCCGCGTACACATGATCGTTTTTAATGATGAGAAAAATGTTTTTTTTTTTAAATGGTCATTAAAAATGATCGTGTGTGGGCTTTCCAGCATTTTTCCCCGACGAGAAAAACGCAGAGAATCACGACAAGAAAAATTGGAACATGCTCTAATTTTTCACGTCGTTCTTTTCATCGTCATTTTTCTCGTCATGAAAAACGGGCGTGTGTGGGCTTTAATGACGTGAAAAAAAATGCGCATGCTCAGAATCAAGTATGAGACGGGAGCGCTCGTTCTGGTAAAACTAGCGTTCGTAATGGAGATAGCACATTCGTCACGCTGTAACGGACTGAAGAGCACGAGGCTGAAAAGCGCGAATCGTCTCTCAAACTTTACTAACATGAAGGGTGGCGCCATCCGAATGGAACTTCCCCTTTATAGTGCCGTCGTACGTGTTGTACGTCACCGCGCTTTACTCAATCATTTTTTTCCACGATAGTGTGTAGGCAAGGCAGGCTTGAGAAGAAACATGAAAAATCACGTCAAGAAAAATGCTGTTTTTTTCAATGACATTAAAAACGATCGTGTGTAGTGTGTACGCGGCATTAGGTTCCACAGTGAGTATAACAAGTATGCTTTACTCCGTATACAGACTGTTTTACTGTTGTGGGTTTATGAACACTTTAACACAGTGTTATTTATTTCTAACACACTCCCTTTCCTAGGGTGGCAGTGCTGCTCAAGTCGGTTGTCACCCTAGGACAGGAAGTGTGTTAATGGCAGGATTACCAGGATAAAATAAAGTGAAAACGTGTGAAAAAAATAACACTAATGCAGCCACCACATCCAAGGACCAGTAAAAGCTGCAATACTATAATTTTTTGTTCTTGAAGTTAAAGCGGAGTTGCACCCAAAAAAAAAAAAAAAAAAAATGTCATTAGTGTGCAGCAAATAATATAATAAAAGACATTTGGAGAATTTTTTTTTTTTTAACTTACCTTTTCATGCCTGTTGCTATGTGGTCCCTTCAAATCACCAGTAGTAATATTTTGGAGGCGTGGTGGCGCAACAACCTCCAACACTACTGCACCTTGTCCTGCATCCTTCCCAGCTGCCAAAAGAGTGACCCAATGGGCCGTGAAAGAAAGGTAACGTCCCTGTCCATGCCTGCTGGACCATGAGTCAGCGGTAATATGCACCTTACCGCTGACCGCCCTGTCCAGCGAGGCCAAGACATTGCCTTCCACATGCCGGTAGAGAGCCGGAATCGTCTTCCGTGAGAAAAAGTGGCGTTTGGGAACTGCCACTGAGGAACCGCACATTGCACAAACTCACGGAAGGGGGCCGAGTCTACCAACTGAAAAGGCAGCAGTTGAAGTGCTAGTAATTTAGCCAAGCTAGCATTCAACCGCTGGGCATGTGGATGGCTGGGAGCGAACTTCTTTCGGCGGTGCAGCAGCTGGGGCAGGGAAATTTGCCTGGTACAATCTGACGTCGGTGTACCAATAGCAGATTGCCCGCAAGTACTTGGCTGTGACACACCTAATTCTACACCTTCATTTCTCTCAGTGCAGGTTTCAGAGAGGACTGATGGTATAGTGGGGTTGGAGATCCCAGCTGATGAGGAGCAAGGAGAGGTCCTCATTGGTCTTTGGTGTGAGTCTTTTAGGTATTCTTGCCAACGAACTGCATGGCAGGTCGACATATGTCTAATCAAGCACATGGTGCCCAAGCGGCTGATGTTTTGGCCACGTGAGATACGCCTGAGACATATGTTGCAAATGGCAACGAGCGATCTGCTGCACACGACTGAAAAAGGCCCACACCAAAGAACTTTTGGAATAACGCCCAGAGACAGTAGCGCCCTGCACATGCAGAGCTCTGCGGTGTGATGCAGTCGGTGTGCTGCCCTTAAGCTGGCCCCTGGAGGGCATCCTGCCTTGTTGGAGATGTGCCTCCTCCTCCTCCTCCTCCTTCTCCTCTCTCCTATCAGGCACCCGTGTGGAGTCAGTGATCTCATCATCCCCTCCCTCCTCATCACTGGAGCAAATCTGGCAGTATGCTGCAGCTGGGGGAACATGACTGCCAGATAGCTGTCCTTGTTGGGCACCCCCTCTCTCTGGGCTCACGTTACTGCCTTCCTCTACCTGGGTTCCATCATCGGAGCCTTCAAAACGTTGGGCATCCTCCTGGAGCATGTACCCAACACTGTGGTCAAACAGTTCGGGGGACTCCTCAGGAGGACATGGTGGGGCTATGGAAGGAGTGCCTGATGCCATTGAGCCGAGGGAAGAGGCCGCTTTGTCAGCTGCTTTGCCATAGTACCCTGAGCCTGGATGAGAGAGAATGAGGAGGAGGAGGACGGCTTGGCCAGCTGCCGAAAAGAAGGACAAGCGTGTCCCATGGCCACATGCTGATGAGGATGCACCGTGTCCACGACCAGCACTGTTGCCCCTAGACACAGAGTCTGCTTGCCCTCTTTTATTGCCTTGTGACTGCCTGCCTCTCCTTGTTTGCCTTCCAGACATACTAAAGGCCTGCAGTGAGATGTAGCTGCACAAAGGTGGAATGTGTATATATATATCTGTACTGATAATGCAGCTATTAGAATCAACTCCCTGCTGTGGTATTAGTATGGGAAAAGCAGCAATTGTCTTCAGTTAGTTTTAGGTGAAAATTGTGCAGAGGACACAGTACACTAACTGAAAATACTTGCAGCTCTCTGCCTGTGGTTTTATTATGAGAACACCACTATTAGTCGCTAACTGTATTCAGGTAAGATTTAGGTGAACGCTATGCAAAGCACACAGTACACTAAGTGAAACACTGACTGCAGCTAGCACAAACACCTGCCTGCCTGTCACAGTAAGGAGAATAACAGGAACGGATCTAGCTAAACTGAATACAGTGTATAAATTTATATATACAACACCTAGGATGCATATATATCCTCTACTCACTGTAACTGCAGCTAACTGACTCGCCTGCCTGCTCTATCTAACTCAATATAAATGACACTGTCTCTCTATCTCTGTAAGCTCTCTCTTTAACCAACACCGCAACACACTACACAAGGCCGCCACAGAGGCGGCCTTCTATAGTGTGAGGCATGTACTAAACCCCCTGAGCCATAATTGGCCAAAGCCACCCTGGCTTTGGCCAATTACAGCTCTCTGTTCAGACGGCGCTGTGATTGGCCAAGCATGCAGATCATAGTGCATGCTTGGCCAATCATCAGCCAGCAGTGCACTGTGATGCCGCAGTGAATTATGGGCTGTGACGTGCCACTCAAATTTGGCACGAACGGCCCATAATGTTCGCAATTCGACGAACAACCGAACAGGCGATGTTCGAGTCGAACATGGGTTCAACTCGAACTCGAAGCTTATCCCTACTCCTGAGATATGTGCAGAGCTGGTGGCCAACTACAAGAAACGTCTGACCTCTGTGATTGCCAACAAGGGTTTTGCCACCAAGTACTAAGTCATGTTTTGCAAAGGGGTCAAATACTTATTTCATTCATTAAAATGCAAATCAATTTATAATTTTTTTGAAATGCGTTTTTCTGGATGTTTTTGTTGTTATTCTGTCTCTAACTGTTAGAATAAATCTACCAATAAAATTATAGACTGATTGTTTCTTTGTCAGTGGGCAAACGTACAAAATCAGCAGAGGATCAAATTCTTTTTTCCCTCACTGTATAGTGTACCAGTATACCTCACTAACCTGGGGACCAGAATCCCCTGCTTTTGATACAGAACTTGAATGTCCAAACACACCCACTGTATATTCCTTGTTCTCACATACAGAAAGCCTGATGTAAAAAAAAAATGTATAAATTGCAGGACTAAGGAATTCCCCACATCCCCCAATCACAATCATACTTGTCTTAAAAAGTTTGCACAGCACAGAATATGGGAAGTATACTCCCAGCAACCCAGTGAGGTTCTTTCTGAATCCTGGCTACAGTGGATTAAAGAATAAATTCACCTTTGTACAAAAAATAATAAATGCACATCTTTTTGCAGGTAAGAAAATGTGCATTTATTATTTTTTCTATTAGTAGCCTGTAAAAGCACTGCACCAGTGATCGCTGATGCCATCCAGGTCTCCTGCACACTGTCAGTGTATCTGCGCACCCGTACATCCCAGCCGATACTCGCTAACAAAAAGACTGAATGAACTACCATAGCGCTCCACAGTGCCGTGGTAGTTCATTGAGAACTACAAGCCGCACACAGAGCTGTGTGTATGAATGACGTGGGGGCCATGAATAACGCAGGGCCATGATGGTTCCAAGAGGTGACAGCTAGTACGGGGAACTTCTCCCCATAATACTACCACAGGGAGGAGGGACATCGGGAGGCGACTGTAGCACTGAGAACATGTTACTTGTCCTGCCCTAAAATCAGGTGGAACGTATAACATGTTTCCAAAAGTGATCTTATCCTTAAAGCGGAGGTCCCGCGAAAAAAAAAAATATTAAAAGCCGGCAGCTACAAATACTGCAGCTGCTGACTTTTAATAAATGGACACTTGCCTGTCCAAAGTGCCCGCGATGACGGCAGCCGAAGCCAAGCAATCACTCGTCTCTCGGCTGCCCCCGCCGCCATCCTCTGTGAGGGAATCTGGAAGTGAAGCGTTGCAGCTTCACTGCCCGGCTCCCTACTGCGCATGCGCAAGTCACGCAGCGCGCTCCCGGTGGTCCCCGCTATCTCCTTTATCCGCATCCTATTCGCATGACAGAAGAGTGTGCCGACTCGCAATTGAGCAGGTTTACACAGCTCCAGGGCGGCTGCGGTCAGCATTTGGAAAGGGTCCTGTGTGTCTTTGGTCCCATTTTGGGTGCAAAAATTCAGACCTGATTCACACCTGAATCGTGGAACAGGGACACACCGGACCCCCTGCTGTGAGCTGCGGCCACAACATGTGTGAATGGAGCCTCAAAGAACTTTTATGCTGGTGAATTTCATGAATTTTCTGTCATAAGCACAGTTTACCTTTTCCTTGCTTTTACTTGTGGACTGGAATGGCTTTTTATGTTCACACAGGTACTGGAAGCAAAAGCACATCCAAGATCTGTGTTACTTCTGTGAGGGTTCCATTCAGCTTTCAGATTCTAATTAGTGGGCCCTCTGGATAAAGCTAGAATACTCAACTGAACTGACCAGTGGCTTTTGTGTCCCAAGAGTTGAAAGCAATTTTTGAGATGAGTTAGCTGATCCATAGATCCTTAGGGCTCATGCACACTGCAGCTCTAAGGAGCTCAAAGAAACGGCTTCTACAGGCTTTTAAGCTCTACATTTTTTCTGCCTAGAAGCTCCCCTCCATGTTAGTCAATGCGTTCATGCACACCTGGCGTTTTCAGGCCTATGCTCCTACAGGCAGAAAACTTCCCCAACAAACTTACGTTTTTTAAAGGCGCTAATGCCCAAAAGTGCTTAAAAATGCTCAAGAAAGCTCGAAAACACGCAAAAAACGTTTGCTCCAGCTTTTTGTTTTGTTTATACAGTGATTAAGAAAATACTATCCAGGAGGGTTTGTGGGGGGAAAAAAAGAAAACGCTTATGCTCAAAAAAGCTCAAAGGAGCTTGAAGAAGCTCAATAAAAGCGTGCACAAGAGCACAAAAAAAAAACACAAGCTTCTTAAAGCTGAAATAAAAGCTCAAATGCCTGTAAAAACAGCTTTATTTTTTTAGCTGCAATGTGCATGAGCCCTTATTGAACTAATGTTGTTCCTCAGTGGGGGCTAGTGTATGCATGGGTAGACTTTATATGGGTTACACTACATTACCTGTGCATGGCAACCAATCAGATTCTATGTTTAATTTGCAAACGGAACAAGTTGATTGGTTGCCATGCACAGCTGTTTTGATAAATTTGCCTGATAGTTACATAGTTACATAGTTAGTCAGGTTGAAAAAACACAAAGTCCATCCAGTTCAACCGTAATAAATAAAAAAATAAAATAAAAAATATCGTACAATCCCATATACCCAATTCTATACCCACACTTGATCCAGAGGAAGGAAGAAAAAAAAACAGCAGCAACCTTTGAGAATACCCTCCTACTCTGTACAGTGTAAATAATGAGAAAGAACTGTTTTCCATGGCATGTGTAGAATTTCATGGCATGTGTAGAATGCACAAAATATTTACAATAAAGTATATTTGGAAAAGAAGAAGCAAAAGTCTGATTTTGGCTGTGGTTTGGAGCTCATCACAATATGTCAATTTGCACTGTTTACTGTATTTGCCAGGACCTCCAACGCAAGTTTTCATTCATTTCTACCACTTTCGATCAAGCTGGAATCGAAACCCTGAGCAATCAAGCGCAGAAATTATGAGTTTGTCAGTTAACTGGTCGGTGGTAGATCGCTTGTTTTCCGGCAACCACTTTCAATCCTCTGCTCAATTCCCAGCTGATCTAAAGGAGTTGAAGTTGCTTAAAGCGGAGGTTCCGCGGTTTATCGTGTTTTTTTTTTTCCTTTCTGTGCATTCAATGGGGTTTAAGATCACAACTTAGTACTCACTTGTTTGGCGATTAAAACCATCCCCTGTCCGTTTTCGTTTAAAAGATAAACTTATTTATTATTTTGATAACATGGAAATTTGTAAAAACTGAAATAAAAACTATTGAAACAAAAGATAAACTTATAAAAACTGATCCTGGTGTAGCGCGTATGCACTTTCCCGGGTGTAAATTTGAATCTGGCGGTGACACCAGTGATGTGTGATTCCCTGCGGCCCAGCAGGTGGCGCTGTCGCCACGGGCTGGGGGTTGAACCATTGCTGTGTGCCGTACCCCTTTTTGTCCTCCCTCGGCAGCGGTATGGTGGGGCGGGGAACCCGCCATGCTTGCTGGGAGAGGGTATAAAGGGGCCGGCCATCTTTGTCACGGGGTTCGTAGTCCCAAGCACCTTTAGTCTGCGGACGGTGGTTCGTGCCGGTCCTCTGGGTGGCCTAGGCCTAGAGGACCACCGGAGATCGTGTTCCATCCCAGGCACCTTTAGCCTGGGGTGAGGTACTTGAATGGAGGTCCGGAGCTCAGTGCCCAACACTGAGTTCCGCGAGTGAAGAAGATCCTAGGGAACCCCGGGAGTGGGTACCCGAATCCGGAAGGTGCAATGGACTGGGGGGAGCTCCTCACTTGAAGACCCAGTGCAGCATATTGCCGGTGACAGGTGAGCCTCTCGTCGGAGACCGCCTGGAAGGAAATTTCCCCCTCGTGCGGAGACCGCAACCCACTTTCAGGAAGGAAAGTGGAGAACGATTGTGTCTGGGCCTATTCGCATCCACACCTCCTTTCCTGTGCTGTTCTTCAAGGGAGTTCAACTGTTTGTGTTCATTCGCATGAGAATAAAGGAGTGTTGGACTTTAATGGTGTGGGGCTCATTTCTGACGGACATGGCTCAAGGTGACTCTCGGAGGGAGGATCCAGGTGCACAACACTGACCCGAAGGTAAAATTAAGAATGTTGCCTATACCGCACTGATACATGTGGTGGAGGCCTGGCGTGGTGTCCCCGCTCTCTCCCCTTTGAGATACCCCTAGACAAGAGACAGACGAGCAAGAACAAGAGAGGGGAGTGAGGGGGTCGGTACACTGGCATTTACTATTTTGCACGGACTTCCTGGAAGCGGTGAATGCTCGTCTCCCGGCATTCACCGCTCTATCTGGCACATGAGCAGTGTTGATGGCGAGCAGCGCCGTCAACACTTCCTGGTTGCCATCACAACGGGCGGCATCATTGAAAGTACACGCCCCGTTGTGATGGCATTCGATATTCACCTGCATGCCCTTCTCTAAAATGCCGATTTCAGCTACGCCCCGTCACGTGACCGGCGTCACGCGTCGCTTCTTACTAGAAAATCTCGTTTGCGTTGTTTCTTGGGAAGCACGACACTGTGCTCCCAGTACACACTGCGATGAGCTCCCAGACAACACTGCGGCGCCGGGGAGACGTCTACTCCCGCGGGAGGAAAACCCGGAAATTCTTAATTACTAAGGTATTTAAATGTCAAAATAAAAAATCTTTGCCCAATTGTCTATATAGGTTGTGCTATGATGCGGAGAAGATAGTCTTGTGATTTGGGTGAACCTCCGCTTTAAGCCTCCAGTCACAACATGTCCAATTCAAATGACATGTGAACCAAACCGTCTTTCTATGGATCCACTTCAGATATATGTGGGCCGGCCGCAGTGCGTTTTTAAAACATAGTCCGGTACGATTTTCAGGCCGGCTTAGGTGCGCTTTCAAGTGTTACACTTTAAAAATTCGCACCTGAGCCGGTGAACAAAACCGCACCAGTCTCCTTTGAAAAATTTAACTTAAACCGGCCCCACACATATTTGAACGGGGTCTGAAAGTTGCCATTTGTAGGGCTAGCAAAAAGTCCTAGACTTTAACCCCCCATTACAGCCATTATAAAGTCAAGCGTAGAAATCTTACATTTTCCTACTGCATCCCCTGTGATGTAAAATAGGAGGGGATCCAGAGGCAGGTCAGAGGACCTGGGAACTACAGCAGCAAAATCTCAACTCTTGGAATGCTTGAAGGAAGCAATCATCAGTGGGGTGATTCCAGCTTCCAACTCATTCCAAATGTTATCTTTTTTTTTGGTGTGGACTGACCCTTTTAACAACATACCAAACTCAAACAAACATTCCATTTAATTCTGGTTGAAATGATCCTCTAACACCCCATTCACACTTATGTGACTTGTCATGCCACTTTGGACATCAAAATCGCCTGATAAGTCGTACCCTATGTTTTCCAATGATAAGCATTCATATATGAGCAACTTAAAAGTAGTTCATGCTCTACTTTGGTCCAACTTTCACGCAACTTGAGGGCCATAAACTTCAAATGTTAACCCTCAGAAGTTGCATGAAAGTCCTACCTGAATGTTTTACATGCAACCGTGGGTCGACTTTGCAGAAGGAGAACAAGTCACATCCAAGTCGCACCCATCTAAGGTTGCGTCAAAGTTGCACACAAAGGTCGCACAACTTTGGAGTCTTACAAGTGTGAATGGAGCTTAAAGCAGTGTTCCCAACCTCATTCCTCAAGTACCCCCAACAAATCACATTTTTCGTGAATTTCCCTTAGATAAAATAGGTGTCATAAAATACTAAGCCATTGGCATTCATTTAAAGCAGGCATGTCCAAAGTCCGGCCCACGGGCCAATAGTGGCCCGCGTTACAGTTTCGGATGGCCCGCCTGGTAATCTTGACATATATATCTTTTGTGGCCCCCAACGAATCCTTGAGCGCCGGGGGCCACAAAAGATAGCTATGCTGCCTTGGAGGAGAGGGACGAGTGCCATGCATACAGGAGAGTATTTCCTGTTTACACGGCGTCCTGGGTAAAAGGAAGTCCCGTCTCCTGCGCTGCCATTGGAAACTGTTCTGTCCATCACAGGAGGCGGGACTTTCAATTAAAGAGGCCTGCCGAGAAAACAGGAGTTTCTCCTGTATGTCTTTTGGCGCTTTCCCCGCCCCCTCCCTGTCTCCTCTGCAGGCTGCACTGACCGCAAAGGTAAGTCTGCATTCATGGCAATGTAGTGAGTGCTGCATTCATGGCAATGGAGTGAGTGCTGCATTCATGGCAATGGAGTGAGTGCTGCATTCATGGCAATGGAGTGAGTGCTGCATTCATGGCAATGGAGTGAGTGCTGCATTCATGGCAATGGAGTGAGTGCTGCATTCATGGCAATGGAGTGAGTGCTGCATTCATGGCAATGGAGTGAGTGCTGCATTCATGGCAATGGAGTGGGTGCTGCATTCATGGCAATGGAGTGGGTGCTGCATTCATGGCAATAAGGTGGGTGCTGCATTCATGGCAATAAGGTGGGTGCTGCATTCATGGCAATACGGAGTTTGCTGCATTCACGTCAATACGGGGTGGGTGCTGCATTCACGGCAATATGGGGTGGGTGCTGCATTCACAGCAATACGGGGTAGGGTGCTGCATTTACGGCAATGGGGTGGGTGCTGCATTCACAGCAATATGGTGGGTGCTGCATTCACAGCAATATGGTGGGTGCTGCATTCACAGCAATATGGTGGGTGCTGCATTCATGGCAATGGTGAGGCTGCAGATGGGCACTGATTAGGCTGCATTGATGGGCACTGACCCTTAGGCCCCTTTCACACTGGGGCGGGCAGGTGCGGTGGAGGTATAGCAGCGCGATTTTCAGCGCTGCTATACCGTCGTTCTTACCGCGGTATGCGGCCGCTAGGGGGGTGAATTTAACCCCCGCTAGCGGCCGAAAAAGGGTTAATACCACCCGCAAACTGCGGCTATTGCCGCGGTTTGCGGGCGGTATTACCGCGGTGTCCCATTGATTTCACCGCTCCTTTACCGCTGTAAAGAAGCGGCTAGCAGGACTTTTGGAGCGGTCCTGCTAGCGCACCGCTTCAGTGTGAAAGCCTTCGGGCTTTCACATTGAAGGCTACAGGCACGAATTTTTCATGCGGTTTAGCTCTAATATTAGCGCTATTATACCGCATGAAAAAAAACGCCCCAGTGTGAAAGGGGCCTTATTTTGCTTCACATTTCTTTTAAAATTTAAGATTTTTTTTCCTGAAACTTCCTTTTTAACGTGAAAGTGCGTGTTATAAGCCGATAAATACGGTCTATCCAAATAACGTGTCCAAGCTCATCTCTTCACCACACACAGCCACAAAGGCAAGAGAATTCTTGTTGGGCAGTGTATTCGTGCTCGGAAGAACACACTTAGACCGAATTTTAATGGTTTAAAGAATGTCAGGCAAAATGGTCGGCCCTCAAGCATGTTCACTTCATCAAATCTGGCCCTCTTTGAAAAAAGTTTGGACACCCCTGATTTAAAGTATCCGTCAAGGGAAAAGAAACCTTAAAAACATGACCTGTTGGAGGTATCTCAGGTTGAGAACCACTGCTCTAAAGAGTCAATCAACCTAAAACTGATATTTCAATGTTTGGTAGATGCTGGAGAGTTAACCACAAGACAATTTATTATATCTCTCGGGAACTCTGTTGATGAGACTTCTGTGCTGAGTTCCTTGATTATGGAGAATGTAAAGGCCCGTACACACGATCTGTTTTTTCGACGGGAATTGTGTGATGGCAGGCTTTTGTCGGAAAATCTGACCGTTTGTATGCTCCATCGGACAATAACAAAGGTTGGATAGCATGCTTTAAAATTTTCCGAAAAACAAATGTGTGCTGTCGGATTATCCGATTGTGTGTATAGAAGTCCTTCGGAAAAAAATCCAAAGTACAAACACGCATGCTCAGAAGCAATGCTAACCCTAACACAACATTAGCAGAAGTTGCCCAAAGGGTGGCGCTAAAGAGCTGAAAAAACACGTAGTTTCGTGTTTGTTGACAACAATTCTTTGCCTTTTGTATGCAATACAAGTTCACAGCCAACGCCCTTCGGACAAAAGTCCTACCCTTGTCCGCGGAAAATACGATTGTGTGTACCAGGCTTTATAGAGGATCTGGAACACACCAATGTGGGTAAGAACATCCAAAACTCCCAGGTGTGCAAGAGGAGAGATAGCCCGTTTAGGAACCCTTTTAGAAACATTGGCAACAAAAAGATTGATTCCTAGTATGAGGACATAGCTATAGCAAAAGAACAGAGGAGCTCAGGAAACCACCCGGCTGGTTTAGGATTATACAGGAGCCCCACGGCCTCCTTGTATTTTCACTGTCTTTCTTCCGGGCCTACTATTTGGTCTGTGTCGTTTTCATGTTTTAAACATATGGTTCAATTATTCCCAACATTGAGAATGGATTAATGTAATTATATTCCCAGCTGGATGGAGACATATACAGCTGCCATCAGCATGTTTCACTTTCATGGAAAAGAATTACAATGGGCCGTCTTAGAAGACTGAAGGCACACACACGGGACCTTGTTGTGTAACAGTAGTCCTGTATGTGGTCACGCAGTAAAACATGGACTTTTAATCGCCCCCCCACTAAATGGTGATACCAAATGAAAACGTTCGTCCACTCCACTACTTCACAGGGGGCAAATGTTCTGCTAAGGATTTCATCAATACAAATGAGAGGAAATGTGGGGAAATAATATACCACAGAACGGGAGGTAGATTCATGGAACAGTCTCACAGTCATAGAAACTAAAGTTACAAATAAATCTAATATTGTAAGAAATCCCCAGCAGCACTTGAGTGAACTCCTTTCTGTTATGAGGCAATTGACCAGACCAACACATCACAGATATGTATGTATAGAATAAAAACACCACAAGGGGCCGGGGTAGGGTGACCACGTGTCCCGGATTGGCCCGGGACAGTCCCGCATTTTGCAGGTCTGTCCCGGGCACCTTTATTCCAGAATAATACAGTGTCCCGGAATGTAACTGACACAGCCAACCCCCTGGGCCAATCTGATGCCCCCAAAAAAGGGCGCCACATCACCGCTTTACTCACTGACAGTACTTGTCCTGGCCGGGAATGCCTGGAGGAGCACAATCCCGCCCCCTGCTTGTGATTGGAGAAATCATAAATCCCACCTCTTCTGCTGTGATTCGTTACAGCACAAGCTGATTTTTGGGAAGGGGGAGTGTCCCTGAATGGTAGTTTAGAAATGTGGTCACCCTAGGCCGGGCTGTAGCATGTGCCCTCATTTTTCTTTATGTATGCGAACAATTAGCATGAAAGATTTGTTGCCACAATAATGTCAATCGATTTGTCGCCCCATCACACAATACACAATGTGACCCTCAACCCTTTCCTGTTCCCTACCTAAACTAAAGTCCTGTTTTTTAACATTTATATAACCTCTACTCTAAGCTCAATACTATCCGTTTTCAAAACTACATTTATATATTGTTTGTACTTGGTACTATCCTGTTGAAGAAATTTCCATATTGAGGATCTGCCCATGAGGGGGTTGAAATACATTTCAAGAGAGAGGGGGGTGCAGAATACACCAGATATTGTATACATGCAAAGTTATGTTCCTCAGAGGTGGAGCTACTTCATGTGCAGCCTGTAATAGAGGCCAAAGAAACAATATGGGTTAACTCAGAATTGAACCACAGGGTCACCTGGATAGAGGGGGCATATTTTCCCCTGCAACTCTTTCTGTAGATGGACCCTAATAAGAATACCTAAGAGACCATTCACACAGGGGCGACTTTGGTTCCGACTTGAAGTCGCTCCAAGTCGCCTCAAGTCGCGCGGCATGAGAAAATCAATGTAAGTGAATGAGAGCCGTCTTAATGCACACTACTGAAGTCGCTCCGACTTCAAAAAAAGGTTCCTGTACTACTTCAATCCGACTTCTAGGCGACTTGTAGGCAACTTGTACCCATAGATTTCAATGGAAGTTGCCTCCAAGTTGGATCCCCTGTCTTAACTGAAGCAACTTTCCAGGAAGTAAAAATTGTTTTCCAGGCATACCCCTCCCTCCCCCTCCCTCCCACAGAGCTGATTATTGTTTGATTGGCCACTGGAAAGTCGCCTGTCCTGGAGGCAACTTGAAGTTGCCTTGTAAGTTGCCTGGAGTCGCGCTGTGATTCATGCTCAAGTCGTGTCCAAGTTGCCTCCCAAAGTCGCGCTGGAAGTCGTGTTGCCCCTGTGTGAATGGTCTCTAAAGTGGTTGTAAACCTCAGAAATTTAATATGAAAAAAGCATATCCCTCTATAGCAGGGGTCTCAACCTGTGGGAGTCATGCTTGTGTAGCGGCCCCCTCTCTCTCCTCTCAATTCTTCTTGCTCTGGCTCTTGTCTAGGGGTACCTCTGAGGAGAGAGTGCAGGGTCACCACGCCAAGTCCCCCTGCAGATGTATGTGCAGTGAGAGACAATCCTCTTTTACCTTCGGGTCGGTGTTCTGCATCTGGAGCCTCCTCCTGGTTTCTCGAACAGTGTCTGCCAGTAAATGAGCCCCACACCACTAAAGTCCAACACTCCTTTATTCTTCCGATAACAGAGTAATGCACAGACAGTTGGACTCCCTCAACGAACAGAACAGACAGGGGGTGTGGATGCGAGTAGGCCCAGGCACAATAAACTCTCCTACTTCCTTCCCAGAAGTAGGTTTCTGCTCCCTATCGAGGAAGACATCCCTCCCGGTGGTCTCCGAAGGCTCACCCGTCACTGGCAATTTGCTGCACCAGGTCTTCAGGTAAGTACCCCCTCCGGTCCCTTACGCCACTGGATTCGGGTACCCCCTCCCGGGGTCCCCTAGGAAGTTCCTCCCTCGCGGAGCCTTAATCCGGGACCCTCAGTCCCGGACCGCCATCCAAGTACCTCTCCCCAGGCTAAAGGTGCCTGGGATGGAACACGATCTCCGAACATCCTCCAGGCCTAGGCCGCCTAGAGGACCGACACGAACCACCGCCCTCAGGCTGAAGGTGCCCGGGACTCGACTCCCGCCACCAAAAATGGCCGCCCCTTTATACCCTCTCCCAGCAAGCACGGCGGGTTCCCCGCCCCACCATACCACCGCTGAGAGAGGCCAAAAAGAGGTACGACGCTGCAATGATGGCTCAACCCCAGGCCCAAAGTGACAGCGCCACCCGGTGGGCCCCAGGGAACCACACATCACAGTTTCCCCACCAGACTCAAATAGAAAAGCACATACCCGCTACACTTGTATCTGTCAACCTTGCAATGCCTCATGGGACTTGTAGTTTAGCAACAGCTGGAGGGCCACCAGTTTGAGACCCCTGCTCTATAGTGTGTACTTGTCTCAATTAAAAGCACTAATGCCGTGCACACACGGTCGGAATTTCCATCGGAAAAACTTTGGATGAATTCCGCTCAAGCTTGGCATACACACGGTCACACGAAAGTTCTCGGAGCTTTCGACCATCAAGAACGCGGTCACGTGCAACACTACAACAAGCCGAGAAAATGAAGTTCAATGCTTCCGTGTTTTTTTGCGCGTCAGAATTGCATACAGACGAACGGAATTTCCGATAGGAACTTTTTCCGTCGGAAAAATAGAGAACCTGCTCTCAATCTTTTGTTGGCGGAAATTCCGACAGCAAAAGTCTGATGGAGCATACACACAGTCAGAATTTCAGACGAAAAGCTCACATCAAACTTTTCTTGTCGGAAATTCCGATCGTGTGTACGCGGCATAAGTGTCACTATTGTCTGCTGCTTCCTTCCTCTGCTATAAGCATAAAATACTACAGACAAGGTTTTCCTGACACTAAGAGAAACATGGTGACAGGGGAGGGACCTCCAGCTAATTGACAGCCTTAGCTCTGTTCCTGTGTGAAGGGGGGGGGGTGAGTCCCTTCCCTTCAATCAGCTGTCAGAGCTCCCCTTCTCTCCGCAGAGTGTGACTTCAGTTCTCCCCCTTCTTTTTTCTGAACTCTCAGACTCAAGACTTATAATTCAGCACTTTGAATGGATGTATAGAAGAGAATGCTGCAGATAAACAGATACAACCTTTGTAGGAGGATTTGTTTATTCTCTGTGCATTACCTAAGGCCAGTCACTTCACTGGGTATATGGAAGGGTTTACAACCACTTTAGGTAAACTTTGCTTTGGCCTTGCTTGCCCCACCGCTGTAATACTCAACTTCTCTACACTCCATCACTCGCCCACTGGAGCAAAGCCCAATTAATCTTATTGCAGCTTACATAAAATTAAAAAGGAGTATGTGAACCCAACATTACATTCTCCTGATATGTGTCTGCTGTACCAAGTACTTGTATGAGAAAGTATCCTGTTCTCATGGTATTGCTTTCTTTGTGTGAAATCCCTGGCGTTCCTGCCAGTCCCTCTGCTTTCTTATTAAAAACTGACAACGCTAGGCATGAGAACACATCGTGGTCAGTGTTGGGAACTCAGCCCGCTCTGCTCCAATAATGAGACTTGTAGAGATACACCCCCCACCTGCACAGCCATTCACTGGGAAGCTCAGTGTGCTGTTGCTTCTCCTCCTCCAGCTCTCACTTATAAAAAGGGAAGAAAAAAAGGTATTTATAATGTTTTTTATATCTATACACAAATGTTTTGCCTTTTATTTCGATGTTAAACCAAATGAGTTGTGTTACAAGGTGATCGTTTACATATACTTTAAAGTGATTGTAAAGTCCCGGGGGGGGGGGGGGGGTTTTGTTAAAAAGAACAAACATGTTAGGCTCCATGTACATGGGACGCTGGTGCAAACTCCTCTGAACTAATTTCTTTAAGGCTTGAAACCGGCGTTCAGAAACGCCCGTTTTGCCGCGTTTGCATGCCGCGTTTAGCCGCGTTTGCGTCTAGAAGCGTTTATTAAGATAACCTCATAGGACCCTCCCCAAGCTCCAATAACATTGTGATTTTAACTATTTCAGCCATTTTGATCAGAGTGAGTAGCAGCAGCAGAGAGCAGCTGTATACTTGTATTTGCCTCTATTTCTGTGCTTTTTTTTTGCAATGGATCCCATAATGAGCATACAGTATGTGAGGAAATGCTCCTGACGTTGCTCTTGATGAGGCTAGAACGACGTAGAAAATTGCGTGCGAGGTCCAGAGTCAGAGTTCATCACTATTGGACCCATCCATTGAAATATATCCTACCGACATTCGCTGCACAAACATGTACGTACAGCTGCGTACCTACCCCGACAATTTTTTTAATTTCACACGCATGTCCATTGCCACATTTGATCTTCTTCTAGAAAAACTATGACCAAGTCTGACATGCATGGACACCAACATGAGGAAGAGTGTGTCACCAGAGGAACGTCTGTTGGTGACGATCAGGCATGTGCATATATTTATATATATATCTATAGAGGTACAGATATATTATTTTTGTCGTTCCTTTATTTTTTTCAGCTGTATATGGTATTATTTTCGTTTTTTAATGACTTTTTAAAATAAAAATATTTGGTCTATTTTATGCAAAATTAAATGTGAATTCCATTTTTTATAATATATAAAAAAAAAATTTGGGCAATTTTTTATTCTATTTTTAATACTTAAATATTAATTGATTAAAATATGTATTGTTTTTTTTTTCAACTGTATGTAGTATATATATCATATTTTTGTCTTTTCAGGTCAAAAAAATAGGGTACCTTTTAAAAATGCTTATAAACGAAAACGCGTCTAAACGCCGGTATCGCATTTAGCCTCGTTTTGCATCTGAAACGTGGAAATCTTCTGCGTCTGAACCCATTTTTTGCTTTCAAAGAAACACTGGTAAACGCAACTGCATAAAAACGTCAATAAACGAGATTGTGTACATGGTCACATAGGATAACATTGAATGTGTTGAGGGGCAGGCAGTTGAAAAAAGTGTCCAACTGCCTCTGAATGTACGTTTAGCAGCGTCCCGTGTACATGGGGCCTTATACTTACCTGCTCTGTGCAGTTGGTTTTGCACAGAGCAGCCCAGATCCTCCTCTTCTTGGGTCCCTCCTCAGTGCTTCTGGCCCCTCCCTCCTGTTAAGTGCCCCCACAGCAAGCAGCTTGCTATGGGAGCACCCGAGCCGATCCGCAGCTCTCTGTGGCCATTCAGACATAGAGCTGTGGCCTGGCCCTGCCCTATTTCTCTCCTCATTGGCTGACTGACTTTGAATGACAGCAGGGGAGTCCTGGGCAGCCGAGACACTCCTGCAACAATGCTGGATCTAGATGGACCTCAGGTAAGTATTAGGGGGGGTGTGCACACAGAAGGCTTTTTATCTTAATGCATAGAATGCATTAAGATAAAAAATCTTCTCCCTTCACAATTAAAGACTCTTCCCCTTCCCCCAAGTTACAGAGTTTGGGTCTATCGATTAGCTGCCTAGGCATTTATGATGCATTTCGAAAGGAAGAAAGTCACATATTTCCTATACCCTGAAGTACCAGACATTTCATTTCTCAGGTGAGCAGATGGAGTAGTGGGGCTGCAAATAGTAAGGGTGCCTAAACAGCAATGTGGGGACTGGCAATTAATGGAACCTGGAATGAGGTGTCTGTCCAAAGATTGATGCAGTGAATGTAACCTATGTATGAATGCATTGATCCATGAACCAAAGGTAAATGCACATTTTACGATATACTTTATTAAAGCATCTATCAACAGTTGTAACCATGTTGCAAATGATCAAAGCATTACATTGAAACAAGTGCTTCAGCAAATGTATAGCATTTAAGCATAAAAACAGTAGGGCAGAAATTATGCAATACATAGTTATTGGATGTTGACAAACAGTAAGGTTGCTGCACAGCATGCTCAACGCGTTTCGTGATCACTCATCAGGAGCAAGCGCCAACCATCCATCTATAATATACATGAGTGCCATGGGAATCTAGGTAATCATGAAATATAAAGTTTTGCCCCGAATGGGGGCAAAGGTCAAAGTTTAGTTAGAGTTACTCACAAACATGGCTACCGTCGTGAGCACTAGGTGCAGATGACCAATAGGCCATCCCATTTTTTGGCTGCGCCACAGGGATGGAGAAGCGTGTCTTTAAAGTCCCAAAACCCTTCCCATATCTTTAATGGAACCTGTTGCTTTACCCTGCATGAGCTAACCACAGGTTCACTTTAAGGGTACATAAAACCAGGGGATCGGGGTTCACTTTCTAATGCGGGGTGCTTCACACACTTTGTGTGTGCCATGGGTGTCATACAATACCTTGCAGGTCATGCAAATCATCTTAATGCTAATAATCGTGCTGTCCAGCGATGAACATAGGGAAAATATTGTGTTCAAAACTTTACCACTGTGTGACAGTCTGTGACATGTATGGCTGGATTACCAGTAAGAGGCATGGGTTCAATGACTTGCCTACTGATTCTACCAAGACATAACTCCAGGACGCAGTATGGCCATCTCTATGGTCCATACATGACAGTCAACTAAAAGGCTAAAATGTCTCTATATGAACCCTGTGACCCCAAAACGAACAAGGACCTTTGTAGTAAAAGCCTTACTTCACCTTGGTATTTTTCAGGCATCATCAGCTATGCACAAGAGGAATTTCTTATCACCTGGGTCTGGTTTTTAAAAACTGAATTTATAGCCTTGCACTTCAGCAGTAAGTGTAAAAATCTGGAGGTCATGAGACCTTGCTATCTCAGCTGTTCCTGGAAAAACTCCTACAACACAGGCCAGGTGTTAAATTATAATGATAGCGTCTACAGCTTGCATACTGCCAGGTTTATGGTGTGCACAGGCCTCCATATGATGTACTATGACATTTATATTCCAAATATGACCAGCAGTTGCCACGAAAGCCCTGAAGTCACTGTGATAGTGTCTTCATATCCCAATTACTTTTTTCTCCTCTATTTTTATGAGTAGTTCCATTTTTAAATTGACTGTATACTGGGGTTTGATTAGAATGACTACACAAAAGGAAATTCCTTATTACCATGGACCAAAGCCATTTTAAGATACAGCATAAGGCCCGAAGGTCACTGAGTTGGGATCCTGCCACATTTCTACTAGATATGAAGGGGATTTTCAAGAAGTTCAACAATTGTTTTAAATTCTACCATCTGGTACCCTGCAGAAGTCTCACCTTCCATGGCCTGTAATTGGCCCCTTGCATATATATTGTAGAACAGTATTTCTTAGACTAGTCCTCAGTGGCCACTACCAGGTCATGTTTTATCATTTCTTCAGGAAAATATTAAGAGCGCTTAAGGATAGCTGAGAATTAAAAAAAAAATTGTATCTGACATCATGGAGACCTGTGCTACCTTGCTGCGTATAAAAGAACTTGGTGTGTTCAGTAACTCTAGCTTCTGCTGCCTGCCTGTGGGTGAGTCTAATGCCTCGTACAGAGGATCGGAAATTCCGACAACAAAACCGTGGATTTTTTTCAGACGGATGTTGGCTCAAACTTGTCTTGCATACACACGGTCGCAGAAATGTTGTCGGAAATTCCGAACGCCAAGAACGCGGTGACGTACAAGACGTACGACTGCACTATTAAAAGAGAAGTTCAATACCAGTCGTGTTAGTAGAAGTTTGGTGAGAGACAATTCGCGCTTTTGAGCCTCGTGCTTTTCAGTCCGTTACAGCGTGACGAATGTGCTATCTCCATTACGAACGCTAGTTTTACCAGACCTAGCGCTTCAGTCTCGTACTTGATTCAGAGCATGCGTGTAATTTTGTGCGTCGGAATTGTCCACACACGATCGGAATTTACGAGAACGGGTTTTGTTGTCGGAAAATTTGAGAACCAGCTCTCAAAAATGTCCGATGGAGCCTACACACGGTCGGAATTTCCGTCAAAAAGCTCCCATCGAACACTTGTTGTCGGAAATTCTGACCGTGTGTACGCGGCATAATTGTGAGGAGGAGCTTTTAAAGGGAACGGGCAACAAAACCTCTCCTTAAGGTGTTTCTACGTTGAGTAATTTTCAGCATTCTTTCTCCAAAACTCAGTTCTATACAACAAGACACTTATGTATATCATTCTTAAGGCAGAACATTAGTTCAGGGCTTACATTAAGGAGGCTAATAGACCTTGTGTACCTGTTGGCAAGTGTAGTTTCTACTCCACCCAGCAGATGGAGCCTTGCCACCTTTGGGATGGAGTGGAGACTCAGGGAAATAAAGTTCCTCTGCTGCCTCCATAGGTGTCACCACAGAAGCAGTTGTCTGATTGGACACTGCAAACCCTTCCATGGCCATCTTGGTTGGGGCAGTGCTAATAAATAGCAGTGCTCTGCTGGATTTGGTGCACATTTTACAAGTGGATAGCGTAGGAACAGGAACCCAATTTGACAGGGAGAGATATTGAGCATTAAGGGAAGGTTCCTGTCATGGATATGCATTAATGTCTGTCTGCCATCTTACCTTCCTCCTCATGTGTTCATCTAGAGACCAGACCTCCTTCACCTGGCTTCCTTTATAATCTCCTCCCAGCCTGACTCCACCCCAGGCCCTATCACTGAACACTATATTAACCTGTGCACTGCTAGCCTGCTTTGCTGATCAACGTGTTTGTTAGGCATTGTGTGTTTGGGTTCCTGCCTGCCGTGTGCTACGTCTGTCTCTCTGTTACGTTATTGGCTTGTCCCTGACCATCCCTGTCTGCTCGTGACCCTTGACCTTCGGCTCGTTCTTCGTTATCCTTGTCTGCTTGTGGCCCCTGACCTTCGGCTTGTTATTCGGTTCTCTCTATCGTGTGCTGCTGCTTCCCCTTATCCTACGGGGCGTGAGCTAGGAAACTCCAGGGGCCGCGACCTGGTCCCAGCCTGCAGCGTAACATCCTCACCACTAGAGGCCCTGGAGAAGACCAGCTGGGTCTTAGACTCCGCGCCCTGGGGAATCTTGGCTCTCGCTTCCGTTGGGATCCCGGTTGTGCTCCTCTGGTCCCGCTTTCCACAACCACCCAGTTTCCTATCCACAGAAGCCAGCCATAGGGTTCACTACCTCGCGGTGCACTCCTGTCCCCCTACGGTGTGCATCTGTCACCTGGCCACAGGTGACCCTGACAGTTTGATCAGCCATGAACCCGGCTGACATCCCGCTTCCCGCGGATGATCCATTGCAGGGCATAGTTCGCAGACTTGAGACCCAGGAATCAAATCAGACCCAGGTGATGCGATTCCTCCAGGATCTGGCTTCTCGATTCGAGCAGCTTCAGGTCTCCTTGGGAACCCCGAATCCGCAACCCCAAGTACAACCAGCGGCTGTACCTATCGCACCAGTCGCAGCCTCACACTCACTAAGATTGCCAGCTCCGTTCCGTTTCTCTGGGGACTCCAAGGCCTGCAGGGGGTTTCTCAGCCAATGCACTATTCATTTTGAGCTTCAGCCTCAAAGCTTCCTATCTGACCGGGCTAAGGTAGCCTATATCATTTCCCTCCTCTCCGGTGAAGCTTTGGCCTGGGCTGCCCCCCTGTGGGAGAGGAACGATCCGGTGGTTTCCAGTCTGTCCGAATTCTTGAAGCTCTTTCGTAATATCTTCGAAGAGCCGGCTCGGGCTTCTTCAGCGGCTAGTGCTGTCTTACGTCTTCGCCAAGAATCTAGTTCAGTGGGGCAATATGCTCTTCAGTTCCGTATCCACACAGCTGAATTGAGCTGGAATAATGAGGCCCTGGTCGCTACCTTTTTACATGGCCTCTCTGACCGAGTGAAAGACGAATTAGCGGGAAGAGCCATTCCCGTCGGTCTGGACGATGTAATTTCATTATGCAACCAGATCGACATTCGTTTTCAAGAGAGGTCCTTAGAAAAAAGACGCCAGCACTCTCTGGGTCCTAGCCAGTCTGAGCTCCCCTCCCTTCATTCCGTGGAGCATCCTCTACCTGCTGAAGAACCTATGCAGCTGGGCCGGACCAGACTAACCCCCGAAGAACGTGCTAGGCGCAGAACTCTGGGCTTGTGCCTCTATTGTGGGGGCAAGGGTCATTTTCGTGACTCCTGCTCGCTTCGTCCGGGAAACGCTCGGGTCTAATACATTTGGAAGGTGGAGTATTGGACCCAGAAACATCACCTTCTCGCCTGCTCTTGCCGGTGTCCCTTCATGTAGGCACTTCTCCTCAGTCAACCCTTGCATACCTGGATTCCGGGGCTGCCGGCAATTTCATGGATTGGAGAACTGCTTCTTCTATGAAGCTTACCCTTTCACCTCTCACTACCCCATTGGTAGTCTCGGCAATTGATGGCACTGTTCTCCCAGGGGGCCCTATTCGCTTCCAGACGCTACCCATTAGGATGTCGGTAGGGATTCTCCACCAGGAGTGGATATCCTTTCTTATTCTACCCAAGGCCTCTACCCCAGTTGTATTGGGCCTCCCTTGGCTACAGCTCCACTCTCCACATGTGGACTGGGTCTCTGGGCAGATCCTGGCCTGGGGTTCCTCATGTTTCTCGTCGTGTCTTCTCAAGGTGACCCCCAAGGAGAGTCTTCCGGTTGCTGCCACTTCTGTTTCTTCTGATCTTCCCGCCGCATACAGCGATTACCGGGATGTGTTCTGTAAAAAATCAGCTGAGGTGCTTCCTCCCCACAGGTCTTTTGACTGTGCTATTGATCTTGTCCCCGGAGCAACTCTACCCAGGGGTCGTACCTACCCTCTGTCCATCCCAGAGACCCAGGCCATGTCGGAGTATGTAGCAGAGAATCTGGAGAGAGGGTTCATCCGGAAATCCTCATCGCCTGCAGGGGCAGGGTTCTTTTTTGTTGCCAAAAAGGATGGTACCTTAAGACCCTGCATCGATTATCGGGGTTTAAATGCGGTTACTATTAAAAATCGATACCCCTTACCCTTAATATCTGAGCTATTCGATAGGTTGAAGGGTGCCTCCATTTTCACCAAGTTGGATCTCAGAGGCGCGTACAATCTCATTCGAATACGGGAGGGTGACGAATGGAAGACTGCATTTAACACTAGAGACGGGCATTACGAATATCTGGTGATGCCTTTTGGTCTGTGTAATGCTCCAGCCGTGTTTCAAAACTTTGTCAATGAAATCTTCAGAGATCTGCTGTACCAGTTTGTTGTCATCTATCTGGATGACATTCTGATCTTTTCTGAAAATCTGCTCGTCCACAGAAACCATGTCCGCACTGTACTTCAACGTCTTAGAGAGAACAATCTCTATGCCAAGCTGGAGAAATGTTCCTTTGAATGTTCTGAGGTCCTGTTTTTGGGGTGCTTTGTCTCATGTTCGGGGCTTCGTATGGACCCTGGGAAGGTCTTGGCTATCACCAACTGGCCTCTTCCTGCTAGCCTCAAGGCCACACAGCGCTTTCTTGGCTTCACTAATTATTATAGGCAGTTCATAAGGAATTACTCTTCCATTGCCGCGCCTATTATCGCTTTGACCAAGAAGGGTGTGAATGCCAGAGACTGGCCTCCCGAAGCTGTCTCTGCATTTCACAACCTGAAACAGGCCTTTGTTTCTGGCCCCCTCTTGAGGAGACCAAATCCTGGGAATGCATTTTTTATTGAAGTGGACGCTTCCTCAATGGGGGTGGGAGCTGTGCTTCTTCAAATCTTTGAGAAGAGATGCCAACCATGTGCGTTCTTCTCCAAAAAAAATTCTCAGGCAGAGAGGAATTATGCCATCGGTGATCGGGAACTTCTCGCAATTAAATTGGCGTTAGAGGAGTGGCGTCATCTCTTGGAGGGTTCCCCTCACTCCATAACGATCTTTACCGATCACAAGAATTTACAGTATCTACAGAATGCTAAACGTCTGAATCCTAGACAGGCCAGGTGGAGTCTCTTCTTTGCCCGTTTTAATTTCACGATTACCTACAAACCTGGTTCCTGCAACGGTCGGGCTGATGCGCTCTCTAGGTCATTTGACACTTTGGACGAGGAGTCCGCCCCTGAACCTGAGCCGATCATTCCCACCTCATGCATTGTTGCCCACTCTACCACCCTGAAGTCTAAAATTCCGCCTGGTAAGACCTTTGTCCCCACTGAGCTAAGAGCTAAGATCCTTCGTTGGGGACATGATTCCAAGGTGGCAGGGCATTCTGGATTCCTCCGGTCCTTCCTACTCATCAGTCGTCACTACTGGTGGCCTAATCTCCGCTCAGACGTCAAAGACTACGTTAAAGCTTGTCATGTCTGTGCTCAGTCCAAATCCTCCACACAAGCTCCTGCTGGTCTCCTCATGCCCTTGCCTATTCCTAAGGAACCCTGGGCCCATATTGCCATGGATTTTATCACCGATCTCCCACTGTCTGAGAATAATACAGTCATTTGGGTGGTAATCGATCGATTCTCCAAGATGGCTCATTTTGTTCCTCTTCCTGGTCTTCCTTCTGCCCCTGCCTTGGTTCCCATTTTCATTCGAGAAATTCTCCGCCTACATGGGGTCCCTTCTCATATTGTTTCCGACAGGGGAGTCCAATTCACGTCTCGTTTTTGGAGAGCCTTTTGCAAATCCCTCAATATTGTCTTGGATTTTTCTTCTTCTTACCATCCCCAATCCAATGGACAGACTGAGAGGGTTAATCAGGAGTTAGAGGTCTTTCTTCGCACCTTTGTGTCTTCTCACCATGACGATTGGTCCTCTCTACTCCCGTGGGCAGAATTCTCCCATAACAATCATGTGAATACCAGTTCGCAGAAGACACCCTTTTTCACAGTTTATGGAAAACACCCTCAACTTCCTCTTCCTATGATCTGTTCTCCAGACATTCCAGCTTTGGCTTCGGTTCAGGAGTCTCTCAATTCCGTTTGGGGTCACGTTCATGATTCCCTCCAGGCAGCTGCTGAAAAATTCAAAGGCTTTGCCGACCGCCGCAGGCGTAAACCGCCTTCTCTTCAGCCAGGGGACAAAGTCTGGCTCTCTACCAGGAACATCAAGCTCCGAGTTCCTTCTCTGAAGTTTGCTCCACGATTCATCGGTCCATACACGGTAACTGCTAAACTGAATCCGGTTTGTTTCAAACTCCAGATTCCTAAGAGCCTTAAAATCACTAACTCCTTTCATGTTGCTCTTCTAAAGCCTTTAGTCCTCAATAAATTCTCTCGTCCTCTTCCTACCGTGGCGCCTGTCTCTGAGGATAATCAGGAGTACGAGATCAGTCAAATTCTGGACTCCCGACTCTGTAAAGGCGTTCTTCAGTACCTCGTTCATTGGAAAGGGTTTGGTCCTGAGGAGAGGTCTTGGATCACTGCATCTGAGGTCTTTGCACCTCGTCTGTTAAAGGAGTTTCATCTGAAGTTTCCCTCTAAACCTGGGCCCAGGCGGGGAAGGGGGAGGCCTCGTAAGAGGGAGGGTACTGTCATGGATATGCATTAATGTCTGTCTGCCATCTTACCTTCCTCCTCATGTGTTCATCTAGAGACCAGACCTCCTTCACCTGGCTTCCTTTATAATCTCCTCCCAGCCTGACTCCACCCCAGGCCCTATCACTGAACACTATATTAACCTGTGCACTGCTAGCCTGCTTTGCTGATCAACGTGTTTGTTAGGCATTGTGTGTTTGGGTTCCTGCCTGCCGTGTGCTACGTCTGTCTCTCTGTTACGTTATTGGCTTGTCCCTGACCATCCCTGTCTGCTCGTGACCCTTGACCTTCGGCTCGTTCTTCGTTATCCTTGTCTGCTTGTGGCCCCTGACCTTCGGCTTGTTATTCGGTTCTCTCTATCGTGTGCTGCTGCTTCCCCTTATCCTACGGGGCGTGAGCTAGGAAACTCCAGGGGCCGCGACCTGGTCCCAGCCTGCAGCGTAACATCCTCACCACTAGAGGCCCTGGAGAAGACCAGCTGGGTCTTAGACTCCGCGCCCTGGGGAATCTTGGCTCTCGCTTCCGTTGGGATCCCGGTTGTGCTCCTCTGGTCCCGCTTTCCACAACCACCCAGTTTCCTATCCACAGAAGCCAGCCATAGGGTTCACTACCTCGCGGTGCACTCCTGTCCCCCTACGGTGTGCATCTGTCACCTGGCCACAGGTGACCCTGACAGTTCCAGTGCAAGGAAAGCAAGTGCAGGGAGACTGTTATATACCCTCAAGACACCGGTCTCTAGAGTTGCTACAGAAAACTTTCCTACCCTCTCTAGTGCTGCCAGTGCCTCTAGCCTCTGTCTCAAAGATGGCTGTCCAGATCTCAAGAGAACTCTGTGTCCAATGAGACACAGCCTTTGCCAAGATGGTGCCCAGAGTCTACAGCAGAGAACGCACTGGTGCCATACCTGGCTCCCCCCAGAAAGAACAAAAGGGAAAACCTTCACTGCAAAACAATTCCAATTAACCAGCCAATAGGATGTACCTGTACATCCTCAATTAACCAGCCAATAGGATGTACCTGTACATCCTCGGGAGCAAGTGCAGCTGCAGCCATGATCCTGGTATCTATTTTTACAGCTGGTGACTGGCTTTCAGGTAAAAGTGATCCAAGTGGCTCTACAGCCACCAAATCACTTTTTCAGGGCCCTCCTTCTGCCATTGCTAGACTCTCTCATCCTATCAGGGAGCCCAGGAATGTTGCAAGCGATCTGGTCAGCTGAGAACAGAGGAGAAGGAGGAACATCCCATCCTGCCCCTCCTTTGTGATGAATGGAGCCAGAAGCAATGTGGGTTACGTCACCTCTGGTTTCGATTCTATGTTTACTGGCCAATACCAGCCAGTGAGGCAGCTGATCAAAATGATCTATATTTGATCGGCTGTCTTAGAGGGCAGAGGAGAGATCAGGGGTATAATAGACCCCATATTTTTCCATAAAGATGTGCTCTTACTTCCCCAACTATTACAAGGGGTGCTGTTGCGATAACAACAAAGTGTGTAGAGTTCAGAGCAGTATGACTCATACAGGCAGCTCTTTGGTGCCAACCCCTGGTTCTAGAATGTTGGAGAATGTTCTGAAAGCTGGAGGGCGGAGGCTAGAGGGGCTGTTCTGCATATTTAGGGGGCCTTAGCCAAGCCCCAGGAAGTGGGCCTGGCAGAGGACTAAGTAACCCCTAAATAATCATGAGTCATGCTGGCAGGGAGAGTCGGGTGGAAGATAGAGATGCAGTGCTGAGGAGGCTGTCAGTGGCCCTTGAGGTGAACCCCCTAGTCTGGGGGGGGTTCTCTGCCTTAGGCTGGGGCTCAGGTGCTGGCCTGGAAGGTTCCTACCACAGAAAAAGTTTTAAGGAGGCTTTCCTGAGAGGCAGCGGGAGCAAGGTACTACAGCATGGTGCAGGAAATGACAAGGGGAGAGACTGCCACATGCAGCAGGTCTCTCTTGAAGACAGCGGTGTGCTTAGTCTTCAGCCTTGCCCTGGGAGATCTCCAGTGAGTCAGTCAAGTAGACTGGTCAAGAGGGTCAGTCGGGTAGACTGTTGAAAAGGCAGCCAGGTGGGCTGGTGAAAAGGCAGTCAGATAGGCTGGCATTTCCTGGAGTAGTAGAGCTGGGACCAGTGTCCACGGGGGAGTTGGAGGTACTCCAGGATGCAGTTCACAACACATGTGCTACTTTCCAAAGGGACTGTGAGTTGCTACCCTGTTAGGGACTGTTTCTAAATTTAACAGAGACTGTTAGCTATACAAAAGGAATAAATTGGAGCTGTACACAAGAATCAAGTGGAGTTGTACATAGGGAGGAAGTTGTCCCTGTTTTTTGTCACTTTCAAGTTGGGCATCCCATAATTCCTATCCTCTTCCAAGTTATTATCCCCTCCAATAAAACAAGAAAACAAAGTTTAAGGACTGTTCACTTTCTCTGGATGAAAGATGAAAATGTTAGTGTGCTGTGCAGCAGTGGGGTACCCTGTCACTTGCAGCCCCTACCGGGGCAGTGCTACATGTATAAAAAAAAAATCTATTTAAATAAAATAAATAATAAAATGAAAAAAAAAATTGAAAGCGCTACAGTAGGTCCCACAGGCATATGTAATGTACGCATTGCAGCCAATAGAACTTAAAAGAGAAGTATGGGGCTTGGAGTTTTTGCAGATTTATACTTACCTAGGTGGATGCTGCATCTGTCCCCCACCAGCTCTAACAGTAAGAACACCGCCGATCGCTCAGTTCTCACAGCTTTTTGATGACTGTCAGTCACCGCTCTCTGCTCTGCCCCCTGTGGAGGGGTGGAAGCTGCCGGCTCAGGCTCTTAGAGGCTCGCTGAGAGCCTGAGCCGGGTGCCGGTCCAGGCAGCCGGGTGCTGGTCCAGGCAGCCGGGTGCCGGTCCAGGCAGCCGGGCAGATCCATACTTCAGTCCGCTGTCTGCTGAAAACGGGTCACAGGAGTGCAAAACGAATTGCACTCCTGTGATACACAGGAGAAGTATAGCCAAACGAGCTCAGACTGTACTTCTTTAAAGAAATATCACTGTGTGATCAGAATCTGCGCATTGGCACTGCAGTTATCCCACTGGATCGCACCACACACCAGCCACTGTGTTGTAACGCAGCGCCTGGTGGTAATAGACACCAAATTTTCTAATTTCTGTACTGATGGTTGCTTGCGAAAACATCTGGAATAATTTTTTGTTGATTTTTCAGTATTTATTGTGCCTAATAATCTCTGTTAAACTTTTTAGAGTCAAGAATTCCTCAAAGGTGATAATGGCATAATGTGCCTTCACAAAGAACATTGGCACGTTCACTAATAGTTTCCACTGGAAGCATATGTGACAAGGTGATCACACAGGAGAATACTTGAAGGACAGCGACAAAGTGCTGCCACTCTAACCAGACCCCGGCAGGACCACTCTAACCAGAACACGGCAGGACCACTCTAACCAGAACACGGCAGGACCACTCTAACCAGAACACGGCAGGACCACTCTAGCCAGAACACAGTAGGACCACTCTAGCCAGAACACGGTAGGACCACTCTAGCCAGAACACGGTAGGACCACTCTAGCCAGAACACGGTAGGACCACTCTAGCCAGAACACGGCAGGACCACTCTAACCAGAACACGGCCTGACCACTCTAACCAGAACACGGCAGGACCACTATAACCAGAGCATGGCAGGATCACTGTAACGGCACCCCAAGTATGAAAGGGGTTAACGCCGTTTAGGATATTCCCTCCCTGAACACACATCCACTACCGACCCTCCACAGTCAGGCGACCGCTTCCCATAGGATTAATCCTTCCAGACATACGAGACACACGCTCTGTATCTTTCCAACTGGACTGACATTCTTTATTGAAACACTGCAAGTTTTATACACACAGAGAGGAGTTTCTTATCTTCCTCTCACAATGCACTTTTGACCAGACCTAATTTACATGAGCTAATTAACTACAGCTGATGACTCAGACACATGACCTTTAGGCTAGCCTTACTGTCTCCTACAATACACATTATTTTGACATCTCTTAAGAGACAATAGGTGGGCTCGTTAGCTAATCCCTTTCCAAGTTAAATGACTAGGCATGACCTTTATATACACACAAGTACAGAGTTAATTATCACTATTCACAATGAAAGGATCTTTAGAACACATCAGCCCTTTCCAATTAACCTGTTGGGTTCAGGATCAACAAAAATTGTTATTTACAGATATCCTGGGAAATATTGTGGAATAATATTACAGACCCATTTTAAAGCAATCCAAGACATATTCTCAATGTCCATTATTTCCTGGCTCATACTTTCTAAGAACTTCTGGGTTCCACAGGTCCACCCGTTACAATCACTTTAACCAGAACAAAGCAGGATCACTCTAACCAGAACACGGCAGGATCACTCTAACCAGAACATGGCAGGATCACTCTAACTGTCATGGATATGCATTAATGTCTGTCTGCCATCTTACCTTTCCTCCTCATGTGTTCATCTTAGAGGCCAGACTCTCTCTCCCCTGGCTTCCTTTATAATCTCCTCCCAGCCTGACTCCACCCCAGGCCCTATCACAGAACACTATATTAACCTGTGCACTGTAAGCCTGCTTTGCTGATCAACGTGTTTGTTATGCATAGTGTGTTTGGGTTACTGCCTGCCGTGTGCTACGTCTGTCTCTCTGTTACGTTATTGGCTTGTCCCTGACTATCCCTGTCTGCTTGTGACCCTTGACCTTCGGCTTGTCCTTCGTTATCCTTGTCTGCTTGTGACCCTTGACCTTCGGCTTGTTATCCATTATTCTTGTGCTGCTGCTTCCCCTCTTCTCCCCTTACCCTACGGGGCGTGAGCTAGGAGACTCTAGGGGCCGCGACCTGGACCTAGCCTGCAGCGTAACATCCTCACCACTAGAGGCTCTGGAGAAGACCTGCTGGGTCTTAGACTCCGTGCCCCAGGGAATCTTGGCTCTAGCTTCCAGTGGGATCCCGGTTGTGCTCCTCTGGTCCCGCTTTCCACAACCACCCAGTTTCCTATCCGCAGCAGTCAGCCATAGGGTTCACTATCTTGTGGTGCACTCCTGTCTCCCTACGGTGTGCACCTGTCATCTGGCCACAGGTGACCTGACACTAACCAGAACATGGCAGGATCACTCTAACCAGAACACGGCAGGACCACTCTAACCAGAACACGGCAGGACCACTCTAACCAGAACACGGCAGGACCACTCTAACCAGAACACGGCAGGACCACTCTAACCAGAACACGGCAGGACCACTCTAACCAGAACACGGAAGGATCACTCTAACCAGAACACGGAAGGATCACTCTAACCAGAACACGGAAGGATCACTCTAACCAGAACACGGCAGGATCACTCTAACCAGAGCACAGCAGGACCACTCTAACCAGAGCACAGCAGGACCACTAGGTATTATATTAATGAAAGCTGTAGGTTATAAAATCCCTTTGAACTGACATCATCATGTTACATGAGATATAAGTGATTGGGTTTGCATCTTTGAGGAGTGCAGGCTGGGGCAGTCAATGGGTACCAGCAGTGATGTGTATTCCAATAAATGATCTAAAGTCAATATTGTGTCCTCTCAGCAGTGACACTTAGATGTAGGCATTGTTCAAACACCAGCATCCTCCAGATCACACAGATAAAGAGCCTGACCCACAGCTTATTCAAAGACAAGGTGTCAAAGGAACAAACACTGGGTGACAAAACACACACTCCATCAATGGGCCGCTTTTGATCTCTACAAACCTGATCACACTGAGATGATAGGAGCCTTTTGTGAACACAGATCTGGCTGTGTATCGTTGTTGCTCATCACACATGTGTGTCTTTGGAATAATTCCTCTATATTGGTCTAATTGCATTTAAAGCAGATTGCCACCTTTTTCGAAGATTTGCTGTAGCAAGGCGGTAAAACAATCATGTTTGTAAATGGGACGGCTTATATATTTTCTTTATTTTTGCTTGTTGAGCATCTTAAAGTATCTCTTGCACTCAGCAGGAAATCCTGACACTTTGTTTTTGTTGTCATGCAGACAGCTGTGGACACACCCTCATTGCAACAGCAAAATCTGAGCCTTTCTGGGTACTTCAAAGGCCTGCACAAGCCAAACATAACACAATGACAGCTGTGTGCAAAAATTGATCTTCATCTTCAATGTACAGGGATTCAGTTAGGCCTTGTTCAGACCTGCGGCCACCACAATGAAAAGTGATCAGCAGTGGATTGCTTTTTAGAGGACAGTTGACAGGCGGCTGGGAGGTGAAGTCGTCCCCCAAGCACCCCTCTGTTTTAACCCTGAAATAGCCCAAAAAAACTGTGCTGCAACCACAGGTATTAAACGCGGTCGGGCGCAGCCCCATACCGATGAATGGATCACATTCGGTGGTAGTACTGCCAGCCAAATAGGACGGGTGGTTTAATTTTGTATGTGTACAGTTCTGAGCGTCTGCATTTCCTTCTTAAGCTGGATACACACTGTACAATTTTCTTTCGTTTTTTTTCCTTTAGATTTACCAAAACCATATAATGAGGTGAAAACTATAAACTTTCAATTTGTATGCAATCAGGCAGGCCCTTGTACTGCATAGTTGTAGGTCAATCGAACAACAAAAGTTGTACAGTGCGTATTCAGCTTTAGGCTCCATTCACACTTCTGCAACTCCAAAGTTGCACTGACTTTGGGGTGCAAACAGGGCGGGGACGAGGGGTGGGCAGAAGGGACGGCTGCCTGGGCGCAGCGTTTATTGTAGGGATGGATGAACCGCAAGTTCCTTCTGCTATAAGGCTGACGGGACTAGTGACAGCGGCATCACTACTTCTGTTGGCCCAGCGGGAGAAGGTGCAGGCTGTGCTCTCTCTCCCCCTCCTCCTCATAAGCTTGCATGGGGGGGGGGGCGCAATTTGTCATCTTTGCCCTGGGCACTAGAGGATTTTGTCCCAACACTGGGTGCAACTTTGATGCAACTTTGGATGGGTGCAACTTGGATACGACTTTGATCAGTGATAATAAAATACTGTGTTGCATTGTATAACATTCAGGTAGGACTTTCATGCAACTTATGAGGGATAACATTGAAGTCTATATGGCCCTCGGGTTGCATAAAAGTCGGACCAATGTAGTGCATGAACTACTTTAAAGTTGCTGCAGCTTTAAGTCAAGCATAAATGAATGGTTATCTTTGGAAAACATGGGGAACGACTTGTCATGCAAATTCGATGTCCAAAGTTGCATGACAAGTTGCACAAGTGTGAATGGAGCCTTAGGTAGGTTGTCAGTGGCAATGAAACTGTGGCTCAACCGCCTGCTATTACTTCCCCCCAGGCCGACCATGTTAACTCCCTTACTAATATCTAAGTAATGGGGGTTACTTTGGTCCAAAATAACGCAACACGTCCATTTTAACTCCCATTTATGTAATTTTTAGCACAGCTTTTAGGCCTCTTGCATATAGGCAAAAAAATGCTACATTTGTAGCTTTTTTTATTTTACAGGTCTAAATATGAATGCATTGTTGACTATGGGGCAATTTGTAATGTAGTAATGTGTTCAACACTGTAAAATATAAATAGAAAATGTTACTCTTGAGTGCAGTAATTTATGCGTGTATATACAACTACATAGGAGATAAAAAACATACACTATATTACCAAAAGTATTGGGACGCCTGCCTTTACACGCACATGAACTTTAATGGCATCCCAGTCTTAGTCCGTAGGGTTCAATATTAAGTTGGCCCACCCTTTGCAGTTATAACAGCTTCAACTCTTCCGGGAAGGCTGTCCACAAGGTTTAGGAGTGTCTATGGGAAAGTTTGACCATTCTTCCAGAAGCACATTTGGTCAGGCACTGATGTTGGACGAGAAGGCCTGGCTTGCAGTCTCTGCTCTAATTCACCCCAAAGGTTTACTATCAGGTTAAGGTCAGGACTCTGTGCAGGCCAGTCAAGTTACTCCACCCCAAACTCGCTCAATTATGTCTTTATGGACCTTGCTTTGTGCACAATCATGTTGGAACAGGAAGGAGCCATCCCCAAACTGTTCCCACAAAGATGGGAGCATAAAATTGTCCAAAATGTCTTGGTATGCTGACGCCTTATAAGTTCCCTTCACTGGAACTAAGAGGCCCAACCCAACCCCTGAAAAACAACCCCACACCATAATCCCACCTCCACCAAATGATTTGTACCAGTGCACAAAGCAAGGTCCATAAAGACATGGATGAGCGAGTTTGGGGTGGAGGAACTTGACTGGCCTGCACAGAGTCCTGACATCAACCCAATAGAACACCTTTGGGATGAATTAGAGCGCAGAGACTGCAAGCCAGGCCTTCTCATCCAACATCAGTGCCTGACCTCTCAAATGCGCTTCTGGAAGAATGGTCAAACATTCCCATAGACACTCCTAAACCTTGTGGACAGCCTTCCCAGAATAGTTAAAGCTGTTATAGCTGCAAAGGGTGGGCCAACTCAATATTGAACCCTACGGACTCAAGCCCTGTACACACGGCCGAGATTCTCGTCAGGAAAAAAACGTTGTTTTTCCTGACAAGAATCTTGACAAGAAACTTGTCCCGGCGAGTGTATACATGTACGATTCAACAGAACCGCCGTTCATTTGAATGGCACGAACGCGGTGACGTCATGGACTACGACGAGCGTGCGCTCGTCACATTCGATGCCGTCGCCGCCATCTTGCTACACCCTATGCCTATGAAGCTACCGCGCATGCGTCAAAGTCATTTCGAGCATGCGTGGGTTTCCACGGCGACAGGCAAGTGTACACACGCTCGGGTTTCTCGTAGAGAAACAGGCCGACGAGATTCTCGACGAGAAAAAAGACCGCAGGTCGTCCTTTTTCTCGTCGGGGAATCTGGGCAGTTTTCTTGATGAGAAAACTGAAACCCGCGTACACACAGCCAGTTTTCTCGGCAAGAAAGCTCTCCCGGCAGTTTGCTTGTCGTTTTTTGCCGAGTAAACCGATCGTGTGTACGCGGCCTGAGACTGGGATGCCATTAAAGTCCATGTAAAGGCAGGTGTCCCAATACTTTTGGTAATATCGTGTATATATTGAAACACTGGCAGCTAGAAGTGAATGAAGAAGAATTTTAAGCATATACAGTATACACGTACGCACTTTTACGGGCCTGTATACACGAGGCCTTTGCGAAACATAACTTGTGCTTTTTACTCAGCAAGGTCCTCTTTATGAACATCAGTAATTAGGAAGCCATATTTTGATCATGCATTATGTAAAATGAGAGGAAAACATTCAGAAAAGGGACTTTCCAAGGTACCGAAAAGCATCAACCAGATAGAAGTAGATTATCTTGTTTACCATCTTCGAAAAATGCGCCAAGCAGCAATACATAGGTGTAAATGAACCCCATAGAAATGAATGGGATTTCTGTTTGACATGCGTTTTCATGCAGTAAAATGAATGCAGGAAAACAGACAAGTGTGATCAGTGGAAGAAAATAAATCAGAAGAGGTTTTGTAACCTGCGCGATTGCTTGTCGTATATGGGACCTCTGAACATGAGACCGCTGCTTATTGTCATTGTAGTGTTAGAGTCTGTACACGCCATTTAATATGGGATTCCAGTGCAAGCATAAGGGCCCATTCACACCGACTGCATAGACAGTCCAAAATCCTGGTTATCCAATGTGAGTAGTTCACTCTGTTGCAGTGCAGTGCCGTGAAAAAAAGTACAGCACGCTGCATTTTTCTGCACCGCAAATGTACAGAAATGTGCGCAAATGTATGAAAATTCAATGCAATGCACATACAACCCGGAAAAAGATGGAGGTGGCCTCAAAGGCAATGCAAGCTTAGGAAAAATTCACTGCAAATGCATGTAAAAAATGCATGTCAAATGCACGTCACTGTGCATGCAAAGAATGTGTAGTAAATGTGCAGTTCCTGGTGTGAATGGGCCCTAAGGCAATTTGCTTGGCTTCAGTTCACACCATGGTGCCACCACACTGTGGGGTTCGTTAACACCACTGCATGCAGTCTTTTTTTTGACGCCGTAGTCTGCGGCAGAAACCACCGCATCCCAACACTGATGTGTGAATAAAAGTTAATAAAATGTTACCTGTGACATTTCAATAAAGTAAAGTAAAAAAAATAAATAAAAAAAAAAAAAACAGTTTGAAGTGCCAGGATGGGCACTTTGGCACCATGTCCTCCCAGTGCGCACCAGCAGCTGTGCGTTCAGCGTGTCTGCTGGTGGGAATCAGCCCTTAAATTGTATTGCATCTGTATGTTTATTAGCCCAGGTTCACACTGGGGCTGCGGGAGTGAAGCCGTGCGAATTCAGCTGAACTCGCACGATTTCACTCTCACTGGCAGTCCCGATTTCAGCCGCGATTACAAAGACATCTGACACAGATGTCAATGTAAATCGCGGGCCGAAATCGCAAAAAGTAGTACAGAAACTACTTTTTGAAATCGGTGCAGCGCCGCAGATGAGGCGTCGCACCGATTAGGACGGTGCCATTGCCGGTAATTTGCGGCAAATACCGGCGTTTTGACATGCGATTTGACATGCCAAATCGCATGTCAAAACAAACCAGTGTGAACCAGGGCTTAGACATGCTTAAATCTTTTCAATAGATGCCTCTTGATAACATCAAATGGTTCTACTTGCATCGGTATACTTTTTTTGGGGGGAAATATATATTTCAATTTTTGTGTTTTTTTTTGTACCTGCATTGGGATGCAAATGTGCCTTTTTCTTTTAGGGCCAGTTCCCACCACTTGCAGTCCAGTGCGTTTTTTTTCCTGCATTAAAAACGCATGGAAAGTAGGTTATATGGTTTTCAATGGCATAGTTCACACCAGTGCTTGCAGTTCCAGTGCGTTCCAGAAAAAAAAGTAGAACGTGCTGCATTTTACCTGCACTGGTCTGTACTGGAACGTTGTAAAACGCATAAAAAACACACTGGAACGCACCGGAACGCACTTAAATGCACCAAAAATGCACTGGAACACACTTGTCCTTTATCTAAGGTTAATAAAAAAGAGGGGTGAAAAAAAAAGCACCGGACTGCATTAAAAACGTACCAAAAACGCACTGGAACGCATCAAAAACGTGCATGCAAATAAGCACCTGGAACACATCCGGATTGCGTTTCTGTGGTGTGAACTGGCAGTTTTTTTTTTTTCTCTTCTTTTTTTTTTTTTTTTTAGCTATTTTATGTGGTTCTTGATGAAATAATATACAGATGTGTAGTCAAGTGTGCAAGAATGTATATATGCCTATAACAGGCTCCCCTGATAGCACTTCACTGCCGGAGATTAGTGGGGGGGGGGGGGGTGGCATTTTTTGGCAACAAATATCTCTTTATTCGGCCAAATAAAACCGCATTAGCGAATTAACTCTCTGACTGCCATCGCCGACCCCAACCACAAAGATGGGCTGAGTGTTCCAAAGAAAAAAAATAAAAGTTTAATAAACTTTTATAAAGTTTCTAAACACGTAAATGACAATATTTTCATGAGAAGAAATGTTATCCAAGCTATAAAACATAACAAGTGATATTTGTCACTGGAATGTAAATAGTATGCGAGTTCATCGGTCCAAGGACTTTAGCCCTTTGTTTAATGAGGGGAAGTCTGGGCTTAAAGGATATGACCTATATGTATGTGAGGCTCACAGATCATAAATCAGGCAACACACGATAAAATGATTTTCATTTGGAATAGTATTCGCTAAACGCAAGAGTTTACAATCTAACGCTAGCCGGGCACTCTGGGACTTGTAGTTCCACAACTGTCATTTTCTCAAGCTTGGTCTACAAGTCGACCCAAAACAGCCCCACCGCTCTTTCTTACCTGGATCGTGAAAAGGGACCAGAACGTAGCTGCTGATGGTTTTGGTCCTTCGGGTCAAGGTGCGCTCCAAGATGCGGTTGGCGCCTTCGATCACCTGTCTGAGGTCATCGTACATGGAGCCGGTGACATCAAACACGAAGGCTAGGGATGGGGCGTCAATATCCTGGGATTCGCTGAAGCCCACCTGGGCCAGCAGAAGAGGAAGCAGTAAAAGGCTCAGGACCCTTGAAGCCATTCCCAAAAAAAAAGAAGAAGAAGAAGAAGAAGTGATGGGCAGAAGTGGTGGGGAGACAGAGGGCTCTCCGCAGCCTGCTGTCCTTATCTGTACTCAGGATGGACTATTGCTGAGGCTGCAGTCTACATGTCCCTGTGCTCCTGCTTGTCCAATGCTTCCACTGGCAGCCTCAGCTAAGGCTTTATAGCAGAAACCTGCCCCCACTCCTTCTCACAAAGTTTTGGGAGGAGAAGGCTCTGCCCCTCACAGCAAACAAAGAGAGCCCTCCCTGCCTCCTGCACAGCACTAGCCCAGGATAAGCCAAGTCTCCGGATACCTGAGAGGGAAGAAAGGAGGGGGGAACCCTCCCCATCCGAATAGAGCATCCCTCTATGTCAGCCAAAGCTGATACACATTATCCAATAAGGCAGTGCAAAGACTGGCGATGATGTGCAAAGCCCAGGAACCCACAGCCAAGGCCTGGCAACTCTCCAGATAGCCATACACAATACAATCTGATTGTACAATCTACTAAGTTCAGGTTCAAGCGTACTGAAATAAAAATAGTGCATGTTGCCCATCAACCGATCGATCCTGCCCCAACGTGAGAAGGTTGGGCGAGGATTGGATCATAGAGAGGTACCCCTCAGATCCGCTCATTATTGTTCAGGGAGATTTGACCAACTTTTTTAGCTTTGAGTTGCCTCCTCCTCACTGTGCTGAAGCTGTGACCTAGAGACGTCATCCCTCGGTGGCATGGTATGGAAAGGTAAGTATTCCATGTATAGAATATAAGTATTCCATGGTATGGAAAGGTAAGTATGGAAAGGTAAGGTGGTATGGAAAGGTAAGTATTCCATAGTATTCCATGGTATGTAAAAGGTAAGTATGGAAAGGTAAGGTGGTATGGAAAGGTAAGTATTCCATAGTATTCCATGGTATGGAAAGGTAAGTATGGAAAGGTAAGTATTCCATAGTATTCCATGGTATGGAAAGGTAAGTATGGAAAGGTAAGGTGGTATGGAAAGGTAAGTATTCCATGTATAGAATATAAGTATTCCATGGTATGGAAAGGTAAGTATGGAAAGGTAAGGTGGTATGGAAAGGTAAGTATTCCATAGTATTCCATGGTATGGAAAGGTAAGTATGGAAAGGTAAGGTGGTATGGAAAGGTAAGTATTCCATAGTATTCCATGGTATGGAAAGGTAAGTATGGAAAGGTAAGGTGGTATGGAAAGGTAAGTATTCCATGTATAGAATATAAGTATTCCATGGTATGGAAAGGTAAGTATGGAAAGGTAAGGTGGTATGGAAAGGTAAGTATTCCATAGTATTCCATGGTATGGAAAGGTAAGTATGGAAAGGTAAGGTGGTATGGAAAGGTAAGTATTTCAGCAGTGTAAAGCTGCCCATACACTAAATTGCCGTGTACACACGATCGGAAATTCCGACAACAAAACCGTGGATTTTTTCCCGACAGAATTTTCAAACTTGTGTTGCATACACAAATCTTGTCTGAAATTCCAAACGTCAAGAACGCGGTGACGTACAACACTACGATGAGCTGAGAAAAATAAAGTTCAATGATTCCGAGCATGCGTCGAATTGATTCAGAGCATGCGTGTTTTTTTGTGTGTCGGAATTGCATACGGACGATCGGAATTTCTGACAATAACTTTTCCCGTCAGAAAATTTGAGAACCAGCTCTCAAATTTTTGCTGTCGGAAATTCCAACAGAAAAAGTCCGATGGAGCGTACACACGGTCGGAATTTCCGACCAAAAGCTCACGTCAAACTTTTCTTGTCGGAATTTCCGATCGTGTGTACGCGGCATTAGATTATTTTTCATTCTGTGGACTGGACAGAAAAAATAAAAAAATCAAACAGATTCTTCCATTATTATGTATGTGACGCTCACAGATCATAAATCAGGCAACACACAATAAAAAGGTTTTCATTGAAATAGTATTCACTAACCCACGAGTTTACAATCGAATGCGAGCTGGGCACTCTAGGACTTGTAGTTCGACAACTGTCATTTTCTCAAGCCTGGAATACAAGTCAACCCAAACAGCCCCACTTTCTTACCTGGATCGTGAAAAGGGACCAGTCTGCAGTGGGGCAGGGAACCTGAGCAGGACTCAGAAAGTAGTGCCTACCACCACAGGTATTGTCAGCTTCCACAACTGACCCCTCAGGTATGAGATATGCCTACTTAGACCCCTTTCACACTGAGGGCGTATTGCAGGCGCTATAGCGTTAAAAATAGTGCCTGCAATCCGCCCTTAAAAAGCTGCTCCATTGTCTCCAGTGTGAAAGCCCCGAGGGCTTTCACACTGGAGCGTTGCGCTAGGAGGACGGTAAAAAAAGTCCTGCTAGCCGCGGTAAAGGAGCAGTGTGTATTCCGCTCCTCCATCGCTGCTGCCCATTGAAATCAATGGGACAGCGCGGCTATACCGCCCGCAATGCGCTGCTTCAGCAGCGCATTGCGGGCGGTTTTAACCCTTTCTCGGCCGCTAGTGAGCGGTTTTAACCCTTTCTCACCTTAAATACCCTTTCTCGTGATCAGATGCACCTGTCTAGGAAGTTCAAGGCTTAATGAGCTCACCAAACCAATTGTGTGTTCCAATTAATCAGTGCCAAGTAGTTACAGGTATTCAAATCAACAAAACGACAAGGGTGCCCAAATTTATGCACCTGTCTAATTTTGTTTTGTTGCATATTGCGCATTTTCTGTTAATCCAATAAACCTCATTTCACTACTGAAATATTACTGTGTCCTTCAGTTATTTGATACATCAAAATGAAAATTGCTGATCCAAACACCCAAATATTTATAAATGACAATCATGGAAAATTGTCAGGGGTTCCTAAACTTTTGCATAGAACTGTATTGTCAAAAGTATTGGGACACCTGCTTTACACACACATGAACTTTAATGGCATCCCAGTCTTAGTCCGTAGGGTTCAATATTGAGTTGGCCCATCCTTTACAGCTATAACAGAAGCTCATTTGTGAGGTCAGGCACTGATGTTGGATGAGAAGGCCTGGCTCGCAGTCTTTACTCTGATGCTGGCCATACACTATCCAAAAAATCGTCCGAAATTCGGTCGTTCAGACAGTTCATTCGTTTTTCGAACAGTTAATGGGCACAAAATCGATAACCGTTGGGACGTTTTTGAGCCAAAAAAACGAAGGACAAGTTTGGAAATTTTCTGCCGAACGAACGATAAATTGAAAGGTTAATGTGTTTTCCCGTCCGAACTTTCTGCACTAGGTATATGTAAAAAAAACGAACCAATTTTTTTTACTTTATGTCCACTGAACGATTTATCTCTCAATACATGATGGCACTATCGTTTGCGCTCACAGCCGAACATTCGTTTTTCGAAAGTTCGTTCAGGAGATTTTTCGTATAGTGTATGGCCAGCATTAGGCTCCATGCACACTGGATACTAAAGCGTTTTTTAGCGTTTTTAGCGTTTTTGTTTTTTCAATGGATCAAAAATTTGAAAAAACGCTGGTGAGCCACGTTTTTGAGTGTTTATCAGCGTTTAGCGTTTGTTTGTGGTCAGAAAAAACGACTCCTGAACACGATTTTAGGGCATTCAGAAAACAGCTCATAAACTGCATCGATAACATAGGATAAGGATAACATGGGCTTTTAAAAAAAAAAACACCCAAATTTCAAAAAACCTTAAAAAAAAAATTCATCCTCGGACAAGAGGATGAAAGAATGTCCGTGATAGCCGGAACACTAAACACAGTTTCTGCTGGGAAACTGCGTGTTCCGCCTATCACGGAACAGAACGAGGAGGAGGCACGACTTTTCCACAATGGCCGCCTGCCAGCTGACTCTGCACCATAATCAGGTACACAGTCAGGAGGAGTAAAGAATCAGGTATGGCGATCGGCATGGCTGCAATGGGCACAGTGAGGTGAGATTGCAATGGGCACAGTGAGGCGTGCAAATGGGCATTGTTGACACTGTTTTCCACTTACAGTAGCTGCTGCATTCTCACCCTAGGCTTATACTCGAGTCAATACGTTTTCCCAGTTTTTTGTGCTAAAATTATGTGCCTCGGCTTATACTCGGGTCGGCTTATACTCGAGTATGTGTGGTATATTAAATCAACAATTTATTGCTATGTGTGTTTATATCAAAATATGTGTATATGGATGTACTACTGGTAATGCCCGTGCTTTTGTACATGCTACCTGCTTTATTTATATGTACCGTTTACTATCTAATACACACATGCAAATTTTCTAGTGTTTTATTTTATTCATTTTTGTCACCCCTTTAGGTCCACTGTTTCATTTAAAGTCCCAAATTCCTTGTATATTTTTCTTCATTACAGGATGGAGACACATCTTATGATGTTATCTCATTCAAAGCGCCGACCGGCGTCCCCCTTGCTCTTTCTATATATACCAGGGATGGAAACAGTGGACTATAGTTGGTAGTGCTCCCCTGCCAACTCTATATTGGAGTCTGTCATGCTGGTGTGTGCCATAGCTTGGCTCACACACATGACACTTTTAAAATTTTGTCGCTCTATTGGGCGGCCTAGCATATGATCCAGCCTTGGTGTCTCCCTGTTATGTTTTGGTGCCACTTCCTGTCCAAGACCCAGGACTGCGATGTGCTTTGGATGCCCTCCCCCTCCACCCGTCACTGGGCGGGGGCCAGCTGGGGGGTTCGGGAGGATGCTCTCAGCACATCGGCGCCACGCGCTGTCCTCCTGGGCGTCGCACTGGTGGGCGTGCACTGTCCACCTAGCCGACGCAGCTGGTTCGCGTGGCGTCGGCCTTGGGCGGGATCACATCGCCTGGCCGGGGGCCCCACACCCTCTGCACTGTCGAGCTTAGCGTGACACTGGTGGCGGCCTCACGCACGTGCGGGACGCTACATAGGCATCTCCCCAGCTTTTCCAGCTTGTTGCCATTCACACGCAGACGCCTTAGCCTTGACAAGCCCTGCCTTCCAGCATATTTAAAAAGTAATATCTCACGACCTTGACACTCAGTCTACATTCCAACACTTATTCCTATCTCTGTGGGCTTACTCTGATGGACCTACCCATCCATTACAGGTACTTACACAGCATTATGACGGAATATCTGGTTCTATGACCAAATGGCAGCCTGCTGTTTTCTGGGGATGATGTCTTTGCGCCCTGTTACTTGCTGGAGTTTCCGCCACCTCAGCTCCCATACACACCCCTGCCTGGCACATTTTGTAAGTACCCAGATTGGACTATGTCTTTTCTGGTGAAATTGAGTTTATACCCTGCATAGAATTCATTCTGTTATTTCAGATATCCCATTGCATCTGCCCCATGAGGAGTGTTTTTTACACAAAATGCGTCGGACCCTTCAATGAACGATGCAGCTATTGCGCAGATGGGATTCTATTCAGATTTTTATGACCCCCTTTCCCACATCTTGCATAGATATATTATCAAATGTTGCTGTGTGCTGCTTAGCTTTTATGGATTTATATGCAATTATATCAATCAACAATTTATTGCTATGTGTGTTTATATCAAAATATGTGTATATGGATGTACCACTGGTAATGCCCGTGCTTTTGTACATGCTACCTGCTTTATTTATGTGTACCGTTTACTATCTAATACACACATGCAAATTTTCTAGTGTTTTATTTTATTCATTTTTGTCACCCCTTTAGAGCCGGGGCACAGGGGCAACACGACTTCCAGCGCGACTTTGGGAGGCAACTTGGACACAACTTGAGCATGAATCACAGCGCGACATGAGGCAACTTACAAGGAAACTTCAAGTTGCCTCCAGGACAGGAGGCTTTCCAGTGGCCAAACAATAATCAGCTCTGTGGGAGGGAGGGGTTTGCCTGGAAAACTATTTTTGCTTCCTGGAAAGTTGCTTCAGTTAAGACAGGGGATCCGACTTGGAGGCAACTTCCATTGAAATCTATGGGTACAAGTTGCCTAGAAGTCGGATTGAAGTCGTACAGGAAACTTTTCTGAAGTTGGAGCGACTGCAGTAGTGTACATTAAGACGGCTCCATTCACTTCCATTACTTTTCTAAACCGGGCGACCTGAAGTCAGATCCCAGGACGCCCCTGTGTGAACCAGCTCTCAGGTTCACTGTTTCATTTAAAGTCCCAAATTCCTTGTTTATTTTTCTTCATTATGGGATGGAGACACATCTTATGATGTTATCTCATTCAAAGTCCCAAAGCGCCGACCGGCGCCCCCCCCTTGCTCTTTCTACAAAATCCCATATACCTTGAGGTTTATTCTATGTATTATAAAACAAGGTGAACCAATATCTGCGCTGACAGTAATAAAAAATAAATAAAGTGAATGAAGCAGCCAGCACAGTCTGTTGATAAGGCAAACGTCAAAAAGTGGTAGTCCAAAATGCAGCGCTTAATATAACAATATGTGAATAACAGTCCAGGTGCAATAATCAGCATATGATGAAGTGGATATAGAAACTGATGAGGAAACCACCACCAAACTTCAGTGTGCAAAGAAAAAAGCACACCACACCAATCGTGCTCACAGTCTGCTTACCAGAAGGTAAATAAACAACAAGCGATGTATGAATAGTTGCAGAGGGTCAATGGTAGACACAGCTATCCAAACTTGATGAGTAGGGATGAGCTCGGTGTTCGAGTCGAACATAGGTTTGACTCGAACATCGGCTGTTCGCGCGTTCGGCGAACAACGAACGATTTGGGCCGTTCGCGCCAAATTCGAGTGACGCGAACGGCCCACAATACACTGCGCCATCGCAGTGTAATCCCGGCGCTGTGATTGGCCAAGCATGCACTGTGACCCTGCATGCTTGGCCAATCACAGCGCTGGCAGCAAGGAGAGCAATGATTGGCCACAGGCAGGATGCCTGTGGCCAATTATAGCTGAGGGGGTTTAGTACACGCCCCACACTATAAAAGGCCGCCAGCGCGGCGGCCTTGTGTAGTGTGTTCCGGAGCAGGGAAAGTGAAGGATAGGCAGGGACAGTGTCAAATCTTGTCAAATCTATTCTTTGCTAAACCTTGTATGTAGGGACAGAGAAGGATAGGCAGGGAGAGTGTCAGTGCCATATTCTTTGCTAAACCTTGTGTGTAGGGAGAGAGAAGGATAGGCAGGGAGAGTGTCAGTGTCATATACTTTGATAAACCTTGTGTACAGGGAGAGAGAAGGATAGGCAGGGGACAGTGTCAGTGTCATTGTTGCTAAGCCTCCTGCACATTATACAACTGAAGTTAGCCCGTATTGCTGCTTTTTCCTGGTGTGTTACACCACAAACAGGATTTTGCGGCACTTACAGCGGGCGGAGTGTGCCTCCTGACCATATTACACCTTAAAGTGGAGCTCCACCCTAAATAGCAACTTTTGCTATTTGGAACCCTCCCCCCCTCCGGTGTCACAATTGACACCTTTCAGGGGGGAGGGGGGTGAAGATACCTGTCTAAGACAGGTATTTTCACCCACATCCGGGAGTCCTGTCTCCGGGAATCTGCGGGAGTTACGTCACTTCCCGCAGACTTCCCTTGGTGTTCTGGGAGACACTCGGCTCCCAGAACACAGGAGCACCAATCAGAACGGCGCAGCGCGACTCGCGCATGCGCCGTAGGGAACCGGGCATGAAGCCGCAGGGCTTCACTTCCTGGTTCCCTCAGCGAGGATGGCGGAGGGAGCAGCAGAGCGACGAGCGGTCGCTCGTCCTCTGCTGCGGACGTCGCTGGACTCCAGGACAGGTAAGTGTCCAAATATTAAAAGCCAGCAGCTGCTGTAGCTCTAGCTGCTGGCTTTTAATTTTTTTTTTTCCGGCGGAGCAACCCCTTTAACTTAGCCTGTATTGCTGCTTTTTCCTGGTGTGTTACACAAACAGGATTTTGCGGCACTTACAGCGGGCGGAGTGTGCCTCCTGACCATATTACACCTTAACTTAGCCTGTATTGCTGCTTTTTCCTGGTGTGTTACACAAACAGGATTTTGCGGCACTTACAGCGGGTGGAGTGTGCCTCCTGATCATATTACACCTTAACTTAGCCTGTATTGCTGCTTTTCCCATTTCCCTGCAGGCCATTAGAATGTCTGGAAGGCAAACAAGGAGAGGCAGACAGTCAGGAGCCAAAAAAAGAGGGCAAGCAGGCTCTGTGTCTAGAGACAACAGTGCTGGTCGTGGACGTGGTGCATCGCCATCAGCACGTGGCCATGGGACACGCTTGTCCTTCTTTTCGGCAGCTGGACGTGTTGAGCCGCATCATGCCGAAGACTTGGTAGAGTGGATGACCAAGCCCTCCTCATCCTCCTCATCCTCTCTCACCCAGGCTCAGGGTACTGGCAAAGCAGCTGCCAAAGCGTCCTCTTCCCTGGTATCAATGTCATCATCAGTCACTCCTTCCCTAGACCAACCATGTCCTCCTGAGGAGTCCCCCGAACTGTTTGAGCACAGTGTTGGGTACATGCTCCAGGAGGATGCCCAGCGTTTCGAAGGGTCTGATGATGATACCCAGCTACAGGAAGGCAGTAGCGTGAGAGCAGAGAGAGGGGATGCTCAAGAAGGACACCAATCTGGCAGTCATGTTCCAGCAGCTGCAGCATACTGCCAGATTGGCTCCAGTGATGAGGAGGGAGGGGATGATGAGGTCACTGACTCCACGTGGGTGCCTAATAGGAGAGAGGAGGAGGAGGAGGAGGAGGATGAGGAGGAGGCACATCTCCAACGAGGCAGGATGCCCTCGGGGGGCCAGCGTAAGGGCAGCACACCGACGGAATCACACCGCAGAGCTCCGCCTGTGCAAGGCGCTGCCTCTGTCCGTTATTCAAAAAGTTCTTTGGTGTGGGCCTTTTTTGAGTCGAGTGCATCGGATCGCACAGCTGCTGTTTGCAACATATGTCTCAAGCGTATATCGCGTGGCCAAAACATCACACGCTTGGGCACCACATGCTTGACCAGACATATGTTGACCTGCCATGCAGCTCGTTGGCAAGCCTACCTTAAAGACCCACACCAAAGAACAAAGCTGACCTCTTCTTGCACCGCATCAGCTGGGATCTCCAACCCCACTATACCTTCAGTCCTCTCTGAAACCTGCTCTGAGAGGAATGAAGGTGTAGAATTAGGTGTGTCACAGCCAAGTACTTGCGGGCACTCTGCTAGCAGTACACCAACGTCCGATTCTAGCAGGCAAATTTCCCTGCCCCAGCTGCTGGACCGTCGAAAGAAGTTCACTCCCAGCCATCCACATGCCCAGCGGTTGAATGCTAGCTTGGCTAAATTGCTAGCGCTTCAACTGCTGCCTTTTCAGTTGGTAGACTCGGCCCCCTTCCGTGAGTTTGTGCAATGTGCGGTTCCTCAGTGGCAGGTTCCCAAACGCCACTTTTTCTCACGGAAGGCGATTCCGGCTCTCTACCGGCATGTGGAAGGCAATGTCTTGGCCTCGCTGGACAGGGCGGTCAGCGGTAAGGTGCATATTACCGCTGACTCATGGTCCAGCAGGCATGGACAGGGACGTTACCTTTCTTTCACGGCCCATTGGGTCACTCTTTTGGCAGCTGGGAAGGATGCAGGACAAGGTGCAGTAGTGTTGGAGGTTGTTCCACCGCCACGCCTCCAAAATGCTACTACTGGTTGTGACACACCTCTGTCCTCCACCCCCTCCTCTTCTTCTTCCTCCGTGGCCTCTTCCTGTGCTTTGTCCTCGGAACCAGCGGTGCTCCGTAGGCGTTCAAGGGGCTACGCAAGTACGCAGGCAAAAAGATGCCATGCCGTGCTTGCGCTGGTGTGTTTGGGGGACAGGAGCCACACTGGGGCAGAGGTTCTGTCTGCTCTGCAGGGGCAGGCCGAGAGGTGGTTGACGCCACACCAGCTTAAGCCAGGAATGGTAGTTTGCGACAATGGCACCAACCTCCTCTCCGCTCTCCGACAGGGACAACTGACCCATGTGCCCTGTGTGGCTCACGTCCTTAACCTGGTGGTGCAGCGGTTCTTGGGCAGGTACCCGGGCTTACAGGATGTCCTGAGGCAGGCCAGGAAAGTCTGTGTGCATTTCCGCAGATCTTATAATGCCAGTGCTCGCCTGGCTGAGCTGCAAAAATAGGATTTTTATAACAGCTTACCTGTAAAATCCTTTTCTTGGAGTACATCACGGGACACAGAGCGACATAGTCATTACTATGTGGGTTATATAGATACCTTCAGGTGCTGGCACTGGCAACTTCCAAAACCGGAAGTACCCTCCCCTATATAAGCCCCTCCCATCCGGGAGTACCTCAGTTTTGTAGCAAAGCAATAAGCAATAAGTGTCCCCAAAAGAGGGGTGGGAGCTCTGTGTCCCGTGATGTACTCCAAGAAAAGGATTTTACAGGTAAGCTGTTATAAAAATCCTATTTTCTTTCTCGTACATCACGGGACACAGAGCGACATAGTCATTACTATGTGGGACGTCCCAAAGCAATGCCCAATGTGGGGGGGGGATACACCATACATAAGCTGAGCGCTATCAGACATCAGGATCTTTTGTGGCCTGCAACACACTGCGCCCAAAGGCGACATCCTCCTGACTTCTAACGTCCACCTGGTAGAACCTAGTAAACGTGTGTACTGAAGACCATGTTGCGGCCTTACAGATCTGAGCCAGGGAGACCTGGTGATGCACTGCCCATGAAGTTCCAACTGCTCTCGTGGAGTGCGCCCTAACTTTGAACGGAGGCGGTCTCCTTCTCAAGCCATAGGCTTGCATTATGACCTGTCGAATCCACTTGGCTAAAGTAGATTTTGACGCTGCCTGACCCCTTCTGGGGCCTTCCGGCAGAACAAACAAAGTATCCGTTCTGCGAATCTGAGCAGTGGCTTTTAGATAAGCTTTAACTGCTCTTACTACATCCAAAGAATGCAATAACTTTTCCTCTACCGAACTAGGTTTGGGGAAAAAGGAAGGAAGAACCACATCTTGGTTCAAATGAAACCTCGATACCACCTTAGGAAGAAAGGCTGGATGAGGACGTAACACTACTCTGTCCTTATGGATAACCAGATATGGCTCTTTACCGGACATAGCGGCTAATTCCGACACTCTTTTAGCCGAACAAATGGCTACTAGAAAAATCAATTTCCTGGTGAGAAGAACCAAGGAAATGTGCTGTAATGGTTCAAGTGGTTGCTTCTGTAGAACCGACAGAACCAGGTTTAGATCCCATGGACATACGGGAATATTAACCGGAGGATTAATACGCATCACTCCTTGTATAAAAGCTTTGACTAGTGAATGCAAAGCCAAGGGCCTTTGAAAAAATATTGACAAGGCCGAAATCTGACCCTTGATAGTACTCAAGGCAAGCTTCCTATCTACAGCCCACTGTAGGAAGTCCAGAATCCTACCTATTACGTACTTATGTGGATGCCATTTCCTGGCCTCACACCAAGCGATGTACGCCTTCCAGATTCTATAGTAGATCTGCCTGGATACCGGCTTCCTGGCATTGATCATGGTAGCTACCACAGGATTAGAGAGACCTCTCTTTTTTAGAATGTGGGCTTCAATAGCCAGGCCGTCAGACCTAGGGCTGGTAAGGAAGGGTGGTATATCGGTCCTTGCGAAAGCAGGTCCGGACGATGTGGGAGGGTCCAAGGACTCCCCACAGACATTTTTACAATCTCCGCGTACCATGCTCTTCGGGGCCACGCTGGAGCCACCAGAATCCCTGGTTTCTTTTCTACCCTGATTCTGCGGAGTAATCGAGGTAACAATTGTGGTGGTTGAAATGCATATATCAGCTTGAGCTGATCCCAAGGGAACACTAGGGCATCCGAGCCGCAAGCTAGGGGATCCCTTGTCCGAGAGACAAACCTGTCCATCTTTGCGTTGAATCTGGATGCTAGAAGATCTACATCCGGTGTTCCCCACCGCTGACATATTGTCCGGAAAACCTCGGGGTGAAGGGACCATTCGCCTGGGCATAATTGCTGGCGACTTAGAAAGTCCGCCTTCCAATTCTCCACTCCTGGAATAAATACCGCAGATATGGCTGGGACATATCTTTCTGCCCATTTCAGGATGTAATTTACTTCCCTCTGGGCTGCACGACTGCTGGTGCCACCCTGATGATTGATATATGCCACTGCTGTGGCATTGTCTGATTGAATTCTGACAGGGGACCCTTGGAGTTTGGATGTCCATGCTACTAGGGCATACCGGGCTGTTCGTATCTCTAAGAGATTGATGGGCAGGGCCTTTTCTGCATCCAACCATCTGCCCTGGAGAGACCATTGCTCCAGTACTGCTCCCCAGCCTATAAGGCTGGCATCTGTAGTGACCACCTTCCAAGAAATCGGACTGAAGGATTTCCCTTTTTCCAGATTCTGGAGAACCAACCACCAACGGAGGCTCTTGCGAACGGAAGGGGACAAGGACATTGGTAAGTCTAGGGCCTGAACTTTTTTGTTCCAGGCTGACAGTATGGCCCTTTGCAAATTCCTTGAATGGAATTGACTGTAGGGTACTGCTTCGAATGATGCCACCATTTTTCCCAGCAGCCTCATGCACAGGCGTACGGACGGCTGTCTTTTTGCACCCACTAGGTGGATCAAATCTCTCAAAGACAACACCTTTTCTCGAGGCAAGAATATTTTTCTCTGGCCTGAATTCAGCCTTAGCCCTAAGTATTCCAGACTTTTGACTGGTTTTAGGGCTGACTTGTCTCGGTTGATAATCCAACCGTGAGATTCCAGATACTTGATTGTCTTGTGAACGACCACTTCTAGTTTTTTCACTGAGTGGTCTATCAGCAACAAGTCGTCTAGATATGCCATTATCGTTACACCTTGTGTTCTTAGATTGGCCAATAATGGAGCCAGAATTTTTGTAAACACTCGTGGTGCTGTGGCCAGACCGAAGGGTAAGGCTCTGAACTGAAAATGGCGCCCTTCTACTGCAAAGCGTATAAATTTTTGGTGGACTGGAAAGATGGGAATGTGCAAATAAGCATCTTTGATGTCGATCAAGGCTAACCATTCCTCCCCTTGTAGGGCAGTGGCCACCGATCGGATCGACTCCATCCGGAAAATCCTGATATTTAGGAATTTGTTTAGCCCTTTTAGATTTAAAATGGGCCTCACGTCCCCGTTTGCTTCGGGACTGTAAAGAGGTTTGAGTAAAACCCGAACCCCCATTCTTCCAGGGGAACCTCCATAATTACTCCTTGGAGCAATAGTTGTTCTAGTGCCAACAGGAGGGACTCTCTCTTCCGGGGATCCCTTGGCACGTTTGACCTCATAAAATGGGAAGGAGGAGAGTCTTTTAACTCCAATCTGTATCCCAAACATACTGCGGAGAGCACCCATCTGTTCGTGTCTCGCCAGGTCTCTGCGAACAACTGGAGTCTTCCCCCCACCCGATTGAGTGGGGGCAACCCTTCATGAATTTAACTTTGGGGGAGGTTTTGTACCTCTCTTGACCCAGGGTTTCTTATTACCCTGGGATTGTCCCTGATTTTTACCCCCGGGATTTGACCGAGGAGGCCGTCGGAACTGTTTCACAGCCGATGCCCCAGGGACTGGAGAAGCAGGCCTCTTAAAAGAGGGACCTCTAACTCTGTTTTTAACCGGCAAGAGTGTACTTTTACCGCTGGAAATTTTCTGGATATATTTGTCCAGGTCTTCCCTGAATAAGCGTTCACCATGAAATGGGAAGCTAACCAGCCATTTTTTACAGGGAGCTTCAGCAGACCAGTTTTTGAGCCATAGCAGCCTGCGCATATGTACTACAGACAGCGTAAGGCGGGAGGCCTGATGGATTGAATCCTTTATGGCGTCAACTGCAAAGCATAAGGCTCCAGGTAGATCAGCTAGGGCAAGGGCCTGCTGATCTGGCAAGTCCCTTAAGCCTGTTTCAACTGATCCTTCACTGCTTGGCAGACCCCAATAGCTGCCACTGCTGGTTGTGTCACCAAGCTTGCTGTAGGAAAAGCAGATTTTCCTAAGGACTCCAATTTTTTATCTATTGGGTTCTTGAACATTTGGACATTATCCACTGGACATGTCAGTGATTTATTCACACAAGAGATGGCTGCGTCCACTGTAGGGACCCTCCAGTTTTTTGATGAACTTATCCTCCATGGGATAGACCACCGGAAATCTCTTGGGGGGAGTAAATATTTTATCAGGATGTTCCCAATCCTGGAAAATGAGCCCTTCCAGTAAAGGGTGAAGTGGAAAAGAACAGACAGTCTGGGGAGCTTTTAGCGACCCCAACGAGGAGACAGTAGTGGTTGATGGTTCCGCAAGGTGCATTTTAAATGCTGATCGGACCATGTTAGTCAGAGACTGAACCCATAATCTTTCAGCTTGAGATACTGAGAAAGGTTCCTCCACTGTTGATTCCTCTATAACAGAATCAACCTCATCCTGATCCCCTTCAGGCAGGTCGATCCCTGTATGGGACTGTTGCTCCGCTAACAGGTACTCTGAAGGAGGAGATGGAGATCGGGCGCTTTCCCTGTGACAGGGAGGCAGCGATCAATGTTGACAATCTCTCTTCTAATCCTCCCAGAGCTGAGGAAAAAACCCTCCTCTGTTACATACACAGGAGCAGGTGAACTGAGGACAGCCACAGTACCAAGTACTCCTGCGGGGTCTCTACGGTCACTTACCTCTGAATTTTCAGGGGAGACTGGTGCAGCAGAAGCATGCCCAAGATCCTCAGAGCCCGATGGAGACCCCCTTCGCTTCCTGGAAGACTTAGTTCCGGAGCTTCTGGACGGCATATTCCTAAGCCCAAAGCTGAGGTATTCCAGCCGTAATACACCACTTTTACTGAGAATAGTCTAGCACAATTGCTGCTATATAACAGTTGGTGTCTACTAAAGTGCCTTTCTAGGGGATGCCTGCATCAACCGCCTCTGTGTGCCTTTTTTACTGTTGCTAGCTCTGTCTGTGCACTTCAATAGCCAGCTGTGATTGTGCCTTTAAACACGCTGGACGCCCGCACATGCGCAATAGCACCGCGGCGCACACCGAGCGTCATCCACCCGCTCCGCCCCTTTTTCCAGATTGCCTCTATATATAGAGGCACGCGCGCGGGCACGTGCGCCTTCGGCGCTCTTTTTTGAAAAAACAAGGAGCTAGATGGGAGCCAGGGTCCCTGTCGCAGGGCCCGGGGATGGATGAGCGCAGCAACAGGGCAGAGGAGACAGCTTCCCAGCAGAGAACTTACCAACTGCCTGGATTTGACTTTGGAAGAAAAAAATCCACATTACAAGAAAAAGAACCATAGCGGCCTCTAGTGTTTAACACAGGTACCGCGGTCTTACCATTTTTTTTTTTCTTGCCTACTATTAAAATTTTTACATTTTCTTAGTAGTAACAGGCATGCACAGAATATTAGCGGGAATACCTTAGGTAACAGGCAGAAAGACAAATTAGGCTTGGGGGTCCCCCAATAGAACCAAGTTCCTGAGGGCCCCCACTTACCTTTTCCTCGCCGCAGGACTCTGTTTGGTCCACAGAAGCCCAAACTTCACCTATCACGGCAGGCATTGTAATTAAACCTTCAGGGACCGGGTTCCCAAGGATTCCACTCCCCTGGACCTGTATAGCACCCTGCACAGAAAACATCTTGGTCGTGGGTATGACCAGAGCTCTGGATCCCAGGGTCCAGCCCTCCTAAGAGAGGCATTACAGGCAAAACCTTGCTCTTCTCTTTGCAAGGCCCGGGTACCGACCGTTTAGCTATGAAGCTTTTTTGGTTGGATCCGGAATAGCTTACTGAGGCCCAAAAGAACCTGTACGCAAGCTCAGTGAAAAACACATGTTACTTCTTGGCCAACACCTTAGACACTGGCAAAAAACTGAGGTACTCCCGGATGGGAGGGGCTTATATAGGGGAGGGTACTTCCGGTTTTGGAAGTTGCCATTGCCAGCACCTGAAGGTATCTATATAACCCACATAGTAATGACTATGTCGCTCTCTGTCCCGTGATGTACGAGAAAGAAAGGAGTTGAACCTGCCCAATAGGGATGAGCTTCGTGTTCGAGTCGAACATACGTTCGACTCGAACATCGGCTGTTCGATCGTTCGACGAAGATCGAACGATTTGGGCCGTTCGCGCCAAATTCGAGTGACGCGAACGGCCCACAATGCACTACGCCATCGCAGTGTCATCCAGGCGCTGTGATTGGCCAAGCATGCACTGTGACCCCGCATGCTTGGCCAATCACAGCGCCGGCAGCGAGGAGAGCAATGATTGGCCACAGGCAGGATGCCTGTGGCCAATTATTGCTGAGGGTGTTTAGTACACGCCCCACACTATAAAAGGCCGCCAGCACGGCGGCCTAGTGTAGTGTGTTCCGGAGCAGGGATAGAGCAGCATAGGCAGGGACAGTGACTTTTATTTCTTTCTTGCTTAACCTGGATTCCTTTAGTTTAGGGAAAGAGAAGGATAGGTAGGGAGAGTGTCAGTGTGTTTTGTGCTTGTGCTATATTGTGCTTAAAAAAAACATTTTTTCTAGGGACAGAAAACTGTAGGTAGGGAGAGTGTGTCAGTTTCTTTCACTGTCAAAGTCCTTGTTTCCAGGGACCTGGAAGGACAGTGAGTGAATTCTCCTTGTGCTAAATTGTGCTTAAAAAAAACATTTTTTCTAGGGACAGAAAACTGTAGGTAGGGAGAGTGTGTCAGTTTCTTTCACTGTCAAAGTCCTTGTTTCCAGGGACCTGGAAGGACAGTGAGTGAATTCTCCTTGTGCTAAATTGTGCTTAAAAAAAACATTTTTTCTAGGGACAGAAAACTGTAGGTAGGGAGAGTGTGTCAGTTTCTTTCACTGTCAAAGTCCTTGTTTCCAGGGACCTGGAAGGACAGTGAGTGAATTCTCCTTGTGCTAAATTGTGCTTAAAAAAAACATTTTTTCTAGGGACAGAAAACTGTAGGTAGGGAGAGTGTGTCAGTTTCTTTCACTGTCAAAGTCCTTGTTTCCAGGGACCTGGAAGGACAGTGAGTGAATTCTCCTTGTGCTAAATTGTGCTTAAAAAAAACATTTTTTCTAGGGACAGAAAACTGTAGGTAGGGAGAGTGTGTCAGTTTCTTTCACTGTCAAAGTCCTTGTTTCCAGGGACCTGGAAGGACAGTGAGGTAATTCTCCTTGTGCTAAATTGTGCTTAAAAAAAACATTTTTTCTAGGGACAGAAAACTGTAGGTAGGGAGAGTGTGTCAGTTTCTTTCACTGTCAAAGTCCTTGTTTCCAGGGACCTGGAAGGACAGTGAGTGAATTCTCCTTGTGCTAAATTGTGCTTAAAAAAAACATTTTTTCTAGGGACAGAAAACTGTAGGTAGGGAGAGTGTGTCAGTTTCTTTCACTGTCAAAGTCCTTGTTTCCAGGGACCTGGAAGGACAGTGAGTGAATTCTCCTTGTGCTAAATTGTGCTTAAAAAAAACATTTTTTCTAGGGACAGAAAACTGTAGGTAGGGAGAGTGTGTCAGTTTCTTTCACTGTCAAAGTCCTTGTTTCAAGGGACAGAGAAGGACACCTGAAGGTAGCCCTTATTGCTTTTTTCCCATCTCCCTGCAGGCCATCTATTAGAATGTCTGGAAGGCAAACAAGGAGAGGCAGACAGTCAGGAGGCAATAAAAGAGGGCAAGCAGGCTCTGTGTCTGGGGGCAACAGTGCTGGTCGTGGACGCGGTGCATTGTCATCAGCACATGGCCATGGGACACGCTTGTCCTTCTTTTCGGCAGCTGGACATGTTGAGCCACATCATGCCGAAGACTTGGTAGAGTGGATGACCAAGCCCTCCTCCTCCTCCTCATCCTCTCTCACCCAGGCTCAGGGTACTGGAAAAGCAGCTGCCAAAGCGTCCTCTTCCCTGGTATCAATGTCAGACTCATCATCAGTCACTCCTTCCCTAGACCCACCATGTCCTCCTCCTGAGGAGTCCCCCGAACTGTTTCAGCACAGTGTTGGGTACATGCTCCAGGAGGATGCCCAGCGTTTCGAAGGGTCTGATGATGAAACCCAGCTAGAGGAAGGCAGTAGCGTGAGAGCAGACAGAGGGGATGCTCAAGAAGGACACCAATCTGGCAGTCATGTTCCAGCAGCTGCAGCATACTGCCAGATTGGCTCCAGTGATGAGGAGGGAGGTGATGATGAGGTCACTGACTCCACGTGGGTGCCTAATAGGAGAGAGGAGGAGGAGGAGGATGAGGAGGAGGCACATCTCCAACGAGGCAGGATGCCCTTTGGTGGCCAGCGTAAGGGCAGTACACCGACGGAATCACACCGCAGAGCTCCGCCTGTGCAGGGCGCTGCCTCTGCCCGTCATTCAAAAAGTTCTTTGGTGTGGGCCTTTTTTGAGGCTAGTGCATCAGATCGCACAGCTGCTGTTTGCAACATATGTCTCAAGCGTATATCGCGTGGCCAAAACATCAGCCGCTTGGGTACCACATGCCTGACCAGACATATGTTGACCTGCCATGCAGCTCATTGGCAAGCCTACCTCAAAGACCCACACCAAAGAACAAAGCGGACCTCTCCTTGCACCGCATCAGCTGGGATCTCCAACCCCACTATAACTTCAGTCCTCTCTGAAACATGCACTGAGAGGAATGAAGGTGTAGAATTAGGTGTGTCACAGCCAAGTACTTGCGGCCACTCTGCTAGCAGTACACCGACGTCCGATTCTAGCAGGCAAATTTCCCTGCCCCAGCTGCTGGACCGTCGAAAGAAGTTCACTCCCAGCCATCCACATGCCCAGCGGTTGAATGCTAGCTTGGCTAAATTGCTAGCGCTTCAACTGCTGCCTTTTCAGTTGGTAGACTCGGCCCCCTTCCGTGAGTTTGTGCAATGTGCGGTTCCTCAGTGGCAGGTTCCCAAACGCCACTTTTTCTCACGGAAGGCTATTCCGGCTCTCTACCGGCATGTGGAAGGCAATGTCTTGGCCTCGCTGGACAGGGCGGTCAGCGGTAAGGTGCATATTACCGCTGACTCATGGTCCAGCAGGCATGGACAGGGACGTTACCTTTCTTTCACGGCCCATTGGGTCACTCTTTTGGCAGCTGGGAAGGATGCAGGACAAGGTGCAGTAGTGTTGGAGGTTGTCCCACCGCCACGCCTCCAAAATGCTACTACTGGTTGTGACACACCTCTCTCCTCCACCCCCTCCTCTTCTTCTTCCTCCATGGCCTCTTCCTGTGGTTTGTCCTATGAACCAGCGGTGCTCCGTAGCCGTTCACGGGGCTACGCAAGTACGCAGGCAAAAAGATGCCATGCCGTGCTTGCGCTGGTGTGTTTGGGGGACAGAAGCCACACTGGGGCAGAGGTCCTGTCTGCTCTGCAGGGCCAGGCCGAGAGGTGGTTGACGCCACGCCAGCTTAAGCCAGGAATGGTGGTTTGCGACAATGGCACCAACCTCCTCTCCGCCCTCCGACAGGGACAACTGACCCATGTGCCCTGTGTGGCTCACGTCCTTAACCTGGTGGTGCAGCGGTTCTTGGGCAGGTACCCGGGCTTACAGGATGTCCTGAGGCAGGCCAGGAAAGTCTGTGTGCATTTCCGCAGATCTTATAATGCCAGTGCTCGCCTGGCTGAGCTGCAAAAGGAGTTGAACCTGCCCAAGAACCGCCTTATATGTGACATGCCCACCAGGTGGAACTCAACGTTGGCCATGCTGCAGCGGCTGCACACGCAGCAGAGGGCCATCAATGAGTACCTGTGCGACTACGGCACCAGGACAGGGTCAGGGGAGCTTGGTTTTTTTTCTCCACGCCAGTGGGACATGATCAGGGATGCATGCACTGTCCTGGCACCATTTGAGGAGGCCACGAGGATGGTGAGCAGTGACAGTGCATGCATCAGTGACACTGTACCTCTTGTCCACCTGTTGGAGCACACGCTGCGTGGAATAATGGACAGGGCACTTGAGGCAGAACAGAGGCAGGAAGAGGAGGACTTCCTTGCCTCTCAAGGCCCCCTTTACCCAGACAGTGTTCCTTCTGTCCCACCCATCGCACAGGAAGAGGAGGAGGAGGAGGAGGAGGAGGAGGAGGAGGATTGTGTCAGCATGGAGGTGGAGGCTGGCACTCAGCATCATCAGCAGCAGTCTTTTAGGGATGATTTACAGTCCCAAGAAACCAGTGGACTTGTACGTGGCTGGGAGGAGGTGGCTGCGGATCATGTCGTCCTTAGTGACCCAGAGGACTCCGGAGCGAATGCCTCAGCAAACCTACGCTGCATGGCCTCCCTGATCCTGCAAAGTCTGCGGAAGGATCCTCGTATTCTTCGGATCAAGGAGAGGGACCATTACTGGCTGGCCACTCTCCTTGATCCACGGTACAAGGGTAAGGTTGCGGACCTTATGTTACCGTCGCAGAGGGAGCAGAGGATGAGACAACTCCGGGAGGCCTTGCAGAAAGGTCTGTGCAACGCGTTCCCAGAGACTGGGAGGTTACAAACTCCTGGTCCTGGACAACGAGTTGCTGAGGCTTCGGCCAGTCAAAGAAGGAGCGGTGGGGAAGGTGGCCGTCTGACCGATGCGTTCAGACAATTCTTTAGTCCGCAGCCCCAAAGTATGATCGGTTCCAGCAACCATCGCCAGCGTCTGATAAACATGGTGCAGGAATATCTAGGGGCAAGGTCAGACTTGGACACCTTCCCCACCGAAAATCCTCTGGCTTACTGGGTCTTGAGGATGGATCACTGGCCAGAGCTTGCACAGTATGCAATTGAGCTACTGGCCTGTCCTGCATCCAGCGTTCTTTCGGAACGCACATTCAGTGCTGCTGGAGGATTTGTCACGGATCACAGGGTGCGCCTGTCCACCGACTCGGTTGATCGACTGACTTTCATCAAGATGAACCAGTCTTGGATCACCACCAGCTACCACACACCTGATGCTGATATAACAGACTAATTGATTTTAACATGTCACATCCCTTCAAGACTGATGCTGATGCTGAGTGCCTGTGCTCTTATGTTGACTGGCTATCCTCCTCCTCCGAGTCCTCAATGATACGATTGATGATGATAGCTTGGAAGATCATTTTTGTTTATGGGTGCCGCCACCAGTGGCTAAGGCCCAATTTTTCAGCCCCTGTTTTACAGGGGCGTGTAATTACAATTTTTTTAGCAATAATTTGCCATAGGGCTCATTGCTGTGCTCCAAGTACAGTATCTGTGAGGGGTTGGAGTGTTGTGGCACCAGTGCCTAAGGCCCAATTTTTCAGCCCCTGTTTAACAGGGGCGTGTCATTACAATTTTTGAAGCAATACTTTGCAACAGGGCTCATTGCTGTGCTCCAAGTACAGTATCTGTGAGGGGTTGTAGTGTTGTGCCACCAGTGCCTAAGGCCCAATTTTTCAGCCCCTGTTCAACAGGGGCATGCAATTACAATTCTTGATCTAATAATTCACAGCAGGGTCCATTGCTGCACCCACCAAGAGTAACTCTGAGGGCTTACAGTCTTGTGGCAACGCCACCACCACCACCACCACGAAAGGCCCAATTTTTCAGCCCCTGTTCAAAAGGGGCATGTAATTACAATTCTTGATCTAATAATTCACAGCAGGGCCCATTGCTGCACCCACCAAGAGTAACTGTCAGGGCTTACAGTGTTGTGGCACCAGCACCACCATCAAAGCCCCAATTTTTACTACCACTGTTCAACAATTATATGTAATTAAAATTCCTGATATAATAGTTGACAGCAGGGCGTTCCAGCACCAACCAAGAGTAACTGAGTGCTTACAGTGTTGTGCCAACACCAACAACTAAGGGGCCTATTTCTGCAGAGTATATACGGCAGGTCCCTACTTTCAAACATCCAACTTACAAACGACTCCTACTTGCAAACGAAAGAAGACAACAGGAAGTGAGAGGAAATCTACCCCTAGAAAGGAAAATTCTCTCCTGTAAGAATAAATATGGGAGAAAGGGGTCTCATCTGTACTGATGCTTTATCAGCAATCCTTGTTTCAAGAAAAACACCACATTTCAAAAACAGTTGTCATTGGGACGGAAAGTGAGGTGAAATGTTCTGAACAGGGGCACAGACAGCAAAACAAATGTTACAGGGGTGATAACCCTTACCTATGTTTCCCAAAAAGTTTAAAAATAGATTTTTGGGCTGGAGCTACACTTCAACAATGTACCTGTTCAAAATTACAAACAGATTCTATATAAGAACAAACCTACAGTCCCTGTCTTGTATGCACCGCCTGTATACGGCTGTTCAGAGTATATAGGGCCTTTTTTATTTTATGTGCGGGGTTCCCCTTAATATCCATACAAGACCCAAAGGGGCTGGTAATGGGCTGGGGTAGGGGGGGGGGGTCATGGGGTAGCTATGCCATTTTTCTTAAAGAATTTCATCCATATTACCGGGACCAGACATTACATTAAAGCCGCAAGCAGTTTTAAATGGCTTTTTTTTCCTTTAGAAGTGTCATTTTGTGCAGGGACAGTTCTAAACACGGGAAACACGTGGCACTTCACAGGCATACTTTAGACACCCCCCAGGTACGATATTTAAAGGAATATTTGACTTTTTTTTTTCACTTTATGCATCATTAAAATGACTGCTCCCGAAAAACGACCGTTTTTAAAACTTCTTTTTGCATTGATACATGTCCCCTGGTGCAGAACCCGGGTTCCCAAACCCTATTTATGACAATAACATGCATAATAGTTGTTATAATTAGCACTTTAGAATTCGAACGTTCGCATCCATTGTATTTAATAGGGTTCTAATGTTCGTTCGAACTTTCGGTCCGTTCGCGGGTTCTGGTGCGAACCGAACCCGGGGGTGTTCGGCTCATCACTACTGCCCAAGAACCGCCTTATATGTGACATGCCCACCAGGTGGAACTCAACGTTGGCCAGGCTGCAGTGGCTGCACACGCAGCAGAGGGCCATCAATGAGTACCTGTGCGACTACGGCACCAGGACAGGGTCAGGGGAGCTCGGGTTTTTTTCACCACGCCAGTGGGGCATAATCAGGGATGCATGCACTGTCCTGGCACCATTTGAGGAGGCCACGAGGATGGTGAGCAGTGACAGTGCATGCATCAGTGACACTGTACCTCTTGTCCACCTGTTGGAACATACGCTGCGTGGAATAATGGGCAGGGCACTTGAGGCAGAACAGAGGCAGGAAGAGGAGGACTTCCTTGCCTCTCAAGGCCCCCTTTACCCAGACAGTGTTCCTTCTGTCCCCCCCATCGCACAGGAAGAAGAGGAGGAGGAGGAGGATTGTGTCAGCATGGAGGTGGAGCCTGGCACTCAGCATCATCAGCAGCAGTCTTTTAGGGATGATTTACAGTCCCAAGAAACCAGTGGACTTGTACGTGGCTGGGAGGAGGTGGCTGCGGATCATGTCGTCCTTAGTGACCCAGAGGACTCCGGACTGAATGCCTCAGCTAACCTACGCTGCATGGCCTCCCTGATCCTGCAAAGTCTGCGGAAGGATCCTCGTATTCTTCGGATCAAGGAGAGGGACCATTACTGGCTGGCCACTCTCCTTGATCCACGGTACAAGGGTAAGGTTGCGGACCTTATCTTACCGTCGCAGAGGGAGCAGAGGATGAGACAACTCCGGGAGGCCTTGCAGAAAGGTCTGTGCAACGCGTTCCCGGAGACTGGGAGGTTACAAACTCCTGGTCTTGGACAACGAGTTGCTGAGGCTTCGGTCAGTCAAAGAAGGAGCGGTGGGGAAGGTGGCCGTCTGACCGAAGCGTTCAGACAATTCTTTAGTCCGCAGCCCCAAGGTATGATCGGTTCCAGCAACCATCGCCAGCGTCTGATATACATGGTGCAGGAATACCTAGGGGCAAGGTCAGACTTGGACACCTTCCCCACCGAAAATCCTCTGGCTTACTGGGTCTTGAGGATGGATCACTGGCCAGAGCTTGCACAGTATGCAATTGAGCTACTGGCCTGTCCTGCATCCAGCGTTCTTTCAGAACGCACATTCAGTGCTGCTGGAGGATTTGTCACGGATCACAGGGTGCGCCTGTCCACCGACTCTGTTGATCGACTGACCTTCATGAAGATGAACCAGTCTTGGATCACCACCAGCTACCAAACACCTGAAGCTGATATAACAGACTAATTTATTTTCAAATGTCACATCCCTTCAAGACTGATGCTGATGCTGAGAGTTTGTCCTGTTATGTTGACTGACTATCCTCCTCCTCCTCAATGATCCGATTGACGATGATAGCTTGGAAGAACATTTTTGTTTCTGGGTGCCGCTACCAGTGGCTAAGACCCAATTTTTCAGCCCCTGTTTAACAGGGGTGTGTTATTACAATTTTTTATGCAATGCTTTGCAGCAGGGCTCATTCCTGCACTCCAACTAGAGTATCTGGGAGTGGTTGCAGTGTCGTGGCACCAGCACCAGTGGCTAAGGCCCAATTTTTCAGCCCCTGTTTAACAGGGGCGTGTAATTACAATTTTTGATGCAATACTTTGCAACAGGGCTCATTGCTGTGCTCCAAGTACAGTATCTGTGAGGGGTTGCAGTGTTGTGGCACCAGTGCCTAAGGCTCAATTTTTCTGCCCCTGTTTAACAGGGGCATGCAATTATAATTCTTGATCTAATAATTCACAGCAGGGCCCATTCCTGCACCCACCAAGACTAACTGTGAGGCCTTACAGTGTTGTGTCAACACCACCACCACCACCAAAGGCCCAATTTTTCAGCCCCTGTTCAACAGGGGCATGCAATTACAATTCTTGATCTAATAATTCACAGCAGGGCCCATTCATGCGCCCACCAAGAGTAACTGTTAGGGCTCACAGTATTGTGGCAACACCAACATGTAAGGGGCAAATTTCAGCTGAGTATATACGGCAGGCCCCTACTTTCAAACATCCAACTTACAAACGACTCCTCCTTGCAAACGGAAGGATACAACAGGAAGTGAGAGGAAATCTACCCCTAGGAAGGCAAATTCTCTCCTGTAAGAGTTAATATGGGAAAAAAAGTGTCTCCTCTCCACTGATTCTTTATCACCAATTCTTGTTTCAATAAAAACCCCAAATTTTCAAAAAACTTTGTCATTAGGACGGAAAGTGAGGTGAACTGTTCTGAACAGGTGCACACTGCACAGACAGCAAAACAAATGTTACAGGGGTGATAACCCTTCCCTATGTTTTCCAAAAAGCTTAAAAATAGATTTTTTGGCTGGAGCTACACTTAAACAATGTACCTGTTCAAAATTACAAACAGATTCTACATAAGAACAAACCTACAGTCCCTGTCTTGTATGCACCGCCTGTATACGGCTGTTCAGAGTATATAGGGCCTTTTTTATTTTGTGTGCGGGGTTCCCCTTAATATCCATACAAGACCCAAAGGGGCTGGTAATGGGCTGGGGTAGGGGGGGGGGGGGGTGATGGGGTAGCTATGCCATTTTTCTTAAAGATTTTCATCCATATTACCGGTACCAGACATTACATTAAAGCCGCAAGCAGTTTTAAATGGCTTTTTTTCCTTTAGAAATTTAATTTTGCGCAGGGACAGTTCTAAACACGGGAAACACGTGGCACTTCACAGGCATACTTTAGACACCCCCCAGGTACGATATTTAAAGAAATATTTGACTTTTTTTTTTTCACTTTATGCATCATTAAAATGACTGCTCTAGAAAAATGGCCGTTTTTAAAACTTCTTTTTGCATTGATACATGTCCCCTGGGGCAGAACCCGGGTTCCCAAACCCTTTTTAGGACAATAACATGCATAATAGTCGTTATAATTAGCACTTTAGATTTCGAATGTTCGCATCCATTGTATTTAATAGGGTTCTAAAGTTCGTGCGAACTTTCGGTCCGTTCGCGGGTTCTGGTGCGAACCGAACCCGGGGGTGTTCGGCTCATCACTATTGATGAGTCAAGCCTCGTACACACGGCTGAAAATCTCGTCAAGAAAAAACACGTCGTTTTTCTTGACGAGATTCTTGGACAAGAAACTCGTCCAGGCCGAGTGTACACACGCTCGATTCAAAGAACCCGCGGTTCTTTGAATGGAGCGAACGCGGTGACGTCATCGACTACGACGAGCGTGCGCTTGTCACATTCGATGCCGTCGCCGCCATCTTGCTACACCCTATCTATGCCAAGGAAGCTACCGCGCATGCGTCAAAGTCATTTTGAGCATGCGCGGGCTTCCCGGAGGACAGGCAAGTGTACACACACACAATTTTCTCGTTGAGAAACAGGCCGACGAGAATCTCGACGAGAAAATAGAGAGCAGGTTCTCTATATTTCTCGTCGAGATTCTTGTCGGTTTTTCTGGACGAGTAACCATACACACGAACGATTTTCTCGGCAAGAAAGCTATCTCAGCAGTTTTCTTGTCGTTTCTTGCAGAGAAACTCGTTCGTGTGTATGAGGCTTAAGTATCAAAAATGGTCAGCATCCCCAGCATTAGAAAGACATCCAGGACTGGATGTTATGCAGTCCTCAACGGGAAGTATTAACCTTTAGGTGCAAGTTGTCTAAGTGGGTTTACAACCACTTTAAGGGCATGGTAGCCCACTTTTATTGAAAGTAGCAAAAGGAAAAGTTCACACATGTATTTGCTTGCCCACACAGGGGTTCTTCTCAATAAATTACAACAAATGAAAAATGCCAATCCACCTGGCTCTTAAGGCTCACTCAGCCTTGGGCGCAGTTCCTTGCTGCACAGGCCCACTCCTGGCCTCTAGAAAGGGCTCTCCTGACACTCCAGGCTTCCACACTCTTTCAAGACTCATGGTTCCCTCTGGTCCCCAAGACTCTCTCTTCCAGTTCTCTCAGCTATAGTCTCCCTGACTCTCTCAGCTGGCCCAACTCTCTCAGTCGACTGACCTGGAACCTCTCCCACATGGAGTACCGTCTCAAGGATGTTGCCTGAGTTCTTAATCAGTAGCGCACCTCCCTCTTGCCTGCAGCAACTACTCCAACACCAACTCCTTTCCCACACACTCTTTATTCTATGTATTGACAAGAGATGGGGGAAATTTACATATGTAGCCCTGTGAATCACCCAATTCCACCTTTGGGATGAATTAGAGCAGAGACTGCGAGCCAGGTCTTCTCATCAAACATCAGTGCCTGACCTCACAAATGCACTTCTGGAATAATGGTCAAACATTCCCATAGACACTCCTAACCCTTGTGGACAGCCTTCCCAGAAGAAGTATGGGATGCCATTAAAGTTCATGTGCTTGTAAAGGCAGGTGTCACAATACTTTTGACAATATAGTGTAGTTGCCGATGGCTTTGGTCCTTCGGGTCAAGATGCGGTTGACGCCTCTGATCACATGTCTGACATCATCATACATGGAGCTGGTGACATCAAACACAAAGGCCAGGGATGGGGCTTCAGTATCCTGGGGTTTGCTGTAGCCCACCTGGGCCAGCTATTGTGTTCTGACTGCTGGACCCACTGACTGTCAAAACACCCAAACAGCAGCTGTATCCGATTGGATGCAGCAGCTGTTCGGCACACAATTTTCTGCCCAGGTTCTTCGATTTTTCAATCAAGGGATGTCAGGCGGGAGGTAGTCGACAGGGTCACCCAATGAGCATTTACCTGGTCACACACGGAGCAAATTTCAACTGTTTCCTAAAGAACTGGACAAAATGTAATCAGCTGGTGGTCTGGCCAGCACCAGTCCGTTTGACATCCTTCTTCTCTTATATCAAAGGAGCCCGGCAGAAAATTGTCAGCCAAACAGGCATTGGTTGACTACAACAAATAAGGCAGGAGATTCATCCTCATTTTAAAGCCTCGTACACACGATCGGATTTCCATGGACTTTTCCGTGGATTTTGCTCCGAAGGGCGTTGTCCGTGAACTTGGTATGCATACACACGGCAGGACTTTTTCAGCTCTTTACCGCCACCCTTTGGGCAACTTCTGCTATTGTTGTCTGATCTTTAGCATTGGTTCTGAGCATGCGTGTTTGGACTTTGGACTTTAGTCCGATGGACTTGTGTACACACGATCGGATTTGCTCCATCGGGCATTTGTTGCCGGAAAGTTTGTCTGTTCTCACAGCGAACATTTGTCCAATGAAAAAGCGAAAAAGTTTGTCCGATGGAGCGTACACATGGTCGGATTGTCTGCAAAAACAGGTCCGTCGGAGGTTTGTTGTTAAAAAGTCTGATTCTGTGTACGGGCTTTTAGGATCATCATGCACATTTACAATTTGACTAACATTTTTGTACAATCAATTTTAGAATTACTAAAACTATGTACTATGAGGACCTAGCTAAACTATCCAATCAGCCTGCATCCAACCAGGCAGGTCCTTGCACTACATACCGTAGTTGTTGGTAGATCTGAAGGAATTCATGCAATCCATATTGTAATGTGTGTGGTGAGGTCTAATGTGGATAGAGTAGTCTAATGCCTTGTACACACGATAGGAATTTCCAATGAAAAAAGTCAGACGGAGTCCGTTGGAATTTCTTCATCGGAAATTCCAACCGTTTGTGGGCCCCATCGGAGAAATTCCGATGAATTCCATCGGATTTTTAAAATAGGACCTGTTCTATTTTTTTCCGATGAAATTCCGTCGGAATTCCAATGGGAGTTTGATCGGAAAAAGGTCCGATCGTGTGTACAAGGCATAATCGATTTCTTTCTTTTAGCCCCCAGGTTATGGGTGCTTTAATCCGGCCATACATGGATCGAAATTAGGCCAGTTCAGCAGGAACCAGCTGAGATTAGATCCATCTATGGTCAGGCTGATTGTACCCAATTTGATCTATCAGATTTGTTTACATTTGATTACTGCTGGTGGCTATAGCAACTAGCAGTAATCACTGTGTTTTGCCAGCCGGGAAGGTACACAATAGCGCTGCAGGAGGCCTTCCCCCATCAACACTGACTGAGTTGATGGGGAAATCGAGCAATTTTCTTTCCTGGAGGGAGAGAAAATGGAGTAATCTATGGGTTGCTGAACAGTGGGGGGATGTTAAAGTTTCCTGTTTACTATAAGTAGCCATTTCTGGCTCCCTTTTGGTGCCTGGTCATGTGACCATGTTCAGCAGCACGCACAGCAGGGAAGGTAAGCATATGCTTTCTTCTTTACATGTACAGCATGTCAGAGAATTTTTATGTGTCAATACAGGGTAGCTTTAAAGGGGATTGTAAACCCTCATTATGTAAAACATCCCATTCAGTTTAAGGTCCCTTTCACACTTGTATGACCTGAAAGTGATGCGACTTTGACGCGACTTTGATGCGACTTGAAGCAATAATTGTGTAATATTGAGGTCTATGGACCTTAAGTCACATCAAAGTCGGATCAAAGTAGTGCAGTGACTACTTTAAAGTCGCACAGATGTGAACAGTACTCATTGGAAATCATGGGGTACGACTTGTCATGCGACTTTGCAGTCCCAAGTCACAGGAAAAGTCGCACAAGTGTAAAAGGGGCCTAAGTAGAAATGAAAGCCAAAACATTTGTGTATAAATATAAAAAAAAAAAAAAAATACATTTTTTTTTTCATTTTTGAGCACATAACCTCTGTTCTTAGCTGCATAAAAGCTGGGGGTGGAGAAACAGCAATACACTGAGCTTCCCAATAAAAAGTTGTGCAAGGGGGTGTGCCAGGGCAAGTTTGATAATTGGAGGAGAGCAGACTACGTTCCTAGCACAGCTAGAGAACTAACTACACTGTGCTCTCCTGCTTAGTGTGGTCAGTTTTTAATAGGAAAGCAGAGGGACTATTAAAGGTAAAAAGTGTAGCGCTAAAAATTCAGCCAATTTATAACAACAGTCATACAGTGAAGACGCGTTTTGTCCAATCGGACTTTAACTGGGGTATTCAGATGGACTGGCAGGAACACCAGGCATTTTACACCAAGCAAGCAATACAAAGAGAACAGATTCTCTCATACAAGTACAGGTCCTTCTCAAAAAATTAGCATATTGTGATAAAGTTCATTATTTTCTGTAATGTACTGATAAACATTAGACTTTCATATATTTTAGATTCATTACACACAACTGAAGTAGTTCAAGCCTTTTCTTGTTTTAATATTGATGATTTTGGCATACAGCTCATGAAAACCCAAAAATCCTATCTCAAAAAATTAGCATATCATGAAAAGGTTCTCTAAACGAGCTATTAACCTAATCATCTGAATCAACTAATTAACTCTAAACACCTGCAAAAGATTCCTGAGGCTTTTAAAAACTCCCAGCCTGGTTCATTACTCAAAACCGCAATCATGGGTAAGACTGCCGACCTGACTGCTGTCCAGAAGGCCATCATTGACACCCTCAAGCAAGAGGGTAAGACACAGAAAGAAATTTCTGAATGAATAGGCTGTTCCCAGAGTGCTGTATCAAGGCACCTCAGTGGGAAGTCTGTGGGAAGGAAAAAGTGTGGCAGAAAACGCTGCACAACGAGAAGAGGTGACCGGACCCTGAAGAAGATTGTGGAGAAGGACCGATTCCAGACCTTGGAGGACCTGCGGAAGCAGTGGACTGAGTCTGGAGTAGAAACATCCAGAGCCACCGTGAACAGGCGTGTGCAGGAAATGGGCTACAGGTGCCGCATTCCCCAGGTCAAGCCACTTTTGAACCAGAAACAGCGGCAGAAGCGCCTGACCTGGGCTACAGAGAAGCAGCACTGGACTGTTGCTCAGTGGTCCAAAGTACATTCGGAAATCAAGATGCCAGAGTCTGGAGGAAGACTGGGGAGAGGGAAATGCCAAAATGCCTGAAGTCCAGTGTCAAGTACCCACAGTCAGTGATGGTCTGGGGTGCCATGTCAGCTGCTGGTGTTGGTCCACTGTGTTTTATCAAGGGCAGGGTCAATGCAGCTAGCTATCAGGAGATTTTGGAGCACTTCATGCTTCCATCTGCTGAAAAGCTTTATGGAGATGAAGATTTCATTTTTCAGCACGACCTGGCACCTGCTCACAGTGCCAAAACCACTGGTAAATGGTTTACTGACCATGGTATTACTGTGCTCAATTGGCCTGCCAACTCTCCTGACCTGAACCCCATAGAGAATCTGTGGGATATTGGGAAGAGAAAGTTGAGAGACGCAAGACCCAACACTCTGGATGAGCTTAAGGCCGCTATCGAAGCATCCTGGGCCTCCATAACACCTCAGCAGTGCCACAGGCTGGTTGCCTCCATGCCACGCCGCATTGAAACAGTCATTTCTGCAAAAGGATTCCCGACCAAGTATTGAGTGCATAACTGAACATAATTATTTGAAGGTTGACTTTTTTTGTATTAAAAACACTTTTCTTTTATTGGTCGGATGAAATATGCTAATTTTTTGAGATAGGAATTTTGGGTTGTCATGAGCTGTATGCCAAAATCATCAATATTAAAACAAGAAAAGGCTTGAACTACTTCAGTTGTGTGTAATGAATCTAAAATATATGAAAGTCTAATGTTTATCAGTACATTACAGAAAATAATGAACTTTATCACAATATGCAAATTTTTTGAGAAGGACCTGTACATGGTACAGCAGGCACATGTCAGGAAAATTAAATGTTGGGCATGCATATTCTTTAAAGGAGAAGTACAGCCAAAGTTCATTTGGCTGTACTTCTCCTGTGTATCACAGGAGTGCAGTTTTCAGCAGACAGCGGGCTGAAGCCCCCCTTGTTGGCTGATGTTGCAGAGCTGGTCCAGGTTAGGGCAAGATCGTGACCATATGGAGCCTGACAGTCACTGAGCGATCAGTGGTGTTTAATCGCTCGGGTCTCAGTCTTAGAGCTGGCGGGGAACAGATGCAGCATCCACCTAAGTATGATTAAAAAAAAAAAAAAAGTATCCCATACTTAAGGCTAGCTTCACTCCTTACTTAAGCTAGCCTTAAGTATGGGATACTTTTTTTTTTTTTTTAATCATACTTAGGTGAAGCTAGCCTTAAGTATGGGATACTTTTTTTTTTTTTTTAATCATACTTAGGTGGATGCTGCATCTGTTCCCCGCCAGCTCTAAGACTGAGACCCGAGCGATTAAACACCACTGATCGCTCAGTGACTGTCAGGCTCCATATGGTCACGATCTTGCCCTAACCTCGATTGTAGCATTGTGTGCCTTATAGCTACACATTGTACCATAATACATATGTAATAATGCACTGCATCAGATTGCACAGATTAGAATGGGGCCTTAAAGAATCCTAACACAAGATAACTGTAATTATGGAGGCTATCATTGTAGATGTCTCTTTTTTAAAATGCTCATTGCCCAAATAAATATTTTTTTACCAATTAAAATAATATTGAACATTTTTTTATTTTATTCTTTTTGTGGAAGAGAAGTGGAAATTCTGAACTTGCCAGCACATTTGACTACCTCAGAAGAGTCAATTTCCTAGCACAGCCCCCTCCCTTATTCCACATCATAGCTAACTCTCTCCTCTTCTGGGAAGATCTAATTACTGTCTATGCTGGTCCAGCTCCCTTGCCCCTCCCTTTTCCAACTTACATAGCCTTATATGTAACAGCAGAGGGTGTGGGCAGGTGAAGGGGGATACTACTGGGTGGGGGTGGTATCATGGCATTTGACCTTGGTGAAACTACAAATCCCATCATGCTTGTGTCTGTCAGAGCATTGCAATGCCTCATGGAACTTGTAGTTCCACAACAGCCGAGTTTAGTCCAAACCCAGGTTTGAACCATATCTAAGCTCACCCTTATTCTTGAATTTCTGACTCTGCAAGGAGGGGCATCTTTTAAAGACATTACTATAGTTTTTTCCATTTTGGTCCAATCTTTACCAAAAACAATTAGTGAAATTGTCGATCTATTGTCCAGTTATGTCTTCACAATTCACCAGATTATAGATGTCAATCGAACTTGTGGGTGATCATTTCTGGAGATTGCTTGCGATCATATTTGCAATTCTCAGGGGACAGAAAATGGTTGAAAATGGCTGAAAATTGTCACGTGTATGGCCAGCTGTAGTAGAAACATCATTTGGCAAGGAAAACACCCTTGCCACATCTTTGGTTACGTAGATCATGAACAATTTACAAGACACACATTGGTGCATTTACAGAAGCCTGTAATGGGCTGCAACAGCAAAAAAAATGCTACAATATACAAAATTATTTAAATGGGTAATTCACCCAAAATTGTTATTTTACTGTTTGATAGATGTCTGCAAGTTTCTTATATCTCTCAAGGTCTCCACTGCTATCAGATCTCACTTGTTGGATTTTCATTTACTTTATATTATGGAGGAGCTGGAACACACAAAGGCAGGCAAGAACACCCCCAAAGTCCCAGGTGAGCAGAAAGAGGGTTGGGAATTATGGAAGAGAGCATCCTGGAGCTCATTAAATCTGAACCCAAGGGGCAGTCATCTGCGGGCGTGGCTTTTCCTAGCCCAAGGCCATATGTATATTCACGCCCCTGAGGAGCAGGGAATGCCCCAGCTGCTGATAACTGGCCCATACAGGGGACAGCCCCCCCCCCCCGATGGGCTGGCACGAGGTGGTTCAAATCCTAGTGCAAACTCACCTGAGCTCATCACTAATAATTAATGCATAATTAAATCATGTTTTTTTTTATTTATCTTTCAAATGTTTACTAGACATGTGCATGACGAAAAAATGTGTTTGTTTCATTTTGTTTAGATCCGTTAATCTAGTTATTTTGGTTGATTTGTTTAATCCATATTCGGAATTCATATTGGGATTTCATTTTATGTCTTTTTCAAATTTTCTTTGAATTTAGTTTTAGATTCAAAACGTTTGAATCGATCAATTTTTGAATGGGTTGAATCGAAAATTTTTGATTTTTTTTTTCCATTTGAATGCAGCAAAGGGAATAAACAAAAGAAAACAAAAAACAAAAATCTTCATCCAATGATTTTTTTAAATCATCTTTGGCTTAACAAAAACAGCATTATTTCGAAATGGTACTCTAATGATTTCAGAAATATGTTTGCAGTTAGAATTTTAATGGAATTCGATGTAAAATTCGTTTCGAATTGAAATTAGAATTTTGAAAATTCGGACTAATTTCGTTTAGTTATTCTGAGCATACAGTAAACTATGGTTACACTGTAATTCGGGTATTCGGACATATCCGAATCGCCAAATAACGAAAAAATTGTCCGAATACTTATTAGGAACGAAATGAACCTGTCATGTCTAATGTTTACATTGTTCCATAAGCCCATCAGGCTCACCTATAGCTAAAATATAGCGGCAAAGTTCATTTCAAATTTAAAATATCATGAACAATTGTTTGCAAAAATTTATTTGATTGGGGGGGGGGGGGTGTTCCTCTAAAAGACGACAATTTCCTGCAGAAGGCTCTCTATTTCTTTTTCCTACAAAAGCCCAAATACAGTAAAGGATAAATAAAAATTCCACCCAGCACAAATCGCCTTTCTGGGGAATTACTTGTGACACGTAAAGATAGGTAGATTAGGCCTTGAAATGTGTGGTTTAGTGCACTGTTACTGGGCATATGCCAGCCTGTAATCTGGAGATGAAAGCCATAAACCACTAAGCTTTGATGTGGAGGGTCTGCATTATAGACACGGCAGCTCTTAAATGTAATGAGATTTACGTATGTACACATATGATGTCGTGTACTAGAAGCTTTACCAAAGGGAAGCTAGACATATGGTTATAAATCAAGGTGATTTTTAATAGTGCTTTGTATGTCTGTAAAATTCCTCTAAGCCATCATCCATCTCATCATGCTTCAGCATTCACTACAATCAAGGAAAACATACTGTATGTACGATCATTTCTGAATGTCAGTAAGAAAAAAATGTAACTCTCCAAAATTTGAAAGAAAAAAAAAATTGTATCTTTTTAGTAATTTGTTAGCTCTGTATGGATACATTCCTGACATGTTATATGTAACAATATAAATTTCTTCCAAAATGCTGTACCTCTCTTTAGTACTCTCCTAGATACAGTGAGGGAAAAATAAGTATTTGATCCCCTGCTGATTTTGTTCGTTTTCCCACTGACAAAGAAATGATCAGTCTATCATTTTAATGGTAGGTTTATTTTAACAGTGAGAGACATAATAACAAAAAAATCCCGAAAAACGAATTTCAAAAAAGTTATAAATTGATTTGCATTTTAATGAGTGAAATAAGTATTTGATCCCGTTGCAAAACATGACTTAGTACTTGGTGGTAAAACCCTTGTTGGCAATCACAGAGGTCAGGCGTTTCTTGTAGTTGGCCACCAGGTTTGCACACATCTCAGGAGGGATTTTGTCCTACTCCTCTTTGCAGATCTTCTCCAAGTCATTAAGGTTTTGAGGCTGACGTATGGTAACTCAAATCTTCACATATTTTCTATGGAGTTAAGGCCTGGAGACTGGCTAGGTCACTCCTTAATGTGCTTCTTCTTCAGCCACTCCTTTGTTGCCTTGTCCGTGTGTTTTGGGTCATTGTCATGCTGGAATACCCATCCACGACCGATTTTCAATGCCCTGGCTGAAGGAAGGAGGTTCCCACCCAGGATTTGATGGTACATGGTCCTGTCCATAGTACCTATGATGTGGTGAAGTTGTCCTGTCCCCTTAGCAGAAAAACACCCCCAAAGCATAATGTTTCCACCTCCATGCTTGACGGTGGGGATGGTGTTTTTGTCATAGGCAGCATTCCTCCTTCAAATACGGTGAGTTGAGTTGATGCCAAAGAGCTTGATTTTGGTCTCATCTGACCACAATATTTTAATTCAGATGTTCATTAGCAAACTTCAGATAGGCCTGTACATGTGCTTTCTTGAGCAGGGGGACCTTGCGGGCGCTGCAGGATTTCAGTCCTTCACGGCGTAGTGCGTTACCAATTGTTTTCTTGGTGACTATGGTCCCAGTTGCCTTGAGATCATAACAAGATTCTCCCGTGTAGTTCTGGGCTGATTCCTCACCATTCTAATGATCATTTGAAACTCCATGAGGTGAGATTTTGTGTGGAGCCCCAGACCGAGGGAGATTTACAGTTATTTTGTATTTCTTCCATTTGCGAATAATCACACCAACTGTTGTCACCTTCTCACCAAGCTGTTTGGCAATGGTCTTGTAGCCCATTCCAGCCTTGTGTAGGTCTACAATCTTGTCCCTGACATCCTTGGACAGCTCTTTGGTCTTGGCCATGGTGGAGCGTTTGAAATCTGATCGATTGTATAAAAGACACCTGTCCACAGAAGCAATCAGACAACAAGCTGAAATTAGGAGCTCCTAATCTCAGCTCGTTACCTGTATGGAAGACACCTGGGAGCCAGAAATCTTGCTGATTGATAGGGGATATATAAATACTTATTTTACTAATCAAAATGCAAATCAATTTATTATGTTTTTGAAATGTGTTTTTCTGGATATTTTTGTTGTTATTCTGTCTGTCACAGTTAAAATAAACCTACCATTAAAATTATAGACTGGGGGGCGTGGTCTGGACATGGCTGAGTAAGGACGTGCTTTTGTGGAGCTCCCGGTCCATCCTGGCCTTACCAGCCCTACTTTCAGCCATATTAATCTAAAACCACCGCATGTACAAACAGAGGAAGTACCAGTCCCCCAGAGCCCAGCCAAGCGGAGAAATCCATTGTTACTTCCCCGGCTTGCAGGCTTCTTCTCCTATTACCAAGATGGCGGACACCACAAGGCACAGCGGGCATGTGAGTTCTCCTCCACATACTTCCCAAGCGCCCCACATGGCTTCCTACACCATGGAGGGGGACCTCGGCACACCAGCGGTGTTCCGCTCTGACCGCCAAGACTCAATTCACCCGCATCTCACGCCGCTGACTTTGCGGGCAGATGCGGAGCTGAGGGCACTGCTGCAGGCTCTGCCTACGAGAGCTGACATTGAGTCACTGGCCAGCAGGCTGGAGGCATCCCATCGTAAGGATATAGCGGCAGTCCGCAGTGATATCACCTCACTGACGGAGAGGATGGGAGCAGGGGAAGCCACAGTGTCGGCATTGGAACAGAGGCTGCGGCATGTAGAAGACACACAAGCAGTACAAGCGACTTCTATCCTGACCCAGCAATTGCGTCTGGAAGAAGCTGAAGACCGCAGCAGGAGAAACAACTTGAAGCTCAGGGGTCTGCCCGAAGCCAAGGGGTCAGAAAATGTAGCAGCAACGGCACTGGTTATATTCCAGAACATTGCTGGGGACGCACTCCCGCCGAATGTGTCTTTTGACAGGATCCACAGGGCTCTGGGTCCACAGATTCGAACCGCCAAAGGGATGTGATCTGCAGGGTCCATCAATATACACATAAGGAGCTCATCCTGCGGAAGGCATGGGAGGTGAGAGACACTGACTTTGATGGGGCTATTATCCAAATCCTGACAGATCTCTCCCGAGCCACCCTGCAAAGGAGGGCTCTGCTGAAACCTATACTAGAAGTCGCCCAGCACGTGGGCATTACCTACAGATGGGGCTTCCCCATAGCAGTGACTTTTAAGAAGCATTCACAGTATTTCACCCTGCGCTCACCATCAGAACTCCTTGCACTGTTTGCCTTTTTTGAAACAGATCCGATAGTTCCAGACTGGCTGCAGGCTCTCCCAAATTTCTCTACCCGACCAGGCGGCTCAAGTCAGAGGAGAGCCCGCTCTCCACAGCCGCAGAGGAGCAGACAGAGGTCCCGCATCACATCTGCGGAAGAATCCAGGGAATCCTAGTGGTGGCGGCCACTGTGGTGAGACCATGCACACACATCCATTGCTCATAGTGCCTTACACCAGATACTCGCTGTTATTTACCCCCCCTGCCAGATCCCACTGACATTTTTCCCTGACTTGTATTGGTTCCGCCTGATGCGCCTGAGGCCTTCCCCGGGAGGAGGAAAAAATAACTTCATACGGCCTTGCCCCCTCATGGTCATTAGCACCATTGCTTGAGCTCCTGAGAAGGGTGGGATATATGGGTGGTGGACTGTGGGAGGTGCCGCGTTACGGGGGGTGAGGGGTGGGCACCGGTTCTTGGGTTATTGCTTTTAGACCCACCCTACCCCCTACAGTACCCTAATGTGGAACATTGACACTGGAAACCACCCACCGAGGTTCCCACCAAGAAGAAGATCAACCTCCCCTCGCACAGGAACTCCGCACAGCCCACAATGGGGCCCAAAACAAGTACCTTCCCTGGGAAGTACTGTAACTTAAGCCCTTACACCTAGGGGCCTGGGGAGGGAATGCTATCTGGGGCACTAGGGGTTCCCGGGAGCCCCACTGGCTGGAGACATCCTCCCGCTGAGAACTGGGACGATGACACTGTGCTTTAGTGCATCGGTTTGGACCTGGAAATGTTGGGTTCACCTCATACGAAGATCTGGGCTCATTGTCCCCCCCTTTGTCCCGCTCCTCTTTCTTCCATACAGGTTTTTTGTGTGCTCTTACAGGCTGAGGACACCGTGGGGGACTAGGGCAAACTGAAATCTTTAGATGTACTTCCCTTAGAGATGTATAGTTTATCATCCTCCCCCTTTCTGCATCAGCTAACCCCCCAGGTGGGACTGGATGGGTACAAGGGAGGCGGGCAACTAAGAAAATTACCCTGCATTTTTATACGGTTCTTGGGGGTGACACGAGAACCATCCCTCCCCCTCCCCCTCACGGTCTGCTGACTTGAAGATGCTGTGTACTGGCTGTTGTTACAATGATCTACCATGCTGTAAATGTTATTCGTGTTATGGATATGTTTCTAAAGTAATGTGTGGATCAATAGATGCCAACTACATTTTCATGGGGTTACACTAGGCGGGACTCGGAGAAAGAGGACAGGCCGACTCCCTTGGGGGATAGATCTGGCCCTGGGGACGGTAGCTGGACACACTATCTTCCTATACCCCTCCTCTCTCCTTTCTGTGATTGGCGGGGCTACAGGTTGCGGTTTATAATAGCGGATGGGCCCTCTTCTTATGCGTGACCAGGACCACACTGGTCTCGGGTACAATTTAGACTCACTCATTCCACACTCTTTCACCGGGGGGTGGGAGATGGGAGAGTGGGTGGGTCACCGAGTGGATCATATAGACTAGTAAGGAGTCAAGGGACCCGTGTCTTTGCCTCATACAAGCTGTATTACTTACTACTTTACAGGCCACGACATGAGCTATATAATTCTAGCTTTGGATACAGGGATGTGTATGGTTCCTCCTGGGAATGTGAATTTATTGCCGTTTGTTGATTCGTTTATTTGTTTTATGTCTCTGGTTCTATTGTTCTAATTTTTCAGGTTTTGTTAGCGTACATGCCTAAGGTATATCCTAGGGCTGGGGGGTTTGGACAAGGCCGGGAATACTCCCTCGGTCGTAATCTAACCTCCTCCCCACTAGGTCGAAGCACTGCACCCGGGGATATCCGGAGTGTGATTCATTGCAAACTATTGCAATACAATTGATTGTGTTTTAACGATCAGTTGTAGACAGAACAATTGTGAGCATTTTTTGCTCGCCTTCGTTCTCCCGAGCTAATTTTGCTCTCTCATTTCTCTATTCCCTCACCTTTCTACGTTTCTTTACACCAACCCTTTCTGTTTCACCCCCCTCCCACCCCCTCAGCACGGTAGTGATGGATCACATCACTCTTTTCTTATTGAACGCCAAAGGGCTCAATATACCTGAGAAATGACGGATGCTCTTGAATGACCTTAAAAGGCCTAGAGCAGATATAGCGTTTATCCAAGAGACCCACTTTAAGACAGGCTCTCCACCATGCTTGAAGAATGGGTGCTTTCCCATAACCTACCACGCTACAAATCCCACAAACAAATCTAAAGGAGTTTCTATATTCCTGGCAGGAAACGTACCCTGGACTTGCCGCGACTCTAGACTAGAACCTGGGGGTCGATACGTGTTCCTTAAAGGACTAATAGGGGACGTGCTAGTGACGCTAGCCACTGTTTATGTACCAAATGACAGACAAGATGTATAACACAGTACACTCTCCCTCTTGATGGATTTCATGGAGGGACATCTGATTCTGGGAGGTGATTTTAATGTACCACTGGTTCCAGCGGTAGACACATCCTCCAGTACCTCCTCTTTGAGACCCAGTGTACATAGAAACATCTCGAAAGACCTACATAATGCCCAACTGTTGGACATATGGCGACTCCACCATTCGGGAGAAAGGGACTACACATTCTTCTCATCCCCACACAAAACATATTCATGTATCGATTACTTTCTGATACCACACTGAGACCTGGAGGCCGCACATGACCCAGTGATAGGGAATATCACTGGGTCAGACCATGCACCCATTACCATGCATTACTCTCTCGCGCGGACCGCGACATCTCGACCACGGTTGTGGAGGCTGAACGAAAGCCTACTACAGGATACTACTGTACTGACGGATGTGATGACCGAACTGACACACTACTTGCAAATCAATGACGTTGCAGGTTGTGACCCGGGCATACTGTGGGAAGCTCACAAGTCCGTAATTAGGGGGGTCTTGATCAAACACGGCGCACGTATCAAACGAGAACGGGAAAAGCAACTCCTAGTGCTCTTAGACAAGATCCGAGACTTTGAAGCAAAACACAAACACAACCCAAACCTTTTATTAGAATCAGAACTCCTGACCGTTAGAAGACAAAAGATAGACCTACTGCAATACAGAGCCAAAACAGCACTCCAGGTCTGTAGGAAGCTATCCTACGAATCGGGTAACAAGTGTGGGAAACTGCTGGCTAAGGCAGTTAAACAGCAGAGACAACAAGCATATATACCCCAAACTATCTCCTCCTCGGGACAAAAAAAGGTCATACCCACCCAAATCGCACAGGAGTTCCAGGAATACTACTCCTCCCTATACAATCTCCCGAAACAACACACTAGTGACACCAATCTGAGGGACTATCTGACCCAATCGAACATCCCTAAACTTTCCGAGGAGACAGGGGCAGCCCTGGAGGAACCCATTACGTTGATGGAACTGCAGTGTGCCATCAAGGGAATGAAACCGAGTAAAGCGCCAGGCCCAGACGGCTTCACCCTACAATATTACCGTACCCTCTTGCCAGTACTGGGCCCACACATGGTCAAACTCTTTAACAATCTTGTGGATGGTGTACACCTCCAAAGAGATAACTTGAAGGCCCATATCTCCCTCATTCCTAAAGAAGGCAAGGAGCCCGCCGCTTGTGGCAGTTACAGACCTATATCCCTTTTGAATATAGATCTTAAATTCTTCACTAAAATCCTGGCCAATAGATTGTCTCAACACATGACAGACCTCGTACATGTAGACCAAGTGGGTTTTGTCCCTTCCAGGGAGGCCAGGGACAACACCACCAAGGTACTCAACCTATTACATAGGGCCTCACTGTTTAAAACACCATGTTTTTTTCTCAGCACGGACGCTGAGAAAGCCTTTGACTGGGTTAGTTGGGACTTTATGTTCTCCGTCCTTAGACACATTGGATTAGGTAGTAAGATGCTACAATGGATTTCTAATATTTACTCTGTGCCGACTGCCCAGGTTAAAGCCAATGGGGTCCTCTCCGAACCCTTTGATATTTCTAACGATACCAGGCAAGGCTGTCCGTTGTCCCCCCTTCTCTTTGCCCTAGGTCTAGAGCCATTCCTATGCACGATCCGGCAGAATCCAGATATTACGGGTATCACGATAGACCAGGGCCAATACAAGATTTCGGCATATGCGGATGATCTTTTGTTCTCCCTGACCAACCCTGTGGTATCCCTCCCTTAAAGAACTTAAAAGATATGGGGTCATATCTAATTTGATAATTAACTTCGACAAGTCTGCGGCTATGGGTATTAGCATGACACCAGACGACCTGTCTCCTCTAAAATCTAAATTTAAATTCAAGTGGTCTGATAGCCACCTCAATTACTTGGGGACATATATCCCGAGCGACTTGAAGTGCACATTTGAACTCAACTTCCCCCCCAATGCTGACAAAAGTCAGAGGACTGCTCGAGGAGTGGAATAAGGGGCTCCACTCCTGGTTTGGTAGATGCAATCTTCTCAAAATGTGTATTCTCCCCAAATTCCTGTATCTGTTCCAAGCACTGCCAATCAGGATCCCTGCTCTATATTTCAGACAAGTACAATCCCTCTTTACCAAATTCATATGGACACACAAGAAACCGCGGCTGCGCATATGATATTTGACTCTCCCATAACAATATGGAGGTCTGGCCCTTCCAGATATAAAAAACTATTACCTGGCAGTACACTTAGGGAGAATTATTGACTGGAACAGACATGTACAATTCAAACTGTGGACGCAGATAGAATGCAACCAGCTACATATTCCTCTAAAGGGGGCAATTTGGTGTTATGACCAACTCCCTTCGAATATGACGATGCCACGCTACGTGTGTGTTCGCTGATAGTGAACACCGCCTCCTTGACGTCGAGGACATCCCCACTACTCCCAATTCTCAGTAACCCAGCGTTTCCTGATCAGACTATGGGGAACTCGTGGCGGCGGGTAGGGACTGCGCTCTACACTTTGTAGACACCGATCAGTGGATATCGATCCAAACCCTGACGAGCGACACTGGCAGCTTCCAATTGTCATTTTGGAAAGCTATACGGTTACACCACTTCATCCACTCAATACCAGATCCCATACAATTTACCCGCGACCTGACAACATTCGAAAATTACTGTACAGACGAAGGAGTACTACCCCAAGTACTCACGAAAACATACTCCCTACTTAACACCCCGTCCACACAGCCGGACCTGGTGTTCTTACGAACTTGGGAACAGGACCTAAAACAGACTTTCACTGATGTGCAAACACAAAATATCCTTAGATTTTCTCTAAAATCGTCCATCTGCACAAGAATCCAAGCAACCAACTAGAAGATTCTAACCAGGTGGTACTATACGCCCCAGCTATTACATAAATTCTTCCCTACCACGACAGATAAATGCTGTTGGTGCCAAAAAGATAAAGGAACACTCCTCCATATCTTTTGGGCATGCCCGCTACTACTGTATTTTTGGACGACCATAGAGACGATCACACAAAAGTTCACTGACCACACAATTCAAAAAGATCCAGCGTTCTTCCTACTGCACGCCTCCGACATCCCGGCACGATCATGACTAGGGCAGTCAGATAACTTACTGCACCCAACCAACCATGCCTATATACTTACATTAATATAAATGAAACACTGACACCTGCTGGATTTAAATGACCTGTCCGGCCTTTTATTTAACAACAACAAATAAAGTATATATAAAAATATATATAGAACCATTGATCAAATATTTTAATAATTTAACATTTTTAATATACCAGTTTTAACACTACTTGGTTGGTTGGCCCCTGACGACACCATCCTCACTTTTTTGAGCCTGTGGTACCTTGTAGTTAGCATCTGTCCCCAGCCGCCAAACTCGCCTCGAGGACACTAACTGACCACAGACCCACCAACGTATCACCCGGTGGTCCAAACTAACACCAGACCAACCGAGGAGGACTCCATACCTGAGATGTGTCCCACCATTTTCCACATACCTCCTGTTTTCCACCAAAACGCCAGGGACCCAACCGCCACCGCAGCACAAGTGTGACAACCTCACACTTGTGCCCGCAGCCACACCAGGAATGCCCTGCGGATGCCTTCCTGCAAGCCCAGAGGTCAATCCCAACCAGATTGAGATGTACCCCATCCCCTCTCAAATATCTCCAGGTGTCCATCTCCAGCTCCAAATGACGCATCACCACCCCCCCATGACGGACAAGGAACCTACCCACCTCCCTATTAACTTTTATGCGGGCCTTATCCAGCCGGTCAATGGAACGGGCCTCCCTCCAAGACGTGCGAGCCACGATGTCCGACCACACAATAATTAATTCGGGGAATGAAGCCCTTAAGCGAAGGAAATCCCATTGTACGTCTTTTATGACCTGCCGCATGGGTCTAATGCCTAAATCATTCCCACCCACGTGTAGGACCAAAATATCCGGGACCTGGTCTAAGCTGGCAAAATGGTGAACCTCGGGGACCACTTTTTTCCACAACATTCCTGGAACCCCGATCCACCTAATCCTAATCATGCCCTCCTCTCTGGACCTCCCCAGCTGCCTGCCTTCCGGCCTAACATCCGCCCGCCTTGTCCCCCAAAAAACATATGAATGTCCCAGTATCCAAATGAGACATCTTTGGGAACCTGAAACGACATACCGTATATACTCGAGTATAAGCCGAGATTTTCAGCCCTTTTTTTTGTCTGAAAGTGCCCCCCTCGGCTTATACTCGAGTCAGTGTACCTGGAAATATTGAGAGGCTGCGGGCGTCCATCATTTAAAACTTGCGGTCTCCTCCTGTCTCTTCCGTGATAGGCGGAACTCTGTCTGCTGAGAATCGCCTATCACGAACGTTCTCTCATCCTCCCCCATCCCAGCAGACACTGTGTTCAGTGTTCCGCCAATCATGGATGCCTTTTCATCCTCGGACAAGAGGACGTTCGTGATTGGCAGAACACTGATCACACTGTCTGCTGGGAAAATGAGTCCGAGGTTACGAGAACCTCCGTGATAGGCGTTTCTCAGCTGACACAGTTCAGCCTATCACGGAAGGGACCAGGAGGAGACTGCGAGTTTTAAACAATGAATGGATACCCGCAGACTCTCAATTTCAAGGTACAGTGACGACGGGCACATTGACAATTGGCACAGTGAGTATGGGCACAGTGAGGTTGCAAATGAGCATTGTTGACCCTCTGCATTCTCACCCTCGGCTTATACTCGAGTCAATACGTTTTCCCAGTTTTTTGGGGTAAAATTAGGTCCTCGGCTTATACTCGGGTCGGCTTATACTCAAGTATATACGGTAACCAAAAACATACCCAGCAGGAGTCCCAAACACACAACAGAGAAGACACACATTTAGAAAGAAGTCATAACAAATGCGGACGAACATACAGCCTATACGTATTAGATTCCCATCTGCCAATCCGCTTTATAGAATCTGCAGGTAAACCCCACCTTGATGCCTCCATAGCCGCCCCGATGCAAAATAAATGCGCAGCATAATCCCCCGGTACTAAACCCCCTTCCACCAGGCATTTACAGAAAATTGCCGTAAACTGAAACCTGGATAGGTATGCCCCGTTCTGATGAACGAACAACACACCATCCCCCAGCAGGCGAATTCCTAAAATTGCCGCAAAGTTGACACCGGGCATAACTGCAAACAAGTTCCATGAACAATTCCACTGCACCAAAATCTGGACCGACGAATCAAAGCATTGGACGTCTTGAAACAGCAAGCCTCCCACCACCCGCTTGGATGTCTTCTTTCCAAAAAGGGGTCATTTGGGGGGTATTTATACTTTTCTGGCATGTTAGGGTCTCAAGAAATGAGATAGGCCGTCAGTACTTCAGGTGTGATAAATTTTCAGAGATTGGCACCATAGCTTGTGGACTCTATAACTTTCACTAAGACCAAATAATATATACCAATTTGTACTTCTTTTTACCAAAGATATGCAGCAGTATAAATTTTGGCCAAAATTTATGAAGAAAAATTACTAATTTGCTAAATTTTATAACAGAAACTAAGAAAAATGCATTTTTTATACAGAATTTTCAGTCTTTTTTCTTTTATAGCGCAAAAAATAAAAAACCCAACGGTGATACCACCAAAGGGAAAGCTCTATTTGTGGGGGGAAAAGTACAAAAATTTCACATGGGTACAATGTTGTATGACTGAGTAATTGTCATTCAAAATGTGAGAGCATCGAAAGCTGAAAATTGGTCTGGTTAGGAAGGGGGTTTAAGTGCCCAGTTGTCAAGTGGTTAAACAATCAGAGAGGTGCATCTGAATATGCCTGTCTCTTGCAGAAATAGCAGTGGTAAAGTACGTGTATAGGAGCTCATCACAATTGTCACTGGAGAAATCCGGTACAGTGCCTTGAAAAAGTATTCGTACCCCTTGAAATTTTCCACATTTTCTTATGTTGTAAAGTGGTATACCTCAAAGGGGTTAAGATGGAATTCTACTGCTGTTCCGAATTGTAAAGTGTAGATAATATGCGTGCACGCTGAAAGTAAGGCACTGACACATGTGTTCAGTTCAACTACTTCCTTATCTAATGTTTATTACAGGCAGTACCAAGCTCTTTTCACACACAGCATGATACGTCACTATTATGTTAATGTGAATCTAAAAAGCACATCTGATTGGCTGAAATACAAGAAGAGTACAAAAACGTGATGATTAAAGCTTGATTGTCCTCTGGTATCTCTTCGCTTCCGCACATTTTAGGATGCGTGGGTACAAGGGGTATCCGCCATTTCTGTCTTCTACAATCATCTCGATGGGAGGGGGTGTTATTAGAGGCCATATTGAGTAAGGAAAAGTTAAAGCAGTTGTGTACATACAAAAGCAATATAGACTTTATAGTATAGAAAAGATGCATAGAAAGTAGGCATTTTCTGGTTATCATTATACTCATCACATTCCTTCACAGTCCCCCCTAAAATGGCTATTTTCTATCTGTCCCTCAAACTAAAGGTCCTACTCACCTGGCCCATTCTCCTCAGCAACTCGTTTAGGCTGTGTATAGAAAAGGGCAGCAACTAGCTCACTACCCCCCTCGACACAGCTTAGAGAAGGGCGATCAGTTTCTACCTATCCCTATATCCCTATAGGACTGTGAGATTATGGACGGGGAGTGACTGTAAAGGAGTGAAGGGTTTATCCTCTTCCTTCATAAGGGGATCCTCTTCTTGGTGGAGAAATGTAGGTGTACTGTTATCTACAGCCTTGCTCATTAACTTCTTTACAAAGGGCAGAATACAGCATACAACCAGAGCTAAAAGAACTAGGATTATTAATACTGTAACCCCTATCTGGGCGAGCATCTTTTGCCACCCACTCATCCAGCTGAAATATTGATCCCACGGGTCTGTAATTCTTCTTCAACTCCAATGACAGATCTTCAAATTTTTTATAGCTAGGGTAACCTTACCATTTGGGCCAGTATTGTCAGGAATGTAGGTGCAACAGGTTCCCGTTTTCTTTATCATTTTACAGACAATTCCTTTCTCAGCTAACACCATGTTCGGTTCTGGAATGTCATATAGGAAGTGGGGGCTAACTGGTCAGCAATTCCCTGGAGGGCATCTCTGGTATAATTTACAAATCTCTGTTGGTTATAGTATATTTAGTTAATCCAATCTACATTCTTGTTGACAGTTATTATGGGGATCAAAGACTCAAAACCAGCTTTTACCTGGTCCCTGGCTTTGAATTGATCATGGACCCCCCTTGGGACCCTCTATGGCATCTACAGAGGGGCAAAAAAGTATTTAGTCAGCCACCAATTGTGCAAGTTCTCCCACTTAAAAAGATGAGAGGCCTGTAATTGTCATCATAGGTATACCTCAACTATGAGAGACAAAATGTGGAAACAAATACAGACAATCACATTGTCTGATTTGGAAATAATTGTTTTTGTAAATTATGGTGGAAAATAAGTATTTGGTCACCTACAAACATGCAAGATTTCTGGCTCTCACAGACCTGTATCTTCTTCTTTAAGAGGCTCATCTGTCCTCCACTCATTACCTGCATTAATGGCACCTGTTTGAACTTGTTATCAGTATAAAAGACACCTGTCCACAACCTCAAACAGTCACACTCCAAACTCCACTATGGTGAAGACCAAAGAGCTGTCGAAGGACACCGGAAACAAAATTGTAGACCTGCACCAGGCTGGGAAGACTGAATCTGCAATAGGCAAGCAGCTTGGTGTGAAGAAATCAACTGTGGGAGCAATAATTTGAAAATTGAAGACATTCAAGACCACTGATAATCTCCCTTGATCTGGGGCTCCAAGCAAGATCTCACCCCGTGGGGTCAAAATGATCACTAGAACGGTGAGCAAAAATCCCAGAACTACACGGGGGGGACCTAGTAAATGACCTGCAAAGTATTGAGATGAACTTTTGATATTGACCAAATACTTATTTTCCACCATAATTTGAAAAAAAAATCAAAATCAGACAATGTGATTGTCTGGATTTGTTTCCACATTTTGTCTCTCATAGTTGAGGTATACCTATTGTGACAGAGCATCCCAGAGAGAGCCTGGGAAAGTCCTATTCGGGGTTTATACATCTCCCAGGCTCCTCTCATATACATTCAGGGATCTCTGAGCCAGGGTCCAGTTCAGGTGTTGGTTCTCTCCCACAGGTTAATTAAAAGCTCACCTGAGCAGACAGCCTTTGCTCAGCCTGGGAAACACAGACAACGTTGCTTTGTGAGAGCAAGAAGGTTGGTAAAACTTGTTACCCTGTGAATGTGGAAGCTGACAAGCGTTAGGCTTGTCCAGCCTGGTAGTGAGGGCCTGTACATACTGTGTAGTTAGAGCCGAGACACGGCTAGGCTTTTGTTTAGCTATTTTTTCTTCTGTTTGTTTTCAGCACACTGTACAGCACCTGTCATTAGACTTTGTATATAGCACCAATAAACAACACTGTTTTCACTGATCCAATGGACTTGGTATCTGTGCCTGCTCATCCCAGGGAGTTTTTGTACCTACTACCTGTCCCCCAGGTTACATATGGTGGAGGCTGCGACCAGCTGTAGTAAGTTACTACTTAAAAGGCCAGTACCTAAAGTGACAACATGGAGGACCTCCTCAAACAAATGGTGTTGGCAAATGCCGCGTTGCAGCAAGCAAATGCTGCACAACAGCAAACTAACGCTGCATGGCAGCAAGCCAACGCTATCGCACAGGAGCAAACCAAGGTGCTGTTCCAACAGATTGGTGCTGTACAGGAGCAATCGCAGAGGCTGTTTGAACAGCTTGCCACTGCTGCAAAAGCGGATAGGAAAACCCTTACTGAGGTTTTGGAGACGCTAGCACAGGGGTCACCTGCGATAATGAAGGATATTGGAGACAAGCCCTCAACCATCCATGTGGGTCGCTTTCTTTCAAAGATGACGGCAGATGATGATCCAGAGGCTTTCCTACTAACATTTGAACGGACCGCTGAGAGGGAAGGTTGGCCCCAAACCCAGTGGGCAGGACTGATCGCCCCCTTACTTTCTGGAGAAGCGCAGAAGGCCTACTATGATCTGGAGTCAGCAGAAGCGGGAGATTATGAGAAGGTCAAGCGGGAAATCCTGGCACGACTTGGCGTTACCTTGGCTGTTCGAGCTCAGCGGGTCCACAGCTGGTTCTTCCAAGAAAAGAGGCCCCCAAGATCGCAGATGTTTGATCTGATCCACCTGGTGCGGAAATGGCTACAGCCGGAGTCCCTGTCTGTGCCACAAATAGTGGAGCGTGTGGTCATGGACCAATTCCTGAGGTCACTGCCAATTCCCCTGCAGAAGTGGGTGAGTCAAGGAGACCCCAAGTCAGCAGACAACCTGGTGGAGCTCGTTGAGAGGTACTTTGCTGCAGAGAACCTGGTCACCACCCCTACAGCCGCACGGACTTTCCATCCAAAACCACGGTCTCCCCAGGCAACCGGTAAGACTGTTCCAGGGGAAGTGGGTGGTAAGCATGGCAAGGAAATAGGGGGGAGGAATTTTGGTGCCAGGACTGAAGTTTGGCGGCCCAAGCAAGGGAAGCCACTGCCTGTCAGCAAACCAGATTGGGGAAACATCAGGTGTTTTCGTTGCCAAGAACTGGGACATGTTGCAGCAAACTGTCCATTAACAGATGAACCAATGCAGTGTGATCTATCTTTTAGAAGGCAGTCTATGTTTGCTGCCGTTTCATGCGCTGCAGTGCCAAATGTGGGAAAACACATGTGTCAAGTGACTATTAATAATAAGCCTATTACGGCCTTGCTGGACTCAGGAAGTCTAGTTACTTTGGTTACAGCAGAGATGGTTGAAACTGTGAATTTTCATGCAAAAAAAGTTGCTGTGATCTGTGTACATGGGGATACCCGCGAGTATCCAATAGCCACTGTTCAGTTTAAAACTGGCTTAGGTACGGTGACCCATTCGGTCGGACTGGTGCCCCACTTGGTGCACGAGGCTATCATTGGTAGGGACTTCCCTAAGTTTTGGGAACTGTGGGATTGTCCCGACCCAGTCGCAGTACCTAACTCAGTCGCAGAGCCAGAACTCATGGCCATTACTGACCTTGTGAGTTCAGGGGACTTCTCTCAGGGCTCTCCGGGTGATCCTTTCTCAGTTATGGCAGGAGAGCTGGGGGAGCCTGAAGAAGTCCCCACAACCAGTAGAGCTGGACAGCCGTCTGCTGAATCTGAGCCTACGTTAGAGTTTACCGATCTAAATGTGCACAAGGAAAATTTTGGTACGGAACAGAGAAAAGACCCTACCCTTGCCAGGGCCTGGGAAAATGTGGTGGTGGTTGATGGGGTACCTGTCGAACCGGGGGACGGGCCCTGTTTTCCATATTTCTGCAGCAATGAGGATTTACTGTATCGTGTATGTAAAACTAATGATGAAGTGGTTGAACAGTTGGTAGTCCCTAAGCTATACAGACGGGTGGTGTTGGAACTTGCCCATGGGCATTTGCTAGGAGGCCATTTAGGGGTTGAGAAAACCACTGAAAGGGTGTTGCGCAGGTTTTACTGGCCTGGGATATGGAAAAATATCGAGAATTATTGTCAATCCTGTCCTATATGTCAGATGTCAGCCCCCCAACCCCACTTTCGAAGTCCGTTAGTGCCCTTGCCCATTATTGAAGTGCCCTTTGAAAGGATTGCCATGGACCTGGTGGGTCCACTCCCCAAATCTGCCCGCGGTCATCAACATATCCTCGTGATCATGGATTACGCTACCCGTTACCCCGAGGCCGTTCCCTTACGCACTGCATCTGCTAAAAACATTGCCAAAGAGCTGTTTATGGTGTTCAGTCGGGTTGGCATCCCGAAAGAAGTCCTTACAGACCAAGGTACCCCATTCATGTCACGAATAACTAGGGAGCTCTGCAAGTTATTTAAGGTGACGCAGTTGCGTACCTCAGTGTACCATCCTCAAACGGATGGCTTGGTGGAACGCTTCAATAAGACATTAAAGAGTATGTTAAAAAAGGTTGTTGATAAGGATGGGAAAAACTGGGACTTCCTGATACCTTACTTGATGTTCGCCATCAGGGAAGTTCCCCAGTCCTCTACTGGGTACTCTCCATTTGAGCTGCTTTATGGGAGACACCCTCGGGGACTCTTAGACATAGCCAAGGAAACTTGGGAGGGGGAGCAGACACCTCACAAAAGTGTTATTGAGCATATCGCTCAAATGCAGGATAGGATTGCAGCAATCATGCCGGTAGTAAAAGAACATTTACTGCAGGCCCAAGCCGCCCAACAGAGGATATACAACAGGGGGGCCCAACTTCGTGTTTTCTCACCTGGTGACCGGGTCCTCGTGTTAGTTCCCACTGTTGAGAGCAAATTCCTGGCTAAGTGGCAGGGACCCTTTGAAGTAATTGAAAGAGTTGGGGAGGTCAATTACAAGGTGTATCAACCAGGTAAAAGGAAGCCCGAACAGATTTACCACATAAACCTGTTAAAGCCCTGGAAGGATAGACTGGCATTAACTGCCAGGTCTCTCCCGGTAACCCTTAAGGGTACTGAATCCCCTCTGATCCCTGAGGTCACGATTCCAGACACCCTGTCATGTTCCCAGAAACAGGAAGCTAGAGAGTTCCTGATAAGGAATAAAGAGAAATTTTCAGAGTTGCCGGGCACGACTTCAGCAGTTCAGCATGATATTGTTACTGAACCTGGGGTCCGTGTCAAGCTCAAACCATACCGAATTCCCGAAGCTAGAAGAAAGGACATCAGTGAGGAAGTTAAAAGGATGTTGGAGCTAGATGTTATTGAGGAATCCAATAGTGACTGGTCTAGCCCCATTGTATTAGTCCCAAAACCGGATGGCACTTGGAGGTTTTGTAACGACTTCAGGAAGCTTAATGCGGTAACAAATCTTGACACATACCCAATGCCTAGGGTAGACTAGCTTATAGACCGACTTGGCAAGGCCCGTTATCTGACCACTTTGGACTTGACCAAAGGATATTGGCAAATACCCCTGACTGGTAGGGCCAAAGAAAAGACTGCATTTGTGACCCCGGAGGGGTCGTCTCAGTATAAGAAAATGCCTTTTGGGTTGCAAAATGCCCCTGCAACATTTCAGAGGGCTATGGACAGGACCCTAAGACCTCACCGACAGTATGCTGCAGCCTATCTGGACGACATAGTGGTGCATAGCACTGACTGGGAGTCTCACTTGCCCCGTGTCCAGGCTGTCCTGGATTCCCTTTTCAAAGAAGGGTTTACGGCAAATCCCAAAAAATGTGCCATTGGGCTAGAGGAAGCCAGGTATTTGGGCTACACTATTGGCCGGGGTGTCATAAAGCCCCAGGTGAATAAAATAGAAGCCATCCAGGAGTGGCCACGTCCTGCAAACAAGAAGCAGGTCAGGGCCTTTCTTGGCATTGCGGGGTACTATAGAAGATTCATCCCAAATTTCGCAACTATAGCTGCCCCACTGACAGACCTTACAAAAGGGAAAGCCTCCGTAATGGTGAAATGGTCTCCAGTAGCAGAAGAGTCTTTTCAAGTACTGAAGAAGGCTCTTTGTGCACAGCCAATCCTATACTCCCCCGATTTCTCCAAAAACTTTTTGGTCCAGACGGATGCATCTGATGTGGGTATCGGGGCAGTACTTTCACAGGTACACAATGGGGAAGAACACCCTGTGGTGTACTTAAGCAGAAAGCTCAATGACCATGAAAAGAAGTACGCAGTCATTGAAAAGGAGTGTCTGGCCATAAAGTGGGCCGTGGACGCGCTCAGGTACTACTTGTTGGGGCGCCAGTTTGAGTTGATAACTGACCATGCTCCCCTGAAATGGATGGCCCAAAAGAAGGAGACTAATAGGCGGGTGAACCGGTGGTTTTTGGCCCTACAAGACTACGCCTTTACAGTAAAACACAGGCCAGGTGTTGAGATGGGGAATGTAGATGCCCTCTCCCGTGTTCACTCCTGTTGGGCTACAGGTGTTCCAACCCTGGGGTTGAAACAAGGGGGGAGGATGTGTGACAGAGCATCCCAGAGAGAGCCTGGGAAAGTCCTATTCGGGGTTTATACATCTCCCAGGCTCCTCTCATATACATTCAGGGATCTCTGAGCCAGGGTCCAGTTCAGGTGTTGGTTCTCTCCCACAGGTTAATTAAAAGCTCACCTGAGCAGACAGCCTTTGCTCAGCCTGGGAAACACAGACAACGTTGCTTTGTGAGAGCAAGAAGGTTGGTAAAACTTGTTACCCTGTGAATGTGGAAGCTGACAAGCGTTAGGCTTGTCCAGCCTGGTAGTGAGGGCCTGTACATACTGTGTAGTTAGAGCCGAGACCCGGCTAGGCTTTTGTTTAGCTATTTTTTCTTCTGTTTGTTTTCAGCACACTGTACAGCACCTGTCATTAGACTTTGTATATAGCACCAATAAACAACACTGTTTTCACTGATCCAATGGACTTGGTATCTGTGCCTGCTCATCCCAGGGAGTTTTTGTACCTACTACCTGTCCCCCAGGTTACACTATGATGACACTTACAGGCCTCTCTCATCTTTTTAAGTGGGAGAACTTGCACAATTTTTGCCCCACTGTATGTACACATGAAGGTCAAAGCTTCCGGGGGGAGCAGCTCGCTTCCTCCTGTGACTGGGTGTTGGGTCAGTGTATGTATCAGGAGTATCCTCTGCTAGGATATGGAGAGGCATAATGACCTTTGCATGGGCACATTCACCGGTCCAGGTTCCCTCTAATCTGGTCCTGATTTTTAGGTCCCCTCAGATCCAGTATATGTCACCTAGGGACTGGATTTGGTTTTGTGTTAACTTCCCTGATATACTGCTGTAGGTAGAGCAGTATCCCTCAGTGAAGTTACCCAGGAACCTTCCCTTACCCTGGTAATTAGAGTAACAGGTGTAGTTCCCGAGATATATGGTGATGCCCTCCCCAGGTTTCGGGATTTTGGTAACTATAGGATACTCCTTTTTCCACGTTTTCGTTTTCTTGTCCCAGTTTGTGGAATACGGCTGCTGATATTGTTGCTGGGCTTAACTCTTCGCCTTCAAGCCCAGATTTTTGTGAAAACATGTTTTCAGTCACCTCTGGCCACAGTGAGGAAGTACCTGTTGTGCCTGCAGAAGGTGTTAAGGAGTCAGAAGTGACTGCTGCAGTTTCATCCCATGGCCACCAGTGAGAGGTGGCCAGTGAAAGTGCAACAAAGGATAGACCACGTACTCAAATGAACATGGCAATCCCTGTTACAGTGATGGGTAAGACTGTTGCTGGTAAATGCATAGAAGAAAAAGTATGTGACTGTGCACACTGGAGTGGAAGTGACCCCAAATGGGAGATCCACTGTCTGTGTGCAAAAGGACTTGCCTCGCTGCAGTGCCCTGTCCAGTGGGGAGGCAAGTGGTAAACTTGACTGTGACAATGTGATGAATAAAACTGCCAATATTGTGTTGGCTAAAGTTGATGGTCCAGTTGCTAATGGGCTAGTGCAGCTCATTAAAGATAAAGACATTGCTATGAATGCAGTTAAAGATGTGCTATCTCCACTAGCAACTGAGACGAAGGCCACAGAGGCATCCCTAGAAACCCCCAGGGAGCTCTACGTTTTGGAGCAGGAGGTTGCCTGGAACAGCTATGGTGCCGCTCTGAGGGATAAGAGGGTACCTGAACATGGTGAAAAAAAAATGTTAAATACTAAAACTGATATGTTTGAAAACACTCATGATGGAAATGGGTTATTGCAGTCTGGCACTGCTGTATGTATAAGCCAGGAGGCTGAATGTAATTTTGTTGATGAAAAGGAGTGCTGAAACCCCTGCGAGGGAAACCTTTGATTTTGTTTTGAACTTCTTTTAAAGCGGAGTTCCACCCAAATTTTGAACTTCCGCTTAATCCACTCCTCGCCCCTTTACATGCCACATTTGTCATGTAATTTTTTTTGGGGGGGGAGTGGGGGGCTTCAGTAGGAGTGGGAATTCCTGTCCCACTTCCTCCTTCCACCCTGGGAACGCCTAGGCGACACGTCATATCGCCTTTTGGCGGCCCCTCCCTGTAGGCGATCACCTGGGACGTGACAGGTCCCAGGCGATCGCCTGTCCACTCAGAGAGCGCTGCGCCATGTGCAGTGAGTGCCCGGTCGTGAAGCCGAAAGCTGTCACGGCCGGGTGCCCACACTATAAATGGAGGCGCCAGCGGAGAAGGGGGGGAGAGGAGCAGAGCTCCGGGCGGCGCTGGACAGTGGAACAGGTAAGTATGTTTATTAAAAGCCAGCAGCTACACTTTTTGTAGCTGCTGACTTTTAATAAACATAAAAAAAAGGCTGGAACTCCCCTTTAATAAAAAGGGGCAAACAAAACCCTTAAAAAGAAGAACGAGCAAGTGGCGGTGTCCTTCAAGCTCTACCTTTGATGCTAGTCCTTTACTATATATATATATATATACACATATACACACACACACACACACACACACACACACACACATATATATATACACATATATATATATATACACACACACACACACACACACACACCAGTATCTCACAAAAGTGAGTACACCCCTCACATTTTTGTAATGATTTTATTATATCTTTTCATGTGACAACACTAAAGAAATTACACTTTGCTACAATGTAAAGTAGTGAGTGTACAGCTTGTATAACAGTGTAAATTTGCTGTCCCCTCAAAATAGCTCAACACACAGCCATTAATATCTAAACCGCTGGCAACACAAGTGAGTACACCCCTAAGTAAAAATGTCCAAATTGGACTCAAAGTGTAAATAATTTGTGTGGCCGCCATTATTTTCCAGAACTGCCTTAATCCTCTTGGGCATGGAGTTCACCAGAGCCCCCTTTCCTTTAGCACCCCCTCCATCTCCTCCTGGTCCAACAAGAAAATTCACCAAAAAGGAGTATACACTGTCTAAACATATATTATAGAGAGCTAAACTTACCAAAAAAAGGGGTAGGTGTGTCCTATGCTTAAATAAATAGTGCTAAGCTGCAGTGTGATATGGGTACACAGTATGCTTGGTTGCCATACAAGACGGCAGCCTAGTGCGGGCTGGAGTTGTGCGCCTTTGGTTTATGGCTCCCTGCTCATGAGACAGGGGTCAACTCTATACGGGGAGATTTTTGTTGCTTAAATGGTTTATGGCAGAGTGCAGTATGCATTGTATGATGGATGGACATGGTGGGCGGAGCCCATTCGGATGGGTGTGGCAGGCTCTGGTGGGCGTTTCCTCAGACATGTGATTGTGGGTATATACAGAGGACACTTGAGGATGTCAATCTAGTAGTGCTGTGACCCTAAAAATGGTTTGTATCAAAGAATATTCATGTATTAGAATGGCCCAGTCAAAGTCCAAAGCTAAATCCAATCGAGAATCTGTGGCAAGACTTGAAAATTGCTGTTCACAGACGTTCTCCATCCAATCTGACAGAGCTTGAGCTATTTTGCAAAGAAGAATGGGCAAAAATGTCACTCTCTAGATGTGCAAAGCTGGTAGAGACATCCCCTAAAAGACTTGCAGCTGTAATTGCAGCGAAAAGTGGTTCTGCAAAGTATTGGCGCTAAATACAAATGCACGGCACACTTTTCACATATTATTTCTAAAAAATGTTGAGAACCATTTATCATTTTCCTTCCACTTCACAATTATGTGCCACTTTGTGTTGGTCTATCACATAATATACCCCCAAAAATTTACGGTTTTGGTTGTAACATGACAAAATGTGGAAAATTTCAAGGGGTATGAATACTTTTTCAAGGCACTGTATATAATATGACCAGCTAGACCTTAATTTAGTCAGATTGACAGGTTTATCTTGCTGTAGAAGACTATACTGTAGTAGGAAGAGATACACTTAGTCTCTGATCCCCAGCTGAGATGCAGCCAGAGGTATTAAAAATGCCAAGAAGTTAGGATAATAACTTGTTGTTGAAACTGAGAAAAGGATTTGAATGAGCCCTAGTCATACAGATGAACATATCTTAGACCTTTTCGTGCCCAGAGACAGGCGTCAAAAACTGTAAAAAAAATTAGGGAGGGTGGGGTTAAACCAGATCGGGTGTTTAGGCAAGATGGAATGGGTGGAGTGAGGCATCAGGGACAAGCATTGGGCATGTATTTTCAGTGAAACTCTAAGCATGGAGACCCCCTCTGTAAAATGAAAAGATCTCCTATAAATCAAAGTTGGTCAAAGTTTCAGAACATGAAACTACAGCTGCCTCCAAAGCCATGGCAGCATTTTTATATTGTGAAAAAAGCCACCAATGTATGTATACTACTTGGGAGGCATAATAGTATAACCAGAGATTTGGCAAGGCTTGACCGCCGGGAGGTAGGCAACTGCAAAGTAGCTAAAGAGATTCTGGGAGTCTTGGGGTACCATATAAATGAGGATAGCAAGGAGTCTATCTTCTCAAAAAAACTTTTAGGGATATATACTGGGCTGACAGCACATATAAAAATATAGGCAAAAATACAATTTTGAATAAGTTGATCCTTCACAATAAATTTAAAGGCAGTTTTTTCCAGCTAGCAATTTTGGTTTTGAATACAAGGTAAGAGATTATTACCAATATATGTAGACAGCAGTAATTGTACATTTATTTCTATGTATTTAAATGATGTGGTGATGTGGTGATCTGTAATGGGCAATCCAGGGGCATAGAAATTGGAATGGTCAGATCCACAGAGAACTTAGCCCAATTGACCTTAAAACCTGAAAAAAACTCCCACACTTTTAATGTGTTTCAGTGCGACAGAAATGGAGGTGTGGGGATTGGAAAGGTAAAGCAACATATTGTCTGCGTAAAGGGAAACCCTCTCTTCCAGAGAGCCAATCCAGAGACCTTGCAGTTTAGACAAGGTATATAATAGTTGTGCCAAAGGTTCTATAGTGAGGGCAAATAATAGTATGAACAAGGGACACCCTTGCCTGGTGCCTCAATGAATAGTGAAGGGCTTAGAAATGTTACCATTAATCTGAAGACAAGCTAGGGGGCCGATCGTATAAGATTCAAACCCAAGTAAGAAATGTCTCTCCAAAACCAAATTTCTCTAGTACATAACTTAAATATGGCCACTCAATTAAATCAAAAGCTTTGTGTGTGTGTCAAGAGCGACTATCGCTCTAGGTACAGGAGATGTATTAGGGATTTGGAGATTAGTAAACAATCTACGTATATTGACGTGTGTCGATCAACCTGGGATAAAACCCGTTTGGTCTGAAGCCACTAATGAAGCAATTTCTTTATTTAAACGGAGGACCAATAGTTTTGAAAGAATTTTTAAATCCATGTTCATCAGGGAGATGGGCCTATAAGAATCACAATATAGGGTGTCTTTATTAGGTTTGGGTATCAATACGATTAGGGCCTCTCGTAATGATGGAGGAAGAGCCTGGTTCTTAAAGATGGTGTTATAAAGTGTGAGGAGTCTGGGGATTAAAATTTCTCTATGAGCAAGTTACAATTCAATTAGAAATCCATCAGGCCCCGGAGTCTTATGCTTGCCAAAAGTCTCATCGGTAGGGAGTGGCGCATCAAGGGACAAACTGCAAAAGTGGAATATAGGGGGCTTGAGACCTATAAATTGGAGTATAAGTGTACAATGAGTACACAATTTGGTCTTGGGCGGTCTGTAAAGTTGCAATACTATCATATATTTGAGAGATGGTAATGGGGTCTGGTATAGATATGGCAGAAAAGGCAAGCAGGTGACCATTACCCCCCCCCCCCCCGATTCATATGTTTTCTGTGCCTCCTTCCACAGCTGGAAGCTAGTTTGGGAGGGATCTAACACGTATCTAGCTTTAGCTAACTGCACCCTATCCGCGAGCTGTGATTGTTATGTTAGGCCTGACCTGTTTGCTCTGCTGCTGCCAGTCTGCTGGAGAGCTCCCTCTGTATCCAGGTAACTTGAGAAGTTTCTGGATGATAGGTGTGGAGCTATGCAGATGGCAGCATGAATATTGATACAGCCCTGGCCTATCTCAGAAAGGTAGTCTCTCAAGGCATGCTGGAAGACTGTATTTATTCTGGGAGTACACAGGGCCCTCGGTCTTGTCCCAGAGTGAAGGAGTCTAGCCTGAGGGGGGCACGCTGCCCTCTTAGACACAAGCTGCTGAGGAGACCTCAAGTGGGCGACCTGAGGGGAGGAATGCAGAGACTTGGGTGCTTAGAAGAAGCTGACTGAGGAGAGCTGTCTGGTATCAATGGAGGGCATCAACTGGAAGATTGGAAAGGGGCTCCATCTGTCCTTGGGCCTTGTAAACACAGACATTGAAAGATCTTGGGGCTTTGTGCTTTAGCTACCCCTGTGGTGCCTTACTATAGTCCGCTGTGGGTCTATTTAAAGGGGACACCGACTGGTGTCCTGAAGAGCTCTGTCCAGACATTTTTCTACTTAAAGAGACTTTGATATTGTGGCTCTAACTACTACTACTTAAAGAGGAGTTCCACCCGCCCCTTTAAAAATTAAAAGTCAGCAGCTACACATACTGTAGCTTCTGACCTTTAACATTAGGACACTTACCTGTCCTGGAGTCCAGCGATGTTGGCACCACAGCCGATGTTTACATTGGCTGGTCGGGTGCTGCTGCCACCATTGCTGGTAAGGGAACCCGGCAGTGTAGCCTTTGGGCTTCATAAACAGATCTCCCAGTTAGACAGAGATAGACAAAATAGAACAAGCTATAGTCCCTCTTAGGGAACATGTTCTATATCAGGACCTTGAGAAGAAATGAAAGGAAGATTTAGCAAACTTTAAAAAAAGTACTCTCCTTACAAAGGAGAAAAAATACTGGCGAGATAAAAACGCATTTCATGAGGGCAAGGCCTATAAATGGAACAATAGTGGAATAAAAAGAAAACAATATTCCCAGAAGAATTATCAATTGCAAACTCCCTACTATCCTTATGACTCTTCCGCATCCTCATTAGGGGACAATACACATAGCCATCGAGGCCGCGGCAGATCTAAAAGAAGTAGGAAACACAGAAGTGCTCTAGAACAGGACAACAAAAAATGTACTGTAAATACAGAAGTTGAACACATACAAGACCAAATGTCACTTAACACAGATGGACAGTCACAAGGCGTTCCCATTGGCGACCAAGAATCTTCACTGACACATCAAGTAGTAATAGTCACGTTTCACAACCTTTTAGGTGGGTCAAAAACACAACCCCGCAACAACTGGTTAGCCCAAATTCGAGAAAGCTACCCACCCACCCTGCGAGGGCAAGGAGGCAGGGGAATAAGGCCACACCTAAATCGCGACTAAGCACCGAATCACATAATGTTGCAGTCACTGAACACTTAAATGTTATTAATCTTTCGTCACATAAGCTAACTAACACAGAGAAACACGTCCTCGCGAGAGGTTTAAGTTTTTGCCCACAACAAGATACAGACATTTTCGAAGTCACTAAAGACCTGCAACTATATGTACGTAATTTGTTCATATGCAAAACCAAATAAGGACCAGGACACTAACGAATGGCCACTATACTCCATGCAAGAGTTTAAGGCCCTTAGGAACCTAACGGCCCTTTGGAAAGAAAACAATACAATTGATTTGATAGATCAAATTGATCTAAAAGGGATTCTCTCATCTATAGAGACTCTCCCAAAAAAACCACTGTCTCCCTTTAAACTTCCACCTGCCAAATTTCCTCCCTTCAATACTAATCAAAGTGTTGCTATTTTTCTTCAAGAAACACTTAGGTTGTAATTTTCTATCTATCTATCTGGTGAAGAAAAACAAGCCATACGATCATTGCAAAATATTACAACAATCACGATCAAATCGTTGGATAAAGGGGGGGGGGAATGTGGTCCTTACAATGTAAATTATATTAAAATGTGTGAAAAAATCTTGAACAACAAGGACTGCAATAAACCCATTTCAAGAAATATGATTGAATAAGTATTTTATGACTTTGTGGATAGTTTCCATTCAAAGGGCATTATCACTAGGGATGTGCATGGCTATATACGCACAAAACATCCTAAAATACCTACATTTTATAGCCTCCCCAAGATACATAAAAACCCCACCTATCCCACGGGTCGACCTATAGTTTAAGGAAGGGGAGGACTAACAGAAAATCTTAGCAGGGTCATTGATGCTTATTTGCAACCACATGTTAAATCACTTTCATTGCACGTAAAAGATACCATTCACTTTTTACAGATAATTTTACGGCACCAGTTCCGCCTTGGCCTGTCTGAACAACTCAAGGATGAACTTGCTCGTGTGGGGATCCCCAGTTCCCTTGAAGACCTTGTTAATCTTGCCATCCAGCTTGATCGGAGGTTCAGAGAGAGGAGATCGGAGAAGGCTGGCGTCTCCGTTCCTCCAACGAATCGACAGGCAAATCCCATGCAACTTGGACTTCTGCGTTCTCCGCTCTCTAATGAGGAAAATTTGCGACGACGGGAGGATTTGTGTCTTTACTGTGGGGTAGCAGGACATTATCTTCAAGACTGCCCTGTAAGACTTACAAGAACCAAGACCATACCCTATACCTATCTTGCCAACTGCTCCATAGGGAGTTAAGCTGCGCATATTACTCTGTGCCTGTCACTCCAGATTCCCGGGAAAGACATTCAAGTCTCAGCTATAATTGATTCTGGAGCCTGCAGCAGTTTTATGGACAAGGAATTTGTCCTACGTCATCAAATCCCTTCACAAGCAAAGACACGCTTGTTGTCCATCCATCTGGCCGATGGATCCCGTCTCAGGTCTGGGCCTATCACACACGAGACTTACCCACTACTGGCTGTATCAGATACCGGTCATCGGGAATACTTGCGCTTGGACATTATCCCATCTCCTCTGTTTCCCGTTATCCTGGGCATCCCCTGGTTGCAAGCCCACAACCCGCAGATCAACTGGGAATCAGGTGAACTGACCTTTTCATCCGCGTACTGCCAGCAATCCTGCCTTCATCCCATTCCCATGAAACCTGCACCCCTTCTTGGGGTACATACTGACTCTTCCGTGACACAACTCATACCAGCTGCCTATCATGACATTCTGGAAGTGTTTGATAAACAGAAAGCAGACATCCTCCCACCTCACCGCCCGTATGACTGCCCGATTGAACTGTTGCCAGGTGCAGAAATCCCTTTCGGGTGCATCTTTCCCCTCTCTGAACTAGAACTTAAAGTACTATGTCAGTATATCAATGAAAACTTGGAGAAGGGCTTTATCTGGCCTTCCACGTCCCCCGCGGGTGCTGGAAACTTTTTTGTAGAAAAAAAGGACCATACCTTGCGCCCTTGTGTTGACTACTGGGAATTAAACAAAGTCACCATCAAGAACAGATATCCTTTGCCCCTGGTTCCAGGACTTTTTCAGGGCTTTAAGACGTCCACTGTGTTAACAAAACTCAACTTACAGGGCGCATATAACTTAGTTCAGATCCGCGAAGGGGACGAATGGAAGACGGCCTTCCGCACTAGATTTGGACACTACGAGTATCTCGTCATGCCCTTCGGGTTGTGCAACGCCCCAGAAACATTCCAACATTTTGTCAATATCATCTTTTAGAGACTTCCTTGATCTGTTCCTGATTGTATAGTTAGACGACATCCTGATTTTCTCCAATTCCATCTCTGCACACCGTGAGCATGTGAAGAAGGTTCTCGGTTGGATCATGGACTTTTTGCAAAACTTATTATTTCCACCTCAGGCATCTCCATGGATCCCCAAAAGGTCAAATCTATTCTTGAATGGCCCACTCTTACAGACCGGAAGAGCACACAGAGATTAATAGGCTTTGCCAATTTCTATCGCAAATTTATTAAGAATTTCTCTGCCATCATCTCTCTGATCACCCAGCTTACAAGACAGAACACCCGTTTTTCATGGACACCAGCAGCCCAAGAAGCTTTTGACCAGTTAAAGACTTTATTTACCTCAGCACCCATTCTGCAGCACCCAGATTCCGCATCACCTTAAGTCCTTGAGGTGGACGCTTCAGAAAATGCCGTAGGAGCCATCCTGTCTCAGCGTTGAGGTGCGAAGTCCCTGTTGCACCCCATCACCTTCTTCACGAGGAAACTCATTCCTGCGGAGACGAACTATGATGTTGATGATCGAGAACTACTAGCCATAAAGACAGCCCTTGAAGAATGGCATTACTTACTGGAATGAGCGGCGCACCCCATCTTGATCTTTACCAATCACAAAAACCTCAAATACCTCAGAACTGCCAGACGATTGAGGCCACGCCAAGCCAGGTGGGCACTGTTCTTTTCCCGTTTCTCCTTCCATATTACCTTCAGGCCTGGTTCCAAGAATGGCAAACCCGATGCGTTATCGCGCATGTACCCAGAAGAAGAAGGACATCTCCAACCAGACACAATCCTGTCGGCCCAGAGTTTCCTGTTGTTACAAACAGACCTAATCACCCAACTTAAACAGGCATCCACAAGGGATATGCTACCATCAGGAGTCTGTTTCCAGGAACAGGAGGGGTTATTCTTACACAACCAAAGGGTATTTGTACCCCCAAGTTTGCGCCCCAAGATCCTCAGCCTGTGCCATGACCACCGCTTGGCGGGACATTTTGGGGTAACCAAGACTGTGCAGCTTGTACTACAAACTTTTTGGTGGCCGAATCTAAGGTCCAATTGTAATGCCGCGTACACACGATCGATTTTCTCGACGGTGAAAACACAGTCGAGAAAATTGACGGGAAAAATGAGGAACGGCTTGTTTCCCTATACACGGCCGTTTTTCCCGTAATTTTTTCTCTTGGTCGAGAAAAACAACCGTGTGTAGGCTCCCCGGCAGTGTTTCCCTATGGGAAAACTGGCGCGGAAAAAAATGCCACGAATCATGACGAGAAAAATTAGAGCATGTTCTAATTTTTCTCGTCGTGATTGATGCCGTTTTTCTCGTCGGGAAAAATGACCAAAAGCCCACACACGGTCGTTTTTCTCGTCAAAAAGAAAAAATTTCATTTTTCCCGCCGAGAAAAATGGTCGTGTGTACGCGGCATTAGAATTATGTCAGTACCTGTGGGGTCTGCAACAGAAGCAAGAGTGAAAAAAACAAGGCTTGGGGCCTTCTAAAGGCCATTGCCCATTCCCAAGAGACTCTGGGAAATGATCAGTATGGATTTCATTTTTGAGCTTCCACCCTCCGAAAAATTCACCACAATCTTTGTGATCGTGGACAGATTAATCAAGATGGCCTACTTCGTCCCCATGTTAGGAACCCCGTCCGCGACAGAGACCGCTTGTGCCTTCATCAAGGAAGTAGTGAGACTCCATGGAGTACACAGCAGTATCACCTCCGACCGAGGGGTACAATTTACATCTAAATTCTGGAGAGATCTGTGCAAGATGTTAAAGATCGAGACCTGCTTTTCTTCAGCCTATCACCCCCAGACAAATGGCCAGACTGAGCGCACAAATCAGACGTTGGAACAATACCTTCAGTGCTTCTCATCCTTTTCCCAGGATGACTGGGCATCGCTTTTACCCTTGACAGGATTTTGCTTACAATAATGTTGTTCACTCGGCTACAGGACAAGCCCCGTTTTTTGCAAATTATGGGTAATTTCCAACCTTCCTACCCGATATCTTACCTGACTCCTCGGTTCCTGCAGTCCAAGAAAGGATTTCCAAGGCACGACAGGGCAATAAAAGGTTTTTCAACAGGAAAAGGAGAGGAGACCTAAAACTTCAAGTGGGAGACAAGGTCTGGTTATCCACGGCTAACTTAAGATTATCTTGTCCTTCCAAGAAGCTCGGACCTAGATACATCGGTCCGTTCCCCGTCAAGAGGCAGATTAATCCTGCGGCCTATAAACTTTCGCTCCCAGAGACTTACAAGATTCACCCTGTCTTCCACACATCCTTACTTAAAGCCGCAAGACTAGACCCTTTTCCTGGTCGTGAGTCGGGGCCACCGGCACCTACTATAATCGATGGTAATGAGGAATACGAGGTTGAGGCAATTATGGATTGTAGGAAGAGAAGGAATGTGATCCAGTTTTTTTAATTAAATGGAAAGGCTACGGACCTGAGGACAACTCTTGGGAGCCAGAGTCCAACCTTCATGCCAAGAGATAATTAGGGGCATTCTTCCAGGCTCACCCTAAAAAAAAATTACAGATGGGCATCCAGAGGTTGCCCATTGGGGGGGGGCAATGTAAGAGAAGTCCGGCTAACAGACACGCATCTGTGCACAAGCACGGGCACACCAGTGTGTGCACAAAGAGGGACTTGTATTGGCGAATGCGCGGGTGTGCACGTGCACGTATGGGCGGCAAGTTACCTTATTTAAACTGAAAACTGACATATGAACATTGCTGAGTGGTCTTTCAGCTAGTGCCTGCTTACCTGATCTGTTCCAAGTTTCCTGTGTCTTGACCCGGCTTCACCTGAACCTACTCCTTGACCTCCGCCTGCCTACCTGATCCCGGCTTGTGTCTGACTCCGCTTCTGCCTGATGTTCCTGCACCTTGCTGCCCGACTGTGTATCGAACCCTGCCTGTGTCCTGTCTCTGCCTCTGCCTCTCGTTGCGGTACCTGCTCTGTCCGGCTGTTGATGACCTCCTGGCTTACATCCCGGCTACGCCTCTATCTGCTGACCCAGCGATACGGAGCTCCTGTTTTCAGAGTCTGCCAAGCGCTCTCCAGCCACCTGGTTCCTGCCAAGACTCAGCCAGCGCCATCCATTACATCGGCCCTTGTGCCACTCTGGGTCCGTCACTCCCTGTCATCACTACCAGGGGTGTCAGACAGGAGGTGCAAGAGAAGCCCCCTCTCCAGCTTGATCTCCAGCAGGTACGTGACAAGAACCTATAAGGAAAATTGGAAAGCACTCTCCACCGTAAGGAAACGGCAGGCAATACAGTGCTACATGCCTCCAGCATTAGAAGAGGTGAGCAACTTGCAGTCACGACTTTTGGATAGAGGATATAGTAGAACATGCTTACGTAAAGCATTCAACAAATGACAACAGAAAATACAATCTGATCTTTTATTTAAAAATAATCAGGTGCTATATAACACAGAAAGAGAGCAACGAACCCTCTAGGATCTGCCTGAGATATTCTAACTAACATACCCAAATTAAAAACATTTTGTGATTGGTCGATACTTACAGATGATCACATTGTTACACGGTTTGTTAATCAGACTCCTTCAATCACCTTCAAGAGAGCTAGCTCACTGAAGGATAAAGTTGTCAAGAGCTAATATACAGATAGATCTAAACGTATACACTGTTCAACTAAGGGTACTTTTGCATGTGGTCATTGCCCCTGCTGCCCACTAATTAACAAAGATAAAAGATTTATCCTGCCAAATGGGGAAAAATTCCGTCCAAACATTTTTCTAATTGTCAAACAAGAGAGGTCGTTTACTTGATTCTCTGTGAATGCGGTTCATTCTATGTAGGCAAGACAAAACAAACACTATGGCAAAGAATTCAAAGGCACGTGACGTCACCTCGTGTTTATCGAATTAGTGTCCTGGAAGGATGGGTTTGTCTGGAGGAGCGCCGGCCGGCACACCAGACTTAAGGCTGTCTTATACTTTGGATGCTGTAAGTGCAATACATTTGAATAAATGTGATTACGTTTTTTACACTATACGAAGCGTTTATTTTCTATGAAAAACATCCATATATTGTTACCAGTGTGAGACAACGGGTGTGAGGTAGCCGGATGTTAGATGTAGGACCTTTCCCTGGATAAAGACCCAGGCTGTTACGGGCATTCTGTGACCTTCTGTAACGGGGGGTCATGACGATCTGATAAAGGGGACATCTATTTCACTTGGTGGTGGAACTCACACGCGGAAGATGGTGGATGGATTTTATGAATAAGCCCATAGTTATGAACACTGGTGGACTTTGTCATTTATGAACTGCTAAGCTGAGATTTGCTAAGCTATTTTAGCGCGATTCTATTTTTATTTATTTACGTGTATGGTATGCAAATTTGGAAATTTTTATGTTCCTGTGGGAAGACGTGGTAGACGACCATAATTATAAAGTTCCAAAAATCAAAGTCACCACCCTAGACCGGGTACATATCCCCATCCGGGGAGGCGACTGGAACAAAACATTACTACAATTGGAACGGAGATGGATTTTCCACCTACGGTCGACTTTCCCTCCTGGACTGGTCTAAATGAATCTATGTCATATTGCCCTTTTCTAAAGGGCTTCTCCTCAGAGAAAACAAATTCGTTTTTGTAAAATCTTCAAATATTTATGGAGGGACGTGTATGCGCATAGTCGTATGTGTATACACGTACGTATCTCCCCTGACAACTAATACATATGCGCAAGGAAGCTTTGTATATGAAATGTAATAGAATGCAGTAAACTAATGCTGGTCAGTAAACTGTAAGTGCATTTTGATAGGTGCCATTGACATAGATACATATTTTGATATACACACATATATAGAGTATCTTATAATTATACTATAGGTTAAATCTAAATCAGATAAAGATTTATTACAATAATATTATTGTTACTTCTAGTCTTCAATAAGATAATAAAATAATTGTTTTTACATATGGAGATATATACAGATACTTATAGATGTTTTTTGTTTGTGTTTTTTATCGGTTTTCTTATTTGCTTCATATTAGTTTTAAAGGCCACATGCCCACGGTCGTTTTTACAGCCGCGTTTTTGAGCGTTTTTTACAACTTAAAAAGGCCTGTCCATGTTAGTCTATAGCTTCATGCCCACCTAGACGTTTTTGAGCTGCAAATAGCATAGACGTTTTTAAGCTGTAAAAAAAAACAGGACCAGTGCGTTCCTCAGCGTCTGCGTTAGGCATAAAAAAACGGGAAGCATCAAAAAACGCGCAAAACGCGCAAAAACGCAATTGCGTTTTTAAGCTCCGACTTTTATTTTTTTCGAAAAAAATAATAATTATACAATAACATGGACGGGCGTTTTTAAGCTGTAAAAAACGCAGCTGTAAAAACGTCCGTGGGCATGAGGCCTTAGAGTTTGCATTTCTGTTGTTGTTTTGTCCCAATATAGGCTTCTCTGGTGGTTTCCTGTCAGGGTGGCATAAGTTTTTTCTTTTTTTATCTCCTGGCGCGGAAGGGGGGAAGGAGGACTCTGCGAATGGGGTCTGTCCCACTGTATCCCAGGCTCTGCTGGGGATTTTTCTCTGCGTCAGCAACGTTCCGTGACCGACTCCAGACGCTGATGCCTCTGTGCATGATGATGTCATGGCCGGGGGGGCGTGTGTGGGGGAGGATGGGGGAGAGGGGAGGCACAGGCGCACCAGTGCATGCATGGAGTACATACACAGGTGAGGCGATTTAGACTAATCAGCAACCTATATTTAAACACCACACTCAGAGTATACCATCACTTCCAAACGGAAAATACACTGAACCACCGCAGGAGAGAACTTTGTGGCAAAAACAGCTTTCAGTAAGTAAAATCCTATATAATTATTTTCCCTTTCCTTAGATAAATGGCTGGTTGACCATTGGGCTTGAGACAGTTGTCTTAGTCCTTTTGGCTAATCCATTTTACTCATTTATAAATTTATATACACATATCTTCCCAATGCAATATATGGATATGAAGATGGTTAATCACTGCGGACACCCTGATCTCTGTGATGAACACATAATCTGATCACCGCTCTCACCTGTTGGATAGACTGACATACCTCTCCTGATGCCAAGCAGGAAGATATATCATACCTAATATCTATACAAGGCTAAATAAGGTAATTATTAGGGATGAGCCGAACACCCCCTTTGTTAAAGGGTGCTTCCAGATTCTGATAAGCCCCCCGCCCACAGACCCCCACAACCACCGGGCAAGGGTTGTGGGGATGAGGCCCTTGTCCCCATCAACATGGGGACATCCTCCCCATGTTGAGGGCATGTGGCCTGGCACTCTCTCACCCCCCCTCTTTTCCTGCGGCCTGCCAGGTTGCGTGCTCGGATAAGGGTCTGGTATGGATTTTTTATTTTTATTTTGGCGCGGAGTTCCCCTTAAAATCCAGACCTGAAGGTATGGATTTTTGGGGGGAACCCCACGCCATTTTTTAAAAAAAAATTGGCGCAGGGTTCCTCTTAATATCCATACCAAACCTGAAGGGCCTGGTAATGGAATTTGAGGGAACCCCCGCGTTTTTTTTTTTTACAATGACTTTCAATGACTTTTTTTATCTGTATTGCTGTGACCCGACAATTCATTATAGCCGCGAGTAGTTTTAAATTACTTTTTTTCCTTTAGAAATGTCATTTTGTGCAGAGACTGTTATAAACACGAGAAACATGCGCTACTTTACAGGCATACTATAGACACCCCCCAGGCATGAAATTTAAAGGCATATTTCACTTTTATTGTTTCACTTTAAGCATTATTGAAATCACTGCTCCCGAAAAAAAGGCAGTTTTTAAAGCTTTTTTTTGCATTGATGCATGACCCCTGGGGCAGAACCCAGGTCCCCAAACACTTTTTATGACAATAAGTTGCATATTAACCTTTAAAATTAGCACTTTAAAAGTCTATAGGAGAAATCTAAACACCCCAAATTGTTTGCTGTACGGCGAACGGGCGAACAGCCAATGTTCGAGTCAAACTCATGTTCGACCCGAACATAAAGCTCATCCCTAGTAATTATATGAGCGATATACAAATTTCTTGATATAACCCTTTCTTGGAACCCAACTGTTATACAGCAGTTGGATATGCAGCGGTAGGCAAATTTATGTACTTCTCCATGCATCGGTGTACTATTTATATGTGCAGCTGCCTCCTCCCGTTACCCCCGCATGCCTAATAATTACATGTGACCTCTTTCAGATAGAACTGAACTCCCTACCCGTCCCTTGGCTGATTGATCCTCATGAGAATATCCTGGTGTGATGTTTTTGTTATTTACTCTGGTTATAAATATTCTGTTTCCACCTAAGGTAGGAAACTAAATTCCTGTATATACAGGTTGTCTCGAAATGAGTATTATAGTGAACACTAATGGTGTGTATTTGATACATTATAGATACTTATATTTCACCCCCTGAAAAAGATTGTATACAGCATTAAGATTGAAATGCGTTGGGGTTATTTTAACGGCAATTCACTGTGGTGAATTACATATTGTCATTATCATATTTGGACATCCATTATGTAAAAATTCTTGTACACCAGAGCTCTTGTTGTTGTCCTTTTTTGTATATGTATTCTCCTTTCCTCAGCCCTATGATATTTTCTTTGATGCAATATTATGTAAGACAAACTCTTTTTATAAAAACAATATAACAATATATTTTTATAAAACACAAGTAGTCACTTACATATAAGCTGCGTATAGGCCCTTGGGAGTAATTTTTCCTTTTTTTCCATATATGCCATTTGGGCTAGCATCTATATGTAAATTTATATTCTGGGGTTGTAGCACTCTGTAGACAGCTGTTGTAGGTTTATTGTATTTATTTTTGTCACGTAGTTTGGGTATTCATGTTTTAACCACATTCTGAGATATGTTGTCTATTTAATGTACTGCTCCCCTTTTATAACCCCAGTCTTTCTGTCTGTCACACCAATCCTTTAGTCTTCCTGGATCTCCAATGTATACAATTTGGCCTGAACTCCACCCCTTTCATGGGTTCCCAGCACCCATACAACTCCAGTGTATCACTCCTGCTGAACTCCACCCCCTTTCAATGAGCTTCCAGCATCCCTGGAGATCCAGTGTGCACAACCTGTGGTAAACACACCCTCTCCAATGTCTTCTGAGTTCATGTGGTATCGGACACATGGTAAATACCTGAATATCCTTTAAAAAAAAAAAAGGCTGCATGAACACATCAGATTTCCATTGTATCAGCTGTTTTGGCTGTGAACAGAACAACTAGGGTGAACGTGTCATCTGCTGCCTTTGCAGCTCACTGATGCCTATAAGCTGTGTTCCCAATGCTCCCAAATCATAGGACATTTTGTAATTCCTAACAAACATGATGCCAAATACTTTACTCCCAGCAATCAAGCTGGTTCTTGGCATGTGGCTTTTAGTACTGAAAACATGTCAGGTTGACAATGCTAAACCACTGCCAAACAACTAGCAACAGCACTGTCAGCCTATCATGCAAGCTACTTCAGTTGCCCATTGGGCTGCTTGTTGAGTTTCTCAATGGGCAACCGAAGGAGTTCACATAGCTACCTTTTCCCTGAAAATAGTGTAACCAGGTGCTGGACTACAGCAATATGGAGGTGGAGTCAATGGGGTTGATTTACTAAAACTGGAGAGTGAAAAATTTGGTGCAGCTGTGCATTGTAGCCAATCGGCTTTTAACTTTTGCTTGTTCAAGTACAATTTGACAAAAAAACTGGAAGCCGATTGGTTTCTATGTAGAGCCGCACCAGATTTTGCCCTGTTTTAGTAAATCAACCCCCATTGCCTTTTATCCTTCTTTCCCTCTACTAAGATACTGATGTTATGCTACGCCATTCTCCTCTGGCCAGCAGGGGGAGAGCTAAAGCCAAGCAAGCCCATAAACTTCTATGCAGATCGCTGAGAATGCTGGGAGTTGCAGTTTGAGATGACAGCCATAAAACGGCTACACTATTATGGTCATACTACAGATCCCAATATGCACTGTGCAGTAGGAGGAGTGAAGACAATATTTTTATTAAACAGCCAAGGAAAGTTCTTCCTCCGAGGAAAGAGGGAGAGCAGAGCACCTATATTCGAGTATTCACCTGCCAGCAGGGATCCTAAAACAGAGTAAGGGTAGCGCTACATGTGGGGGCTCGTCCAAGGATTCCTCTGTTCTGAGTTCCAGTAACCTAAATAACTAATACATTTTGGGAGGAGGGGATTCTAAAGGTATATACCCCTAATGAGCTCTGCTAAAGATAGGTTTATCCAGCTTAAATTCATACACAGGGCGTATTACACCCCTCAGAGTCTCTCAAAAATATATCCCACGCACCATGGAGCTGGGAACTTTTCTCCACGTAGTCTGGGCTTGTCCTGTTATACAAACATTCTGGGAGGGAGTTGTTCTAGAAATCAACTTGGCTGGAAATCTCTCAGTGGGGCTGGACCCACTGGTCCTGCTCCTGGGCGTCTGTGACAGAGTGGCATCAAACACACATAAGCAGCTGTTCTTGTTCTATGCAAGAAAGGTTATCCTCCTTAATTTGAAGCAACCAGACCCTCCTAGGGTCTCACAGTGGAAAGCCCTGGTTGATTCCATCCTTCCCCTATACAAACTCACCTATATGAGTCACAAATGCCCCAAAAAGTTTGACAAAATCTGGGGTGGCTGGGTAGGGAGCTAAACTGCCACCAGGGAAGAAGTGGCTAATAACTTTGGTATCTGTCCTCCCCTCTCCTCCTTCCCCCCCCCCCGCGTCCTCCCCTTATTGGATGGCTCCTTCTTCGACCATCTATGCCTTCCTTCCCCCCCTCCCTCCATCCATCCCCCACCCTACCCCGCCCCCCCCGGGCTAGATACCAGAAATAACTGACTTCTCTCCTGTTCTTATGCAGGGTACCTACGCTAGGTGAATGCATGTTAGACATTAATGCACACTACTGTATACTGACTTCATTTTATATTGATGTAATTGATGTAATCTGAGGGAATGATTGTACACTGACTGTTGCTGGGGTTATGAAAATATGTTTGATGCACTGTTGTATTGTACACCTTGTTATAAAAAACGTATCTGTTAAAAATAAAAAAATAACAAATACATTGACAAGGACCCTGTTGCAGCTGGTGAATGGTGTCAAGACCAAAATGGTTGACCAGAGCTGTGGGAAAATAAAAAAAGTGGATGGAAGAACAGACAGGCACTACTGGCCCTTGTTATCGGCCAACATCCTCGATGTGAAGACAAATCAAAGCACCTCCCGCACTGATAGAGTGGAAAAAAGGTGTCCCCTCCAGTTTCCAGGAGGTTAACCTTCAGCTAACCAATGAAGTTGAAGCTCGCCTGATCCAGCTGAGAATTTCAGACATAAACCCAAAGAGTTCTGCACAGATCACGCCAGAACCCAGGGTAGCTGGTCTATGGCATCTCCAGAGGTTCCTTCTAACTCTGTTTGCTTCAACATCAAGAAGTTGATAGAAAGCATTATGAAGCATGTCTCTGTGCTGGTCAACTATGGGTACAGGAAGTTGCAGTTCTTTTCTGGGAAGCCTCCCCTCCACTTCAGGGGAAGAATACTTTGACACCTGGATTGTACAGGCAGTCAGAGTGGGAAGTAGCTGATACAATAAAGAGACAGATAATAATTAGTAGCCTCTGGGCACTGGCTTCAGGTTTTGTCCAAAATTTGAAATGAGACAAACAGGATTGCACGGCCACCAAATGCTTTGAGGGCTTCAGACCCCCCTCCTGATTTGTTAGAATCTCTGTCATTAAAATTAATATTTTTCCCAGATTGCTATACTTATATAGAACCAATAGGCATCTCGGGCCATGACCTCCAAGGTTTTCCAGAAAAACATACTTACCGTAAATGTATCTGGGAGATATGAAACCCAGGGTGAATAGGCATACATTGCCAATTCTTATGCCGAGGAAAGGGGAGTATTGGAGATCCCAAATTTACAGAAATATTTCCAAGCATCAGAATTGGCTCATCTACTTAAATTTAATTCCACACACCCTCATCTTACTTGGATGCAAATAGAATCCTCTCTTCAGACCTAAACGAAAAGACCACATCCTCTGGTTCCTGACTAAAGACAAACCCCCAATCATGTGTCCATCCTTATCATTTGCTTTGATTAAAATCCCCCAAAGTCCACTGGCTCCTATTCTTAACAACTCCGCTTTCAACCCAGGTCTCCCTTCGCAACATTTTCATTGATGGACTAATAAAGGACTACTCCATATGGTGGATCTATGTAATGCCTAAGGCATCTTGTCAAGACAAACCCTCTGAGAAGTATATTACATGCCGTCCTTGGAACACTTCCGATATGCTCATACACTTTCTAAAATCTCTGGGACGACATCCCGATCTCACTGTAGTGATGGCAATGAAGAACTTGGGCAAAAATATCAAAAAGATCGGAGGACATATTTCGACTATATATGGTCTCCTAATTTCTACCTCTACTAATTTACAATACATCAGGGGTAGGCAACCTTAACCACTTCAGCCCCGGAAGATTTGGCTGCTCAATGACCAGGCCATTTTTTGCGATACGGCACTGCGTCGCTTTAACTGACAATGGCGCGGTTGTGCAACGTTGTACCCAAACAAAATTGACGTCCATTTTTTCCCACAAATAGAGATTTCTTTTGGTGGTATTTGATTACCTCTGCGGTTTTTATTGTTTGCAATATAAACAAAAAAATAGCGACTATTTTGAAAAACACACAATATTTTGTACTTTTTGCTATAATAAATATCCCCAATTTTTTTTACATTTTTTTTTTTCTCAGTTTAGGCCGATATGTATTCTTCTACATATTTTTGGTAATAAAAATCGCAATAAGCGTATATTGATTGGTTTGCACAAAAGTTATAGCGTCTACAAAATAGGGGATAGATTTATGGCAATTTTATTTTTATTTTATTTACTTTTTTCTAAAAATTGCAGCAATCTGTGATTTTTATCGGTGCTGCGACATTATGGCGGACACATCGGACACTTTTGACACATTTTTGGGACCATTGGCATTTAAACAGCGATTAGTGCTATAAAAATGCACTGATTACTGTGTAGGGAAGGGGTTAACACTAGGGGACGATCAAGGGGTTAACCGTGTTCCCTAGTGTGCGTTCTAAGTGTGGGGGGAGGGGACTCACTATAGGAGATGACAGATCGTGGTTCCCAGCTTGTAGGAACTCATGATCTGCATCTCCTCTCCTCACAGAACAGTGATGTGTGTGTTCACACACACGTCCCTGTTCTGCCTCTCGTGCCCGCGATCGCTCATGGCCGGTGGGCATCGCAACCACCGGTCACAAGCATCAGCTCCCCCCGCAGTGCAGCCGGCGCGTGTGCCTGCTATACTGCTTAAAGGGACCGAAGTACAGCTACGACGGTTCGTGCCGATCTGCAGCAGTATAATGCCGGCGGAGGGTCGGCAAGTGGTTAAAGAGGTGGAGACCTACCTGAATATCATGGGAGAAGTCAAAAGATCACCGGCACAGTGTCGCCTCCTCACACCTGATTTAAACCTCAAATTGCCGTACTACCGTGTTGCAATCACACGCATTGCACGGCAACCATGGGTTTAAAGCAGGTGGTGAGGAGGCAACATATCACCTCTTTCCCACCTGTCAAACACACTTGGATCATTTTTAAGAGGAGCAGCAGTGCCTGCTGCACTTGGCAGCGCCACCCTTGGGGCATGTTCACATGTACAGTTGGGGATGGTAAAACCCTGTGGTTGAATTGCTGTTTACCGCCTCCAGAAACCCCTCCCTTTTTAGCTGTTGAGGCAGCAGCCAAAGGTTTAGCGGGAACACCTGTTTCCATATGCGGAAGATGAGACTTCACCCTCTACCATTATCATTCATGACTTGTTGCACTAGTTTGTGCAATATATTCTAGTCTATGCCTATGCATATGCCTATTGCAACATGCACTGTGTTGCCGTCTGCCCTCCCCCCCCCCATGCCCCAATGACAAATGGATGTGTGTATTTATGTCTATATGTATAACTGTCCTCTTGTGTACCCGGTTTGAAAAAGCTAATAAAAATGTTATCTCTATATGTTGAACACAATATGAGATTTTGTTTAATTGTACTTGTTATGGTTATTCTAGACAGTATTATCATCACATCGATGATTAAAGACAGTATCATATACTGTTTTGCCATGGTCCTGAGAAAGCATAGGAACACCTGAAATGCATTTACCTTTTTGTAGTGCAAATAGCGCCACAATATAGATAGTATGTGATTTAATGGTTATGTAAGCAAAAGTTTAGATATACATCATATATACCAAAAATTCCAGTTTAGTTATATGTGAAATATTGTGTAATTTTTGTATTAATAAATTATATATTTTTAATTTTGGTTGGCTTGGTTTAGGAGTCTCTTAATGCTATATTTTTAAGCCCTACGTATAACTGGAAAAATAACATTTGTCACTTGGGATGACAGCATTTTAACCATTTGACCTCCGGAAGATTTACCCCCCTTTATGACCAGGCAACTGTGCGGTCATGCAACGCTGCACCCAAATAAAATGTATGTCTTTTTTCCCCCCACAAATAGAGCTTTCTTTTGGTGGTATTGGATTACCTCTATAAGCAAAAATAAAAATAAAAATAAATCACAATTTAGAAAAAAAAACATTTTATAAAACATTCTATACAACAGATCCAATAAAAAAAATGTAAAAAAAAACTAACAAATTTCTTCACAAATATAAGGCCAATATGTATTCTGCTACATGGTTTTGGTAAAAAAATATCCCAATACGCATACATTGATTGGTTAGCACAAAAGTTATAGCATCTACAATCTATATGATATATTTATGGAATTTTTATTTATCTGTTTTACTAGTAATGGCGGCGATCAGCGACTTATAGCGGGAATGTGATATTGTGGCAGACAAATTGGACACTAATGCCTAGTACACACGACCGGATTTTCCGATGGAAAAAGTCAGACGGGCTCTTTTCATCGGATATTCTGTCCATGTGTATGCCCCATCGAACTTTCTCCATCCAATAGCAGCACCTGTCCTTTCAGCCAATCAGGTGACGGGTAACAGATCACCTGATTGCAGATCTCCTGATTGGCAGAGAGGAGGATTAGTGTTAGAAAAGCAAATATTCATTCTCCTTTCATAACACACCTGGGTGGACTCCGAGCGCAATGCAATGGATCGATTCATGCAATGCATGAATTTTTGGTCTTTCCTGTGACCAAAAACAGACGCAAGTGCGTGGGGTTAAGGAGCCCATCTCCAGAAGCAAATGACACAGGGATCTTCTTGGTCAAAAAGAGTAGCCAGAAGATCCTTCAATTTGAGAATTGAAGGCTATAAACTTAAACCTACTATTTTTCACCAGTCTCTCAAAAAAACAGCATGTTCAGATCCTGTTGGACAATATAACAGCAGTTTTATATCTGTCAAAACAAGGGGACACAAGAAGCAAAACCCTAATGGGGCTAGCGTAACAGATTCTAACCTGGGCTGAGCGAAATCTAGCCTCTGTTCGCAGTCCACGCAAAGGTAGCGCAGAATCTGTTGGCAGACTTTTTAAGTAGAAAAAGGGTGATGGTATCCAAGTGGGCCCTCAATCAGGAGGTTTTCCTGATGATCACGGAGGCTTTGGATCTGCCTCAAGTAGATCTGTTTGCAAGTCAGGAAAATGCAAAGACGCCTGCATTCTTTTCCCTCAGCAAAGAAGATCTAGCGCTGGGGTTAGGCGCATTGGCCCATCAGTGGTATTACCCTCTGTCCTATGCATTTTCCCTATTCCATTTAATCCCGCTTGTCCTTGGAAAGTTCCAGAAGGAATATATGGACCTAATCCTGATTGCTCCTTTCTGTCCGAAAAGGCCATGGTTTTTAATGCTCCTAAACTTTTCATTTGAACCTCCCTGGAGACTGTTAAGGACTTTCTTATGCAGGGTCCTCAATGTTAACCAGAATCTGGCAAACCTCACTTTGACAGCCTGGTTTCTGAAGAGGACCTGTTAAGAAGCAGAGGTTTGTCGGACAAACTCATTGCCACTCTCCTAACAAGCAGGAAAAAAAGTGACTTCAAGGTTTGGAAGTGCGTAAACTCATGGTGCTCTTCCAAGAATTTTGATTTAAAAATTCAAACTCTTCGTTCCTCTCAAGACCTCCTGCTCTCTAGTTCCCTTGTCACCTCCTCCCATGCTCGCCTCCAGGACTTTTACAGAGCCTCTCCAATCCTATGGAATGCCTTGGCCCAATCTGTCCGATTATCTCCTACTCTATCAACTTTTAGACGTCCCCGGAAAACCCTTCCTCTTCAGAGAAGACTACCCTACCCACACCTAACAACTGTTTTTTCATTTTCTCCATTAGCTCATCCCCCACAGTTATCACTGTTTGTTCCACTTGACCCTGCCTTCTAGATTGTAAGCTATAACGAGCAGGGCCCTTTGATCCCTCTGTATTGATTTGTATCGTAAGTGTACTGTCTGCCCCCATGTTGTAAAGCGCTGTGCAAACTGTTGGCGCTATATAAATCCTGTTTAATAATAATAATAATTTAAAAAGTAAAGTTTCAGTCTTAGAGTTTCTCCCAGAGGGAATGGACAAAGGACTAGCAGCAAGCACCATCAAGGCACAGGTTGCAGCACTACCAGTCTTGCTGGAGAGAACCTTATCTCGAGAACCGTTAATTGTTATGTTTTTTAAGGCACTGGCCAGGATCAGGCCAGTATCTCGCAAGTTTTTTCCCAAATGGGACTTTTGGGACAATTGTTTTACAGGGGCTCACAAACTCAATTTGAAAATTGTCCTCTTTACAATATTACTATGTCAAATATAGATGCATCTCATGACACTAGTCGGACTTTCCAATTGTTGGAAGATAATCCACTGAGAGCCAACATAAGTGAGACTCTAAATGATCATGTGAATAATGATTGGTTGGCACTATCTTCCGCAGGCTTGAAAAAATCATGTCCAAAGTAATTCGGGCTTATTGGCAGTGTAGCTCTCTCTCCGAGTACCTGTCTAAAAAACAGATACCGCGGGGATTGAGAGTGAAAAAATTCCCGACCTTTGAATTATTTGATGAAACCTTGAAACAACTATGGACTGATACTTTTTTCTACCTGTTCCTTTGCATTGATCGATATAATAATTACATCAAAGAAAAAAGAAATGGATATGCTACAACAGGAGATAACAGAATTACAACAAGCCTTGAAACCGTTACAAAGTGTTATACAGTTCGCTGAGTTTGATTCACGTTTAAATGAGAAATTAAATTGTCTAGAAAAGGAAATTATATCAGGAAAAAAAGAAAAAATGTTACGAGACAAAATAGACTACGATACCAACAATGTTTATGCATGGAAGCGGAGGCGCCATCGGAGTGGAACATCTCAGTCAGCTGGCGGAACTTCTAAGCATGTCAGTTTTTCAGACACTGACTTTGAACCATTGGATGATACCCTAGCTGCATCAGATTCAGATCAATCACCACCTTGTTCAGCTATGAGGGGTGCACAAGCTTGATCCACTCCCTCTACAAAGTAAAAAAACAGGGCCAGGAAACTCAAGCCACACAGGAGGGATCGAAATTGGAATACAAAAGGACACGCTGTGGTCGTAGAGGGAGGAGGAATGGAGGAACAGAAACGATATGCTTCCCGCAGACAACCACGCAAGTCAGAAATAATAATTTTTCTAATGTTTTGAATTTATCTAAAAGAACTCCTGTGGACAGTGAAAAATCTTTATTGTCTAAGGCAGGGGTGTCCAAACTTTTTTCAAAGAGGGCCAGATTTGATGAAGTGAACATGCTCGAGGGCAGACCATTTTGCCTGACATTCTTTGAACCATTACAATTCGGTCTAAGTGTGTTCGTTTGAGCACTAAAACACTGTCCACAAGAATTATCTTGCCTTTGTGGCTGTGTGTGTGGTAAAGAGATGAGCTCAGGCGTATTATTTAGATATATTGTATTTATTGGCGTATAACTCGCACCTTCACTTTAAGAGGAAAGTTTCAGGAAAAAAACTTAAAATTTTAAATAAAGAACTGTGAAGCAAAATAAAGGGTCAGTGCCCATCTGCAGACCCACAATTGCCAGGAATGCCGCACCCACCATTGCCAGGAATTCAGCACCCGCCATTGCCAGGAATGCAGCACCCGCCATTGCCAGGAATGCAGCACCCGCCATTGCCAGGAATGCAGCACCCGCCATTGCCAGGAATGCAACACCCGCCATTGCCAGGAATGCAGCACCCGCCATTGCCAGGAATGCAGCACCCACCATTGCCAGGAATGCAGCACCCACCATTGCCAGGAATGCAGCACCCACCATTGCCAGGAGTGCAGCACCCACCATTGCCAGGAGTGCAGCACCCACCATTGCCAGGAATGCAGCACCCATCATTGCCAGGAATGCAGCACCCATCATTGCCAGGAATGCAGCCCCACCATTGCCAGGAATGCAGCACCCATCATTGCCAGGAATGCACTCATCATTGCCATCAGTGCAGACATGGAGGGGCAGGACGAGCGCCAAAGATATCCTACAGGAGAATCTCCTGTTTACACAAGTTCCTCCTTTGATGGACAGAACAGTCGTCCAATGGCAGCGCCGGAGACAGAACTTCCTATTACAGAGGCTGCTGTGTAAACAGGAAATACTCCTCCTGTGTGCACAGCACTCGTCCTGCCTCCTCCCTCCGAGGCAGCCAGCCTATATATCTTTTATGGCCCCGGCACTGGGAGATCGTCGGGGGCCACAAAAGATATATATGTTTAAATAACCAGGCGGGCCGGATGGTCTAAGGGGTTAAATTTTTGTCCCCAGACACCTAAATTTATTTGACACTATACTTGATGTTAATAAATTCATTAGAAATGTAACCATTAAAAAACATTATTTTTCAGCAGTTGAGGGTTTTGAGCCATCTGTGTCCACTTCCACTGGCATTTTATTAGAGGACACAGATTTCTCATTTAAGGAACATTGTGTCTTTAGGGATATGGAGGATTTGTCCAATGAAAGCCCCCCATTGTGAAAGTTACTAATACTGACGCTGTCAAGCCTGTTCCCTTTAAAATGAAGTCAGATTTTTATCCTGTGAATTCCCTAACTCCTGAATGGAATAAATTTCAGAGGGCAGTGGAACGGGATTTGACGGCGTTAGCATCACAGACAATGGGAGGTAACACTGAATGGAGAGATAAATTTGACTAGGGATGAGAGGATGTCCCTTAAAAAATTAGAGGAGGATGATACTATTGTGATTCGTAATTCAGATAATGGAGGACTCATAGTTGTAATGGACATAGAAGCGTATAGACGAGAAGCCATCCGACAATTATCTGACACCCGCACATATACTAGACTCAGGGGGGATCCTACTAAACAATATAGATCAGTCCTTGTGGGAATCATCAGTAGAAGTACTAAAGTGGGCATATTTAATCAGAAGGAAGCCACTAAAATAATACCAGAGAGCCCTGTAGTTCCCACTTTTTATCATCTTCCTAAAACCAATAAGGGATTAGACCCCCTGCAGGGATTATTATATCAGGTATCAGATCCCTCAATGAAAGACTGGGACAGTGGCTGGACAGACAATTACAGCCATTAGTCCAACACCTTTCACGGATATCTTAAAGATACAAATCATCTTCTTAAAGTTTTGGAGAATTTTGAATGGAAGAGTGTTTATTCGTGGGTTACATGTGATGTTGCGAGTCTATACTCGTCTATGCCCCATGAATTGGCTATTATATCCGTATCTTTCTTTTTAGAAATACTTACGGATTTGCCAATTGAACAGAGAGAATTTATTGTGGAAGTCTTGGAATACCTATTGTCCCACAACTATTTTTCATTTGATGGGGAGTTCTACCTCCAGAGATGCGGGGCCGCGATGGGGGCCACATTTTTGCCCTCATTAGCCAACCTCTACATGGGTTGTTGGGAGCGGTCCCGCATCTTTGGAGGGGGAAACGCCTTTAGGTCTTCTATTAGGCTATATTTGAGATTTATAGATGACCTCTTGTCTACCATGAAGGACGGTACTTCTAAATTTATTCCCTTCTTGGAGTATCTCAATTGCAATAATAATAAGCTCACCTTTACTGGTGAGACTGAGAATGATGAAATACATTTTTTAGACGTATTCCTTAAGGGAATTGGCATGGAGGTTAGTACTACTTTATATAGAAAATCCTTGTTGGGCAATTCCCTCCTGTTAGCCCAGTCAGGACACACCAGGCACACCATTAAGGGGATCCCTGTAGGACAGTTCCTGCGGGTGAGGAGAATTTGCAAGAATGACATAGAATTTGAACGTGAAGCATCTTTATTCCAACGTTTTTTGGAAAGGGGACATCTGTCACATTCAATACGTTGGGAGAACAACCAGACGTCTTCCAGACCGTTTCAATGAACACCTATATAGTGTAACTAAAAATCTAAATACCAATGTGGCTAAACATTTAAATTTATGCCACAATGGCAATACTTCAGCTTTTAGGGCCATGTGTTTTGAGATCCGCCATTTAATATATTCATTGTTTGTGAGCTTCCTCTTTGGATTTTTTGAGGGTGGAGGGGTAATTTTCAATTGGGCCTTGATTTTACCGCCCATATTTCTCCTTCTATTTCTCTCTTTGATAAATCCATATGTATGTGACTGGCTATGGGATTCATGTTGCATGGGATAGAAATTTTCATATATCTTTATCTGTACTTGTCCTACAAAGAACCCTATGCTTTTTGTCGCTGTGTCTTTTCTGTTTTTGTCTATACTCCTCCTTTTCCACCTTTATACCTTGGATGACTTCCCTATACTATTGATAAATGATTTTATTATGGGGTTAGTCAATAAAAATATATTTACCAAGATACAATGGAGTATAGTAAACACATACCTACCTTACCCTTAAACAATTAGGGTGATCACAAAATATTATAATGTTTTTAAGGTTGGTGTTTTTTTTTCTTTGTTTTTCCACAGCACATAAAAAAAAAAAAATATATATATATATATATATATATATATATATATATATATATATATATATATATATTGTGAGGGGGTTAGCTCGGCAGCGGGTGTGTGTGACCCCCGGGATGGGCTCCCCAGACAAAAACAGGCCCAGCAAACGGAGGTTGTGGTTTTCAAAATCAAAAAGGTGCGGTTTATTTTCTATTTACAGTGACAAAACACAGCAAAGCAAAAGAAACATAAATAAAATAAATCCTGGTCAACTTGACCTCTGACTAAACATACAGGTTTCCTAACTAACAACTGGGATCAGCCTAGTGCTGTCCTAGTCCCTAAGTCCCTGGTTTTAAATGTCCAAGCAAATAGCCACACAGGCTTTGTCTCACCGCACAGGGGTTCACTCTCCCTAGACAGTCCACACAGGTCTGGTTCCAGGCATGAGCTAACATCTAATGAAGCTGGGAGTTCTTATAGAGGCCTAAATGAGCTGACAAGGTTCAGCTGGTCTCCTCATCTCTGTCTGCACGACGCCCCACACTCTCCCTAGAGGTATGAGTCATCCATGAGCCCACTAGCCTTATACAACTCTCCACCTAGTTGTATAAGTCGGCGTAAAGCCTGAATCTGGGCGAAATATATCTACCCCCCTGGATGCAACCAGGTGACTTTACCTTCCTGCTGTCACATACCCCCCCCTCTTGTTTTAACCTCGGGGTTGGAACACCAGCAATCAGGCATTCATGTACTCGAGACAAAGCATCCACATTCCCCATTTGAACGCCAGGGCGATGCTTTACTGTGAAGTTGAATTCCTGGAGGGCCAGGAACCACCTATTCACTCTTCTATTTGTTTCCTTGTTTTGAGCCATCCACTTTAACGGAGCGTGATCCGTAACCATGTCAAAGTGCCTACCTAGCAGGTAGTACCGAAGGGAATCTAGAGCCCACTTCACCGCTAAACACTCCTTTTCAACGGTGGCGTAATTTACCTCATGGGACTTCAACTTCCTGCTGAGGTAAATGACTGGGTGCTCTTCCCCGTTCCAGACCTGGGACAATACTGCTCCTAACCCCACATCTGACGCATCACTTTGTACGACAAAGTCTTTAGAGAAGTCGGGTGAGTACAACACTGGCTGGCTACATAAGGCTTGTTTCAAGAATTGGAATGCTGCCTCAGCCTCGGGGGTCCATTTAATCATGACCGACCCTTTCCCCTTCGTCAGGTTGGTTAGGGGCACAGCCTTAGAAGCAAAGTGGGGAATGAATCGCCGATAATACCCAGCGATTCCCAGAAAGGCTCGTACCTGCTTCTTGCTGTTGGGACGTGGCCAACTCTGGATGGCCTCGACTTTGTTGAGTTGGGGTTTTATTACTCCCCTCCCAATGGTGTACCCAAGATATTTGGCCTCCTCCTGCCCAATGGTACACTTCTTGGGGTTAGCCGTAAACCCCGCTTCCCGAACAGAGTCCAGGACTGCTTGCACTTTTGGCAGATGTGAGGCCCAATCTGTGCTATGGACAATTACGTCATCCAGGTAAGCCGCAGCATACTCCCGATGGGGCCTCAGCATCTGGTCCATTTTCCGCTGGAATGTGGCCGGCGCATTCTGTAACCCGAACGGCATTCTTTTATATTGGAACGCCCCGTCTGGGGTTACAAATGCGGTTTTCTCTTTGGCCGACTTGGCCAGGGGGATTTGCCAATACCCTTTTGTGAGGTCAAGAGTCGTCATGTATCGGGCTGTTCCCAGCCGGTCGATCAACTCATCTATACGTGGCATGGGGTAGGTGTCAAATTTTGTAACTTTGTTCAACTGACGAAAATAGTTACAAAATCGCCAGCTCCCATCCGGTTTAGGCACCAACACAATGGGACTAGACCAATCACTTTGGGACTCCTCTATCACCCCTAAGTTCAGCATTTTCTGTACTTCCTCCCGTATTGCCTCCCGTCGGGCCTCTGGGATCCGATAGGGTTTTAACTTCACCCTTTCACCGGGCGGGGTAATGATGTCATGCTCTACCCCAGATGTTTGTCCCGGCAGCTCAGAGAATACCTCCTTGTTGCGAAGCACAAACTCCTTAACCTCCTGTTGTTGGGGTTGTGACAAGGTGGCTGCTATTCCAACCTCAGGAATCACGCAACCAGTTTGAGCTGGTGACCAAGTGTCTGCGACTAGGGACTCTCTATCCCTCCAGGCTTTCAACAGATTAACGTGATAGATCTGTTCGGGCTTTCGCCTTCCTGGTTGTCTGACCTTGTAATTCACTTCGCTCACTTTTTCCATTATCTCATAGGGGCCTTGCCATTTGGCAAGGAATTTACTTTCAACCGTAGGGACAAGTACCAGTATCCTATCCCCCGGGGAAAAGGTACGGGTCTTGGCTCCACGGTTGTACACTCTCTGCTGTGCTAACTGCGCTTGGGCCAAATGTTCCTTCACGATGGGCATTACCTGTGCAATTCGGTCTTGCATCAGGGCGACATGCTCAATCACACTCCTGTGGGGAGAACTCTCACTTTCCCAAGTTTCCTTGGCAATATCCAACAGCCCTCTTGGGTGTCTCCCATACAGTAACTCAAAGGGGGAGAATCCCGTAGAGGATTGGGGCACCTCCCTAATAGCAAACATCAGATAAGGAAGTAGACAGTCCCAATCCTTTCCATCTCTATCCACCACTTTCTTCAACATTTGTTTTAGGGTTTTGTTGAATCTTTCAACCAGCCCATCGGTTTGGGGGTGATACACAGATGTACGTAATTGCGTCACTTTGAACAATTTACACAGCTCCTTCATAACCCGGGACATAAAGGGTGTACCTTGGTCCGTAAGCAGTTCTTTACAAATACCCACCCGGCTAAACACAAGAGATAGCTCTTTGGCTATGGTTTTGGCCGAGGTATTTCGGAGAGGGATCGCTTCTGGATAACGGGTGGCATAGTCCATTATAACTAATATGTACTGGTGCCCCCTAGCGGACTTGATTATAGGCCCTACCAAATCCATGGCGATCCTCTCAAACGGGACCTCAATGATGGGTAGAGGGACCAGCGGGCTACGGAAATGTGGCATCGGGGCCGACCTCTGACACACAGGGCAGGAGGAACAATAATTTTCTATGTCCTTCATCACCCCCGGCCAATAGAATCTCTGTAATACCCTCTCTCGGGTTTTCTCTGTCCCCAGATGACCTCCAAGAATGTGCCCATGGGCCAACTCCAACACCAACTTCCTGTAAGGTTTGGGCACCACAAGCTGCTCAACGGTTTCTTCTGCCCTTTTTGCCACCCGATACAGTAGGTCCTTCTCTACGCTGAAGTATGGGTAAGTGCAGGTATTATCTGGGTTCACTAACTCGCCATCTATTTTCACTACGTTTTCCCGTGCCTTTATTAGGGCGGGGTCTTTCAACTGTTCTGTGGCAAAGTTTTCCCTGTGAACCTCAAGATCAGAAAACTCCACAGACGGTAGGTTTTCGTCTGAGGAGGTGGGCTCCTCTCCAGTTTCTTGAGTCTCCCCTGCCAATACTGATAAGGGAAATTCCGGAGAGTCCTCACCACTCTCAGGGGAGTTCTGGCTATCACATTCCTGGTACATAGGGGCACCAGTGAGGGGCTCAGGATCATCCCACAGTTCCCAGAACTTCGGAAAATCCCTTCCCACAATGGCGTCATGCGGTAACTGAGATACTAAGCCCACTGGATGAGAGAGGGTACCTTTGGGGGTCTCGAAACACACTGTAGTCACTGGATACTCTCGGGTGTCCCCATGCACACAAATAACAGCTACCTTGCTATTCCCAAAGACCTCTGTTTTAACTAACTCAGCCTTTATCAGGGTCACAAGGCTACCTGAATCCAGCAATACCACAACATTTCTACCATTAACACACATTTTGCATAAATGTTTCTCAGTTCCTCGAATGGCAGTGCATGCGACTGTCGCACACAGCGACTGACGTCTGCCCGTCAGAAAGTCACACTGCATGGGTTCCTCCACAACCGGGCAATTGGCTGCAATATGTCCCGCTTGCCGGCAGCGGTAGCAAACGATCCTTCTTGCCGCCTCTTGAGCCGCTGATTTCCCAGGCTGTTCTCGCCAAACTTGGGGTAGAGCTCCCACCCTCTCACTCTCTCCACCCTCACCCCTTGGAATCCTCTTATCCGCCCCTGGGGATGGTCTGGTCTTAGGGTGGAAAGTCTGAGTGTCTCTGGAAGAGGCCGTCAGGTTCTCTGCAGCCAAGTATCTCTCTACCCGATCCACAAGTTTACCGGCCGTTTCTGGGTCTCCATGGCTTACCCACTTTTGGATGGCAGTAGGAAGAGCTCTCAAAAACCGATCCATTACAACACGTTCCACAATCTTTGGTGCGGACAAAGTCTCTGGCTGTAGCCACTTTCTGCTCAGGTGAATGAGATCATACATTTGAGACCTGGGGGGTTTTCCAAGCTGGAAAGTCCAGTTATGCACACGCTGAGCCCGGACAGCCTGGGTGACACCCAGCCTTGCCAAAATTTCAGCTTTTAGCATCACATAGTCTTTTGCTTGGTTAGGCTCTAGGTCATAGTAAGCTTTCTGCGATTCACCAGTTAACAGAGGAGCCACCAGTCCAGCCCACTGCTCCTCAGGCCACTTTTCTCTTTCAGCGGTCCTTTCAAATGTGGTCAAAAATACCTCTGGATCATCCTCTCCAGTCATTTTTGTCAATAAACGACTCACCCCAAAGGACGCGGTATTAGTGGGACGGCTTTCCTCACTGGTCTGCGGACGTTGCTGCATTACTGCTTCCATTTGTTGTAGTCTCTGCTCTTGCTTCTGTAACAGGTCTATGAAGCGGGCCTCAGATTGCTGCTGGGCTTGTTGCTGAGCTTCCAGACTCTGTTGGTGAGCTTGCTGCTGGGCTGCAAGGCTCTGTTGATGAGCTTGCTGCTGGGCTGCAAGGCTCCTTTGCAAACCTGCATTTGTCTGCTGTTGATTGGCATTTGCTAGAGCCAGCTGTTTCAGTATCTCCTCCATGCTGGCTTAAAAAAAAACTGCCACTGGTTCTCCACCAACTGTGAGGGGGTTAGCTCGGCAGCGGGTGTGTGTGACCCCCGGGATGGGCTCCCCAGACAAAAACAGGCCCAGCAAACGGAGGTTGTGGTTTTCAAAATCAAAAAGGTGCGGTTTATTTTCTATTTACAGTGACAAAACACAGCAAAGCAAAAGAAACATAAATAAAATAAATCCTGGTCAACTTGACCTCTGACTAAACATACAGGTTTCCTAACTAACAACTGGGATCAGCCTAGTGCTGTCCTAGTCCCTAAGTCCCTGGTTTTAAATGTCCAAGCAAATAGCCACACAGGCTTTGTCTCACCGCACAGGGGTTCACTCTCCCTAGACAGTCCACACAGGTCTGGTTCCAGGCATGAGCTAACATCTAATGAAGCTGGGAGTTCTTATAGAGGCCTAAATGAGCTGACAAGGTTCAGCTGGTCTCCTCATCTCTGTCTGCACGACGCCCCACACTCTCCCTAGAGGTATGAGTCATCCATGAGCCCACTAGCCTTATACAACTCTCCACCTAGTTGTATAAGTCGGCGTAAAGCCTGAATCTGGGCGAAATATATCTACCCCCCTGGATGCAACCAGGTGACTTTACCTTCCTGCTGTCACAATATATATATCAGACTTCCATCTGACTTTTCCGTGGATTTTTGTCGGAATGAGTGTTGGCCGTGAACTTGGTATGCATACACACGGCAGAACATTTTCAGCCAACTTTCACCAAATCATGTGGTTTTTCAGCTCTTTACCACCACCCTTTGGGCAACTTCTGCTATTGTTGTCTGATCTTTAGCATTGGTTCTGAGCATGCTAAAGATCAGACAACAATAGCAGAAGTGACTTTGGACTTAAGTCCGATGGACTTGTGTACACACGATAGGATTATCCTCCATCGGACATTTGTTGCCGGAAAGTTTGAGAGCATGCACAGCGAACATTTGTCCGTTGAAAAACCGAAAACAATTGTCCGATGGAGCATACACACTGTCGGATTGTCCGATAAAACACGTCCGTCGGACCATTGTTGTCAAAAAGTCAGATCGTGTGTATGGGCCTTTAGTGTGTGAAACTAGTCTACCTGCCTGTCTGTTTGTAACACTTGGGATGTTCGGAAATTAAAGAATTTTGATTGATCTTGGAGTGCAGCCATCACTTTCATTGTTGAACCTCGGTCCGAAGGATTAGTGAAATCCAAGGCCTTTCGATTTCTGAACCATTTTTAGTTTGCTTTCCGGATCGAGTGATCCTCAGGACAGATCTGGGACTTCTCCCAAAGGTTTCTTCATCATTTCACTGCACACAAGAAATAATGTTTTCTTACCTTTTGTCCAGCTCCAACTAACCTGGGCGAGGAAGCTTTCCACACCTTGGACATCTGGAGGAGTCTTTTGCATTAACAAGTAAAAGGATTGAGCCGGCAACTCTGTAGTCCATATAGCGATTTTAATGGTTGCTTACATGAAGTGACAAGCAAAACAGCTGACACGTTTCGGCAACAGCCTTAGTCGTAGCATGTTAAACATATAAATGGCAATACATATAAATGGCAATATCTTTATACTCATCTAAGCTCCACCCCAAAATCAATTTGCATGGTAAATTGAAGCAATTAACTAATATCAAGATGCCAAAATGCAGGAAAAGGACTGAGACAAAAGATATACATCACCTGACATGTTTCAAAAGATTTAAAAGCACAGTGGAATACTATATGTAGCACTACCCCCGTAGGAGCTGCTGGTTTAAGTTTTGGATTTGTACTCTGCCTATCAACCCTTGTAAGTTTAGCTCAATTCCCCTTGGCACAGCTGGATAGTAATAGCAAGAATGTGATTGTGGACCCCTAGAAGGCTATAGAGGGCCACAATGATATCACAAACAATAAATATAATTAAATATTGTTACCTCGTTGTGGTTTTTCCTGCCACACAGCTGCAAAAGACAGAGTCCCACATAAGCAAATAAGTAACGTTATGGAAGTCACCTTCCTGCAACACAGTTAGTTGCGTTTGTGGGCAGGTGCCCTCTCACCACAAGAGGCCTTGCCTCGCTGGTATCCTCCGACAGGGCCCTCTTGGTTTGCAGCCTCCGGACGAGTCGTTGTCCCCGGTCCTCCGCTTAGCCGGTCACAAGGCGTCGTTGGATAGGTGACTCTGGGTGCTCAGGAGTGCGGAACTGTCCCCCTTCCTGGTCCGATCAGCACAGCTGTAGCTGAGATCCCCCTGACAGACGATCTGGCCACCGTCACTCTAGGCCCAGGCTTTTCCGGCCTAAGCACCCTCGCTGCAGGCCTCCCGCTGCTTGCAAGATGGTGTCCCAACCATCGGGGGCAGGGCGCTACATATACATGATCACCCAACACACGGGCAACGGAAAAATACATTTTTACCAATTTTTAAGTATGCTGGTGCATGAAAAAAAGTTTAGAATTTTTTTCAGTATGCTGGTGCATGTAGGTTATTTGGCATCATGGTACACCACTGTGTATAAGACAGGAAAAACAAAGGACCTCATACAACATGCATCAACAATGGTCAAAAGTAATAATAGGTAGTTAGTGAAGACTAGAAATGTGGGAACTGAGACAGAGGCATAATGTCTAAAGGGAATGAGGGAATTGGATTGCATTATTTAAGGAATAAATTCACATCCCATCTGTAATTCATTCTAGTAGGGATCCCTGTCCCCAGGTAAAGGATCCATCTCACTTCCTGTTCTAGAATTCTTCTATGTGCATCCCCGCCACGTGCCGCTTGTTTAATTTTCTGCACTGCACAGAAGGAAAATGAGGTCATATTGCCATCATGCATTGTTTTAAAATGTTTTGATACATTAGACATCTTTTTTATATTGCTTGAGGCCGTACCATTATAATGCTCACTTTTCCTTGTGCACAGAGACCTTGTAGTGCATCCTACATACTCTAACCTGCAGAGGCTGCAGTCAATTACATATATCTTACATATTTTGAACTGCAATTAATAAAATCCTTAATAGGAACTGTTTTGCCATTGTGATATGAAGTAATGGGCTTATGATTATTATTATGTTTACTGCAGTATCTGCAGGTGTTTCAGGCCACAGTTGTATGAGCCTGTGGTACCGAGCCAGTTTTTGGGAGGTAAGGCTGACCTGTACAATCTGAGGGACAGTAAATTGCCCAGGGTGCATGCCCGGCGGCAGGAAAAACTACAGCAATTGCTCAAAACCTTCACCAAATCACCGTCTCCATTCAGAACAGGGAGATATTTATTAATTATTCGTTTAATTTGATTGTATGTTTTGGAGAAGGTAGTTACAAATGTTACAGGGCAATGGCCATTGCCTCCCATATATTTAATCTTGGATTTACTTCTCTTTAAGATCAAATCATCTCTATTTCTATTGGAGGCAATGGCAATGGCTCTATCTAGATGCCACTGTTGGTAGCCATGATTTCTAAGACGTATAAAAATATTTTGACACTCATCATAGAAGCTGTCCAAGGTGGCCCTAATAAATTTCCCAACTGGGATTGAGCGAATAGTGTGGAATGGATGACAGCTGGCAGCCAGGAGCAGGGAATTTTCTGCACTTGGTTTGCAAAAAGTTTTGGTATCAATACTCCCTGTTTCCCGGCTGCCTAGAAGTGTAATGTCTAAAAAGTTTATGGTGTCCTTACTATGCTTATATGTGTGTGTAGCGCACAGACCCTACTCCTACCTGTATTAACATTGGCTCCTCGCAGAAAGAGAGAGGCACACCGCACTAACAGCCCGTACCCTCCTGTGCAAAGAGGTTGAGCGGTGTTGTTGTTGGGTCTTCCACGGTCAAAACATGAAAACCTCCAGAGCCTGATTCTCACCTCTATATTAAAGTAGAGACAAGTCCTTGACTTCCCAGTAAAGTGAATGTCCACACCAGATGAAACTCCAACTCAGAGTTTATTTTCTCTTGATACTAACACAGTCTCTGATAGAAGAAAGTTTGGAGCAAGAAATAGAATAGCACAAAGTGTGGATGAGGTCCAGGCACAAATGTTACCGATGGTTGCTCAGTATCTCAAGCAAGCTTACTAGGCGCACAGTCTCTGCCACAGACCGTGAAGTTGGTCTCTGCCACAGGCCTGAAGAAACTGATCCCCTTCTTTAGCTATGGCCCCTTTTTAGAAGAAGACATCCCTCCGGAGAGTTACCGGGCCCCTACCGTCACCATGACACTGCACTGGGTCTTCGGAGAGTTCCTTCCCAGCCTCCTCATCCTAGATACGGGTCCCCTCGCAAGGCGGCACCCTGAGATTCCTCGAACCCCGGCGGACCCCAGCCGAAGGTGCTGGGCCCCAAGCCTTCACTGCGGTACCTCACCCTGAGCTAAAGGTGCCCAGGATGGAACAGGAACACTCCCTGGGAGTAGGACTCCCGACGACCGAACCAGAACGACCCACCCCCAGGCCAAAGGTGCCCGGGACGGACAGGAACAAGATCCTGGGGTAGGACCCCAGGCGAACAGCCGACCCGCAACAGGCAGCGTCTGCCCCTTTTATATCCTCTCCCAGCATGCCCAACAGGTAGAACACACCCACCGCATGGCTGCCGAGAGGGGACACACAAGGCACAGCACTGTATCAGTGGTTCAACCCTGGCCCACTATGGCAGCGCCACCTGTAGGCCACAGGGAACTACACACCGATACTCTCCCTGTGGATAGAAATGGTTGTAAAACCCTGACAAATTAGGGTGTTTGAGCAAACTACCTCTCAAACACTTCCCTTAAATTGAGGACCCCGCTACATACTCCCCCTACTAATGGACACTGGTCCCCAGTGTCTGGATCAAACCTATGCCCCTCAATCCTGAGTTAACATAGACTTACTCCAGAAACGATCTAAAAAAACAATTTGAAAAAAAAAACGTACGTTTGTGCCGGAACCTGAACATGGGAAAAAGGGAGGTAAATGCAGAGATGAAAGAAGAGTAGAGAAACATATGTGTACATCACATTCTCAATGACACAATAAACAACATTCGTAATTTACATTTCCCTCCCAACTACAATAACTAAGCCACCCCATTCTCAATGACCTGCTCGGCGTCCACCTGTAGAAAAGGAAAACACAACCAATATGCACATTCTAACTTAGGAACATCTAGAATGAAAAGATTTTCCCAGAGGGAAAATCCCTTCCTTCTAAAAAGTAAACACATTCAAATAGACTGCAATGAAAAAGTTACGCAACACCGCCACCTAGTGGAAGTGCCACAGTCAAGACACCCGTCCCCAAAAACCTTTCCTTTCCTGGGGGATAAATCTTCTTTTCTTCTTCTTTGCCCCAGCTCTGAACTATTCTACCCCAAAAGTCAATGTCTTTCAGGTACTGTGAGCAAGGGGAAAAAAAAAACTGCTCCTGCTTGTAGCAAAGTAGACTACCTCTTTTGTGACGGCAAAGTTCTTGGGCTCCAGGAGAGTACACTCCGGAATGAATAAAAGCGAACAAAAAGAGGAATCCAGTCTCTAAAGGTAGTACTGCGGATCTGGCAACACAAGTGGTTTCCAATGTTTGTCAAAGGTGTCTATGTGGTATTCAACATTGTCTTTATCTTTTCTGCAAATGACCACTCTGTCTGCGTGTATGTGTCTAACTAGCATCCAGGATTCTTTGCATTCTTTGAACCGTTTAGTAGCAGCGATGGAACAAGAGTAATACCTTCGAGTCTCGGGCAGTGGCGTCTCCAGCTTTCATATTTAGGGGGGACACATGGGGGGACAGGGACAAAAGTAGGGGGGCCAACTATAAAATGCAAATATATATATATCCTCGGGCCCTTTACTACGGTCCCACAACGGGCCCTTTCACATGTTCTGTAGTGAGCTCCCTTCCTACTATACTGGGGCCCCACCAGGGTGGCAGAAAACAAGAGATATATGTCACCAGCACACCAAGAAAATATAAGGGTCCAAAGCAGTGGGAGAACTATCAGGGTTGCAAAGGTTGTCTTGCCACCGGGCCCTGGTGTTCTGCCACTGTGGGGTTCCCCAGCTGTCCTGTCCCTGTTATTGACAGCGCTGGTCTGGCATCTGTCTCCTTGGCACCGGCGGCAGTCTATTAGGACTTTGTGCTGGTGACATTATGGGTGCATGCAGGGGAAGGCTGGCACTATTGGTTATAGAGAGCCGAGCCCCCAGCTGGTCACCTAGCAGCAGTAATGCTGTATAACCTTCTCTGTTGACATGCTGATTGGGATGTGATCCTAGTGATGCTCCCAGTCAGATCTAATAAACACAGTATTTATTAGCATCAAGAGTACAACCACATATATATATATATATAAACTGTATGTTCAGCGGCCATGTGGGCTCTATGCCTGTAAAGTGTGGGCTTTGATCAATAAAATCACTGATATTTAACACTAGGATTTGACTAGGAGCATCACCTGGATTGCATCCCGATCAGCATGTCAGAGAAGGCGCCACTGCTGCTAAGCAACCTGCAGGGAGCTCAACTGTCTACAACCAATAGAGATGGGCTCGGGTGTGTTTAAAATCCCACATGCCCGATCTCCCACAAGGAAGCCGACACTCCACAGTGCTAATCACAGACAGTGAGACATTTCCTGATCTGTGGAGCTGCGGAGCGGGAAATGTCTCATTGCCTGTGATTAGCGCTGTGCAGTGTGGGCTTTCTGGCAGGCTCTGGCATGTGGAATTTTGAACATGCCCAGCCCATCTCTAACAACAAATTGAGCTGGCCCTCCTGTACATCAGCCCCATAAAGTAACCAGCACTGGGTTCCAATGTGCTGCCGCCGCTGCCATGGAGACAGAGACCAGCGCTGTGAATAGCCGGGACAGGACAGCAACTCTGGTTGTTCCAGCACTGGTCCATACTGGGAACATTCCCCCATCCACCTATAATGTGTAGATGGGGGAATTGGATAATTTCCTTTTTTTTTATTCAACCTAATAGTTGAATGAAAAAAAGTGATCAATGTATGGGCTGCCTAAGAGCTAAGACCAGCCATAGACAGTTTAAATCTCAGCTGGTTCAGCAGGAACTGGCTGAGATTTGAACCATTAATGAGCAGATTCTCTTATGATTATCACTAGTGGTTGCTATAGTCACTAGTGATAATCACTGTTTGTCGGGGGAATACAATTGCTGGGCAGGAGGGATATTCCTCTGTCAGCACTGTCTGTGTTGATGGGGGAATCATGCAAGTTTCTTTCCTGCAATCTGTGGATGTGTATATTCCCTGCCTAACTGAAAGCGAAAGTAAATTGTGAATGTCTTGAAAGAACAGGAGAGGGGGAGGGAGACAGATGGGGGAGAGAAGGAATGGAGATAATGCAGTTCAGTGATTACAGTGTACTGCAGTCTGCAGTGCACACACTTACCCATGGTCTACGCTAGAATCTCAGGCATCATTCACACACAGCCTGGAATGCTGCTGATTTTCATATTTCCCGCCCACACATCCCCTCTCTTCAGATACAGCACGCTGGGACAGTGTGGGCGGGACTGGAAGGAGGAGGAGGAGCTGTATTCCTCCCTGCTCGTATGTGAGGAGAGTGAGGGGGGTGGCTGGACTCGCTGGGCTGTGAAAGAGTGTCATAGACTGACACTCGGCTCAGCTTGCAGTCACCACTCTCGGAATTTATAGGCTGGTTCTCCTGTCCTAAGGACGGGAGAAATCAGTCTGTTTTTTCAGTAACTGAGATGAAGGCTTGGGCCCCCCTCCCCCCCTCCCACAGTGCTTGTGGAGTCCTTCCTGCAACTCGCTCTTCTCCATGCCAATGAGGATGCAGGGAAAGGAGCAGATTGAGCGGCTGTGGTTGTGTGAGCGCTCGCATTATGCAGTGTCAGCGAACAGAGGGATGGGGAGGAATCCCCCACAGGAGCTGACTGGGGACGCTCTCCCTCTCAGGAGAGACTATGTTACCCCAGCAGAAGCCCGAGCGAAAAAAAAAAAATTTTTTTTTTTTTGGGGGGCACATGGTGGGGCACAGCATAATGTTGGGGGGGCCAGGGCCCCCTCTGGTCCCCCCCTAGGGACGCCATTGGTCTCGGGTACCTTCAAATGAGTCCAGACAAAGTCCGTGTACCACCAACATCTATAAACTTCCACTTCAAACTAAAGTTCCTTAGGCAGGTACGGATATTCCCACCCGTATTCATTGGCCACTCTCTGATTGAACAACTGCTGCAGCCGGGACAATGGTGGCATGGTTGCTCGATCTCCAACACCTGGCAGAACGATGGCATCCGGGTGTCGAGGCACTTTCACTGCCTCTGGGCTATACACAGGAGCCCGCAATGACTCTCGATACCACACTAGCAGACGCAGACTTCACAAGGGGTGGAAGGGCAGACGGTGAGACAAATCCCTCCGCAGGCTCTGGGGCCTCCACTTGGGGTGTAGTATCCCCAGTAAGCATGGGCGAGTCTCTTTTCCTACGGGACGAGGACAGGGGTACCTTATCCCAACCCTTCTTTTCAAACACCTCATCAATAGCAGCATCATCTCCCGCATCGGAGACTGAGTCCAGGTCGGAGGTATCACATTCCTCCGCTGGCAGGTAACTCCGGGTAGACGACGAGTCACCGCCCTGAACAAGTTCAATAACTCTGATCCCTGACACTTCGGACCTTGTCCAAGGCCCCTTTCCCCGGCCTGTAGCTGAAGCAGGATGTCCGGAACTTTTCCCGACTGAAGCATCCGATCAGAGCAAGCGCTGGGGTGTAACTCCACCACTACCGCAGGAAGCTTTTACGAAGCCGATCTTCCTCTTGGGCGGTGGAAGCGAGGATACAGTAGTCACCGAAACAACATCCTCCGGTCTCTTCAACTCCGGTTCCTCAATCACCGGAACCACTCACGGTTACGACTTCCTCCGAAGTCCCGACAGTGCACGTAGGGGTGGCTGCAGAAGCTCTGGTTTCCTCTTCTTCTGAAGTGGTGGCGCCCGTAAGGCAGTTCAAACGAAAGGCCGGAGGTTTCTCAGTAGGCTGCTCCACCTCGAACAAGAACTCTTTGCACCGTTCACATCTTCAAAACGGCCTAAGATGCACCACCAATCCCTGGCATCCGGGACAAACCACTCCAAGGGCCTCCGTCTCTTTGCAGACATAAAGAGCGAAGCAACCCCGAGGCTTCAGTCGAATCCCCGTATCAGTCACAGATGCAGCAAACGAGGTCACACTTATGGTAGAAGTAGCCGGAACCCATGAAGCATCAGACGCCATGTTACCCGCTTGCCGATCCATGTCGCACTGTCCCTTTGGCACCAAAGCCACCACGTGCAACTCCTCACATGGCATGGCTCCTCCCATCTCTCTGCAACGTTCACGGGCCTTTTCTCTGTAGACACGCCCACGAACTACGCAGCATGGGTTCTCCTTGTGGTGCAGACACTTTTCTCTCAATATGGCCGACCTCCACGGAACTCACAGGGAATAAAGTTCAAACTCTGGGGGGGTTTCCAACACTTTTTCACATTTCTTTGCCGTAGAAAATCCCGGACTCGAGCCCCCACATGTAGCGCACAGACCCTACTCCTACCTGCATTAACTTTGGCTCCTCGCAGGAAGAGAAAGGCACACCGCACTAACAGCCCGTACCCTCCTGTGCAAAGAGGTTGAGCGGTGTTGTTGTTGGGTCTTCCACGGTCAAAACATGAAAACCTCCAGAGCCTGATTCTCACCTCTATATTAAAGTAGAGACAAGTCCTTGACTTCCCAGTAAAGTGAATGTCCACACCAGATGAAACTCCAACTCAGAGTTTATTTTCTCTTGATACTAACACAGTCTCTGATAGAAGAAAGGTTGGAGCAAGAAATAGAATAGCACAAAGTGTGGATGAGGTCCAGGCACAAATGTTACCGATGGTTGCTCAGATTCTCAAGCAAGCTTACTAGGCGCACAGTCTCTGCCACAGACCGTGAAGTTGGTCTCTGCCACAGACCTGAAGAAACTGATCCCCTTCTTTAGGAGAAGACATCCCTCCGGAGAGTTACCAGGCCCCTACCGTCACCATGACACTGCACTGAGTCTTCGGAGAGTTCCTTCCCGGCCTCCTCATCCTAGATACAGGTCCCCTCGCAAGGCGGCACCCTGAGATTCCTCGATCCCCGGCGGACCCCAGCCAAAGGTGCTGGGCCCCAGGCCTTCACTGCGGTCCCTGGGCTCACATACCCAGGGCGGACAGGAACCACACGATAGTACCTCACACTGAGCTAAAGGCTCAAGAGGTATGGCCTTACAGGCAAAAAAATGACAGCTGGGAACCTGCCACTGTGGTACAGTTCAGGCTGCAAATTCCTAAAAGGGGCAGAGTCCACTAGCTGGAAAGGCAAGAGTTGTAAAGCCAGGAATTTAGGCACTGAGCATGAGGTTTTTTTTTGCTCTAGCAGCAAAACTTGCCTGCTAAATGCTACAGCTGCCATGCTTGACACACTGGAGACAGAGACTTCAAGTAACAATGGTAAAGTCTTCTGCACACTTACTAAAAAAAGCCAATGCAGGTGAGCCATGAGAAGCAGGGTGCAACAGTGCCCTATGTCCCAGGAGCTCTGCCATCTGGTGGAGCAGGACAGCTTCTCTCTGGGGTTGTGCATCTCCCTCACATTCCTTCTCTGCACTTTTGAGGACCCAAGTATGGTCAGATACCTCATCATCATATCCTCCCCACTTTATCACTGGAGCCATCTTGGCAGCATGCTGTGGCAACATCACTGCCAACTGGTTCTCTCAGCCTGGTGTCTCCACAGCAGCCTCCTCTGTGACAGTTGGCAGGACAATGGCAAGAGTAGCTGTGGATGAGGCAGAATAGGGTGCTTTGGCAGCTGAAGTAGACTGTAAGCTAGTATGCATCTGGGTGACAGAGGAGAACAATGATGATGGCTTGATAAGTCACTCTACTACCTCTGCAGTATGCTCTGGCTCTATTGCAGTGGTCATCAACACTGTCCTCAGGGCCCACTAACAGGCCAGATTTTATGAATTACCTTGGGGAGATGCAGACTAGAATGTAAAAAGCGGGCAAAAGCATTGTGGCCCGCTTTTTGGGACTGGGGCCACCTGGCCCCTTTTTTTGATGGTAAGGGGTTAATGAGGTATAGGTAAGGGGGTAGGTGGTACTGTCCATTTAATTAGGCAGGTACAGATGTGGGCTATCCAATAGGGGACCGGGGAAGGTTCTGGTTCCCCCAGGGTAGGCTATTTAAGGGCTGCAGAGGGTCTAAGGCTTCCTCTGCAGCGGCCCAGGAAGAAAAGAGAAGAGCAAAAATCCCTCCCTTCCCGTTGCGGCATCTTATGCGGTAGGGTCACCCCAGAATCCGGGGGGGGGGGGACGTATTCGGTGGTGATACAGTTAAGCTGCCTGTGTTCCGAAAACTGGGCAGAGATTATGTGATGATTTATGTTTATTATTATACAAGTTTTTCAGTTATAATGGTTGTGTAAAATACTCTGTAAACCAATAAAGTGCCGCGGCCATTTCTGACAAATAAACATGGTTTGGTGTTTGGTTTGTGTGGTTGTATCTGGGGAATAGGTGGGGGCGGGTGTGGCCTACAGTCCCATACTGCAATCACTGAGCAGCAACTGATATCACCTGTGATGTATTTCAGTTATCTTGCAAACCTGGCCTGTTAGTAGGGTTGCCACCTCATCCCTTTAAACCCGAACACATATTTATTACACAGACTCTGTGGCGGATTAAGGTGGTAATTAAACTCACTTGGTGCCCTATTTGCATTAAATTAGCCACAGAATCTGTGTAATTCATGTGTGTCCAAGTTTAAAGGGATGAGGTGGCAACTCTACCTGTTAGTGGGCCCTGAGGACAGGGTTGATGACCACTGCTCTATAGCACGCATGCCCAGCACCAAAAAAATAAAGAAGGCAAATGTGCCCTGTCTGCAGATGATGCACCACTTCCACAACCACTGCTCTGGCTGCCCGCTTATAGTTGCACAGGAAATTCTGCCTTTCTCTGTAGGCCTGCCTGACATGATGATGATAATGTGAGGCTTATTCCCCGCTTTGATTTGCAACTATTATAAGAGCTGTATAGGGGGAAGTGGTGCTTGGGTGCACTGTAGACTGTGGTGCTTTGATGAACTAAACACCACCTCAATAATCTGCAGAGCTCTGCAAAAACAAAGGGCACCTGTTGTGGTGACTGCAACAGATTCAAGCCAAGCCATCTAAATGTGCTGGAGCATCCCACACTGCCCTGTCCAAGGGTGTTTCCACTTTCCATTGCTCCTCCTTTCAGAGTGGAGGAGACACTCTAGGAAAGAATTGTAATAGGCCTCTTTCACACGGACGTTCCGATTGGGTTCGCCTGTCAGTTTTTCAGGTGGACCCAATCAGAACCTCCATTCTTCTTTGTCAAATGGCAGGTGTAAATGGACATGTGTCTGTTTACACCCGCTGATATCCAATCAGATCCAACACAAAGAGACTGTTTCCCTTCTGTCCAGTGGATCAGATGAGGTGGAAGACAGGTGTAAACGGACAAGGGATCAGTTTTTATCTGACCGCCCTAAGGCCCCTTTCACACTGGGGCGGTTTGCAGGCGCTATTGTGCTAAAAATAGCACCTGCAAACCGAGCCTAAACAGCGGCTGCTGTCTCTCCAATGTGAAAGCCCCGAGGGTTTTCACACTGGAGCGGTGCGCTAACAGGACGTGAAAAAAAGTCCTGCTAGCCGCATCTTTGGAGTGGTGTGTTTACCGCTCCTTCCCATTGAAAGCAATGGGAAACCGCAGTAATACCACCCGCAATGCACCTCTACAGAGGCACATTGCGGGCGGTATTAACCGCACCACTAGCGGCTGAATACCTCCGCAATTCCGACGGTATAGCGCCGCTAAAAATAGCGGCGCTATACCGCCACCGCACCCACCGCCCCAGTGTGAAACCAGCCATAGAGGAAAGGGGGCTGTGTCCATTCTGCATAAGTGGAGTGGACACGGACCTGTCATTCGCCTGCTCAGCGGAAATCAGTGGACAGATCCCCCGCTGAGCAAGCGGATCTCAGCCACAGTCCACCCATGTAAAAGGGACCTTACTGGTTTTATCACTAGGTGAAAATTTATGGAGGAAGATCCTAATAAAACAAATGTATCCCCAACATTAAAGGATTGATAAAGTGACACTAAACTCAAAAGTTGAAAAAAAAAAATGTATTCAAGTATGTATTCTTAACCACTTAAGCCCTGGACCAATACGCAGCATAAAGACCAGGCCCCTTTTTGCGATTCAACACTGCGTCACTTTAACTGACAATTGCGCGGTCATGCGACGTGGCTCCCAAACAAAATTGACGTCCTTTTTTTCCCACAAATAAAGCTTTCTTTTGGTGGTATTTGATCACCTCTGCGGTTTTTATTTTTTGCGCTATAAACAAAAATAGAGCGACAATTTGGAAAAAAAATCAATATTTTTAACTTTTTGCTATAATAAATATCCCCCAAAAATATATAAAAAACATTTTTTTTCCTCAGTTTAGACCGATACGTATTCTTCTACATATTTTTGGTAAAAAAAAAAAAAAAAATCGCAATCTGCGTTTATTTATTGGTTTGCGCAATGGCATTTTTATGGCATTTTTATTCATTTCTTTTTTTTTTTTTACTAGTAATGATGGCGATCAGCGATTTTTTTCGTGACTGCGACATTATGGCGGACACATCGGACACTTTTTGGGACCATTGTAATTTTTACAGAGATCAGTGCAATAAAAATGCACTGGTTACTGTAAAAATTACACTGGCAGTGAAGGGGTTAACCACTAGGGGCGCTGAAGGGGTTAAGTGTGCCTAGGGGAGTGATTACTACTGTGTGGGGGCGTGGCTACGAGTGACACGTGACCGATCTCCACTCTGATTACATAGAGCGGAGATCGGTGACATTGTCAGTAGGGGAGTGAGGAGATGTTGTATTTACACTAACATCTCCCCGCTCCATGCCTCCGTGAGACGATCGCGGGGCGGCGATCGAGTCTGCGGGACCCGCGGTCCGACTCACGGGAAAGGCAGGGGGGTCGCGAGCGAGACTCCGACGTCGGGAAGTTAAAGGGGACGTACAGGTACATGATTGTGCCTGTACGAGCCATTCTGCCGACGTATATATACAGTGGCTGGTCCTTAAAGGGGTTGTAAAAGTTTGTTTTTTATTTTCTAAATAGGTTCCTTTAAGCTAGTGCATTGTTGGTTCAATTACCTTTTCCTTAGATTTCCCTTCTAAATATTTATTTTCTTTGTTTTCTTTGTCTGAATTTCTCACTTCCTGTTCCTCCTCAGTAAGCTGTTCAGTAAGCTGTTCAGGCTGACTAAACACCACTCGGATGATGGTGTGAAGTTTAGTGAGGTGGAACAGGAAGTGAGAAATTCAGACAAAGAAATAAATATTTAGAAGGGAAATCTAAGGAAAAGGTAAGTGAACCAACAATGCACTAGCTTAAAGGAACCTATTTAGAAAATAAAAAACAAACCTTTACAACCCCTTTAAGTGGTTAAATAAAAAGTGTTATATTGCTTTTTTCTATTTGCTTCCTCTAAGACCCCTTTCACAATGATGCCGTTTTCAGGCGTTTTAGCACTAGAAATAGTGCCTGTAAAGCACCTGAAAACTGGCTCCCATTCTCTGCAATGGGTGCTTTCACACTGGGGCGGTGCGCTTGCGGGACGTTCGGAAAAGTCCTGCAAGCAGCGTCTTTGGGGCGGGTTGGGAGCGTTGTATACACCACTCCCAAAACACCATTGCCATGAATAGGCAGCACTTCAGAAGTGCCTGAAAAGCGATTCACAAGCACAGCAACACAGGAGTTTTTAACCCTTTTTTGAGGGGGGGGGGCAAATGCGCCGATTAAACAGCGCTAAAGCCCGGGAAAATCGAGCAGCGCTTCAGTGTGAAAGCAGCCCAAATCTAAAAATTCCTTTTCTTTTGCTGCTGTCATCCAACTTCCAAAGTTAGTGGGGGTATATATTCATCCTCTGTCTTTCTCAATCCCGAAATGGACTAGGGACTATGATGTGTAGTGTGCATACAACTGTGCACATGACTGCAACTGACATGCACTGCTTGTTTCAAACAAACAGTGAGGGAAAAGAAGAGATTTGAGAGCTTATGGTGGATGTTACAAGGAGGCAGAAAAACACAGTAAGGCTACTTTCACACTGAAGCACTGGCGGTATAGGGGTGCTATTTTTAGCGCCGCTATACCGTTTTTCCCCACGATTTGCAGGCGCTAGCGGGGTGATTTTAACCCCTGTTAGCGGCCAAAAAAGGGTTAAAAACGCCCGCAATAACGCCTCTTTGCGGCGTTTTGGAGGCGCTACCCCATTGATTTCAATGGGCAGGGGCGCTATAGGAGCGGTATTTTTACGGCTCCTATCGTGCCTCAAAGATGCGGCTTGCAGGAGTTTTTTTACCCTCCTGCAAGCGCAACGCTCCAGTGTGAAAAATCCCTCGAGCTTTCACACTTGATACAATGGAGCGGCTTTTTCGGGGCTCATTGCAGGCACTATTTTTAGCGCAATAGCGCCTGCAAAGCGCCTCAGTGTGAAAGGGGCCTAAGAAATTATTTCATAAATAATAGATTACAGAGGCATTAGGTGGGGGAGGTATAAAGATTACTCTTGAAAAACAAGACTATAGTTTAGTGTCACTTTAACCCACAATATATTACATTTTTGTTCCTGGGTTCATTACCACTTTAAGAAAAACAAATACAAAGTAGTAAAAAGGAAAGTGGGGAAAAAAAAAAGAAGCAACACAGTGAATGCAGGTGGACTTTCCCTAGTCACACAAACTGCAATTTACTTCAGAGTACCAGTAAGTAACACATACTGCACAGAATATTGTGCTGAAAAGCTCTAGTATAAGGCCCCTTCCACATGGAGCAGAATCCGATGACTGCTCTATGGGGCGGCACATGACCGATCCGTGTCTGCTGACATCTGCCGCCCCATAAAGCAGTGGTTCTCAGTCATCAGGTACCCCCAACAGGCCACGTTTGCAGGTTTTCCTTCATCTTGCTTTAAATCAGAGTCAATGGCTTGGTATTTTGGACAGCTATTTTATCTAAGAGAAATTCCCAAAACATGGACTGTTGGGGGTACTTGTGACCTGAACCACTGCCATAGAGGACAATGGGTGGTCTGATCGTGTCCACCTAAAAAACTGACAGGCGCACCCAATCGGTCCACTGGTGTGAAAGGCGCCAAACACTTCTCTAAAGCCTCATACACACGATTAGATTTTCTGCAGATTTTTGTCTTCAGATTTACTAAAACCATGTAGTGCAAGGGCCAGTCTGATTGCATACATATTGAAACTCGTAAGGTTTGACCTCATATTATATGGTTTTGATAAATCTGAAGAAAATCTAATTGTGTGTATGGGGGGGGGGGGGGGGTCTAACTGTCTCTCCATAAAAGCACCACCATCTATCCCTCACTAAACTTCCAACATAATGAAAATGGGCAGCTGGGAAAGCAGCTTTTTATAACTTGTGGGCTGCAACTTGGATCAGAACCATCATTGGCTAACCTATTGCACCTGACCATCAGTGGATGGCCAGCTTTGGTCTATAGACATTCAGACAAATGTATATTTCCCATCTAAAGAGCTGTTCTTGTGGTAAAACATTGGAGCCCTCCATGATCACTTTCTCTACAGCAGACACGCAGATGTGAAACATGCTCTTTGTAGAGAACATTTGGGTTTTTAACACTTAGGAGAATCTTTAATTGCAATAATGAGCACTTCTGGTGCTTACAGGTGCTTGTAATTAGTCAGTCATTGACCCCTACACAGCCTGATTATTGCAGCTGATGCTTGAGTTTGTAACATCATCTGTATTTGGAAGAGTCACAAAATTGTCCCAATACTGAATGTATTTATATGTTTCTGTTTAGAGCCCTTTCACACTGCCAGCGCCCAAAAAACGCAGCTAAGGCGCCGCTAAAACGAGCGAAGCTTTACCCGTGTTTTTTCGGGCGCTAGTGAGGCGCTTTTAACCCCCGCTAGTGGCCGAATAAAGGGTTAAAAGCGCCCACAAAGCGCTGCTGCCGAGGCGCAGCCCATTGATTTCAATGGGAAGGGGCGCTTTAGGAGCGGTGTATACACCGTTTCTAAAGCGCCTCAAAGAAGCTGCTTGCAGGACTTTTCTTTTTCATCCTGCCAGCGCAGCGCCCCATTGTGAAAGCACCCGGGCTTTCACACTGGGATTGCATATGAGGCTTTTTTCAGGCACTATACAGGTGCTATTTTTAGCGCTAAAGCGCCCGAAAAATGCCTCCGGTGTGAAAGGGGTCTTAGACCCCTTTCACACTGAGGCGCTTTGCAGGCGCTATAGCGCTAACAATAGCGCCTGCAAAGCGCCCTGAAAGAGCTGCTCCTTTCACACCAGTGTGCTGGGAGGGCATCAGAAAAAGTCCTGCCAGCAGCTTCTTTGCTGCGCATTAGGAGCGGTGAATAAACCGCTCCTAAAGCGCCCCTGCCCATTGAAATCAATGGGCAGCGCAGCCGAACCGCCGGCAAAGCGCCGCTGTAGCGTCGCTTTGCGGGCGCTTTTGACACTTTTTTTAGCGGGGTTAAAAGCGTCTGAAAAGTGCTGCAAAAACAACAGTAAAGAGCCGCTAAAAATAGCGGCGTGTTACCGCCGACACCCGGGCGTTGTGAGTGTGAAAGCACTCTTATGGTTTGACTATTCAGATCTGTATGGTGACCCACTGCTCTTAATTCCTGCCACACATATTCAGTACCACCTTGAAAATTCACTTAAAATCCTAATTTCCACATGTCTGCATCTGTCTCCTGCAACTGTGTATGAAGAGGGTGTAACTGTCACTTATAACGAAAAAAAAAAAAATGAGAAATATGATCACATGTGACCGTTTTCTATAACTTTCTAACTTTAAATTTCTCCCGGTCTTTTAAAATATTGTACAGTCAGACTAGTTTAAACCATTTGTCTCCATACAATACATCCCAGCAGTTTATCCCTCCTATAGACTTGAGTTTTTCTATATTACTCATACAGCTGTTCTACCATCCTGTACATGTGGAATGTATGTTCCTTGTTAGTGAGCCTTTGTACCAGCTTGTATTTATTACTTGTAGAGGAATTGCAGTAAATAGGTGTTTTTGTGCCTTTTTCCTATTATGTGAAATTAGCACTTTATTAGTAGTCAGCTAAACCCTTTTAAAAGATAAATGGCATTCCACAGATTTCCTAAAGCTGACAGCCAAATACACAGATAAAACACATATTTACCTGCAATTGGATTTGTATTTAAGCCTATCTACTCCTATCACACAGTCCTGCCAGGCAGTACAGCCAGGTTAGTGATCTGACATTTCTTTACTGAAACTAAGTGTAGCACACCCACCTATCCCCCTCCTGCATTTAACTCGGCTCCTCGCAGGGGGAGACGGGCACACCGCACTATCAGCACGTACCCTCCTGTGTAAAGAGGTTGAGCGGTGTTATTTCTTTGGGTTGTGTCTGCAGCCAGAGTCAAAGTCCTCCTGAGAATGATTCTCACCGCTACCGTGGGTAGAGGCAAGTCCTTGACTTCTCCAGTAACATGAATGTCCACACCAGCTGAAAGTCCAACTCAATATTTATTCTCACTTTGCAATAAACATTCTCTTATATAGAGGAAAGGTTGGAGCAAGGAAACAGGACAGCTTGAAGTGTGGAGGAGGTCCAGGCACAAACGTAGCTCAAACTCTTGACTGTTCAGTTTTCTCAAACAGTTTTAGGCGCACGGTCTCTGCCACTGACCGGGTGAACTAGGCCACTGCCACTGACCGGGTGAATAAGGTCACTGCCACTGACCGGGTGAACTAGGCCACTGCCACTGACCGGGTGAACTAGGCCACTGCCACTGACCGGGTGAATAAGGTCACTGCCACTGACCTGGTGAACTAGGCCACTGACCGGGTGAATAAGGTCACTGCCACTGACCTGGTGAACTAGGCCACTGCCACTGACCGGGTGAATAAGGTCACTGCCACTGACCTGGTGAACCTTAGTCTCTTCCTTCTTAGAACATGGCCCCTTTCAAGGAGAAGATGTCCCCCCAGAGAGTCAACAGACCCTTCCTTCACCGTGACTTCCGCATCGGTCCCTCGGAATAAATCCTCCCTTCTCTGAGAGTGCGGGTCCCCTCGCAAGGCGGCACCCTGGACTCCTCAATCCTTAACAGACCCCAGCTGAAGGTGCTGGGCCCCACGCCTTCTCCGCATCCCTTGGGTCTTCATACCCAGGCGATCAGGACAGCAGGGTAGTACCTCATCCCAGGCTAAAGGTGCCTGAGATGGAACAGGAACACAGCCTTCGGGCCTAGGGCACCCGGAGTTTAACCGCACGCACTCCCACGCTGAAGGTGCCTGTGGGTGGACCCCGGTCAGAAGATGTCTGCCCCTTTTATATCCTCTCCCAGCATGCACATCAGGTTCCCCGCCCCGCTGTACGACTGCCGAGAGGGGTCACAAAAGGCACAGCACTGTATTAATAGTGCAACCCTGGCCCAATATGGCAGCGCCACCCATAGGCCACAGGGAACTTCACACCAATACTATCCCCTAAGGACAAAATGGTCCATAACTCCTAACAATTCAAGGTGTCTGAGCCTGGTTACCACTCAGACACTTCCCCTAAATTGAACACCCCGCTACATAAGCAATAAAGTTTGGTCATCCCCTGCCCTCTGTCTGTGATTGGACAGTGAGCAACTAAAGTAGACTGATGAGTAAAGATGAGCTCAGGCGTGTTCACAACCCGCACGTGCAGAGCCTGCCAGTAAGTCGGCACTGCACAGCGCCAGGGTTGCCAACTTTCAGTAAATTTACAAACAGTTTGTAAAATCCATACTTGTTGCATCTCTCAATGAATGTCAGTTATAGACATGCAGCCTACATGTCCGTAATAGACATTCAAGGACAGATGCAAAAAGTATGGATTTTACAAACCGTTCGTAAATTTACTGAAAGTTGGCAACCCTGCACAGCGCTAATCGCTGGCAGTGAGACATTTTCCTGATCCGTGGCTGCAGAGATCGAGAAATGTCTCACTGGCTGTGATTAGCGCTGTGCAGTGCCAACTTCCTGGTGGGCTCTGCACGTGCGGGTTGCGAACACGGCTAAACTCATCCTTACTAATGAGCCCATCTCTTTACTCCTTCTGTCAGCATGTTCCTGGTCAGCATAGGTACATGCATTACACCTGATTGGCTCAAGCTTTGCCTCTCCTAGTCTGAGCTTTACTGCACAGAGGACTATAATATCAAAATAGATTCAATTATATTTTATTAATTTTAATGAGAATTTCACTTATCTGCTCTTCCACTGCCTCAAGCTCCAGCAGTGGTCACTCAGAATCATCACGTCCAATGAAAGGGCTATGGACTCTGCATTAGGGTTGGATCTAGGGGCGTGCTGTGGTGGGCTTTGCCCCTACAGATTTGAGCGGCGCCCCCATCCCACCCAGGACCAGTGAGATTGGTATCAGGAAGTCAAAGGGACTGGGGGGCATCACGCAGCCAAGGCGGCATGGCTACACAGTGCCCTGCCCCTATCCACCACACCATGGTGCAGGTGGGTGGACCAGGATCCATGGCATTATTCATTGCTATTTGTGGAGGTGGGGGGGCTCTGTTGTGATGGTGAAACCACATGGAGATGTAGGGAACTAAAAGAGAGGATAAAATTATAGTGTGTTGACATTATGCCCCCCTGACTTTTTTTTACTGCACCCCCAGATTAAACAGGCTAGATTCGGCCCTGCATCAGTCTTGAAGATGTCAGAGGACCCTAGATCTTCTCCAGCTTATTGCTGAGGTATCATATGGGGTAAAGCCTCATACACACGATCTGATTATCCAATGGGAATTGTGTGATGACAGGCTGTTGTCGGAAAATCCGACCGTTTGTACGATCCATCAGACAATTGTTGTCGGATTTTCCGCCAACAAATGTGGGATAGCATGCTTTAAAATTGTCTGCCAACAAATGTGTGTTGTCAGATTATCGAATCGTGTGTACACAAGTCCATCAGACAAAACTCCAAAGTACAAACATGCATGCTCAGAAGCAATTCTCACCCTAACACAACATTAGCAGAAGTTGCCCAAAGGGTGGCACTGAAGAGCTGAAAAACCACGTTGTTTTGTGTTTGTTGGTCGACAATTCTTTGCCGTTTGTATGCAAGACAAGTTCCTGGTCAACGCCCTTCGGACAAAAGTCCTACGCTTTGTCCGCAGAAAATCCGATTGTGTGTATAGCGCTTACCACCCTCTCCTCCTTGTCTTTCGGCTCCTCGCAGAAGGAAAGGGCACACCCAGCTCTATATGCCCGTACCCTGCTGTGTGAGGAGGTTGAGCGGTGTTGTGATGGGTCTCCAAAGCCAGATATTCCCTCCGAATGGTTCTTATCTCTATAGCTAATAAAGACAAGTCTCTATTTCCCCCAATGACTTCAATGTCCACACCAGCTGCAACTCCAGTGTAGAGTTTATTTCTCTTAAAAGACAGTCTCTGATAGGAAAGGTTGGGGAAAGAACGGGACAGCATAAGGTGTGGGAGAGGTCCAGGCACAAACGTAATACACTTCACTGCTTGGCTTTTCAAGCAGACTTAGCCCAGATGGATAGTCTCCCTAGATAGGGACTAGCAGCCAAAATGGTAGTCAAACTGTTCACCCAATTACTATTCAAACTGGCACACGGGTCTCTGCCACAGACCTGGTGAACTTGGTCTCTTTTTAAGCTTGGTCTCTTTGTAAGGAGAAGACATCCCTCCAGAGAGTTACCGGGCCCCTTCCTTCACTGTGACTCCTCACAAGTCCCTCGGAGCGGTCCCCCCCCCGGCCTCTTCGTCTAAGATGCGGGTCCCCTCGCAAGGCGGCACCCTGGGATTCCTCAATCCTTGTTGGGTCCCAGCCGAAGGTGCTGGGCCCAAGGCCTTTAGTTGCAGCCCCAGGCCTAAAGGTGCCTGGGACTGATTCACCGACCTCCGCCCCTGGGCCAAAGGTGCCCAGGGCGGACAGGAACACACACTCCCTGGGAGTAGGACTCCCGACAACAACCAACGAACAGGCAGCGTCTGCCCCTTTTTATATCCTCTCCCAGCATACACAGCAAGCCGACCACTCCCACTGCATGGTTGCCGAGAGGGGACACACAAGGCACAGCACTGTATCAGCAGTTCAACCCTGGCCCACTATGGCAGCGCCACCTGCAGGCCACAGGGAACAGTACACCGATACTCTTCCTACAGACAAATATGGTTGATAATGTCCTAACAATTTAGGTGTTTGAGCATAACTACCACTCAAACACTACCCCTAAATTGAGGACCCCGCTACATGTGTATGAGGCTTAATAAGCTAGAGGCCTAGTAAAGTCCTATCCATAGTGAAGAAAAGCAGCCAGAGTCATGCACACTCAAAGGGGAGAATGTGGCCCAAAAGTTAGGCTGGTTTCACACGGGTGGTCCAATAGGGTCCGCCTGTCAGTTTTTCAGGAGGACCTGATCAGACCAGTCAATTGTTCTCTATGCAGCGGGGGGTGTCAGCGGACATGCATACCTCCCAACTGGCACGGATTCTGCGGGTTTTACCCGCATAGGCTCCTCCTTCCCGCAGTCCCGCAAGAGTGTCATCTTTCCCGCACAGCAGGAAGCATGAAGAGGAGGAAACATCAACCAGCAGGTAAGCCCCCCCCCCAGATTGGCCACTCCCCCGCTCAACAACTTTGATTAGCAGGGGAGAGGGGAGATCTGAATGTCCCGCGGTGGGACTTTTGAAAGTTGGGAGGTATGGACATGTATCAGGTGACACCTGCCGACATCTGATCCGATCCTGTCCACCAAAAACAGTCGGATGGGGGATCCCCATGCATCTGATCAGATCGGATGACAATCGGTTGTAAACAGACAGGCGGTCTGCTCTGCATAGCACATGTCTGTCATCCACCTGCTCAGCAGGGATTAGCGGAGATATCCCCCGCTGAGCAGGCAGATCCACATTACAAAGACCACCCCATGTGAAACCAGCCTTAGTGAGACCCATCTGGGGAGCTTATATGCATATGGAAAAGCATTTTGAGAACTTACAGAGATTTGTCAAAATGCCTCCACTGAACACAACATACTCCACAACATACCATCTGCTATTTTTTACTATTTGCAGAGGTTCTCAAGTTGAGTGAACAATTTGTCACAATTTTTTAGGTGCGTCACCAAGGGGGGAAAAAAAGAAAACTATCTATGGCGCTGGAAGTTGTTACATACAGATGGCCTCCAACACCCCACCTTTGCATATCTGTGACGGAAACTTTACAAGAATAGTTGACTTCATATGTATGGCATGGAGGAAATATGGCAGCCTCCATTGGGTGATGTCAGGTTGCTGACTTGTCCATACTGGCTCAATGTTATACATGGAAGGGATTCATCATGAAAATTCCTAAAATAGTAAGATTAATAAAATAAACTTCCACTTTATCTTGTTATTATTACCCTGTAAGACTTTCCAGCAGCAATACACAGATATTTGGCAGCTTGGGCTCTGGTTCCACTCGTGCCATATCCAAACAAAAAGCACACACAGTGCTAGGCAGACAAAACATGAAGATAACTGATTTAACCTTTTAGCCCCCCGGTCACACCGGTACGACTTGTCATGCAATTTGACAGTTTAGAGCAGGGATAAGCAATTAGCGGACCTCCAGCTGTTGCAAAACTACAAGTCCCATCATGCCTCTGCCTCTGGGTGTCATGCTCGTGGCTGCCAGAGTCTTGCTGTGCCTCATGGGATTTGTAGTTCTGCAACAGCTGGAGGTCCGCTAATTGCATATCCCTGGTTTAGAGTTACATGACAAGTCGCACCTTATATGTGCCTATAGAACCGTTCATATCAGTGCGACTTCAACTTGAACCGATTTGAAAAAGTTTCCTGCACAATTTTTGCTGATGTCATGTGTAGGGTGACCACATTTTCAAGCTGCCATTCAGGGACACCCCCGCCCAAAAAAGATGATTTTTTGATACCTTTTTTTGTGACCCCATACATTTCATGAATTCATACTGGAACCTGTAGTTCTTTACTAGTTGGGGGGTTCACATCTTCGGCTCTGAGGGGTTCATGCTTCGACCTGTAGTCTTTCACTTTTGGGGGATTACGTCCCCAAAATTGAAGGACTACAAGTCCCAGCATGAAGCCCTGAGGTCTAAAGTTGTGACCCTATAGATTTCACGGGTTCATGCTGGGACTTGTAGTTCTTCACTATTGGGGGGGTGTAGGGGGTGTCCCATCTTCAGCTCTGAGGAGTTCATGCTGGGACCTGTAGTCCTTCACTTTTAGGGGGTCATGAGACCCATCACCCGATTGGCCGAAAAGAGATCCGATTGGATTGGCCACCAGGAGGTGCAGGGAGGAGACGCTGGGGAACTGAGACGGCAGCCCCCCGGAGCACTGCCCGCTAAATGGGGTAAGTGCGGGGCCTTGACTGACTGACCGACGGGGGAGGGGGGCCGCCTGTGATCCCATGACCACCAGCCGCCACTGCCTCTGCTGCCAGCTCATCTGTCGTCCTCTCTGCAGTCAGTGTCTCATGACACACATGGTGTTACATCCATCCCCGACGCCTGGCCTCACCTCTGAGTATTGAGAGTTGCTCTCAAATCCTGGCAGTTCCCCTCCCTCTGAGCATGCCGCCGGAGAAGATTGGGGAGGAGGTGGGTGGAGTTAAAGCACTAGGGGCAAAGGAGGAGGAGGAAGTTAAATCCTCCTACGCTCAGAATGCTGGGGCTTCGACCAGCCAGGACACGTACTGTTAGTGAGTAAAGAAGTGGCGAGGCGGTGGCCTTTTTTGGGGGCATCAGAGTGGCCCAGGGGGGTGGCTGTGTCAGTTTTATTCAGGGACACTGTATTGTCCCGGAATGAAGGTGCCCGGGACCCGGGACAGATCTGCAAAATGCGGGACTGTCTCGCCGAATCCGGGACACATGGTCACCCTAGTCATGTGTGACTTGCATAGACATCTGTATATGAAGTCTCACAGATGTTGGCAAGCCACACATGAAATCATACAGACCATTGGCTTTGAAATCGCGCTAAAGTAGCGCGAATTCAAAGCACGGGGTGTCAAAGTGAATCATTGCAAAACAACAAGTTTACTTAACTGCACATACTCACCTTTCCTTCGCTTGCACTGCAACATTCAGCCACCGAAGGTACAGAAAATGATAAAAAAATAAATAAAATAGCTATGACAGTGGCAACATGCAGGCTGGAGGTTTTAAGGACACTAGCGTCACCCTCTGAAGACCTGCGGTGGATCGCAGATGGTGAGGAGATGTTATGTTGCTTCCTCACTGCAATTTTAATCCCAAACCCCTCACAGCGGATCTGGTGTGGCCCAATTCACTTGATAGGGTCATGTTTAGCAGGCAGTACTGCCCACCGAATGCGCTAAGGGAGATAGGTGTTGTCATGACGCAATGCAAAGCACCACTGCAGCGGCATGTGTATACCCAGTACAGCTGCCTTTGCAGCGATTTTGCCTGTGTAAACTTGAGGTCTATGGACCTCAACTCGCATTAAAGTCGGACCAAAGTAGTACAGGAACTACTTTGAAGTCAGTGTGACTTGAAGTCGCACGGATATGAATGGTACTCATTGGAAATCATGGGGTACGCCATGTCATGCGACTCTGCATCCCAAGTCGCAGGACAAGTCGCACAAGTGTGAAAGGGGCCTTACAGCTGCTGAGTACTTTTACAATGAACATTCTAGGCCTAGGGCTTCATTCACAGATGCATCCAGAGTAGGGTGACCAGATGTCCCCAGTTTCCAGGGACAGTCCCCGGATTGAGGACACTGTCCCCGAACCAAGTCTGTCCCCGGTTTTGTCCCTGGATTGGATTTCAACAGGAGCTGGGGCAATTTTAAAGACAGTCAGTGCAGAATTAAAAAAAAAAATCTGAATTGCACAACCCCGCTCCTACTAGCTTAGGGGGGTGTATTTGTTCCATTATCTGTGACCCTTTCTGATAGTCATGTGCTGATCTTAGTGGAGGGACTATTTCTTCAGTTTCGGGTGCATGCTCATTCAGCTCCTCTTGCATATTCTTCTGCCTTGGCTCAAGTACCGGCCAGCCGCCTGCCTGCTTATTTCCTTGCCTTCCCCGGCAGAGTGATCTTCCTCCGCTCCCCATCCAGTAGTAGCCGGGGCCCGGAGAGTGAGACTTGAGAGGCTGTGAGGCGGGCAGCAGCGGTGACGGGCAGTGAGAGGCAGCTGAGCTCAGCTGATGTGCCTTCAAGGCTTCAACACAGGTGTGCTTTGGAGATGTCTGTGAATAGACTACATTGCACTTTTTCTGTCTCTCTGGTTATGAGGATGATATCATTATGTGACACACTGTGACAGAGCTAGGGATGAGCTTAGAGTTTGAGTGGAACTCATGTTCGACTCGAACATTGCCTGTTTGCCCGTTGGCCGAACAGCAAACAATTTGGGGTGTTGGCGGCAAATTCGAAAAATCTATGGGAGAAATCTAAAGTGCTAATTATAAAGGCTAATATGCAAGTTATTGTCCTAAAAAGTTTTTGGGGACCGGGGTCCTGCCCCAGGGGACATGTATCAATGCAAAAAGAAGTTTTAAAAACGGCCGTTTTTTCGGGAGCGGTGATTTTAATAATTCTAAAAATGAAAAAATAAAAGTGAAATATTCCTTTAAATTTCATACCTGGGGGGTGTGTATGATATGCATGTGAAGTGGCGCATGTTTCCCGTGCTTAGAACTGTCCCTGCACAAAGTGTCATTTTTGAAGGAAAAAAAGTCATTTAAAACTCACTCGCGGCTATTAATGAATTGTCGGCTCCTGGCAATACATAGAAAAGTCATTGATAAAAAAAATTAAAAAAAAAAGCGTGGGGGTTCCCCCAAATTATATATAAAAAAAAAACATTCCAGCGATGAAATCCAGTGTCCCGCGGCGATCCCGATGTCCAGCACTGTCCGTCATTGGCTGAGCCTGAGCGGACCTGATGGGGAACTTCCTCCACAGTCTATTAAATGTATAGACCCGCCCCTTCTAAAGTTCCCCATCAGGTCCGCTCAACGGACCAGATGCGGAACGTGAGAAGGGGCGGGTCTATTCATGTATTACACAGTGAAGGAAGTTCCCCATCAGGTCCGCACAGGCCAATGACGTAGGCGGGGTCTGACATATGAGGGGGCAGATCTGATGGGGAACTTCCTTCACTGTGTAATACATGAATACACCCGCCCCTTCTAAAGTTCCCCATCAGGTCCGCTCAGCCAATGACTTAGGTGTAAGGCTAAGCGGACCAGATGCGGTACATGAGAAGGGGCGGGTCTATTCATGTATTACACAGTGAAGGAAGTTCCCATCAGGTCCGCCCCCTCGTATGTCAGCTGAGCGGACCTGTTGGGGAACTTTAGAAGGGGCGGGTCTATACATTTAATAGACTGTGGAGGAAGTTCCCCATCAGGTCCGCTCAGGCTCAACCAATGACGGACAGCACTGGACATCGGGATCGCCGCGGGACACTGGATTTCATCGCTGGAATGTTTTTTGTTTTTTTTTAAATAAAGGACTTTTCCAAGGTGTCGGTGTGTTTTTTTATACATTTTTTTACACTTTCTTCGTGAAATGGTAGGGGTACAATGTACCCCTTACCAATTCACATAGGGGGGCCAAGATCTGGGGGTCCCCTTTGTTAAAGGGGTCTTCCAGATTCGGATAAGCCCCCTGCACGCAGACCCCCACAACCACCGAGCAAGGGTTGTGGGGATGAGGTCCTTGTCCCCATTAACATGGGGACATCCTCCCCATGTTGAGGGCATGTGGCCTGGTACGGTTCAGGAGGGGGGGGCACTCTCTCGTCCCCCCCTCTTTTTCTGCGGCCTGCCAGGTTGCGTGCTCTGATAAGGGTCTGGTATGGATTTTTTGGGGGACTCCACGCCATTTTTTTTATTTGGGGTGGAGTTCCCCTTTAAAATCCATGCCAGATCTGAAGGGCTTGGTATGGATATTTGGGGGGAACCGCACGCATTTTTTTTTTTATTTGAGGCGGGGTTCCCCTTAATATCCATTCCAGGCCTGAAGGGCATGGTAATTGAATTTGGGGGAACCCCCACGTTTTATTTTTATTTTTTTATCAATGACTTTTCTATGAATTGCCGGGAGCCGACAATTCATTAATAGCCGCGAGTGAGTTTTAAATGACTTTTTTTCCTTCAAAAATTACACTGTGCAGGGACAGTTCTAAGCACGGGAAACATGCGCCACTTTACATGCATATCATACACACCCCCCAGGTATGAAATTTAAAGGAATATTTCACTTTTATTTTTTCATTTTGAGCATTATTAAAATCACTGCTCCCGAAAAAACGGCTATTTTTTTAACTTTTTTTTGTATTGATACATGTCCCCTGGGGCAGGACCCAGGTCCCCAAACACTTTTTAGGACAATAAGGGTCCTTTCACACGGGGCGGATCCGTGCAGATCCGCCCCGTGAAGCTCCGCTTGCTCAGCGGGGATCGCTCCGTTGATCCCCGCTGAGCCGACGGATGACTGGGCGGTCCCCGCACACTGTGCAGGGACCGCCCTGTCAGAGCGCCGCTCTCCCCTATGGGGAATCGGATGACGACGGACCGTAGAGTCCGTTGTCATCCGATCCGCTCCGCCGACGGAAGGAAAAATAGGGTTTTCCTCCGTCACACTTTGGCGGAGCGGAGCGGAGCGGATGTCAGCGGACATGTCTCCGCTGACATCCGTGCCTCCATAGGGGTACATGGAGGATCCGTTTTAGGTCCGCCTAAAAAACTGACAGGCGGACCTGAACGGACCTCCGTGTGAAAGGGGCCTAACTTGCATATTAGCCTTTATAATTAGCACTTTAGATTTCGAACGTTCGAGTCCATTGTATTTAATAGGGTTCTAAGGTTCTCGCAAACATTCTGTCTGTTCGCAGGTTCTGGTGCGAACCGAACAGGGGGGTGTTCGGCTCATCCCTGGACAGAGCCAGCCAGAGCCATGATAGAGTGCCTGCTGCCTGTGAGTTATCATAATGCTGATGATCTTAACCAGTTGCTGATCGCCTGATAGCAAATTTACTACTACAGGGCAGTGACGCTGCGCAGGATCACGTATATACGTGATCCTGCATTTCTGGGTATCAGAGCCAATCAGCGGGACTCGGTGACCACCAGTACCTGCTGATCGTTATGTACACAGGCAGAACGGTGGTCTGCCTATATAAACGAGGCAGATTGCCGTTCTGTCAGTATGGAAGACATTGATCCTGTGTTCCTGCAAAGCAGATACAGGGATCTATGCCTTTCCTTAGTAAAAGCACCTCCCCCACAGTGAAAAAACACTTGTTAGGCACACATTTAACCCTTTTGATTTCCCTAGATGTTATCACCTTCCCAGCTAGTGTCATTAGTACAGTGACAGTGCATATTTTTACCACTGATCACTGTATTAGTGTCACTGATTTCCACAAAGTGTCTGATTTGTCCATCGCAATATCGCAGTCCCGCTATGAGACGCTGATTGCCGCCATTACTAGTAAAAAATAAAAATAAATATGTCCCCGGATTTCATTTTAAAAATCTGGTCACCTTAATCCAGAGGGCAGTAAAAGGAGGCAGTTAATCTGCAGTTTTATCACCCCTCCCCCCAAATGTATTTATTGCAGGTACTTATGTAGCAGTACCCCCTAGAGGACAGCTGGAATACATTTTGGTCCTGCCGTTACCCCACCTTTCACTGTCCCAGAACTAAGAGTCTACGTTAGGAAGTTTTAGATAGATGTGAGTACCAGTCACTTCAATCTTTTTTCCAATGCTTTATTAAACAAACTTTCAATAGTAGAAGGATAGAGGGTTAGGGAAAGTTCAGATACCTTAATGCAGATCACTGATGAGGTTCTTGGATCCAGAGGACAAACAGCTTTCTGTCTCTGGATCTTGCGACAACCGGATAGGCCTCTCACACCGACCTAGCAGCACCCGGTATGAAGCACGGACAAGTCTCTGCCACAGACATAGCGATACGTGGAACTCCTGGATAATCCTCTGCCACAGGATTGTTTAGCCAGCAGTCTGCTAGTTAGGTCAGCTGCACAGTACCTGAACCTTTAAGCCATCCGGCAGTACTGTGAGGTAGGTTAACTTGGATGCATCCTCCAAACGAGTCACCAGGCCCTTCCTGAGAAACCAGCCTTCAGCGCGGTTCTCTCCAGCAAGGGTCCCCCCCTGGAATCTTCTCAGTTTGAGTGGCTTCTTCCGCACAGGCAAGACAGCACAGGACCACCTTCAGTTAGGTAGGCCCCAGACAGACTTCTGGGCCTACTCGTAGTAACACAGCCTCGAGCCAGCAGGGCCCGAGGTAGAAGAGAGCAACTGCCACGTACCTTAGGCCAGGAGGGCCATGAGGTCAGAGAGAAATAATCATGGCGTCTGTCCCTTAATTATCCTCTCCCAGAATGCACAGCAGTAAGAACACTCCCACTGGGCTGTTTCTGGGAAAGAACAGTCAATGCACTTAGCTTGCTGTATTTCTCACACTGGCCTGTGGTGACAGTGACATCTACTGGCAACAGTGAGAAATGCGCACAACGCAGCCAAATTAGAACAGAAGCAAATCACTTTACACAATCACTCTGAGCTATTTACAGCTCAGATAACACTAAATTTACCACATAGCCCCTATTCAATAGGAACAGGGCGCTACACTTATATAGCACCTTCAATTTACATTCATACTTGGTCCAATTTACCTACAAGCATGTCTTTGGAGGAAACCAGAGTACCCTCAACAAACCTAGGGAGAACATGCAAACTCCATGCAAGTAGTGCCCTGGTTGAGATTTGAACCGATGACCCTAGTGCTGAGAGGTGAAAGTACTAATCAATAAAGCCACTATGCTGCCCACAATACTAACATGTAGCCGATCATGGCCGTACACATGCCACAGCATCTGACAAAATTAAACAGCATGCCGCTTTTGACGGGGGAATTGACTAATGTAGTTCTTTGGGGCCTGCATTTTTTTTTTGCTTTACTATGAATATAGTATATTTGTGATGGTGAGGGTAGAGCTTTTGGTTTAAAGGGGTTGTAAAGGTTTTTTTTTTAAATAAAAATAACAAACATGTTATACTTACCTGCTCTGTGCAAGGGTTTTTCACAGAGCAGCCCCAATCCTCCTGTTTTGGGGTGCCCTGCCAGTGCTCCTGGCCCCTGCTCTTTATTGGGTGCCCCCACAGAAAGCGGTTTTCCATGGGGGCACCCGTGCGGGCTCACTCCCAAATCCTGCTGCTGCGTCTATTGGCACAGACAGCACCCCCCAGTGCTCTTGTGTCACTGGATTTGATTGACAGCAGCGGGAGCCAATAGCTCCCGCTGCTATTAATCTGTCCAATGAGATGAAAGACAGCGGCTGGAGCCACTGGGCTCGTGCACATTGCTGGATCAGATCTGACTCAGTTAACAAAAAGGGGGGTCTGGGGAGCTGCATCAAAAAAGGCTTTTCACCTTTATTTATTTCTATATAATAATAAATAATAAATAAATAATGCATAGAATGCATTACGATGAAAAACCTTGAGACTTTACAACCACTTTGACTTTATATAGCTAACTGCCTTGAGAAATCTCTGTTTACAAATGTATGATGTATATTGCATTTAGCATAGGCAGACTTGACATTAACCTTGATCTGTAGCTGGTCTGCGGCTGCCGTTACTCCCCCTCAACTGCTTTCCTTCTCCTGTCTCCATGGATCACCCCTCCTCACATAGCAACCTCTCCCTTTACATCCCTGTGATGATGATGGCGGAGAATGAGATATAAACAAAAAACAGATTCAAGGTGCACACCAGACAAGTGTGTTAGCGTTTAAACTGATTCGGCCAAGTTGATTTCATTTTGCAAGCCAATGCTTTCAGACTCTGCCCTCCCTATGAACCCACTGCAGCCTCACCTCCACACAGACTAGAAAAGCAGAAAGTGGTTGTGCAGTGCAGGATCATGTGACAAGAGTCTGCAGTGCTGTGTTAAAACGTTGTGAGAAAATCACAGAATTTGGACTGAAACTAAGCCTGGATTCACACTCGAGCATGAATGTTTATGTGAATGTTGAGGGTTTTTTGTTCAGGTGTTTTTAGGCTTGAGCATTTTTGTTCTAGCCCAGTGGTCTCCAATCTGCGGCCCATGGGCTTGTTGTGGCCCTTTGCTTGCCTTTATCCAGCCCTTAGGGCACTGCTCCTCCAACCAACACCAAAGACGGAGAACTATTCCTCCCACTGACACCAATTCCAATCACTGACACCAACGATGGGGCACTATTGCTCCCACTGACACCAATGATGGGGCACTATTGCTCCCACTGACACCAATGATGGGGAACTATTCCAATCACTGACTCCAATGATGGGGCACTATTCCTCCCACTGACACCAATGATGGGACACTATTCCTTCCACTGATACCAATGATGGGGCACTATTCCTCCCACTGACACCAATGATGGGGCCCTATTCCCCCCACTGACACCAATGATGGGGCACTATTCCTCCCACTGACACCAATGATGGGGCACTATTCCTTCCACTGATACCAATGATGGGGCACTATTTCTCCCACTGATACCAATGATGGGGCAGTATTTCTCCCACTGACACCAATGATGGAGCACTATTCCTTCCACTGATACCAATGATGGGGCACTATTTCTCCCACTGACACCAGTGATGGAGCACTATTCCTCCCACTGATATGAATGATAAGGCATTATTCCTTCCACTGATACCAATGATGGGGCACTATTTCTCCCACTGATACCAATGATGGGGCAGTATTTCTCCCACTGACACCAATGATGGAGCACTATTCCTTCCACTGATATGAATGATAAGGCATTATTCCTTCCACTGATACCAATGATGGGGCATTATTCCTCCTACTGACACCAACGATGGAGATTATTCTTCCCACTAATACTAATACCTCCTACTGCCCATAGGCATTATATTATTATTTTACCCCCCCCCCCTACTTACTACCAAGTCTGGGGCATTTTCTTATTCCACTGGCCACAGTCCGGCCCTCCTAAAGTCTGAAGGACAGTAAACTGGCCCTTTGCTTAGAAAGTTTAGAGACCCCTGCTCTAGCCAATAAAAAGTCAGTTACTAGATGGAGGCGAAACGTGTTAGGTTCAAAATCACATGAAAAACAGGCATTACATATGTTTTTCAGGCACTCCCAAGGTTCAATGTGTTGTGCGTTCAGAGATGGTATTCTGCATACCTTGGGTGTAACGAGTGGTTATTTGAGTTACTGTTGCCTTTCTATCATCTCGATTGTCTGCCCATTCTCCTCTGACATCAACAAGAAATTTTCCTCCACACAACTGCCGCTCACTGGATATTTTCTCTTTTTCTGACCATTCGCTGTAAACCCTAGAGATGGTTGTGTGTTAAAATCTCAGTAGATTGCAGTTTTTGAAATACTCAGACCAGCCCGTCTGGCATCAACAACCATGCCATGCTTAAAGTCACTTAAATACCCTTTCTACCCCATTGAGATGCTCGCTTTTGACATCGGCAAGTTGTCTTCACCACATCTAGATGCCTAAATGGCATTGAGTTGCTGCCATGTGATTGGCCGATTAGAAATTTGTGTTACCAAGCAATTGGTGTACCTAATAAAGTTGCCAGTGAGTGTATTTTATTACTTTTTAACAAAATTGGGCACAAAAAAATGACAGCGTCAGTTATATAGAAATATTTGCTGCCTGGTAGAAAATCAAAACGCAAATCAAATCTGAAATGTGGTTTGCTGACTCTTTGAAGCATCAAACATTCAGCTGTGACTTGGTATGATATTTTGCTTTGGTCACGTTCAGTCAGTCATTTTGCCAGTACACATCTGTTTGTGTTATTTGCCTTGTCCCTCCCATATTGTTTGCTCTGTCATTATCCAATGACTGCTTTTTTGCTTTTTTGCTCACTGTTTAGAGTAAATTATTACGCAGCATAAGAAGTAGGACATGTAGTAGAAAACACAGCTTTTGTTCAACAGTGTTCTGCATCCATGGGCTATTACACACACTGCAAATGCATTCCTATTAATAAGAACTAGCAAAAAGTTGAAGTACTTTCATCGGGGGTTCCAAGGGCTAATTGAAAAGGGGTGATAGAAACTAAAGGGTTAATGAATATGCATGTAGCGGGGTCTCCTTTAAGGCCCCATGGACTATGTTACCCAGAACCCCGTTTGGCACCCAAGGTGCAATTTGCCACCGCAGAGACTCATGGGTGGGGTATAAAAGGGGAGGGCGAGGCTAAGCCCGGCCTCTTTGGACACCGCGCTTCTAGCAAGAGGACTCCCTGTGCGGACCTGCTACAAGTGCAAGGCCCAAGGCCCAAGGCCTGGGCCTTGCGCACTTCCAAAGAGCCTTCCACCCCACTGCGGAGCCTGTGTGGCACCTGATATCTACTTGCTTCGCGGACATCAGTTGGACCGGAGACCCGGCTGTCGCAGACCCTGTGTGTGGAGACACAGCGATAGGAGTCCCGGACTAGGATCGAGTCCGGAGGGGTGAGAGAGCACCTGCTCACAACTATAACTGAGTACTTTTGTTAGGCCTATTGACTGCCTTGGCCGATCGTGTTATACTTGCTGTCCTGACAGGAGACTAGTTGCAGAACTGAGTTATATAGTCTCCGGTCCGTTTAAATAAAGAACTGTGAAGCAAAATAAGGGTCACTGCCCATCAATGCAGCCTAATCAGTGCCCACCAATACAGCCTCACAAGTGCCATAAATGCAGCACCCCCGTTGTCCTGAATGCAGCACCCTCCTTGCCCTGAATGCAGCACCCTCCTTGCCCTGAATGCAGCACCCTCCTTGCCCTGAATGCAGCACCCTCCTTGCCCTGAATGTAGCAACCCTGTTGTCATGAATGCAGCACCCCCCGTTGTCATGAATGAAACCCCACATTGCCCTGAATGCAGCACCCCCGTTGTCATGAATGCAGGACCCCCCTTGCCATGAATGCAGGACCCCCCTTGCCATTAACGCAGCACCCCCCTTGCCATGAACGCAGCACCCCCCTTGCCATGAACGCAGCACCCCCCTTGCCATGAATGCAGGCTCACCATTGCAGCCTGATTCATGTCCATCTGCAGCATTGGAGACAGGGAGGGGGCGGGACAGACATACAAGAGAAACTCCTGTTTTATCGGCGACCTCTTTAATAGAAAGTCTCGCCTCCTGTGATGGACAGTGATGGACAGAACAGTCGTCCAATGGCAGCGCAGGGACTTTCTTTTACAGAGGTTCGTTGTGCAAACAGGAAATACTCCTGTATGCACAGCGCTTGTCCCGCCTCCTCCCCGGCAGCCAGCATGTATTTCTTTTGTGGCCCCCGGCGCTCGGGGATTTGTTGGGGGCCACAAAAGATATACATGTCAAAATGACCAGGTGGGCCGTCCGAAACCAGATCGCGGGCCACGATTGGCCTGCGGGCCGGACTTTGGACATGCCTGGTCTAAAGCATACTTTGGTGACTGGTTGTTGCAACCCTAAACTACATCATCCAAGCAATAAAAACTAGACGGGGTTCTAAAGCTCAGGACATACACTGTAAGATTTTCTATAAATCTATCTACAGTTGTGTGAAAAAGTATTTGCCCCCTTTCTGATTTTTACTTTTTTTTGCATATTTGTCACACTTAAATGACTCTTTTATTAAAATGAAATTTTATTACACAAAGATACCCAGAGTAAATACAAAATGCAGTTTTTAAATGATGGTTTCATTTATTAAAGCAAAAAAACTGTCCAAACCTGCCTGGCTTTATGTGAAAAAGTGATTCCCCCCTAAACCTAAAAACTGGTTGTGCCACTCTTGGCGGAAACAACTGCAACCAAGTGTTTGCAATAACTGGCAATGAGTTTTTCACATTGCTGTGGAGCAATTTTGGTCCACTCTTCTTTGCAGAATTGTTTTAATTCAGCCACAAATTTGCCTAAAAGTCTTGGGGATATTCATTCATGATTCAGCATGGAAGGGGCCAATTACTTTTTCCCATAGGGCCAGGCAGATTTGAACAGCTTTTTTCCCTTAAAGCGGAGGTCCTGCCCAAATTTTTTTTTTTAAAAGCCAGCAGCTACAAATACTGCAGCTACTGACTTTTAAAAAATGGACACTTACCTGTCCAGCGCACCCGCGATGTCGGCAGACGAGGTCGAGCAGTCGCTCGGTCCTCGGATGCTGCCGCCGCTATTCTCGGTGCCAGGTTCCCTACTGTGCATGTGCGAGTAGCGCGGTGTGCCGTCACTGGTCCCCGCTCTCTCCTGGGAACAGTGTGTTCCCCAGAAGACAGCGCGGGGGGGGGGGGGGGGGTGACGCGAAGGAGTCAAAACCCGGAAGTGGTGCAAATACCTGTCTGCACCCCCCCTCCCCCCTGAAAGGTGCCAAATGTGACACTGGAGGGGGGGAAGGTTCCTGAAAAGCAGAAGTTAAATTTTTGGGTGGAACTCCGCTTTAATAAATTAAATAATAATTTAAAAACTGCATCTTGGATTTACTCAAGTTATTTTTGTGTAATATAAAAAATTTTGATGATTTGTTTGATTATCTGAATAATTTAAGTGTGAGAATTATGCAAAAAAAAATTAAAATCAGGAAGGGGGCAAATACTTTTTCACACAACTGTATCTATCTATCTATCTATCTATCTATCTATCTATCTATCTATCTATCTATCTATCTATCTATCTATCTATCTATCTACAGTGAGGGGAAAAAGGTATTTGATGCCCTGCTTATTTTGCACATTTGCCCACTGATAGAGAAATGATCAGTCTATAATTTTAATGGTAGGTTTATTTTAACAGTGAGAGACAGAATAACAACAAACAAATCCATGAAAACACATTTCAAAAAAGTTATAAATTGATTTGCATTTTAATGAGTGAAGTGACTAATTGATCCCCTATCAATCAGCAAGAGTTCTGGCTCCCAGGTGTCTTCTATACAGGTAAGGAGCTGAGATTAGGAGCACTCTTCTAAAGGAGATTGTCCGGCCATCAGTTTGTGACCTCAAGCTCAAGTGCAAAATCCCTCCTGAGATGTGTGCAAACCTGATGGCCAACTACAAGAAACATCTGACCTCTGCGATTGCCAACAAGGGTTTTGCCACCAAGTACGAAGTTATCATTTGCAAAGGGGTCAAATACTTTTTTCACTCATTAAAATGCAAATCAATTTATAACTTTTTTGAAATGCGTTTTTCTGTATTTTGTTTTGTTCTGTCTCACTGTAACAATAAACCTACCATTAAAATTATAGACTGATCATTTCTTTGTCAGTGGGAAAACGTACAAAATCAGCAGGGGATCAAATATTTTTTTCCCTCTATCTATCTATCTATCTATCTATCTATCTATCTATCTATCTATCTATCTATCTATCTATCTATCTATCGTTTTTGGCTTCACTGTAGAGAGAGTGGAGCAGTGATTGATTATTTTGTCTGTTCAAAGCCAGTACAGATACCCTACATCTATTGCTTGGGGAATCTAGGGAGCAGTCAGGTGCCTTGGCATTTTTTACGGAGATAGAGCACTGTATTCAGTGATTGGAGACCTTTCTTTACCCGTTTGATCCAAACTGTTTACCCTTTTGATTTTTGGTAGCCAGAGATAGTTTCAAGTCCTCAAGTTGCATTCAAGCTACAGTTCTGGGCGTTCCATACCTTAGCATCTCTATCCAATTATCCCCTAATAAACCAAAAACAAAACAAAGCACCCTGGATTCGTTTTTGACTACTGAGTGACTGGCAGAAAAATTCTGTTGCCTGGCTGTGCATGTAAGGGAGAACCCAAAAATCCAGTGGCTTCTAAGGGGGTAGCACTACATACACTTTAGGCCTCATGCAGAGGCATACAGCACATCTGACCTTTAGATCAGTATTTTAAAGCAGAGCCCAAAATCCACCCAAAAGGGGAAGCTTTGCTTGTCTGCCTCCTCCCCCCCTCCTCCACTGCCACATTTGGCACCTTTTGGGGGGAGTTAGCGGGTACCTGGTTCTGACAGGTACCTGCTCCCACTTTCGTCTGAGTTTGCCATGACGAAGTGACCTGGAAGTTCAGCCCCCTCCTCCTTCCCCCCATAGCCAGCCCATTCACAGAGCGCAGCGCGATTCGTGTATTCGCAGTAGGAAACCGGCTGTGAAGCCGCAAGTCTTCACTGCCGATTTCCATTAGCCGTGATGGCGGGGCCAGGCCAGCACCCGAGAGCTGATTCAAGAATCGGCTCGGGTAAGGACACCATTGGATGCCTGGAGAGATAAGTGCTCTAATATAAAAGTCAGCCGCTCCAGTATGTACAGCTGCCTACTTTTAATTTTTGAAGGGGGGGCAGAACTCCCCTTTAGGAGCAGAGTCACACCAAAGCTGCGTTTAAAGAAGCTTATAAACATAATTTTTGCGCTCACACATATAAACGTGCGCGTATGAGCGTACATTTATTTCAATGGCCAGAATAAACTTTAGAATGCATTTACGTTCAACGTCATATGTGCATAAATGCGCATACATACGCAAAATTAGAGGCATTTTTTCTACCAAGTCCTGGCGGGGGAAAAAAAAACCAGCATATTTGGAGCATAGATTTACAGTATACGCCCTTGTGCATGAGGCCTTAATAAGTATTTGTAAATGCCTACTTTTCTAAATTGAAACATAGGACTAAAATTGCCTAACACAGAACAGATCTAATGCCGTGTACACGTGATCGATTTTCTCGACGGTGAAAACACCGTCGAGAAAATAGACGGGAAAAACGAGGAACGGCTTGTTCCCCTACACACGGCCGGGTTTCCCAACATTTTTTCTTTTAGTGTCCTTTCCCTATGGGAAAACTGCCGCGGAAAAAAATGCAGTGAATCACGACGAGAAAAATTAGAGCATGTTCTAATTTTTCTTGTCGTGATTCTTGCCGTTTTTCTCGTCGGGAAAAATGCAGGAAAGCCCACACACGGTCGTTTTTCTCGTCAAAGAGAAAAAATGACATTTTTCCCGACGAAAAAAATGGTCGTGTGTACGCGGCATTACAATTATTATCTAACAATAATTAATTCTGTTCAGCCCTGGCCATCGGTTCATCTGGATGCGGCGAGTGTGAGTAATACGATTATCTCATTGTCTTAGGATGAGAACATCGTTCACTGGTGACAAAGAATCCTTTGCTAAATCAAAGGCTTATGGGCTCCTGTCCCCGGGCTCTTTAAATAAAACCGCTCTCCTACCATGAAGAATTAGTCACAATCTTAGGTGAGTTCAAAAGATGATCTCCTAGAACACTCCAGTTTTTTAGAGTCCCTCCTTCCCTCTGCAAGTATCTGAATTCAAACATCAAACGTTATGTTGCAAACAGCAGCAGTAATACAGCTCTCTAGGATGTCAGACAATCCTTCGGAAACCACAGAACAAATTAATCCCATATACTGTACATGTGGTAAAACTGCACTGCTAATGCAGACCAGGACATGTTACCATTTTCAGTTTTGGATAGAGTGGGGAAGGGTTAAATCCCCTGCCAGGTTTATTTCCTTGGGGAGATTTCCTTTTAAATCCTGTCCAGAAACACAACAGGAAGTGAGATCTTTCCAAAGTAGAGGAAACCCCTCCGAATGACTTTTGTCACTGAAGTGGACATCTACATTGGGAGATTTACCCCTCCTGTTTTGGTGACAGCTGTAAAATGTTGGATTTTCTATAATTTTCTGTCTCAATGACAATGGTCACCAGAACAAATAATAAGGCTGAATCTCCCCAGCAAGAACACACACAGCAATAGAAACCAAACAGATCATCTAAACCAGTGGTCTCCAAACTGCGGCCCTTTACTTGCCTTTATCCGGCTCTTGGGGCACTAATCCTCCCACTGATATGAGACACTATTCTGACATCTAAGACCAACAATGGAGCATCATTTCTCCCACTGACACCAATAATGGAGCACAATTACTCCCTATAATACCAAAGATGGGGCACTATTACTCCTAACCTAATACCAAATGTGGTGATGTTTACTCCTACTGATGCCAAAAAAAATGTCCACTCCCGCTGGCCATGTTTCGGCCCTTCTAAGGCCCCTTTCACACCAGCGAACCGTATGTCCGCTTTTTCATCCATCTGTAGCGGGGTGTTCAATTTAGGGGAAGTGTCTGAGTGGTAACCAGGCTCAGACACATTAAATTGATAGGAATCATGGACCATTTTTGTACTCAGGGATTAATGCTGGTGATGTGTTCACTGTGGCCGGTGGGTGGCGCTGTGATTCTGGGCCAGGGTTGAGCCGCGAACGCAGTGCTGTGCCTTTTGTGTCCCCTCTTGACAGCCGTACAGTGGGGCGGGGAACCTGCTGTGCATGCCGGGGGAGGGTATAAAAGGGGCGGACATCTTCTGAGAGGTGGTCTTCGTCCGTCCACGCCCAGGCACCTTCAGCCTGGGTGTGTGTGTGTGTGGTTCGTTATCTCCGGGTGCCCTAGGCCCAGAGGCCTTGTTCCGGTTCCACCTCAGGCACCTTTAGCCTGGGGTGAGGTACTACCTCACCGCTCCTGTTCGCCTGGGCATGGAGGCCCAGGAGTTGCAGTGACGGCCTGGAGCCCAGCAGCCTTCGGCTGGGGTCCGCGAGGGATCGAGGGGTCCAGGGTGCCGCCTTGCGAGGGGACCCGCACCCTAAGAGAAGGGAGGACCTGTTCCGAAGGACCAGTGCTGTGGACACGGTGAAGGAAGGGGTCTGTTGACTCTCTGGGGGGATGTCTTCTCCCTGAAAGGGGCTATGTCCTAGGAAGGAAATCAATATTCACCAGGACAGTGGCAGTGACCCTATTCGCCAGGTCTGTGGCAGTGACCTTATCCACCAGGTCTGTGGCAGAGACCAACCTCATGGTCTGTGGCAGAGACCATGCGCCAAAACTGTTTGAGAATCTGAACAGTCCTAAGAGTTTGAGCTATGTTTGTGCCTGGACCTCCTCCACACCTTGAAGCTATCCTATTCCAGGGGAAGTCAAGGACTTGCATCTACACACTGTAGAGGTGAGAATTATTCTCAGGAGGACTTTATGCTGCAGACAAGGCCCAAAAACAACACCGCCTAACCTCTTAACACAGGAGGGTACGGGCTTGTAGTGCGGTGTGCCCCTTTCTCCTAAGAGGAGCCGAAACAGACAAGGAGAAGGGGGTGTGTGCGCTACACATCTGTTTACGGATGAAAAAGGGACATACATTGGTCCCTATGAGATCGCGGGTGTCGACGGATGAACATCCGCTGACACCCGATCTCATCCGTGTCCGCAATCCTCCGATTCTGCAGACGGAGGAAAATCCTATTTTTCTATCCATCTGCAGAGCGGATCGGATGAACACGGACAGACGGTCCGTGTTCATCTGATCCCCCCATAGGGGAGAGCGGAGATCTGACAGGGCGGTCCTTACACAGTGTGCAGGGACCGCCCTGTCATCCGCCGGCTCAGCGGGGATCAGCGGAGCGATCCCCTGCTGAGCAAGCGGAGGTTCACGTGGCGGATCTTCACGGATCCGTCCCGTGTGAAAGGGGCCTAAAGTCTGAAGGATAGTAAACAGGCCCTTTGTTTAGAACGTTTGGGGACCCCTGATCTAAACCTTGACAGCTCTTTCTAAAATTAAAACACAAGCTCTTGGCTGTAGATATATTTCTCATTGCTAGATTAAGTGAGGTTTGAGGTCCCAGGCAAATCAGCAAGGCACATGCAACAATAAAATCCGTAGAATGATTCATGTTTTACCACCCCCAACTGTCTACTGGAAAGTTAACATCGCCAGCAAATATGTGTATATACATTGTTGCAGTCATGTCGTGTTGAGACAAGTTTTACACACCATGTCGCAGATAGTACACAATGCTGCTTGCCAACTGCTTCCCATATCACCTCTTGGATGTCTGTCAAGTGGCTCACTTAAAGAGGAGCTCCAGTCTCTGAAGTGAAAATGAAAAGTCAGCAGCTCCAAAAAAATGGGGCTGCTGACTTTTAATAAACAGCCACTCACCTGTCCCAGGATCCAGCGGTGCACCCCAGTCGTGTTCTCACTGTGTCCTCCCTCGTCGGCATCTTCACTATGGGCACCTGGCTGTGACAGCATGCGGCTTCACAGCCGGGTGCCCACATGCGCGAGTGGTGCTGCACTCTGTGACTGGTCCCGAAGTCTTCAGGAGAGAGGGTGAAAGGAGAACTTCTGCTTATGATCACATAAGTCGATCAAAGCGGAAGTGGGAGCGGGTACCTGTCAAAATCGGGTACCCGCTCCCCCCTCCTCCCCAAAAGATACATTTCACAAATAGGAGTCGGGGAGGGCGCCTTAAAGCGGAACTTCCCCTTTTGGGAGGCTTTTAATGACACTTTGAAGCACCACTGCATGGGGTATAATTTTTGAAGCAAAGCCGAAGCAAGACGAAGCAAAAAACAAGGTGTAAATAGGACTGTAAGCTAACCATTTTATTTAGTGACAGGAGCTTTGACTGGTGTTCAGAGAGCTTTAACAAAGCCTGTCTGAAGCTTTGTTTTGAAGCAAGTGTAAACTAGCCGTTAATGTGTGCTGAACCTGAAGCAAGTGTAAATGAGCCCTAAAGGTCTGTGCATATGATAAGAAGATTGGAAGAAAGTTTTCATACGACGAACTATGGGCAGATTATCTGATCCTTAGTATGGTGCTTTCAACAGCCGATTTCAACTTTTTGGATGACAAAAACTAGTGCAGGCTATAAAAAATGTATCGGGAGTGAACACAATGTCTAATTTTCGTTTAATTAGTACAGTTTTTGTCCAAAAATAATAAAAAATCAAGACTACGCATGCTTGGAAACTAAAGAATACCTTGCAATACAATTCAACACATTACATCACATACCAAGTTCTTTCGCATGAGACTTTTCGTAAGTTGAGTAACCCTTTCATTTTCGATATGAGACTAGCATGCAACAAAAACAGACGATCATTCGTCTGATATTCTCATCATGTGTACGAGGCTTAAGGCAGCCCATTCATTTCAAATGAACTGTCAATGCACCACAACACATATTTTAATGCGCACCTTCATTTTTTCTCCAACGCATCGTGCCATCACCATAGTGTGGAGATGATTTACATCTTGTGCGCTGTGGTGTGCTAAAACGTAGGTGCATTGTGGTCAGTGCGTTTAGTGCCATTAAAAATGAATGGCACTGCACTTCACTTAGTTTCATGCATTGTCATGTGTTGTGATAGTGTATGGTAAAAATACACATTTTACTGCATTAACAACACATTGTAGAATGGAGCCTCAAACATTCAGATTAAATAGACAATTGTGGTAGCAGCTCAATACTCACCAAACTCTGGGAACACTGATCTAATAAAGGGATTTTTATAACAGCTTACCTGTAAAATCCTTTTCTTGGAGTACATCACGGGACACAGAGCGACTTAGTCATTACTAATGGGTTATATAGTTTACCTTCAGGTGCTGGCACTGGCAACTTCCAAACCGGAAGTACCCTCCCCTATATAAGCCCCTCCCATCCGGGAGCACCTCAGTTTTGTAGCAAAGCAATAAGTGTCTCAAAAAGAGGGGTGGGAGCTCTGTGTCCCGTGATGTACTCCAAGAAAAGGATTTTACAGGTAAGCTGTTATAAAAATCCCTTTTTCTTTTTCGTACATCACGGGACACAGAGCGACTTAGTCATTACTAATGGGACGTCCCAAAGCAATGCCAAATGAGGGGAGGGATACATAAGCTGGGCGCCATCAGGCATGAGGCTCTTTTGCGGCCTGCAACACACTGCGTCCAAAGGCGACATCCTCCTGACTTCTGACGTCTACCTGGTAGAATCTAGTAAACGTGTGTACTGAAGACCATGTTGTGGCCTTACAGACTTGAGCCAGGGAGGCTTGGTGATGCACTGCCCATGAAGTTCCAACTGCTCTTGTGGAGTGCGCCCTAACTTTGAACGGAGGCGGTCTCCTTCTCAAGCCATAGGCTTGTATTATGACCTGTCGAATCCACTTGGCTAAAGTAGATTTTGATGCTGCCTGACCCTTTCTAGGGCCTTCCGGCAGAACAAACAAAGTATCCGTTCTGCGAATCTGAGCAGTGGCTTTTAGATAAGCTTTAACTGCTCTTACTACATCCAAAGAATGCAATAACTTTTCCTCTACCGAACTAGGTTTGGGGAAAAAGGAAGGAAGAACCACATCTTGGTTCAAATGGAACCTCGATACCACCTTAGGAAGAAGGCTGGATGAGGACGTAATACTACTCTGTCCTTATGGACAACCAGATATGGCTCCTTACAGGACAAGGCGGCTAATTCCGATACTCTTTTAGCCGAACAAATGGCTACTAAGAAAATCAATTTCCTGGTGAAAAGAACCAAGGAAATGTGCCGCAATGGTTCAAATGGTTGTTTCTGTAGAACCGACAGAACCAGGTTTAAGTCCCATGGACATATGGGAATACTAACCGGATGGCTAATACGCATCACTCCTTGTATGAAAGCTTTGACTAATGAATGCAAAGCCAAGGGCCTTTGAAAAAATATTGACAAGGCCGTCTGACCCTTGATAGTACTCAAGGCAAGCTTCCAATGTACAGCCCACTGTAGGAAGTCCAGAATCCTACCTATTACGTACTTACGTGGATGCCATTTCTTGGCCTCACACCACGTGATGTACGCCTTCTAGATCCTCTAATAGATCTGCCTGGATACCGGCTTCCTGGCATTGATCATGGTAGATACCACAGGATTAGAGAGCCCTCTCTTTTTTAGAATGTGGGCTTCAATAGCCAGGCCGTCAAACCTAGGGCTGGTAAGGAATGGTAGTATATCGGTCCTTGCGAAAGCAGGTCCGGACGATGTGGGAGGGTCCAAGGACTTCCCACTGACATTTTTACAATCTCCGCGTACCATGCCCTTCGGGGCCACGCTGGAGCCACCAGAATCACTGGTTTCTTTTCTACCCTGATTCTGCGGATTAATCGCGGTGGGAATGCATATATCAGCTTGAACTGATCCCAAGGGAACACGAGGGCATCCAAACCGCAAGCTAGGGGATCCTTTGTGCGAGACACAAATCTGTCCACCTTTGCGTTGAATCTGGATGCTAGCAGATCTACATCCGGTGTTCCCCACCGCTGGCATATTGCCTGGAAAACCTCGGGGTGAAGAGACCATTCCCCGGGCATAATTGCTGGCGACTTAAAAAGTCCGCTCTCCAATTTTCCACTCCTGGGGTGAAAACCGCGGATATGGCTGTGACATATCTTTCTGCCCATTCCAGGATGCAATTCGCTTCCCTCTGGGCTGCACGACTCCTGGTGCCACCCTGGTGATTGATATATGCCACTGCTGTGGCATTGTCTGATTGAATTCTGACAGGTGACCCTTGGAGTTTGGATGTCCATGCTACTAGGGCATACCGGGCTGCTCGTATCTCTAAGAGATTGGTGGGCAGGGCCTTCTCTGCTTCTGACCACTTGCCCTGGAGAGACCATTGCTCCAGTACTGCCCCCCAGCCTATGAGGCTGGCATCTGTAGTGACCACCTTCCAAGAAACCGGACTGAAGGGTTTCCCTTTTTCCAGATTCTGGGGCACCAACCACCAATGGAGGCTCTTGCGAACGGAAGGGGACAGGGACATTGGTAAGTCTAAAGCCTGAACTTTTTTGTTCCAGGCTGACAGTATGGCCCTCTGCAAGTTCCTTGATTGGAATTGACCGTAGGGTACTGCTTCGAATGAAGCCACCATTTTTCCCAGCAGCCTCATACACAGGCGTATGGATGGTTTTCCTTTTTTGTACCCACTAAGTGGGTCAAATCTTTCAAAGACGACACCTTCTCTGGAGGTAAGAAAATCTTTCTCTGATTTGAATCCAGTCTTAGCCCCCAAGTATTCCAGACTTTTGACTGGTTTTAGGGCTGACTTGTCTCGGTTGATAATGCCAACCGTGAGATTCCAGATACTTGATTATCTTGTGAACGACCACTTCTAGTTTTTTTCACTGAGTGGTCTATCAGCAACAAGTCGTCTAGATATGCCATTATCGTTACACCTTGTGTTCCTAGTTTGGCCAATCGTAGGGCCAGAATTTTTGTGAACACTCGTGGTGCTGTGGCCAGACCGAAAGGTAAGGCTCTGAACTGAAAATGGTGCCCTTCTACTGCAAAGCGTAGAAATTTCTGGTGGGCCGGACAGATGGGAATATGCAAATAAGCATCCCTTATGTCGATCGAGGCTAACCATTCCTGCCCTTGTAGGGCGGTGGCCACCGATCGGATCAACTCAATCCGAAAAAGTCCTGATATGTAGGAACTTGTTTAGCCCTTTTATATTTAATATGGGCCTCATGTCCCCATTTGGTTTGGGGACTGTGACAAGGTTCGAGTAAAACCCGAACCCGCATTCTTCCAAGGGAACCTTCATGATTACACCTTGGAGCAATAGTTGTTCTAGTGCCAGAAGGAGGGATCCACTCTTCTGGGGATCGCTTGGCACGTTTGACCTTATAAAATGGGCAGGAGGAATGTCTTTTAACTCCAGCCTGTATCCCAGACTTACTGCGGAGATCACCCATCTGTCTCTGATGGTGTCCCGCCAGGTCTCTGTGAACAACTGAAGTCTTCCCCTCACCCGATTGAGTGGGGGCAACCCTTCATGACTTGGGGGGAGGTTTTGTACCTCTCTTGACCCAGGGTTTCTTGTTACCCTGTGATTGTCCCTGATTTCTGCCCCCTGGATTTGACCGCGGAGGCCGTCGGAACTGTTTCACAGCCGATGTGCCAGGGACTGGAGAAGTAGGCCTCTTAAAAGAAGGACTTCTACCCTTATTCTTAACCGGCAAGAGTGTACTTTTACCGGCAGAAGTTTTCTGGATATATTTGTCCAGATCTTCTCCAGATAAGCGTTCTCCATGAAATGGGAAGCTAATCAGCAATTTCTTACAGGGAGCTTCAGCAGACCAGTTTTTGAGCCATAGAAGCCTACGCATATGTCTACAGACAGCGTAAAGCGGGATGCCTGTTGGATTGTATCCTTTATGGCGTCCACCGCAACACAAGGCTCTAGGTAGGTCAGCTAGGGCAAGAGCCTGCTGATCTGGTAAGTCCCTTAAGACTTGTTTCAACTGATCTTTCATTGCTTGGCAGACTCCAATCGCTGCTACTGCAGGTTGTGTCACCATGCTTGCTGTAGAGAAAGCAGATTTTAGTAAAGACTCCAATTTTTTATCTATTGGGTCTTTGAACAATTGGAACATTATCTACTGGACATGTCAGTGATTTATTTACACAAGAGATGGCTGTGTCCACTGTAGGGACCCTCCATTTTTTATGAACTTATCCTCCATGGGATAGATCACTGGAAATCTCTTGGGGGGAGTAAATATTTTATCAGGATGCTCCCAATCCTGGTAAATAAGCCCTTTCAATAAAGGGTGGATTGGGAAGGAACAGACAGCCTGGGGAGCTTTCAGCGACCCCAGCGAGGAAACTGTAGTGGTTGATGGTTCCGCCAGAGGCATTTTAAATGCTGATCGGACCATGTTAGTCAGAGACTGAACCCATAATCTTTCAGCCTGAGATGCTGAGAAAGGTTCTTCCACTGTTGATTCCTCTATAACTGAATCAACCTCATCCTGATCCCCTTCAGGTAGGTCGATCTCTGTGTGGGGCTGTTCCTCCACTAACAGGCACTCTGAAGGAGGAGATGGAGATCGGACGCGCTTTCCCTGTGACAGGGAAGCAGCGATCAATGCTGTTAATCTCTCTTCCAATCCTCCCAGAGTTGAGGATAAAACCTCCTCTGTTATATATATACAGGAGCAGGTGGACTGGGGACAGCCGCAGCACCAGGCACTCCTGCGGGGTTCCTACGGCTACTGACCTCTGAATTTTCAGGGGAGATTGGTGCAGTACAAGCATGCCTAATATCCTCAGAGCCTGATGGAGACCCCTTTGGCTTCCTGGAAGACTTATTTCCGGAGCGTCTGGACGACATATCCTTTAAGCACAAAGCTGAGGTATTCCCGTCGTCATACACCAATTTTGCTGGTAATAGTCTAACACAGTTGCTGCTATATACCAGCTGGTGTCCACTAAAGTGCCTTTCTATGGGGATGCCTGCATCAACCGCCTCTGTGTGCCACCGTTTTGTTGCTAGCTCTGTTTGCATCCAGCTGACACTTGTACTGTGTCTTTTATACATGCTGGGACGCCTGCACATGCGCAGAAGCGCCGCGGCGCACATCGAGCGTCATCCACCCGCCCCGCTTTTTCCATAGGAGGCGCGTGCACGCGCCCGCGCGCCCGTGCGCCATTGGCGCCCTTTTTTGAAACCAAGCAGGGACTAGGAGCCAGGGCCCTTTTTGCCAGAGGGCCTGTGCGGTGGATGAGCGCAGCAACAGGGCAGAGGAACTGGATTCCCACAGAGAAACTTACCAACTGCCTGGATCTTTTGACTTGAGAAAACCAAAGATCCACATGACAAGAAAAATGGACCACAGCAGCCTCTAGTGGTTTAACACAGGTACCGCGGTGCTCTTTTTTTTTTTTTCTTGACTACTATTAAAATTTTACATTTTCCAGTAGTTATAGGCATACACAGATATTAGCGGGAATACCGTTAGGTAACAGACAGAAAGACAAATTAGGCTTGGGGGTCCCCCAATAGAACCAAGTTCCTGGGTGCCCCCACTTACCTGTTCCCCGCCGCAGGACTCTGTTTGGTCCACAGAAGCCCAAACTTCACCTATCACGGCAGGCATTGTAATTAAACCTTCAGGGACCGGGTTCCCAAGGATTCCACTCCCCTGGACCTGTATAGCACCCTGCACAGAAAACATCTTGGTCGTGGGTATGACCAGAGCTCTGGATCCCAGGGTCCAGCCCTCCTAAGAGAGGCATTACAGGCAAAACCTTGCTCTTCTGTTGCAAGGCCCGGGTACCGACCGTTTAGCTATGAAGCTTTTTTGGTGGGATCCGGAACAGCTTACTAAGGCCCGTAAAAGAACCTGTACGCAAGCCCAGGAAAACACATGTTACTCTTTGGCCAACACCTTAGACACTGGCAAAAAACTGAGGTGCTCCCGGATGGGAGGGGCTTATATAGGGGAGGGTACTTCCGGTTTGGAAGTTGCCAGTGCCAGCACCTGAAGGTAAACTATATAACCCATTAGTAATGACTAAGTCGCTCTGTGTCCCGTGATGTACGAAAAAGAAATAAGATCACCTACACAGCGGAACATTTAAATCGGCTGACTCAGGCCAAACATTTGACTTTTTAACCACTTCCCTACCCTCCCATAGTCATATGACGTCCACAGATGGGATCTCCCATCCTGGGTGGACGTCATATGACGTCCTGGGCTTCCCGGCCGCCTGGGGGGCGCGCGCGCGTCCGCGGCATTGCTCAGGACACCGCGGTGTCTGCTGGGTACCTGCGATTGCCCGCAATCACGGCAGGACCGTGGATCCGTGTGTGTGTAAACACACAGATCCACATCCTGTCAGAGGTGAGGAGACCGATGTGTGTTCCCAGTACAGAGGAACACACATCGGTCTCCTCCCCTTGTGAGTCCCCTCCCCCTACAGTTAGAATCACTCACTAGAGAACATATTTAACCCCTTCAGCGCCCCCTAGTGTTAACCACTTCCCTGCTAGTCACATTTACACAGTAATCAGTGCAGTTTTATAGCGCTAATCGCTGTATAAATGTGAATGGTCCCAAAAATGTGTCAAAAGTGTCCGATATGTCCGCCGCAATGTCACGGTCACAATAAAAATCGCAGATCGCCGCCATTACTAGTAAAAAAACAAAAATAAATAAAAATGCAATAAATCTATGCCCTATTTTGTAGACGCTATAACTTTTGCGCAAACCAATCAATATACGCTTATTTACCAAAAATAAGTAGAAGAATACGTATCGGCCTAAACTGTGGAATTTTTTTTTTTTTTTTATAGATTTTTTGGGGGATATTTATTATAGCAAAAAGTTAAAAATATTGAATTTTTTTCAAAATTGTTGCTCTATTTTTGTTTATAGCGCAAAAAATAAAAACCGCAGAGATTATCAAATACCACCAAAAGAAAGCTCTATTTGTGAGGAAAAAAGGACGTCAATTTTATTTGGGAGCCTTGTCGCACGACCGCGCAATTGTCAGTTAAAGCGACGCAGTAATTTCCTTCTCTATTTCTTTTCTCTTGTCCCTTTTCCTTATGTTGGTTCAGGCACAACAACTCAACAAGTTGTACGTAAGTTTTGGAAATAAATTCACGCTTGCTCAGGCTTGAGGGGTTGTGCATTTATTGCAGACACTGGGGACAGTGTCTATTTTAGGAGGGGGTGTATGTAGCACCCTTTTACTTTTAGGGGTCTTATGTGCCTAAATTTAGGGGTTGGTCTGAGCTGGTAGCCAGGCTCAGACCACTTTGATTGCTAGGTATTTGCTTCTGCCTATGTGATGCTGCCTGGTGTATGGTTCCCTGCAGCCTGTAGGTGGCGCTGTCATGTCAGGTCAGGGTTGAGCCAGGGGTGGCATTGCTACGCCTTGGGGAGTCCTCTCTCGGCAGCGGTACAGTGGGAGTGGGGGGTAGGAGAGGAGGAGAGGAGTAGGAGTGAGACACGTACCCCACCTTCGTTGGCCCTTATGTCCAGGGGTACATGTGGGTGTCATCAGGCCCAGGCACATTTAGCCTGGGGCTGCAACTCAACTAGTAGGCCCAGCACCTTTAGCTAGGGTCTACCCCCGAAAAAAGAGTCCCAGGGTGCCCGGGAGAGGGTACCCACTCTGACCGAGAGGAAGCCAGGGGAGGATCGGTCCCATTGAGGAGAGGAGTAATGGAACTCTGCTGTCTCTGGAGAGGCCTGGTGACCTGTCAGAGGGAAGGATTCTTTATTTGGGGAAGCTAACCTGTAGAGTGCCCATTGGCATTATCCTGTTCTTAAAGTATACCGAGGTTAGAGGATTTCTTGTACCCGTTCCTGGAGGGGATAGGGTGATTGAACTGTTCGAGCTCCACACCGGCTGCTAGGGCTGTGAGAGAGAACTATCCGGGTGAGCTAAACCCACTCGGGATCGAGTGGGGACGAGGTTACTGGTTGTTCCTGGATCTATTCTTCACACTATTCCTTCTTTCATCCGTCTGTCTCTATCTACTACGCAGCAAATAGAAAATAAACTCTCTGTTGGAGTTAAAGTACTTCTGGACATTGTTTTCTTTGGGGGAAGAAATAGAGACTTGACCCCATACTCTGGGGAAGAGAACCAGTGGAAGAGGGTAACTCGCTGAAAGCAGTGGCGTCACTAGGGTTGGTGTCACCCGGTGCAAAAAAAAATGGTGTCACCCCCCAACAACTATAGTCCCCCCTCAGTACAGACCCCCCTCCACTAACTACAGACCCCCCTCCCACAGTATAGATCCCCTCCCTCAGTACAAACCCGCTCCACTAAGTACAGACTCCCCGCCATCAATATAGACCCGCCTCCCTCAGTATGAACCTCCCCCTCAGTACAGACACCCCCACCTCAGTGCAGACTGCTCCATAAGTACAGACACCCCCACCTCAGTGCAGACCGCTCCATCAGTACAGACACCCCCACCTCAGTGCAGACCCCCTCAGTTACAGACACCCCCTCAGTTACAGACCCCCCTCGTACAGACACCCCCCTCAGTAACAGACCCCCCTCAGTAACAGACACCCCCTCAGTTACAGATCCCCCCTCAGTTACAGATCCCCCCTCAGTTACAGACCCCCCCTCAGTTACAGACCCCCCCTCAGTACCAGACCCCCCCTCAGTACAGACACCCCCCTCAGTACAGACACCCCCCTCAGTACAGACACCCCCTCAGTACAGACACCCCCTCAGTACAGACACCCCCTCAGTACCAATCCCCCCTCAGTACAGACACCCCCCTCAGTACAGACACCTCCCTCAGTAACAGACACCCCCTCAGTTACAGATCCCCCTCAGTTACAGATCCCCCCTCAGTTACAGACCCCCCCTCAGTACCAGACCCCCCCTCAGTACAGACACCCCCCTCAGTACCAGACCCCCCTCAGTACAGACACCCCCTCAGTACAGATACCCCCCTCAGTACAGACACCCCCCTCAGTACAGACACCCCCCTCAGTACCAGACCCCCCTCAGTACAGACACCCCCCTCAGTACCAGACACCCCCCTCAGTACAGACACCCCCCTCAGTACCAGACCCCCCTCAGTACAGACACCCCCCTCAGTTACAGCCCCCCCTGGTGCAAACTCCCTCTTGTGCAGACCCCAGCAGTACAGACACCCCCTCCCCCCATCAGTAAAGATGCCCCCCTTACCTTTCAGACCTCAGAACAGAGCGGCAGATACACACAGCGGTGTGTCTCTCGAGCGCGGGCTCCTCCTCCTCCTCTGTGGATGTAAACATAGAGGAGGCAGAGGGGGCGGCGGCTTCCTTCTGCTCCGCTGAGGGACACAGCCGCAGCGTGAGCCTAAGGCATAGGGCAGCGGGCGGGCGATGTCAGTGTGGCCGCTGCGCTACCCACGGGTGTCACCCCTCTGGTGGGTGTCACCCGGGTGCGGCCCGCCCCCGGCTAGCAACGCTAGTGGCTGAAAGACCCAAAATTTGTGAACACCGCTTAATCTCTTCAAACAGGAGGGTACGGGCATATAGCACGGTGTGCCTTGACTTGCAAGTGAGCCAGGCGAGAAAAAGGTTTGTGTGCTACATATAGAATTAGAAAAATCTGAATATATTATTTTTCTCATGCATCCAATCGTTTATCTGCAGTTTTAAATGGTGTGGAACATCCACAATGCTCTTGGTAGTCAGAGAAGGTTTTTTTTTGCCTAGGTATTAGGTCATATGAGGGAGCTGGGCTGTAGTGTTTTTTCATTTATGCCAAAATTGCGCTTTTATTTAATGCCAAATACTAATATTATTTGGTAATGCTGACATACAGAGATGTATTTGATCTGTGAATTTTAATAACATGTCCACTTTGAAGTCATTGGCTCCAAATCTTTTTTCGAAACAGACAGAGCGGGAGAAGGGCTATAGCCTGAGTACTTTCTTTTATTAATAAAGCCCATTGCTCCATTGGGTAAGTACTGTCACCTCTTTTTCGGTGACAATGTTGTCACATGAAGTGAGGAGCGATCTCTTTAACAGGGATATAGACATTATTAAAACGCAGGGCCTTTTCTCACATTAGCTAAGGCTAGAATAAACATTTTGGTTTGATTTCTACTTTAAGAGCTAAACAGTGCAGTCATTTTATCTCAGGATATGGGAAGGTCCCAGATTACATTTTACTTTGTGGCCCTATGACATTCAGTGGTGTTAAGACAATGCATAATATAGAGCCATTATGACAGAGGGACAACAGACTTGAACCCTGTAGAGGAAGAGTGACATCCTGTGGTTAATCCTGAAATAGGTCAGGATGATCGGCTGCAAAAAGTTAAATTAGAACTCCAGAAAGTGCACAAAAGTTGTTCCTAGTAATAGGAAGAGTTATTTTTCTGTATGTACTTCTTTTGAAAGGAATGTCCAAAGAATTTTTTTTTCAACTTTTGGGCAACAAAAGCCCCCCTAGTGGTACTGATATGAGAGCTGCCTTTCCTGACTCGTTCTGCTCCAGGGTTAGTCTATAGAGCTAGAATGTAACCACTGGGGCTGGATTTCATTCACTGGAGCCTGTAGGCACTCAACGTATAAGGACAACTGTACTTTACCCCTAAACGCCCCCCATCTCAGCTGACATTCACTGACACCCTAAACTAAGGTGACCAGATTTTTAAAATAATATCTGGGGACATTTTTTTTTTTTACTAGTAATGGCGACAATCAGCGACTCTTTGTCCATCGCCGCCCGCCTCACAGCCTGTCAAGTCTTATGCCCCATACACACGATCGTTTTTCTTGCCATTTTTTTTCTTGCCGTTTTTCACGTCGTTTTTTTTCATGTTTTCTCTCAAGCCTGTCTTGCGTACACACGATCATTTAAAAAAACGATCAAGCAAAGCGCAGTGACGTACAACACGTACGACAGCACTATAAAGGGGAAGTTCCGTTCGAATGGCGCCACCCTTCATGTTAGTAAAGTTTGTTGAGCGACGATTCGCTCTTTTCAGTCTCGTGCTTTTCAGTCCGTGACTGTGTGACGAATGTGCTATCTCCATTACGAACGCTAGTTTTACCAGAACGAGCGCTCCCGTCTCATACATGATTCTGAGCATGCGCGTTTTTTTTCACGTCGTTAAAGCATACACACTATCGTTTTTCACGTCGTTAAAAAAAACGACATGAAAAACGACGTGAAAAAGGAGAGCATGTTCGAAATTTTTAATGGCCGTTTTTCACGTCGTTAAAAATGCTCTGGAGCCTACACACGATCATTTTTAATGGCCATTTTTTTTAATGGCATTTTTAACGGCATGAAAAACGATCGTGTGTATGGGGCATTACTCTCCGCCGGGCCCCGGCTACTACTGGGAAGATCACTCCGCCAGGGAAGCCAAGGAGATAAGCAGCCAGGACTTGAGCCAAGGCAGAAGGGAGCGGAATGGGCATGCACCCGAAACTGAAGAAATAATCCCTCCGCTCTGACCAGCACATGATCATCAGAAAGGGGCATAGATAATGGGAAAAAAAATACACCTCCCTAAGCTAGTAGGAGTGGCGGAGCGGGGGGGGGGGAGATTGTAATTCAGATTTTTTTTTTTTTTTATTCTGTACTGACTGTCTTTGAAATTGCCCCAGCCCCTGTTCAAATCCAATCCGGGGACAAAACTGGGGACAGACTTGGTCCAGGGACAGTGTCCTCAATCCGGGGACTGTCCCCTGAAACATGGGATGTCTGGTCACCCTACCCTAAACCCCAGGTTGTTGCTTACCTCTGTATCAGAGCTGTGTCCTTGCTTTCTTTGGCACCTACACATTGAGCCCTCATTGACTTTTATGCGACCATCCTTTTATTATTATTATTATTAAACAATGCTTGTAGACGCAGTTTTACCCATGGGCCTCGATGCGTATGTAGCGCACACACCCCTCTCTTTACCTGCATTAATTTCGGCTCCTCGCAGGAAGCGAGAGGCACACCGCACTATCAGCACGTACCCTCCTGTGTAAAGAGGTTGAGCGGTGTTAGTTTTGGGCCTTGTCTGCGGCCAGAGTCAAAGTCCTCCGGAGAATGATCTCACCTCTACCTTGGATAGATGCAAGTCCTCGTTTTCCCCAGGAATGTGAATGTCCACACTAGCTGAAAGTCCAACTCAATATTTATTTCTCACAGGATAATAAACAGCCTCTTTTGATAGGAGACAGGTTGGAGCGAAGATACAGGACAGCTTAGATGTGGAGGAGGTCCAGGCACAAACGTAGCTTAACTCTTTAGACTGTTTAGGTTTCTCAAATGGCTTTGGCGCATGATCTCTGCCACAGACCGTGAGGTTGGTCTCTGCCACAGACCGGGTGAATAAAGTCATTGCCACTGACTTGGAGAACATTGCCCTATGAGGCCACTGCCACTGACCTTAAACGTGATATTCCTTCTTAGAGTATCTGGCCCATGTCAAGGAGAAAACATCCCTCCGGAGAGTTACCAGAGGCCCCCACCGTCACCACGACTCTGCGCTGGGTCTTCGGAAGGGGTTACCTCCCTGGCCTCCTCGTCCCAGATACAGGTCCCCTCGCAAGGAGGCACCCTGGGAGTCCTCGATCCATAGCGGACCCCAGCTGAAGGTGCTGGGCTCCGGGCCTTCAAAATAGTACCTCACCCCAGACTGAAGGTGTCTGGGATGGTACAGGAACTCCACCTCCAGGCCTAGGGCACCTGGAGACGACCCTCACTCACCCCCAGGCCGAAGGTGCCTGAGCGTGGACCTCGAACGGAAGATGTCCGCCCCTTTTATACCCTATCCCGACAGGCACAGCATGTTTCCCGCCCCGCCGTACTGCTGCCGAGAGGGGACACAAAAGGCACAGCCCTCTATCGGTGGTTCAACCCTGGCCCACAGCGACAGCGCCACCTGCAGGCCACAGGGAACTGTACACCAATACTATCCCCCGTGAACAGAAATGGTCCATAAACCCTAACAATCAGTGTGTCTGAGCCTAATTACCACTCAGACACTCCCCTTAAATTGAACACCCCGCTACACGTATATACTGGGCCAATTTTGGACAAGATCCAATTAACCTACCAGCATGTCTTGAAAGCAGCTTCAGAGTCCAGGACGACCCTAGGTACGAATAAGGGGGCTTGGTGTGCCAGCATGGCCAGTGTAGAAGAGGATTTTTTTGCCAAAGGCGAGGTAAATCTTGCAAGGACACTGCTTTGGTACAGAGGTAAGAGTCTGGGGTGGGGGATGTAAGTACAAGTTAGTTCAGGATGGGCTGGAGGTGGATTAGGGGAGTTTAGTATTAAAGGGCAATTTCACTATTTAACCACTTAAGCCCCGGACCATTTGGTAGCTAAAGGACCAGAGGTGAATTCAGAATTTTGCACTGCGCTGCTTTAACTGTAAATTGTGCGGACATGCAATGTTGTACCCAAACGAAATTTGCGTCCTTTTCTTCCCACAAATAGAGCTTTCTTTTAATGGTATTTGATTGCCTCTGCGATTTTTATTTTTTGCGATATAAACGGAAAAAGACCGAAAATTTTGAAAAAAAATGATATTTTCTACTTTTTGTTATAAGAAAAATCGAATAAACTCAATTTTAGTCATACATTTAGGCCAAAATGTATTCAGCCACATGTCTTTAGTAAAAAAAATGTCAATAAGCGTATATTTATTGGTTTGCGCAAAAGTTATAGCGTTTACAAACTAGGGTACATTTTCTGGAATTTACACAGCTTTAAATTTATGACTGCCTATCTCATTTCTTGAGGTGCTAAAATGGCAGGGCAGTACAAACCCCCCCCCCAAATGACCCCATTTTAGAAAGTAGACACCCCAAGGAAATTGCTGAGAGGCATGTTGAGCCCATTGAATATTTTTTTTTTTGTCCCAAGTGATTGAATAATGACAAAAAAAAAAAAAAATTACAAAAAGTTGTCACTAAATGATATATTGCTCACACATGTCATGGTTATATGTGGAATTGCACCCCAAAATACATTCTGCTGCTTCTCCTGAGTACGGGGATACCACATGTGTGGGACTTTTTAGGAGCCTAGCTACGTACGGGACCCCGAAAACCAAGCACCGCCTTCAGGATTTCTAAGGGCGCAAATTTTTGATTTCACTCCTCACTACCTATCACAGTTTTGAAGGCCATAAAATGCCAAAATAGCACAAAACCCCCCCAAATGACCCCATTTTGGAAAGTAGACACCCCAAGCTGTTTGCTGAGAGGCATGGTGAGTATTTTACAGCTCTCATTTGTTTTTGAAAATGAAGAAAGAACATTTTTTTTTTTTTCTTTTTTTTTTTTTCAATTTTCAAAACTTTGTGACAAAAAGCGAGATCTGCAAAATACTCACAATACCTCTCAGCAAATAGCTTGGGGTGTCTACTTTCCAAAATGGGGTCATTTGGGGGGGTTTTGGGCCATCTGGGCATTCCATGGCCTCCGAAACTGTGATAGGCAGTGAGAAGTGAAATCAAAAATTGACACCCTTAGAAAGCCTGAAGGCGGTGATTGGTTTTTGGGGTCCCGTACACGGCTAGGCTCCCAAAAAGTCTCACACATGTGGTATCCCCGTACTCAGGAGAAGCAACAGAATGTATTTTGGGGTGTAATTCCACATATGCCCATGGCATGTTTGAGCAATATATCATTTAGTGACAACTTTGTGCAAAAAAAAAAAATTTTTTATTTTTTCCGCAACTTGTGTCAACATATAAAATATTCCATGGACTCGACATGCCTCTCAGTATATAGCTTGGGGTGTCTACTTTCCAAAATGGGGTCATTTGGGGGGGTTTGAACTGTTCTGGCATTTTATACACAACATTAGGAAGCTTACATCCACTCTTCTAACCACTTGAAGACAAAGCCTTTTTTGACACTTTTTGTTTACATGAAAACATATTTTTTTTTGCAAGAAAATTATGTTGAACTCCCAAACATTATATATATTTTTAAAGCAAAGGCCCTACAGAATAAAATGGTGGGTGTTGCATTTTTTTTTTCTACACAGTATTTGCGCAGCGATTTTTCAAACGCATTTTTTGGGGAAAAAATACACTTTTTTTTTAATTTTAATGCACTAAAACACACTATATTGCCCAAATGTTTGATGAAATAAAAAAAGATGATCTTAGGCCGAGTACATAGATACCAAACACGACATGCTTTAAAATTTCGCACAAACGCGCATTGGCGACAAACTACATACATTTTTAAAAGCATTTACAGGTTACCCCGTTAGATTTACAGAGGAGGTCTACTGCTAAAATTACTGCCCTCGATCTGACCTTCGCGGTGATACCTCACATGCATGGTGCAATTGCTGTTTACATATGACGCCAGACCGACGCTTGCGTTCACCATTGGGCAAGAGCAGGGCAGGACAGGGGTGCTTTTTTTTTTTTTAAACTGTTGCTTCCATATTTTTTTTTTTTTTTATCACTTTTATTGTTATCTCAGGGAATGTAAATATCCCCTATGATAGCAATAGGTAATGACAGGTACTCTTTTTTGAAAAAACTGGGGTCTATTGGACCCTAGATCTTTCCTCTGCCCTCAAAGCATCTGACCACACCAAGATCGGTGTGATAAAATGCTTTCCCAATTTCCCAATGGCGCTTTTTATATCCGGGGGGGGGACATTCCCTCCCACTGCTTGTAAAAGCAGTCCAGAGGCTAATTAGCCACTAGGATTGCTTTTACATGAAAGCCGGCCGCTGGCTGAAAAGAATGATACCAAGATGATACCTAAACCCGCAGGCATCATTCTGGTATAAACATTCAAAGTCCAGCAACATACCAGTACGTTGCTGGTCCTTGTTGGACATGTATTGTAATCTTTTTTTTCATGCAGCCTGTTGGCTGAACGAAAAAAAAAGATTGATCGGTGGGTATGCCCACCATTAGAATACCGCCCTTCATCCACCCACTTCTAATGATGGGCATACATGCACCATTTATATATGCCGAAGCATGGGGGCATCTTCTCGCAAAAGTTATGCCGCGTACACCTGGTCAGACTTTTCCACGGGCATGCCTCCGTCGGAATTTCGACCGTATGTACGCGGCATTAGGAGCAAAATCGCTCCTCCGCCCCTGCTGCCCCAATGCTTCGGCATATATGCTTTTTTTTTTTAACTGTGGTGGTGAAATCACCTCCTACAGCACTGGAGTCGCAGGGATCAGGCCTGTCTCTGCGAACGCTGCAGTTATGTGTGTTGTGTTTTGCAAGTGACAGTGATCGATCGATACTGCACTTGGGTGGCCTGGGCTAGACTGAGGGGCAAAACGCAGGTGCTAGCAGGTATCTGGGCTGATCCCGCTAACACTGCGCTTTTGGGAACCCTAAACTGCTGGGGACGCTAGTATAGATCTGATCAGATCAGATATTGAGCTGATCAGATACTATACCACTAAGGGGGGTGTATGCTTCACGCGTGGGTGTTAGCGTTACTGGCACTAACCTGACGCTGCCTGGGGTGTGACTCAGACCCTCTCTGACGCTAAAACCTAATTGATATCACCCGCCGGGCGATCAGGGGGTTAAACCTTTATTGGGTTATATATGGCGGGTGCCCTGACACTATAAAAAGCAAATTAACTAACCAGCGTCACCCGTAACACTTATATGATGATCACTGGTGAAAGGGTTAACTAGGGGCAATTAGGGGGTTAAAACCTTTATTAGGTAATATATGGGGGTACCTGACGCTATATAAAAACCTGACGGCGAACCTAAAAAAAAATTACTGGCTACCTATCGGCATCACCGACACTAAGACAACGATCATAAAAAGATCGCTTAGCGACAGTGGTTATAGGGGGTGAAAGGGTTACCTGGGGGGCGATCAGGGGGTTAAACCTTTATTAGATAATATATGGGGGTACCTGACGCTATAAAAACCTGCGGCGAACCTAAAAAAAATTACTGGCTACCGATCTGCATCACCGACGCTAAGACAGCGATCAGAAAAATGATCGCTTAGCGACAGTGGTGATAGGGGGTGAAAGGGTTACTTGGGGGGCGATCAAGGGGGTTAAACCTTTATTAGGTAATATATTGGGGTACCTGACGCTATAAAAACCTGCGGCGAACCTAAAAAAAATTACTGGCTACCGATCTGCATCACCGACGCTAAGACAGCGATCAGAAAAATTATCGCTTAGTGACAGTGGTGATAGGGGGTGAAAGGGTTACTTGGGGGGCGATCAAGGGGGTTAAACCTTTATTAGGTAATATATGGGGGTACCCAACGCTATAAAAACCTGCGGCGAACCTAAAAAAAATTACTGGCTACCGATCAGCATCACCGACGCTAAGACATCGATCAGAAAAATGATCGCATAGCGACGGCGGTGCTAGGGGGTGAAAGGGTTACCTGGGGGTGATCAAGGGGGTTAAACCTTTATTAGGTAATATATGGGGGTACCCGACGCTATAAAAACCTGCGGCGAACCTAAAAAAAATTACTGGCTACCGATCAGCATCACCGACGCTAAGACATCGATCAGAAAAATGATTGCTTAGCGACGGCGGTGCTAGGGGGTGAAAGGGTTATCTGGGGGGTGATCAGGGGGTTAAACCTTTATTAGGGGGGGTTAGGGGGCTACACTGGACCTAAAACTAAATGTAGTGACACTTTTACAGTCACAAATGTCACTGATTGCAGTGATCACTAAATAAATGGTCACTGCAATCAGTGACTGGGGGCCGGGGGGTGATCTGGGGGGTGATCTGGGGGTGTCTGGGGGGGCCTGGGGGGGGGCGATTTATGTGCCTATGTGTCCTGGTGTCAGTGTAGTGTTGTGTGCACTAACCTGCATCTTCTCCTGTACGGCGCTCGGTATATGTGAGCGCCGCAGGAGAGATGACATCACTTCCTCCTGCCTGGCAGGCAGGGGAAGCTCTCTCATTCGCCGGGAGCGATCGAGAGGGGGTGGCCGGAATCGAACGGCCGTCCCCTCATGCCGGATCGCTCCCGAATGTAAAACGACCACCCACTGTAAAGAAGGGGGGTCCGATCGGACCCCCCAACTATACAAAGGCAATCACGTATATGTACGTGATTCTGCCTGTCGGTGCCATTCTGCCGACGTATATTTACAGTGGGCGGTCGTTAAGTGGTTAATAAGCCCCCTTCCTAGCCCTGTTAAAGCTGAAGTGACTTCCCCCTGCAGGTTCTTACTTGCCTCCTCTGACAGCAGCAGCCTACTCTGTTGTCTACTGCTGTCCTACAGGTGCTTGCATACTGATGTCCCATAGACTTGAATAGGGTCGCTCCTGCAGGGATTAGTTTCCAGCCAAGGTCTTCTACTGGATGTTCTTCCTCATTCATTTCCTGGGACAAGACTGCTCCAGGCTAACATCAGGGGCATCTATTTGTACAAGAAATTCTTCACTGAATTTGGTTGTAGTTAAACAGTGGAAAGTGAAAGTGGAACTTTCCCCGTAACAGTTTGATAACAATTAAAGTGTTTCTAAAGGCTGAAGTTCTTTTACCTACATGCATTGTACACATGAAGGTAAAAAAAAAACTGTGTGCAGTGCCCCCTTCGATCCAGCGATGTTCACAATATTCTCGGCTCTGTGTCTTATGAACGCATAGAGCAGCGACTCGGGAGCGAGCATGCAGCGGTGCCCCCAGGGCAGGCATCTTTCTCTAGGGGGCACTGCTCGAGGGAGAGGAGCCAGGAGCACTGGCAGGAGACCCAAAAAAGAAGAGGATCTGAGCTGCTCTGTGCAAAACCACTGCACAGAGAAGGTAAGTGTAGCACTGACCCCCGAAGGAGCTGCTGATTAATTTTGGGTCTTGCAAACTACCTCCATGGCTTCCGTTGTCAGGATAAAGAGTTTCAGAAAGGTTAATGTCCACACAGATGTAAAACCTCAACACAAAGGCTTTATTTATTTTTTCTGTATAACTTGAGAGAAAGTGTGAAACGAGAGAAGTAGGGGAAGGTTCAGGCACGCGGTACAATAGATGCAAACAGTCAGTATATTCACCACTCAAGCCTGAGTGGGTATTGCTCACACGGATAGTCCCCTCTCACGGTCCTAGCAACCGGAATGATGCAATGATCAAAGTTTAGACAGTTTCTGCCACAAACTGCTATCGGTGGACGAAGGTCTCTGCCACAGTCCTGGTGAACTTGGGTCTCTGCCACAGACCTGATGAAACTTTAGGATGCGTCTGGGAATCCTCTGCCACAGGATTTCAAACGTCCCGAACCTCCAGCCGAGCAATAATAGATACCATAAGCCGGACCGGCATATTAGAAGGCTTTAGTATAGTGGATCCCTCCTTGAGTGAGTTGCCAGGCCTCTCCCGAGACATCGGTGCCTTGCCAGTCTCCTCCGGGGCAGGTCCTCCCCCGGCTCCCCTCCTCAAGAGCTTCCTTCCCACGTATGGACAGCTTGGGATACCCTTCAGAAGTGTAGGCCCGAACCGGCAGAGCCGGGCCTACCGAGCAGAGATGTAACCTCGGGCTGAATGTGCCCGGGGCTAGAACACACACACGCACCCCGTGCCATGAGGGCCACGAGGCGCACCGGGAACAACCACAACCCCAATGGTGTCTGCCCCTTATGTACCCCTCCCCAGCATGCACAGCAGGTAAACCACCCCCACTGCATGGCTGCCGAGAAGGGACACCCAATACTGCAGTGATACACCTGTATTCCAACATGGGCCAGCGGTGGCAGTGCCACCTATGGGCGAACAGGTAAAATAACTGCCAGGCAGTATCACAGCCAGAGCAGAAGCAACATTTTAAGAAATCAGCAAATCTGAGCCCAACTATTGGCTCTGACTATCCCCTAAATTTAAACATAGCGTGGACCATTTTGGGCCAGCGCTACATAAGTATAATATGTTTGTTATTTTAAAAAAAAAAAAAAAAATTAAGCTTTTATACCACTTTAATGTCCTTTAACAAAAGAACATACATTCTACCTTAATAATTATGCTACCAAGATTAGTGTGTGCTGTAAATTGCTTCCAGCATTGCTACGGACTCTTCTTGCTGAAGGGCAGCCATTTTGTTGAAGCCCAGAGCCATCACTTCCTTTTTGGAAACCCTCTCCTTGGTCTCAAAAACTATATGTCACTTTCTTCATTTAAAATATGTACATTTCCAGCCTTGACTGTATGTATTGGCTCAGTTAAGCAGCCCATATATGAGTGATTTTTTTGTTTTTCATTCAACCAACTGGTTGAATTGGAAAAAAAAAAAGACTTGATTGCCCCATCCACACTATCGATGTGGATGGGGTATTCCTCCCTGCCTCTCTAATGTATTCTGATAGCGGGCAGCCTTCCCCACTGTCAGAATATACCGATCAGCATGGCCAGCTATAGCCTGCAACACTAATGCCTCGTACACATGATCGCGATTTCCGACAAGAAAACCGAGTTTTTAAAAAAAATTCAAAGCAGCAGTACATACGGTACATAAAATACAAAAAAAACCCCACAAAAGAACACCAAAAAAATTAACTAAACTACACCAAATGTCTGCATTAAACAGCCCACATCCTTAAAGTGGTTGTAAACCCACTTTGTAAACAAACACCTACAGGTAAGCCTAGATTAAGGCTTACCTGTAGGTGCATGAAATATCTCCTTAACCTACACGGTTAAGGAGATATTTGCATTTAAAAGTGGCGACGTTGACGTCACGCGCATGCGCATGGGGTTAACCCCATTCACAAATTCGGCTAGGTCGCAGCATTCGACGACGTAGACGAATTCGACGGCTCACGCGCGCATGCGCGGAGTCACGTCTTTGCCGCTCCGGCCAATCACAGCACCGGAGCGGCGCTGTGATTGGCTGGTGCGGCGATACCCGGAAGTAACATTCCGGCTATCGCCGCAGCGATGGATGCGGCTGAAGAGGGAGACGAGGACGGCTTCGGGGGCCCCGACCTAAGGTAAGTGATGCATAATGAGCTATTATCCTAGTCATAATAGCTCATTATGCCTTTCTCTTACAGGTCGTTGGGAAGAAAAAAAAAAAATTGTGGGTTTACAACCACTTTAATAAACAAAAGATAACTTTTTTTTGTTTGCATTTTGATCTATTACAATAGGTAATATGGAGGTGCTAATATCCTGTTATGGGGGTGTTTCTCTGCAGCAGGACTGTATAGAAGAGAAATGGATGGGGCAAAAGACCGTCAAATTCCTGATGAAAGGGGCGCGATCCTTTTTCCAACTCAGCGATTCTGTTTTTTTTTTTTTTCTATGTTGGTGTTATATCTTTCACTTGGATGTTTTAAGTTGCAATAATAAATACAACTGGATAAAACAAAAACTGTGTCTGTTTTCATTTCAGTCTGCAAAGCAACACAATGTGATTATTTTAAAGGGGCGGGGGGTGATTATTTTCTTTTTTTATACCCATTGTATGTTGATTTACTTTTAGCTGCCCCAGATGGGACCATTATGTTAAGAAGAATATGCTGCATTCTTAAAATTGAAGGGGTAAAATAATCACATTTTTTTTAACAGAATTTCTTTTATATTTAATAAAAATGCTAATTCACAGTAGGAAGACCTCAGGTCAATACATCAAAGAGAATTTTTGCATACTTGCCGTACTCCTATGCATTACCTTGGAATGACACTGGGATCAGGTCGCTGTACATACGTACAGTAGGTATAAATACACACACCCAGTAGGCACAGAACTGGCTTTTGTTGTAAAAACTGTAAGAAATTAAACTGTAGGGTGCTAACAAGTTCATAAAGATAACCAGGGGCAGTGCTAGGCTTTTCTAGTCCTTCACTTTACTGTAGGGTGACCAGACATCCCCGGTTTCCGGGGACAGTCCCCGGATTGAGGACACTGTCCCCGGACCAAGTATGTCCCCAGTTTTATACCCGGATTGGATTTGAACAGGGGGGCTGGGGCAATTTCAAAGACAGTCAGTGCAGAATAAAAAAATAAATAAATCTAAATTACACCACCCTGCTCTGCCACTCCTACTAGATATGGGGGTGTATTTTTTTTTCCATTATCTGTGCCCCTTTCTGATGATCATGTGCTGGTCAGAGCGGAGAGACTATTTCTTCAGTTTCGGGCGCATGCCCATTCAGCTCCGCTCGCATGTTCTTCTGCCTTGGCTCAGGTCCAGGCCAGCCGCCTGCCTGCCTATCTCCTTGCCTTCCCTGGCGGAGTGATCTTCCTCCGCTCCCCACCCAGTAGTAGCCGGGGCCCGGAGAGTAAGACTTGACAGGCTGTGAGGCGGGTGGTGACGGGCAGAGAGTCGCTGATTGCCGCCATTACTAGAAAAATATTAAAAATATAAAATATAAAAAAAAATATGTCCCCGAATTTCATTTTAAAAATCTGGTCATCTTATAGTACACACAAGTCGAATGTTCAATAGAAACCGGCCATCCTTTGGCCCTTGTGTACTGGAGTCAGTCCGAGAAAACGTCCAACTCCTTTCGCAGGGGCATGACCGAAAAAAGTCTGCCCATCGGCTCCCAATGGCTGAGAGCGCTGACCAGAGTGTTCTCGGAGAGGGGGGGGGCGTCCCCCACCCCTCGTCCCCCTGTCAGAATACAATAGCACAGCAGGGGAAGTCGATGTACCAACATCAGATAGTTAGTACAGTAGCTCCTCCTGAGCTGTCAGTTTTTTTTCGTTCAGCCCTGCTTGGTTGAATGAATAAAACTACTAGTGTGTACTAGGCTTTAGTCTGTATCTGCGAGGTGGTGTTATAGGAGGGGAAACCATGGTGTAGTCTCACGTCTGTTTCCCTCACTATAGCAACCAATGGCACTGACCTGTGACCATCCACTTAGGCGAGGAGCAACCATATTTGCTTTTCTTATTTCGCCCTTAGTACAGCACATTACAAGAAGCCAAGCAAAACACATACTGAGGTAGAAGCATCATAAGCCTGGGAAGCCATTTTGATTATTGAAGTGTTAAAGGTATTTACATTGTCGACCGGCCAAGGGTTAAAGTTGGCACACTCTTCATAAAAAAACTTCTATTAATGCGAGATAGCATGTCTGACGTACCATTCGCATAGTTCTGGCACGGATGTCTTTAGGAAATTATGCCGTACATTCACCTCCCACCATAACATCTGACAGGACTGCAGTCATGTAACTTGGACATTAGATTCCGAGCGTCTTATTTATACTTAACACAAAAAAAATGGTGGGCTTTGTTTTGGCAGGGCTCCAGCAATAAGTGTTTACCGCCTCTACAAGGTACATTACCTAATAACTCCTCCGCCTCACATACTTGCTGCTAGGTTAACTCCCTGAAGGATTACAATTTAACATAAATCCCAAATCTAGGCAAGAGACAATCTATCCAGACAAATCCTGTTTTATATACAGGGGTGTACAAACACAGCCCTTTCTGCAGGCCCTGGTCAGTATGGCCCCCTAAGGCCCCATTCACACTTGTGCGACTTGTCATATGACTTTGGCCCTCAAGGTCGCATGACAAGTCATACCCCATGTTTCCCAATGAGTACCATTCATATCTGTGCGACTGAAAGTCGTTCCTACACTACTTTGGTACGACTTTCATGCGAATTGAGGGCCATTAGACCTTAATGTAAACCCTCAAAGGTCCCATGAAAGTCGGACCTGCATGATATACATGCGACTTGTGTGCAGAAAGAACAGTGCCAAAATGTAAAAAAAAAATGGCGTGGGTTCCCCCAGAAATCCATACCAGGCCCTTATCCTAGCATGCAGCCCGGCAGGTCATGAAAGGGGGGGGGGACAAGCGAGTTCCCCCTTTCCTGAACCATATTAGGCCACATGCCCCCCCCAAAGCACCTTGCCCCCATGTTGTTAGGGACAAGGGCCTCTTCCCCACAACCCTGGCTCCCGCCATCTGACAGCTATTAAAGTGGTTGTAAGCCCCCATCATTCACTTTTACCTATAGTTAAGCGTAGAATAGGGCTTAACTTTAGGTAGTGGAAATATCTCCTAAACATGCTCAGTTTAACCACTTAAGGACCGCCGCCTGTACATATATGTCAGCAGAATGGCACGGCTGGGCATAAGCACGTATATATACGTCCCCTTTAAGATGCCCAGCCGTGGGTCGCGGGCACGCTCGCGACCCAGTCCTGAGCTCCGTGACCACGCCTGCGGGGCCCGCGGACTTGATCGCCGCCGGTGTCCCGCGATCGGGTCACAGAGCTGAAGAACGAGGAGAGGTAAGTGTAAACAAACCTTTCCCCGTTCTTCCTAGTGAGAGTGTCACTGATCGTCTGTTCCCTGTCATAGGGAAGGACGATCAGTGATGTCACATGCCAAGCCACGCCCCCACACACTAAGAATCACTCATTAGGTCACACTTACCCCCTTCAGCACCCCCTACATGTTAACCCCTTCACTGCCAGTGTAATTTTCACAGTAATCAGTGCATTTTTATAGCACTGATCGCTGTAAAAATGACAATGGTCCCAAAATGGTGTCAAAAGTGTCCGATGTGTCCGCCATAATGTCGCAGCCATCATGGAACAGTAGGGAGCAGCCATCCTATTCCATCAGATTGTAGAGCTCTTATCTCCCGGCCCACTTCCCAGAGCTCAACTGTGTGGGCCTTTCTTAGCACTTTTTTAGCAATCTCTGCCGCAAGCAGATCAAGCGTGGCAAAAACACCAGCCATTTGGGTATCACATGCTTGACGAGGCAGTTAACCTCCCACCACCTGCTCATTGGCAACAGCACCTGAAAACCACACAAAAGGGACACACTTCTCACTCCTCACCTTTCATCTCTACCCCTGCTATATATTATGATGATGCCCAGCATCTAAATTCAAGCCAGTCCAAAATGCTGGCTTGACAACTCCTGCCTTTCTGTCTGGTGGATTCTGCCACCTTCCGCGAATTTGGAGAATGTGCTGTACCACAATGGCAGGTTTCCAGTCACTATTTCTTTGCACATAAGGCCATTCCAGCTCTGTATCATAACATGGAAGGTAATGTTTTGGCATCGTTGGGCAAGGCAGTCAGCATCAAGGTCCACATTACTGCTGACATGTGGTCCAGCAAGCATGGTAGGGCATGATATATTTAGTTCACAGCACACTAGGTAACTCTGCTTGCAACTAGGAATGGTGCAGGACAGGGCTTAGTGGTGGAGTTTGTTTTGCCACCACGTCTCCATACAGCTGGTGGTGATGATGTGAGATCTGTCAGCTCCACCCCTTCCTCCTCCCCAATGCCCTCTTTTACTGAATTGTCCTATGAACCACCAGTACCCCCTAAAAGTTCAAAGGGCTATTCAACAAGTCAGGCAAAAAGATGCCATGCAGTGCTTCAGCTGGTCTGTCTAGGTCTAGGGAACAGGGGCCACACCAGAGCAGAGATGTTTTCAGTTCTGCAGGGGCAGGACCAGAGGCAGGTAATGCCATGGCAGCTTGAGCAAGGAATGGTGATGTGCGATAATGGCACTAAACTTCTGTTCCCCCTTCGAAATTGAAAGTTGACACATGTACCATGCCTGGCACATGTCCTCAATTTGTTGGTGCAGCATTTCTTAAACAGGTACCTAGGGTGCAAGATCTTCTATGGCAGGCCAGAAGAGTTTGTAGCCATTTCAGGTGGTCATACACAGCCAGTGTTCAGCTGACTATAATTCAGCAGGAATTCCACCTGCCTGTAAACCGCCTGATTTGTGACATGCCCACCAGGTGGAACTCAACTTTGGCAATGCTAAAGCAGCTGCACATGCATCAGAGGGCCATCAACGAATACCTCTGTGGGTATGGCACAAGGACAGGCTCAGGGAAGCTTGACTTTTTTTCCCCACACCAGTGGCTGCTGATAAAGGATACATTCACTGTACTGTCACCATTTGACAAGGCGACAAGGATGGTGAGCCGTGACAATGCATGCATCAGTGACACAATCCTTCTGTGTTCCTCTGCATGGCATTATGGACAGGGCACTCGAGGCAGAGCAGCGGGAGGAAGAGGGCAATTTGTAACAGATAAGTGTGCTTCTGTCTACAGACTCCATTGACCGGCTGACATTTCTAATGCTGATGTTGCTAAATAAATTTGTTGGGGATCTGGAATCTCTGCAAGACTGTCTAGGCTGCCTAGCTTTGTGGGCGTTTTTTTTTATCTTTAAGTCATTTATTGGTATAGGTTTAATGGGCACAATTAACACCTAAGGCCAAATGTTTCTGCACCTGTGTAACAAGTGCATATCATTTTAATTTCTTTACATCAGGGTCCAGTCCTTCGCTCCACAAGAGTAACTGTGAGGGGTTACAATGTGTAGGCATCATCAACAGGCCAATTCCTTTTATGAAGAGTACCTCTCTATAGGGTTACATTACGGAGGCACCGCAAACACTCAAAGCCCAATTTTTCCACACCTGTGTGACAGCCAGTTGCATATAATTTGAGTTTTTTTGCAACAGGATCCAGTCCTGATCCCTCCAATAGTAACTTTGAGGAGTTAGGCCTCATGCCCACGGACGTTTTTACAGCTGCGTTTTTTACAGCTTAAAAACGCCTGTCCATGTTATTGTATAATTTATTTTATTTTTTTTCAGAAAAAAAACAAAAACAAAAAAAAAAACGTCGGAGCTTAAAAACGCAATCGCTGTGTTTTTGCACGTTTTTTGACGCTTCGCGTTTTTTTATGCCCAAGCCCGACACTGAGGAACGCACTGGTCCTGGGTTTTTATTACAGCTTAAAAATGTCTATGCTATTTGCAGCTCAAAAACGTCTAGGTGGGCATGAAGCTATAGACTAACATGGACAGGCGTTTTTAAGCTGTAAAAAACGCTCAAAAACGCGGCTGTAAAAATGTCCGTGGGCATGAGGCCTTATAGTGTGCAGGCACCACCAACACCGAAGGCCCAATTTTTATGCACCTGAGTAACATAATGTTTAGGAGCAGAATCGAATCCTGCATTTGCCAAGGATAACTGTAAAGGGTTATGGTGTGAAGGCACCACCAACACCCAAGGCCCAAGTTTTCCGCACCTGTTACTTCTATCCAAAGTCTGCGAAAGTCATTAATCTTGGCCTAAAGCCTCGTACACGACCGGTTTTCTCGGCAAGAAATTACAAGAAAACTGCTGGGAGAGCTTTTTTGCCGAGAAAACCGTTCGTGTGTATGGTTTCTTGTCGAGAAAACTGCCTGGAATCTCGACGAGAAAAATAGAGAACCTTCTCTCTATTTTCTCGTCAGGATTCTCGTTTTTCTTGTCGGGATTCTCGTCGGCCTGTTTCCCGACGAGAAAACCGGTCGTGTGTATGCTTTTCCGAGTCTTAAAAAACCGCACATGCTCAGAATCAAGTATGAGACGGGAGCGCTCCTTCTGGTAAAACAAGCCTTCGTAATGGAGATAGCACATTCATCACGCTGTAACAAACTGAAAGCATGAAGACTGAAAAGCACAAATCGTCTCTTCCCAAACTTTTACTAACACGCAGTAACACGAGATCAGCAAAAGCAACCCAAGGGGTGGCGCCATTGGAATAGAACTTCCCCTTTATACTGCCGTTGTACGTGTTGTACGTCACCGTGCTTTACAACGACGAGATTTTTAATTGACAGTGTGTATGCAAGGAAAGCTTGATAAGAATCCCGTCAAGCTTGACAAGAATCTCGTCGAGAAAACCAATGTTTTTTTTACGACGGGATTCTCGGCCGTGTGTACGAGGCTTTAGTGTACTATAATTTGGCTTCTTCACATAAGGCTTGCTCACTGTGGTGCGAAACTTTGTTATTTCCATCCAAAGTCTGCCAAAGAGACACCAGAATTTATCCCAAAAAACTCTAATCTTGTTCCGAGTGCACTAAAATGTGGCCTCATGCTGATGGTCGAGCTTCCCTATCTTTCTCCCTTCTACCTTACTTAAAAAAAAAAAATCTTTCAGCCGGGTTTTGTTGTGGTTTATAGCAGACCCTATTTGATAATTAGCAGTTTCTATATGGAGTAAGCAAGGACTCCCTACTGTCTGTTTTATGGTTTACTGTTCTTTTTTTTTTTTTTTTTTTAACAGGGAAAAACTGTTCTTTGATATACATTGGCTCTACTGCTGTTATGCTGAAGTTTATGTATTACAGTGACAACTTTTTGTCTATTTTCCCACTGTTATGATTAATAAAAATTGTTATTGGAAAAAAATAAAATAAATGTGGCCTTATCATACAGACTGGTTCCATAAGCTGTTATTTACAAAATAAAGAAAGCTTGCAGGGAAAATCAATTTAAATGTAATTTTTTTTCTTTATATGTGTAGCCAAGGTTTGCTACTGTGCTTATGATAAGGGACAGTTTTGTTATTGTTGTATGGGTTTGGCTCCCTCTAGTGCATGCTGGACTCTATGTGTGTTTTTTTTCTCCTGTGAGAATGACCCAGAGCAAGGCATCATGGAACATGTAGTCCGGGGATGAGGAAGTGACACTTTTAGCAGGACCAATCTGGACCACAGGTAACGGAATGCTGTGCGCACAGAGCAGCCTGCTGGTGGCCTGTTTTCGCTCTCTCTGGACGCCATTCTGACCCTGACAGCAGGAGGTCTATGTGACAGGAAGTGCTGAGAATATGCGGCCTACACAGCGGGGAGCCTCATTATAGGCTTACCTATAGGTACAACTTCCGCATTGGGGATTTACAACCACTTTAATTTGTTGGGGGAGTGACTCCTCAATTTAATTACAATGAGGCAGTGTCAAAGGGAGAAGCGACTGCTTTCTTTAAAAAATGCTCTGCAAAACCAGTGTCATGGGTGCCCCCAGTATTAATTATTTTATATAACATAAAATGATTAAAAACTATTATTTTCTCTTAAAGCCCACCTATCCATAGGAGAGAAACAATTCTATTTAAGCAGGAAATCATTTTACAGCACAGTGTGTATAGTCATAGCAGACAGTAGATGTACCAGGCCAGCATGTCACTTGTCACAAATAAAAAGGAATGGCAATCAGTGGGAGATTTTGCTGTGCAGTGACCACTGTCATCTGTCCCCTTTCATGTGATGAATGCAGCTCATGTCAACAAGCATTCATGGTGTGCCTTGTGCTTTCATCCATATAACTTCACATAAATAACTGGATGTAGTAGTGGTTTTGTAGCCGTAAACTGTAGGGGTCCATTCATTTGGATACATTGCCATAGCATGATAAAATGCTTTGATTCTGAAAACGCACAGGGCTCATTCACACAGGTACAGAGCCCCGTACAGCATGAAGACACGTTCATTTTTTTGTACCAATACTGAGCTGCATGCAGGTAGCCTATTTATATGTGAATGGACAGACATCAGCTGTACGGACTCACCTGCACAGCCAAATTGACAGGTACACAGGGACAGGCACACATCCCCCAATGCGCTGGCTCTGCAATGTACTCTCCCGGCAGCACGCACGATGTACATTAGAAAAAAAAATGGCTGACATCTGATTTTGGCATGTTTTGGTATGTTGGCAGCTGATTCCAAATAAATGGGCCATCCTAAAGGGTTAGTTCACCTTTAGGCCTGGCTCACACCTATGCATTTTTTTGTGCGTTTTCAGTTTTGCAGAAATGCACAACTAGGGTTGCCACCTTTTCTTCAAGTCAAACCCGAACACTTTAGCGGCGCACAGCAATTTTTTTATAGTATAAACTATACACGTATTTTGCAATTAAATAAAATTTCTAATCATATGAAGTTAATCACAAGAGTCCCCCTTTACATCTGAGCTCACAGAGTATCCCCTTTACATCTGAATCTGCAGAGTTCCCCCACACCGTAAGGCAGGACTCTGCAGACTCTGATGTGAGGGAGAACTCTGGGGACTCAAATCAGGGTTCACAGAGCATCCCTTATGTTAAAGGGGGAACACTGAGTACTCTGATGTAAGGGGGAACACTGTGTCCTCTGGTGTAAAGGGGAACTGTGATATAAGGGGTGCTCTGAGAACCCTGATTTACCTTAGTATACTCACTCAGAGGCAGGAGAGAGAAGGGGGGAGACTTCAGTCACAGACAGGGATGTATGGTGAGCTCACTCACCCCTTGGCAGTCAGCACCTCTTATCCAGATGTATCTGAGGCTGCTGGACTTCAAATTTCCGGCCCCCCACCTTTTCTGAGGCACAGCGCTGGGGATTGGAGTGTGTGAAGATAAAGCGGGGTAGGGGCGGGAGGAAGAGGAGCAGATCGAGCCCTGTCTCCTCTCCCATCTGTATGTGGGGGAAACTGTTAGTGGTGGCTTTTTTAGGTAGTGTAAAAGACACTTTAAGCTTAGACAATTGCAGCCAGCAACCCTGCTGGCAGGCCATAGTCCAGTCTGAATAATGTGTCCAGGTTTCAGGCAGTTTGAAACCCAGACACATGATTCCAAACCTGAACTATCCGGGTGAATCCCGGACAGGTGGCAACCCTATGCACAACAGTTCATTTTACATGGTTTCCTATGTGTCACGTTAACATCTCAGCATTATCAACCAGTGCGTTTTTTAGAAAGTTTCAGGGACTTTTTTTCCCCATAGCAGGCTGCATTTTTGGTTCTATTAACTTCAATGGAGACTCAGGGGAAACGCATCAAATACGCATGTCTGAAATTTTTCACAGCTCCGTTGTGTCCTTTTTTATAGAACAAACTAGTTGTTAGGAGGACAGCACTTGTTCCTGTACCACTAAGGGGTGTTCGTCCTAAGCTTCAAGCATGCACAGTGCTTTCTCTTGTCGGCGCATATAACCTGAGCAGCAGCAACACTCTCTCTCTCCTGTTGTAGCTGCTGACTTTATCTACTCAGCGGAGAGTACAATGCACATGTGAAGAGCTTGGAAGGACGGCACTCCCTCCTCTACTGCTAGGGGGCGATCCTCCTAATGGCTGGACCGCCGTAGAGAAAAGAAGATGGAGCTGTGAAAGATATCAGAAGTTTTTAGGGCATGCTTCACTCGCAAAAACGCCTACAGGTATAGGAGGAGCATAAATGCTTCTTTTTAAAATCAGATTTGTTTAAGATTATGAAATCGTGTTCATAGAGTATTTTCTTTTAAAGGTGAACTAATCCTTTAACATTTGTCTGTTAAAATGTTGGCATTTTTAAATAATTTACCATTTCCTCAGTTTTTCATCCTTTAGGGCCGTTTTAACACCATGAATCGCATAGGAATGTGCTGTACGTTACTATATGATTCACATGCGATCCAGGTGCAGTGCGATAATTTAACTGGGCTGAAATCACACCAGACCGCACCAAAGTAGTTCATGCACTACTTTAACCACTTCAATACTGGGCACTTTCACCCCCTTCCTGCCCAGGCCAATTTTCAGCTTTCACAATTTAAATGACAATTGCGTGGTCATGCAGCACTGTACCCATATGAAAGTTTTATTGTGTGACAGATGCTTTTGGAGGGGACTGAAGGCTAGCCTCTTGCCTACCGACTATGATCCCTGGCATTTGAGGGAGCAACAAGCAACCAGCATATATGCTGGTTGTTGTTTAGCTATGGTAATTATATTCCTGTGTACAGTTTGTATTGTTAGGGTAATATGATCAGGAGGGGGGATGTCCTCATGTGGGGTATAAAGTATGGGTCTGAGTTTCAATAAACAGTCATTCCTTTGGAGTTTACCTCACATCTTGTCTGTACAATGTTTGGGGTAAAAGGGGCTGGTATTAGCTCTCGATCTGCTCGGAACGGTTTGGAGGGCGGAAGCACCTATTCGGGGTGCCCAAGCGGTTCCATCACACTCTGTTTCTGTTGTAACATTTTGCAAATACTCTTCCTTCGTAAATTTAGGCAAAAAATTCTTCTGCTACATTTTTGTGGGTGAAAAGAACTAAAATAATAATATAATATAATTTTTAGTCTGAAGGTAAGTTATTGAATCCACAAACTATGGTATAAATATCTGAAAATGTATCAATCCTGATGTACTGACAGCCTATCTCATTTCATGAGGCCCAAAAAACTCCAGGACAGTACAAAAATCCTCCAAATTACCCCTTTTTGAAAAGTAGACAGTTCAAGGTATTCAGTAAGAGGCATGGCAAGTTTTTTGAAGTTGTAATTATGGGGTTTATTTACTAAAACTGGAGAGTGCAAAATCTGGTGCAGCTCTGCATAGCAACCAATCAGCTTCCACAATTTATTGTCAAAGCTTATCCACTTGCCGACCACCCACAGTATATATACGTCATTATTTTAATGTAAATACTGTCGTTATGGCAGCAGGAGAGGTGCCATAACCCTGGTATCATTTTTTTCTGGGGGCGATTTGGCATCTGATAAAAATGATCCCAGCGGGGGATTCCCCGTGGGATTACTTTTAGAGACAGCAGGACAGGTGCCCCCCTCCTGACGCTATCTGGGTTTACTGGAGCCATTGGTAAACCTGGAAGTGATCCAATGCAGCTAATGGCTAGACAGGAAGTCGAGTGAGGGCAAGATGGCCTCTACTCGGCTCTAAGCCCTTAGTGGACCGCAGCAACCTCTGAAGTCACAGTCCTCGGGCATAAAGAAATTTTGTTTTGCTTTTAAAGGAAAAATGAGAGATCTATAATATATAAATATATATTCCTCAAAACTCTTCAAACAATACCCCATAATGACAACATGAAGGAAGTTTGTTGCAAATTTATTAAAAATAAAAAAAACAATAAAATCACATGAACATAAGTATTCACAGCCTTTGCAATGACACTCAAAATTGAGCTCAGGTTTGAGCTTCTAACTGTAAATTTTACAGTTATAAACAACCAATTTTTCTGAAGAGCTGTGATTGGCCCTGTCTTTACCATGTGATCACTGTAACCAATCACAGAGCTCATCACAAATAGTACACATTAAATGGCATGAATCAAAGTCTTTCATTGTGTACAATTGTCATGTGATCTGCTGTGATTAGCCACAGCAATCGCCTTAACCTCCACAACATCTCCGCCTTAACCTCCGCAACATCTCCAGAATTTGCCCCGGCCTAACTAACACCACAAAACAACTTATTCACTCCTTGCTTATTTCCCACCTTGACTACTGCAACTCCCTCCTCACTGGCCTACCTTTACACAGGCTACCCCCCTCTTCAGTCTATCATGAATGCTGCCGCAAGACTTATACACCTTACTAACCGATCCATGACTGCTGCCCCTCTCTGCCAATCTCTCTACTGGCTTCCCCTACCCCACCGTATAAAATTCAAAATACTAACCACAATATACAAGGACATCCACAACATCACCAACCTCATCTGCAAATATTGCCCAAATCGTCCTCTCTGCTCCTGCCAGGGCCTCCTGCTCTGTAGCTCCCTTTATACCTCCTCAAATACTCGCCTCCAGGACTTCTACAGAGGCTCTCTCATCTTCTGGAACTCCCTGCCCCAGTATGTCCGGTCAGCTCCTACCCTGTCTGCCTTTAGGCGATCCCTGAAAACTTGCTTATTCAGGAAAGCCTACCCCACCTAAGAACTGTTCTTGAGTCCCCTCCATCAGATCATCCCCTGCAGCCATTGGCAATAAAAAATAAAAATGAAATAACTACGCAGTAAAAAATTTATATACATATATATATATATATATATTCCTCAAAATTCTACAAACAATACCCCAGAATGACAACGTGAAAGAAGTTTGTTTAACATCTTTGCAAATGTATTAAAAATAAAAGACAATAAAATACATAAGTACAGCCTTTGCCATGACACTCAAGATTGAGCTCAGGAGCATCCTGTTCCCACTGATCATCCTTGAGATGTTTCTACAACTTGATTGGAGTCCACCTGTGGTAAATTCAGTTGATTGGACATGATTTGGAAAGGCACACACCAGTTAATATAAGGTCCCACAGTTAACAGTGCATGTCAGAACACAAACCAAGTCCAAGGAATTGTCTGTAGACCTCAGAGACAGGATTGTAACAAGGCACAGATCTGGGGAAGGGTACAGAACAGTTTCTGCAGCATTGAAGGTCCCAATGAGCACAGTGGCCTCCATCATCTGTAAATGGAAGAAGTTTGGAACCACCAGGATTCTTCCTAGAGCGGGCCGCCTGGTCAAACTGAGCAATCGGGGGAGAAGGGCCGTAGTCAGGAAGGTAACCAAGAACTCGATGGTCTCACTCTGACGGAGCTCCAGCGTTTCTTTGTGGAGAGAGGAGAACCTTCCAGAAGAACAACCATTTCTGCCGCACTCCACCAATCAGGCCTATATGGTAGAGTGGCACAACGGAAGCCACTCCTCAGTAAAAGGCAAAGGATAGCTTGCCTGGATTTTGCCAAAAGGCACCTGAATGACCCTCAGACCATGAGAAACAAAATTCTCTGGTCTGGTAAAACAAAGATTGAACTCTTTTGCCTCGTACACACGAATACGATTCCCGAACAGAAAAGTGTGATGTGAGCTTTTTGTTGCGAATTCTGACCGTGTGTATGCTCCATTGCACTTTTTCTGTGAGAAAAGATTGAGAGCAGGATCTCAATTTTCGTGACAGGAAAAAGTCCCATCGGGAATTGCGGTCATCTGTATGCAATTACGATGCGAAAAAAACCCACACATGCTCAGAATCAAGCAGAAGAGCCAAACTGCCTATTGAACTTCATTGATCTTGGCTTGTCGTATATGTTGTACGTCACCGCGTTCTTGACGGTCGGAATTTCGTCCAAGATTAGTGTAACCGTGTGTATGCAAGACAAGTTTCAGCCGTTTTCCTGCTGAAAAAAAAGGCGGTTTTCTTGTCGGAAATCGCAATCGTGTGTAGGAGACATAAGCCTGAATGGCATGCATCATGTCTGGTGGAAACCAGGCACCGCTCACCACCTGGCCAACACCATCCCTACAGTGAAGCATGGTGATGGCATCATCATGCTGTGGGGATGTTTTTCAGCAGCAGGAACTGGGAGACTAGTCAGGATCGAGGGAAAGATGAATGCAGCAATGTACAGGGACATCCTTGATGAAAACCTGCTCCAGAGCGCTCTGGACCTCCAGACTGGGGCAAAGGTTCATCTTCCAACAGGACAACGACCCTAAGCACACAGCCAAGACAAAAAAAAGGAGTGGCTACGGGACAACTCTGTGAATGTCCTTGAGTGGCCCAGCCAGAGCCCAGACTTGAACCCAATTGAACATCTCTAGAGAGATATGAAAATGGCTGTGCACCCACGCACCCCATCCAATCTGATGGAGCTTGAGAGGTCCTGCAACGAAAAATGGGAGAAACTGCCCACAAATAGGTGCTTGTAGCATCATCAGGGCCATCTTTAATGTTGATTGGACCCTAGGCAAAATTTTTCTTGGGGGCCCCCCCCATGCAATTTTGCTCTCCACCTGCTTTGAGACATACAATAAATATCAGCTAGACTTAAAATCAGTTTACTGTATCAGATCAGCAGTGATTGCCAGAGGTTACAGCATATCATTACCACTTACTGACTGGTTGCTAGAGGTTAAAGCACACATTACAGCTCACTGATTAGTTGCTAGAAGTTACAGCATGATTTCTTCTTGTTGATTGGTTGCTAGAGATTACTGTACAGTAATACTGCTCACTGATTGGTTGCTAGAGGTTACAGCACATCATCTCTTCACTGCAGAGGGGCATGATATACATATGAATGCCACCTTTATTTACATATGAATGATGGTTATTTACATGTAAACACAGGGTCTGCAGGTGAGTCATCTGTACACAACAATAGGGCAGAGCTGGGCAGCATTAGTAGCAGCACTTCACACTGAGATATCAGGACACAGCACAGGACTAAAACTTCAAGGGACAAGGGGATTTAAACTGGGATAGTTGGCAAGTATGAGGCCGTTGCTTTGGGCCCCACAACAATGACAGGGCCCAGGGCAGCTGCCTCTTTTGCCCTGCCTTAAAATGCCACTGAGCATCATACTCAAAGGCTGTAATTGGTGTATTGAGGAAAGGTTTATATACTTATGTACATGGGATATCAAACAAACTTCTTTCATGTTGTCAATATGGTGTATTGTTTGTAAAATTTTGAGGAAAATAATTAACTTAATTCATTTTGGATTAAGGCTGTAAGATAACAAAATGTGGAAAAAGTGAAGCACTGTGAATACTTTCCGGATGCACTGTATACAGTGGGTACGGAAAGTATTCAGACCCCCTTAAATTTTCACTCTTTATATTGCAGCCATTTGCTAAAATCATTTAAGTTAATTTTTTTTCCTCATTAATGTACACACAGCACCCCATATTGACAGAAAAACACAGAATTGTTGACATTTTTGCAGATTTATTAAAAAAGAAAAACTGAAATATCACATGGTCCTAAGTATTCAGATCCTTTGCTCAGTATTTAGTATTTGCACCCTTTTGATCTAATACAGCCATGAGTCTTTTTGGGAAAGATGCAACAAGTTTTTTCACACCTGGATTTGGGGATCCTCTGCCATTCCTTCTTGCAGATCCTCTCCAGTTCTGTCAGGTCGGATGGTACACGTTGGTGGACAGCCATTTTTAGGTCTCTCCAGAGATGCTCAATTGGGTTTAAGTCAGGGCTCTGGCTGGGCCATTCAAGAACAGTCACGGAGTTGTTGTGAAGCCACTCCTTCGTTATTTTAGCTGTGTGCTTAGGGTCATTGTCTTGTTGGAAGGTAAACCTTCGGCCCAGTCTGAGGTCCTGAGCACTCTGGAGAAGGTTTTCATCCAGTATATCTCTGTACTTGGCCGCATTCATCTTTCCCTCAATTGCAACCAGTCGTCCTGTCCCTGCAGCTGAAAAACACCCCCACAGCATGATGCTGCCACCACCATGCTTCACTGTTGGGACTGTACTGGACAGGTGATGAGCAGTGCCTGGTTTATCTTGGTCTCATCAGACCAGAGAATCTTTTTCTCACCATCTTGGAGTCCTTCAGGTGTTTTTTTTAGCAAACTCCATGCAGGCTTTCATGTGTCTTGCACTGAGGAGAGGCTTCCGTCAGGCCACTGGTGGAGGGCTGCAGTGATTGTTGACTTTCTACAACTTTCTCCCATCTCCCGACTGCATCTCTGGAGCTCAGCCACAGTGATCTTTGGGTTCTTTTTTACCTCTCTCACCAAGGCTCTTCTCCCCCAATAGCTCAGTTTGGCCGGACGGCAAGCTCTAGGAAGGGTTCTGGTCGTCCCAAACGTCTTCTATTTAAGGATTATGGAGGCCACTGTGCTCCTAGGAACCTTAAGTGCAGCAGAAATTTTTTTGTAACCTTGGCCAGATCTGTGCCTTGCCACAATTCTGTCTCTGCGCTCTTCAGGCAGTTCCTTTGACCTCATGATTCTCATTTGCTCTGACATGAACTGTGAGCTGTAAGATCTTATATAGACAGGTGTGTGGCTTTCCTAATCAAGTCCAATCAGTATAATAAAACACAGCTGGACTCAAATGAAGGTGTAGAACCATCTCAAGGATGATCAGAAGAAATGGACAGCACCTGAGTTAAATATACGAGTGTCACAGCAAAGGGTCTGAATACTTAGGACCATGTGATATTTCCCGTTTTTCTTTTTAAATAAATCTGCATAAATGTCAACAATTCTGTGTTTTTCTCTCAATATGCTGTGCTGTGTGTACATTAATGAGGGAAAAAATGAACTTAAATGATTTTAGCAAATGGCTGCAATATAACAAAGAGTGAAAAATTTAAGGGGGTCTGAATACTTTCCGTACCCACTGTATATTGTGTGTGTGTGTGTGTATGTATATATATATATATATACTGTATATATATACACACACACACACCTATATATATATATATATATATATATATATATATATATATATATATATATATATTTTGAACTGCATAGTTATTTTATTTTTTCTGTTACAGGGATTTATAGAGAGCAGACAATTCCCACAACATATCACTTTACATATTGACATTCACATCAGACCACTGCAGTTCCAGTTCGATCCCGCAGTTCAGTGAATCCATATACTTCATTGCACAATTATGCCAGCAATAAGGAAGAGCCACAACATATATATATTCAAAGACGTGCTGAGTTTATTTTAAAGCTTGCCTGTAATATTGAAATGTAGTTAAGATTTTGGATTTTATTTTCTCAAATCAGGGCACAAGAAGTCAAGCACATTATGTACGTACACATGGTTGCGGAGAGTGCATTCGCTAGGTGCTTTATTTGGCATTAGGTGCACCATAACCGCATGTAATCCCTATAGAGACGGCATGTTTAGCATACATGTATATGAGCAGCAACACACAAAGCGCTTAAGGGGGACTAGATTTATTAATACATGTGTGGTGCGTTGTGTATCATCAACCCTTATATGTGTATGCTAATTATGCGGTCGCAACAGAGATTCAAAGAGAAATCCAGGCACAACAAAAAGACAGCCATCACACACAATGCAGAAATGCCAACAAAGAATCTGAATACCATGTACACTAACTGGAAAGTTTGGCCCTGATTGCTGTTCTCCAACCAGCGAAGATATATCAGCTCAGCATAGATACTAGCACCCACCTGCTTCTTATAGCCGTCTGTCACTCCGGAGAAAAATATCCACCCAGCTCTGCCCCCACCATTATTATCTTCCTCCCCCGTTGGACTATTCTTAGGAATAAATGGCGGAAGTAGCAGCGAATGCAATCAGAGCAGCGACAGCCTTGGTGGGAGGCAAATTCAAGCAAGCAGATAGCGCCACTACATACCTACAGCCATTTGCATTTCTTTGGGAAGACTGGTCCTTTAAGCTAAAAGCTGATATTGCTTGCACAGCTGCACCTACCTTCTCGTTCAGTTTCATTACAGGAAAAAATCTAACCTCAATTTTATCGAATTTTATTTAACCACCTCAATACTGGGCACTTTCGCCCCCTTCCTTCCCAGACCAATTTTCAGCTTTCAGCACTCTCGCATTTTCAGTGGCAATTGCGCGGTTATGCTACACTGTACCCAAATAATTTTATCATTTTGTTCACACAAATAGAGCTTTCTTTTGGTGGTATTTATTTACAATTCTGTTTTTATTTTTTGCAATATCAGCGAAAAAGGAGCGGAAATTTGGAAAAAAAACGATATTTTCGTCTTTCTATATCTAAAAAAAATCCAATAAAATCGAATTTTGTCATAAATTTAAGCCAAAATGTATTCTATTACATGTTTTTGGTAAAACAAAAATCCGTTAAGTATAATAATTGGTTCATGTGATCACGGACATATGTACGCAAATGATCATGTACTGATGTGCGCAGGTGATCACGGACATATGTGTGCAAATGATCATGTACTGATGTGCGCAGGTGATCACGGACATATGTGTGCAAATGATCATTGGGACATGTGATTTTACTGTTACATATGTGGGGGACAGGTGTTTTTACTATGTGGGGACATGTGTTTTGGGACATGTGTGTTTACTTTGTGTGTTTTACATTGTGGGGACACTAGACTGGTGATCAGTGAGTAAAAAGCTGTAAAAAACAGCTCATACTCACTGATCACCAGCCGGCTGCTGCGATCCACTCTCCTCACCGATGACTTCTGTGTGAGGCGAGGAGAGCCGATTGCCTAGCAACCGGCTCTCTGTTTACATCACCTGACAGCTGTGATTGGACATGGCCGTCATGTGATCAAGAGAGCCAATCACAGAGCCCTCTTGCTGATCTGAGATGCGCCGTGTCCGGGTGACACGAGTGCATCGGAATTGCGCCGCTGCACGGGAATGCGCGCACGCGATCCCTCTCCTTCTGAGGAACGTTCCTGAACGTCCACTAAGAAGGAGAGAGTGCCCAACCTGGCCGTATAGGTGCAGTGGCCGGATGGGAAGTAGTTAAAGCTTTCCATTTTAACTTTTGATTTTCTAATACTGGTAACCACCCCCCCCCCCCTTTTTTTCTGCATAGTGCTTGTTGTTAAGCTTCAGGTGTTCGGAATTCCTAGTGGTGCACATTTAAAGGAAAACAAGGGAAAAATCGAATTTCAATTTTATTTATTATTAATTAAACAAAGCCTTTCATTTTCATCTTTGATTTTCTAATACTGGCAATGACTCCCCCCCCCCCTTTTTTTTTCTGCATAGTGCTGGCTATTCAGCTTTGTGTATTCAGAATTCCTGGTGGTGCTCATCTAAAGGAAAGTAAGGGAAAAATCTAATTTCAATTGTATTTAATATTATTTTAACAAAGCCTTCCATTTTCATTTTTGATTTTCAAATACTGGCAATGACTCCCCCCCCCCCTTTTTTTTCTGCATAGTGCTTGCTATTAAGCTTCAGGTGTTCAGAATTCTTGGTGGTGCACATCTAAAGGAAAGCTAGGGTTACCATTAAAGCAGGTAGGCCCTTCCACTTAGCACTCTTTTGTCAGCAAGTGCACAGGCACTGCTTATCTCAATACCTACAGTACAGAAGCAAGTTAGAATCGCCAAGAAAAATCTTGGCAATGTATGTTGACGATTGCAGATTTTTTTTCAGTATTACTGAAATGGTAATCTATAGTCAGGGAAACTGGAGAAGAAAAGTGAATGTTTTTTTTTTTTTTGCAGGAGTGAGACTTTACGGCTGTAGATAGGCAGAGCTGGAATCTCCTGGTGACAGACGTGACAAGTCAAGAATCATCTATCCCATCCCATCCCAAAATGATAAGTCTGATCAAATAATAATTTGCCGTTATAATGCGGTCGCTGCATGACAAAGGCAGCTCAGGCTGAACGGACTTAGCACATGTACGTACAAGTATCCATAAACCTAGTCCTCGGAGCTGTCAATCCCTGCTAACCTTTTTGCTGCATAAAGAAGAGGTGTGTTTTACATACCACGAAAGCTTAGAACAGAGAGGTGAATCAAAGCCAATATACACTTTTTTTGACCCATCTGATAAAAGCATGTGACACGACAACTACAATAAAAAATAAATAAAAAGATATGCTATATATTATATGTATAAAAAAATCACTTATTCACAAAAAAAAAGCACAATTCAGCATCATGTAAATTGACCCAAATCCATGGAGTGCCGTGCGTCGAAAGGGTCCAGATACACACACACACAGAACCGGTCGTGTCCTATCATAGCATTCTGCTGCCGTGACCCCAAAGAAAAAAAGTCCTTTTTCCTTAAATACTGCAAGACTGGGAAAGCCTCGTGGAACAGTCTCTCACAACCTTCTCCTGTCTCCCTCTTCTGTTACCCAGGAGGCCACTGTCTGCCATTGTGGATGGAATATACAGTCTGCAGAGGCGTGAACTCCCAGGTGGTGGTGCGTTGGCGCCCCCTAGTCCTGGAGCGAGAGGGAACAGGCTGGGTCTTCTTTGTAAGCAATTCTCCTCTGAGTGCGAGGAAACACAAGAAGCAGCAGGAGGGCAATGGGATGTTGTAAAGATTGAAGCATGTTTGGTAACATACTGAGAGCGGAGGATGGCGCTCCTGCTCTCTCCAGAGACTGCCAGTGCCCTAGTGAAGGTGATCTGGAGACAAAAGGGTGGCTGGGATGGACGTCCTCCTCCTTGCGCCGTACTGGAGTGATTAAAGAGAGGGAGAGAAGCTGCTGACATGGTCTGGTGGCACAGGAAGGATACTATTATCCAGGGCATCTAGAAAAGAGAGATGACAATAAGATACAATTGACACTGTAATATTGGTTCTAGGGCTTATGTCGTCATCTGTTTCATATGGGTTCGGAACGCACGGCAAACGCAGGTTATCAAAATTTCATTGACTTTACAGCAGATCTAAACTGCATCTGAGCACCACAAACCAAACACAATATTTAATTCATTTATAATATTCAAAGCAAACTCCCCCATCTATCCATGTCTCCATGATTTATTTAGTTGAGAAATCACCCCCCAAGCGTTTCTGGCCGTGCCCATCTTGATTAACCACTTCAGCCCCGGAAGAATTTACCCCCTTCCTGACCAGAGCACTTTTTGCGATACGGCACTGGGTCGCTTTAATTCACAATTGCGCGGTTGTGCGATGTTGCACCCAAACAAAATTGATGTCCTTTTTTTTCCCACAAATAGAGCTTTCTTTTGGTGGTATTTGATCATCTCTGCGGTTTTTATTTTTTGCGCTATAAACAAAATAATGGCAACAATTTAAAAAAAAGCAATATTTTTGACTTTTTGCTATAATAAATATCCCCCAAAAAATATATTAAAAAAAATAATATTTTTCTCAGTTTAGGCCGATATGTATTCTTCTACATACCGGTAAATTGCAATAAGCGTATATTGATTGGTTTGCGCAAAAGTTATAGTGTCTACAAAATAGGGGATAGTTTTATGTCATTTTTAATAATAATTATTTTTTATTAGTAATGGCGGTGATCTGCGATTTTTATCGTGACTGCAACATTATGGCGGACACATCAGACTCTTTTGACACTATTTTGTGACCATTGTCATTTATACAGCGACCAGTGCTATAAAAATGCACTGATTACTGTGTAAATGACACTGGCGGGGAAGGGGTTAAACACTAGGGGGTGATCAATGGGTTAAGTGTGTCCTAGGGAGTGATTCTAACTGTGGGAGGGCTGGTCTCACTAGCACATGATAGAGATCACTGCTCCAGATGATAGGGAGCAGTAGATCTCTGTCATGTTGCTAGGCAGAACAGGGAAATGCCTTGTTTCCCCATTCTGTCGCTCCGTGACACGATCGCAGGCACCCAGCGGACATCGAGTTCGCGGGACCCGCGGTCACACTCACGGAGCACGCGCTGGGCGCGCGCCCACTATGCCTCGATTTAAAAGGGACGTACAGGTACGTCCCTTTGCGTCATTGTACGTCGGTACTTTGACGTAGAATACTGGGGTTATGGCAACAGACAAATAAAGATAAAAGTGGTCTCTGTGGCGGATTTGCCGCAAGATCACTTTTATCAGCGGGAGAGGTGCCCCCCTCCCGCCGCTTACTGGAGCCGCCAGTAGTGGTGGAGACGATCCTCTGCTGTCCCCTCAGTATCATGGACCCGAGTAAGGGAAAGATGGCCCCCACTTAGCTCCATAACATTGGATACAGAGAGCGACCCAATAAAGGAAAAAAAAAAAAAGACATTTATTTATATTTAAATGTAAGATCTGACGTCTTTTTGACCCCAGATCTCACATTAAAGAGGTCCTGTCATGCTTTTTTTCCATTACAAGGGATGTTTACATTCCTTGTAATAGAGATAAAAGTAACACAATTTTTTTTTTCAAAAAAGGACAGTGTAACAAAATAAAAATATATAAAGTAAAATAAAGAAGTAAAATCATTTTAAGCGCCCCATCCCACCGAGTTCACGCGCAGAAGCGAACGCATACGCAAGTCGCGCCCTGACACTGTCCACTGCACTATTGACACCGTTCATTGCTCTGCTGACACCCTCAGTATATATACACATGCACACACACACACAGAAATTTGTTTGAACTTTGGAGTGCACACCCTAATGCAATAGGCTGTGCACAACTATGCATATACCTCAGTATACCTTTTGGCTGTGTTAATGCGAAATGCAACATTATTGAATGTACTTGTGGTAACGCACTGCTGGGCCCTGAAGGAAACCTGTCATAAGTGGTGCATGGAGTCTGCGAATGTTGCCCGACCTTCCTTTCTGAAAAAGCTAGCAACGGAATTGATCATCGGCACTACAAAGAAAAGGTATTTAAACATGCTCAGGACTGCAGCCCCCCCTAGTGGCGATGGAATCCAAAGTGCATGAAAGAAATGGCAAGATAAATGAAACCCATACTCACCTGAAAATGCTAGTTGCCTGGCTTTTTTGGCTTTAATACTTTCTGAGTTTGACTTGGGAAAAACATACAGCAGAGGAAGATAAAGTCAAATCAGAAATCCTGATTGGCATAACTTTTCAAGGTCCATGACTCAGAAGTATTTAAAGAGAACCAGTCATCAGTGGGAAACTGTGACAATCTGATTCTCTGCTCTAGAATGGTTATAATAGTGTAGCCTTGGCTTTCATTCTTTCCATGACTGTTTTGATCTCTCGCTGGCAGAGTAGATGTGCCAGGCTACCTGAAGTTCCAAAGTTCAATGCACAAAAAACACTCACACAAAGTTAATTAAGATGTTGTCAGGATTGCATGATGAAAGGCAAATGACTTCATTTCATACTCACTAGGTTGATAAAATTGTAATGAACTCTTAATATAATGCTTTAGAGCACAATTCTGCTTTAAAACGAGCACACGGTGTTAAGGAAGCCATCTTAATTATTCCAGTATCCTTATTTTGTGTTCCTCTTGCCAAGTGTATATTTTTATTCCGGAGTGTTGCTTTAACTGCTAATATTTACACAATGACATCAGTGTAATAATTTCCTCTGGAATTCACACAGAAGTCTTCAAGCTAGTGTTATATAGGGCAATTCGAGCTGTGACAGCGAGCTGTGAACATCAGGAGGCTGCGAGTGGGGGGGCACCCTCCCAGGGATGTTCCTGTGGGTGTTTGGCACATACTAGTCAAAAAAGAGACACCTATACTGTGGGAGGCTTCCTCATCCACTACTGAGAGGTCCAACTACTACTAGTGGGACACCAGGCCTGCACTTGTCATGTGGCCAGGCGAGCGCCCTCTAGGGGTTATATAAAGGAAGAGCTTGTCCTCTCTTACTGAAAGCTCAGCTGCCTCCTTTTAAGGGGCCACTGTCATATGAGAACCATTGCGCCCGGCCTCTGAATGATCATAGAGACTTTAGCGACCATCTGGTCCACCGGAAATCTCTATAGTAAACATCTGGGGCCCGCAGTGAGTCGGTAGAAGCACCGGAGGGCGGCGGGAGAGGGCGGACATCCCCTCTCACCGCCCATAAGAATGATCAAGTGCCTGAACAGCTGCTATGATCATTCCTATGGTGTAGGAAATCGCCGGCTGAAAAAGACGATAACTGAATGATGCCTGTAGCTGCAGGCATCATTCAGCTATACCCACACAAACTCAAGGACGTCATATGACGGGCGGCAGGAAGTGGTTAACAATGTCAGTTTGTTCCTTTTTCAGGAGCTCTATAAGCTACGCTGAGTGCTGCTGATACGTACAGCGGTGAGCTGCACTTACAGCGGGGTCTATGATCTGCATCAGTTTCCAGATAGCAAGCAATTGTGCTGCAAGTTATAAAATGACTTGCTAAGCTATTGCTAGACTTGCCAGGCATCACAAGTTTGTTGCACAATTGCAGCAAGTCCGCATTGCATGAATCCAGATCAACTTTCTTTGCAAACATTATGCAAGTCTGCTGCAAGTTCTGGTTCAGTTATATTGTGCAATAGTCCTCCCACCACAGGAGGCACTGTGACTGCATTTTCATGCTGTAGACTTGCAAAGCTCTTGCTGTGAACTCACCATTGCAACTTTGCTCTTGCTCGAGACTTGCCGCACAAATTTGCTACAAATTGGAAAAGTGTTAACTGGAACTTGTGCTTCCAGTGCCCTGCAAATGTACAAATTGCCAGTGAAAATGTGCAGCAAGTTAACAAGACTTCAACACTGCCACCAATTTGTAGTAATTTATCCTTGCTATATGGGTTCTGGCATGGATCCTCTGCCCCTCTCACTCTGTTCTGCCATATACAAAGCATAGCATAGTGGTGACGTTCTTTGTGGACAGTAGAATGAGGGGGGCTGAGACACAACATTGGAACTGGTGTCATTTATAGACCTTGTTCTGATGCAGCGGAGAACCAAAAGTGCGGCTCCTGCTGTACATATCTGCTGTAGTCAGTGCACAGAGCTTAGAGTGCTCCTGAAATATTGACAGTGTTAATGAATTAAAGATTAAAAACAACATAAAAATAGATGTGCCTGGGGTCAGGCTTTAAAGGAGAAGTATAGCCAAAGCTTGTTTGGCTGTACTTCTATTGTGGATCACAGGAGTGCAGTTTGTTCTGCACTCCTGTGACCCGGTTTCAGCAGAGTGCAGGATGAAAGTTCAATCTCTGAAAGTCGGTCCAGGGCCCGCGTCATTGTGACAATGGAAGTCGGGATCCGCCAGAACCCTAGATTGACACCCATCTCAGCCTCTCCGTCTCTCTCTGGGACCAGTAAAGTCCGAAACAAGTAAATTTAACCCTTAATTAATATTATTTATCACTCAAGACTCCAATGGTGCAGGTGGAGGGGCGTTCAGAAAAAGCCAGGAACTATGGTGCTAACACATCTTCTTTGTAAACATCCGACAAGTGCAGCATTCAACCTGCAATTGAAATATCACTTTTGGTGGACCAATCCTGTTGATTACGTCGAATTTTATAAATCAATCCTCAAACTGTAATGCAGTGTACACACGATCAGTTTTACCGATGAAAACAGTCCGATGGACTTTTTTCATCGGACAAACCAATCGTGTATGGGCCCCATCTGTCTTTTTTCCATCGGTGAGAAAAAATAGAACATGTTTTAAATTTATCCGATGGGGGAAAAAAAAACAATAGCAAATTCCGATCGTCTGTGTGGTTCTCCATTGCACGAAAAACCCACGCATGCTCAGAATCAAGTCGACGCATGCTCAGAAGCATTGAACTTCATTTTTCTCGGCTTGTCGGAGTGTTTTACGTCACAGCGTTTGGGACGGTCAGATTTTTGACTGATGGTGTGTAAGCAAGACTCATGGAAGTCAGCTTCATCGGATTTCCGATGGAAAAATCCATCGGATTAGAATCCATAGGAAATCCGATCGTGTGTACAGGGCTTAATAGTATTTTGGCATTCAGACATGTAAGGCTTTCAGAAGAATTATTGAGCCAAGGTTAGCACAGACAGCTCTGATTCCAGTTGCGGGTTGTATAGTGAGTTTGAAAGTCTGCCTAAGCTACTTACATACAGCTGTGGTGGGTGATCCCTATACCAATCCGTCATATAGAGATAGTGCCTGCACAATCGAGGGGTCTGCCTTTGATCCTTCTTGAAATTCCTGCAGAGTCAGTTTACCATCAGAGTTCTGTAAGAAAAAATAATAGTAAGTAACAAAAAAAAATAAAGGAAAATCACAGGGTGTCTTCAATGAACAAAAAATCAACAAAGGGCCAGGCGCAAAATTGTAACAGTGCTCCTCTATACTTATTTATTTTTATTTTATGTCTTCAATGAACATATATGACATCATTATCATTGCAATGTGTATCTTAAAGTGACCAATTTCTTTGTTTATATAGGGCAAAGTAAGAAATTCACTTACCTTCCCCCCTCTCCAGAAGTACATACTTACCCTTCCTCACACTCCCGTGCCACTCCATTCAGCTGCCAGACCCAGAGAAAGAAAAGCCCATATAAGCTCCAAACCTTGTTAGAGCTTACACAGGTCTAGAGGTTCTTCCCTGGACCCATGTGACTGCTCTGCACCAATCAGGAGGCATCTAACATGGTCACATGAGAGGGGGAAGGTGTGAATCCCATCAGCTGGACAAATCGGTGGGTGAGTTAGGAAAGCCAAATTGTGCTGCTGGGGGGAGGGGAGGCACTAGGTGACTCTTTTACTTTGCCCTACATGGGTAAAGCAGAGTTTTATGTCAGAGGATGATACCACAGCCAAGTTCTCTTCCTGGCAATGCTTGTTACCTGGCTGTTGTGCTGACCCTTTTGCTTCATAACTTCCAAGTTCCTAACCCAGCACAAATATACGCATCAGAAATTCTGTCCTCATTCTGCCTTTCCAGCTCTGCATATGTATGACAGATCAAGGACTTGGAAAGCATTGAGACCTGAGATGGCCAAGCAACTGGCATTTTCAGAAAAAGGTCAGCAAATGCAGCCTCCATATTTGTCTCATTACAGATTACCTCTAACGGCAACACAGTGCAAAGACCGGTAATGTACAGTAATCAATATCAGCGGCCAATCACAGATCAGCTTTTATTAATAAGAGCTGTTATTGTCACTTAAAGCGGAGCTCCACCCTAAAGTGGAACTTCCGCTCATCGGAACCCTCCGGTGTCACAATTGACACCTTTCAGGGGGGAGGGGGGTGCAGATACCTGTCTAAGACAGGTATTTGCACCCACTTCCGGGAGTCCTCTCTGCGGGTATTCTACGGGAAGCACGTCACTTCCCGCAGAATACCCGTTGTGTTCTGGGAGACACTCGGCTCTCAGAACACACAGGGACCAGTCAAAACGGCGCAGCGCGACTCGCGCATGCGCCGTAGGGAACCGGGCATGAAGCCGCAAGGCTTCACTTCCTGGTTCCCTCACCAAGGATGGTGGTGGGGGCAGCAGAGTGACGAGCGATTGCTCGTCCTCTGCTGCGGACGTCGCTGGACTCCAGGACAGGTAAGTGTCCTAATATTAAAGGTCAGCAGCTGCCGCTTTAAAAAGGTGCTAGAAAAACAGCATATTCTTGGATGATCCAGTTTATTGGTGTTTTGGCACAAATACAGGTTGATGATATAGGACAGCATTTTATTTGATTGTGGCCCTTTTTGAAGAGCACCTAACAAGGCCTGGTTCACACCTATGGGTTTTTTATTGCTTTTTGCAGAAACACACTACAGTCCATTGAACACGGTTTCCCAAGAGACACGTACGTTCACATGTATGCTTCTTTCAGCCGCTGCCTTTTGGAAAGGGTAAGGCAATTTTTGAAATGCAAAACGGTGCTTTTTGGCTCAACAGACTTTAATTGAGAAGCTTCAGAAGAGCATGTAGTGTGTTTGTTTTTTGCCGTGATTTTGCTTTTTTAATCTGCCAAACAACAAATGTCCCCCCCCCCCCCCCACAAAAAAAAACCATAAGAAAAGCAAAACGATCAAAAAAACGCATGTGCATAAACGGCTCAAAAACAAACTGCATTGGTGTGAACCAAGCCTAACTGCAACCCTTGCTGCAATTATCTTATAACATACTGCCCCTTCCTCTTACCTTGTCCATCATTGCAAAAATCCGGTCCACCCTCTTCTCTGGAGTGTTTTCCTCCTCTGGAAGTTCCACTGTGTTACCCTGAAAAAAATAAAAACACACAAATGAACTCCAAATGTATTCTCAGCAATAGGCTGCATTCTGTAAGTGGCATTGCGTTGTTCAATAGCTGGTCATTTGATTTTGGGTACATATTTCAGTGCTGACAATTTGGCACATTGTAGGTAGTAAAGCCCAATTTTGGTCAAACTTTCTAAACAAAGGGCCAGTTTACCATCCGTCAGACTTTAGGGGGGGCCGGATTGTGGCCACTGAGAGTAGAAAAGGTCCTGACATCAGTGGGAAAAACTATTTGGCCCCATTGTTGGTGTCATTGGGAGAAATTGTGTCCGATCATTGGTGTCATTGGGAGAAATTGTACCCCATAGTTAGGTTCATTGGGAGGAATTGCGCCCCTTCACTGGTGTCATTGGGTGATATTATGCCCCATTGTTGGTATCAATGGATGAAATAGTGCCCCAAGGGTCAGGTAAAAGCAAGCAAAGGGCCACATCTGGCCCCCGGGCCATGGTTTGGATACCCCTGCTTTAGACCATGGGACATGGTTGGAGTCTCTGTTGAATTTTTATTTCTGACTGTGTCCCCCATTAAGTGAATTCCCCTCACTTCCTGTTCTGGTGACAGAATTTCACCAGAGCTGATGGGGACATTCCTCTAGGTGGGGACAGAGATGACAATAACACATTAATATACTGTATAGTCTAAGTGCAGAGGTGTGGCACTTTTTCTTTAGTCTGATTCCTGTAGCAAGAAACAGCTTTAATTAGTACCTGTAACATCATCACCATGTTTGTAAAAACATTGCAGAAACAGCTGCTCTGTTCCTACTGATGTAGGCAGGGCTCCCAGAACTACATCTCCCAAGAGTCATTTCCCTATATGTAGTGTGTGTGTGCAGTCTCTTTGGAGGCAAGCAGTGGCGGCCCGTTCATTAAGGGCGCACAGGCATCACCCCCCCCCCCCATCCATGCGTCCGGCCCCCTGATCTACATGCAGGGCGCTGAACGCATGGATTCCAATGGGGGGGGGGGGGTTTGAAGTACGTGATCTTCTCTATGGGAAAGAAAAACCTGCTCACAACAAAAGTGAAGGACACTCTCCAGGAGGTGGGCGTATCATTGTCAAAGTCCACAATCAGGAGAAGACTTCACGAGAGCAAATACAGAGGGTTCACCACAAGATGCAAACCAGTCATAAGCCCGAAGAATAGAAAAGCCAGATTAGACTTTGCCAAAAAAAATCTAAAAAAGCCAGACCAGTTCTGGAAAAGCATTCTTTGGACAGACGAAACTAAGATTAATCTGTACCAGAATGATGGGGGAAAAAAAGTGTAGATAAGGCTTGGAACAGCTCATGATCCAAAGCACACAGCGTCATCTGTAAAACATGGTGGAGGAAGTGTGATGGCATGGGCATGCATGGCATCCAGTGGCACTGGGTAATTGGTGTTTATTGATGATGTGAAAGAAGACAGAAGCAGCCGGTTGAATTCTGCAGTGTTTAGAGATATACTGTCAGCTCAGATTCAGCCAAATGCAGCAAAATGGATTGGACGGCGCTTCACAGTACAGATGGACAATGATCCAAAATGCACTGCATAAGCAACCCAGGAGCTTTTGAAGGAAAGGAAGTGGAATATTCTGTAATGGCCGAGTCAATCACCTGATCTCAACCCAATCGAGCATGCATTTGCTGTAGGCAAAACTAAAGACTAAACTGAAGACAGCTGCAGTTAGAGCCTGGCAAAGCATCAGAAAGGAAACCCAGTCTTCGGTAATGTCCATGGGTTCCAGAATTCAGGCAGTCATTGCCAGTAAAGGATTCCCAACAAAATATTAAAAATTAACATTTTATTTGTGATTATTTTCATTTGTCCAATTGATACACAGTGTCCCTGAAAATGGGGACACTGTGTATAAAAATGGTTGCAGTTCCTAAAATTTGTACCTGTTATTTATGTTCAACCCCTTGAATTAAAGCTGAAAGTCTGCACTTCAAATTAATTTGGATTGTTTCATTTTAATTTCATTCTGGTGGCATATAGAGCCAAAAGTATGAAAATTGTGCCTGTGTCCAAATATATATGGACCCAACTGTATGTATTTCAAATGTGTATTTAGCCATATGCATGATGTTCAATGATTTGTTTTTCTTTTTATAAATGGGAAATGTTAAAATTAGATTTTTTTTTTTGCATTTGGATTATGTGATTTTTTTGGGATACATTCGATCCAAACTTACCACCATCTGGTAAATTGCATCCACAATATCCAGCATCTCGTTTCGTGTGATGTAGCCGTCATTATCCAGGTCATACAATTTAAATGCCCCTAAATGAAGGAAACAAAAGTCATTCTCGGACATACACCTCTTTTCTCTAATCATATACTGTATAATATCATAGATAATTTGCCTGTTAAAGATCTTTTATTTGTTAGATATTGTATTGCGTTTGTTAAAAATATGATTTTTATTATATTAATCAGACATAGGATACATGGGACAATTTTACAATAGTGAGTTGGTCAGATTACCTGTCAGCCTTTTTGGTTTGAGTAGATTTCTCAAACAAATGCTTTTTTATACAATGGGATTAGATACCATTGTTGTATTTAGTACATTACCTGTTTGAGATTTCTTTCAGCTCTCAAACTGAAAAGAATTACAGTTTAGATTACATGTTTCGTTTTGAGTAGACAATAGGTAGATAGCATTGTTGTATTCAATGCTATTGTTGACATCTATGTTTTCTGTTTGGTAACAATGGTAAACAGCACACATAAAAGCAGGCCTAAGCTAGGAGGAAGGGGACACACCATGTTGCTGTAAGATCATGAAGAAGAACAGAGATCATGAAGAAGAACAGAACCTGGTCTCCAAGAAGAATTATTGCCAATGGAGATCACGAGTAATCGAAGATAAGTAACCTTTAAATGTATTTGTAGTTATAGACCATAGGCTGTTCTATTTGCTAGGCATTTTTCTTGTTATAGAGATCTGTCAGTCTTGTATTTTAGTCCTAATATTGTAATAGCTTTGTATGTACAGCATCTTTGTATAGTAAAAGCATATTTACACACTGCAGAAGTCTCAGTTTCCTTGTTATACCACAGAGTAACCTTGCTAGATAAACGTAAAAGTGAAACATTTGGGGGCTCGGACGGAATTTGTGCTATAATTCAATTGAAGCAGACTTGTTTTTCTGTAGTGTGTTGTGTAGCTTGTGCTAGGTAAAATGCTGTGTGAGCTGTTTAGGAAAAGCAAGGCTGCAGAGGGTTCTAGTGACCAGAAGAAAGTGTGCAGCTTACCTATCTGGGCCAGAAATAATGAGTGGGAGCCTCTTGCTAAAGAATTTGTGAAGTATGCTTCTCCCTTGAAGCTGACTTGGGGTGATAAAGTCTCAGATAATTTTGTAGATTTTAGCCTTAAGGGATTGGATTTAAGTAAGAAAGAGAAGAGGACAGTGTCCACAGTGGGTTGGTACTTCCTCCATGCTCTCTATACTGAATCACATAGAAGGGAGAAGGCAGAGGCAGAAGTTAAGGTATTAAAAGACCAGCTAGCAGTTGCTTCAGAGTGTGTACGCTCAACCGCTAGTCGGGCTGATGATTTGCAAGAGCGGTGTGCAGGCCTCATGACCAAATCAATTAATGCCTTAAGGAAAAGGAAGGGGCGTAAACCTGTTAGTAAAGCCAGGGTACGTGCCATTGTCACATCCCAAAATTGGGATTGTGAGGATGTGCTCTCCTCAAATGATAGTAAGGATGAGGAGATAGAGTTTGATATTTCAGAGGATGATCTGCTACTGGGAAAGAAAAAGTATGCCAGACCTCTCATTACTAAGCATAGGAAACGGCAACATGATAGAGAGGATATGGCAGATGGGGAGGTGCATTATCGCAACCCCAGAGATGTTGAATTTGAAGAAGTACGGGAGTTTTCACAAACTGAACTCCATGAGCTGGCAAAACAATACAAACAAAGGTCTGGGGAGCCCCTATTGGGTTGGCTCCTACGCTTATGGGATGAAGGGGCGGACAGTGTTGTTTTGTCAGGTAAGGAAGCAGTGGCTATGGGAGTGTTAACCCATGATCCACAATTGCGTCAGGCAATGCGAAAAGCCCAAGAGTTTAGCGTGAATTTTTCACTGTTAGACCTTGTGAGAGATGGAATAGTCCGAGTATACGCTAGTCCTACTGATCTGGAAAATACCTACTCCTGCAGATCAATAGGAGAGGGTATTTCCAGGTTACGTGAGATGGGCTGTATAACCGGATTAAATACATTTCCAGAATGGATAGGTCCAGATATGGAACCCTTTACGTCTGCTCTGCGCTCTAAGCTGATGAAGTCTGCGCCATTTAATCTCAGGGCTCCATTATTGTCCTTGTTGGGAGGCCTGGGATTAAACAGCAAGATTCATGAAGCCACAACCCTTTTAAGCCAGTTGGGGGAGATAGAGGAGACTAAAACAAAACCTGTCAGGGCAGTAGATAAGGTCAAGGCCAGACAGGAAGAATACAAGCAGAAAAGAACAGAGAAGAAACGGAATGGGGTAGAGAAGACAGAAGGTGAAGAGAAAACCAGGCTAGTTGTTTCTAGGAAAGAAATGTGGGTGGACCTATTAAAGGCAGGAGGAGTACCTAGAGATGAGATAGATGGCATTTCTACTGCAGAAATGCTGAAGAGGTGGAAACATTTAGTAGGTAAAACTGTCAGGGTTAGAAACACTACTCCTAGTGAAGATAACATCAGCCTAGACTTAGAGGAAACAGAACAGACCCCTCCTGTTAGCCCCAAACCAATTCCCAAAACTGAACATGAACCCAAATCCCTTTATCCTGGGGAGGAGTTAGAGAGAATCAGAAAAGGGGATTGGGCGGTTCCTTATCCTTTATGAAGGGAAGGTGAGTCTCCTGTAATAGCAGCGAGGGCAGTGACAGCAGGAGACCGACGACCATATGCACCTGTCACTGTATGGTGGGGGAAGTCATCTTCTCCTACACATGTAATGGCTTTAGTTGGTAGCGGAGCTGAAGTTACACTTTTGCAAGGAAATCCTTCCCATCACAAAGGAGAATTGATTTATGTAGAAGGTTTAGGAGGGCAAACTACACCAGCAGTTAGGATAGGGGTGAAATTGGCTATTGGCAAGGGATCAGGATTTATGAAAAATGTTTTGATATCAGAGTTACCCGAAAATATTCTTGGGATGGATGTACTTCAAGGTCAGTCAATTCAGACTGAAAGAGGTACATTCACATTCGGGTATCCTGATAAAGCGTATCTGGTAAGGGCGGTGAAGGCTGTGGTCAGAGGTCATGCGAAATGGACCCCTGTCTACATTCCTCCACCAGAGAAGCCAGTCTGTCTCAAGCAGTACAGACTTCCTGGAGGACACAAAGAAATTGGGGAGACTATTCAAGAACTGTTGAGAGTAGGGATCCTTAGACCTGCTGTAAGTCCTTTCTCGTCTCCGGTGTTCCCAGTAAAGAAACCTGATGGGACATATAGAATGACTGTGGATTACAGAGGTCTAAACAAAGTGGCACCTCCAATGAAGTCAGCTGTACCAGATATGATCTCAATTGTTGAGAAAATTGCTAAAGATGCAGGAGAATATCATGCTGTGATAGACCTGGCTAATGCTTTCTTTTCAATTTTGATAGACCCAGATTGTCAAGACCAGTTTGCTATGGTGTGGGACGGCCGCCAGTACACTTTCACTGTCCTTCCGCAAGGCTATCTTCATTCTCCAACGATTTGTCATGGACTGATTGCCTGAGATTTAAGTACCCTGAATTTGAAAGTCGCTGTGTTTCACTACATTGATGACATCATGATCTCTGGGACAAAAGAAGATGTAACTGAAGCACTGCACCTGCTGATACAGCACTTGGAGAACAGAGGGTGGGCTATCAACAGAAACAAAGTCCAAGGACCTGCCACAGAGGTGAAATTCCTAGGAATGATGTGGACTGGGCCACAGAGGAAGATTCCAGAGACAGTTGTGCAAACTATCCAGGCGCTGTTGCCCCCTACTACCAAAAAAGAGGCACAGAAGTTCATTGGAGTTGTGGGATTCTGGAGATCGTTCATTCCACATCTTGGACTGATTCTGAGGCCTATATACAATGTTACCAGAAAAAAGACTGAATTCTCATGGGGTTCAGAGCAGCGGACTGCATTCCTGGCTGCTAAAGAAGCTATTTTGCAGCATCAGGGATTGGGACCCGTGAGACAAGTAGTACCATTTCAGCTGGATGTAGTGGAGCAGAATGGTACCATATCTTGGAGTCTGTGGCAGCCAAATGAAAAGAAAGGACTGAGAGCATTACCTATTGGATTTTGGTCCAAACAACTGACAGGGGCACAGACGAGATACACGCCCCTAGAGAAGTAACTGTTTGGGGCCTACACAGCACTTCAACCTGTAGAGACCATTACAGGAAAGGACACTGTCACCATCCATACTGCATTGCCAATAGCAGGATGGGTGAGAGATAATGGACTGACCACTAGGGCAGCTGTAGCCCAGAACCAGACACTGATGAAATGGAAGTGGTACCTTCAAGAAAGAGGGGGTATTGCAGATGGGGATGTTAGAGACATTTCAAAACAGTTGGCAGGGCTTGTTACTTTTACCAGCACCCGGCCAGAAGAAGAAATTCCTGTGCTGCAGTCATCCCCCATTCAAGAAGCTCCACCCTTTGAGTCTCTGTCAGAAGACATGAAGGAGTCAGCATGGTTCACTGATGGTTCAGCCATAATCACCTCGTCTGGGCGTAAATGGACAGCAGCAGCCTACAACCCAAGTACAGACACAGTCCTGCAGGAGTCCGGAATCGGAGGGTCCAGTCAGTATGCAGAGTTGAAAGCTGTAGTGATGACTCTTCAGGAGGATCCTTCTTCCCATGTCACTATCTACACTGACAGCTGGGCGGTTTTTAAAGGACTGACAACTTGGATGCCCACGTGGAAGTCCAATGAATGGATGATTCATGGAAAGGTGGTGTGGGGAGGCAAGGAAGTCTGGGACTACATCTGGAAGGAAGCTCACTCCCGCACCATAAAAGTGGGGCATGTTGATGCACATGTGCCCCTAGTACCAGACTTTGAGAACTATAACAGAGTTGCAGATGAAATCGCAAAAGTGAAGGTAGTTGTGCCAATTGATCCTGTTTTGATGAACTTGGCCAACTGGGCCCACAAGCAATCTGGACATTTGGGGCAGAAAGCAACATATGAATGGGCACAGCAGAGAGGATTGCCTATATCCATGGACATGATAAAGACTGTAATAGGGAACTGTACAGTGTGTGGAGATGTGCGACAATGGCCATTGCAAAAGTACTCCACTGGGTCGATTAAGAGGGGTGAGAGGCCTGCAGAGATCTGGCAGATTGACTTCATCGGTCCCCTGCCCCGGGGAAACAATGGACTGAGATATTGTTGCACTGCAGTGGACACCTATTCAGGACTTATGCTTGTTCATCCTTGCAAACGTGCAGATCAAGCCGCAACGCTTCAACTGCTTCAGAAACTTGTCGTTGCTTATGGTTGTCCCAAACAGGTCCAAAGTGATAATGGCTCACACTTCACCGGATCAACAGTACAGCAGTGGGCCAAAGATTCTGGAGTGTACTGGTTGTGCCACATCCTATACCATCCACAGGCAGCTGGTTTGATTGAAAGATACAACGGGCTATTGAAAGACCAGATACGCAAACTTACACCCACACATACACTAAGGGGGTGGGATCGGGTCCTCACACAGGCAGTCATGTTGTTAAATTCTAGGCCAATAGCCAAAAGCACACCATATGAGATGATGGTAGGGGCTGAGGCACAGATTCCACAGCTGGAGTGCAGAGTTCAGTATTTATGTAAGGTTCCTGAAAGAACAGGGTTTAACAGATACCATGTTACTGCTTCCCATGACATAGAAACAAAGAGTGATGTATCTGAAGCTGAAGCCTATCTACGAATGAGAGGGAATCTGGCAGGAAGGTTTGAAGTTATATTTGCATTGGCAGATGAGCTTCAAGACAGTGGCTGGGACTCTGACTGGTTAGTGGATACTTCTCAGCAAGAGTGGAAAGTGAGGCTACATAACATCAAACCTTCCAAAATAAACAGCAGTGATTTTCTGGGAAATATCAGTATATTTCCTCTCCTCCCTATTGATGTTCTTTGGCAGGGTCAGAGGTGCATACAGGCAGGTGGCAAAGTATTGGTCAGATATCCAGGCAAGAAGCCATTTAGAGGAGAGATTGTAGCTGAAGGGCCAGGATCTACTGTTTATGTATTGTTAGAAGGAACAGATAATCCGCTTTGTTTTCCACTACACAGGCTGTCTCCGATTTGATCCATAGGAAGACCAGAGAAAAGTGGTTACATGATGGAAAGAATGATGGAAGATCGCAAGAGCTGTGGAGAACAAGGCCTTTGATGTATTTCGAGCCTGGACTTGTTTCTAAAGAACTTTAGAATGGACTTTCTAATGAACTTTTATCCAAAGACTGAAACACCTTCCCAGTGACAGAAATATGGGAGGGGTTGCATTTAAGGAAAATTTATGTGTATATTGAGTTTTTAGTAATGAAGAGATTTTCTGTGTGTGGTCTGAGAGAGAAAAAATAAAAATCATAGGGCGGAATGTATTGCGTTTGTTAAAAATATGATTTTTATTATATTAATCAGACATAGGATACATGCGACAATTTTACAATAGTGAGTTGGTCAGATTACCTGTCAGCCTTTTTGGTTTGAGTAGATTTCTCAAACAAATGCTTTTTTTATACAATGCGATTAGATACCATTGTTGTATTTAGTACATTACCTGTTTGAGATTTCTTTCAGCTCTCAAACTGAAAAGAATTACAGTTTAGATTACAGGTTTCGTTTTGAGTAGACAATAGGTAGATAGCATTGTTGTATTCAATGCTATTGTTGAAATACAGCTACAGTAAACATCTATGTTTTCTGTTTGGTAACAATGGTAAACAGCACACATAAAAGCAGGCCTAAGCTAGGAGGAAGGGGAGACACGATGTTGCTGTAAGATCAGTGAGAAGCCACTCATGATAGAAGAACAGAACCTGGTCTCCAAGAAGAATCATTGCCAATGGAGATCATGAACATAGAGTAATCGAAGATAAGTAACCTTTAAATGTATTTGTAGTTATAGACCATAGGCTGTTCTATTTGCTAGGCATTTTGCTTGTTATAGAGATCTGTCAGTCTTGTATTTTAGTCCTAATATTGTAATAGTTTTGTATGTACAGCATCTTGTATAGTAAAAGCACATTTACACACTGCAGAAGTCTCAGCTTCCTTGTTATACCACAGAGTAACCTTGCTAGATAAACGCAAAGCGAAACAGATATGCACATAAATATGAACATTTATAAATGATGCGATCTCTGGGGTGGCAGCCAAGAACAATGGAGAATCAGCTAAACATTTCTCACGCAGTCTTTGTTGAAATGAGCCAATAAATGATAACAGACTGGAAAATCTCCCGGCAAATCCAACTGTCAGAGTATCTCATTATTCCCCCAGAGGAGGTGAAAAGGAGCCTAGTTATTATAGCAAGCTTCAACTAAAATAACTGCAATAATATAACTTAAAGTGGATTTCCACCCACTTTTACAACTCTTCAGCATCCCTCACTAAACTGTGCACTGTAAACGAATTGCATATTGTTTTATTTTTATTTTATCAGCACCTACTGTACATCTGCTGTATTCATTTTTTACTTCCTCCTCCCTGGCCGTGGCCCATCGCATCATTTCCTGCTTGCAATGCCTCCTGGGAAGGGGCAGCAACTTCCTCTGACACTGCCGTTGCTATTGAAACCTGACCTGAAACCTATTACACTGCTTGTGCTGCACTGAGCATGTGCGAGATCTGCAAGGATGAGATCCAGGAAGATATACAGTCTGGCTTCAGATGCCCACACTTAAGATGGCCACGGCCTGCTGTAAGTTTATAAAATAACATACTACTGCTATAAACTAACAAAACGGACCTTAGTTTACAGACTAACTTTACTAGAATACATTAAGCTTGTGTATTACTTGACATGTACCACCTACCCAAACATTGTTGCTGACCCCTTCATAAAGTGGTTTTACCTAATGGCAGTGGCCTCTTTCAGCAGGATAATGCGCCCTGCCACACTGCAAAAACGGGTCACAAATGATTTGAGGAACACAACAGGTTTGAGGTGTTGAATTGGCCTCCAAATTCTCCAGATCTCAATTTAATAGAACATCCGTGGGATCTGCTGGAAAAACAAGTCCGATCCATGGAGGTCCCATCCCGCTACTTAGAGGACTTAAAGGATCTGCTACAAATTGCTTGGTGCCAGATACCACAGCATACTTTCAGAGGTCTAGTGGAGTCCATGCCTCAATGGGTTAGGGCTGTTTTGGCAACCAAAGGAGACCTACTCAATATTAGGTGGGTGGTCCTAAAGTTATGGCTGACAGGTGTATAATCTTATGGGAAAATGTTTGATGAATTGACTAATCTTGTCAAGAGTTACATAGATCATTGTGGCAATATACTGTGCAAGCTAGGTGACTTACATCTCAGCTTCTCATCCAGGGTCCCACGTGAAGTGACAGATAAAGCCTGGATGAATTCTGCAAACTCGATCCGTCCATCCTGCAAAAAGATAGTAAGGTAGTAAATCACGCTTCTATCTCAGCAGATTTATCTGTGCCCTTATCTACAATGCATTAAAGTTCTTCTAAAGTCTGGGTGCTTTTACCCTAATGCATTGCCTGCATTAAGGTACAAAAACACCACACCACACTACCTGTCCACACACCAGCCCCCCCCACCCCCCAAACACTTACCTGACACCTCTCATGATCAAGCACTGTCCCCGCCGGCACCCTCATTCTCCCCTCATCCTGGATTCAATGGCTTCACATTTGCTCTTGCTGCTGTCAGTCAAATCCTATAAGGAGGGAGCGGGTGGCCAAGCTGCGTTGTGTGCATATATGGACTCACACAACCTGGCTTGGAAGTGTGCCCATATGGGTGGCCCTCAGCACACTGCTTGTTATGGGGGCATTCAGAAGAGAGGAGGAGCAGAGCTCTGGCAGGGGATCACCAAAGTAGAGGTATGGAGCCAGCTGTGTGCAATATCATTGCACAGAGCAGGTAAGTGTATTATGCTTTTATAAAAAAAAAAAAAAAAAACTTTGACTTTAAGGTGTTACTAAACCCAGGAGCCTGCATTCACAATATCTGGTCTCCCACAGTACAAAGAACATGGAAATGCAATCATTTTAGTAAATATAAACTGCTAAATTATTTTTCTCATCAGCAGTATATAGCAGTCTTGTGACTTCTATTAGAGTCTGGTTAAAGCTTGTAGAAGGAGTTTTCATTCTCCCACGATTGTTCAATGAGAATGCAGGACACCTGAGCCTCTGTCTGGACAGTGCTGATCACATGCACTCTCCCAAGAAAAAAAAAAAACTCTCTAGCAACACACACCAAACTGAGCATGTGCAGTCCGCCCCTGGCTCTGTAAATATCAGGTTATTTTTTGGGGCAGTGGAAGAAGGGGAGATTCAAACAGCCTTTATACACAATGCAGAGGATTAACTTAATCCCTTAACTTCACAGTGAGTATAAAGCCCCGTACACACGGTCAAACTTTTGGCCAACAAACTTCATTTTGAGCAAGTTGGACCAACAATCCGACCGTGTGTATGCTCCATCGGACAAACTTTTTTTGCTTTTTTCTTGTTTTCATCGGACAAAAGTTGGGTCTGCAAACGGACAAACTTTTGCCCAACAAAAGTCAGATGAAGCAAAGTCCGACCGTGTGTACAGAAAACCATCGGACTTTTGTCCGATGGACAAAACAACTAATGTTAAAATCAACCAACAATAGCAGAAGTTGACCAAAGGGTGGCGGTAAAGAGCAGAAAAGAGCTGAAAAAACAGGTGATGTTGCAAAAAGTTTTGGGAAAGTTTGCAGAAAAGTCAGAGCGTGTGTATGCTATGGGTGTTCCCGACCAACTCCGTTCAGACAAAAAACCACGGAAAAGTCAGATGGAAGTCCGAATGTGTGTATGGGGCTTTACAAGCATGCTTTACTGCATATACAGACTGGTTTTACTTTTGTGGGTTTAAAGGGGTTGTAAAGTCCAAACGTTTTTTACCTCAATGCATTCCTTGCATTAAGGTAAAAAATGTTTAGGTGTCAGCATCGCCCCCTCAGCCCCGCCTTTACTTACCTGAGACCTCATTCGATCCAGCGCCGTGCACGTCTGCAGATCTTTTCACCCCTCACTTCCGGGTCTTGCTGGCTTTGCTGGGGCACCGGGAGCCATTGTCTCCTAGTGCTGTCAATCAAAGTCAGTGACAAGGAAGCAGGGAGGTGGGGTTGAGTCCCGCTGTCTGTGTCAATGGATGCAGCAGAGGGACTTGGGTGCGGCTTCCCATGGGGGGCACTGGCCAGAGAGGAGGGGCCAGGAGCACCGGCGGGGGACCCGAAAAGAGGAGGTTCCCGCCCGCTCTGTGCGTTTCCATTGCACAGAGTAGGTAGGTATAGACATGTTTGTTATTTATTTATTTATTATTTACCTTTACAACCCCTTTAATAATACTTAAATATCACTTTACTTGCATATTTCTAATGGATCATTCTATTATAGCTGGATGCTGATGAACTCAATCACCAATGTTTTTCCTATATTGCTCCTGTAATCCAGCCAGGAGATTTCTGCACTGGAATTCCTGTCTCTACCCCTTGCTAAAGCCAAGTGTAAAAGTCTCACTCTTCCTGCTGAACTTTCCTCAATATATAATTAAAGGAGCCATGAATGGTAGTAGTGCATCCTCGTTATAATGAGTGTGGCAGGTGGGCGGAGCTGGGAACTCTGATGCAGAAATGCCCTGAGAGATATAGGAACTAGTGAGTGAATCCAGCATATGGAGAAACCCATTAAAGAGAACCAGTCATTACAAACCACAGGGGACCAATTTACAAGCATGCATCTGCCGGAACCAGTGCAGATAACACGTTAATGTGTGTCTTTATGTGCAATAGGCATAGCACATGTAACCAGCACAATGTTGACTCTCTTACAGCCAGCTTCCTTTGTATGCATGCATCAGGGACTTTACTGCCTCCCCACACCCCTCATTCCAAGTAAAAGGAAGGACACAGAGAGTGTGCTTAAGTACAAATACGTGACTGGTTCTCTTTATTCTTTACACTATCCTAATCATTAAGATCCGTGGCTTTACTTGAGAAAGTCACATGATTCGATTTGAACATCCCACAATGATCACTGTACAGAAACAGCAAATTAACACACGAAGCTTGTAATCATTGCACCTACACACAACAAGCAAAGATATGTGCTGTCTGTGCCGTGAGTAAATAAACCAGTTATACCTAAATTAATAAGGATAAATGAATCATAATGCGCGCCGCATACTTGTTCTTGCTGTAACTACCACCGCAATATATAATGTAATAAATTAGGAATTAAAAGTATAATTGGCTGAAGGGCTCGGGAGAGCCCTAGGTGCACCAGAAGACATTAAGTATAATTGTAAGATTTTCTACGCTGTCTCCAAGGAATTTAGTCATAATAAGTGAAAATACAGTAACATACTTGCTGTAAAGAGATTCAGCTCTGGGGACAGCGCCTGAGCACAAAGGTCAGGAGAAAAGTGCCAATATCAAATATTCAGCTATGGTAAAACTGCGCCATTAAAGTGATTAGACTTCAGAAATATGAACAAAGCATATCCCTCTATAGTGTGTACTTGTACCGTTCCAGAGCACTAAGTGTCATTTCTGTCTGCTGCCTCATTCCTCAGCTATCAGCATGAATCACTTCTGACAAGTTTTCCTGACACCAAAAAAAAAAATAGGATTTTTATAACAGCTTACCTGTAAAATCCTTTTCTTGGAGTACATCACGGGACACAGAGCGACATAGTCATTACTAATGGGTTATATAGATACCGTCAGGTGCTGGCACTGGCAACTTCCAAAACCGGAAGTACCCTCCCCTATATAAGCCCCTCCCATCCAGGAGCACCTCAGTTTTGTAGCAAAGCAATAAGTGTCCCTAAAGAGGGGCGGGAGCTCTGTGTCCCGTGATGTACTCCAAGAAAAGGATTTTACAGGTAAGCTGTTATAAAAATCCTATTTTCTTTCTCGTACATCACGGGACACAGAGCGACATAGTCATTGCTAATGGGATGTCCTAAAGCAATGCCAAATGAGGGGGGGGATACACCATATATAAGCTGAGCGCTATCAGACATGAGGATCTTTTGCGGCCTGCAACACACTGCGCCCAAAGGCGACATCCTCCTGACTTCTAACGTCCACCTGGTAGAACCTAGTAAACGTGTGTACTGAAGACCATGTTGCGGCCTTACAGATTTGAGCCAGGGAGGCCTGGTGATGCACTGCCCATGAAGTTCCAACTGCTCTCATGGAGTGCGCTCTAACTTTGAACGGAGGCGGTCTCCTTCTCAAGCCATAGGCTTGTATTATGACCTGTCGAATCCACTTGGCTAAAGTAGATTTTGACGCTGCCTGACCCTTTCTGGGGCCTTCCGGCAGAATAAACAAAGTATCCGTTCTGCGAATCTGAGCAGTGGCTTTTAGATAAGCTTTAACTGCTCTTACTACATCCAAAGAATGCAATAACTTTTCCTCTACCGAAGTAGGTTTGGGGAAAAAAGAAGGAAGAACCACATCTTGGTTCAAATGAAACCTCGATACCACCTTAGGAAGAAAGGCTGGATGAGGACGTAACACTACTCTGTCCTTATGGATAACCAGATATGGCTCCTTACAGGACATAGCTGCTAATTCCGATACTCTTTTAGCCGAACAAATGGCTACTAGAAAAATCAATTCCCTGGAGAGAAGCACCAAGGAAATATGCTGTAATGGTTCAAATGGTTGTTTCTGTAGACCCGACAGAACCAAGTTTAGATCCCATGGACATATGGGAATATTAACCGGAGGACTAATACGCATCACTCCTTGTATAAAGGCTTTGACTAGTGAATGCGAAGCCAAGGGCCTTTGAAAAAATATTGACAAGGCCGAAATCTGACCCTTGATAGTACTCAAGGCAAGCTTCCTATCTACAGCCCACTGTAGGAAGTCTAGAATCCTACCTATTACGTACTTATGTGGATGCCATTTCTTGGCCTCACACCACGCGATGTACGCCCTCCAGATTCTATAGTAGATCTGCCTGGATACCGGCTTCCTGGCATTGATCATGGTAGATACCACAGCATTAGAGAGCCCTCTCTTTTTTAGAATGTGGGCTTTAATAGCCAGGCCGTCAAACCTAGGGCTGGTAAGGAAGGGTGGTATATCGGTCCTTGCGAAAGCAGGTCCGGACGACGTGGGAGAGTCCAAGGACTCCCCACTGAAATTTTACAATCTCCGCGTACCACGCTCTTCGGGGCCACGCTGGAGCCACCGGAATCACTGTTTCTTTTCTACCCTGATTCTGCGGAGTAATCGAGGTAACCATTGTGGCGGTGTGAATGCATATATCAGCTTGAACTGATCCCAAGGGAACACTAGGGCATCCGAGCCGCAAGCTAGGGGATCCCTTGTCCGAGAGACAAACCTGTCCCCCTTTGCGTTGAATCTGGATGCTAGAAGATCTACATCCGATGTTCCCCACCGCTGACATATTGTCCAGAAAACCTCGGGGTGAAGGGACCCTTCCTCTGGGCCTAATTGCTGGCGACTTAGAAAGTCCGCCTTCCAATTCTCCACTCCTGGAATGAATACCGCAGATATGGCTGGGACATATTTTTCTGCCCATTTCAGGATGTAATTTACTTCCCTCTGGGCTGCACGACTCCTGGTGCCCCCCTGATGATTGATATATGCCACTGCTGTGGCATTGTCTGATTGAATTCTGACAGGGGACCCTTGGAGTTTGGATGTCCATGCTACTAGGGCATACCGGGCTGCTCGTATCTCTAAGAGATTGATGGGCAGGGCCTTTTCTGCATCCGACCATCTGCCCTGGAGAGACTATTGCTCCAGTACTGCTCCCCAGCCTATAAGGCTGGCATCTGTAGTGACCACCTTCCAAGAAATCGGACTGAAGGATTTCCTTTTCTAGATTCTGGGGAACCAACCACCAACGGAGGCTCTTGCGAACGGAAGGGGACAAGGACATTGTAAGTCTAGGGCCTGAATTTTTTTTTTTTTTGTTCCAGGCTGACAGTATGGCCCCTTGCAAATTCCTTGAATGGAATTGACCGTAGGGTACTGCTTCGAATGATGCCACCATTTTTCCCAGCAGCCTCAAATACAGGCGTATGGACGGCTGTCTTTTTTGTACCCACTAAGTGGATCAAATCTTTCAAAGACAACACCTTTCCTCGAGGCAAGAATATTTTTCTCTGGCCTGAATCCAACCTTAGCCCCAAGTATTCCAGACTTTTGACTGGTTTTTAGGGCTGACTTGTCTCGGTTGATAATCCAACCGTGAGATTCCAGATACTTGATTGTCTTGTGAACGACCACGTCTAGTTTTTTCACTGAGTGGTCTATCAGCAACAAGTCATCCAGATATGCCATTATCATTACACCTTGTGTTCTTAGATTGGCCAATAAAGGGCCAGAATTTTTGTAAACACTCGTGGTGCTGTGGCCAAACCGAAGGGTAAGGCTCTGAACTGAAAATGGCGCCCTTCTACTGCAAAGCGTAGAAATTTTTGGTGGACTGGAAAGATGGGAATGTGCAAATAAGCATCCTTGATGTCGATCGCGGCTAACCAATCCTCCCCTTGTAGGGCAGTGGCCACCGATCGGATCGACTCCATCGGAAAGTCCTGATATACAGGAATTTGTATAGCCCTTTTAGAATTAATATGGGCCTCCCGTCCGCGTTTGCTTCGGGACTGTAAAGAGGTTTGAGTAAAACCCGAACCCTCATTCTTCCAGGGGAACCTCCATAATTACTCCTTGGAGCAATAGTTGTTCTAGTGCCAACAGGAGGGACTCTCTCTTCCGGGGATCCCATGGCACGTTTGACCTCAAAAATGGGAAGGAGGAGAGTCTTTTAACTCCAAACTGTATCCCAAACCTACTGCGGAGAGCACCTATCTGTCTTGATCGTGTCCCGCCAGGTCTCTTGCGAACAACTGGAGTCCTCCCCCCACCCGACTGAGTGGGGGCTTCAATGAATTTAACTTTGGGGGAGGTTTTGTACCTCCCCTGACCCAGGGTTTCTCATTACCCTGCTACTGTCCCTGTTTTTTACCCCCGGGAATTGACCGAGGAGGCCGTCGGAACTGTTACATGGCCGATGCCCCAGGGACTGGAGAAGCAGGCCTCTTAAAGAGGGACCTCTAACTCTGTTTTTAACCGGCAAGAGCGTATTTTTACCGCTGGAAATTTTCTGGATATATTTGTCCAGGTTTTCCCTGAATAAGCGTTCACCATGAAATGGGACGCTAACCAGCCATTCTTTACAGGGAGCTTCAGCAGACCAGTTTTTGAGCCATAGGAGCCTACGCATATGTACTATAGACAGCATAAGGCGGGAGGCCTGATGGAGTGAATCCTCTATGGCGTCAACCGCAAAGCCTAAGGCTCTAGGTAGATCAGCTAGGCCAACGCCTGCTGATGTGTCAAGTCCCTCAAGACCTGTTTCAACTGATCTTTCACTGCTTAGCAGACCCCAATAGCTGCTACTGCTGGTTGTATCACCAAGCAGATTTTCATAAGGACTCCAATCTTTTATCTATTGGGTTCTTGAACATTTGGACATTATCCACTGGACATGTCAGTGATTTATACATACAAGAGATCTCTTGAGGGAATAAATATTTTCTCAGGACGTTCCCAATCCTGGTAAATGAGCCCTTTCAGTAAAGGGTGAAGTGGAAAAGAACAAACAGTCTGGGGGCTTCTAGCGACCCCAACGAGGATACAGTAGTGGTTGATGGTTCCGCAAGGTGCATTTTTAAATGCTGATCGGACCATGTTAGTCAGAGACTGAACCCATAATCTTTCAGCTTGAGATGCTGAGAAAAGGTTCCCCCACTGTTGATTCCTCTATAACAGAATCAACCTCATCCTGATCCCCTTCAGGCAGGTCGATCCCTGTATGGGACTGTTGCTCTGCTAACAGGCACTCTGAAGGAGGAGACGGAGATCGGGCGTGCTTTCCCTGACAGGGAGGCAGCGATTAATGTTGACAATCTCTCGCTAATCCTCCCAGAGCTGAGGAAAAAAACCTCCTCTGTTACATACACAGGAGCAGGTGAACTGAGGACAGCCACAGTACCAAGTACCCCTGCGGGGTCTCTACGGTCACTTACCTCTGAACTTCAGGGGAGACTGGTGCAGCAGAAGTATGCCCAAGATCCTCCGAGCCCGATGAGACCCCCTTCGCTTCCTGGAAGATTCAGTTCCGGAGCTTCTGGACGGCATATTCCTAAGCCTAAAGCTGAGGTATTCCAGCCGTAATACACCACTTTTACTGAGAATAGTCTAGCACAATTGCTGCTATATCACAGTTGGTGTCTACTAATGTGCCTTTCTAGGGGATGCCTGTATCAACCGCTTGCTGTATGCCTTTAAATGTTGCCAGCTCTGTCTCTGTACTTCATAGCCAGCTCACTACAACATTGTGGTTTTTTTTTTTTAAACTGCTGGGACGCCCGCACATGCGCAGAAGCGCTGCGGCGCGCACAGAGCGTCATCCCCCAGGCTTTCCCGGCTCACCTCTAAATATAGAGGCGCGTGCACGCGCGCGGCCACGTGCGCCTTTGGCGCTAATTTCAAAAAATGGTAACAAGGGACAGGAGCCAGGGCCCCTCTTTGCCGCAGGCCGGGGGATGGACGAGCACTGCAACATGGCAGAGGAAGCAGTTTCCTATAAGAGAACTCACCATCTGCCTGGACTTTGCTCTGCTGAGAAGAAGCTAGTCCACATGACAAGAAAACATTCCACAGCGGCCTCTAGTGGACAAACACAGGTACCGCAGTCTAATATATTAAATATATATATATAAAAAAAAAATTATTTTTTTTTTCTTGACCACCATTAAAAATGATTACATTTTTTTAGTAGTTACAGGCATGCACAGAATTTTGCGGGAATACCATTAGGTAACAGACAGAAAGACAAATTAGGCTTGGGGGTCCCCCAATAGAACCAAGTTCCTGGGGGCCCCCACTTACCTGTTCCCCGCCGCAGGACTTTGTTTGGTCCACAAAAAGCCCAAACTTCACCTATCACGGCAGGCATTGTAATCAAACCTTCAGGGACCGGGTTCCCAAGGATTCCACTCCCCTGGACCTGTATAGCACCCTGCACAGAAAACATCTTGGTCGTGGGTATGACCAGAGCTCTGGATCCCAGGGTCCAGCTCTCCTAAGAGAAGCATTACAGGCAAAACCTTGCTCTTCTCTGCAAGGCCCGGGTACCGACCGTTTAGCTATGAAGCTTTTTTGGTCGGATCCGGAATAGCTTACTGAGGCCCAAAAGAACCTGTACGCAAGCTCAGTGAAAAACACATGTTTCTTCTTGGCCAACACCTTAGACACTGGCAAAAAACTGAGGTGCTCCCGGATGGGAGGGGCTTATATAGGGGAGGGTACTTCCGGTTTTGGAAGTTGCCAGTGCCAGCACCTGACGGTATCTATATAACCCATTAGTAATGACTATGTCGCTCTGTGTCCCGTGATGTACGAGAAAGAAAAAAAGATGACAAGGGAGGGACCTCCAGCACACTGCCTGTGATTGGCAAACCCAACTCTGATCCTATGTGCTGTGTGAAGGGGGGAGGGATGTCCCTTCCCTCCAATTAGCGCTCAGAGCTCTCCTCTCTGGGCTCTGCAGAGTGTAATTTCAGCTCTCCGCACTTTTTTTTTTTTCCTGACAGGTCAGGCAAGCTTTATAAATTTTGCACTTTGAAGGGATGTAGAAAAGAGAAGACTGAAGATAAACAGGTACAACTTATGAAAGAGGATTTTTTTTTATCTCTGTGGATCAACTGAGGCCAGTCACTTCACTGGGTATATGGAAGGGTTTACATCTACGTGTAAACCCTTATTTCCCTCATATTTCTCTCCTTACAGGTTTCCTTTCATATCAAGTTATAGTGGTTTTGCTTCAGTTTTGTTTTAATTTTATACTGACAGGTTGTTAAAGTGCAGGTCCACCCTAAAAAAAAAAAAAAAAATAGCTAAAAAGGCAAAAAATTTTTTTTTTTAAATATTTACCAGAAAATGCTGTTACTAGGCAGATCGTCCTAATCTGCGTCTTCCTCTGTGAGGTTCTGAGGTCTCCTCCTCACGAAGCCTCCTGGGAAATGGAGGCGCGCTGCCTTCTGGGACACACAGGATGGCATCCCCATTCACAAATAGTCGCGCGACTCGTGCAGTAGGAAACGGGCAGTGAAGCTGTTTCTCTTAGTGAGGTTGGCGGCGCCGGGGGGCGGATCTGCCTCGGCGGCCAACATCGCCGGCAACCTGGACAGGTAAGTGTGCTTATTAAAAGTCAGCAGCTACAGTGTTTGAAGCTGCTGACTTTTAATTTTTTTATTTTTTTTTTACCGTCGGACCTCCGCTTTAATCTTTATTTTATAAATTAGCATCTACTCCAGGGATATGCAATTAGCGGACCTCCAACTGTTACAAAACTACAAGTCCCATCATGCCTCTGCCTCTGGGTGTCATGCTTGTGGTTGTCAGAATCTTGCTCTGCCTCATGGGAATTGTAGTTCTGCAACAGCTGGAGGTACGCTAATTGCATATCCCTGATCTACTCCATAACAAAGGGTTCCCATAGCACTAAAGAGAGAGCATAGTATAAGCAGTTCCCTTTCAGGCAGACTGTCTCTCACTGAAAGTTTAAAGTTGAACTCTGGGATAAGAAAATATTGTACAAGAGTCAATAACCCAGTGTGATACCTTGCCTCTGTGCAGGAGCTCCTGTAATGAAGACAGGTCACTGCTGCGCTCTCTCCTTGTGCAGGGGGACTGGTCTTGTCTCCGCCCCCTCCTGTGGGTATCTGCAGGCAGCCTGTAGTGGGGCTCTCCCACAGCTCTGTTCCCTTTACAGGCTATATGCAACAGTGATAATATCACTGCTACTTTTACTGCTAAGATAATATTGTTAATACAAGGATTTATATCCTTTATGGCTACTATGGAATATATTTAAATAAATGTTTTTGTGCCTGGAGTTCAGCTTTAAGTCATTCCCTTGTGGAAATTTTAGCTTGAGCTACTGAGCTATGTAAAACAGGCATTTCACAACAAAAGGGTGCATAAAAGGAAGCTGAGAGCACCATCCCCTATCTGTTAAAATAAGAAAAGTGCAAAGGATTGCTGCACTTAAAAATGTATTGATCCGATTAATTCGAGCAGTTACATAGTGTGACGTTCAAAGATTTCCATTTCGGGCTTACAAGCTTATGCCCTTCATCAGATCAGAACACATCTAACATTTCAAACACATTCATGAGAATTTAAACATTTACAAATCATCACATATGGACTCAATTACGTGGTTAATGATTCATTTGTATAATTACATTCCTTCTTTGATTTGTTTTTCAAAATCACTCATATAGAAATGGCTAACCAGGAACCTTCACTTTGTTAATCTATCAAGAAAAATATATATACAGTTGAGCTCAAAAGTTTGCATACCCTGGCAGAAATTACGAAATTTTGGCATGAATATTAAAAATATGACTGATCATGCCAAAAAACTGTCTTTTATTTAAGGATAGTGATCACATAAATTTTCCACTTCTTAATAAGGGATTAAACAGTACTGACTGGCATATTCAAGGCTTTGGATATCTTTTTATATCCTTTTCCGTCTTTGTAAAGTTTCATTACCTTCTTACGCAAGTCTTTTGACTGTTCTTTTCTGCTCCCCAAGGCTTAGTATCTAGCCTGCTTAGTGCATCCATGTGAGAGCTAACAAACCCATTGACTATTTATACACAGACACTGATTGTGATTTAAAAAGCCACAAATGTGGGAAATTAACCTTTAAATAGCCATTTTAACCTGTGTGTGCCACCTTCTGTGTACAGCTGTACCAAGGCCAAACATTATAGGGTATGTAAACTTTTCATCAGGGCCATTTGGGTGATTTCTGTTATCATTATGATTTTAAAAGGAGACAAAAAACGATGTGATAATAAATGGCTTCATGTGATCGCTATCCTTGAATAAAATACTTTTTTTTGGCATGATTAGTCATACTTTCAATATTAATGCCAAAATTTCACAATTTCTGCCAGGGTAAGCAAACTTTTGAGCACAACTGTATATATATATATATATATATATATATATATATATATATAAAGTATATCACAACCTAAACATCCAAATATAATAATTTTCAAGAGTATTAAAGCGCAGTTCCGCCAAATTTTTTTTTCTTTAAAGTCAGCAGCTACAAATACTGCAGCTGCTGACTTTTTAAATATAGACACTTCCCTTCCCAGGGCGCCCGCAATGTCGGCACAAGCTGATCTGTCCCCTCGGCTCTCGGGTGCTTCCTCCACCATCATCGGTAAGAGAATCAGGAAGTGAAGCCTTGCGGCTTCACTTTCTGGTTCCCTACTGCGTATGTGCGAGTCGCGCTGCGCGAACTGAATGGTCCCTTCTGTCTTTTGGGACCTGTGTGTCTCCCAGAAGACAGCGTGGGGGGGGGGGGCGGAGGAGGGGCCGGATATGGCATAGATATCTGCGGATATGGTGGCAATCTATGCCCGTAAGTGGTAGCAAATACCTGTATTATACAGGTATCTGCTCCCCCCTCCCCCCTGAAAGGTACCAAATGTGACACCGAAGGGGGGGGAGGATTCCGAAAGGCGGAAGTTCCATTTTAGGGTGGAACTCCGCTTTAACTATTATAATCAAACAGATAGATATAAATCTAGATCCGTATTTAATCCCATTGGGGCAACAGTATTAAAGTGGAGTTCCACTGGTTTTTGAGTTCATTAAAAGTCAGCAGCTACAAAAAGTATAGCTGCTGACTTTTAATAAACAGACTCTCACCTGTCTCACGGTCCAGCGATCCGGCCGCCCGAAGCCTCCGTTCTCTCCCCCTCCTCTTTGCGGCGCCGACATTGTAAGTGTGGGCGCCCGGCTGTGACAGCTTGCGGCTTCACAGCTGGGCGCAAACTGTGCACGCTCTGTCAATGGCCAGGCAATGTTCTGGGACCTGTGACGTGTCCCAGAACATTGTCGGGAGGGAGGGGCCGTCTAGGGGGAGAGGAGTCGCTGCCTAGGTGGCCAGAAGGAGGAAGTGGCACAGGAAGTCCCACTCCAAACCAGGTACAAAAAAAATGACATGCCAATTGTGCCATGTCAGGGGGCGAGGAGTACTTAAGGCGGTGTTCCAGCCACGATTTTATTTTTTAAAGTCAGCAGCTACAAACACTGTAGCTGCTGACTTTTAATAATAGGATTTTTATAACAGCTTACCTGTAAAATCCTTTTCTTGGAGTACACCACGGGACACAGAGCTAGTCATTACATAATGGGTTAAGGGTCACCAGCGGTGATTGGACACTGGCACAACCAATGGAAGACAGTTCCCCTCCATATAACCCCTCCCATCAGGGAAGTACCTCAGTTTTGTAGCAAAGCAGTAAGGTTCCCATAAGAAGGGGGGGACCTCTGTGTCCCGTGGTGTACTCCAAGAAAAGGATTTTACAGGTAAGCTGTTATAAAAATCCTATTTTCTTTATCGTACACCACGGGAAACAGAGCTAGTCATTACATAATGGGACGTCCCAGAGCAATGCTCATATGAAGGGGGGGAGACACAGATCAAAACAGGCCGCTTGCGGACCAGAAGCCCTATACTGCTGCCTGCAGCACACTTCGCCCAAAGGCGGAATCCTCATGTCCTTTCACATCTATTTGATAGAATTTGGAAAATGTATGGACTGAAGACCAAGTTGCAGCTTTACAGATCTGAGCCATCGAAGCCTGGTGGTGCACTGCCCATGAAGCACCTATCGCCCTGGTAGAGTGCGCCTTAACAGGAAAAGGAGGAGTCCTGTTCTTTAAACCATAAGCTTGAATAATTACTTGTCTAATCCACCTGGAAATGGTGGATTTTGATACCGCTTGGCCCTTCTTGGGCCCATCTGGTAAAATAAACAAAACATCTGTTTTACGTATCTGAGCGGTTGCTTGCAGATACACCTTTACCGCTCTCAGTAGATCTAGAGAGTGTAATAATTTTTCCCCGCCGTCCGCGGGTTTGGAAAAAAGGAAGGCAGAACAATGTCTTGATTCAAGTGAAAAGCCGACACCACCTTAGGTAGAAAAGCCGGATGGGGTCGTAGTACGATTTTGTCCTTGTGACAAATTAGATAAGGCTCTTTACAAGAAAGAGCTGCTAGCTCTGATACTCTCCTAGCAGAAGCTATAGCAATCAGAAAGGCCAACTTCCTACTCAATATAATTAAAGGAATATGGCGAATAGGTTCAAAAGGTTGCTTTTGCAACACTGACAATACCAAATTCAAATCCCATGGACACAAGGGAGTCCTAACTGGAGGATTTATCCTCAGTACCCCCTTAATGAATGTCCGAACTAGGGAGTGAGATGCCAATGGTCTCTGAAAGAAGACTGATAGAGCCGATATTTGCCCTTTGATGGTGCTAAGGGCTAAATTCATATCCACTCCTAACTGGCAAAAAGCAAGAATCCTACTTATTTCATACTTCTGAGGATTCCAACATCTGGATTCACACCAGGAAACGTATGCTCTCCAGACTCTCTGATAGATGAGTCTGGAGGCTGGCTTTCTAGCATTAATGAGCGTAGAAAGAGCCGGACCAGAGACCCCTCTCTTTTTTAAAAATGTGGGTCTCAGCAGCCAGGCCGTCCACTTTAGCCTTTGTAAGGAAGGGTGGAATACTGGACCCTGTGACAGCAGGTCGTGTCGAAGTGGAAACTTCCAGGGCCTTCCTATCGCCATTTTTACAATCTCGGCGTACCAAGGCCTCCTGGGCCAGTTTGGGGCCACTAGGATTACTGGTATTCCCTCCTCCTTGATCCTGCGAAGCAGTCTTTGTAGAAGAGGGATCGGAGGGAATGCATAGATCAGTGAGAACTGATTCCATGGAGTTATTAGAGCGTCTGTATTATTAGAGCGTCTGTCCCGTAGGCTAGAGGATCTCTCGTTCTGGACACAAAGTTGTCCAATTTCTTGTTGAACCTGGCAGCTAGCAGGTCTACATCTGGGTTTCCCCATCTCAGACATATGGCCTGAAAGATCTCGGGGTGAAGAGACCACTCTCCTGGTAGCAGCTGCTGACGACTCAGGTAGTCTGCTTGCCAATTTTCTATCCCTGGAATGAAGATTGCAGAAAGGCAAGGTACATGCTCTTCTGCCCATGCCAGGATCCGGTTCACCTCTCTTTGGGCTGCCCGACTGCGGGTGCCTCCTTGGTGATTGATGTAAGCTACTGCAGTAGCATTGTCGGATTGAACCCGAACTGGGTAGCCCTGTAACCTGTATGTCCAGGTTTTGAGGGCTAGATATACCGCCCGGATCTCTAGCACATTGATGGGCAGGATCCCCTGAGTCTTGGCCCAGGTTCCCTGGGTAGAAGCCTCCTCGAATACTGCACCCCAGCCCGATAGGCTGGCATCCCTAGATACCACCTTCCAGGCCACTGGGAGAAAGGACTTTCCCTTCCGTAGATTCCTGGCTTCTAGCCACCAATCGAAGCTGTGGCGTACTTGTGAGGACAGGCGCATGGGTATATCCAGAGCTTGGCTCTTCCTGTTCCAGGAAGCTAAAATATTGCCTTGAAGTAGTCTCGAATGAAACTGGGCGTAAGGGACCGCCTCGAAGGAGGCTACCATCTTTCCCAATAGTCTCATGCAAAGGCGAATAGACGGCCTCTTGTTTGCTTTGACCTTGTGGATCAGGTCTTTCAGAGACTGTATCTTCGGTTCTGGCAGGTATACCCTGTTTTGGGCTGTATCTATGATCATGCCCAGGTACACTATCCTTCTTTGGGCCTGGAGAGAGGATTTTTGTAAATTTATAATCCATCCTAAATGCTCCAGGTATCCTACTGTAGTGTGTACAGCGTGACCCAATCCCTCCTTTGACTGATCTATTACTAGTAGATCGTCCAGATAGGCTGTTACCGCAATGCCCCGTGTTCTTAGGTTTGCTAACAGAGGAGCTAGCACCTTTGTGAATACTATGGGCGCGGTGGCTACACCAAACGGCAGAGCCACAAATTGAAAGTGGCGATCTTCTACCGCAAACCTTAGGAATCTTTGGTGAGCGGGGAGGATGGGTATGTGTAAATGTGCGTCCTTGATATCTATGGGCGCCATGAATTTTCCGCCCTTTAAAGTGGCGGCCACGGATCGGATCGTTTCCATTCGAAAATGGCGATCGTTCAGGAACCGATTTAGGGATTTTAGATCCAGGATGGGTCTGACATCTCCATTTGGCTTTGGAATCACAAAGAGGTTTGAGTAAAAACCTGAACCTCGCTCTTTTTGGGGTACGTCTGTAACTACCCCTTGAGCCATTAAGTGATTCAAACCTTTGAAGAAGGATTCTCTTTTTTGTGGATCCTTGGAGAGTCTTGAACCTCGGAATTGAGAAGGTGGGATCTCTCGAAATTCCAGTTTGTACCCTGAGGATATTGTGGATACTACCCAATTGTCCTGGATTTCTGACCACCAAGTCGCTCAGAACTGACAAAGCCTTCCTCCCACTCGGCCGAGCGGGGGCGCCCCTTCACTGAGAGGCTTTGGGGGCTTGCTTATTAGCTCTTGCACCCCACGGCTTCTTGTTCTTCTGAGCTTGCCCCTTGGCTTTTGTGGGCGGCTAAAACAGGCCGCCGCCACTGGTTGGAGTCAGATTTCCCGGGAGCTGGGGAGAGAGCGTTTAAAACAAGATCTCTTGTTTTTCTTTCTCTCAGGTAAAAGTCGTTTTACCACTTGATCTTCTGTATCTATTTTTCTAAATCTTCCCCAAATAGGCGTTCGCCATGGAACGGGAACTTGCCAACAGCTTTTTGCATGGGGTCTCCGCTGACCAATGCTTAAGCCAAAGTACTCTGCGCATCTGTACCAGCTGGAGTGTAAGGCGTGATGCCTGTATGATAGAATCTCTCATGGCATCCACTGTGAAGCATAAGGCTTTAGGCAAATTTTCCCAATTTCTAGCCTGCTCTGAAGGCAGTTCCTTCAGCCCCTGCTTTACCTGTTGGCTGATGACCTGACACATACCGACTGCTGCTACTGCAGGTTGGGTAATTGAGCCGGCCAAAAGGAAGGAGGATTTCAACTTCCTCTCAGAAGGATCTTTTAAACCCTTGTACATTATCCACCGGACATGTCAGGTTTTTATTTACACAAGAAAAAGCCGCAACTACCGCAGGCAGGCTCCATTTCTTTAAAAAAAAAAAATTCCCCCATAGGATAAAGAATGTTAAACCTTTTTGGAGGTGAGAAACGCTTATCTGGATGTTGCCAGTTTGCGTATATTAGATCCTCTAGTAACGGATGAACCGGGAAGGAGCATGCACCTTGCAGGGATCTTAATGACCCTAGGGAGGAGACAGGTAATTCCGTTATCTCCGCAGAGGTTAACTTAAATGCACTGCTATAGCATTGTACCTGTGACCTTAAAATCTGGCTCCTCATCCTCTGCTGATGTAGCCTCCTCCTCCTCATCCTCCTCCCTCAGGTACTTCTGAAGGGAGGTCCAATACTGGAAGAGACCTGCTTCGCTTATTGTCCCTTTTTAGAGGACTTAGCGATTAAGGTAGCAATTTTTTCCTCCAGATTATTTAGGGCAGCTGATAAAGTGTCCTCAGTGACATATACAGGCCCAGGCTTCATTGGGGAAGCCGCCATACCTGACAGAGGTAATGGCTCATCCTGAACAGGTGCATTTAGCAACACAGGAGAGAAAGGTACCGAGTCAGCACAGTTAGAGCCTCCTCTCAGGCGGTGGTGCTTTCTTATCTCTTTTTGCCCGTATTACTTCCCCTGGAAGGCTTACTGTTTAGACAAAATACAAGGTACCTAAATGCATATACTACCGTGTTCAGTTTAGCAAATACATTAAGTATGCAACTTTTAACACATAACTATGCATAACATGGATGTCTTCTAGGAAGTACCCAATCCAACCACATGGAGTCTTACGTCCCTGTATAGCTGCTGTGTTTCTCTGCCAGGAACAAGAGAACTAACGAGCTTGCTTGCTGCTGCAGTGCTTCTCACACTGACAGTCTTTTAAATTTGGCGCAGTTTCTGTGCCTGCGCGCGCCACGTGCCCGCGCACGCCTTCGCCCCCCCCCCTCCAATAAAGCGCGCTCCCGCGCGCGCGCGGCCCTTAGCGCTATGGCGGTGGCCATAGTGAGAGAGGACTCTCATCAGCCCTTGTTCCCACTTACCTGCATCTGCAGGTGTCTGGTCGGCCACCGAAAGGAGGATCGGGGTGCCCCAGCAAGCTCAGCAGCGGAGGTGACGAGCAGTGTACTTCGCCGAAGCCGACACTGAACAGAGTGAGGTGAGTATATTCAGCTCTTTACTCCCCCCAGTGGTGGAAAAAAAGAAGACATCCACTTTTTGAAAAAGGTCCCAACCTAGTTATGGACCTTCTAATCTCACCTTATCCACGCCGCAGGTTTTTCTGCTGAAAGATTTCAGACAGATACCAAACTTCACCCTTCACGGTGGGCTATGTGTGCCAACCTTCAGGGATATGGGTTCCTATTTAAAGGATACCTCTCCCCTGGGCCTTGTACAAGACTCTTACCAGGACTTTATAGCGAAATAGCGAAAGTGCTGGATCTTAGAGCCCAGTCCTCCGAAGAGAGACATTACAGGCGACGCCTCATGGATGAGGCCCGGATCCCATCCAGATTCAGCTCATTTGTAGGCGTCTTGGATGGATCCGAAAGCATAGCTCTTTTACCCCCAGAGGGTCTCTTTGGTAGAGCTTTCCTTTAGCACCTCCTAACGCGTCCAACACCTTTCGACACTGGCGAAAAAACTGAGGTACTTCCCTGATGGGAGGGGTTATATGGAGGGGAACTGTCTTCCATTGGTTGTGCCAGTGTCCAATCACCGCTGGTGACCCTTAACCCATTATGTAATGACTAGCTCTGTGTCCCGTGGTGTACGATAAAGAAAAGGACACTTACCTGTCCTAGACGCCCGCAATGTCGGCCCCCCAGAGGCCGATCCCTCGATCGTGGCAGGTCCTGGCACCGCCATCCTCACTAAGGGAAACAGGAAGTGGAGCCTTGCGGCTTCACTGCCCGTTTCCTACTGCGCATGCGCGAGTCGCGCTGCGTTTTCTGAATGGGCGGCTGTTTTTTGGGATACACACAGTTCCCAGAAGACACCGCACCCCATTCCCCAGCAGACAACGCAAGGAGGACGAGGAAGAAGACCTGCCTAGCAACCACAATTTCTGGTAAGTAAAAAAATAATTTTTTTTTTTTTTTTTTTTTTTTTTTTTTTAGCATTTGTATGTATTTTTTTTTTTTTTTAGGGTGGAACTCCGCTTTAAGAAAATGAATCCAGAAAACTTCAAGTTTTTTTTAAGATCAGTTCTTGATCACCTCCTCTCCTATTCTTACTAATACCTTCCAAAACTATATTTTTCTATCAATATGGGGTGCTGTGTGTACATTAATGAGGAAAAAAATGAACTTAAATGATTTTAGCAAATGGCTGCTATATAACAAAGAGTGAAAAATTTAAGGGGGTCTGAATACTTTCCGTACCCACTGTATGTCTGGTAGGAGTCCTACTATTAGTTAGATGAACACGTTCTCTTTTCACCAATTCTACTGGAAAACTCCTTCTGATTAATGTAATCTCTATTTAATTTAATCTATCTTCCCGACATTGTGGATCCCTGACTATTCTTTTAACTCTAGTTAGTTGGCTCCTTGGGATAGAATTAAATACTCCCTGGGGGTGAAAACGACTATAATGTCATTTTAAAAAAAAGTGTTTTCTGGATTAAATTCTCTTAATACTGTTGCCCCAAAGGGATTAAATACGGATCTAAATTTATATCTATTTGTTTGATTATGATAGTTATTGCTCTTGAAAATTATTATATTTGGATGTTTAGGTTGTGATATACTCAAATATATATATATATATATATATATATATATATATATAAATTTTTTTTTTTTTTTTTTTTTTTTTTTTTTCTTGATAGATTAACAAAGTAAAGGTTGATGGAATAATGAGAGGAATACCTGTTTGGTTAACCATTTCTATATGAGTGGATTTGAAAAACAAATCAAAGAAGTAATGTAATTATACTAATGAGTCATTAACCACGTAATTGATTCCATATGTGATGATTTGTAAATATTTAACCACCTGCCGACCAGCCGCTGTCGTTATACGTTGGCACGTTCCCGCGAATCAGCGTGGGTGTACGGCAGCTCCTTAAAGGAGCCGTAGCAGGCGCAAACGCCTGCTGTACGGTGGGGGGTAAACAGACACATTATATATATATATATATATATATATATATATATATATATATATATATATATATATATATATATACACACACACACACACACATACAGTGACCAGTATGAGGCCGGGTTCACACTGGTGCGACAAACGCTCCGACATTGGGAGCTCATGTCGCATGACGTGTGAAAATCAATGTTTCCCTATGGGAGCCGTCTTAAATGGTCCGACACATGTCGGTCCGACTTTGAAAATGCTCCCTGTACTACTTTGGTCCGACTTTGATCCTACTTCAGCCCATTGAATATCATTGAAGTCAGATCAAAGTCGGAACGCCATCTTGCATGCTCCGACTTTGGCATGCGACTTGTGCTCTGCTGATCTTGAGGGGGAACTCCACGCCAAATTTTAAATAAAAATCCGGCATGGGTTCCCCTCCAGGAGCATACAAGGCCTTTCGGTCTGGTATGGATTTTAAGGGGAACCCCCTACGTCGAAAAAACGGCGTGGGGTCCCCCCAAAATCCATACCAGACCCTTATCCGAGCACGCATACCAGGCCGCATGCCCTCAACATAAGGGATGGGTGCTTTGGGGCAGGGGGGCGCCCTGCGGCCCCCTCACCCTAAAGCACCCTGTCCCCATGTTGATGAGGACAAGGGCCTCTTCCCGACAACCCTGGCCCTGGTCTGCGGGCGGAGGGCTTATCGGAATCCAGGAGCCCCCTTTAATAAGGGGGCCCCACAGATCCCGACCCCCCACCCTATGTGAATGAGTATGGGGTACATCGTACCCCTACCCATTCACCTGGGGGAAAAAAGTGTCAAGAAAAAAAACACACTAGACAGGTTTTCAAAGTAATTTATTAGGCAGCTCCGGGGGTCTACTTCCGACTTCGTGGCTCTCTTCTAACTCTCTGGCCTCTTCTTCCGCTCTCCGGTGCCTTTTCCACGCTCTCCGGTTCTTCTCCTGCTCTCCGGTGCTTTCTGCCTTCTGCCGGGCTCCTCCGCTATCTTCTGCCAGGTCTTTTACTAGCATTGGCCCGGTCTTCTCCGTCGTCTGTTTCCCTCTTCTCTTCTTCCAATGTTGACACGACGATCTCTCCCGCTGTAATGCAGTGTGCATGGTGCGCAACGATTTATATAGGCATGGGGCGTGGTCACCGAGTGATGTCACCCGGTGACCCCGCCCCGTATGACGTCACAGTCCCATCATGCCCCGGCCCTTGTCCTCATCAATTTGGTGACAGGGTGATTTGGGGTCGGTGGGCCGCAGGGCGCCCCCCTGCCCCAAAGCACCCACCCCCCATGTTGAGGGCATGCGGCCTGGTACGGTTCAGGAGGGGGGGCGCTCGCTCGTCCCCACCCCCTTTCCTGACCGGCCGGGCTGCGTGCTCGGATAAGGGTCTAGTATGGATTTTGGGGGGACCCCCACACCGTTTTTTCGGCATAGGGGGTTCCCCTTAAAATCCATACCAGACCCAAGGGCCTGGTATGCTCCTGGAGGGGAACACATGCCGGGTTTTTATTTAGCGTGGAGTTCCCCCTCAAGATTCATACCAAACACAGTGCCTGGTATTGGCAGGGATCCAAGTCGGATCCCTGTTCATTGAAAGTCGGACGTATGCCGGCTTCAAGTCGCAGGGCAAAGTCGGATCCAAAGTAGTACTAGTGTCGTGTCGCACTGGTGTGAACCCAGCCTGAGAGAGTGAGCGTGATAATACCAAATTTAACACACCTGCTCCCCATTCACACCTGAGACCTTGTAACACTAACGAGTCACATGACACAAAAATGGGAGGGGTGTACTCACTTTTGTGAGATACTGTATATATACATACTTCATAGTACATAGAGCATACATTTACTTACTTTGTTCTCATCAAAAACATTAAAGACAAATGTGGCAAATTTAGTTGGGTCTCCGAAGGGGAAGAACTGTTTGTAGATCTTCTGAAAACCGGCAGCATCCAACTGGCCACTGGGACAATCTTTGATGAAGCCTTTATACCTGCAGAAAGAAAAACGGGTCCATTACAAGAGCTCAGAAAAAGACACTAATGCGGCGTACACACAATCGTTTTTCATGCCATTTTTTTAACCACTTGACAACTGGGCACTAAACCCCCTTCGTGCCCGGACCAATTTTCAGCTTTCAGTGCTCTCACACTTTGAATGACAATTACTCAGTCATGTAATACTGTACCCAAATGATTTTTTTGTCCTTTTTTTCATACAAATAGAGCTTTCTTTTGGTGGTATTTGATCACCTCTGGGTTTTTTATTTTTTGCGCTATAAATGAAAAAGTACGGAAAATTTTGAAAAAAAACGCATTTTTTTTTGTTTATGTGATAAAATTTTGCAAATTATTAATTTTTCTTCATAAATTTTGGCCACAATTTATACTGCTACATATCTTTGGTAAAAATAACCCAAATTAGTGGATATTATTTGGTCTTTGTGAAAGTTATAGAGTCTACAAGCTGTGGTGCGGATCATAAACAATTGATCACACCTAATGTACTGGTGGCCTATCTCATTTCTTACGACCCAAACAAGCCAGCAAAGTACAAATACCCCCCAAATGACCCCTTTTTTGAAAGCAGACATTCCAAGGTATTTAGTAAGATGCATGGTGAGGTTTTTGATGTTGTCATTTTTTCCCACAATTCATTGCAAAATTACGTTTTTTTTTTTTCCCCACAAAATTGTCATTGTAATAGGTTATTTCTCTCACATGGCATGTGTATACCACAAATGACACCTCAAAATACATTCTGCTAGCTACTCCTCCTGAGTATGGCGATACCACATGTGTGGGACTTTTTCACAGACTGGCCACATACAGAGGCCCAACATGCAGGGAGCACCATCAGGCGTTCTAGGAGCATAAATTACACATCTAACTAGTTGACTACCTATTACACTTTTGAAGGCCCTGGAGCACCAGGACAATGGAAACACCCACAAAGTGACCCCATTTTGGAAAGCTAACACCCCAATGTATAATCTATGAGGCATAATGAAACTTTTGAAGGGTTAATTTTTTTCCTGAAGTTTTTGGAAAATGCGGGAAAAAAATGAAAATGCAATTTTTTTACACAAAGTTGTCCATTTATACGATTTTGCCAACACATAGCATGTACATAGCAAAAATGACACCCCAAAATACATTCTGCTACTCCTCCTGAGTATGGCGATACCAAATGTGTGAGACTTTTATACAGCCTGCCCACATACAGAGGCCCAATATTGAAATGGCACCTTCAGGCATTCTAGGAGCATAAATTACACATCTCATTTTTCAACCACCTATTACACTTTTGAAGGCCCTGGAGCACCAGGACAATGGAAACGCCCACAAAGTGACCCCATTTTGGAAAGCTAACACCCCAACGTATAATCTATGAGGCATAATGAGTCTTTTGAACGGTTCATTTTTTTCCTGAAGATTTTGGAAAATGCGGGAAAAAAATGAAAACACAATTTTTTTTACGCAAAGTTGTCCATTTATACGATTTTGCCAACACATAGCATGTACATAGCAAAAATGACACCCCAAAATACATTCTGCTACTCCTCCTGAGTATGGCGATACCAAATGTGTGAGACTTTTATACAACCTGGCCACATACAGAGGCCCAACATGCAAGGTACACCATCAGGTGTTCTAGGGACACATAGCATGAACATACCAAGAATTACACCCCAAAATACATTCTGCTGAGCAAAGCATAAAAAAAAGATTACCTGTGGTTTTAGTAGCGCAGTTCTACACAGCAGGATAGCACTGGTCCAGGCAGCAGGCAGGGACTTGGTCAGCAACGGCATACACAATTGTCCAGGCAGCAGGCAGGGATACTGTCCATATACAGTCCAGGGTCAGTGCAGGCAGAGATATTGTCAGCAGTGCCAAAAATATTGGTCCTGGTATTAGGAAAAACTTTTCTGGAGCCCCTCACATATGTGAGACCCCTGTGTTGAATCCCACTAGTCCAGTAGCAGGGTACAAGATCAATCCAAGAGGCAGGCAAAAAGCATGGTCAAACAGTCCAGGGTCAGTTCCAGATCAGGCAGAGGTATGTACAGAATCGGTAGGCAGAAGCGTGGTCAAATAACAGTCCAGGGTCAGTTCCAGATCAGGCAGAGGTATAAACAGAATCGTTAGGCAGAAGCGTGGTCGAATAACAGTCCAGGGTCAGTTCCAGATCAGGCAGAGGTATAAACAGAATCGTTAGGCAGAAGCGTGGTCGAATAACAAGCCAGGGTCAGTAACACAGAAAGCAGAGGCATAAGGGGTGTGAAGATAAATGGTAGGAAGTGAACTAATAATTTATTTTGGTATGGTAATGGCGGAAGCAGTTGCCTATACAGAGGCCTGGTTCTGAAGGACATTGGGCACAATAATAAATGGTGTCTTTTTTCTCTCCTCTTTTGGTGCACACCCGGCATTTTTTCTGGCGTTTTTGGCCTGTTGGTCTGGGAGGGATTTTATCTGGGAAGTGGCGCTCGGAGAGTCGGCTAATGACATCGGATCTAATGTTTACTGGTGGGCTGTTCGGGTATAAAAGGGCAGTGGTGATTTCCTCCTGGAAGAAAAGGAAGGATTTGGGTCTTATAGTGGATTTTCGATATATTACATATGAGTTGTACATGGCCAAATTAAATAAATAAATGGAAACTTTCTTATACCACTGGTATGATCTTCTTGTGGAAAGGTAGGGTTCAAGCATCTGGTCGTTGAAGTCGACACTCCCCATGAACTTATTGTACTCGTAGATGCATTTTGGTTTTTGGATCCGGCCATTCCTCCTGGTGATCTCTACGAATTCATTGTTGTGGATGGAAGAAAGTACGTAGACGTCTCTTCTGTCCCTCCACTTCACAGCCAAAATTTCCTCATTACGTAAACTCGCCGTCTCCCCTCTTCTCAATTTTTTGGTGACCAGGCTTTGAGGAAAGCCCTTCCGGTTCATCCGTACGGTGCCGCATGCTGGAGTCTTCATTCTGTGTAGGTTTCGGAACAGGGGCAAACTTGTATAAAAATTGTCCACATACAAGTGGTATCCTTTCTCCAGAAGTGGGTTTATGAGTTCCCAAACTACTTTCCCACTGGTTCCAATGTAGACTGGGCAATTAGGGGGGTGCAGTTTGGTGTCCTTCCCTTCATATACGATGAAGCCATACACATACCCAGTTTCTCAGTCGCACAATTTATACAGCTTCACCCCATAGCGGGCCCTTTTGCTGGGTATAAATTGTTTTATGCCCAGCCTGCCAGAAAATTTGATAAGGGACTCATCTATGCATATATGTTGGTCTGGGGTAAACAACTGGGGGAAGGTTTCAGAAAAATAATTTAGTAGCGGCCAAATTTTATAAAGCTTATCAAAATTTGGGTCATTTCGGGGAGGGCACTGGGTATTATCATTGAAGTGTAGGAATCTCATAATCATTAGATATCTGGACCTGGGCATTACTGAGGAAAAGATGGCCATGTGATAGATGGGGCGGGATGACCAATATGAACGTACTTGATTTTTTCCATTTAGTCCCATGCAGAATGTGAGGCCCAAAAAAATTCAAAACTCCTCCACTGTAAGGGCTCTCCACACGTAGGGACGGGCATAAGAGGACATTGGGTTGCTGGTTATAAACTGCTGGGCATATAAGTTGCACTGGGCCACAATTGTTGCCAGCATGTCCTCAGTAAAAATTTAATTAAAAAAATAGATTGGGGAAAAGTTTTCTATATCCACCTGGACTCCTGGCTGGGCAGTGAAAGGGGGAATGTTGGCTTCTCCTGAATTAGGAGGAAGCCACAAGGGGTACTGAAGGGAATAGGGAAGGCTGGCATGGGACCTAACCCTTTGGGGCTGAGGTGACACCCCACTGGTACGTGGCCTTGCTTCCTGAGGTACTGCAGTGCTGGTGGATGGCACTGCAGTGGTGGTGGTGGATGGCACTGCGGTGCTGGTGGATGGCACTGCCTCCTCAGCAGAACGCCTTTGTCTGGCGGGCGGGCCCTCTTCCTCTTCTTCTTCCTCTTCCTCTTCTTCCTCCTCCTCCTCCTCCTCCTCCGTCTCCTCCGACATTGATCCACTGCTTATGACAGGCTCATAGTCCACGTCAGACTCATCTGAATTTGCGGAGGAATCCGAATTGGAGAGCTCCCCGTTGCTCCCGTCGGCCGCAAGAATTTCGTACACCTCCTCGGCTGAGAATACCCTTTTAGCCATTTGATGAGATGGCACTGACAGGTTGCACTGATGGCAGATGGCACTGACAGGTGGCACTGATGGCAGGTGGCACTGGCAGATGGGACTGGTGGCAGATGGCACTTGCAGGTGGCACTGATGGCAGATGGCACTGACAGGTGGCACAGATGGCAGATGGCACTGGCAGATGGCACGGGCAGATGGCACTGGCAGATGGCACTGGCGGCAGATGGGACTGGTGGCAGATGGCACTGGCAGGTGGCACTGGTGGCAGATGGCACGGGCAGATGGCACGGGCAGATGCGACTGGCAGATGCGACTGGCAGATATGGGACTGGCAGATATGGGACTGGCAGATATGGGACTGGCAGATATGGGACTGGCAGATATGGGACTGTTTTTTACTGTGTATGTGTTTTTTTCACTCACAGTAACTGTAGCTGCAGCACAGATCTCTCTCTCTCCTCACACGCTGTTTCTGTGTGAGGAGAGAAAGCCGGCAATGAGAGATGATCTCATATGTTTACATTTGAGATCATCTCTCATTGGGCAGTGAGATCGAGTGCTGAATGGCCTCTGTGATTGGCCATTCAGCACGATCTGTGATTGGCTGTGTCCAAGGGACACGGCCAACACAGATTTTCCCCGATGCGCGCTCGCGGGGGCGCGCGGGGGGGAGGAAAGAGGAGGACGTCCATGGACGTCCTGTCAGCACTTCGGCGCCGCAATGCAGACGTCTTTTTAGCATTGCCCGGGTGCGAAGTGGTTAACCAACGTTTTTCTCGTCGTTTTTTTTTCATGTTTCCTCTCAAGCCTGTCTTGCATCCACACGATCATTAAAAAAAACGCTTGAGTAAAGCGCAGTGACGTCCAACACGTACGATGGCACTATAAAAGGGGAAGTTCCATTCGAATGGCGCCACCCTTCATGTTAGTAAACTTTGTTGAGCGGCGATTCGCGCTTTTCAGCCTCGTGCTTTTCAGTCTGTTACAGCGTGACGAATGTGCTATCTCCATTACGAACGCTAGTTTTACCAGAACGAGCGCTCCCGTCTCATACTTGATTCTGAGCATGCGCGTTTTTTTTCCCCTCGTAAAAGCATACACACTATCGTTTTTCACGTCGTTAAAAAAAACGACATGAAAAACGACGTGAAAAAATAGAGCATGTTCGAAATTTTTAATGCCCGTTTTTCACGCCGTTAAAAATGCTCTGGAGCATACACACGATCGGTTTTAATGGCCATTTTAAAAAATTGCATTTTTAACGGCATGAAAAACGATCGTGTGTATGCCGCATTAGGCAAGCTTTTCCCAATAGACCTATCACATATGGCCAGTAGACTATGAACTTACATAAACAATATGGGTTATAATCAGGACAACCTGGGTGGTAAAAAGCTTTCAGGGTAAAAGGGCAAAAGATGACTACAAAAAGTTAAAGTATGCTTTCAAGCTGGAATACTCTTGAAATGATTATATTTAATTTATGATTTTTGGTGGTTTCAGGAGAACATAGTAACATATCCAAAAAGCGCATCCAAGCCTAAAAAAAATTATTATAGTTATTGTAGATAAATTGAGACAATTATTGATTTTGATGGCCTTCATGGTCAACCAATTGCCAGCCAGAGAAACTTGTCAAATGTTAAATACATTCAGGAATCTTTACAGGAGCTGCTAGTGGGAAATAAAAAAAAAGGTGGTTGAGCTGCTTTTTTACCACCTCAAATTCCCAAATTCTAACATTACAGCCTGATAGATAAAATAAATAAAAACTAGGCGGCAGTAGCGCCTTATGATCACCTGTTAGTCACTGCTATACCACCCTAGATCACTTGCCCAAAGATGGGTCTCTTTTTTTTTTTTTTTCAGCCCACTGGCAAATGAATTACCCTATGCACACAAGGGAGGTGAATGGGGGAATCCTCCACTTTGGGCTGCTGTATTCTGGCAGCAGGGACGCCTCCTCTGTCAGAATACAGCACTGCAGCCGCTGATTGAATGATATTTTTCTGACATTCCCACTGTTGAGAATGGTCATAAATGGATCGAAATTTGGCAGGTCCCTGCTGAACCGGACAATTTTGATCAATCTATGATCAGCTTAAGGCTGGCTTCACACCTCAGCATGGAGCGGCTCCATTTACCGTTTCTGGTCTGGGTCTGATTTCAGTCCGGACCTTTGGCTGAATTTGGACCTAAAATGGACCAGAAAACGCACAGGACGCCTGTGCAATTCGCACCGGAGCCGCTCCGGAGATGTGTGAACCGGCTCCATAGAGAGACAGTCACAATCTCCTGACATCTGAATTGGATGCGGGGAAACCCTCATACAATTTGCAATAGTGTGAACCCAGCCTAAAGGAACTGCACTGTTTTACAAATTTACACATATAATTGCTACATGAGCCATATTTTAATATTAAGCTGAACTTCAGGAAAACAGTTAAAAATATTAATTATGGAAGTATTTTTACCCGCCCAAGATTTGTATTTCTGTCTATCCAGTCTTGATATACACCAGGTTGGTGACCTGCCTCTGCTGCACTTAACGAATGCTAAGTTCACACTGGCATTAAACACACCCCTGAAAAGCCTATGCAAATGATACAATGGACAGCACACAGTGAAGAGTTGGTGTCTTAAAATTGAAGCCTCATGTTGAGTCTGAAGGCATTTGAACACCTTCAAATCAAGTGTATGGTAACATGCCGCAATCACGCCGGCTTGTGGCTGCAGTGCTGTTGTGGCACGTTGGTACATTATAGTTATTAATAGGCATTTGTGGTGCAGTTTTAACATGCCAAAAACGCATGTCAACCATACCGCAAATGCCCATAGGGCATTTGGGGAAGCGTATTTAATGCTCATTAAATGTTTATCAACCACACGTCTATTACCATGCATTAAAGGGGTTGTAAACCCTCACGGCTTTTCACCTTAATATACTCTATGCATTAAGGTGAAAACCCTTTTTTAGTGTACCAGCCCCCTAGAGCCCCCCTTCTACATACCTGAGCCCAATCGTTCCTGCACTGGGGACGAGCACATCCGCTCCAGCCGGTGTCTTGGGTCCTTATTGGATAGATTGATAGCAGCGCAGCTCCCGCTGCTGTCAATCAAATTCAATGACGCGGGAGGCGGGGGGTGGAGCCGAGTCTTGCTGTCTGTGTTGGGTGCCCAGAGGGAAAGTGCTTCTCCGATGGGGCACTCGAGAAGAGGGAGGAGCCAGGAGCGCCACTGAGTGACCCCAGAAGAGGAGGATCGGGGCCACTCTGTGCAAAACCAGCTGCACAGAGGAGGTAAGTATGACATGTTTGTTTAAAAAAAAAAAAACGTTTACATATCCTTTAACACTATAGGTGCGTTTGATAAGCGTCAGTATTTTGAGCAAGTGTGAACAAGCTCTAATATAGTCTGGTCATGTCCTTGCCTCCAGCCTGTGGTTGGCTCAGCCCTCTGGTCTCTGTGTTCTCTCCTCGTATCTGCCCATCTGGCCTCTATAGTCTCTATAACGAGAAGCGACCATCCTAAGCACAGGACCACTCGCCAATGCGGACACCATCTCCATTCATGGATCTATACTCGTACCTTTAGATCACAACAACACGATTGCAACCTCTTTATGAACTAAGTTGATGTGTTTCAACTCTGTTCCAAAAAAGAACCACATTACTATTTGTCCTTGGATCGGCTGAGTGTACCCCTGTTGCTTTGTGCTTACCAGCATAGATCGCCTTACCAATATCATTACATTTACACGATACTACCTCCTCGACTGGCGGCACCTCTTAAAAGATCGCCATTGTCTAGGTAGATGGGCTGAGTAACTGTTGTTTGTTTTTTCAACACGGCCTACTATATTCATATACATATGCTCCTGAGGAAGCGTTTTTTGAACGCGTAACATGTTGAGCAAGCTCTCCACCTCCTCTGGACCCACTGTCTGGTTATCAATCTTATAGTTTTATGATCATTGCCTTGTTTCTACTCGTTTGAGTCCAATTAAGGAAAATGTACTGTATGATGATTACTATGATAACCTCTGTGGACCAGTTATCACATTTGATCAAATATGTTGATGTTTTATGACTGTCTTATATGAATTAATTATTCTATATTAAAATACCTTAAATTTTTTACTTTTGTCTACCGTGTGCCTTCAAAGTCCAAACCACTAGCTTCTAGCTTAAAATTGGCCTCTATAGTCACTGTATAGGGGATTGCAGGAAGCTAAAACCAAGCCAAATTAGGTACTTACACTAGATTTAAAAAACACATTACATTTTTTAATGAATATATAAATGCATTTTTTTGTATTTTGTAACTGCTTTAAGGATAATGGAGGACCTCAGCTGCCCTCAGCAAAGTCACAGCGTTTCATGGTTGATAACTGCAGTTAAGCGATTCACTCATGTATAGCCAAAAACTGCCTTTAATTAGGCCGACACAGCAGCAATTAATGACTAGATTTTTTTTAAATGTAACTCCATCAATCATATCAGCTTTCATTGCAATGGTGCACTTGAACAGCGATCTCTGGATTTCAGCTGGCTGCTGATGGTGCACATCTCCTCTGCTGTTATTATACAGTAAATCATAACCAGTACCAGGTTTATTGCACCTCCTAGTGAATATTATTACCACCATCCCCATTTTAGGATGGTATTAAACACAAGTCATAGTGTCAACCTCTAGCCCTTGTTTGTTATTGGTTAAAATGTTCATTGCCAGCCCCAGAGGTGAGGCCACTGCCTCCCAATGCCCCCAAGTCCTGCTAAGATTATTACAAAGCTTCTTCCTCCATGCAAGCTTGGCTTTCTGAGATATGCCTTTCCCCTTCCAAATGCTAATTAAATGTGAATCTGGATCACTCCCAATTTCACCCCAATTAACACAAAAGCTTGTGTACACGTTCCAAGAGAAAGCAAAAAATACATACAAGGTCTGCCAGAGCTTTGAGAATGCTCTCTATGTGGGCGTACAACAGTCTGTCCGTCTGTGGCTTTGTTTGGATCAGCCTGTGCAATTCCTGTAAGAGTATACATTATACAATATATATAATAATCAGATTGTGTTTGTAAATGGATGGGACGCCTCTGGAGTATATACTAGCCTGCAGATTGTCTGTAGCTACACAGGTTTTTGTATTTGTAGTAGATACAAGACTGCGGACGCACACAGAACTAGTAATATTGTATACATGGACAGTAATGTTTAAAGGAACTGTAACCCGAAGGATTTCAGTTTAACCATGTCTGGTATAAATATACAAAGTTAAAGGGGTTGTAAAGGTTTGTTTTTTATTTTCTAAATAGGTTCCTTTAAGCTCGTGCATTGTTGGTTCACTTACCTTTTCCTTTGATTTACCTTCTAAATGTTTTTTTTCTTTGTCTGAATTTCTCACTTCCTGTTTCTCCTCACTAAACTTCACACCATCATCCGAGTGGTGTGGAGTCAGCCAGAACAGCTTACTGAACAGCTTACTGAGGAGGAACAGGAAGTGAGAAATTCAGACAAAGAAAACAAAGAAAACAAATATTTAGAAGGTAAATCAAAGGAAAAGGTAAGTGAACCAACAATGCACGAGCTTAAAGGAAACTATTTAGAAAATAAAAAACGAACCTTTACAACCCCTTTAAGCATTTTTCCTAGACCTCCATTTTCTATAAATTTGTTAGGCTGCACACACATTTTCACTAAAGCCTCGTACACACGATCGGATTTTCATCGGACAAAGCGTAGGACTTTTGTCCGAAGGGCGTTTGCCAGGAACTTGTATTGCAGGGATATGCAATTAGCGGCCCTCCAGCTGTTGCCAAACTACAAGTCCCATCATGCCTCTGCCTCTGGGTGTCATGCTTGATACTGTCAGAGTCTCGCTATGCCTCATGGGACTTGTAGTTTGGCAACAGCTGGAGGTCCGCTAATTGCATATCCATGTTGTATTGCATACAAACGACAAAAAATTGTTGGCCAACAAAAACGAAACTACGTGGTTTTTCAGCTTTTTAGCGCCACCCTTTGGGTAACTTCTGTTATGGTGAGCATTGCTTCTGCGCATGCGTGTTTGTACTTTGGAGTTTTGTCCGAAGGACTTGTGTACACATGATCGGATAAGCCGACATCACACATTTGTTGGTGGGCAATTTTAAAGCATGCTATCCAACATTTGTTGGCGGAAAATCCAACAATTGTTCGATGGAGCATACAAACGGTTGGCTTTTCCGACAACAGCCTGTTATCACACAATTCCCGTTGAATAATCTGATTGTGTGTACGAGGCTTTAGCCTCATTCGCAGAGGTGGTGGGGCCTGCTGACTGCGAATCGGTAATTTGTTTAGGCAGCTTGAGCCACCAGGTGCCCATGGAAGCATTCCCGGGACAAGGTGATCCAGCGCCCAGGGCAAAGATGCCAAACTGCGCCCCCCCCCCTTCCCTTAGGGTTAGGGTGCCCCCATCTGCAGGTAGCCGATGGGAGCAGTGCCGGGACAGGGTCATCCAGCGCCCAGGGCAAAGATGTCAAACTGCGCCTTTCCTTTAGGGTTAGGGTCAGGTTGCACATATCCCTGCAGTAAACCATTGAGCCCAGGGCTGCTGCCGCTTCTGCCCAACCCTTGTCTCAGCCCTGCATGGGAGTGTATGAGGATGCGGTGGCTCCACAGGCACAGCCGCTCATCCTAAATTAACAGGCGTGCAGGTGCACACTGTCTGCGTTTGGGGCCATTTACCCACACGTCTGTTAAATTAGGAGGACAGGTGTCTCCATGCAGTCGCTGCATCTTCAAACTCTTACAAGGGCTACCTGCGTGCAGCACCTGGCAGCTTAAGCCACATAAATACATGGCCCATTCATGGTCTACGAGCCTCAGCACCCGTGTTAAGGAAGCCTTATTTTCGACTTTCTTTCACTGCTCTGCTTGACTCACAGTAAAGTACAACACCAGTTTTAGGTTAGAAAGAAAATCACTTCTAGTAAACACTATTATAGATTCTTACTTGATGCTGTTTTGTAGAGACAGGCCCTTATATAGTGCTGACAATTCACACAGTGGTTTATATATTGTACATTCAGGCTGGGTTCACACTGGTACGACATACGCTCTGACTTTGGGAGCCCTTGTCGCATGACGTGTATAAATCAATGGTTCCCTTTGAGAAAAGGTCTTTACTGGTCTGACAAAAGTCGGTCCGACTAAGAAAAAGGTTTCTGCACTACTTTGGTCCTATTTCAGCCCATTGAATATCATTGAAGTCGGCTAAAAGTCGGACCATCATCTTAACTGATCTGACTTTGGTATGCGACTTGTGCTCCGAGGATCTTGAAGGGATACCCCATGCCAAAAAAAGCGGCGTATGGTCTGGTATGGATCTTGAGGGGAAACCCCACGACAGACCCCCCCCCCCCACAGGGACCACACCAGACCCTTAGGGCCAAGGGGACGGGGTCTCCGAATGGCCACGCCCATGGCTATATAAGTGATGGCACACGCCGGAGCTAACATTTACAGCGGGAGCTAGCGTTGGGAGAAGATCTGGAGGAAGAACTAAAATGACCAGTCTATAATTTTAATGGCAGATTTATTTTAACAGTGAGAGACAGAACAACAACAAAAACATCCAGAAAACACATTTGAAAAAAGTTACAAAATTGATTTGCATTTTAATGAGTGAAATAAGTATTTGATCCCTTCCCAAAACATGACTCAGTACTTGGTGGCAAAACCCTTGTTGGCAATCACAGAGGTCAGATGTTTCTTGTAGTTGGCCACCAGGTTTGCACACCTCTCAGGAGGGATTTTGTCCCACTCCTCTTTGCAGATCCTCTCCAAGTCATTAATGTTTTCGAGGCTGACATTTGGTAACTGGAACCTTCAGCTCCCTTCACATATTTTCTATGGGATGGAGGTCTGGAGACTGGCTAGGCCACTCCAGGACCTTAATGTGCTTCTTCTGGAGCCACTTCTTTGTTGTCTTGGCCGTGTGTTTTGGGTCATTGTCATACTAGAAGACCTATCCACGACCCATCTTAAAGCGGAGCTCCACCCTAAAGTGGAACTTCCGCTCATCGGAACCCTCCCCCCCTCCGGTGTCACAATTGACACCTTTCAGGGGGAGGGGGGTGAAGATACCTGTCTAAGACAGGTATTTTCACCCACTTCCGGGAGTCCTCTCTGCGGGAAATCTGCGGGAAGCACGTCACTTCCCGCAGAATACCCGTTGTGTTCTGGGAGACACTCGGCTCCTAGAACACACAGGGACCAGTCAGAACGGTGCAGCGCGACTCGCGCATGCGCCGTAGGGAACCGGGCAGTGAAGCCGTAAGGCTTCACTTCCTGGTTCCCTCACCGAGAATGGCGGTGGGGGCAGCAGAGTGACGAGCGATTGCTCGTCCTCTGCTGCGGACATCGCTGGACTCCAGGACAGGTAAGTGTCCTAATATTAAAAGTCAGCAGCTGCTGTAGCTGTAGCTGCTGGCTTTTAATATTTTATTTTTGGCGGACCTCCGCTTTAAGTGTTCTGGCTAAGGAAAGAAGGTTCTCAGCCATTCTTTTTTTAATGTGACTCCATCATTCATATCAGCTTTCATTGCAAAGGTGCACTTTAACAGCGATCTCTGGATTTCAGCTGGCTGCTGATGGTCCACATCTCCTCTGCAGTTATTATAAATCATAACCAGTAACAGGTTTATTGCACCCAGGGCCGGATTCCTGACAAGGCCACCGAGGCCAGGCCTCGGGGCGGCAGTGGGTGCAGGGGCGGCGCCGCGGCAACAGGGGGGTGAAAAAATCCTGTCGTCCCGGTGTTCTAACGATATTGGTTCCCATATCGGAAAGGGTCCGGCCTGGACTGCGCAGGCGCAATCTGAGCAAACAGAAATCTCCGAGGCTGAACAGCTGTTTGTCAGCTGTAGACGGAGCATGCACAATCAACACGGCGCTCGCTCCCGATGCTCGGGGCTGGTTATACATGCCGCTCTCCACTCGCTCTATACAGCAAGGGGCGGATGCTTTTCTCAAAGGGGCGGATATGGTTAGAAGAGGCATGATGACCAGTGCTTTATGATGGGCAGTGCTTTTTTGAAAGGGATGCTTTTCTCAAATGCTCGGATCTCAATACAGCAAGGGGTGGATATCACATCCGCCCCTTTGAGAAAAGCACTGGCCATCATAAAGCACAAAGCACTGGCCATCATGCGGCCTCTTATAACCATATGTGCCCCTTGTTGTATTGAGAAAAGCATCCGCCCCTTGCTGTATTGAGATCCGGGCATTTCTAACCATATCGGCCCTTTTGAGAAAAATATCAGCCCCTTGCTGTATAGAGCGAGCGGAGAGCCGCGTGTATAACCAGCCCCGAGCATCGGGAGCGAGCGCCGTGTTGATTGCGTATGCTCCGTCTACAGCTGACGAACAGCTGATCAGGCTCGGAGATTTCCGTTGCCTCTGACTGCGCCGTTGAGGCTGGACCTTCCGTGTGTGTGTGTGGGGGGGGGCGGCATTGAAGGACCCGGCCTTGGGGCGGCAAAGGAAATTAAATCCGGGCCTAATTGCACCTCCTAGTGAATATTGTTACCACCATTACCATTTTAGGATGGTATTAAACATAAGTCATTGTGTCAACCTCTAGCCCTTGTTTGTTATTGGTATGTACTCAGCAAGGAACCAGAAGGGTAAAGGGAACAAAAAATCAAAACAGACACCACAACAGGGAGGTGAAATCCAGCGTTTTTTCTCGCACACACCAGAGACCTCTCCTGCTGCCAAAATGGCAAACCTGGATCCTCTTGCCCATAGGGCACTGCTGTCTCGGAACCCCTCGGCTTCCCTAACGGCTTCAGTCAGGTCAGAGACCTTCTTGGACACTCTGGCAATGTTCTGCTTGGACCCTCAGGGCTCTTAATACCAGCCACTCACTTTAAGAGCAAATACAGAACTGTGGGCTCTTTTACAGGCTTTACCGACGAGGACAGACATTGAAACTCTCATTGGCAGACTAAAAGCCACGCAGCATAAAAACCTGGACGCGGTCGGAAAAGACTTTAAGGCTGTCTCTGATTGCCTGGAGCTGGGTTAAGCTGCAGTCTCTGCCCTAGAACAATGGGTACTAGCGACAGAATCCCAGCAGTCATCCCATGCCCCCTTGGCAGTAGCCCTACAACTCTAATTGGAGGAACTTGAAGACCGGAGTAGGCAAAACAACCTGCGGCTTCGAGGCCTTCCGAAGACCTGGCAGACTCTACCCTTGCCATCTTCCGCGAGATGGCAGGAGATGCATACCCAGCCAACCTGACGTTTGATCGCATCCACAGGGCCTTGGGTCCCCGCCCCTCAGATGCGGAAAGGCAGCGGGACTAGATCTGTCATGTGCACGACTACTCTCACAAAGAAACCATCCTAAGGAAGGCCTGGGAGAAAGGCGTCACCCACTTAGATGGCGCTCCACTCAAAATCTTACCTGATCTCTCCAGAGCAACCCTACAATGAAGCGCGATGCTTCGTCCGGTGCTGAAGATGGCCTGACAGTTGGGGATTACATACCGTTGGGGTTTCCCTCTCTCTGCAACATTCTGGAGAGAGCAAAGATTCTTCACTCTCTGTACACCAATGGATTTTCCTGCTTTATTTGACTTCATGGAAGTCGATCCTATCCCGGTGCCAGACTAGCTTCAACTCCTACCGCAACCTACCGGCCGATCCAATCCTTCTAGTTCCCAGAGAAATCGCTCACCTAGACCGCAGAGAAACCAGCGCCACTTCGTGTCGCATCGCCAGAGGATTCCCATGAGATCTGAAGCTCATCCCTCGGAGAACACTGTCTTTCTCACCGCCAAGTTTGCGTACATTGGGTTATTTTTCTCGGTCTAAGCTGTGGCTAATTACTCCCATCATATCCCTGAATTTTGGAATCGGTTTCCCTACTTGGTGTCCCTGACGTTGCAAGAGCATGTACACTCTGCTCCTCCTCTAAGGTATTGTACTATTTACTGCTTACTGCAGGAGATTGCCCAGTAGACAATAAGACTCCACCGTGGGACTGGCTCTTATTGCCCTGTTGATCCTGTTTCTTCCCAGGAAGGCAGCGGACCGAATCCCATTGCACTGTGCTTCTAAGGTCGTTGCGCCTTAATTTTTTATGGGTGTGCTTCCAAACCATAGCTGATGCAAGTCATAATATTGGGACGGTGGTGCCGCTCTTAAACACTCAAATATGTGGGCTATAATCCTTATGTGATGTTCACGTGTACCTATGATTGCAGTAGCTATACATATGTAGCAGTAAAGGTCGAATGCCGGGTGGGGGTAATTTGATTGCACCGTTCACATTACACCTAGAAGGTTTTGAAGCCTTAATTTTTGTTTTATGTCTGTGCACTTCTCAAGCTTACTAATCCCGGGCTAAGCTTCTGCTTCGGTGCTAATACTCGTTGCCCCTTCTGGTGCTTCGGTCTCTACTGCTACCTGATGTTTCCACTATTCTGCCGATCAGGGATATTTGTTGTACTGCTGTCCTAAATATATTTGTAACCCTTCTTGAAACTGGGGGGGTATCTAGTCCTTCCTCTCGCACACTGTGCATTGCCTGGGGGGGGGGGGGTTGATGAGCGACTTCGAACGTGCAGGAAAGTTTCTCCATGGGGGTTATTCCCCACGTGGATGGGATGCTCCTCTCATCCTTACGCTGACAAGGGGGTGCATTATAATGTCAGTAGACAGTGGGGGGCGTTCATGAACATATTAGCCTAGTATAAATGACCAGCCTATGGTAGTTAAACCAGATAGTAGCAAATAGGCACCATCTATTGTGCGATTCCAGGATTCACCCTTCCTGTGATGGAAAGTCCAGGGAAACATATAATGTGGCCACCTGACATGACTGAATGTTATAACTGTTTCTACCCTATAACAATGCTGTTGTTTTTTTACAATTTCATACTGTTACTTATTGTTCCAGCTGGAGTGGCTGAGCGGGGCTGGGTTAGCTCCTCTTGGACTAGTCCACCCCTCTCCCCCACCTAGGTTGAGGCGCAGACCCTCAGCGGTTTTCGGGGTGTGCTTCCTTGCAAATCTTCTTTTTTGCTATAGTTATCCATGGGAGCAGTGTTTTACTGCCCACCATATAACATACACTTTTCTTTTCTCTCTTACTCTTCCTCTCTACTTTCTTGCTACTTTTTACACCACCACTCGCTCCCCCACCCCCTTTTCCACCCCCCCCTATTTTTCCTGACTCCGGTAACGATGGACTCCAAGATTATTTCGCTGAAGGCGAAAGGTCTGAATATACCCAAAAAACGGCGTATGCTCTTCAATGACCTAAAAGGAGTTCGAGCTGACGTAGCATTTATTCAAAAGACCGACTTTAGAGCAGATAGACCTTCTTGCCTTAAAAATAGATTCTACACTCTGTCTTATCATGCTACTAATGGTGAATGGTGTCGCTAAATCTGAAGGGGTTTCTATACTCCTCTCCAGTAGATTACCCTGGACTTGTCATAATACTTTGATAGATGACAACGGCCGTTACATGTTTCTCAAGGGATCTATTGGTAACTCACAAGTGACGCTGGCCACCATGTATGTCCCCAATGATCGCCAGGATGTTTTTATCCATCGGGTACTGGATTTGCTCCTAGAATTTTCTGAAGGCCAATTGATTTTTGGTGGTGATTTCAATATCCCTTTGCTCCCCTCAGCAGAAACATCTTCGGGCCTATCCTCTGTCCATGCTGGCATTCATAGACGAGTAACATAATATTTGCATAGAGCCCAACTAGTAGACATTTGGAGATTACAAAACTCTGGAGAAAAAGATTACACCTTCTATTCCTCCCCACACAAGGTATACTCAAGAATTTATTGCTTTCTGATCCCTCATCAGCAGTTACAAGCTGTAAGTGAATCCGACATAGGGAGCATCACATGGTCAGATCATGCTCCTGTCTCCATACAGTATTCACCCTTGACAGTTCCGACCACTAAAACCCGTTTTTGGAGATTAAACGAAAGTCTTCTACAGACCACAGAAGTCCTGTCAGATGTCACCAATGAATTGAAGCACTACTTTTCCGCCAATGACCAACCAGACTGTGACCTGGGTATCCTATGGGAAGCCCACAAGACGGTAATCAGAGAAGTACTGATTAAACACGGCGCACGCATAAAAAGAGAACGGAAAAAAAAAAAATTAAATTATGCTCCTTAATCAAATACACGTGATAGAATCCCAGCATAAACAAACACCTACTTCCGCACTGGAGAACAAACTATTGTCCCTCCGGTGACAAATAGTGGATCTACTGCACTACAGAGCTAAGGCAGCACTTCAATTTTGTCACAAGCTCAGTTATGAGTCTGGCAATAAGTGTGGTAAAATGTTAGCCAAATCAGTCAGAGACCACAAACTTACCACATGTATACCTCAAATCGTATCCTCCTCGGGACAAAAGGCAGTTCTCCCAAATGAGATAGCAAAAGAATTCAGAGATTACTTTTCGTCCCTATATAATTCCCAGAAGGGGCGACTTCTAAAATGACAATGGATGATTACATTGCTTCGTCTCAAATGCCCCGACTACCCATGGACTTTAGAGAAGAACTGGAAGCCCCCATTACTGTAGAGGAGTTACAGAGGGCGATAGGTGGAATGAAACCAGGGAAAGCCCCGGGACCCGACGGATTCACTATATTGCCAATCCCTCCTTCCGACTTTAGGTCCATATATAGTAAGGATGTTCAATGCTCTTAGCTTGGGCACAAATTTCCCTAGAGACACTCTGAAGGCCCACATTTCCATTATACCCAAGAAAGGTAGGGACCCATCCTCCTTTGGTAGCTACAGGCCCATTTCCCTTCTTAATATCGATCTAAAGCTTTTTACAAAGATCCTGGCCACTCGACTTGCACAACAGTTACAGGACATAGTTCATCTAGACCAGTGGTTCTCAACCTGGGGGTCGGGACCCCCTCAGGGGTCGAATGACGATTTGCCTGGGGTCACGAATCCTGGGCTGTTCCTGAAGCTCGCCCCGCTCTCCCAGCCTTTTCGCGGCCGCCCAGATGGGCTGTTCCTGGAGCCCGCAGCCGCCCATTCAGTTCACGCCATGGCTGGGGGCAGAGACTAGAGGTCAGCTGACTGGTGAGGTTTGTGAAGTGGGAGGGCCTGGAGAAAACCCTATCCCCTGATTTCAGCATAGGTGTCACTGTTGCGAGACACCACAGAGCTGGAGACACAGTGAGTAAGACTGCCTGTGATTATAGTTGCCATTAAAAGTCCCCACTACAGTTTTTAAATCAGCAGATGACCTTGATCAAGAGCACCTAAGTTGGCTGATCAGAACTCCCCCCCAGCATTGCCACTCATCCCAACTCCCCGCCAGCACTGCAACTCATCTCATTCCCCCCACCCCCGACCAAGGAGTAAAAGGAATACAAATAGAGAATACATGGAAGGGAGAGGAAAAGAGGGGGAAGAACAAAGAAAAAAAGAGAAAGAACAAGAAAGACGGCTAGAGAGAGGGATGGGGGGGGGGAACAAGAAATTAGGATAGAGAGAGATAAAAGGGAAAGAAAGGAAAACAAAGAGAATGGTACATCCTAAAATGTACCATAAGGGGTTTAATACTGTAAGAGTTGAAGGGACTCAGGGAGCGCTAAATGTCCGTGGGTTAGGGGCGCAAATTATTTGTCTTGCCTTGGGTGCTGACAACCCGAGCTACGAAAATAATTTTACTGTTAGGAGTCCCCACGACTTGGGAAATTTTATCAGGGGGTCACGGCACTAGGAAGGTTGAGAACCACTGATCTAGACCAAGTAGGTTTTATCCCATCAAGGGAAGCTAGGGATAACACCAAAGTCCTAAATCTGATTTATATTGCCTCTATGACTTGTACACCTTGTGTATTTCTCAGCACGGATGCTGAAAAGGCATTTGATCGAGTTAATTGGGTATTTATATTCTTGGTACTTCAACATATCGGTCTGGGAAATAATATGCTCACATGGATTACTAAGATTTATTCCTCACCAATCGCCCAGGTCAAAGCCAATGGTATTTTATCGGAACCCTTTTCCATCACCAATGGAACACGTCAAGGTGCCCGCTTTCCCCTCTCGTCTTCGCTATATCTCTAGAACCTTTCCTTTGTGAAATTTGCTTGAACCCGGATATCTCAGGAATAACCATAGGTGACTCCCAATACAAGATCTCAGCGTATGCTGATGATCTTTTTTCGTTAACCAAACCTTATAGTGTCGCTTCCCAATCTCCTCAAGGAATTTAAAACCTATGAAGCAATGTCCAATCTAAAAATCAACTTTAACCACTTAAGCCCCGGACCAATACGCAGCATAAAGACCAGGCCCCTTTTTGCGATTCAGCACTGCGTCGCTTTAACTAACAATTGCGCGGCCGTGCGACATAGCTCCCAAACAAAATTGATGTCCTTTTTTTTCCCACAAATAGAGCTTTCTTTTGGTGGTATTTGAGCACCTCTGCGGTTTTTATTTTTTGCGCTATAAACAAAAATAGAGTGACAATTTGGAAAAAAATCCAATATTTTTTAGTTTTGCTATGATAAATATCCCCCAAAAGTATATAATTTTTTTTTATTTTCCTCAGTTTAGGCCGATACGTATTCTTCTACATATTTTTGGTAAAAAAAATTGCAATCGGCGTCTATTGATTGGTTTGCACAAAAGTTATAGCGTTTACAAAATAGGGGGTAGTTTTATGGCATTTTTATAATTTTTTTTTTTTTTTACTATCAATGGCGTCGATCAGCGATTTTTTTCGTGACTGCGACATTATGGCGGACACATCGGACACTTTTGACACATTTTTGGGACCATTGTCATTTTTACAGCGATCAGTGCAATAAAAATGCACTGGTTACTGTAAAAATGACACTGGCAGTGAAGGGGTTAACCACTAGGGTCGCTGAAGGGGTTAAGTGTGCCTAGGGGAGTGATTACTACTGTGTGGGGGCGTGGCTACGAGTGACACGTGACCGATCTCTGCTCTGATTACACAGAGCGGAGATCGGTGACATTGTCAGTAGGGGAGTCGGGAGATGTTGTGTTTACACTAACATCTCCCCGCTCCATGCCTCCGTGAGACGATCGCGGGGATCCCCGCGGCGATCGAGTCCGTGGGACCCGCGGTCCAACTCATGGGGAAGGCAGGGGGGTCGGGCAGTTAAAGGGAACATACAGGTACGTGATTGTGCCTGTACGAGCCATTCTGCTGACGTATATATACAGTGGCTGGTCCTTAAGTGGTTAAAAAATCAACAGCGATGAGCGTCAAAATAACTCCTTCCCTTTTAACATCATTAAAATGGACTTATAAATTCAAATGGACAGACTGTGCTCTCAAATATTTAGGGACCTATATTCCCAGTGATTTACCCCGCACTTACGAACTGTGAGGACACAGGAGGTGGATCCTCTGTGCCAGAGAGGCGAAGGCACAGGTCGCACTGGAGGACCGGTTCTAAGCAGCTACCGGTTTTCACCAGAGCCCGCCGCAAGGCGGGATGGACTTGCTGCGGCGGTAGCAACCAGGTCGTGTCCCCCAGTAGCGGCTCGACTTCTCTGGCAGCTGAGATAGGCACGGTACACTGGGACTAGGCAGAGGCAAGGTCAGACGTAGCGGAAGGTCAGGGCAGGCGGCAATGGTACGTAGTCAGGGGCAACGGCAGAAGGTCAGATACACTGGAAAGGCAAGTACAAAACGCTTTCTCAGGGCACTAAGGCAACAAGATCCGGCAAGGACAGGAAGGGGGAGTGGGTTTTTAAGTGTTTTGGAGTGTGACACAGCAATTGGACCAGGCACCAATCAATGGTGCACTGGCCCTTTAAATTTAAGAAGACCGGCGCGCGCGCGCCCTAGAGAGCAGCGGGACCGCGCGCGCCGGGACGGAGCAGGGGGAGGAGGCCGGTGAGCAGGATGGGATGCGATCCGCGGGCGGACAGGTGCCGCCGCATGGATCGCATCCCCGCCAGCATCAGAGCAGTGCTCACGGTCAGAGGAGCCGACCGGAGCGCTGCAGGGGGACAGACGCCGCGGGCGCTCCGGGATGGATGGGACACCCGGAGCGCTCGGCGTTACAGTACCCCCCCCCCTTAGGTCTCCCCCTCTTCTTGGAACCCAAGAATCTTCGGATGAGCTCTTTATCTAAAATGTTGGCCTCAGGTTCCCAGGACCTTTCCTCAGGACCACAGTTCTCCCAATCCACTAAAAAACATTTTTTACCTCGGATGACCTTGGAGGCGAGGATCTCTTTCACCGAGAAGACATCAGAAGAACCAGAGACAGGAGCAGGAGCAGTGACCTTAGGGGAAAATCGGTTAAGAATGAGGGGTTTAAGAAGAGACACATGAAAAGAGTTGGGAATACGAAGAGAAGGAGGAAGGTGGAGCTTGTAAGAAACAGAATTGATTTGGTTTTTGATTTTAAATGGCCCGAGGTAACGAGGGCCCAGCTTGTAGCTAGGTACCCGAAACCGAACATATTTGGAGGAGAGCCACACTTTGTCACCAGGGGCATAGACAGGAGGGATTCTTCTTTTTTTATCTGCATGTCTCTTCATGCGGGCAGAGGCCAGTGAGAGCGACTTTTGAGTCTCTTTCCAGATAGAGGCAAAGTCCTGAGTAAATTCATCCACGGCCGGAACTCCAGAAGACGTGGGAATGGGGAGGGGGGGCAATGGGTGACGGCCGTAGACCACAAAGAAAGGCGACTTGGAGGAAGATTCAGAGTTCTTGAAATTGTATGAGAATTCTGCCCAGGGCAATAGGTCGACCCAATCGTCTTGACGGGCGGAGACAAAATGTCGTAGGTAGTCGCCAAGGACCTGGTTAACTCTCTCCACCTGTCCATTGGACTGCGGGTGATAAGCGGACGAAAAATTCAACTTAATTTTTAGTTGAGTACAGAGAGCTCTCCAAAATTTTGAGATGAATTGAACACCTCTATCCGAGACGATATGTGAGGGCAGCCCATGGAGGCGGAAAATTTGAAGAAAAAAATGCTTCGCCAACTGAGGTGCAGTAGGCAGACCAGGGAGCGGGACAAAATGAGCCATTTTAGAAAAGCGGTCAACGACCACCCAGATGACAGTGTTACTACGAGACAAAGGGAGGTCCGTGATGAAATCCATGGCGATGTGGGACCATGGTTGTTCAGGCACAGGTAGGGGAAGGAGAAGACCTGCAGGCTTCTGGCGAGGCATCTTGTCACATGCACAGATAGTGTAGGCCCGTACAAAGTCAGTCACATCTTCCTCCTGGGTAGGCCACCAATAGTGTCTGGCAATCAATTGTATGGATTTTTTGATCCCAGCGTGACCGGCTAGATTGGAGGAATGGCCCCACTTGAGTATCTGAAGGCGTGGAGGAACGAAAGTCTTTCCTGGAGGAATTGGCACGAGAGAAGCGGGAGCAGAGGAAATCAGACACTCAGGGGGTATGATGTGTTGAGGAGGAGTCTCGGTTTCAGAGGTATCGGAGAAACGGGACAAAGCATCAGCCCTGACATTTTTGTCTGCGGGCCGAAAATGGATCTGGAAGTTGAAGCGGGCAAAGAACAATGACCACCTGGCCTGGCGAGGATTTAGGCGCTGAGCGGACTGAAGGTAGGACAAATTTTTATGGTCAGTGTAGATGGAGATAGGGTGAAGGGATCCTTCCAGGAGATGTCTCCACTCTTCTAATGCCAACTTGATGGCCAACAGTTCACGGTCACCTATGGAATAGTTTTTTTCCGGAGGGGAGAAAGTTTTAGAGAAAAAACCACAAGTGACGTTTTTCCCTTTAGCGTTTTTTTGAAGAAGCACAGCTCCAGCTCCTACCGAGGAGGCGTCGACTTCAAGGAAGAACGGCTTTAGAGGATCTGGCCGAGACAGGACAGGTGCAGAGGAGAAGGCGGTCTTAAGGCGAGTAAAGGCTTCCTCTGCTTGAGGCGGCCAGGACCTAGGATTCGCGTCTTTTTTGGTCAGTGCCCCTATAGGAGCAACGATGGTGGAGAAGTGGGGTATGAACTGACGATAGTAGTTGGCGAAACCAAGGAAGCGTTGGATAGCACGAAGTCCAGAGGGGCGTGGCCAACCCAAGACTGCGGAGAGTTTGTCAGAGTCCATTTGAAGACCTTGTCCAGAGACCAGATAACCTAGGAAAGGAAGACTGCTGCGCTCAAAAAGGCATTTTTCAAATTTAGCGTAAAGATGATTTACGCGGAGGCGCTGGAGCACTTGACGGACATGGAGCTGATGTTCCTTAAGGTTGGCAGAGAAGATTAGGATGTCGTCAAGATAGACAACCACACAGGTATACAGTAGGTCCCAGAAGATTTCGTTGACAAAATCTTGAAAGACTGCAGGGGCGTTGCAAAGTCCGAACGGCATGACGAGATATTCAAAGTGACCGTCTCTGGTGTTAAATGCGGTTTTCCATTCATCTCCTTTACGGATTCTGATGAGGTTATAAGCGCCCCTGAGGTCCAATTTAGAAAAAACTTTTGCTCCGCGCAGACGGTCAAAGAGCTCCGAGATGAGAGGCAGAGGGTAGCAGTTTTTAATAGTGATTTTATTGAGACCACGATAGTCTATGCAAGGGCGTAGAGATCCGTCCTTCTTGGCCACGAAGAAGAAGCCCGCTCCGGCTGGAGAAGATGATTTCCTAATAAAACCTCTCTTGAGGTTCTCCTGAATGTATTCAGTCATGGCCTTGGTTTCAGGAGAGGAGAGAGGGTAAATTCTGCCACGGGGTGGTGTAGTACCTGGGAGCAAGTCAATGGGGCAGTCGTAGGGTCTATGTGGTGGTAAGACCTCCGCCTGTTTTTTGCAAAAGACATCAGAAAAGTCCTGATAGGCCTTTGGAAGGCCAGGCAAAGGAGTAGTGATGGGGACTTGACAGGTCGGTACAGACTTAAGGCAATGCTTGTGACAGGAGTCACCCCAGGATTTGATGTCCGCAGTGGTCCAGTCAAGGGTAGGAGTGTGACGCTGGAGCCAGGGTAGGCCAAGAAGGATGTCAGAAGTACAGTTCGGCAAAACAAAGAATTCAATCTTTTCTTGGTGAAGAACACCAACGGACATGAGCAGGGGCTCGGTGCGGTAACGCACGGTACAATCCAAATTCTCTCCATTTACAGAGGAAATGAAGAAGGGTTTGATGAGACGGGTAACAGGAATGTTGAACCTGTTGATGAAAGAGGCTTCAATAAAGTTTCCTGCAGAACCAGAGTCCAGGAAGGCCACCGCAGGGAAGAGGGAGCCAGCAGGAGAAATCCGCACAGGAATAGTCAGACGTGAAGAGGAAGAATTCACACCCAGTAACGCCTCTCCCACGTTCACTAGGTGCGGGCGTTTCCCTGACGCGGAGGACGAATAGGCAGTCTTTTAGGAAGTGATCAGAGCTCGCACAATAAAGGCATAAGTTCTCGTTCCTACGGCGAGACCTCTCTTGTAGGGTCAGGCGAGACCGGTCCACTTGCATGGCCTCCTCGGCGGGAGGCACGGTAACAGGGTGCATTGGATTCAGAAAGAGAGGAGCCAGGCGCGGATAACGCCTGGTGCAAACAAGATCTTTCTCCTGGCGAAGCTCTTGGCGTCTTTCGACGTAACGCATATCGATGCGGGTAGCTAAATGGATGAGTTCCGTCAAGGAAGAGGGTATCTCTCGTGCGGCCAGACAATCCTTTATTTGGCCGGATAAACCCTTCTTGAAGGTCGCGCAGAGAGCCTCATTATTCCAAGCTAACTCTGAGGCCAGTGTGCGGAACTGTATGGCATATTCGCCCACAGAAGAGTTTCCTTGGACAAGGTTAAGCAGGGCGGTTTCAGCGGATAAGGCTCGGGCTGGTTCCTCAAAAACGCTGCGAACCTCAGCAAAGAAGGACTGAATGGTGGCTGTAGCAGGGTCGTTGCGGTCCCAGAGTGGCGTGGCCCAGGCCAAGGCCTTTCCAGACAACAGAGAGACCACGAATGCCACTTTAGACCGTTCTGTGGAAAACTGGTCAGACATCATCTCAAGATGCAGGGAACATTGGGACAAGAATCCCCGGCACATCCTAGAATCCCCGTCAAATTTCTCCGGAAGAGACAGGCGAATTCTCGAGGTAGTAGCGGCAGCTCGGAGAGGGGAAGATGCTGGAGGCTGCGGCGGCAGAAGCTGCTGGACCATGGCGGTCAACTGCGACAGCTGCTGTCCTTGTTGGGCGATCTGTTGCGACTGCTGGGCAACCACGGTAGTGAGGTCAGCGAGATTTGGCAGCGGTACCTCAGCGGGATCCATGGCCGGATCTACTGTCAGGGCCCGGACTGGCGGCTAGTGAGGACACAGGAGGTGGATCCTCTGTGCCAGAGAGGCGAAGGCACGGGTCGCACTGGAGGACCGGTTCTAAGCAGCTACCGGTTTTCACCAGAGCCCGCCACAAGGCGGGATGGACTTGCTGCGGCGGTAGCAACCAGGTCGTGTCCCCCAGCAGCGGCTCGACTTCTCTGGCAGCTGAGATAGGCACGGTACACTGGGACTAGGCAGAGGCAAGGTCAGACGTAGCGGAAGGTCAGGGCAGGCGGCAATGGTACGTAGTCAGGGGCAACGGCAGAAGGTCAGATACACTGGAAAGGCAAGTACAAAACGCTTTCTCAGGGCACTAAGGCAACAAGATCCGGCAAGGACAGGAAGGGGGAGTGGGTTTTTAAGTGTTTTGGAGTGTGACACAGTAATTGGACCAGGCACCAATCAATGGTGCACTGGCCCTTTAAATTTAAGAAGACCGGCGTGCGCGCGCCCTAGAGAGCAGCGGGACCGCGCGCGTCGGGACGGAGCAGGGGGAGGAGGCCGGTGAGTAGGATGGGATGCGATCCGCGGGCGGACAGGTGCCGCCGCATGGATCGCATCCTCGCCAGCATCAGAGCAGCGCTCACGGTCAGAGGAGCCGACCGGAGCGCTGCAGGGGGACAGACGCAGCGGGCGCTCCGGGATGGATGGGACACCCGGAGCGCTCGGCGTTACACAAACTTAATTTCCCATCCTTACTGACTACGACTCGTGTCCTCCTGGAGAGTTGGCATAAAAGACTGGTTCTGGTTCGGTTCGGCAGGTGCAACCTTCTTAAAATGACTATACTCCCAAAATATCTCTACTAATTCCAAACTCTACCGATACAGATTCCATCACATTTTTTCAATCAAGTACACTCGCTTTGATTGGAGTTGGCACAATGAACATAAAATCTGGGCACAATTGAAGCAGGCCCAGACTGTTATACCCTTGAAGGGAGCTGTGTGGTGCTCTGTCTGTTTGCCTGCCACATTGACATCTCATCCCCTAATTGGTGCCACAATTCGTCTGGGATCCAAGGCTATCTTCTCAGCTTCACACTCCACCAGAGAATCCCCTCTGTTCCCTATCTTGGGCAACCTAGCTTTTCCTCCTGGCCTTGGACGGTCTGAATTCCAGACACTTTCCCAGTAGGGTCACGATCGCCCCCCCCCCATTTTCTAGAAGACAACCATTGGCCTTCCCTCCAATCCCTGGTGTGTGAGAATGGTTGTTTACAGCTCCCTTTTTGGAGCGCAATATGGCTACATCACTTTCTACACTCTCTAGCAAATCCCATCAAATTTAATCGGACCTTAACGACCATTGAAGAATACTATATGGAAGACAGAACTCTGCCACAAGTGTTATCCAAAACTTATGCTTTACTCCCCGAACAACCACATCTATCTTTCCTACAGAAGTTGGAGGCTGACTTAAATCGGTCCTTTTCAGTAGTGGAACAACACTACACAACACTTAAAATCGCCCATATGTACGAAACTACAGGAAACAAATGATAAAATCCTGACTATGTGGTATTATACACTACAATTGTTACACACATACTACCCGACCACCACGGATAGCTGTTGGGGATGCCAAGCAGACAGAGGATCGCTCCTTCTTATCTTTTGGTCTTGCCCTAAGCTGAAACATTTTTGGACGACTGTCAGGAGTATAACACAAAAATTCACGGACTGTAGTATTCCCAATGATCCGGCCTTCTTTTTACTCGACGTTACCATGATCCCAGCAAAACAATACCAAAAATCAATAGTGCGACACTTATTGCCAAAGCTTACATTCCCCTATTCTGGAAGCAACAGGAACCTCCCTCTATTGGTACCTGGCTGTGCAAGGTAGAAGATATAAAAAAGTTACAAGGCTAAAGCCCCGTACACACGGTCAGACTTTTAGCCAACAAACTTCATTTTGAGCAAGTTGGACCACCAATCCGACCGTGTGTACACTCCATCGGACAAACTCTTTTTTTTTTTTTTTTGTTTTCATCGGACAAAAGTTCGGTCTGCAAACGGACAAACTTTTGGCCAACAAAAGTCTGATGGAGCAAAGTCCGACCGTGTGTACAGAAAACCATTGGACTTTTGTCCGATGGACAAAACAACTAAATGTTAAAATCAACCAACAATAGCAGAAGTTGACCAAAGGGTGGCGGTAAAGAGCAGAAAAAACATGTGATGTTGCAAAAAGTTTTGGGAAAGTTTGCAGAAAAGTCCTGTGGTGTGTATGCTATGGGTGTGCCCGGCCAACTCCGTTCGGACAAAAATCCACGGAAAAGTCAGCTGGAAGTCCGACCGTGTGTATGGGGCTTTAGTCCTCACAGCACAAAATAAACAGGAAAAGCATTCTAAAATGTGGAGATTATGGAACATGTTCATTTTATCTGATAAAGGAGTTTCACTATTCAGCTCATAGATGGGTAGGTGATGCAGGTTCGCTTGCACATGCAACTGTTTGAGGTCCATCGCCAGCCAGACTCACCCAAACTCCCCTGTTCCACTCCCCTCCCCACCCGCTCTTTCCCCCCCATTCCCTTCAAATCTCTTTCTTTTTCTCTTTTTGGGATATATATTGTGAGGGGGTTAGCTCGGCAGCGGGTGTGTGTGACCCCCGGGATGGGCTCCCCACACAAAAACAGGCCCAGCAGACGGAGGTTGTGGTTTTCAAAATCAAAAAGGTGCCGTTTATTTTCTATTTACAGTGACAAAAACACAGCAAAGCAAAAGAAACAAACAAAATAAATCCTGGTCAACTTGACCTCTGACTAAACATACAGGTTTCCTAACTAACAACTGGGATCAGCCTAGTGCTGTCCTAGTCCCTGGTTTTAAATGTCCAAGCAAAATATAGCCACACAGGCTTTCTCTCACCGCACAGGGGTTCACTCTCCCTAGACAGTCCACACAGGTCTGCTTCCAGGCATGAGCTAACACCTAATGAATCTGGGAGTTTTTATAGAGGCCTTAAACGAACTGACAGGCTTCAGCTGGCCTCATCAACTCCCTGCCTGCACGACGCCCAGCCCTCTCCCTAGAGGTATGAGTCATCAATGAGCCCACTAGTCTCAGCTGGGCTTATACAACTCTCCACCTAGCTGTATAAATCGGCGTAAAGCCTGAATCTGGGCGAAATATATCTACCCCCCTGGATGCAACCAGGTGACTTTACCTTCCTGCTGTCACATACCCCCCCCTCTTGTTTTAACCTCGGGGTTGGAACACCAGCAATCAGGCATTCATGTACTCGAGACAAAGCATCCACATTCCCCATTTGAACGCCAGGGCGATGCTTTACTGTGAAGTTGAATTCCTGGAGGGCCAGGAACCACCTATTCACTCTTCTATTTGTTTCCTTGTTTTGAGCCATCCACTTTAACGGAGCGTGATCCGTAACCATGTCAAAGTGCCTACCTAGCAGGTAGTACCGAAGGGAATCTAGAGCCCACTTCACCGCTAAACACTCCTTTTCAACGGTGGCGTAATTTACCTCATGGGACTTCAACTTCCTGCTGAGGTAAATGACTGGGTGCTCTTCCCCGTTCCAGACCTGGGACAATACTGCTCCTAACCCCACATCTGACGCATCACTTTGTACGACAAAGTCTTTAGAGAAGTCGGGTGAGTACAACACTGGCTGGCTACATAAGGCTTGTTTCAAGAATTGGAATGCTGCCTCAGCCTCGGGGGTCCATTTAATCATGACCGACCCTTTCCCCTTCGTCAGGTTGGTTAGGGGCACAGCCTTAGAAGCAAAGTGGGGAATGAATCGCCGATAATACCCAGCGATTCCCAGAAAGGCTCGTACCTGCTTCTTGCTGTTGGGACGTGGCCAACTCTGGATGGCCTCGACTTTGTTGAGTTGGGGTTTTATTACTCCCCTCCCAATGGTGTACCCAAGATATTTGGCCTCCTCCTGCCCAATGGTACACTTCTTGGGGTTAGCCGTAAACCCTGCTTCCCGAACAGAGTCCAGGACTGCTTGCACTTTTGGCAGATGTGAGGCCCAATCTGTGCTATGGACAATTACGTCATCCAGGTAAGCCGCAGCATACTTCCGATGGGGCCTCAGCATCTGGTCCATTTTCCGCTGGAATGTGGCCGGCGCATTCTGTAACCCGAACGGCATTCTTTTATATTGGAACGCCCCGTCTGGGGTTACAAATGCGGTTTTCTCTTTGGCTGACTTGGCCAGGGGGATTTGCCAATACCCTTTTGTGAGGTCAAGAGTCGTCATGTATCGGGCTGTTCCCAGCCGGTCGATCAACTCATCTATACGTGGCATGGGGTAGGTGTCAAATTTTGTAACTTTGTTCAACTGACGAAAATCGTTACAAAATCGCCAGCTCCCATCCGGTTTAGGCACCAACACAATGGGACTAGACCAATCACTTTGGGACTCCTCTATCACCCCTAAGTTCAGCATTTTCTGTACTTCCTCCCGTATTGCCTCCCGTCGGGCCTCTGGGATCCGATAGGGTTTTAACTTCACCCTTTCACCGGGCGGGGTAATAATGTCATGCTCTACCCCAGATGTTTGTCCCGGCAGCTCAGAGAATACCTCCTTGTTGCGAAGCACAAACTCCTTAACCTCCTGTTGTTGGGGTTGTGACAAGGTGGCTGCGATTCCAACCTCAGGAATCACGCAACCAGTTTGAGCTGGTGACCAAGTGTCTGCGACTAGGGACTCTCTATCCCTCCAGGCTTTCAACAGATTAACGTGATAGATCTGTTCGGGCTTTCGCCTTCCTGGTTGTCTGACCTTGTAATTCACTTCGCTCACTTTTTCCATTATCTCGTAGGGGCCTTGCCATTTGGCAAGGAATTTACTTTCAACCGTAGGGACAAGTACCAATATCCTATCCCCCGGGGAAAAGGTACGGGTCTTGGCTCCACGGTTGTACACTCTCTGCTGTGCCAACTGCGCTTGGGCCAAATGTTCCTTCACGATGGGCATTACCTGTGCAATTCGATCTTGCATCAGGGCGACATGCTCAATCACACTCCTGTGGGGAGAACTCTCACTTTCCCAAGTTTCCTTGGCAATATCCAACAGCCCTCTTGGGTGTCTCCCATACAGTAACTCAAAGGGGGAGAATCCCGTAGAGGATTGGGGCACCTCCCTAATAGCAAACATCAAATAAGGAAGTAGACAGTCCCAATCCTTTCCATCCCTATCCACCACTTTCTTCAACATTTGTTTTAGGGTTTTGTTGAATCTTTCAACCAGCCCATCGGTTTGGGGGTGATACACAGATGTACGTAATTGCGTCACTTTGAACAATTTACACAGCTCCTTCATAACCCGGGACATAAAGGGTGTACCTTGGTCCGTAAGCAGTTCTTTACAAATACCCACCCGGCTAAAAACAAGAGATAGCTCTTTGGCTATGGTTTTGGCCGAGGTATTTCTGAGAGGGATCGCTTCTGGATAACGGGTGGCATAGTCCATTATAACCAATATGTACTGGTGCCCCCTAGCGGACTTGATTATAGGACCTACCAAATCCATTGCGATTCTCTCAAACGGGACCTCAATGATGGGTAGAGGGACCAGCGGGCTACGGAAGTGTGGCATCGGGGCCGACCTCTGACACACAGGGCAGGAGGAACAATAATTTTCTATGTCCTTCATCACCCCAGGCCAATAGAATCTCTGTAATACCCTCTCTCGGGTTTTCTCTGTCCCCAGATGACCTCCAAGAATGTGCCCATGGGCCAACTCCAACACCAACTTCCTGTAAGGTTTGGGCACCACAAGCTGCTCAACGGTTTCTTCTGCCCTTTTTGCCACCCGATACAGTAGGTCCTTCTCTACGCTGAAGTATGGGTAAGTGCAGGTATTATCTGGGTTCACTAACTCGCCATCTATTTTCACTACGTTTTCCCGTGCCTTTATTAGGGCGGGGTCTTTCAACTGTTCTGTGGCAAAGTTTTCCCTGTGAACCTCAAGATCAGAAAACTCCACAGACGGTAGGTTTTCGTCTGAGGAGGTGGGCTCCTCTCCAGTTTCTTGAGTCTCCCCTGCCAATACTGACAAGGGAAATTCGGGAGAGTCCTCACCACTCTCAGAGGAGTTCTGGCTATCATATTCCTGGTACATAGGGGCACCAGTGGGGGGCTCAGGATCATCCCACAGTTCCCAGAACTTCGGAAAATCCCTTCCCACAATGGCGTCATGCGGTAACTGAGACACTAAGCCCACTGGATGAGAAAGGGTACCTTTGGGGGTCTCGAAACACACTGTAGTCACTGGATACTCTCGGGTGTCCCCATGCACACAAATAACAGCTACCTTGCTATTCCCAGAGACCTCTGTTTTAACTAATTCAGCCTTTATCAGGGTCACAAGGCTACCTGAATCCAGCAATACCACAACATTTCTACCATTAATACACATTTTGCATAAATGTTTCTCAGTTCCCCGAATGGCAGTGCATGCGACTGTCGCACACAGCGACTGACGTCTGCCCGTCAGAAAGTCACACTGCATGGGTTCCTCCAAAACCGGGCAATTTGCTGCAATATGTCCCGCTTGCCGGCAGCGGTAGCAAATGATCCTTCTTGCCGCCTCTTGAGCCGCTGATTTCCCAGGCTGTTCTCGCCAAACTTGGGGTAGAGCTCCCACCCTCTCACTCTCTCCACCCTTACCCCTTGGAATCATCTTATCCGCCCCTGGGGATGGTCTGGTCTTAGGGTGGAAAGTCCGAGTGTCTCTGGAAGAGGCCGTCAGGTTCTCTGTAGCCAAGTATTTCTCCACACGATCCACAAGACCATCGGCCGTCTCTGGGTCTCCATGGCTTACCCACTTTTGGATGGCAGTAGGAAGAGCTCTCAAAAACCGATCCATTACAACACGTTCCACAATCTTTGGTGCGGACAAAGTCTCTGGCTGTAGCCACTTTCTGCTCAGGTGAATGAGATCATACATTTGAGACCTGGGGGGTTTTCCAAGCTGGAAAGTCCAGTTATGCACACGCTGAGCCCGGACAGCCAGGGTGACACCCAGCCTTGCCAATATTTCAGCTTTTAGCATCACATAGTCTTTTGCTTGGTCAGGCTCTAGGTCATAGTAAGCTTTCTGCGATTCACCCGTTAACAGAGGAGCCACCAGTCCAGCCCACTGCTCCTCAGGCCACTTTTCTCTTTCAGCAGTCCTTTCAAACGTGGTCAAAAATACCTCTGGATCATCCTCTCCAGTCATTTTTGTCAATAAACGACTCACCCCAAAGGACGCGGTATTAGTGGGACGGCTTTCCTCACTGGTCTGCGGACGTTGCTGCATTACTGCTTCCATTTGTTGTAGTCTCTGCTCTTGCTTCTGTAATAGGTCATCGAAGCGGGCCTCAGATCGTTGCTGGGCTTGTTGCTGAGCTTCCAGACTCTGTTGGTGAGCTTGCTGCTGGGCTGCAAGGCTCTGTTGATGAGCTTGCTGCTGGGCTGCGAAGTTCTGTTGTTGAGCTGCAAGGCTCTTTTGCAAACCTGCATTTGTCTGCTGTTGATTGGCATTTGCTAGAGCCAGCTGTTTCAGTATCTCCTCCATGCTGGCTTAAAAAAAAACTGCCACTGGTTCTCCACCAACTGTGAGGGGGTTAGCTCGGCAGCGGGTGTGTGTGACCCCCGGGATGGGCTCCCCACACAAAAACAGGCCCAGCAGACGGAGGTTGTGGTTTTCAAAATCAAAAAGGTGCCGTTTATTTTCTATTTACAGTGACAAAAACACAGCAAAGCAAAAGAAACAAACAAAATAAATCCTGGTCAACTTGACCTCTGACTAAACATACAGGTTTCCTAACTAACAACTGGGATCAGCCTAGTGCTGTCCTAGTCCCTGGTTTTAAATGTCCAAGCAAAATATAGCCACACAGGCTTTCTCTCACCGCACAGGGGTTCACTCTCCCTAGACAGTCCACACAGGTCTGCTTCCAGGCATGAGCTAACACCTAATGAATCTGGGAGTTTTTATAGAGGCCTTAAACGAACTGACAGGCTTCAGCTGGCCTCATCAACTCCCTGCCTGCACGACGCCCAGCCCTCTCCCTAGAGGTATGAGTCATCAATGAGCCCACTAGTCTCAGCTGGGCTTATACAACTCTCCACCTAGCTGTATAAATCGGCGTAAAGCCTGAATCTGGGCGAAATATATCTACCCCCCTGGATGCAACCAGGTGACTTTACCTTCCTGCTGTCACAATATATATATATATATATATATATATATATATATATATATATATATATATATATATATATATATATATAGGCCAGGCTTCTATTTAAATGACCATGTGAAGCAGTGTTTTTGGGTAGATGGACACAGTCTAACACAAATCTCCTTTGTGTACTGATTAATTTCCCTCCGTACAGGTCCTTCCATCCCAGCAGCACCAAAAATGTTTCCTTCTTTAGGGCCTGTTCCCAATTGAGCCCAAAGCGTGGATTTTTTTAGGTTTATTTTCCTTTAAATGTGACGCAAATGTTCCTGGGGTGAGTAAAACAGGATGCAGTGAGTGTGCTACACGAGTCATGCTGAATACATGATTTGTGTATATGGTAACATGGTTGCGTATAATGTATAAAGCCAGCAGAGGGGATGGGGATTCTGGGAGGAGGCAGAGATCACATGCTATCAGTAAACACAGCTGGGATCCCACAGTCTCTGAGAGACGAGAAATTATCTCTTCAAAGAGGCTTCATTAGAACTTTCTAATGAGATTCCCTTCTCAATTAGCAGAAATTCAGTATGTGGCATTTACATTATGCCAGAAACTGCACGAACAGTGTTTCTATAAGTGGAAATTCTGTCTGCGCACAAGCTGCTGTCGTGTCCTTAAAGAGAACCAGTCATGACTGGGCTCATGCAAGAATCCAGCTATCCAATCTTAAACTGAAAGTCAACATTTACTTATGGAAGATTTATGTTTATCTTCAGGGGGGTAACTATTATGCCTTGTACACACGATCGGTTTTACTGATGAAAACAGTCCGATGGACTTTTTTCATCGGACGAACCGATCGTGTATGGGCCCCATCGGTGAGAAAAAATAGAACATGTTTTAAATTTATCCGATGGAAAATAAAACAATAGCAAATTCCGATCGTCTGTGTGGAACTCCATCGGAGAAAAAACCCATGCATGCTCAGAATCAAGTTGACGCATGCTCAGAAGCATTGAACTTAATTTTTCTCGACTCGTCGGAGTGTTTTACGTCACCACGTTTGGGATGGTCGGATTTTTGACTGATAGTGTGTAGGCAAGACTGATGGAAGTCAGCTTCATCGGAATTCCGATGGAAAAATCCATCGGATTTGAATCCATAGGAAATCCGATCGTGTGTACAGGGCTTTACTGTAGCAGACATTGACTGCTATGGGGAACAGTGGTTTTGTATATACATAAAAAAGAACAAATATACCATTTAGGAACCTCCAGTCAAAGCAATGTTGTCCACATCACACGTTGTATAGGCTTGTTACTCTCTTTTAGCCTCCATTTACACTTAAAGGCTAAGTTCACTTTTTTTTTCTTCTAAATTCCAGCTCCCCTATGTACCAATATAGCATTAATGTACTTATTTTGCAAAAATGAAACAGCTTTCTATTTATTCTACACAGTCTTACCTCACTGTCTTCATAGCGGTTTCAAAAACACTGCTCCAATACTTCTGCCCTACTTCCTGGTCAGACTTTAAGTCATGACACAGGAAGGAGTTGACCAGCTGAGGGTAGATGATGCAGGGTGTGTGCTAATGAGACGATGTACTGTTACGAAACGCGTCGGGAGGACTCCACTGTTGCCACAAGTACTTTGAAAAGCGCCATTTGTCTTCCACAATGTAAGTGTTCCTACTACATTAAAATTCCATATTTATACAGTATTACGCTATGTGCCCTCTTTTTCCTCCCATTATTTGATTCACATTCCTTCACATCACCTTGGGACCATCTGGACCACCGTTCTTTATAAGAATATTTTACAAGGATAGCCTCCCCTCAATGATTGGATTTACCTGTCAATGTTTGGAGCACAACCGATGATCCAGTTCCCAGTGGTCATTCCACACAAAGCCTGTTTGACCCACTGAACGTATGTTTTTTCGGGTTCAAACAATCTGGTAAGCCTTCTACCTACTGGTGGCGGTTTTCTTCACTTCCTCGTGCCTTCACCTTTGCTATTTTTAGGCTTGAAATCATCACCAAGTTTTGAACTTTCACTCATCACAATATAGACATTCAGTTGTCCATTAATGCATCAACTTCTGGTTTATTTATAGACGGTCATTTGTTTTTTCCTAACGGTGCACCATCCTATATAATTTTATCATAATTTCAAGCACTGTGTTTATTCGTGATTTTGTGTACCAGATCATTTGATTAGCGCTACACTTTTGGTTCCACTTGTTTTTGCTATTTGTCTATTTGTTGTGTTAGCTGCTTACCTGTAGGGCGGCACGGAATTATTTCCCATACCATTTGTGCTAATGAGGTCAGCTGGTCAACTCCTTCCTGTGTCATGACCTAAAGTCTGACCAGGAAGTAAGACAGAAATAATCGAGCCGTGTGTTTAAACAGCTATGAAGAGAATGAGGTAAGTCTGTGTAGAAAAAATGGAAAGCTGTTTTATTTTTGCAATATAAGTACATTACTTCTCTATTGGTACATAGAGGAGCTGGAATAAAAAACATTTTTTTTTGACCCCATAGACTTAATATGGAGGCGTCTGAAAACGCATGTTTTTTCACATGCTCCTAATGAAGTCAATGAAGGGACAAAAATGTTCCATTCTGCTTTAACCTTTTCGCTGCCAAAAGCAGTTTTTGCATGTTTTGCACACATTTAAAAAATCATTTTAGGCCTAAAGATTACATAAAACCCCCAATCATTATATATTTTCTGAAAGCAGACACCCTAGAGAATAAAACAGTGGTAGTTCCAATTTTTTTGTCACTTGAGATTACCGCAAAGATCTAGGAAACACAAAATTTCAGTAAAAAAAACACACTAAAGTCAATTAGGGGCAAGCAAACAAACACAATAAACGACCCAAATCTTCGTAAAATATAAAAGACGAGGTTGCACCGAGTAAATATATACCCAATATGTCAAACTGGTGATAAACTTCAATACCCTATATTTTCTATAGGCGATGCTTCAAAAGCCCCCTATAGGTCATTCGTTTAGTGTTACAGAGGAGGTCTGGTGCTAGAATTATTGCTCTCACTCTGGCGTGTGCGGCGATTTGTAACATGTGTATTGCATTTGAAGTTTTTACGCACAGGCGCCCCTGAAGCATGTATTTACATTCATACGTGTGTATATGTGAAAGGTGGAGGGAGTCTAAAAATTTTTTTTCGAGGGGTGGTGCAGTGGTTATTGGGGTTTTTTTTTGTGCTTGAGTGTAACTCAATTTTTTTGCACAAAAAAAAACATTTATTTTTCTGCTTAACTTTTTTTTTTGTGATGATTTTTAGGTGACAGGTTCTCTTTAATGTGACATACAGGCATGTCTCCTCTGGGCGGGCGAAGACGACTTGCTAATGTTCAAACCGAACATCACAATGGGAAAGAAAGGGGATTTAAGTGACTTTGAACGTGGAAATGGTTGTTGGTGCCAGACGGGCTGGTCTGAGTCTTTCAAAAACTGCCGATCTACTGGGATTTTCACACACAACCATCTCTAGGGTTTACAGAGATTGGTCCCGGAAAAGAGAAAATATACAGTGAGCGGCAGCTGTGTGGACGAAAATACCTTGTAGACTAGTTTGAGATCATAGAAAGGCAACAGTAACTTAAAGCGGAGTTCTAACAACAAATTATTATTATTTTTTTTTAAATATATCTTTTACTATCATATGATATTGTTTTTGCATTGGCTTGTGTTGTTAATAGCCAATAGTTACTGTTTAAATTAAAAACTCACCTTATATTCCCATCTTGCTTGTAGGCAGACGAAGCCCACAAGCATAAACTTCCGGGTTTCGGTGCTGTCGAATAACCAGTATGCACCTTCCGTTCTCACGCATGCGCAGTAAGCTCATTTAGCAGAGCAGGAAACTTCTCAGGTTGCCATCACAACGGGCGGCGTCGCCAGAAGTGCCCGCCCCGTTGTGATGACAACCATGATAAGCCTATAAAATACCGGGATTCTAGCCCTCGGCGCTGCCCAGTGACTCCTGGGAAATGATGACACACATCTCCTTGGAGCATGACATCAGGCGCTGCGGAGAGGAAGGGGGCAGATTGCAAGAGACCCTATAGCAAAAAAAAATAAAAAATTCTAATGTTTTTTTCTGATGCTTTTTCCAGTTGATTAATGTAAAGATAATTTTGTGGGTGGAACTCCCCTTTAAATAACCACTCGTTACATCCAAGGTATGCAGAATACCATCTCCGAACGCACAACACATCGAACCTTGAACCAGATGGGCTACAGCAGAAGAAGACCACACCGGGTGCCACTCCTGTCAGCTAAGAACAGGAAACTGAAGCTACAATTCACACAGGCTCACCAAAATTGGACAATAGAAGATTGGAAAAGTTGCCTGGTCTGATGAGTCTCGATTTCAGCTGCAACATTCAGATGGTCGGGTCAAAATTTGGTGTAAACAACATGAAAGCATGGATCCATCCTGCCTTGTATCAGCGGTTCAAGTTGGTGGTGGTGGTGTAAATGGTGTGGAGGATATTTTCTTGGCACACTTTGGGCCCCTTAGTACCAATTGAGTATTGTATAAATGCCACGGCCTACCCGAGTATTGTTGCTGACCATGTCCATCCCTTTATGACTACAGTGTACCCATCTTCTGATGGCAACTTCCAGCAGGATAATGCCCCATGACACAAAGCTCAATTCATCTCACCACTGGTTTCTTGAACATGACAATGAGGTCACTGTATTCCAATGGCCTCCACAGTCACCAGATCTCAATCCAATCCTTTGTTATGTGGTAGAATTCAGTGGCGGTGCGTCCATAGTGGGCGCAGGAGCGCCGCCCCCTCTCGCTCCTGCGCCCGTCACTCACAACAATACATAGGTTCATGCATTGCATGAACCTATGTATTGTCGCCGCCGCTGCCGCCCACTTTTCAGATGGCTGGCCCCCTGTTGAGCGCCGGCCATCTGAATACCAGAGGCTGGTTGGTGTTTGGAAGTGCCTATCAGAGCCAGCGGCTCTGATAGGCTTCCCGATTACAGCCTGAGGGCTGTAATCGGCTTCCAAATAGCTAACCAGAGGACGCACGGGGGGTGTGTTCCCTGGTAACACTGACAGGCGTTTCAGCCAATCAGGTTCACCGGGTCTGGTTACTGGTAACCTGATTGGCTGAAGCGACATCAAGGGCGGGAGAAGACATCAAGGACAGAAGAAGGACAGCGCTGACCCGAGGAAGGTAAGTGCACGGCTGGGGGTAAACTCTCTGCATTTGGGGACAAACTGGCTGCATTTGGGGGGAAACTGGCTGCATTTGGGGGGAAACTGGCTGTATTTGGGGGGAAACTGGCTGTATTTGGGGGGAAACTGGCTGCATTTGAGGGGGCAAACTGGTGGCGTTTGGGCACAGTGGCTGCGTTTGATGTTTTTTTTTTTCAGTTCGTTTGCGCCCCCCCCAAAAAATTTTGAGCACCAGCCGCCACTGGTAGAATTGAAGATTCGAATCATGGATGTGCAGCCGACAAATATGTCAATATGGACCAAAATCTCTGAGGAATTATGGAGTCTATGCCACGAATAATTAAGGCAGTTCTGAAGGCAAAAGTGGGTCCAACACGGTACTAGCCAGGTGTACCTAATAAAGAGGACAGTGAGTGTATATATTTAATGATGTATTCATGAAAACCAAGCTTGATAGATGTGTCTCTTTTATATCTATCTGGAATTTACCTTTAAAAAAGTCAATGTTTTTTTTTTACAATTTAGTAGTGCAATGTGTTTATTCTCAAGAAGATTTTAAGGACATCCTAATAAAACAGCATCTCTGTGCACCGTTGTATGAGGAATGTTTCCTTGCTACTTCCTGTAACATGAAGGACGCACATAGTAAGCAGATGGTCAGCAGCATGAATGAAATTTACTTTCCATTCATTTAAGAGCAGGGGGCTGTGACCAATCTGTTCACTGGAAAAATAAGGACTCAATAAAAAAAGCCAGCAAAACATGGGGCAGCCCCAGAGCCAGAGAGCAAAAGGACTGCACTGCACAGTAAAGCCTCGTACACACGGCCGAGAATCTCGTCAGGAAAAAACACGTAGTTTTTCCTGACGAGATTCTTCACAAGAAACTTGTCCCGGCTGAGTGTACACACGCTCGATTCAAAAGAACCGCCGCTCTTTTGAATGGAACAAACGCGGGGACGTCATCGACGACGAGCGTGCGCTCATCACATTCGATGCCACCGCCGCCATCTTGCTACACCCTACCTATGCCTAGGAAGCTACCCCGCATGCGTCAAACTCATTTTGAGCATGCGCGGGTTTCCACGGCGACAGGTATGTATACATACGCTCAGGTTTCTCGTCGGGAAACAGGCCGACGAGAATCTCGATGAGAAAATAGAGAGCAGGTTCTCTATTTTTCTTGTCGAGATTCTAGACAGTTTTCTTGACGAGAAACCTGAAAGCCGGTTTTCTCTGCAAGAAAGCTCTCCCGGCAGTTTTCTTGTCGTTTCTTGACGAGAAAACCGGCTGTGTGTACGAGGCTTTACAGTGGTTCTACACCCTGTACAACCACTTTTACCTACAGGTAAGCCTAGATTAAGGCTTACCTGTAGGAGATATTTACAATAGAGACGTGCGCCGATGTCTACGTGCGCCGTTGTGACGGCGAGACGGCGCCTGAGCACAATAGCAAGATTGTGCTCCGCACTGCCGAGGCGTGTTCAAGTCGGTGAGGGGCGGATTAGTACATGATGGGGCGGATTATTAAATTATAGTAAATACATTTTCCTCAAATTGGGATTTTAAATGGACCACAGGCAGTGATTTATAAAAATTATTGCAAATTTATTAATAAGTATAGAACATTGCATGACACATAATCAAATAAAAACTATATAAGTTGGACAATGATAAAAACAAACACATGGAAATGGAGACAAGTATAGACCAGCTGAAAAGGAAGCCCAGAAACTGTCATCCAAAACCCACTTAGTGTAGATCTTCTTCAGGGACTGAAAGGGCTTGAAATTTACATGTAGCGACTTAAATCCCAAATGTATACGTTTCACCGACCAATGAACGACGATTGAAAAAAAAATAGAGAGTAAATGAGTGGTCCCTCAATCGCACATACATGCTGGCTGTGGCTTCATGGACCCAGATAGCTCCCACATGTCAGGGTGAGCATGTAGGGCATGGGTTTGGTCAATACTTTAGTTGTGACGTGTCTCAAGTTGACATGAACTCATCAGAAAGGACAGTCTATCCCTTCAAGAGTGAGCCGTCTCTGTGTTTAACACAGACTATAATAGTTTTGTCTATTGGAGCGTCATCATAACAGCAAACAAGGAACGGGTAATATCCTCTTGATCCAGGACCCCCTGTACTCTTGTGCATGGAGTGAGGTGGTGTAGCTCCCCCTATTTCACCGGACTGACGATAGGAGCTACACCACCTCAGTCCATGCACAAGAGTGCAGGGACATACTGGGGTCTTATCTGTGAAGGGACGGACGTACTGGGGTCTTATCTGTGAAGGGACTACTGGGGTCTTATCTGTGAAGGGACGTACTGGGGTCTTATCTGTGAAGGGACGTACTGGGGTCTTATCTGTGAAGGGACGTACTGGGGTCTTATCTGTGAAGGGACATACTGGGGTGTTATCTGTGAAGGGACGTACTGGGGTCTTATCTGTGAAGGGACGTACTGGGGTCTTATCTGTGAAGGGACGTACTGGGGTCTTACTTCTGAAGGGACGTACTAGGTACTGCTTTTCTAAATAAACTGGTCATAACAGAAATATAGAGACTGCCATTTCTGACCACCCTAAAATGCTAGTTGTCTGACTGCTTTGTTGGTCCATTGACCAGTTAAGACCTGGTTCACACCTAAGCAGGTTCCAGTTGATGCATGTTCAGGGTGCGTTTTTTCACATGCAATTTGAATGCGTTTTTAGGAAATGTCCTTTGTCTTGTGGGAGAAACCAGCAAAACACGCAACAGAAATGCATCAAAAACACAAGCACTGCATTTTGCATGCATTTTCGGTGCATTTCCATGGAACCAAAAACGTAACCTGCTGTGGGAAAAAAAGTCCCTGACCCTTTCCAAAGAACGCCCTGGTGGAAAACACACAAATGTGAACATGACCCATAGGAAACCATGTTAAATGGGCTATAGCGAGTTTCTAAAAATGCACATAAAAACGCATAGGTGTGAACCAGGCCTTACCTTCTGAATTACTTTCCTGGAACAAGTATAAAATGTTAGGAGTACAAAAAGTAGATCTAAACTCAAAAAATGAAGATTTGCTATTTTATAGGAAACATGTTAATTGTACTCAAGTAGAACCCTTAAAAATCGAGGTTTTTTCTATAATTCCTCCCATAGTATAGCAGTACACCATCTGGTGTATGAGGATAACTTATTGCTAGGCCCAGGAGATTTGGAGCGAGATTTTGTGATGTCACTACTGTTCTGTTCAGAGGCTCTGACATCAGCACTTTACCAAAATGGCTGCCTTTATTTAGAGACACAGCGTGGTAACGGGAAAGGCATCAGCTGCAGTGAGAACATCGGCAAAACTGGTGTAGCGGGGTATTCCCCTTTAATATCCAGAGACTACATTTCCCACGACATCTTTCAGCACTCAGGGTGCATTGCCCCGGAGCAAAGACTGCTGGGGCAGACTTTATAAAGGGGAGGCAGAGTTTATTCTGTCTCTTTGGACACTTCCTGCCTATCAATCAAGGACTCTGTGCGAGACTGCTGAAAGCCCAGGCCTGAAGCCTGGGCATTTTCTTCCAAAGAGCCCTCTGCCAGCCTAGCGGAACCTGAGAGACATCTTCTCATCCTTGCTGTACTACACCAGGAGGACCGAAGACCCGGATGTCGATGGATCCATGTGTCTAGACGAATCGGCTGAGGAAACGGACTGGGACTGGTCCGGGGGGTTAGAGAGCACTTGCTCATAGACAAATACTGTATTTTTACTACCCGTTTGGATTACAAAGTTGTTCATCAAGTGCACCACCGAAAGATTGCTAGCGAAGATTGTTTACAGAACTTCCATTTAGTTCAGTCAGGCCTGACTGCGTAGGTAGACATTGCTGGGGGTTAGTCTGTAGCTGTAAAAAGGCAGCGTTAGATTTGCATAGTAATACATGTTTATTCTGTTCATTTAAATACTGTTTATTGCAGGGACCTGCAACTTGTTATCCTTTTGTTTATTACTTGCCCATTAGCCTCAGTAAAATATCTGGGTCAAATAGATTGGTGTCAGTTTCAATTACTTTAATAGAAGTTTTAAAGTATATCACTGTGTGTGTTTGCCATAGGACTGCGTCACCAAGGGTTGCGGTCACGCGGTCCTATCTCCCCTTACTAGCTGTGCCACGGGAGGATAGAGCCGATTGCCAGGGGTTGACAGCGGTGCACTACAGGGCCCAAATCAATACCAGCAGCCCTCTTAACTGGGGGTACCTACCGCTACACTGGTAAATAGTCTTTTGCACTGTTCTTGCTGATTTCAGGTGCGACTTGCATAGACAACTGCACATTAAATGGCAAAGACGTCAGCCAAGTCGCACTAACGTACAACTTTGAAAATGTGCGATTTTAAGCAAAGTCGCATGATTTCAAAGTCATATTTGGTGTGACCAGGAGGCTAAACCTAGGGTAAGGTGGGGAACCATGCCAAGTAAATTTGCACTTTTATTGGAAATCCCCTTACAGGAACATTAATTCAACCCACATAAAAAGGAAACTTCCATTAAACTGACAGGTGCTCTTTGATTGTAACCCCGATTGCAAAGAACAGCGGGAAGCTGAAACTGAAATAGAATGGGATGAATCTCACATTATTCTAATAATAAAATAGGTTTCAAACAGGGAGACTAAAGCTGCCATTGTGGCAGACATTCAAACACCGTCTTTCATACACAGGCGTCAGGAGATGCGGCGATCGGTCATGCAGACAGGCCTGGTGTGCCTGGTCACCATGGGAACGTAGGAGCATCCCCGCCATTAGCTGTCTGGCCTGTTGGTTTCGCAGTCAGTCTTTCACGCAGTGCTGTTAGCGAACATGTGCGCACAGTCTGCTGAGCCGGCCACGCTTAAGGACAGAATTCTGCCGAAGGCCTGGAGATTTTCCAAACACAACATTTACATTTATTTACGGGAGAATTTTAGATAGTAATAGTCAAGAAAAATAAATAAAAATATTGGAGTGGGAGCCAATGATAGTGGCATCTGGGTAGCTTTCTGTGTCTTATGAAAATATGCAGCTATTTATACTGTATCTTAAAAAATGAAGCCCTCTGGGCCTGTGTAAAGGGGAATTAAAATGAGGCACGTGGCTCTCCTTGACATCTGTTGCAGAAGAAGTAGATGAACATATGTTAGCTAATGATGAAACTTTTTTTTTTAATACGGTATGAGCTATACAGGTCCTTCTCAAAAAATTAGCATATTGTGATAAAGTTCATTATTTTCTGTAATGTACTGATAAACATTAGACTTTCATATATTTTAGATTCATTACACACAACTGAAGTAGTTCAAGCCTTTTCTTGTTTTAATATTGATGATTTTGGCATACAGCTCATGAAAACCCAAAAATCCTATCTCAAAAAATTAGCATATTTCATCCGACCAATAAAAGAAAAGTGTTTTTAATACAAAAAAAGTCAACCTTCAAATAATTATGTTCAGTTATGCACTCAATACTTGGTCGGGAATCCTTTTGCAGAAATGACTGTTTCAATGCGGCGTGGCATGGAGGCAACCAGCCTGTGGCACTGCTGAGGTGTTATGGAGGCCCAGGATGCTTCGATAGCGGCCTTAAGCTCATCCAGAGTGTTGGGTCTTGCGTCTCTCAACTTTCTCTTCCCAATATCCCACAGATTCTCTATGGGGTTCAGGTCAGGAGAGTTGGCAGGCCAATTGAGCACAGTAATACCATGGTCAGTAAACCATTTACCAGTGGTTTTGGCACTGTGAGCAGGTGCCAGGTCGTGCTGAAAAATGAAATCTTCATCTCCATAAAGCTTTTCAGCAGATGGAAGCATGAAGTGCTCCAAAATCTCCTGATAGCTAGCTGCATTGACCCTGCCCTTAATAAAACACAGTGGACCAACACCAGCAGCTGACATGGCACCCCAGACCATCACTGACTGTGGGTACTTGACACTGGACTTCAGGCATTTTGGCATTTCCCTCTCCCCAGTCTTCCTCCAGACTCTGGCACCTTGATTTCCGAATGTACTTTGGACCACTGAGCAACAGTCCAGTGCTGCTTCTCTGTAGCCCAGGTCAGGCGCTTCTGCCGCTGTTTCTGGTTCAAAAGTGGCTTGACCTGGGGAATGCGGCACCTGTAGCCCATTTCCTGCACATGCCTGTTCACGGTGGCTCTGGATGTTTCTACTCCAGACTCAGTCCACTGCTTCCGCAGGTCCTCCAAGGTCTGGAATCGGTCCTTCTCCACAATCTTCTTCAGGGTCCGGTCACCTCTTCTCGTTGTGCAGCGTTTTCTGCCACACTTTTTCCTTCCCACAGACTTCCCACTGAGGTGCCTTGATACAGCACTCTGGGAACAGCCTATTCGTTCAGAAATTTCTTTCTGTGTCTTACCCTCTTGCTTGAGGGTGTCAATGATGGCCTTCTGGACAGCAGTCAGGTCGGCAGTCTTACCCATGATTGCGGTTTTGAGTAATGAACCAGGCTGGGAGTTTTTAAAAGCCTCAGGAATCTTTTGCAGGTGTTTAGAGTTAATTAGTTGATTCAGATGATTAGGTTAATAGCTCGTTTAGAGAACCTTTTCATGATATGCTAATTTTTTGAGATAGGATTTTTGGGTTTTCATGAGCTGTATGCCAAAATCATCAATATTAAAACAAGAAAAGGCTTGAACTACTTCAGTTGTGTGTAATGAATCTAAAATATATGAAAGTCTAATGTTTATCAGTACATTACAGAAAATAATGAACTTTATCACAATATGCTAAATTTTTGAGAAGGACCTGTACATGGAAAGCAGGCTGCAGCATCAGCATTGAAGCAGTCAATGGTGTAGCAACAGAGGTAAAAGTTCCTGGTCTTGGACCAGGTTTCCATCCTTATTGCTACACCACTTTGTCCTGAAGTGGACCTCCACCATCACTTTATTACCTTCAGATGTGCCGAGTTCTGATCGAATAGCCTCACAGGGCTCAGACAGGGTGCCCCAATGCTTCCCCATGTGTTCCCTGTACTTGGTCCTCATCTGATGTCCCATGATCAAGTGCAAAGGACACAGGATGAAGTGTCACTGCACCCTACCCCAAAAATGGAGCTTCTTTTTCCACTTGATGACCGCCTAAAGTACATACGTTACGACTTTCAGGTGGTATACCGGGATGATGCTACAGGTTGTTATTTTTTTTCAAGAGGCAGTCGGCATTTCAGCAAAAGCCATCCGAGCGCCATCAGAGTGGAACTGAAGCCAGCGGTTCCGTTGGCTTACCACACAGCCCATGGAGGACCGGAAGGTTTCCAATGAGCTCTATGGTATAGGAACCCAGAAGCAATGAGTACTGTACTGTACGGTCCCAGCCCCATTTTTAAGTCTTGAAAGCATTTGATCACACCGATTTTGGCGTGATCAGATGCTTTTAGGGCAGATAAGACATCTGGGGTCTAATAGACCCAAGATCTCTCCATTAAGAGTACCGGTCACTGCCTATTGATGTTTACATTCCTTGTGACAGCAATAAAAGTGATCAATTTTTGGTTTAAAGAAACAGTGTAAAAATAAAATAAATAATAAAATGTCAAAAAAATAAAATTTAAAGCGCACCCGTGCAAATGTACAACGCATACACGTTGGTCCCGCATGCATAGGTAAACAGCAATTGCACCACATATGTGAGGTATTGCCACGAACGCCAGATCGAGAGCAATAATTTTAGCACTGGTAAAATGTAAGGGCTTATAAAGCGTCACCTATAGAGATTTTTAAATACCGTCATTTGGTGCCATTCCACAAGCGTGCGCAATTTTAATACGTGACATGTTTTATATTTTAGCCCAAAAATTGGGTATTATATTGTGTTTGTGTGCATTAAAATTCATTACAGTGAATTTTTAACCAAAAAATTGTGTTCGAAAAAACCGCTGCGGCATAAAAAATTGAAAAACCCAACATTTTATTCTCAAGGGCCTTTGCTAAAAATGTTTGGGGGTTCTACGTAATTTTCTAGCAAAAAATACAGATTTTTTTAATGTAAACAAAAAGTGTCAGAAAAGGCTGGGTCTTTAACCACTTAAGCCCCGGACTATTTGGCTGGCCAAAGACCGGGCCACTTTTTGCGATTCGGCACTGCGTCGTTTTAACTGACAATTGCGCGGTCGTGCGACGTGGCTCCCAAACAAAATTGACGTCCTTTTTTTCCCACAAACAGAGCTTTCTTTTGGTGGTATTTGATCACCTCTCCAGTTTTCATTTTTTGCGCTATAAACAAAAATAGAGCGACAATTTTGAGAAAAATTCAATATTTTTAACTTTTTGCTATAATAAATATCCCCCAAAAATATATATAAAAAAAAAATGTCCTCAGTTTAGGCCGATACGTAATCTTCTACATATTTTTGGCAAAAAAAAAAATCGCAATAAGCCTTTATTGATTGGTTTGCGCAAAAGTTATAGCGTCTACAAAATAGGGGATAGTTTTACGGCATTTTTATTAATACGTTTTTTTTTACTAGTAATGGCGGCGATCAGCGAATTTTATCATGACTGCTACATTATGGCAGACACATCGGACACTTTTGACACCATTTTGGGACCATTGTCATTTTTACAGCGATCAGTGCTATAAAAATGCACGGATTACTGTAAAAGTGACACTGGCAGTGAAGAGGTTAACCTGTAGGGAGCGCTGAAGGGGTTAAGTGTGTCCTAGGGAGTGCTTCTGTTAGGGGGCGTGGCTACGAGTGACATGTCACTGATCGCTGTTCCCGATGAGAGGGAACAGATGATCAGTGACATGTCACTAGGAAGAACGGGGAGATGTTGTGTTTCTTCCCGTTCTTCAGCTCCATGACACGATCGCGGGACACCGGCGGACATCGAGTCCACGGGTCCCGAGGGCACAGTCATAGAGCTCGCGGCAGGGTCGCGAGTGCGCCGGCGCACGACCACACGTATATATATGCCCATTTGCCCAGCCGTGCCATTCTGTCAACGTATAAGTTTGTGTGGCGGTCGGCAAGCGGTTTAAAGCGGTGTTCCAGCCGTTTTCTTTTTTTTAAGTCCGCAACTACAAACACTGTAGCTGCTGACTTTTAATAAGGGCACTTACCTAGCCAGCGAGCCCGCGATGTCGGCCCCCCCGAGGCTGATCCGTCCATCGTATCGGGTGCCGGGGCCGCCATTCCAACCAAGGGAAACCGGCAGTGGAGCCTTGCGGCTTCACTGCCCGTCTCCTACTGCGCATGCGCGAGTCGTGCGGCGCTTTGTGAATGGCCTCGTCGTCTTCTGGGACACACACAGGTCCCAGAAGACAACGGGGGAGCTCGCCGAAGAGGAGGAAGTAAACGAACAGCTCCGTGGAATAGGAAGAGGCAGATTAGGAAGACTGCATAGTCTGGTAAGTAAAAAAATATATTTTTTCTATGTTTTTTTATTTATTTCAAAGAAAATGTTAATGTATAAATGTTTTTTTAGGGTGGACCTCCGCTTTAAGTGGTTATACAGATTTGCAATTGAGATTCCAGCAGATCCAGTTTGCATGTTCTTGTGCTTGTGTGGGTTTCCTCCCACACTCCAAAGACATGCTGGTAAGTTGGCTCCTGTCTAAATTGGCCCTAGTATGTTTATGCATAAATGTAAGTTAGGGACCTTAGATTGTAAGCTCCTTGAGAGCAGAAACGGTACATTATATATGTAAAGCACTGCATAAGGTGATGGTGCTAAATAAACACCTGAAAAAAATCGAAATAAGGCTACAAGCAGCAATAAAAGGGAGGGAGGATATAGACGTTTCCTGCTATACTGAGAACTGAGACATAAACATGTTCTTGTCTATGTCCCCAATGGAGACATTCTGGGCCCAGGTAGAAAACGGGTATCTCCCTAGAGGGTATGCAGATGACAAAAACCCAAAAGAAGTTCTAACCTTTCTCCACCCTGAAATAAGCCAAAAACATTTTGATTTAAGTTCCAATTTAAACCTAACTTTTTAACCTCAACCTAGCCCTTAAAGCCAAATTTCACTTTGAGCAATTAAAGGGGTTGTAAAGGTTCGTTTTTTATTTTCTAAATAGGTTCCTTTAAGCTAGTGCATTGTTGGTTCACTTACTTTTTCCTTAGATTTCCCTTCTAAATATTTTTTTTCTTTGTTTTCTTTGTCTGAATTTCTCACTTCCTGTTCCTCCTCAGTAAGCTGTTCAGTAAGCTGTTCTGTGTGACTCAACACCACTCGGATGATGGTGTGAAGTTTAGTGAGCAGAAACAGGAAGTGAGAAAATCAGACAAAGAAAAAAAACATTTAGAAGGTAAATCAAAGGAAAAGGTAAGTGAACCAACAATGCACTAGCTTAAAGGAACCTATTTAGAAAATAAAAAACAAAACTTTACAACCCCTTTAAGATAAAAATGGATTCCCAGGTAGCCTGTGAAAATAAAAAATAAGAGCTCCAAATGCCACACTCACCTCTTTTCCAGCGCTGTCCCCCTGCCAGATTCGCCCAATCGGGGATCAAGGCTTGCAAGTTTGGCATCATTCAACCCACATCCTGTGAGCCCATGGTATTGAGGCTCTGTCCCCTGCCCTGGGTTCACAGGTGAATGCTGCAGAGAGAATGCTTTCTGCAGCATTTAGGATTTGCCCACCGCTGGAGGAAGAAGTAGTAAAAATAGAGGAGCTGTGACACCACTGCACAAGATTAAGTTGTTTTTTTTTTTTTGTTTGTTTCCCCATACACAGCTTAAATTTTGAATTTGGGACATGGATGGCCATGTCGGCTTAAAATCCTTTGAGAAAAGGAAGGGAAATTGTCAACCAAACTGTGACTGCATCCTATCAAATGCAGTCACTGTTTGAGTATTTTAGACAGGGGCGCTTGCTGGCTGTCAGAATAGAATAGCAGGCAGGAGAGATTCCTCAATGCACACTGGATGGAGGAACCAGCTGAATGGGAGAGCTCTAAAAGTGTAAAGTTAGCCCAAGATGTCTGCAGAACAGTTTATTGTCACCAATAGTCGCTTACCAAAATTCTAATCTAACCCCTAACTTTAAGCTCACCATACACAGGTAGACAGCCGCACTCCAATCCAACGTATATTTATTCAGGCAAAACAGGCACTACAAAATGAGTAAACACTGAATTGGTGTGAAACGCGTCAGCTGTCCTGAGTTCTGCTGGTTTTTGTAGCGCCTGTTTTGCCTGAATAAATATACGTTGGATTGGAGTGCGGCTGTCCTCACTAATTTTCTTCATTTGCTACGTGCATTGCCGGCACCCTTGGTCCCTAAGAGAAGTACTTTCCTTATTTCATCTGCCTGAGCGGCAATTTCTGTTCTTCATACACAGGTAGAATCTGGTAATTGGCACTACCCAGCTAAACAAACTTTGATTGACAAATCAAAGGAGCAAGGTGGAAAACTGATAGCTGAAAAATGACTGTACACTAAATGCACTTACTGTTCTGGTATTCAAGCAGCAGCGGGTGCCACGGGCTGAATGAGAGAAATCTATGCATATATAGCTAGTTTTACTTTAAGACCTGGTTTATACTAGTTCGATTTCAGGTGCGACTTGAGTCGCACAGATTTACATGACAATGGAAATCACATTATTCCCTATGGTGCATGCAGCACAGTGAAGAATGTTTTTGGAAAATGGTCCTGTGCTACTTTGGTGCGCTTGCACCTCAATTTTGCATGTTCCAAAGGTGAACTTAACCTTTAACAACCAATGACTTATCCCTGCTGGCTGAAAGTAACTGGTTTTTAGGATGCTAGAGACTTGTAGATTATCCAGTAGATGAAGATCTCTATGGATCAGTGCAATTCCTCTGCCTCTCTCTATACAACTGTTGGGATAACATATCAGCCATGCAGGCTGCGTGGTGTCCAGCATTATTTAAAGTAGTAATAAAGCACAACCATTGTGTGGGACTTGAAAGCAGAACCTGAATATGTAATGAGTAAAAAAAAAGCAAACATGCAAATAGACGTGTTAATGCAATAATAGGGTTTTTAAATTATTGGTAATAATATTAGAATATTAGAATCAATTATTAATACACACTAATAAAATAGTAACTTAATATGGTTTTAATGTTTTTTAATTTCATGTATATATATATATATATATATATATATATATATATATATATATATATTGTGACAGCAGGAAGGTAAAGTCACCTGGTTGCATCCAGGGGGGTAGATATATTTCGCCCAGATTCAGGCTTTACGCCGACTTATACAACTAGGTGGAGAGTTGTATAAGCCCAGCTAAGGCTAGTGGGCTCATGGATGACTCATATGTCTAGGGAGAGTGTGGGGCGTCGTGCAGACAGGGAGTTGATGAGACCAGCTGAAGCTTGTCAGCTCATTTAGGCCTCTATAAGAACTCCCAGCTTCATTAGATGTTAGCTCATGCCTGGAACCAGACCTGTGTGGACTGTCTAGGGAGAGTGAACCCCTGTGCGGTGAGACAAAGCCTGTGTGGCTATTTGCTTGGACATTTAAAACCAGGGACTTAGGGACTAGGACAGCACTAGGCTGATCCCAGTTGTTAGTTAGGAAACCTGTATGTTTAGTCAGAGGTCAAGTTGACCAGGATTTATTTTGTTTATGTTTCTTTTGGCTTTGCTGTGTTTTGTCACTGTAAATAGAAAATAAACCGCACCTTTTTTTGATTTTGAAAACCACAACCTCCGTTTGCTGGGCCTGTTTTTGTGTGGGGAGCCCATCCCGGGGGTCACACACACCCGCTGCCGAGCTAACCCCCTCACAGTTGGTGGAGAACCAGTGGAAGTTTTTTTTAAGCCAGCATGGAGGAGATACTGAAGCAGCTGGCTCTAGCAAATGCCAATCAACAGCAGACAAATGCAGGTTTGCAAAAGAGCCTTGCAGCTCATCAACAGAGCCTTGCAGCTCAACAACAGAACTTCGCAGCCCAGCAGCAAGCTCATCAACAGAGCCTTGCAGCCCAGCAGCAAGCTCACCAACAGAGTCTGGAAGCTCAGCAACAAGCCCAGCAGCAATCTGAGGCCCGCTTCATAGACCTGTTACAGAAGCAAGAGCAGAGACTACAACAAATGGAAGCAGTAATGCAGCAACGTCCGCAGACCAGTGAGGAAAGCCGTCCCACTAATACCGCGTCCTTTGGGGTGAGTCGTTTATTGACAAAAATGACTGGAGAGGATGATCCAGAGGTATTTTTGACCACATTTGAAAGGACTGCTGAAAGAGAAAAGTGGCCTGAGGAGCAGTGGGCTGGACTGGTGGCTCCTCTGTTAACTGGTGAATCGCAGAAGGCTTACTATGACCTAGAGCCTGACCAAGCAAAAGACTATGTGATGCTAAAAGCTGAGATATTGGCAAGGCTGGGTGTCACCCAGGCTGTCCGGGCTCAGCGTGTGCATAACTGGACTTTCCAGCTTGGAAAACCCCCCAGGTCTCAAATGTATGATCTCATTCACCTGAGCAGAAAGTGGCTACAGCCAGAGACTTTGTCCGCACCAAAGATTGTGGAACGTGTTGTAATGGATCGGTTTTTGAGAGCTCTTCCTACTGCCATCCAAAAGTGGGTAAGCCATGGAGACCCAGAGACGGCCGATGGTCTTGTGGATCGTGTGGAGAAATACTTGGCTACAGAGAACCTGACGGCCTCTTCCAGAGACACTCGGACTTTCCACCCTAAGACCAGACCATCCCCAGGGGCGGATAAGAGGATTCCAAGGGGTAAGGGTGGAGAGAGTGAGAGGGTGGGAGCTCTACCCCAAGTTTGGCGAGAACAGCCTGGGAAATCAGCGGCTCAAGAGGCGGCAAGAAGGATCGTTTGCTACCGCTGCCGGCAAGCGGGACATATTGCAGCCAATTGCCCGGTTGTGGAGGAACCCATGCAGTGTGACTTTCTGACGGGCAGACGTCAGTCGCTGTGTGCGACAGTCGCATGCACTGCCATTCGAGGAACTGAGAAACATTTATGCAAAATGTGTGTTAATGGTAGAAATGTTGTGGTATTGCTGGATTCAGGTAGCCTTGTGACCCTGATAAAGGCTGAGTTAGTTAAAACAGAGGTCTCTGGGAATAGCAAGGTAGCTGTTATTTGTGTGCATGGGGACACCCGAGAGTATCCAGTGACTACAGTGTGTTTCGAGACCCCCAAAGGTACCCTCTCTCATCCAGTGGGCTTAGTATCTCAGTTACCGTATGACGCCATTGTGGGAAGGGATTTTCCGAAGTTCTGGGAACTGTGGGATGATCCTGAGCCCCCCACTGGTGCCCCTGTGTACCAGGAATGTGATAGCCAGAACTCCCCTGAGAGTGGTGAGGACTCTCCGGAATTTCCCTTATCAGTATTGGCAGGGGAGACTCAAGAAACTGGAGAGGAGCCCACCTCCTCAGACGAAAACCTACCGTCTGTGGAGTTTTCTGATCTTGAGGTTCACAGGGAAAACTTTGCCACAGAACAGTTGAAAGACCCCGCCCTAATAAAGGCACGGGAAAACGTAGTGAAAATAGATGGCGAGTTAGTGAACCCAGATAATACCTGCACTTACCCATACTTCAGTGTAGAGAAGGACCTACTGTATCGGGTGGCAAAAAGGGCAGAAGAAACCGTTGAGCAGCTTGTGGTGCCCAAACCTTACAGGAAGTTGGTGTTGGAGTTGGCCCATGGGCACATTCTTGGAGGTCATCTGGGGACAGAGAAAACCCGAGAGAGGGTATTACAGAGATTCTATTGGCCGGGGGTGATGAAGGACATAGAAAATTATTGTTCCTCCTGCCCTGTGTGTCAGAGGTCGGCCCCGATGCCACATTTCCGTAGCCCACTGGTCCCTCTACCCATCATTGAGGTCCCGTTTGAGAGGATCGCCATGGATTTGGTAGGTCCTATAATCAAGTCCGCTAGGGGGCACCAGTACATATTAGTTATAATGGACTATGCCACCCGTTATCCAGAAGCGATCCCTCTCCGAAATACCTCGGCCAAAACCATAGCCAAAGAGCTATCTCTTGTGTTTAGCCGGGTGGGTATTTGTAAAGAACTGCTTACGGACCAAGGTACACCCTTTATGTCCCGGGTTATGAAAGAGCTGTGTAAATTGTTCAAAGTGACGCAATTACGTACATCTGTGTATCACCCCCAAACCGATGGGCTGGTTGAAAGATTCAACAAAACCCTAAAACAAATGTTGAAGAAAGTGGTGGATAGAGATGGAAAGGATTGGGACTGTCTACTTCCTTATCTGATGTTTGCTATTAGGGAGGTGCCCCAATCCTCTACGGGATTCTCCCCCTTTGAGTTACTGTATGGGAGACACCCAAGAGGGCTGTTGGATATTGCCAAGGAAACTTGGGAAAGTGAGAGTTCTCCCCACAGGAGTGTGATTGAGCATGTCGCCCTGATGCAAGACCGAATTGCACAGGTAATGCCCATCGTGAAGGAACATTTGGCCCAAGCGCAGTTAGCACAGCAGAGAGTGTACAACCGTGGAGCCAAGACCCGTACCTTTTCCCCGGGGGATAGGATACTGGTACTTGTCCCTACGGTTGAAAGTAAATTCCTTGCCAAATGGCAAGGCCCCTACGAGATAATGGAAAAAGTGAGCGAAGTGAATTACAAGGTCAGACAACCAGGAAGGCGAAAGCCCGAACAGATCTATCACGTTAATCTGTTGAAAGCCTGGAGGGATAGAGAGTCCCTAGTCGCAGACACTTGGTCACCAGCTCAAACTGGTTGCGTGATTCCTGAGGTTGGAATAGCAGCCACCTTGTCACAACCCCAACAACAGGAGGTTAAGGAGTTTGTGCTTCGCAACAAGGAGGTATTCTCTGAGCTGCCGGGACAAACATTTGGGGTAGAGCATGACATCATTACCCCGCCCGGTGAAAGGGTGAAGTTAAAACCCTATCGGATCCCAGAGGCCCGACGGGAGGCAATACGGGAGGAAGTACAGAAAATGCTGAACTTAGGGGTGATAGAGGAGTCCCAAAGTGATTGGTCTAGTCCCATTGTGTTGGTGCCTAAACCGGATGGGAGCTGGCGATTTTGTAACGATTTTCGTCAGTTGAACAAAGTTACAAAATTTGACACCTACCCCATGCCACGTATAGATGAGTTGATCGACCGGCTGGGAACAGCCCGATACATGACGACTCTTGACCTCACAAAAGGGTATTGGCAAATCCCCCTGGCCAAATTGGCCAAAGAGAAAACCGCATTTGTAACCCCAGACGGGGCGTTCCAATATAAAAGAATGCCGTTCGGGTTACAGAATGCGCCGGCCACATTCCAGCGGAAAATGGACCAGATGCTGAGGCCCCATCGGAAGTATGCTGCGGCTTACCTGGATGACGTAATTGTCCATAGCACAGATTGGGCCTCACATCTGCCAAAAGTGCAAGCAGTCCTGGACTCTGTTCGGGAAGCGGGGTTTACGGCTAACCCCAAGAAGTGTACCATTGGGCAGGAGGAGGCCAAATATCTTGGGTACACCATTGGGAGGGGAGTAATAAAACCCCAACTCAACAAAGTCGAGGCCATCCAGAGTTGGCCACGTCCCAACAGCAAGAAGCAGGTACGAGCCTTTCTGGGAATCGCTGGGTATTATCGGCGATTCATTCCCCACTTTGCTTCTAAGGCTGTGCCCCTAACCAACCTAACGAAGGGGAAAGGGTCGGTCATGATTAAATGGACCCCCGAGGCTGAGGCAGCATTCCAATTCTTGAAACAAGCCTTATGTAGCCAGCCAGTGTTGTACTCACCCGACTTCTCTAAAGACTTTGTCGTACAAAGTGATGCGTCAGATGTGGGGTTAGGAGCAGTATTGTCCCAGGTCTGGAACGGGGAAGAGCACCCAGTCATTTACCTCAGCAGGAAGTTGAAGTCCCATGAGGTAAATTACGCCACCGTTGAAAAGGAGTGTTTAGCGGTGAAGTGGGCTCTAGATTCCCTTCGGTACTACCTGCTAGGTAGGCACTTTGACATGGTTACGGATCACGCTCCGTTAAAGTGGATGGCTCAAAACAAGGAAACAAATAGAAGAGTGAATAGGTGGTTCCTGGCCCTCCAGGAATTCAACTTCACAGTAAAGCATCGCCCTGGCGTTCAAATGGGGAATGTGGATGCTTTGTCTCGAGTACATGAATGCCTGATTGCTGGTGTTCCAACCCCGAGGTTAAAACAAGAGTGGGGGGTATGTGACAGCAGGAAGGTAAAGTCACCTGGTTGCATCCAGGGGGGTAGATATATTTCGCCCAGATTCAGGCTTTACGCCGACTTATACAACTAGGTGGAGAGTTGTATAAGCCCAGCTAAGGCTAGTGGGCTCATGGATGACTCATATGTCTAGGGAGAGTGTGGGGCGTCGTGCAGACAGGGAGTTGATGAGACCAGCTGAAGCTTGTCAGCTCATTTAGGCCTCTATAAGAACTCCCAGCTTCATTAGATGTTAGCTCATGCCTGGAACCAGACCTGTGTGGACTGTCTAGGGAGAGTGAACCCCTGTGCGGTGAGACAAAGCCTGTGTGGCTATTTGCTTGGACATTTAAAACCAGGGACTTAGGGACTAGGACAGCACTAGGCTGATCCCAGTTGTTAGTTAGGAAACCTGTATGTTTAGTCAGAGGTCAAGTTGACCAGGATTTATTTTGTTTATGTTTCTTTTGGCTTTGCTGTGTTTTGTCACTGTAAATAGAAAATAAACCGCACCTTTTTTTGATTTTGAAAACCACAACCTCCGTTTGCTGGGCCTGTTTTTGTGTGGGGAGCCCATCCCGGGGGTCACACACACCCGCTGCCGAGCTAACCCCCTCACAATATATATATATATATCAGAAAAGCTCTAAATTTGTTCCCTGCTGCTTATCAAAGGGGGAATCTTGCTTGGAACCCCCATGAATCAAAAACATTAAAGATCAAACACATGAGGGCGTGGCCTGACGCAGCATGTGAGCGGACGTCTTTCTTAACAGCTCCAAGATCCCTCTGAACAATCCTGTGCAATCCTCCTAGCCTGCCTCTCTAAAACGGCTAAAAACCTTACAGCTCCAGGGACTCTGGTAGATGGGAAAACGAAAAGGGAGAAAACAACCCGCGGTCAGGATGAGTATCGCCACGCGCTCCTGCCAAGATGGCCGCCGCGCCACTCTCATCTCTGACATCTACCCCGGAGCTCTTTGCGGATGACCCTGATCCATCTCTGCCACCCTCTCCCGGGACCTCCACCACACCAGCGCCGCTGGCCCCTGTGTCTCCCAGCAAGGATGGCCTGGAGGACGGCCCGGAACCGGAGCCCACGCTGCTGGAGGTCCTCAAAATCATTAAGGTAAATCACTCAGACATTATGGGGAAAGTGGAGGAGCTCAAGCTAGACATTACAATAATGTGCCAGGATATGCACCAAGTGAGGGACCGGGTCTCTGACATGGAACGCCGCATCAGTGATCTGGAAGACACTGTGGGCCCAGTCCTTCCTGCTCTTTAAACCCAGGGCACTAAAATTTGATCGTTGGAGGACAAGCTGGACGATTTAGAGAACCGCTTACGCAGGAACAACCTGTGCCTGGTGGGTCTGCCTGAGCGGGTCGAGGGTTCCGATCCGGTCTCTTTCCTGGAGAGCTGGTTCGCCCAGGAATTTGGGAAGGACTGCTTATCCCTCTGTTTTGTTCTGGAACAGGCCCACAGGGTACCTGGCAGACCGCTTCCTACAGGCGACCCTCCCCGCACCATGATCATGCGCCTCCTCAACTACAGAGACTAGGATTCTATCCTGCGTGCAGCCCACATAAAAGGGAGCCTGAAGATTAACAACGCATCCGTGTCTCTTTTTCCTGAATACTCCCCTGCTGTCCATGCCTCGAGAGCAAAGTACCAGCATGTCAAGCAAAAGTTGAGGGAGAAGACCATCCAATACTCCATGTTGTTTCCTGCGACGCTGAGAGTTGTGCATCAAGGCCAGGTGCACTTTTTCCAAACCCCTGCAAATGCTTTGTTCTGGTTTGAGTCCCTGCACCAACCTGGACGTGTGTCTGACCGGGCACCTGACACTTGATTTGCTTTTTATTTTTTTCCCTGTGTTCTAATTTTTTTCATCCCACTCACTGGGATTGTACCTGGGGCAGGTGCATTCAATTAATTGCTGTGTCAAGAGGATACAGATCTCCACTGGATGACTATGCTGTTACCGTTTGTTAAAACCCTTTTTCATTTTATTTTATTTTGTTGATCACTGACTGATCCAACTTAGTTCACTGGCTTGCCTGTACAGGCCATGTTCCTAGTATGTACTTGCAGTTCGGGGTCAAAGCCAGCCCCTTGTTTTTGGGGTCTGGCAGGGGATACTTTTGGGCTGTTGCCTATACTACATGTGTATTGGTTTGTTGTTTTACTGTATGCTGGGATGAGTGATGTGTGTATGTATGTGTGTGTGTGTGTGTGTGTGTGATTTTGGCCTTGCCTCCACCCCCACATGTACCTTGCCTAATTTAAGGTTGATTCATAATCTGCTATTGTTTTATTTCATTTTTACTTCTTCACCACGTCTAAGGTCAGGTGTATCTCCTGGAATGTCCGGGGGTTAAACTCCAAATTTAAGAGGGCCTCTCTGTTTGATTTTCTTAAGGTGCACAATCCTCATTTATTGTGCTTACAGGAAACGCACCTTATGGGATCAAAGGTGTTGGCTTTAAAAAAATACTGGGTTATACATGGTGTGACAGCAGGAAGGTAAAGTCACCTGGTTGCATCCAGGGGGGTAGATATATTTCTCCCAGATTCAGGCTTTATGCCGACTTATACAACTAGGGAGTTGATGAAGCCCAGCTGAGGCTAGTGGGCTCATGAATGACTCATACCTCTAGGGAGAGGGCTGGGCGTCGTGCAGACAGGGAGTTGATGAGGCCAGCTGAAGCTTGTCAGCTCATTTAGGCCTCTATAAGAACTCCCAGCTTCTTTAGATGTTAGCTCATGCCTGGAACCAGACCTGTGTGGACTGTCTAGGGAGAGTGAACCCCTGTGCGGTGAGGCAAAGCCTGTGTGGCTATTTGTTTGGACTTTTACTAAACCAGGGACTTAGGGACTAGGACAGCACCAGGCTGATCCCAGTTGTTAGTTTAGGAAACCTGCATGTTTAGTCAGAGGTCAAACTGACCAGGATTTATTTTGTTTGTTTCTTTTTGGCTTTGCTGTGTTTTTGTCACTGTACATAGAGAAATAAACCGCAGCTTTTGATTTTGAAAACCACAACCTCCGTCTGCTGGCCCTGTTTTTGTGTGGGGAGCCCAACCAGGGGGTCACACACACCCGCTACCGAGTTAACCCCCTCACAGTTGGTGGAGAACCAGTGGCAGTTTTTTTTAAGCCAGCATGGAGGAGATACTGAAACAGCTGGCTCTAGCAAATGCCAATCAACAGCAGACAAATGCAGGTTTGCAAAGGAGCCTTGCAGCCCAGCAGCAAGCTCATCAACAAGCCCAGCAGCAATCTGAGGCCCGCTTCATAGACCTGTTACAGAAGCAAGAGCAGAGACTACAACAAATGGAAGCAGTAATGCAGCAACGTCCGCAGACCAGTGAGGAAAGCCGTCCCACTAATACAGCGTCCTTTGGGGTGAGTCGTTTATTGACAAAAATGACTGGAGAGGATGATCCAGAGGTATTTTTGACCACATTTGAAAGGACTGCTGAAAGAGAAAAGTGGCCTGAGGAGCAGTGGGCTGGACTGGTGGCTCCTCTGTTAACTGGTGAATCGCAGAAGGCTTACTATGACCTAGAGCCTGACCAAGCAAAAGACTATGTGATGCTAAAAGCTGAAATATTGGCAAGGCTGGGTGTCACCCTGGCTGTCCGGGCTCAGCGTGTGCATAACTGGACTTTCCAGCTTGGAAAACCCCCCAGGTCTCAAATGTATGATCTCATTCACCTGAGCAGGAAGTGGCTACAGCCAGAGACTTTGTCCGCACCAGAGATTGTGGAACGTGTTGTAATGGATCGGTTTTTGAGAGCTCTTCCTACTGCCATCCAAAAGTGGGTAAGCCATGGAGACCCAGAGACGGCCGGTGGTCTTGTGGATCGTGTAGAGAAATACTTGGCTACAGAGAACCTGACGGCCTCTTCCAGAGACACTCGGACTTTCCACCCTAAGACCAGACCATCCCCAGGGGCGGATAAGAGGGTTCCAAGGGGTGAGGGTGGAGAGAGTGAGAGGGTGGGAGCTCTACCCCAAGTTTGGCGAGAACAGCCTGGGAAATCAGCGGCTCAAGAGGCCGCAAGAAGGATCGTTTGCTACCGCTGCCGGCAAGCGGGACATATTGCAGCCAATTGCCCGGTTGTGGAGGAACCCATGCAGTGTGACTTTCTGACGGGCAGACGTCAGTCGCTGTGTGCGACAGTCGCATGCACTGCCATTCGAGGAACTGAGAAACATTTATGCAAAATGTGTATTAATGGTAGAAATGTTGTGGTATTACTGGATTCAGGTAGCCTTGTGACCCTGATAAAGGCTGAATTAGTTAAAACAGAGGTCTCTGGGAATAGCAAGGTAGCTGTTATTTGTGTGCATGGGGACACCCGAGAGTATCCAGTGACTACAGTGTGTTTCGAGACCCCCAAAGGTACCCTCTCTCATCCAGTGGGCTTAGTATCTCAGTTACCGCATGACGCCATTGTGGGAAGGGATTTTCCGAAGTTCTGGGAACTGTGGGATGATCCTGAGCCCCCCACTGGTGCCCCTATGTACCAGGAATGTGATAGCCAGAACTCCTCTGAGAGTGGTGAGGACTCTCCAGAATTTCCCGTGTCAGTATTTGCAGGGGAGACTCAAGAAACTGGAGAGGAGCCCACCTCCTCAGACGAAAACCTACCGTCTGTGGAGTTTTCTGATCTGGAGGTTCACAGGGAAAATTTTGCCACAGAACAGTTAAAAGACCCCGCCCTAATAAAGGCACGGGAAAACGTAGTGGAAATAGATGGCGAGTTAGTGAACCCAGATAATACCTGCACTTACCCATACTTCAGCGTAGAGAAGGACCTACTGTATCGGGTGGCAAAAAGGGCAGAAGAAACCGTTGAGCAGCTGGTGGTGCCCAAACCTTACAGGAAGTTGGTGTTGGAGTTGGCCCATGGGCACATTCTTGGAGATCATCTGGGGACAGAGAAAACCCGAGAGAGGGTATTACAGAGATTCTATTGGCCTGGGGTGATGAAGGACATAGAAAATTATTGTTCCTCCTGCCCTGTGTGTCAGAGGTCGGCCCCGATGCCACATTTCCGTAGCCCGCTGGTCCCTCTACCCATCATTGAGGTCCCGTTTGAGAGAATCGCAATGGATTTGGTAGGTCCTATAATCAAGTCCGCTAGGGGGCACCAGTACATATTGGTTATAATGGACTATGCCACCCGTTATCCAGAAGCGATCCCTCTCAGAAATACCTCGGCCAAAACCATAGCCAAAGAGCTATCTCTTGTTTTTAGCCGGGTGGGTATTTGTAAAGAACTGCTTACGGACCAAGGTACACCCTTTATGTCCCGGGTTATGAAAGAGCTGTGTAAATTGCTCAAAGTGACGCAATTGCGTACATCTGTGTATCACCCCCAAACCGATGGGCTGGTTGAAAGATTCAACAAAACCCTAAAACAAATGTTGAAGAAAGTGGTGGATAGAGATGGAAAGGATTGGGACTGTCTACTTCCTTATTTGATGTTTGCTATTAGGGAGGTGCCCCAATCCTCTACGGGATTCTCCCCCTTTGAGTTACTGTATGGGAGACACCCAAGAGGGCTGTTGGATATTGCCAAGGAAACTTGGGAAAGTGAGAGTTCTCCCCACAGGAGTGTGATTGAGCATGTCGCCCTGATGCAAGATCGAATTGCACAGGTAATGCCCATCGTGAAGGAACATTTGGCCCAAGCGCAGTTGGCACAGCAGAGAGTGTACAACCGTGGAGCCAAGACCCGTACCTTTTCCCCGGGGGATAGGATATTGGTACTTGTCCCTACGGTTGAAAGTAAATTCCTTGCCAAATGGCAAGGCCCCTACGAGATAATGGAAAAAGTGAGCGAAGTGAATTACAAGGTCAGACAACCAGGAAGGCGAAAGCCCGAACAGATATATCACGTTAATCTGTTGAAAGCCTGGAGGGATAGAGAGTCCCTAGTCGCAGAAACTTGGTCACCAGCTCAAACTGGTTGCGTGATTCCGGAGGTTGGAATAGCAGCCACCTTGTCACAACCCCAACAACAGGAGGTTAAGGAGTTTGTGCTTCGCAACAAGGAGGTGTTCTCTGAGCTGCCGGGACAAACATCTGGGGTAGAGCATGATATTATTACCCCGCCCGGTGAAAGGGTGAAGTTAAAACCCTATTGGATCCCAGAGGCCCGACGGGAGGCAATACGGGAGGAAGTACAGAAAATGCTGAACTTAGGGGTGATAGAGGAGTCCCAAAGTGATTGGTCTAGTCCCATTGTGTTGGTGCCTAAACCGGATGGGAGCTGGCGATTTTGTAACGATTTTCGTCAGTTGAACAAAGTTACAAAATTTGACACCTACCCCATGCCACGTATAGATGAGTTGATCGACCGGCTGGGAACAGCCCGATACATGACGACTCTTGACCTCACAAAAGGGTATTGGCAAATTCCCCTGGCCAAGTCGGCCAAAGAGAAAACCGCATTTGTAACCCCAGACGGGGCGTTCCAATATAAGAGAATGCCGTTCGGGTTACAGAATGCGCCGGCCACATTCCAGCGGAAAATGGACCAGATACTGAGGCCCCATCGGAAGTATGCTGCGGCTTACCTGGATGACGTAATTGTCCATAGCACAGATTGGGCCTCACATCTGCCAAAAGTGCAAGCAGTCCTAGACTCTATCCGGGAAGCGGGGTTTACGGCTAACCCCAAGAAGTGTACCATTGGGCAGGAGGAGGCCAAATATCTTGGGTACACCATTGGCAGGGGAGTAATAAAACCCCAACTCAACAAAGTCGAGGCCATCCAGAGTTGGCCACGTCCCAACAGCAAGAAGCAGGTACGAGCCTTTCTGGGAATCGCGGGTTATTATCGGCGCTTCATTCCCCACTTTGCTTCTAAGGCTGTGCCCCTAACCAACCTGACGAAAGGGAAAGGGTCGGTCATGATTAAATGGACCCCCGAGGCTGAGGCAGCATTCCAATTCTTGAAACAAGCCTTATGTAGCCAGCCAGTGTTGTACTCACCCGACTTCTCTAAAGACTTTGTCGTACAAAGTGATGCGTCAGATGTGGGGTTAGGAGCAGTATTGTCCCAGGTCTGGAACGGGGAAGAGCACCCAGTCATTTACCTCAGCAGGAAGTTGAAGTCCCATGAGGTAAATTACGCCACCGTTGAAAAGGAGTGTTTAGCGGTGAAGTGGGCTCTAGATTCCCTTCGGTACTATCTGCTAGGTAGGCACTTTGACATGGTTACGGATCACGCTCCGTTAAAGTGGATGGCTCAAAACAAGGAGACAAATAGAAGAGTGAATAGGTGGTTCCTGGCCCTACAGGAATTCAACTTCACAGTAAAGCATCGCCCTGGCGTTCAAATGGGGAATGTGGATGCTTTGTCTCGAGTACATGAATGCCTGATTGCTGGTGTTCCAACCCCGAGGTTAAAACAAGAGGGGGGGGTATGTGACAGCAGGAAGGTAAAGTCACCTGGTTGCATCCAGGGGGGTAGATATATTTCTCCCAGATTCAGGCTTTATGCCGACTTATACAACTAGGGAGTTGATGAAGCCCAGCTGAGGCTAGTGGGCTCATGAATGACTCATACCTCTAGGGAGAGGGCTGGGCGTCGTGCAGACAGGGAGTTGATGAGGCCAGCTGAAGCTTGTCAGCTCATTTAGGCCTCTATAAGAACTCCCAGCTTCTTTAGATGTTAGCTCATGCCTGGAACCAGACCTGTGTGGACTGTCTAGGGAGAGTGAACCCCTGTGCGGTGAGGCAAAGCCTGTGTGGCTATTTGTTTGGACTTTTACTAAACCAGGGACTTAGGGACTAGGACAGCACCAGGCTGATCCCAGTTGTTAGTTTAGGAAACCTGCATGTTTAGTCAGAGGTCAAACTGACCAGGATTTATTTTGTTTGTTTCTTTTTGGCTTTGCTGTGTTTTTGTCACTGTACATAGAGAAATAAACCGCACCTTTTGATTTTGAAAACCACAACCTCCGTCTGCTGGCCCTGTTTTTGTGTGGGGAGCCCAACCAGGGGGTCACACACACCCGCTACCGAGTTAACCCCCTCACAATGGATATCATTCCACCTACTCTAATTATGCAAGGGGGGGGTGTCCATTCTGGTACAAAAGGGCCTCCCCTTTTCCTGTGAAAGGGTGGTGCTGGACCCTAAGGGTCGTTATATTTTTCTCCAATGCACGGTGCACGCAACGCCACTATTGTTGGTGGTTGTGTATGCTCCCCCCCCTGTCACGGCTGAAATCTTTATAGATTTAAGTGTACAATTTTCCACCTTTACAGCGCTAGCTACTCTTATAGTGGGGGACTTCAACTCGGTACTTGACCCTGACCGGGACCGCTTGAAGCCTCTCCAATATGACTCTAAATTGTTTGGTCAATGGTGTGCCTCCTTTGGTCATGTTGATCTCTGGAGGCACTGCCATCCTGTGGACCGGGAATACACATGCCAATCTCGGACGTACCGTACTCTTTCCAGGCTGAACTATGCTCTGGGGACTCCTGACTTGGTCCCCAGTATTCAGGCAGTATCTCACTTACCTCAGACGTTATCTGACCATTCAGCCCTATCTGTAGATATGCTATTAGGCCACAGACTCTCCTTTTGGTTGTGGAGGCTCAGTCCTCTCTGGGTTTCCACCTCTGAATTTCAAGAGCCGGTACGGCAGGATATGTCCCACTATTGGGGGGACAATGCCCGGTCTGCCTCCTTTGGCCCCACGTGGGATGCATTTAAGGTGTCGGTGCGGGGTTCCTACATTTCCAACATTGCCCAGCATCGAAAGTCCTCTCAGGCTTCCCTTCTGGCCTTGGTGTCCTCCATGGAGAATGCCAGGGCCCAATATTCTGCTCTTCCCACCCCAGACTTTCATGGGGTCCTGGTGGGGGCGCATAGGGCTCTGAACCTCCATAGGGTGGAAGTGACGCGGAAGCAGCAACTGTATTTATCGGCCAGGTTACATGAACACAGTGGCAAGAATGGTAAGATGTTGGCCTCTCTCGCACGGACTACGTGGACGGGACTATACCGCACATTCAGTTACCAGACAGTTCTGTCACATCCGACCCCCTGCTTATAAACCAGATGTTTAAGTCCTTTTATGAGAACCTTTACACCGCCCCGTCCCCCCCCCCCGGACCAAGCTTGAGACGCTGGGATTCTTTGAATCTCTTCAAATCCCTGTCCTGGAAGAATCACATAACCTGATCCTAGATAAGCCCCTGACAGTGGAGGAGGTCACTGAGGCCATTTGCTCACTCCCCCCTAATAAAGCCCCTGGATTGGATGGTTTGCCCGCAGAATGGTACAGAAACTATGTTGAAGAACTGTCACAGAATCTACACTCTTTGTTTGGGCGTGCACTGCAGGAGGGCGAGCTCCCCTCCTCCATGTGTGAAGCCCTGATTGTAGTGCTCCCTAAACCTGACAAAGATAAACTGTTGTGTGGGTCTTACCGACCAATCTCACTACTGAATAGTGATGTTAAGGTGCTTGCTAAAATTTTAGCTTTAAGATTACAAAAAGTAATTCTCCATCTTATTCACAGGGACCAGATGGGGTTTATGCCTGTGAAAAGTACGTATGACAACATTCGCCGGCTTTATCTGCACATTCATAGGGCTGCCATCGGGAAAAAAAAGTGGCCTGGTGCTATCTTTCAATGTGCTCAAGGACTTTGATACTGTTAATTGGTCCTTCCTTTGGGAAACCATGCATCGTATGGGCTTCAGCTCTCAATTCAGTGGGTCCGTTTACTCTATACCAACCCTAGGGCTAGGATAAACACTAATAAGGATGTCTCTGATGTTTTTACTTTGCAGAGGGGAACCAGGCAGGGCTGCCCGCTCTGGCCGCTTATGTTCGCTCTGGCCATAGAGCCTCTGGCGGTGCGGCAGACGGCGACGGTGCAGATGATGTCCTAATTAACCTGGACGGATCTGAGCAGTCTTTTGTCTCCCTAATGGGTGTTGTGGAGGAGTTTGGGAAGGTCTCCGGGTTATGGGTAGGCTGGGACAAATCAGTGGCATTCCCTATAGGCCCTACACTTGACTATACCTACCTCTCTACATCTAAATTGTCCATCCAACACACGTTTAAGTATTTGGGGATACATATTAATGCGGACCTGTCTTCCTTCGAAACTCTCAATGTTTCCCCAATTATAACACATATGGAAACCAGGCTACGTACTTGGCCTCTTTACCACTTAATCTGATTGGTCACGTGAATATTTTTAAGATGATATACTTACCCAAATTTTTATATGTTTTTCGGGTTTAAAAAACTTTTTACCAAAATTATTTCACTCCTCTCCACCTTTCTCTGACAGAGGTTGAACCCACGAATTGCCAGAGCCTCTCTTCAGGCTGCTAAACTTGATGGAGGACTAGCCTGTCCTAATCTGAGACCGTATTTATAGCATCTCAGCTTGCTTATGTCTATGACTGGTTCCTGGAGGACCCCTCATCCTGCTCCACTGCTCTACTGACTGCACTGGTAGGCTCTGGGGACTCACTTGTTGAGGACCTACAAAGGTCTGTACCCAGGAGCTGCTTCTGTAGCTCCCCGATAGAAATCAGTTGGTTAGCCTGGCATGAGGGTAACGGGGTGCTCACAGATTTGGACGGAATGTCTCCCAAAGCTCCCCAGTGGCAAAACCACAACTTCTCTGAGCTCCTGTGTCACCCGGATTCTCTGTGGTGGACCCGACTGGGGGTCACACACACGTCTCACACATCTTTATAAACAATACGTTTATCTCATTTGAGGATCTAAAAGGTACGGTGTGGGGTGACGGATACATTTTTATACAAGTATCTATTATTACGCCATGCAGTTCGGGCACAGTTCAATGGTCTGGCCCAGGAGCTCACTGAATCACCTCTGGAGGTGCTCATGTCGTACCCGGATATTGAAAAGCTGGTTACGACTATTTTTTCCCGCATGCAGTCGGCTGGGGTCAAACCCTTCCAGGTTGCTCAGCAGAAATGGGAGTTGGACATTCCGGGGCTGTCCGAGGAGAGGTGGGAGGAGGCCTCGGAAGTCTGCTTCTACGATCTTGTATGGTCTAACGATCAGTATGTACAATTTAAATTTATACACCAGTTACACTATACTCCTGCCAGGCTGGCCCGCATGGGAATAAATTCTGCTGCTTCTTGTTCTAGGTGTGGCTCCACTGAGGCCAGTTACATACATATGTTTTGCTCTTGTCCAACTTTATCAACGTTTTGGAAGGACTTGTTTTCTTTCTTTAAGGACACCTTACATTTACCCATTTCTCACACACCGAAGGTCGGATTGCTGGGAGTGCTCAATGACTTTATACCTACAATCCATGCTCGAACTCTGATGCACACAATCTTATTTTATGCCAGGAAACTGGTTCTGTTACAATGGAAAAGTGCCTCTGCTCCTGATATCTAAATGTTGTATCGTATGGTGAATAAGGTTATACCCATCTTTAAATGCATCTATAAGGGCAGGGCTTGTCCCAAAAAGTTTACCAAGATTTGGCAGCCCTGGCTTGATATTGCAGATTCCTTCTGGAAAGACACCCCGCTCTCCCAGCCATAGTGGGCTATAGTCCTGAGTTACCAGGGTTGTCTGTGGGTTGATGGGTGGTTGGTTATGGTGTGTTTTGGACCTGGGTGGGGGTGTGGGAGGGTGGCAAGTTGAGAATGACTGTGTGGATGCGTGTGAGTGTGAGTGTGAGTCAGTATGAGTGTGACTGTAACTGTTGGATACTTCTGCTGCCTAATATGCAATGACAAACTGTGTGGGGCCCTAAGTGGTCCACGTTGATTACACGGTCTCACTTGTTGTTTTGGATTTCCTCCGTTGAGGATCCGGGGTAAATAATATTCTCAGGATAATGTATAACTCTGTTGTGATACTCTTATTCTGCACTACTCTATGCACGAGATGTAACCGTTTATGTGCCTCCTTGATAATTGTATTTGCAGAAAACAAATAAACAAAGTTTAAAAAAAAAAATAGATCAAACACATACATCATCATTTAATGTATTTTTCTAAATGCAAGCAGTTTAAGTACCTGAATTTGACCTGGTGTGACTTTTAGACGCCGGTTTCTAGCTGTCAAGTTAAATCATTCAGGAGAGGTTAAACAACGTCCCGTGTACATGAAGCCTAAGTGGTAAACTGACCTCATTTACAGACTGAAGTTCATTCCTTTGATCTAAGATTGAAATGTTTACAATGTTTCTCGTTATCTCTGATGCTGAGATAAACTTGGCAGGCTGCCTGGATTTTTTATTTATTTTTTGTCATCTGTCAGAAGTGAGCAGAGAATGACTCTGCACTTGTTACATAAAATCTGGGAAAAGCTGTTTTAAATTCGGGAGGGGGGCTAGAATTTAGATTCTTTAACGAGTAATTTTGCAGCTCTACTGTAGTGGTATATATTTTATAGCACATAAAAAAAAAAAAATACTTTGTATTTATTACATTCGTAAGAAATATCAGTAGCAGAGCACAAGTTTAAATACAAATTTCACTCTCACTACATAGCTACTGGCAGATCTAAAGGATATTGTACAATCAGATTGTGAAGTGGGTATATTACACTGTTGTCCTGCTGTACAGGGACTGCACAAGGCTGATACCAGGTCAAATTCGGGTAATTACACTGCTTGCATGTAGAAAAATACATTAAATGATGTATGTGTGTGTGTTTTTTATCTTTAATGCTTCTGATCCATGGGGGTTCCAAGCAAGATCCCCCCTTTCATCAGCAGCAGGGAGCAAATGTAGAGCTTTTCTGTTTATATCTTTTTTTTTCTTTTCTGGGTGTCATCTTGAAAGTGCTAAAGAAGTTGAATTAAATTCACATAAGCAATAGGCAACCGATTAGCCTTTTTATCTGTCTCTGAGAATGCAGACACTACCTAGGCTTCATAAAAAATGCATATTGCACTGCCTTGAGTCATTTGAATGCAGTCAAGCAGATTTAATTTTTTATAAGTGTGATGCATCAATTCTGTTCAGATTTTTTCTGTATCACAAATATAAAAGAAAAAACATTTGTAACATGGCCTAAAAGCCTCCTATCCTGTCTGGGCACCCAGACTGACAACATTTGAGACATACAGGCTTATCTGATAAGACAGGCCTCAGGTATGGGGAGTGATTAGCAGATAAGGGTCCAATGGAAACCATATCAGTTGGATTATTTAGGTACCCCTGTACACGGGGCCTCTAGCCCCTGTGCATCCAATTCCAGTGTTTAATGCGTCGGGGAGGCACCCATGCAGCATCCATCTCCATGCCTGCAGCCAGTCAAAGTCTATGACAGGCTGAAATATGACTTAAATGAGACTGGATGGGGGGGGGGTAGGGGGCAGAACGCAGAATACCTGTGGTATTCGTCCCTGAACACATAAGTTCCTAAATGTAATAACCACTTGGTACAGTGGTTAGCCTCATCCAGCAGCAGGGTAGTTCAGCCTACCATAGACTTTGACAGGCTGCAGGCAGGACGGTGCACCTGTGCCTCCTGGACACACTAAAACACCAGGATTGGAAGCACAAGGACTAGATGCTTGGGGCCCCTTTTTCTCAAACATAGACTCGAAAAAAAGACCATACAGGGCAAAGCACCAGGTTCATTCCAATTCGGGTGCCCACAGCTAGTTATACTTACTTTCTCTTTGTTCCATTGCAGCCATTGTGCTCCATTTAGTACAAGGGCTTGCCTGATTGGATATAGATAGATTGGTTAGGTAGGTCATTATATTACATAGTTTTGGAAAATCTAAAGTTCATTGTATAAAGATTGTGTTGGTCAGATTGTAATGTGTCTGTTAACCCTTAGAGCTTACCCAGGGCAGAGGACTGCCCCCGCCTCCATTTGATAGCACTGGGTGGCTGAGCAGCCAATCATCAAACACCAGAGCTGTCACGTGGGAGGGAAGAACCAATTATTTTCCTTTCTCCTGGCAGCCAAATAGCGTTGGCTCATTAATACCATTCCAATGGCCCCCAACTGTTTCTTTCTCTGCTGTTGCTGGCACCAAAATACCCGTGCCAGCTGGTGTTGAAGTCCAAAGAAAATAATGACATCATCCCCTCAGTCATGCAATAGTGTTCAAGCTTAGAATTTGGCCTCTAGAACCGAGCATACATGGAAGGAGGTCACATGCTCCCCCATACTCAGGAGTATCAGGTATTTCTTGCTGGCTGATGTGAAGGTAGAAGCAGCAGAGGACAGCTGGAGAGGTATTAGAGGGTCAGGGGGCTTTTCACAGACACTGTCCCTTTGTCCAAAAGTTTCACACTGACCAACATCCACCTCTCCAGCAATCCTCTGCTGCTCTATCCTTCATTACCTCTGGCACCAAAACCTCCATTGGATGGATGGTGTCCAAGCCTAGAGAGTGTGGTGACAAAACCCCTATATCAAGTGACAGTGCTCAGGCCAGAAGATATTAGCTGCTAGACCTGAGCACTGTCACATGGGAGGTCACATGCTTCCCTATTCCAGGAAGCACCAGGTATTTTTGTGTCGGCTGAGATAGAGGAAGGAAAGACAAGGGACAGTTGGAGAGATCAGTGACCCCTTGTTTTTAGCAAATGAGTCAAAAAGGCTTGTGTGCATAAATGGCTGTCAGTTCCTTAATGAACCATCCTTCAGCACTATGGTACGTATGCAGCTTCGCAAAGCTAAAACTTGCTAAGAATATGGGGTTAACTCCACTCCGGTGAGTGAGGACTGAATCCGTGTGAGCCGTCTCTCATTGGAGGAACATTCCTTTATGGAAGCACTTTAAAAAAAAAAAAAAAAAATAGTGGGTCAACGTTTGTCACTGGAGTGAGCACAATCACATGGACACTTGTTTTGTGGACTTTATATGTGTTAGTTTTGCACTTACCGTATATACTCGAGTATAAGCCGACCCGAATATAAGCCGAGGCACCTAATTTTACCACAAAAAAATGGGAAAACGCTATGACTCGAGTATAAGCCTAGGATGTCCATCTGCATGCCTCACTGTGTCCATGACTAAACTGACGTTTTAACATGGGAGTCTATAGAAGGGGTGCCCGGATTTGAAAAATCGTTTCTCCCCGGCCTTAGGTCCCTCAGACAACAAACTTTTCACACTTGTAGAGAAGAAATGGAGCTACATGTGTGCTGGTACCGGGTCCCCAAAGTCACCGGAGAAATTACCGTTTAACATGGTAGTCTATGGAAGGGGTGCCCGGCTTTGAAAATTTGGTGCTCCCTGGCCGTAGGTCTTCCGGACAACAAACTTTGCACACTTGTAGAGGAAAAGTGCGGCTACATGTGTGCCAAGTTTGGGGTCCAGGGGACCTACGGCTGGCCGGTACCGGGTCCCCAAAATCCGGGAGATCAGGCGCAAAAAGGTGACTCGAGTATAAGCCGAGGGGGGCATTTTCAGCACAAAAAAATGTGCTGAAAAACTCGGCTTATACTCGAGTATATACAGTATATTATCTGTAATATAACGACACAGCTGTTAATTTTTGTTTTATTTTCACTATCTGATGTTCAATATAACACAGGATAACAACAGCTACTGTACCTAAAAACACAAGGTGTATTTTAGTTTCCCCATAGAGCGTGGGTATTCATAGTTAACTCAGAAGCTGGGCAACAGTGTGCGAGTTGAAATGTATGCGGACCAGAAATGTAAAGGAAAAAAAAAAAAAAGCTTCAGCTTTAAAGCAACATTTTTTAGGAAAAAAAATAAATTGCCAAATAGTTAGGATTTTTAATGTCCCTTTTGCATGAACGTTTCTTGCTTCTTAGCTGCGCATGTGCAGCTCAGTGTACAATTTCGGCAATGCCTAGATAAATGAACTCCTGTGCATGTGTAGGAGTGATGTCATCTCGGCTCAGCCAATGAAAGCAGGCGAAGATCGGTAACTTTAATTTTTGGAACGTTCGTTTGACTTTGTAGTGGTTAGTGAAGCCAAATCCACAATTGCTTTCGAATGCAGTGAGAAAAAAATTTGATGAAGCGGGATGTAAAATTTTTCTTAAATTAACTGAATTCTAATTGTAAATGTGTTTTTTGTTCAGGAAAAATTGGAAATATTGTAATGAAACACGTTTAATATGTCTGGGATTCCATTTTTAGTCTGGGAAAAAAAATGTAAGGGCTTTCAAACTAAATTAGTTGACTCAATGATGGCAAGAAATAAGGTTCTCACAAACAATTTTTCCGAAGGAAAATCTAGCCATGTCTGGCCAGCTTTAACATCAGTAGTCAAAGGTCATTTAAAGCCTAAATCTGCCAATTGCCTGAGCCCAAATAATGTGGCCCAGCGCTTCAGAGCGATCATAAATAAACAGTGAAGCCCCATTGTACAGTGGATGGTAAACAGAAGAATCACCCATCCTTGTATGTACACTTGTTTTCGGGTCAGTAATGAAGAAAGAGGGTCAGCATGAGAGCCAGGAACCAGACATCAGTAACCTCCATGTTTATTTCATGATTGATTCCCTGTAAATAAGCCCAACGTTCTTACATGAATTGTAACGCACATCTTGTGGTTCAGGCCTCTGTCTTCCAGCAGTCTCAGGTAATCCATTCATGGCTTGATTCTTACCCAGCCAGGACACTGTGTTCAATTACTAAGCTCAGTTATCCGCTTGACTGCCAGCTGTAGGCTCAGCTCTTTCTAAGAGTGTCTGGGGCTTACAAATCCCCAAAAGACATCGCCCTTTGAGACAGCCGGGGACTGGCGCTTCAGAAAGGAAAGGGAGGAGGTATGGGGATCTGCTATACATGCAACTCTGAGCGAGCATAGCTCTGCCTCGGGCCTACATAGGATCTCACCAATACTCTTCTATACACACCAACAGAGTTAAATTGATGTGGTCAATATAAAAGAAATCCCTATCAATCACCGCACAAGCTCTAGTGCCTTGTAAACACGACCGGTTTTCCCGGCAGGAAAACTGCCATGAGAGCTTTTGGCCGGGAATCCCGGCCGTGTGTATGCTCCATCGCAGTTTTCCCGACAGGAAAACCGCCGGGAAAAATGAGAACATGTTTTCTTTTTTCCTGCCGGGATTCCCGGCGGTTTTTAACCCGGCAGTTTTCCTATGGGAAACACTGCGATGGAGCATACACACGGCCAGGATTCCCGTTCAAAGCTCTCATGGTAGTTTTCCTGTCGTGTGTAGGGGGAAAAAAAGTTACCGAGCAGGTTCTCGGTTTTCCCGGCTGACTTTTTACTGCTGGGAAAACCGATCGTGTGTACAAGGCATAACAGTTTTTCAGTCCAAGGTTAGATTATATTCTTCTGTATATTTTCTGCAATATTTCCACTAAAAATCAGATTCCATGTTTCAAAAATGGATTGGCGCTAGTTTTCATCCCAGCTTAGTTTGGTGCTAACCCAAAAGCTTTAAATTCTGTTACTGCTGCATAAAATAGCTTTACAAAATATTAGATTGCTGGGATTAAATACTTATGCAATCAGCATATTTCAGTCCTTTACCTTTTAGTATGTTTGCAGTATAAAACAAGGTCACAATAAAAAGTAATATTTTGTAGTGCTTTGAACTAAAAATCTCTGCGAAAAAATTAACCCCCTCCCTCCCACCCACCTTACACATTTTGACTTTTTTTTTTTTTTCGCCTACCTTCTGCAGCACGAATATATGCACCAAAGTCTGTCCCCCGGGTACTCACCAGTATCATTTTTAGGTGTGTAGGATGGGTAAATCAAAACTGCAGATGAGCCCATGCTGACTGTTCTCTCCTTTTGCCAACATCATCATTGAAACCTCTTTTAGGACAGGTCACTACTGTGCATACGGTACTGTGCAACAGTTTTAGGCAGGTGTGAAGAAATGCTGTAAACTAAGAATGCTTTCAAAAAATATATATTTTAATTGTTTATTTTTATCAATTTGCAAAACGCAAAGTAAGCAAACAGAAGAAAAAAATCGAATTCAAATCTTATTTGGTAATTTGGTGTAACTACCTTTTGGCTTCGAACCGGCATCAATTCTTCTAGGTACATTTGCACACAGTTTTTGAAGGAACTCGGCAGGTAGGGTGTTCCAAACATCTTGGAGAAATAACCACAAATCTTCTGTGGATGTAGGCTGCCTCAAATCCTCCTTCTCTTCATGTAATCCAAGACAGACTCGATCTCGTGTATGGCTGTTTGGCTGCAATTCTTCCATGAAGACCACTTCTAGACAAACTTCTCCGGGAAAGTAGATGGGTGTACCTGGGTCCCACTGCTTTCCATCTGTTCTGTGCTGATGACACTGCTGGATATCTTCTGAGGTCAAAGGGAATTAAGCATGATGTGTTTTTCATCTGTTGTATTACGTTTCCTTGGCTGACCACTGTGTCTACGGTCCTCAACGATGCCCAATTAATGGTGTTCTCAATGCCGAAAAGTACAGGCAGATACTTATCCATCATGCCATACCTTTAGGGAGGTGTGTGATTGGATCTGAATTTATACTGCAGCAGAACAACGACCCCAAACATACAGCCAATGTCATTAAGAACTATCCTCGGCGTAAAGAGAAAAACAAGGAGTCCTAGAAGAATTGAAGCTGGTTTTAAGGCAAAGGGTGGTCACACTAAATATTGATTTAAATTTGGATTTCTCTCCTGTTCATTCATTTTCCATTTTGTTAATTGATAAAAATAAACCATTAACACTTTTAATTCTGAAGGCATTCTTAAATTTAGAGCATTTTTTCACACCTGTCTAAAATGTTTGCACAGTACTGTGTATATACTTTATATATACAGCAGGTAAATAAGTATGGAACACGTCACCATTTTTCTAGGTAAAGATATTTCTAAAGGTGCTATTGACATGAAATTTTCACCATATGTCAGTAACAACCCATGCAATCCATACATACAAAGAAACCAAAACCAATTAAGTTCAGAAATTAAATTATGTGTAATAAAATGCAATAACACAGGGAAAAAGTATTGAACACATGAAGAAAGGGAGGTGCAAAAAGGCATGGAGAGACAAGACACCAGCTGAAATCTATCAGTAATTAAAAAGCAATCCTACCCCTTGTCAGTGAAAATTAATATCAGATGGTTCAGTCTCAACTGATGGCCTATAAAAAGGTGTCTCATTACCAAGGTCTACAAGAAAATGGCTGCCGTAACACTATTTAATGATTGACAAAGCAACCGTCCAATACAATTTCCCCTGAGGAAAATACGTAATACTCCTGGCATCGATGCGTTGGGGAGGGGACAGGACGGTGCAGGAGACAGAGGATACGTCTCAGCATGGGGAGGACACACCAATTCAGCAGTACAGCAGTCACAGCGTTTTTTTGGGTCTCTAAAGGGTGGTGCGCTCAAGCACCCATGAAAAGTGAGCACCCCACTTAAGGGGTTATTGTTTGTTAATAAAAAGTAGCTTAAACGATAATACACTATCCAGTTTCCTTTGTTATATATGTATGTGGAAAACGTGCCAGCAATTAGCCCAGGATCCCATTACAGACACTGAACCCAGAGGAGGTTCATATGCGTGTTTTGACCAAGCTTGATTGCAAGGTCACACGCTCTAAGGTGAACGCATATACGGAAGGGGGGGGCACCTGAGTGGACACAAGAACACGCCTGATATCACCACTACTTTCTTGGATTTAATCAATGTGTTGTGGAGTGGATTTCATATATTTTACGCATGTCCGCACATGAATTTTTCAGTTTAGAAATTTGCACAGATCACTTTAGTGGACTGGAACACTTTTTTATATAGTATTTTGAGCACTTAAAAAAGGACTGTCTCTACTATTAATAATGATATGAGGTCAAATATTGTAGTATATCGTTGCACAGAGTGACTTTATTGATATACGTTTTGTCACTAGGGCACTTTATATATATATATTGGTTATCTTTATAGTTAATATTTGAGTACATGATTTATAGTGATTTGTGATGGCACAGAGCCATTATTAAGACAGCGTAGCACTTTCTCTTTTCATGTCTAATTACCAAGGTGTCACACAAGAAACATCTCATGATGGGTAAAAGCAAAGAGCTCTCTCAAGACCGTTGCAACCTTATTGTTGCAAAACATACTGATGGCTTTGGTTACAGAAGGATTTCTAAGCGCCTGAATGTTCCAGTGAGCACTGTTGGGGCCATAATCCAGAAGTGGGAAGAACATAATTTTCACCATAAACCGGCCACGACCAGGTGCTCCTCCCAAGATTTCTGACAGAGGAGTGAAAAGAATTATCAGAAGAGTTGTCCAAAGACCACTTGTGGAGAGCTTCAAAAAGACCTGGAATTAGCAAGTACAATTGTTTCAAAGGAAACAATAAGGAATGCACTTAACCGCCATGGCCTGTATGCACGCTCACCATGCAAGACTCCATTGCTGAAAAAAAGCATGTTGAAGCTCGTTTAAAGTTTGCTGCACAACATTTAGACAAGCCTGTGAAATACTGGGAGAATATAGTCTGGTCAGATGAGACCAAAATAGAACTCTTTGGATGCCATAATACACACGTTTGGAGGTCAAATGGCACTGCACATCACCCCAAAAACACCCCAATACTAACAGTGAAGTTTGGAGGTGGAAAAATCATGGTGTGGGGGTGTTTTTCAGCATACGGTACTGGCAAACTTCATATCATTGAAGAAAGCATAAATGGAAAATGTACAAAGACATTCTTGATAAAAATCTGCTGCCATCTACCAGGATGATGAAGATGCAACAAGGACATTTCAGCAAGACAATGATCCCAAACACAAAGCCAAGTAAACTCTCAATTGTTTTCTAAGAAAGAAAATAAAGCTGCTAGAATGGCCCAGCCAATCACCTGACTGGAAACATCTATGAAAAGAACTAAATATCAGAGTTCATATTAGAGGCCCACGGAACCTTCAAGATTTGAAGACTGTGTGGAAGAATGGGCCAAAATCCCACCTGAGCAATGCATGCCACTAGTTTCTCCATACAGGAGGCGTCTTGAAGCCGTCATTACCAACAAAGGATTTTGTACAAAGTATTAATAAATGTCAGTTAGCATGTTCAATACTTTCCCTGTGTCATTCCATTTTATGACACATAACTTCATTTCTGAACTTATTTGGTTTTGGTTTCTTTGTATGGATGGATGGCATGGGTTGTTACCGACATGTGGTGAGAATTTCATGTCAATAGCACCTTTAGAAATATATTTACCTAGATAAATGGTGACGCGTTCAATACTTATTATACCCACTAGATCAGTGGTTCTCAACCTGGGGGTCGGGACCCCCTCGGGGGTCAAATGATGATTTGCCAGGAGTCACCAAATACTGGGCTGTTCCTGAAGCCTGCACCGCTCTCCCAACCCTTTTGCGGCCACCCAGTAGGGCTGTCCCTGGAGCCCGCGGCCGCCCACTCAGCCTCTTCGCAGCCACCCATTCAGTTCACGACATGGCTGGGGGGGCAGAGACTAGAGGTCAGCTGACTGGTGAGGAATGTGAAGCGGGAGGGGCTGGAGGAGACCCTGTCTCCTGATTTCAGTAGAGGTGTCACTGGTACGAGACACCACAAAGTCGGAGACACAGTGAGTAACACTACCTGTGATTATAGTTCCCATTAAAAGTCCCCACTACAGTTCTCAGATCAGCAGATGACCTTGATCAAGAGCACCTATGTTGGCTGATCAGAACTCCCCCCCCAGCATTGCCACTCATCCCAACTCTCCCCCAGCATTGCCACTCGTACCAACTCTCTCCCAGCATTGCCATTCATCCCAACTCTCCCCCAGCATTGCCATTCATCCCAACTCTCCCCCAGCATTGCCATTCATCCCAACTCTCCCCCAGCATTGCCATTCATCCCAACTCTCCCCCAGCATTGCCACTCATCCAAACTCTCCCCCAGCATTGCCACTCATCCCCCCCCCCCCATCAAGGAGTAAGGGAAGGAATAAAAATAGAGAATACGTAGGAAAGGAAAGGAAAGGAAAAGAGGGGGAGTAACAAAAAAAAAAGGGAGAGAAAGAACAAGAAAGACGGCTGGAGAGAGGGATGGGGGAAAAAAAAGAAAATAAATTAGGATAGTGAGATAAAGGGAAAGAAAGGAGAACAAAGAGAGTGGTACATCCTAAAATGTACCATAAGGGGTTTTAATACTTTACGAGTGGAAGGGACTCAGGGAGCGCTAAATGTCCGTGGGTTACGGGCGCAAATTACTGGTCTTGCCTTAGGTGCTGACAACCCACACTACGATTTTGTTTTTACTGTTAGGGGTCCCCACAACTTGGGAAATTTTATCAAGGGGTCACGGCACTAGAAAGGTTGAGAACCACTGCACTAGATAGATAGAGATATATATATATATATATATATATATATATATACACACACACACGTGTTTTCCATGACATTTACATTTAGAACTTCTTGGAATTTCTTCAACAGAAGGCAGACTAGATGCAATAAGGAAGGAGGGAAAGAAAAGTTGCTTTCACCAAGTTGTCAGAATTATGGTCCTGTGTCAGTGTGACTCACCCATTTAATGATTCACCTATTCTCATTAATATGGACGTTTATATACAAGGTCCCGAAATACATTCACCAGTGCTGTGTGCTATAGAGGTGAATCATACCTAAACTGGTCACAAAACAACTGTAAAGCAGTATTATTGTGTATGTTGGATTCTGAACCAATAGAGTTGTGAATTCAACAGAATTTGGGGGTGCAGAACTTTATAGAATTTTTTTATAACCAAGCGTTAGGCAATAAAAAAATTATAATTAGTGCAGTTATGCAAATGTATTTTCAATGTAGCTGTGAGCACATATTTTTGTGCCTCCTTTAACTTCACAATGGGAGAGCGGAGTGAGCAGAGGGATGACTCATAAGTGTTCTGCTGCTCCTTCATTGTCTAATTAACAGATTTGGGGAGGGGATGCTGATATAGAGGAGGCCCAGTACTTGGCTGGGCTATATGGCATGGGTTCTTAGATCACAAGACTGGCTGAACAAGTGTACTATTTTGGCAGGTATTACAATAACTATTTGTATTTTGACAGTAGGTTTGACTGCCGGTCTAGAGGTTGGCTTTAACATGTGGCTACTATGGTGCCTACGGTAAGGTATGCCTGGTGTTCGGTACCCCTTCCCTCCCTGTCACTAACATTTCTGTAACTCTTATGCCGCGTACACACGATCATTTTTCACGTCGTGAAAAATTACATTTTTTTTTCAACAAGAAAAACGACCGTGTGTGGTCTTTTTGTCATTTTTCCCGACGTGAAAAACGGCATTAAAAACGACGATAAAAATTAGAACATGTTCTAATTTTTCTCGTCGTTTTTCCCGTCATTTTTTCCCGCTGCAGTTTTCCCATAGGGAAACACTGCCACGGAGCCTACACACGGTCGTTTTTCTCGACAAGAGAAAAAATGATGGGAAAAACGACCGTGTGTGGGGAAACAAGCCGTTCCCTCGTTTTTCATGTCATGATTCACTGCGGTTTTTTAACCGCCGTGAATCACGATCGTGTGTACGCGGCATCAGGGCCGGCTCTGCATAGCACAGCATAATAGGTAATCTATCCTCTCTCTCCTCTTATTAGTATGTTCCTAGTCAATACGCACACCAGTGGTTGTGGTAGAGCTCAGAATTCATGGTTCCATCAATTATGGTAAGTCGTAGAGGTCCTGAAGCTGCAAAGCATCCCCAGACCATCACACTACCACCACCATGTCTGACTGTTGGTATGATGTTCTTGTTATGAAATGCTGTATTTTTATAGGCCGGCCACTCCTGGCAAGGTTCACCAATGTTCCAAGTTATCTCCATTTGTGGCCAACGGCTCTCCCCGTGGTTCACTGGAGTTCCAAAGCCTTATGCCTCGTACACCCGGCCGGGATTTCCAACGGGAAAAAGTCTGTCGGGAATCCGGACGAGAAAAAAGAGAGCTGGTTCTCTTATTTTTGCCGGCGGTTTTCCCGTCGGAAAAACTGCGAAGGAGCATACACGTGGCCGGGATTCCCTGCCAAAAGCTCTCATCGCAGTTTTCCCGTCGGAAAACCCGGTCGTGTGTACGAGGCATCAGAAATGGCTTTGAAACCCTTCCTAGACCAATACATGTACATTACTTTGTTTCTAATCTGTTCTTGAATTTTTTTAGATTGTGGCATGATGTGTGGCTTTTTGTGAGATGTTGGCGTGCTTCACTTTGTCAGACAGCTTCTATTTATGTGATTTCTTGATTCAACAGGTCTGGCAGTAATTATGCCTGGGTGTAGCAAGTGAAATTTACCTCTGCTTTCCAAAAAATTGTGGTTAATCACAGTTCATTCATGATTCAGCATGGGAGGGGGCAATTACTTATTCACATAGGGCCAGGCAGGTTTGAACAGCTTTTTAAAACCAGCATCTTGGATTTACTCGGATTATCTTTCTGTAATATTAAAATTTGTTTGATGATCTGAATTATTTAAGTGTGAGAAATATGCAAAAAAAAATTAAATCAGAAAGGGGGGAAATACTTTTTCACAGCACTGTACCGTTCTGCTCAAAAGTTTGCATACCCTCGCAGAAATCATGACATTTTGGCATTAATATTGAAACTATGACTGATCATGCCAAAAAAATTCATTTTATTTAAGGAAAGTGATTATATGAAGCCAATAATTGTCACATAGTTCTTTGGCTCTTTTAAAAATCGTAATGATAACAGAAATAACCCAAACGGCCCTGAAGAAGTTTCCATACCCTGGATTGTTTGGCTTTGGTACAGACACACACAGGTTAAAATGTCAAGAAAAACAGAAATGGATGGCGCGCACACCTAGTGCATTACCAGAGATAATTTAATAATATTTTTTTTAGTATAAAAGTGGGTACTCACAAAATGCAACTGACAAAAGGCCATAAACACAGTGCATGGACATGCACAGAACACGGGGTACAGCCAACACGTTTCGGGGGCGCACACCCTTCCTCAGAGCTAGGCCAGCTCTGAGGAAGGGGGTGCACCCCGAAACGCGTTAGCTGTACCCCGTGTTCTGTGCATGTCCATGCACTGTGTTTATGGCCTTTTGTCAGTTGCATTTTGTGAGTACCCACTTTTATACTTGTAGCGATACCTCCAACTAAGAAGGCCGCAGATTTAGTTGGGCCCTGAAGACAGCTCCGCCAACCCCTGGCAATCTGCTCAACCCCCTACTGGCACAGCTAGTAAGGGGAGATAGGACCGCGTGACCGCAACTCTAGGTGACGCAGTCCTATGGCAAACACACACACAGTGATATACTTTAAAACTTCTATTAAAGTAAGTGAAACTGACACCAATGTACTTGACCCAGATATTTTACTGAGGCTAATGGGCAAGTAATAAACAACAGTATAACAAGTTGCAGATCCCTGCAATAAACAGTAATAAAGATAAACAGAGTAATCAGAATAATAAAATATTGCTATGCAACTCTAGCGCTGCCCTTTTACAGCTACTTCCCCTCATGGGTAGACTAACACCCAGCAATGTCTACCTATGCAGTCAGGCCTGACTGATCTAAATGGAAGTTCAGTGAAACAATATTCGCTAGAAATCTTTCGGTGGTGCACTTGAAGAACAACTTTGTAATCCGAACGGATAGTAAAGATAAAAGTATCTGTCTTTAAACAGCTCTCACCACCCGGACAAGTCCAAGTCCGTTTCCTCCATCGATTCGTCTAGGAACAGGAATCCACCGACATCCAAGTCTTCAATCCTTCTGGTGTACTGCAGCAAGGATGAGAAGATGTCTCTAAGGCTCTGCTAGGCTGGCAGAGGGGCTCTTTGGAAAGGAGCACAAGGCCCAGGCTTCAGGCCTTGTGCATACAACAGTTCAGCACAGAGATCCTCTTGCTAGGAGAGGGGGTGTCCAAAGAGACCGAACAAACTCCACCTCCCCTTTATAAAGTCTGCCCCAGCAGTCTCTGTTCCGGAGCAATGCACCCTGGGTGCAAGATGTACTGGGAGATGTAGTCTCTCTCTCTCCTCTGCTTTCACTTCCAGTAATGTCCTTTCTCTACTTCCTCCTGACTCACCTCTCCCCTAGAACTTCTTGTCTCTCTGCATTAAAGGGGAACACCCCGCTACATACTAAAAAAATGTATTTTTAAATTCTCTGGTAATGCACTAGGTGTGCACACCTTCCATTTCTGTTTTTCTTGTAGTTCCTTTCGGATTACCCCATCTGAGGAAGGCAGTATCCACCTAGCTTTGGGATACCACATATACTTTTTACACCACCATTTTATCTGATATCTGTTACATCACACCTTGGAAGACCTATTAGCGCTGGAAGTGACTGTTTTCAGGTTAAAATGTCAATTAAAGGTTAATTTCCCACATCTGTGGCTTTTTAAATTGCAATTAGTGTCTGTGCATAAATAGTCAATGAGTTTGTTAGCTCTCATGTGGATGCACTGAGCAGGCTAGATACTGAGCCATTGGGAGCAGAAAAGAACTGTCAAAAGACGTGCATAACAAGGTAATGAAACTTTATAAAGATGTAAAAGTACATAAAAATATATCCAAAGCCTTGAATGTGCCAGTCATTACTGATTAATCGCTTATTAAGAAGTGGAAAATTTGGGGATCTCTTGATACCAAGCCATTATCAGGTAGACCAAGAAAGATTGCAGCCACAATTGCAAGAAGAATTGTTTGGGATGCAAAGAAAAACCCACAGGTAACCTCTGGAGAAATACAGGCTGCTCTGGAAAAAGACGGTGTGTTTTTTTTAAGGAGCACGATACAACGATACTTGAACAAAAATTAACTGCATGATCGAGTTGCCAGAAAGAAGCCTTTACTAAGAAAATGCCACAAAAAGCCTGGTTACAATATGCCAGACAACACCTCACAGCTTCTGTCACACTATAATCTGGAGTGACGAGACCAAAATAGAGCTTTATGGTCACAGCCATCAGCACTATGGTTTGAGAGGGGTCAAAATAGTGACAAGAATATCATCCCCACTGTGAAGCATGGTGATGGCTCACTTATGTTTTGGGGGTGTGTGAGCTGTAAAGGCATGGGGAATCTTGTAAAAATTGATGGCAAGATGAATGCAGCATGTTATCAGAAAATACTAGAAGACAATTTGCATTCTCCCAAGCTGCGCATGGGATGCTCTTGGACTTTCCAGCATGACAATGACTCTAAGCACAAATGCCAAGTTGACCCTCCAGTGGTTACAGCAAAAAAAGGTGAAGGTTCTGGAGTGGCCATCACAGTCTCCTGACCTTAAAGTGTTTGTAAATTTACACTGTGACTTTACTGGTATCCCCTCTGGATTATGCAGTTACTAACTACAGTGTATGTTTTTTTTTTTTTCAAATGAAAAGTCCAAATACCTTTTCTCACACCTCAGCGGTGCGGTCACTGTCTGACTGTGTGACTGTCTTCCTCAATCTATGCATAGCAGCGGGAGGGGCTGAGATTCTCCTGTGACGTCAGCCGGTCAGTGGACGGAAGTCCCGTGGCCGCGCAGCGGCAGTGTGGGCAGTGGCGTCACTAGGGTTGGTGTCACCTGGTGCGGTATAACATGGTGTCACCCCCCCCCCCCAATAATTTTTTTCACCCTAATAACACTGCATATATTGGCAACAGTAGTGCCGTTAATAACTATCAATCAACTAGCAAATTTGAATAACAAAATCATATGAAAATAATAGAAATCAAAGCTTAAACTGTTAAAGAACTGTATTTATTTTAACTTTAAACTTTACTGAATTACTAAATAAATAACACAAAAACAGGAACAAATATGAAAGCATTTAGTTAACATCTAAATCAAAACTTTGCTTTTCTAGCCTTGACAGCTGCAAAATTGTGAACAACATCATCAAAATCAATACATTTCGCTAGTTCACTTTCAACTGATAATATTGCAAGATCAGAAAGCCTTGCCTGTCCCATCGTTGAACGCAAATAGTTTTTTATCAGCTTCAACTTTGAAAAGCTCCTCTCACATGAAGCCACAGACACACAGATTGTCAGAAATATTTTTAGACATAGTGAAAGGGTTGGAAGAGATTCAATGAAGTCCCATTCTGCTATGAAGGTCAAAACTTGTAAAGCCGACCAATCTTTGACTTCTTCTAGGTTGATCTTGGCTGCTTTGAGATGTCTCCTCAGTCTGGGTATTTCCATTAACAGCTCACTCTCAGATATTTCGTCATAAAAAGTGGTCAGTTTTGGAATGGACACCTTTAATGTTTCTTCAGTTTCATATATGAGACTCTTTGCTTGAACAGCCTCAAACATGGCTGCAACTTCCATGATGGCTCTTAATCTGATCTGGAGTTCAGAATGGAAGCGATCAATGCACTCAAGCATTGCCCTCTTGTTCTCGTCTTGTAGACTTATGCCTCCAGCATCACGTGCCTGTTCCCCTGCCATCCTCTTCTTAAACCTGGCTCTTCTCTCTACGGCAATTCCATATTCTTTAGATTTTAAATGTGCCTGCTTAATTGCATGTTCCACTAGGTGACTGCGCTCTTCAAACAGAAAAAGTCTTAGTGACTCTAGCTTTGTCACCACCTTGTCCAGACTTAAGCCTTTGGTCTGCAGGTACTGTTGTGTAACATCAACTTCTTGAAGTACATCACCCCAGAAGTATAGGTAGCACAAAAACGTAAAATCACAGACAGCAGGCAGTAGACATTCTGCTGCTCCTCTTGTGTCCATATTTTCAGAAGGATCACAAAGCGCTTCGATTGCAGACACAAACATATTCAATTTTTCTTTTACTGGCTTAACTGCAGCATGATGAGCACTCCAGCGTGTTGTTGATAATCTTTTCACTGACACTCCAGTGTGACACTACAGTGCAGTGTGATGATGTGACAGGCTGAGTCGCTCGCTGGCTCTGTAGGGTAGGGAGGAGGATTGGAATTTAGGAATAGGAAGAATAAGGAGCCGGAGGACACACACCAGGCGCGGCCGCGGCGCTGGAGGTGTTGTTCCAGGCTTCCAGCCCAGCGGGGTGAAATTAATCAATGAATGGGTCAGCTGTAAAAAAAAAAAAAAAAAAAAAAGGGAGGGTGTCACCCCTCTAGCGGGTGTCACCCGGGGGCGGACCGCACCCCCCTAGCAACGCCTCTGAGTGTGGGAAAAGGTATTTAGCCTTTTTGATTTTAAAACACACGCTATAGTTATTAACTGCACAATGCAGAGGGGATACAAGTATTTTTGCTGCATATTGCAGCAGAATAGAGGCAGAATGGGCAGGGAGGAGAGCCGCTCTTACGCTGACAGGGAGGGGGAGAGGGGAGAAACTCACAGCAGAGAGCAGGATGACAGAGGCACATAACCTGACCACTATATCAGGGCTCAGCAGCCATGATTACTGTGGTCAGCACAGACAGCGGGACACAGGAACAGGCAGGATCAATCAGGTATATTACAACAAAGGAAGGGACAAATTACATGGCACAAGCAATGTGCTATAGATTATGCCCTTAAAGGAACAGCATTTTTTTTTTTTATATGATCTCAAAACATGCGTTTCATGCAAGACGACCAAAGACTCTACCTGACCTGGAGGCATTTTGCCAGGACAAATGAGCAGCTATACCACCTGCAAGAATTTGGGACCTCGTAGACAATTATTACAAAGGACTGCACACTTTAATTGAAGTTAAAAGGGGGCAATACACAGTAATAAGAACTAAGGGTATGCAGAATTTTGAACAGGGGTCATTTCATTTGTTTACTTTTTTGCCATGTTTTGTTTTATGATTGTGCCAGTCTGTTATCACCTACAGTTACAGAATATGAATCCCATAAGAAATAAAAGAATTGTGTTTTGTCAGTTTCTTTAACCACTTCCAGCCCGCTCCATCGCAGATATACTGCTACAGGGCGGCCTTCCTGCGCATAATCACATACAGTATATATATGTGAATCTGCACTACCACCTAGGGGGCACGCGTGCGCTTTTGCTATATTTATTCACAACAGAAGCCTATCTGCGGGTGCCAGGCACTCAGTAGCGGCTGGTGCTGAAAATTTTTTGGGGGGCGCAAACAAAGTGGAAAAAAAAACATCAAGCGCAGCCACTGTGCCCATCAAACAAAGCCACTGTACCCATAAATTGCCGCCAGTGTGCCCCATCAATTGCCGCCAGTGTGCCCCATCAATTGCCGCCAGTGTGCCCCATCAATTGCCGCCAGTGTGCCCCATCAATTGCCGCCAGTGTGCCCCATCAATTGCTGCCCCAGTGTGCATCCCCTGCCCGGCACTTACCTGTCTCAGGTAACGGCGCTGTCCTCCACGCTCCGAGTCCTCGTTGTATTCTCCCGTCCTCTGCTATGATTGGACGCCTGATAGGCATCCAGTCACAGCGCCTGTCGCTTCAGCCAATCAGGTGACAGGTAACCAGACCCGATGCACCTGATTGGCTGAGAGGCGGGTCAGTGTTAGGAAAGCGATTTATTCGCTTTCCTAACACAACACTAAGTAAACAGCGAACGCACAGCATTGCGCTTTCTGTTTACCAATTTGGAAGCCTATTAGAGCCTATGGCTCTAATCAGGACGCCTATTGGAGCCCACGGCTTTAATTAGGCGCTTCCAAAAACACCCCCACCGCTGTAATTCAGATGCCTGGCGCCCAACAACAGGCCGGACACCTGAATAGGGGGCGGCAGCGGCGACAATAGATAAATTAATGCATTGCATGAATCTATCTATTGGTGATAGACAGGTGCAGGAGAGAGGGGGCGGCGCTCCTGCGACCTTTATGAATGCACCGCTAATGCGGGCACTGGATGTCCGGCACCCACCGATCATTGAGCAGAGACACAGAACGAATGTAAACAAGGCAGAGCTTTCTTCTGACGGGGAAGTGCCCCATTGTGGGAATAAAATGCATCACTTCCCTTAGTAAAAGCACCTCACGCAGTATACAAAAACACTGGCTAGGCACACATTAAACCCTTTGATCGCCCTAGATGTTTAACCCCTTCCCAGTACAGTGACAGTGCATATTTTTTTAGCACTGATCATTGTATTAGTGTCACTGGTTCCTGCAAAGTGTCAAAACTGTCAGTTAGCGGTATTATCCACTGCAATATAGCAGTCTCACTATAAGTTGCTGATCGCCACCATTACTAGTATAAAAAATAAATACCGGTAAATAAAAATTCCAGTATATATACACCATAGTTTGTAGACGCTATAACTTTTGCGCAAACCAAATCAATATACGCTAATTGGGATTTTTTTACCAAAAATATGTAGCAGAATATACATTGGCCTAAATTTATGAAGAAATATATATATATATATATATATATATATATATATATATATATATATATAATCAGTTTAAAAATGTAAACTTTGTAAAACAGGATTGACTATCCTTCAATGAAAGCTTTACAGTAAAATCTGGAAATGTGTGTTGAGTGGAAATGCAGTATGGTTTCCCTTTAAGAGCATGCTAGGATTGAAAGCTGTTTATTTTCCAATTAATGCAGCATGTCATTTTCTCTGCAGCTCACGGCATGAGAGCAGGAGAGGAATATGAAAAGACAAAGGTTTTTTTTCATGTTGCTGATTTCTGGTTTCATGCATTCCTCAAAATACTCAACGTGTCAATTATCCTCATCTGATGAGCTCAAATCAGTACGCGCCGACTGCTCCTCTAGACTCTCAGAGACTTATAAGGGAGATTCCCTGCTGTTTTACAGGGAGAAACAGACTATCTGCACAACAAAGAATCCACGAATCCAAGGACAATGTACACAACGCGCTAAGCATTGAGGAACTAGCACATCTTTGTAAAAGGTGCAAAAATGTGTTCTTAGGCCAGTTGAGGGACTGCTGGCTGTACAGATAATAAAAAACATCATGGCTTGGATCAGGGATGCTTAACCTTTTTGGGCGGCAGTGTCTTAGCAGTTAGCACCTATGCCTTGCAGCACTGAGGTCCTTGGTTTGGATCTCAGTCAGGACACTACCTGCATGAAGCTTCCATGTTCTCTCTGTGTTGGCGTGGTCTTCCTTTAGGTACTCTGGTTTTAGTGGCGGCTGGTGCTCCATCGGTCGGGGGCGGCAAGCAAACCTGAGACATCTAGCCCCCCCGGACGCTCCAGCCTGCCACCCCACACCAACTTCTCCCGGTTCCCCCCTCCGTCTCCTCTGTGTCCAAGCGGTCGCATCTTCTCCTCCCAGCAAATCAGGTCTTCGAACTCCCGGCCAATCGGGCCTTAGGACCCGCTTCCTGATTGGCTGGGAGGAGAAAATAGGATTTTTATAACAGCTTACCTGTAAAATCCTTTTCTTGGAGTACATCACGGGACACAGAGCGACATAGTCATTACTAATGGGTTATATAGTTACCGTCAGGTGCTGGCACTGGCAACTTCCAAAACCGGAAGTACCCTCCCCTATATAAGCCCCTCCCATCCGGGAGCACCTCAGTTTTGTAGCAAAGCAATAAGTGTCCCCAAAGAGGGGTGGGAGCTCTGTGTCCCGTGATGTACTCCAAGAAAAGGATTTTACAGGTAAGCTGTTATAAAAATCCTATTTTCTTTCTCGTACATCACGGGACACAGAGCGACATAGTCATTACTAATGGGATGTCCTAAAGCAATGCCAAATGAGGGGGGGGATACACCATATATAAGCTGAGCGCTATCAGACATGAGGATCTTTTGCGGCCTGCAACACACTGCGCCCAAAGGCGACATCCTCCTGACTTCCAACGTCCACCTGGTAGGACCTAGTAAACGTGTGTACCGAAGACCATGTTGCGGCCTTACAGATTTGAGCCAGGGAGGCCTGGTGATGCACTGCCCATGAAGTTCCAACTGCTCTCGTGGAGTGCGCCCTAACTTTGAACGGAGGCGGTCTCCTTCTCAAGCCATAGGCTTGTATTATGACCTGTCGAATCCACTTGGCTAAAGTAGATTTTGACGCTGCCTGACCCTTTCTGGGGCCTTCCGGCAGAATAAACAAAGTATCCGTTCTGCGAATCTGAGCAGTGGCTTTTAGATAAGCTTTAACTGCTCTTACTACATCCAAAGAATGCAATAACTTTTCCTCTACCGAAGTAGGTTTGGGGAAAAAAGAAGGAAGAACCACATCTTGGTTCAAATGAAACCTCGATACCACCTTAGGAAGAAAGGCTGGATGAGGACGTAACACTACTCTGTCCTTATGGATAACCAGATATGGCTCCTTACAGGACATAGCTGCTAATTCCGATACTCTTTTTAGCCGAACAAATGGCTACTAGAAAAATCAATTTCCTGGTAAGAAGCACCAAGGAAATATGCTGTAATGGTTCAAATGGTTGTTTCTGTAGAACCGACAGAACCAAGTTTAGATCCCATGGACATATGGGAATATTAACCGGAGGACTAATACGCATCACTCCTTGTATAAAGGCTTTGACTAGTGAATGCGAAGCCAAGGGCCTTTGAAAAAATATTGACAAGGCCGAAATCTGACCCTTGATAGTACTCAAGGCAAGCTTCCTATCTACAGCCCACTGTAGGAAGTCCAGAATCCTACCTATTACGTACTTATGTGGATGCCATTTCTTGGCCTCACACCACGCGATGTACGCCTTCCAGATTCTATAGTAGATCTGCCTGGATACCGGCTTCCTGGCATTGATCATGGTAGATACCACAGCATTAGAGAGCCCTCTCTTTTTTAGAATGTGGGCTTCAATAGCCAGGCCGTCAAACCTAGGGCTGGTAAGGAAGGGTGGTATATCGGTCCTTGCGAAAGCCGGACGACGTGGGAGAGTCCAAGGACTCCCCACTGAAATTTTACAATCTCCGCGTACCACGCTCTTCGGGGCCACGCTGGAGCCACCGGAATCACTGGTTTCTTTTCTACCCTGATTCTGCGGAGTAATCGAGGTAACCATTGTGGCGGTGTGAATGCATATATCAGCTTGAACTGATCCCCAGGGAACACTAGGGCATCCGAGCCGCAAGCTAGGGGATCCCTTGTCCGAGAGACAAACCTATCCCCCTTTGCGTTGAATCTGGATGCTAGAAGATCTACATCCGATGTTCCCCACCGCTGACATATTGTCCAGAAAACCTCGGGGTGAAGGGACCCTTCCTCTGGGCCTAATTGCTGGCGACTTAGAAAGTCCGCCTTCCAATTCTCCACTCCTGGAATGAATACCGCAGATATGGCTGGGACATATTTTTCTGCCCATCTCAGGATGTAATTTACTTCCCTTTGGGCTGCACGACTCCTGGTGCCCCCCCGATTGATATATGCCACTGCTGTGGCATTGTCTGATTGAATTCTGACAGGGGACCCTTGGAATTTGGATGTCCATGCTACTAGGGCATACCGGGCTGCTCGTATCTCTAAGAGATTGATGGGCAGGGCCTTTTCTGCATCCGACCATCTGCCCTGGAGAGACTATTGCTCCAGTACTGCTCCCCAGCCTATAAGGCTGGCATCTGTAGTGACCACCTTCCAAGAAATCGGACTGAAGGATTTCCTTTTTTCCAGATTCTGGGGAACCAACCACCAACGGAGGCTCTTGCGAACGGAAGGGGACAAGGACATTGTAAGTCTAGGGCCTGAACTTTTTTGTTCCAGGCTGACAGTATGGCCCCTTGCAAATTCCTTGAATGGAATTGACCGTAGGGTACTGCTTCGAATGATGCCACCATTTTTCCCAGCAGCCTCATATACAGGCGTATGGACGGCTGTCTTTTTTGTACCCACTAAGTGGATCAAATCTTTCAAAGACAACACCTTTCCTCGAGGCAAGAATATTTTTCTCTGGCCTGAATCCAACCTTAGCCCCAAGTATTCCAGACTTTTGACTGGTTTTTAGGGCTGACTTGTCTCGGTTGATAATCCAACCGTGAGATTCCAGATACTTGATCGTCTTGTGAACGACCACGTCTAGTTTTTTCACTGAGTGGTCTATCAGCAACAAGTCATCCAGATATGCCATTATCATTACACCTTGTGTTCTTAGATTGGCCAATAAAGGGCCAGAATTTTTGTAAACACTCGTGGTGCTGTGGCCAAACCGAAGGGTAAGGCTCTGAACTGAAAATGGCGCCCTTCTACTGCAAAGCGTAGAAATTTTTGGTGGACTGGAAAGATGGGAATGTGCAAATAAGCATCTTTGATGTCGATCGTGGCTAACCAATCCTCCCCTTGTAGGGCAGTGGCCACCGATCGGATCGACTCCATCGGAAAGTCCTGATATACAGGAATTTGTATAGCCCTTTTAGAATTAATATGGGCCTCCCGTCCGCGTTTGCTTCGGGACTGTAAAGAGGTTTGAGTAAAACCCAAACCCTCATTCTTCCAGGGGAACCTCCATAATTACTCCTTGGAGCAATAGTTGTTCTAGTGCCAACAGGAGGGACTCTCTCTTCCGGGGATCCCTTGGCACGTTTGACCTCAAAAATGGGAAGGAGGAGAGTCTTTTAACTCCAAACTGTATCCCAAACCTACTGCGGAGAGCACCTATCTGTCTTGATCGTGTCCCGCCAGGTCTCTTGCGAACAACTGGAGTCCTCCCCCCACCCGACTGAGTGGGGGCTTCAATGAATTTAACTTTGGGGGAGGTTTTGTACCTCCCCTGACCCAGGGTTTCTCATTACCCTGCTACTGTCCCTGTTTTTTACCCCCGGGATTTGACCGAGGAGGCCGTCGGAACTGTTACACAGCCGATGCCCCAGGGACTGGAGAAGCAGGCCTCTTAAAGAGGGACCTCTAACTCTGCTTTTAACCGGCAAGAGCGTATTTTTACCGCTGGAAATTTTCTGGATATATTTGTCCAGGTTTTCCCTGAATAAGCGTTCACCATGAAATGGGACGCTAACCAGCCATTCTTTACAGGGAGCTTCAGCAGACCAGTTTTTGAGCCATAGGAGCCTACGCATATGTACTATAGACAGCGTAAGGCGGGAGGCCTGATGGACTGAATCCTCTATGGCGTCAACCGCAAAGCCTAAGGCTCTAGGTAGATCAGCTAGGGCAAAGCCTGCTGATCTGTCAAGTCCCTCAAGACCTGTTTCAACTGATCCTTCACTGCTTAGCAGACCCCAATAGCTGCTACTGCTGGTTGTATCACCAAGCAGATTTTCATAAGGACTCCAATCTTTTATCTATTGGGTTCTTGAACATTTGGACATTATCCACTGGACATGTCAGTGATTTATACATACAAGAGATGGCTGCGTCCACTGTAGGGACCTTCCATTTTTTTTTTTTTTTTTTTTTATGAACTTATCCTCCATGGGATAGACCACCGGAAATCTCTTGGGGGAATAAATATTTTCTCAGGACGTTCCCAATCCTGGTAAATGAGCCCTTTCAGTAAAGGGTGAAGTGGAAAAGAACAAACAGTCTGGGGGCTTCTAGCGACCCCAACGAGGATACAGTAGTGGTTGATGGTTCCGCAAGGTGCATTTTTAAATGCTGATCGGACCATGTTAGTCAGAGACTGAACCCATAATCTTTCAGCTTAAGATGCTGAGAAAAGGTTCCCCCACTGTTGATTCCTCTATAACAGAATCAACCTCATCCTGATCCCCTTCAGGCAGGTCGATCCCTGTATGGGACTGTTGCTCTGCTAACAGGCACTCTGAAGGAGGAGACGGAGATCGGACGTGCTTTCCCTGACAGGGAGGCAGCGATAAATGTTGACAATCTCTCTCTAATCCTCCCAGAGCTGAGGAAAAAACCTCCTCTGTTACATACACAGGAGCAGGTGACTGAGGACAGCCACAGTACCAAGTACCCCTGCGGGGTCTCTACGGTCACTTACCTCTGAACTTCAGGGGAGACTGGTGCAGCAGGAGTATGCCCAAGATCCTCCGAGCCCGATGAGACCCCCTTCGCTTCCTGGAAGATTCAGTTCCGGAGCTACTGGACGGCATATTCCTAAGCCTAAAGCTGAGGTATTCCAGCCGTAATACACCACTTTTACTGAGAATAGTCTAGCACAATTGCTGCTATATCACAGTTGGTGTCTACTAATGTGCCTTTCTAGGGGATGCCTGTATCAACCGCTTGCTGTATGCCTTTAAATGTTGCCAGCTCTGTCTCTGTACTTCATAGCCAGCTTACTGCAATAATGTGGCTTTTTAAAAACCTGCTGGGACGCCCGCACATGCGCAGAAGCGCTGCGGCGCGCACAGAGCGTCATCCCCCAGGCCCCGCCCCTTTTTCCGGCCACCTCTATATATAGAGGCGCGTGCACGCGCACGCGCGCGGCCACGTGCGCCTCGGCGCTAATTTTCAAACATGGAAACCAGGGACAGGAGCCAGGGCCCCCTTTGCCGCAGGCCGGGGGATAGACGAACACTGCAACATGGCAGAGGAAACAGTTTCCTGTAGGAGAACTCACCAGCTGCCTGGACTTTGCTCTCTGAGAAGAAACTAGTCCATATGACAAGAAAAACATTCCACAGAGGCCTCTAGTGGACAAACACGGGTACCGCAGTTTAATATACTAAACATATATAAAAAAACATTCTTTTTTTTTTTTTTTTTTCTTGACCACCATTAAAAATTATTACATTTTTTTTAGTAGTTACAGGCATGCACAGATATTAGCGGGAATACCGTTAGGTAACAGACAGAAAGACAAATTAGGCTTGGGGGTCCCCCAATAGAACCAAGTTCCTGGGGGCCCCCACTTACCTGTTCCCCGCCGCAGGACTTTGTTTGGTCCACAAAAGCCCAAACTTCACCTATCACGGCAGGCATTGTAATCAAACCTTCAGGGACCGGGTTCCCAAGGATTCCACTCCCCTGGACCTGTATAGCACCCTGCACAGAAAACATCTTGGTCGTGGGTATGACCAGAGCTCTGGATCCCAGGGTCCAGCTCTCCTAAGAGAAGCATTACAGGCAGAACCTTGCTCTTCTCTGCAAGGCCCGGGTACCGACCGTTTAGCTATGAAGCTTTTTTGGTCGGATCCGGAATAGCTTACTGAGGCCCAAAAGAACCTGTACGCAAGCTCAGTGAAAAACACATGTTTCTTCTTGGCCAACACCTTAGACACTGGCAAAAAACTGAGGTGCTCCCGGATGGGAGGGGCTTATATAGGGGAGGGTACTTCCGGTTTTGTTAGTTGCCAGTGCCAGCACCTGACGGTAACTATATAACCCATTAGTAATGACTATGTCGCTCTGTGTCTCGTGATGTACGAGAAAGAAACAGGAAGACATTAGCGAATATTAGTTCACCAATGTCACACAACTGGGTGGGCTCAGGGCGCAGTGCTCTTCACCTCGAGCCCACCCTTTTTTTAAGCCAATTAGAGCCACAGGCGCTAATCATGTGCTTAAAAAAATTAATAAAACACAATTGAAATCCATGCGTCCGACGCCCTGCATGTAGATTAGGGGCCAGGCGCATGGATTAGGGGGGCGGCGCCCCTAATGAACGGGCCGCCACTGTCTGGTTTCCCTCCACACCCCAAAGACATGCTGGTCGGGTTAGTTGGCTCCTATATATATATTGGCCCTAGTATGTGTACAAAGTGTCTATGCACATGAATTATCACATTCTGCATTCCAGTACCAAGCCAAGTAATTTAGAGGGTTGAGGAAATGATTACAGACCCCCAATAGATGGCCTAATATGTCCCCCAATTACCCCCTTTCACCAGACTGTCAACTTCATCATTACCAGTCTTATTAGGTACCAGAATGACTTCAAACGATGTCAATAGCTTGGTTTTACTTTACATATGGATAGTCAAGAACAGAACAGCTACAAGAAAACCATAAGGATTTGATCATATTTACATGAAAATTGCAAATCAAATTCACAAGCTAGATACAACTACAGTGGAACCTTGGATTGCGAGTAATGTGGTTAACGAGAGTTTCGCAATACGAGCACTGTATTTAAAAAAATCCTAACTCGGTTTGCAAGGATTCAAGCCAAAGTGGTGTGCAGTACCGCGTTTGGCCTGAGGTGGGGTGGGGGGGGGGCGCCGGAGCCGACCAGTGCCGATCAGAGCCTTTCGAAAATGCTCAGAAGGACTCAAAAAGACTCAGTTCCCAAGCCTTTCCGAGGTCAGCCGAGCTGTCCTCTGGCCTTTCCGTGTGTTTACGAGGCTCTTCGGCGCCCCCCACCTCTGGCCACGTGCGGTATTGCATGCAATTGAAGTCAATGCGGAACAAATTATTTTCGTTTCTATTGACTTCAATGAGAAAACTCGCTTTGATATGCGAGTACTTTGGATTACGAGCATTCTCCTGGAACGGATTATGCTTGTAATCCGAGGTTCCACTGTAGTGAGATTTTTGCTGTCTTTGTGCCATCACAACATGAAACTGAGGTTCAGGTTACTCAACATTTCAGATTCAGAATACCGGTACTTTATTAATCCCAAAGGGAAATTATTAAAGCGGAAGTAAACCCAACGATTTAATAGTTTCAAAAAAACAGTTACATTCCCGGCATGCCGGAAATGCTAACTGTCACATTGGTTGTGCTCTCAACCAAACTGTCACACCATCCAATGGCTGGTGTCATAACTGATCACATGTGCAGCATCATGGCAGTTGAAGATTAGGGTTGAAAATATATTTATTGGTATTTTAACAGAGTATACATTAAAACAATATGCAAGGTTACAAACCGAAGACATTTACGGGTGAATCGGCGTGATGAGTCAGCAAAATGGCTATCACCCACAGCTGAGCTCACATTGCCACGTATAACAGTGATAACAACAATGACCGTAAATCAACAAGGTAGAGTTGGCTAAAATAGCCTTGTCAATTATGGTAAGATTATAACCACCAGATGCCGTATAAGGAGGGGATGGCAATAACAAAAGGAAAGGGTAGGGTGAAACAATAAAAATAAAAATAAATTTGTAATTAGTGGATCAGGTTATGGGGGTGGGGTAGGGTAGGAAGGAACAGAGAGGCGAGGAAAAGACGGAAAGGAGGAAGAGATGAGACAGACAGTAGAGAAATGAGAGGGGAGAGAGTAAAGAAAAGTTTAAGAGCTGCTGAGTAGACCGTCCTGGAAGGATGATGGTGTTGTGGGGTGGGGGGGGGACTCTAAAGTGGAAGCCCAGATCATTTCAGTGGCACGTAACGTGTAAGAATGATCACGTCGGAGCAGTCAACATATTCATGAGAGTATCGGAGGAGGAGAAGCGAAGCCAGATGAGCCACAATAATTTATATTTGTCAAAGGTGTCGTTGTCAAGGGCCAGCATTTCCTCCATTCTCATAGTGTCATTCATAATCGAGACCCAATGTGACAAGGGAGGAATGGTGGTTGTTTTCCAATAGGATGGGATGAGCTGTCTGGCCGATGACAAAGAAACGGAGTAGGTTCTGTTTCTGTGAGGTGATCGATCCCGGGAGTATAGAGAGAAGGGCAATCTTAGGGGAGGGGGTCAAAGATTCATCGTACAGTGTGTTATAGCAGTCAAATACCTGATTCCAGAAGGGGCGGATCCTCTCGCATTCCCACCAGACATGGAAGTAGGTCCCCGTAGCGGCAGAACAACGCCAGCAAGACGCTGAGGTGGACGGAAAAATCTTATGTAGTCTGGAGGGGTCTCTGTACCACCTTGACAGTATCTTGTAGTTTTTTTCCTGGGAGTAACAGGAAATTGTGGACTTATGGGTAAAATGGAACGAGGTCTGCCAATCAGGTCGCGGGATGTCCTCACCTAAGTCTGCAGACCACAGCCTGGTGTAAGAAGGTAGATCAGTGTGCGTAAGGGTTTGTAAGAGGCAATATATGGACGAGAGAAGGTGTCTGGGCGTCTCCGAGAGGGAACATAGCCGTTCAAACTCAGTTCTAGGTCGATGTATTTGGGATGAAGAATGTAAATGTTTCGTGAGAGTAGACAAGTGTAGTGTAGTGAGCCAATCGCAAGGTCCGGTTGATGTCACAGGTGTCCCTTGTGTCGGGTGTACAAAGGAGTGCGCTTGGGGCCAGTCAGTCCTCTTGTAGGGGCCTATCGTCGCTGCCCCTACACCCTGGGGGAAGGCGGGATTATCAAATAGGGGAGACAATGGTGAGGGTTCGGAGGATAGAGTGGAATTCAGTCCCCTATAATGCCACAATCTGAGAGAGGCCAAATGTCAGAGGGGAGCAAGAGGGAATACGAGTGAGTTCATTTTTGTATCCCCATAGTAATGCCCGGAGATCTACGGGAGCTAAATCCTGTTCTATGGCGACAGAGGCCTTTAAGAAGGGACGAGGGAACCATTCAAGGATGCGCGCAACATGGGCGGCCTTATAATAGGACTCAAAGTCAGGGAGGCCCGCTCCACCCTGCATTTTTGGGCGGGTGAGCAAATTACCCCTCACTCTAGGTAACCTCCGGTTCCACATAAATCTAACAGCGAGGGAGCGTAGAGAGGCAAAGAAAGATTTGGGGACCAGGATAGGAACAGTTTGCAGTAGATACAGAAGTTTGGGTAGGGTGTCCATTTTCAGGGTATTGATTCGTCCAAACCATGGTAAAGAAGACCCCCCCATTCCCCCAGGTCCTTCCGCAGACGGGAGAGTAAGGGAACATAGTTTAAAGAAAAGAGATTGGAGAGGTCAGAAGGTATGATGACCCCTAGGTACGAAACACCCTTCGTCTGCCACTGGAAAGAGAAGTTCGCCCTGAGTATAGACATCGTGGTGGGGGGAAGGGAGATATTGAGAGCTTCAGTTTTAGAAATGTTAAGTTTGAAATTGCTGAACGAGCCTGGCAGTTGAAGATTAAACAGAGGCCAAGATGGCAGCTTCCTTGGCTGAAAATGATAGGAGGGTTTACTTCCACTTTAAGATACAGTGACATTCAACAAGAGCACAATAACGAACGGAACAAGACAAAATAAAATTACCAATAACAGCAATTAGTACCAAGTAAAACTAAATTAAAACTATACTATAATATAAACGGCCAATGTGGCCATATTAGGTCAATTACGTCATCAGCATCCCCCGACCCTCTGCATGTCTGCAAAGCTCACAGCCCACAGTCCAGCCTGAGCTTGTTTGGCTGGGCTTCTCCTATGGGTCACAGGAGTGCAATTCGTTTTGCAGTCGTGTGACCCGTTTTCAGCAGAGAGCAGCCTGAAGTTGGCTGTCTGCTGACGTCACAGGAATCAGTCCAGGCACCGCATCATCACGACAATAAAGTCTGGATCCGCCAGGTGCCTGGACTGATGCCCGTCTCAGCCTCTCAGCGAGCCCTCCGCTCCCCCCCTCCACAGCTCAGCGCAACAGTGAGTGTGGGGGGGCAGAGTGGAGAGCTGCTGATTGACAGTCTGCAGCTCTCTGCTCAGGGAGCGGAGAAAACCGAGCCATCGGCGGGGTTCGATCGCTCGGTTCTCAGTGCAGAGGCGACGGGGGAAAGGTACAGCATCGGATCGATGCTGCATCCACCTAGGTAAGTATGAAAGTGAAAAAAAAAAAAACACTCCTCTCTTTTAATTAGCCCAGCAATACTGCTAACTTCCAGGTTCAGACTGAAGATCGTTTGAACTGAACCCAAGCTCACCCTTGCCCATGAGGGAGATTTCCCATCACTTCCTGTCCAAGGCATGAGTGTCAGACAAAGAAGGGAGTGAAGAAATATCTATTAGAACACAGACAGAGGTTCTATTCCTTCCCCACTGAATCCAGGAAAAAAACATTGGCTGGAGTTGGGCAATAAGTAAGTCTGCATGCATATGCCATCCCCTGAGGGACTGCTGTAGAAATGGTGAAATACAAGGTGGAGGCGGGGCAGTAATGTCAAAATCTCCACTTAGTCCCATCAGACAATGCCTTGCATTCATTTTTATAAAATGCAAAGCCTTCTGTGAAAGGAACCCGTGCTCGTGACACAAAACCCAAAACACAGCGTAGATCACTGTAGTAGTGGAAAACGAAAGTGCTTTTCTGCTTCCACAGCGCTCCCTCAGGTATGGAATATCCATACTTACATTGGTCCAAAATGGACCAATGTAACTATGCCATAAAATCCATACATGGAGTGCAGCTTTAAGTCTGAAACCATGCGAGAGAACTCTAGATATAACAGCAAACACAATAGGGCTTAGAGTTAAGAATAATCCAGTGACTCACCATTGCTGCACCTCCTTCTCTGTAACTGCAAGAGAAAAAAAAAAGAAGGAGAATTTAGACTATTAGACTGCACATTTGCGTATTCCACCCCAGAATATCAGCCCGTGTAAAAATTCCAACAAATAAGACCGCACAAGGAGTGCCATCCAACGACAGCTCTATTTAGGGATTATTCACCAACATCGAATGAAACTTCTACAAATGAATCCCGCTCCGTGCTACAAAACTATTATAAAAATATGGATCATCTTTTGCAAACTCGCGTGAAAGAAAAGAGAAACTTCAAGCAGTAGTACAGACAGAATATAAACATTCAAAGATAAAGTCCGATTTTATTTTAACTAGTTAAGCCAAAATTCCAGGCATTTTTATATACAGTGGGTACGGAAAGTATTCAGACCCCCTTACATTTTTCACTCTTTGTTATATTGCAGCCATTTGCTAAAATCATTTAAGTTCATTTTTTTCCTCATTAATGTACACACAGCACAGTATATTGACAGAAAAACACAGAATTGACATTTTTGCAGATTTATTAAGAAAGAAAAACTGAAATATCAATATGGGGTGCTGTGTGTACATTAATGGGGAAAAAATGAACTTAAATGATTTTAGCAAATGGCTGCAATATAACAAAGAGTGAAAAATTTAAGGGGTCTGAATACTTTCCGTACCCACTGTAACATGTGTACAATATTCAAGTCTTTAAAGGAACACTCCACTTTGTTAAATAAATGTCATCTATAAATGCTACACAAGCCATATTGCAATTTAATGTTAATGTTTTTTTCCTCCAATTTTTTTTATTTTTTTATTTTTTGGATAGAGTTGGAAAATATTGGAACAGGGAGCAGTAAAGTCGCTGCATTTCAAGACATGGGCTGCTGGATTGGTAAGTAGAAATGATCTTCTGCATATGGTCCCATCACTTTAGCTCACCCAGCTGTCCACCAGCCAATTGTGAGCTTGCATTAGAAAAAATGGATCCTGGGATTCTTTCATAGCTTGTATTCTCAGAGCCTTCTGCATAACAACTTAAAGCAGCCATTATCAACCAGGGTTGCGAGGAACCCAAGAGTTCTTTAAGAGGTTGCTAGGGGTTCCTTGAACTGTGGCTGATTGACCTCCTATCTGAAGGTGCCTTCATAGTTCTGGGGCCAAGGCCACTTGGCAGAGCAAGCAACATAACACCAATGATCTTTTTAGCTGTTTGTAAAGGGGATGACTGACCACCGTTGTAAGAGGAGCATTTATCCCTACTGACCACCAACAAAGTGGTTTTAGCAAGGGTTTCCCAACATCTGAAAATTATTTTGAGTGTTCCTCTGGAAAAAAAGGTTGACATACAGTAAGCAGGAGATTGAACTGCTGGGGACCTTGATGACACCTTTCCAAAAGATAGAAGGAACAAGGTTTGCGTTTTGCAAATTTTCTTACTTTTTTCTATATATTAAAGGAGCTAAGGTGTTGTAAAGGTTGCCTTTATCATTAAAGTGACACTAAACTTTGGCTTAAAATAAAAACAAAAAACATTAAAATTATGTATTTTTAAAAGAAGAAGTAGGGCCACAGCTCTTTTGGCCTTACTTCTCCTGGGGATCACAGGAGAGTAGGGCTGGGCGATTTTGGCAAAAAAAAATAATTGGCGATTTAAAAAAAAAAAAAAAACTTGATTCATGATTCGAATCAAGTTTTTTTTTCCTGATGAACACCGCGCCGGTAGGAGTTTTTAGGCGAGGCCGCGGCTTTGGCCTAGTCTGCCGCGATCCTGGGAAAAGGCCACGGACTAGGCCGAAGCCGAAGCCGCGGCATCGCCTAAAAAATCCTGCCTGCAGCTCGCCGCGATCCTGGGAAAAGGCCGCGGCTTTGTCCTAGTCCGCGGCGTCCGGCCTCGTGGCCTTTTCCCAGGATCGCAGCGAGCTGCGGGCAGGATTTTTTAGGCGAGGCCACGGCTTCGGCCTAGTCCGTGGAGCGCCGGTCCAATGAAAAAAAAAAATCTAAAAAATCAATTCGGTCAAAATCTGAATCGATTTGCCCTTGCAACTCGATTCAGATTTTAAATAGATTTTTTTCCCAGCCCTACAGGAGAGTACTTTGTTTTTCAGCAGATAGCTGGCTAAAGTCCAGTGTTGGCTGATGTCACAGAGCCGGTGCAGGCTCTGGAGAGATCCCAACTTTAAAGTCGGGATCCATCCAGATGCATAAACCAGCAACTGGCCCAACCTCTTAGTGAGCTGCCGATAGCCTGAGCCTGTGGCTCCTGCCCCCTCCACAGCCCAGCACTCCAGTGAGTACTCTGCTCACAGACCGATAACTGAGTAATCACTGGTCTCCAATCACTCCGTTTTTTGTTTAGAGGTGGCAGGAGACAGATGCAGCATCGGATCGATGCTGCATGCACCTAGGTGAGTGTGACTGTTTGTTTTTTGCTAATCCCATACTTCTCTGTTAAAGTGGAGCTCCACCCTAAAGTGGAACTTCCGCTCATCGGTTTCCCCCCCCTCCGGTGCCACAATTGGCACCTTTTGGGGGGGTGCAGATACAGGTATTTGCACCCACTTCCATGTACGCACTCTGCGGGTAGACTACGGGTAGTGCGTCACTTTCCGGTCCCCCCCCCCCGTTGTGTTCTGGGAAACACACAGCTCCCAGAACACAGCTACTCGCGCATGCGCAGTAGGGAACAGGGAAGTTAAGCCGCAACGCTTCACTTCCTGGTTCCCTCACCGAGAACGGCGGTGGGGACAGCAGAGTGACTAGCGATTGCTCGTCTTCTGCTGCTGACGTCGCTGGACTCCAGGACAGGTAAGTGTCCTAATATTAAAAGTCAGCAGCTGCAGTACGTGTAGCTGCTGGCTTTTAATATTTTTTTTACGGTGGAGCTCCGCTTTAATTTTAAAAAGTCCCTTCTCTCAGCATTCCCCTTTTCAATAGTTTTTATTTTTTATTTGCTGCTGTGATCTGACTTCCTGTTAGAGAGTGGCCATGTTCATTCTCCATGGTCCCACTGAATGAAGGAACATACCGTATATACTCGAGTATAAGCCAAATTTTTCAGCACTTTTTTTGTGCTGAAAATGCCCCCCTCGGCTTATACTCGAGTCAACTTTTTGAGCCTGATCTCCCGGACTTTGGGGACTCGCTACCAGCTACTTGGCACACATGTAGCCTCACTCTTCCTCTATAAGTGTGCAAAGTTTGTTGCTCCGGGGGACCTACGGCCGGGGAGCACCGATTTTTCAAAGCTAGGCACCCCTTCCATAGACTCCCATGGTAAACGGTCATTTCTCCGGTGAATTTGTAGACCCGGTACCGGCCGGTCGTAGGTCCCCTGGACCCCAATCTTGGCACACATTTCTCCTCTATAAGTGTGCAAAGTTTTTTGTCTGGGGGACCTACGGGCCGGGGAGCAATGATTTTTCAAAGCCGGGCACCCCTTCCATAGACTCCCATGTTAAACGGACATTTCTCCGGTGAATTTGTGGACCCGGTACCGGCCGGTCGTAGGTCCCCTGGACCCCAATCTTGGCACACATTTCTCCTCTATAAGTGTGCAAAGTTTTTTGTCTGGGGGACCTACGGCCGGGGAGCAATGATTTTTCAAAGCCGGGCACCCCTTCCATAGACTCCCACGTTAAACGTCAGTCAAATCATGGGCACAGTGAGACATGGACACAGTGAGGCAAAGTAAGGCACAGTGAGGCATACAGATGGACACCTTAGGCTTATACTCGAGTCAATAATTTTCCCATTTTTTTGTGGTAAAATTAGGTGCCTCTGCTTATATTCGGGTCGGCTTATACTCGAGTATATACGGTAGTCACCCTCTCTTGCTCCCTCCCAAAATGGACTAGGTAATAAGTGATTTGTAGTGTTCTTAGGGCAGTGGACATGACTGCAACTAATGGGCATTGCTCGTTCCAAACAAAAGAGACGGGGGGTGAGAGGTTCAGGAGCTTACCGGGGGGCAGATAAACATAGTAAAAAATTATTTAAAGGAAAAAGAAAAGATGACAGGGCCTTTACGTAGTGAATGTGTATGGACATGGATTTTTGGAAAATAAGGATATCCTTTAGTGTCACTTCAGTGTCCATTTCTAACTTAAATGACAACGTGAGCACTATATGCACAGATGGAGCCTCTGTGGTTGTGGATGCTGACCAGAAGAACATACACAGCCATTAGGCAAAGCTAGAGGTAGGTGCCTTTACATGCTTGATATAGCATGCCAGCTATATATGGTTATGGCATGTACCCGATGCAGCTCTGTTTATATTCCGCTGACACAACAAGGGTAAGAAAGGGCAAAACGATTAGGGAGGTCATTATATCATTAGGGAGGTCATCGTATAGAAGAAACAGCTGACGCCTTTTAGCCATCTTCTGTAAAGGTGACTTTCAGCAAGAATCGTCTTGGGGTACATGAAGCATATGTGCCTGGGAGGATTGCCAGAGGGAAGGAATAATTTACTGACACCATATGCCTTTATGATGGAAAATAGATGGTTGGAGGACATTTAAGAACCCCAGGAATTACCATAAAAATACATTCTTTAGAGCTGATCTCCAGGCACACAGCTAATTACACAACCAAAGAACAGAAATGTGAACTCCTTTATCTGGCAAAAGATCTGTCATTGCGTTCAACTCATTTTGTGATCTAGACCCTGACCCTGCCGGAGTGTCCACCCATGTCCTAGACCTTTACGTCAGAAGTGGCGCAGCTTGGTCAGGTCCAGGCAGAACAATCCATTCCATACAGTGAGGAAAAAAGAATTTGATCCCCTGCTGATTTTGTACGTTTGACCACTGACAAAGAAATGATCAGTCTATAATTTTAATGGTCGGTTTATTTTAACCACTTAAAGACAGGAAGGATTTGCCCCCTTAATGACCAGGCCATTTTTGCGATACGGCACTGTGTCGCTTTAACTGACAATTGCGCAGTCGGTGCGATGCTGTACCCAAACAAAAATGACACCCTTTTTTCCCCCACAAATAGAGCTTTCTTTTGGTGGTATTTGATCACCTCTGCGGTTTTTATTTCTTGCACTATAAACAAAGAGCGACAATTTTAAACATTTTTTTTTTTTTTTTTTACTGTCTACTTTAATACATATCCAAAAAGAAAAAGAAAAAAACACATTTATTCATCAGTTTAGGCCGATATATATATTCTTCTAACTATTTTTGGTAAAAAAATCGCAATAGGCGTATATTGATTGGTTTGCGCAAAATTATCGCATCTACAAACTATAAGATAGATTTAGGGACTTTTATTTATTGTTTTTACTGGTAATGGCAGCGATCTGCGATTTTTAGCGGGACTGCGATATTGCAGCGGACAAATCTGACCCCAAATTACACTGTTTGGGGACCAGTGACATTATTACATTGATCAGTGCTATAAAAATGCACTGATCAATGTGAAAAGGACACTGGCAGGGAAGGAGTTAACACTGGGGCGCGCAAGGGGTTAACTGTGTTCCCTGGGTGTGTTCTAACTGTAGGGGGATGGGCTGCAAGGGACATAACAGAGATTGCTTTTCCCGATCACTGGGAACAGAAGATCTCTGACATGTCATCTGGCAGAATAGGGATCCGCTTGTTTACACTGGCAGATCCCCGTTCTGCCTCTGTACTAGGCGATCACGGATCGCGGGCGGACGAGTCCACCCAACCCGCGGGCACGCTCCCACAGCAACTGCGCGAGCCGCCGTACAGCTACAGCAATTCGCACAGGAGAGCCAACCTGCCCCTGTATAACGACGCGGCTGGTCGGCAAGAGGTTATTGGTGAGAGACAGAATAACAACAAAAATATCCAGAAAAACAAATTTAAAAAAAAGTTATAAATTGATTTGCATTTTAATGAGTGAAATAAGTATTTGACCCCTTCGCAAAACATGACTCAGTACTTGGTGGCAAAACCCTTGTTGGTAATCAGAGGTCAGACATTTCTTGTAGTTGGCCACCAGGTTTGCACACCTCTCAGGAGGGATTTTGTCCCACTCCTCTTTGTAGATCCTCTCCAAGTCATTAAGGTTTCAAAGCTGACCTTTGGTAACTCGAACCTTCAGCTCCCTTAACATATTTCCTATGGGATTAAAGTCTGGAGACTGACTAGGCCACTCCATGTGCTTCTTCTTGAGCCACTCCTTTGTTGCCTTGGCCATGTGTTTTGGGTCATTGTCATGCTGGAATACCCATCCACGACCCATTTTCAAGGGAATTAAGTACTCACCCGATATTTGGCGGTACATGGCCCCATCCATCGTCCCGTTGATGCGGTTTAGTTGTCCTGTCCCCTTAGCAGAAAAACAGCCCCAAAGCATAATGTTTCCACCTCCATGTTTGATGGTGGGAATGATGTTCTTGGGGTCATAGGCAGCATTCCTCCTCCAAACACAGCGAGTTGAGTTGATGCCAAAGAGCTTGATTTTGGTCTCATCTGACCACAAAACTTCACCCAGTTCTCCTCTGAATCATTCAGATGTTCATTAGCAAACTCCAGACGGGCTGTACATGTGCTTTCTTGAGCAGTGGGACCTTGCGGGCGCTGCAGGATTTCAGTCCTTCACGGCGTAATGTGTTACCAATTGTTTTCTTGGTGACTATGGTCCCAGCTGCTTTGAGATCACTGACAAGATTCTCCCGTGTAGTTCTGATTCCTCACTGTTCTCATGGTCATTGAAACTCCATGAGGTGAGATCTTGCATGGAGCCCCAGACCGAGGGAGATTGACAGTTATTTTGTGTGTTTCTTCCATTTGTAAATAATAACACCAACTGTTGTCACCCTCTCACCAAGCTACTTGGCGATGGTCTTGTAGCCCATTCTAGCCTTGTGTAGGTCTACAATCTTGTCCCCGACATCCTTGGCCAGCTCTTTGGTCTTGGCCCTGGTGGAGAGATTGGAATCTGATTGATTGCTTCTGTGGACAGGTGTCTTTTATACAGGTAACAAGCTGAGATTAGGAGCACTCCCTCTAAGAGAGTGCTCTTAATTTCAGCTCCTTACCTGTATAGAAGACACATGGGAGCCAGAAATCTTGCTGATTGATAGGGGATCAAATACTAATTTCAATCATTACAACTGCAAACTAATTTATAACTTTTTTGAAAGGCATTTTTTTGTTGTTGTTGTTTGATATTCTGTCTCTCACTGTTAAAATAAACCTACCATTAAAATTATAGATTGTTAATTTTTTTTGTCAGTGGGCAAACGTACAAAATCAGCAGGGGCTCAAATACTTTTTTCCCCTCACTATACACTGGTATATGACAGGGTGTGTAATAGGAGGTGCAAGAAAAAAAAAATCCCTCTTCCACCACTTGAGTTGACCCCTACAACCATTTATCCTGAGCTTAATATTTTTCCTAAACCTGGTTATATAATTAGGAATATTAAGACCATTACAAGGCATTTATACTACATTATGCACTGTGTGTGTCTTCATTTAATTGTTTATTTCCGTTTCACTTTTAGGGCTTGTTCACATCAAGTGCAGTACAGAAACATGCATGAAATCACACTTTTTCCCGCACCACAAGAAAACCCAAGCATCTGACAAATGTGCATGCCTTTGCAGATGCCAAAATGCATGATACCGCAGTACCATGTGGTTTTAGGTGTGGCAAATTATTTAAAAAAAATCATGCCTGCACTACTTTTTGCATGTTTCACGCATTTAGGGCATTCCAATGAAATACGGCAAAAAATACGGGTGCACTCTGACGAACCTTATGTTGTGAACGAGCCCTTCTAGTTTGGTATTTTCTCTTTTTTTTAACAATGTTTCTTCCTGTTGTTCTGCCTTTTCCCCCCCTCTTAAAATGAAATGAAAAAGAACAGGAGAAAATGCCAAGTAAATTGACAGCCTGCTTATATAAAAAGATAATACCAATGAGTACATTGCCATAGACTAACATGTGGTGTTGGCACATTGTGTTTTTTTCTGCATTGGCAAATAAATTGCTTCAAAACAGCCCAGAAAACTGCTAATGGCAATGCTTGTGTATCTTGGATCAGATGTGGAGGCACAAAGTCCCCTATGTTATATAGCTGCTGTACAAAATATACAAGACAAATATTATCAATGGACCTAAACTAAGGTGACCAGATTTTTAAAATGAAATCCGGGGACATATTTGTTTTTTTTACTAGTAATGGCGGCAATCAGCAACTCTCTGCCCGTCGTCGCCGCCGCCGCCTGCCTCACAGCCTGTCAAGTCTTACTCTCCGGGCCCCGGCTACTACTGGGTGGGGTGCGGAGGAAGATCACTCCACCAGGGAAAGGAAGGAGATAAGCAGGCAGGCGGTTGGCTGGGACTTGAGCCAAGGCAGAAGAACATGCGAGCGGAGCTGAATGGGCACCCGAAACTGAAGAAATATTCCCTCCACTCCGACCAGCACATGATCATCAGAAAGGGGCACAGATAAATTTTTTTTTATTCTGAACTGACTGTCTTTGAAATTGCCCCAGCCCCTGTTCAAATCCAATCTGGGGACAAAACCGGGGACAGACTTGGTCCGGGGACAGTGTCCTCAATCCGGGGACTGTCCCCTGAAACCGGGAATGTCTGGTCACCCTAACCTAAACCCCGACCGGTTGGCCATATGAGGCCCTCTGGTATTTGTTGTGCAGCCTGTAGCTAGTGTTTTCCCTGCCTAGGTTCTTACTCGGGGTCAGTGAAGAAAAATGCTTATTGGACTGCTTATGTTCCTATTTGTTCATCTTTTATAATCTTGTGGCCTGTGCAATGTGGAATATCAGACGTGGTTACAGTCATTTTTTAAGGGTCCTATTGAGACCACAAATCTGGAACTATTGATTTGTAAAGGGATTGTAAAGGCTGTGATCATCTGTCAGTCCCATGTAACAGGTATGCAGTCTCCGTACATTCCTGTAGCATAACCCGAGTCTCTAATTATCTCCTGTAGCATGCCTTCAGTCTTAATATTATTATACAGGATTTATAGCGCCAACAGTTTACGCAGCGCTTTACAATATAAAAGGGACACAATACAGTTACAATACAATAAAATACAAGAGGATTAAGAGGGCCCTGCTCAGAAGAGCTTACAATCTAATAGGGTGGGGCCATCACTTGTGCATTGTTACTAAAAATCTATTGGAGCACAATCACAATCTTTAACTATCTCCTGAAGAATGACCACAGACCCTGACCATCTGCTGGAGAATGGCTACTGTCACTTACAATTTCCTGGAGCATGGACACAGTCTCTATGAGCTTTAGCAGGCCCGCTGTCTCTAACCAAGTCCTGTAGTAGCATACCCAAAAACTTTAACCATCTCCTGCAACATGCTCACTGTCTCTAACTACATCCTCTAGCATACCCACAATCTTTAACCATCTCCAGTAGCATGCCCAACATCTCTAACCACCTACTGCAGCATGTTCACAGTCTCTAACCATCTCTTGTAGCAAACCTGCTTGGTCCAACTACCTCTAGTAGCATGCAAGCTATCAGATTTTCTGGAGCATGCCCACAGTCTCTATTCAGCCACAGTCTAACCATTACCTAGAGAATGTACACAATCTTTAACCATCTCTTGTAGAATGTCTGCCATATCTTAGCTTTTTCTGTAGCTTGCCCACTATCTGTAACCATCTTCTGAGGCATGACCACAGTTTCAAACCATTTCCCAGGGAACGTCCACAGTCTCTAACCATCTCTTGGTGTTTGCCCCACATACTCCATCCAGCTACAGTGCATAATCATCTTTTGGAGTATGCCCACAGTCTTTAACCATGTTCTGTAGCACATACCCATCTTCTGTAGCCTGCCTGCTCTCTCTAATCATCATAGGTGACCCTATAAGCTCAAACACACATTCATGTGTAAATATATATATCAGTAGGACAGAGGACAGTGTCAGTAAAGCAGTGGTCATTGTCAATAGGGCAAAGATTGCTGTCAGCAGGGTAGCGGACAGTGTCAGTAGTTTTTCTTTTTTTTATATATCATTTAATAATTGTTTCCAATTTTTTTAGAATCCCCTGTTGGTGGGCTTTGGTGAGATATCAGGGGTCTAAACACACCACTGATGCCTCACTTTTGAGACAGAGAAAGGGACTGAGGACAGAGATTCCCCAGTCTGCAGCCTCAGCTGCACTGGACAGTGAGTGCTTGGGAAGTGCTCTGTACTAACTGGCTTCCCGTTCATTCACAAACTGAAGCAACACAGTTTACTGGGCTTCAGTTATGAATGAACACAGTGAGTGATCAGTACCGACCACTCATTGTATTCATTCAGAAAAGGAAGAGGCCAGTAAATTACATATTTACCCGCAGGAGAGGAGAATTCAACAGCACTGTGGGGGGGACACAGGGGGCTTGGGCAGCAGGGGGAATTTGTGCCACACAGGGTGACTGGGGTGTGCCCAGGCACACTCGGCACACACTGTGCGCATGCCTATGCTAATCATCTTGTGGAGCATGTCCACAATCTCTGACCATCTACCATAGTATGTCCACACTTGTCACCGTGTCTGAGAGGATGGTGGCCACCATTGACAATGTCAGTTTATACTAGTATACATAATACAGGGCTCTACGAAATCCGGGCGCCAGGTCGCAATTGCAACTAGAAATCGCGACCTGGCACCTAAGGAAGGAAGCATAGGCCTACAGAAGGCCGCAAAGCCGTGGCCTCAATTACCGGCCGGCCGGCGCGGCCTGACGCGATCGCGCGGCGGGGGAGGTGGGGACGCACAGAGACAGGATACCCCATCCTGTGTCTCCGTGCGCCCCCACCTCCCCCCGCTGTGCGTTCGCGTCGGACCGCCCCGGCCGGTTATTGAGGCCGCGGCTTTGCGGCCTTCTGCAGGCCTATGCTTCCTTCTGTGATCTGACGCCATCTTGTGGTGGCCGTTGGCATGACAAGACTAATGGAGCTTTCCCTGTGTTTTCACTGCCATCTCCTTCGCTCTAATTAGAACCCCCAAACATTATATATATTTTTTATTCTAACACCCTAGAGAATAAAATGGCGGTCGTTGCAATACTTTCTGTCACACCGTATTTGCAAAGCGGTCTTACAAGCACACTTTTTTTAATTAAAAAAATAAGACAACAGTAAAGTTAGCCCAATTTTTTGGTTATATTGTGAAAGATAATGTTACGCCGAGTAAATTGATACCCAACATGTCACGCTTAAAAATTGCGTCCGCTCGTGGAATGGAGACAAACTTACGTATGCGTTCGCTTCTGCCGCGAGGTTGACTGGACGGGGCGCGTTCCTGGCTCCTAACTTTTTTAGCTGGCTCCTAGATTCCAAGCAAATTTGTCAAGCCCTGACATAATATATTCTTGTTTGAAGCAACTCATTACCCTTGTTAACACTTACAGAACATGCCAGCCTATATAACTTCTTTAACAAAAAAGCTGGTAAATAATCAATAAACAAAAATGGCTTTATCACCACGCTGGGCATCGCTATCTTGCCTTTCATACAATATAGAGAAGCTGAAGTCAGGATATCAATGAAAGGTTGAATGTCAATGACACCTCCGCCCCCTGTGACAGTCATGCGTGTCCTGTTTTGTGCATACGTCAGCAGACAGGGCACGTACTTACAGATGGAGATTGAGAGCTTGCTCTAGACTTTTCAGCAAAGAGCTGAAATGTGCATATCAGTGCACTATGTCTGCTTAGGCTGCACATCTTGGGGAAGGTAGAATTCTGTGCGAAACAGTCGATAGTGAAGGTTTGATGGAAACACTATGTTTATATGCGTGAGGAATGGAAATGTGTGCTCCAAAACCATTGGTTTGGAAGGCTTTTGTATAGTAACATTTAGAGTATAACTAAAGGCAAAACTTTTTTTTTTGTAGAGAGGGATTAGAACTGGCAGTTTTTATTGCTGTCTGTGCCCCAGTAGGTAGATTCACCCTATTTATCGTGATCGCCGAAAGGTAGAGAAAATCTCAAAATCTGGGTTGTTACTAGAAGAGGGATAGTGAGTAAATCTTCCAATAATGACACTAGATCTGGTGATCACTTTGGAGGGATTTTCTCTAATTTCCTGTTGTGGCTATGGGACCGGAAGTGAAGGGAAATCTCCCCAACAGGACACGGAGAACAAAAAAAAAAATCTGACAGGGGTTATAACCCTCCCTTACTCTATCCAAAATGAGAAGAAAAAAAATGCCTTGCCTATAGTTCTACTTTAAGCCATACAATGCCCTAAGCCAGGGGTCTCCAAACTACAGCCCATGAGCCAGATGTGGCCCTTGCTTGCCTTTTTTACGGCCCTTGGGGCACTATTACTTCCACTGACACCAAAGATAGGGCACTATTCCTCCCACGGACACCAACAATAGGGTACTATTCCTCCTACTGAAAGCAACAATGGGGTACTATTCCTCCCACTGACACCAACAATCAGGTACTATTTCTCCCACTGACGGCAACAATGGGGTACTATCCATCCCACTGACAGCAACAATGGGGTACTATTCCACCCACTGACAGCAAACAATTGGGTACTATTCATCCCACTGACAGCAAACAATTGGGTACTATTTCTCCCACTGACGGCAACAATGGGGTACTATCCATCCCACTGACAGCAACAATGGGGTACTATTCCACCCACTGACAGCAAACAATTGGGTACTATTCATCCCACTGACAGCAAACAATTGGGTACTATTCCACCCACTGACAGCAAACAATGGGGTACGTTTCCACCCACTGACAGCAAACAATGGGGTACGTTTCCAACCACTGACAGCAGCGGGGACACTAATGGCAGTAAGAACATGACAGGAATAGGGATTCTAACCCCCCCCCCCCCCCCCATCACTGTCCAGAACTAAAAAAAAGTTATTGGTCTTTAGATCCACTTTAATTTAGCTGTACCTATTTATAATTACAGCTTTGGGAGGAATTTCATACTGTACACGTGCATTTCCACCCACTGACAGCAAACAATGGGGTACGTTTCCAACCACTGACAGCCAGCAATTGGGTAGTATTCCACCCACTGACAGCAAACAATGGGGTACTATTCCACCCACTGACCCAATGATAGGGCACTGTTCCTTCCATCTGAACCAATGGTGTAATTTTTTTACTCCCTCTGACCACGAATTCTTTTGGCATTGTCTACTTCCACTGGGCACAATCCATCCCTCCTAAAATTTGAAGGGCAGTAGACTGGCCCATTGTTTCGAAAGTTTGGAGACCCCTGCCTTAAGCAACGGACGTGTAACTTTTCTAGCTTTCCTATCTCATCGCCAGGCTTCCTACTGCTTTACTAATACGGATCTTTCAAATTCTTGGCTCTACTTAGATCACACAACCTACAATACCTAGTGTAGTCCTAAACATACAGAGAATCCTTTTGTGCCAAAGGCAGCCCTGTAAGGTAGTCCAAGAATTGAAAATTGTTGTGCGGTGAGTGAACTTGGCCGGTATGTTATACACTGGGGTCATGCGTGTCATTTAAAGACGTAAACCAATTTCAGCTTTCCGAGATTGGGTCTGATGGAGCACTTCAATCTTTTGTCGGGCTCCAAAATACATGGGATGGGAACTTGGCCCTACACAAGCCATGATCAGCAACTTACTTGATGTTTTAAAGGAGGGGGCTCTAACAGGCTAGACATGGGTGGTTATTATAAGCACTTCCTGTTTTGGGGTACACCTGTCTCCCAATTATGTTTGTGTGTTTGCAGACTACGATCTGCCTTGTTGACACATTAGGCTAGGGCTTGACAAATTTGCTTTGAATCTAGGAGCCAGCTAAAACAGTTAGTAGCCAGTTTTTTTTTTTTAACTAACAAATCCTATGGGTGGAAGGTTTTCCCGAAGGTGAACTTCTCCTTCAACCCTTTACGTCCAAAGCAGTTTTTTCATTTTTCGCACACGTTTATTAGGTCTGGTTACATAAAACCCCCAAACATATATATTTTGAAAGCAGACAGCCTAGAGCAGGGGTTTCATAACTTTCAAAACAAAAGGCCAGTTTATTGTCCTTCAGACTTAAGGGGGGCCGGACTGTGGGCATTGGGAGCAGAAAAGGTCCTGACTTCAGAGGAAATAAACAAAGTCCCATTATTGGTGTCATTGGGAGGAATTGTGCCCCATTGTTGGTATTAGTGGGTGAAAATAGTGCCCCAAGGGCCAGATAAAGGCAAGCAAAAGGCGGAATCTGGTCACCGGGCCGCAGTTTGGAGACCACTGCCCCAGAGAATAAAATAGTTGTAGTTTCAATCTTTTTATGTCACACGATATTACCGCAAAGACACAATAGAAACAAAAACAAAATAAACTACCCAATTGTTTGGTAAAATATAAAATCCAAAAAGTAGATAGATGCCCAACTTGTCAAACCTTAAACATTTCAGTACCCTATATTTTCCATAGGACACACTTTAAAAGTCGCCTTTAGGTCATCGGTTTAGCGCCACTAAGGGGGTCTAGTGCTAGAAATATTGCTCTCATTCCACGCAGCGATGTGCAACATGTGTTTTGCAATCAATGTTTTCAAGTTTAGGCAACCTGCCGCGTACGTTTACGTTTGTACGTGCGTATATGTGGGGGTGGGGGTTTATGTGCTGAGGATTTTTTGGGGGAAAGGTTCTCTTTAATGAGACATGCAGGGTCTTCATGTCTCCGCTGTGCTCCACTGAATGGAATGCAATGCACATTGTACTGCATTACATTCTTTCCCGGCCTCAATGGTCGGGGAAACTGTATATGGGGACCTGCATGTGATGTCGGACATCACCTCCGGGTCAACAACTAGACCCCTCTACCCAGCAGCACCCGCTATACTGGGGACCCAGGCCTGTTGGCGGGCAAGCGGGAGGGGGGGTGTGGAGAGCTTTCAGGCGCCAGGGCGAAACTTCTTATCGCCAGGGCGATCTGGCGCCTGGGGTTTGTCGAGCCCTGCATTAGTCCACTGTTGTCACTATCAGGAAACCGGTACTGAGCAATAAAGGCACTGGAGTAAGAGCATGTAGACAGAACGTGTCTGAAAAAAAGTGGAAGAAATCAGCAGCACTGAGATACTGAATAAAAAATAAAATAAAATAAAAAACTGTTAACAGCATTTTATGAAAAAAAATAATTGTCACTCGTTTATGATACACTGTGCCTTAGCAAACTTAAATGTCACCCGGTTAGGGTTTAGATCTCCTTGCAATGTATACATATAGCTCCTGACATCCATGTGGGATCTATGGCAGAACAAAGTGGCTGTGTGATGTCAACAATGGAAAACAGAGTTCAATCACACTTTTTTTTTTAACCAAATCTTATTCCACTAGAGAGCTTTAAAAATCCCCCTGGTTCTTCTTCCGTATAGGAATCCTATTTTAGTCTATACAGTGGTACTTTCTAATCCTTACTGTACTGGGTCTGTTTAACCCTTTCCATACAGGGGCTTTTTATACCACTTCCATACCGGGCCTATTCTGGCACTTCTCTCCTACATGTACAAATCATCATTCTTTTGCTAGAAAATTACTCAGAACCCCCAAACATTATATATGTTTTTTAGCAGACACCCTAGGGAATAAAATGACGGTCATTGCAACTTTTTATCTCGCACTGTATTTGCGCAATCATTTTTCCAATGCCTTTTTTTTGGAAAAAAAATGGTTTCATGAATTAAAAAATAACAAAACAGTAAAGTTAGCCCAATTGTTTTGTAAAATATGAAATATGATGTTACGCCGAGTACGAAGATACCCAACATGTCACGCTTTAAAATTGCGCATACTCATGGAATGGTGCCAAAGTTCCGTACTTAAAAATCTCCATAGGCGCCGCTTTGAAAAATTTTACAGGTTACCAGGTTAGAATTACAGAGGAGGTCTAGTGCTAGAATTGTTGCACGCGCTTTAACGCACGCGGTGATACCTCACATATGTGGTTTGAACGGCGTTTACATATGTGGGTGGGACTTATGTGTGCGTTCGCTTCTGAGTGCGAGCTATTGGGGACAGGGGCGTTTTAAAAAAAAAATAAACATTTATTATTTATTTTTTTATTATACTTCATTTTTTTTATTTTTACACTTTTTTTTTTAATTATTTGTTTTTGATCACTTTTATTCCTATTACAAGGAATGTAAACATCCCTTGTAATAGGAATGTGTGTGACAGGTCCTCTTTATGGAGAAATGCGGGGTCAATAAGACCCCACATCTCTCCTCCAGGCTGGAAAGCATGAGATCGGGAAAAATAAATCACGATTTCATGCTTTCAGCCGCAATCGCGGCCTTGTTTACCTTTGGGAACCCGGGCGTGACGTCATCACATCGCGCCCAGGCCTCCGACGGTCATAGAGATGACTGGTGACCATCTGGTCACCAGTCATCTCTATGCTCGTCATGTGACCAGACACCGGCGCCGGACGATTCTTTCTCCGGGCCCCCGATGGCACAGGAGAGCCCGGAGAAGCACCGGATGGTGGCGGGAGGGGGGGATGTCCCCTCTTGGGTGACCACATGTCCCGGATTGCCCGGGACAGTCCCGCATTTTGCAGGTCTGTCCCGGGCACCTTTATTCCAGGACAATACAGTGTCCCGGAATGAAACTGACACAGCCACCCCCCCCCGGGCCAATCTGATGCCCACAAAAAAGGCCGCCACATCACCGCTTTACTCACTGACAGTACTTGTCCTGGCCGGGAATGCCTGGAGGAGCACAATCCCCGCCCCCTGCTTGTGATTGGACACAAGAGGCGGGATTTATGATTTCTCCAATCACTGTGCTGTGATTCTAGCAGCACAAGCTGATTTTTGGGAAGGGAGGGTGTCCCTGAATGGTAGTTTGGAAATGTGGTCACCCTAGTCCCCTCCCGCCGCCTATAAGAACGATCAAGCGGCGGAACCGCTGCTATGATCGTTCTTATGGTGCGCAGAATCGCCGGCAGAATAGAAGGATATCTGAATGATGCCTCTAGCTGCATCCATCATTCAGGTATCCCCCCACAAAGCACAGGACGTCATATGACGTCCACCCGGAGGGAGAGAGGGTTCCTGCCGGCGTCATTTTACAATGGTCCGGTATGGAAGTGGTTAATGTAATATTCAGAGAGTTAGGGAGAAAATAACCTGTTTTAGTAAATTAAAGTAACACTAAATCAGCAGCCTAATAAAAATCACCATTTTCCATTTGCAAAAATATACAGCAATTGTCTTTGTAAGACCCCTTTCACACTGAAGGCGTTTTTCAGGTGCTTTAGCACTAACAATAGCGCCTGTAAAGCGCCTGAAAAAAGCCTCAGCTGCAATCCCAGTGTGAAAGCCCGAGTGCTTTCACACTGGGGGGCTTCACTGGCAGGGCATCAAAAAAAGTCCTGCCAGCAGCTTCTTTGCAGCGCTTTAGGATGTTTTGACTTTTAGACCCCTTTCACACTGAAGGCATTTTTCAGGCGCTTTAGCGCTAAAAATGGCCCCTATAAAGTGCCTGAAAAAGGCCTCATCTGCAAACCCAGTGTGAAAGCCTGAGTGCTTTTAACGCTGGGCCGCTGCGCTGGCAGAACGTTCAAAAAAGTCCTGCAAGTAGCTTCTTTGAGGTGCTTTAGGAGCTGTGTATACAATTGAAATCAATGGGAAGCGCCTGCAAAGCGCCACGGCAGCGCTGCTTTTTTTCGGCCGCTAGCGGGGGTTAAAAGCCCGAAAAACGCCGGTAAAGTCCTGCTAGTTTTAGCGGCGCTTTACCAGCGTTTTTCGGGCGCTGGCAGTGTGAAAGGGCTCTTAGGGTCTGTGTTGATGGGCTTCAGTATGATGGCAGTATCAGATGCTACTTCACAATTCTTTGACAGGTGCACTGGACCTGAAGCTGTCCTTCTGGCCTGCGTCTGACCTGCTTCAAGAAGACTTGCATAAAAATGTAAACTGGTCCAACATTAACAAAATCCTGTCAACAAGGGCCCTTAAAGCGGTTGTATACCCGCTGACACTTTTTTTTTTCCACACCTGTAAGGCAAAAGGCATAATGAGCTAGTATGCACCGCATACTAGCTCATTATGAAATACTTACCTTAGAAAGGAGGCGCCGAGGGAGCTGACATTTTACCTCGGCGTGTCTTCTGGGTATCGCGACTCCAGCGCTGTGAGTGGCTGGAGCCGCAATGTCATCACTCCCGCGCATGCGTGCGGGAGACCTCTTTCCGGCAAGATCCGGCGTCTGCCGGGCTTTTAGCTGAGAATCCCCGATGTGCATGCGCCGCTGAAGTCAGCGGCTCATTGCAAGGGGAATATTCTTTTTACCTACAGGTAAGCCTTATTATAGGCTTACCTGTTGGTAAAAGTTAAAAAAATTACTATACAACCGCTTTAAAGCGGTTTTAAATATTTGTTTAAAAATAATAATATATATATATATATATATATATATATATATATTTAATAAACATGCCTATAATGTTTTTGAACAAAGCAGCCCCAATCGGGTCCCCCGTCGGTGCTCCAGGCCCCTCCTCTTCATCAGGTGCCCCCACGGAAAGTTGCTTCATTAGTACAGTGACCGTGTATATTGTTATCACTGTATTAGTGTCACTGGTGAGGTCAGTGGCAGTTCATTTCCACAAAGTGTCGAGTTTCCCGCCGCACGATCACAGTCCCACTATGTCGCTGATCGCCGCCATTACTAGGAACACAAGATCTCTCTCTTCCTCTCTGAGAGAACAGTGGTCTGCCTTGTTTACATAGGCAGACCGCCGTTCTGCATCTCCTGTCAATGATCGACGGGTCCCGGTGGACATTGCGTCCGCTGGACCCGCTAATTGGCTCCTGCTGTGTCCAATCACAGCGGGAGCGGGTCGCCTGCGGAGCACGCGTGCGCCCCAAACCCTGAAGAGACAACGTACAGGTACATTGTTTTGCGCAGTAAATGTGCGGTGGGCGGTCCGGAAGCCGTTAAAGTAGCGCGGTGCTAAATAGCAAAAAATGGCCCGGTCATAAAGCGGGTAAAATCTTCCAAAACTGAAGTGGCTAATAATGATCAGGAGCTGGTAAGAGTCTGGCTTCCAACTGTGTAACCAGTGGCGGCTGGTGCCCCTGGGGGGGGGGGGGGGACACAAACAAACTGAAAAAAAAAAACATCAATTGCCGCCACTGTGCCCAATAAACGCAGCCACTGTGCCCAAACACCACCAGTTTGCCCCTCAAATGCAGCCAGTTTCCCCCCAAATGCAGCCAGTTTGTCCCCATATACAGCCAGTTTCCCCCCATATACAGCCAGTTTGTTTCCATATACAGCCAGTTTGTCCCCAAATGCAGCCAGTGTCCCCCCAAGTGCAGCCAGTATGTCCGCAAATGCAGCCAGTGTGTCCCCAAATGCAGCCAGTTTGTCCCCATATACAGCCAGTGTGTCCCCCATATACAGCCAGTGTGTCCCCCATATACAGCCAGTGTGTCCCCATATACAGCCAGTGTGTCCCTATATACAGCCAGTGTGTCCCCATATATAGCCAGTGTGTCCCCCATAAACAGCCAGTTTGTCCCCCATATACAGCCTGTATGTCCCCAAATGCAGCCAGTATGTCCTTAAATGCAGCCAGTGTGTCCCCATATACAGCCAGTTTGCCCCCAAATGCAGCCAGTGTGTCCCCCATATGCAGCCAGTCCCCCCCCCCAGCCCTACACTTACCTTCCTCGGGTCAGCGCCGTCCTTCTCGTCTCCTCCCGCCCTCGATGTCGCTTCAGCCAATCAGGTTACCGGTAACCAGATCCGGTGAACCTGATTGGCTGAAACGCCTGTCAGTGTTCACCAAGGAACGCACCCCCCGTGCGTCCCTCTGTGAAGTATTTGGAAGCCGAATACAGTCTGAGGGCTGTAATCGGAAAGCCTATCAGAGCCGCTGGCTCTGATAGACACTTCCAAAACACACCCACCGCCGGCCACCGCTCTAATTCAGATGGCCGGCGCTCACCAGGGGGCCGGCCATCTGAATAGTGGGCGGCAGCGGTGACAATACATAGGTTCATGCAATGCATGAACCTATGTTTTGTTTTTCAGTGGCGGTGCGGGAGCGAGAGGGGGCGGCGCTCTGGCGCCCTCTAGTGACGCACGGCCACTGGGTTCATGCAATGCATGAACCTATGTATTGTTTTTCAGTGGCGGTGCAGGAGCGAGAGGGGGCGGCGCCCTCTATGGACGCACCGCCACTGTGTGTAACCACTAGTACGGCCAATCACAGAGGTCACATGATCAGTCAGACTTCGGAGCTGGGTAGAAAGGGGTTAAAGTGGACCTGTTTCCTATATGGCAAAGCTCTCTAACCTTCATGGCAGGATCACCAGGTACTATTTTAATGAGAAATAATTAATAGAAGCTGAAAGTTTAAAAAGATTGAAAATGGCTTTCAAAACTGCATTGTGGACTTGTAGTTCTGCAACAACTGGAGGGCCCCAGGTTGCCTACCCCTTTAAATGATCAAAGCATATATTCTAATGGAAATCTTTTTACTATAAGCCAACGTTCCATTCCACTGGAAGAAGACAGTGCATGCATCACGTTACAGCTTATGAGATTTTATTGATTAGGTTTATACGTACCTTCCAACATTTTGAGATGGGAACGAGGGACACCTACTAGTAAACGTATGTAGGCATAGGACATGCCCCCATGCCATGCCCCCTTAAAGGGGAAATAACCCCCCCAAAAAATTAATTAAATCCACAAGTGCTTTTTTTTACCACTACTATTCTTTTATATTGGCTTTTAAAATTAAAAAATGCAGCAATTTAGATAGAGATAGAAAGTGCATTTTATATACAACTCTATAGATCAGACCAAAATGAGGGACAAATGAGGAGGAATGAGGGACAGAGGGACATTGCTCCAAATCAGGGCCAGTTGGGAGCTATGGTTTTATATACAATTTGATGTAATCATTGGAAGATTACCGGGACAAGCATTTTCTTTATAAAAAATCCTGTATGAGAAAAAGTAAAACTTGGAGAGGCATTATTTCCCTGAATCGTCACTGATGTCATCAATCTGTAGAGTACTGGCAGGCTTTGTTCTTATAAACAGGAACATGTCCCACAAACCCACTGCCTCCTCTGTGTGTAGGTGATCAGTCACTCCCACATGAATCTCAACTGAAAATGTCACTTTCATCTATTTACTTCTCTTCGGAAGGCCAATCCTGCAGTTATCAACAATTCAGCAATCAAGAAGAAGGAAGAAAACCTGTATAAAGTGTGCTCCAACTTTCCCTTCTGGGCGGCCCTGACAGTGGAATAGAACGTTGGCTTATAGTAAAAAGATTTCCATTAGAATATATGCTTTGATCATTTAAAGGGGTAGGCAACCTGGGGCCCTTTCAGTTGTTGCAGAACTACAAGTCCCATCATGCCTCTGGGAGTAATGGAGTAATTGTAACTGCCAGCCTTGCAATGCCTCATGGGAAATGTAGTTCCACAACAGCTGGAGGGCCCCAGGTTGCCTACCCCTGATTTAAAGAGTATGTTACCCCAACATTTCATATTCCTGATATGTGTCTGTTTTACCATGTATAAAAAATAAATAAAAAAGATCCTGTCCTCTCTGCATTGCTTTCTTTGTGTGAAATACCTGGTACCTACTTGGGAGCACAGCTGCTTGTACTGCAGTGGTCAGACTTGTGCTGATACTCCGCCCCCTGCACAGCTCTTCACTGGGAAGGTCAGTATACTCACTGCTCTCACTCCTGCTGACACCCCCCTGTAGTCTCGCCACCCCACCTCTCCAAGCCCCTTATGCAGCTTAGAACAGAGGTCATGTGATCACAAAAAAACAGAAGGTATTTATAATGTTGTATATGTATATATACACAGGGCTTTTTTTCTCAGACAATAGGTGCAGGAACTACCCCTTTCTGAGTCACCCCTCTTCCTTGCCCTTACCCACCTCCGAGCACCATCCCTTGGTTCCATCCTATACCCACCTCCCAGTATCGCCCCTTTTAGACAATACAGAACCAAGTATTATTTTGTGGTGCTAAGAAATTTGTATGGAATTTGGTAATGATATCAAGAAAAATCTGTAAAATAGATCCCCAGCAGCCAGCAACAATAGATCCCTCTAACAATGGACCAGCGACAACAAAATCTCCCCCAGCAACAATAGGCTCCCGGCAGCATCAACAGATCTCCGCACAGCCAGCATTATTAGACTCTCTGGCAGCCATCAACAATAGACCCCTCCTCCAACAGTAGATCTCTTGCAGCAAAAAACTGACCCCCCAGCAACATAAGACCCACCCCCAACAATAATAGGTCCCCCACCAGCAACAATAGACCTCCTCAGCAACAATAGACCCCCCTGCAAAAATAGATCCCGTCCAGTTAGAATAGGTCCCCGGCAGTGGGCATCAATACCCTGCAGCACACCCCAGCAACCCTTGCCATTACATATAGTCAGTCCAGGAGGCGCCGGAACTGCGTTCCCCCGCGTTCCCGCTGAAAAAAAGCCCTGTGTATATATATATATATATATATATATATATATATATATATATATATATATACACATACATACACACACATATACACACACATATATATATATATACACACACACAATATTGTCAAAAGTATTGGGACACCTGCCTTTACACGCAATGGCATCCCAGTCTTAGTCCGTAGGGTTCAATATCGGGTTGGCCCACCCTTTGCAGCTATAACAGCTTCAACTCTTCTGGGAAGGCTGTCCACAAGGTTTAGGAGTGTGTCTATGGGAATGTTTGACCATTCTTCCAGAAGCGCATTTGTGAGGTCAGGCACTGATGTGGACGAGAAGGCCTGGCTCGCAGTCTCCGCTCTAATTCATTCCAAAGGTGTTCTATCCGGTTAAGGTCAGGACTCTGTGCAGACCAGTCAAGTTCCTCCACCCCAAACTCGCTCATCCATGTCTTTATGGACCTTTCTGTGTCCACTGGTCCAAATCATTTGGTGGAGGAGGGATTATGGTGTGGAGTTGTTTTTCAGGGGTTGGGCTTGGCCCCTTAGTTCCAGTGAAGGGAACCCTTAAGGTGTCAGAATACCAATACATTTTGGACAATTTCATGCTCCCAACTTTGTGGGAGCAGTTTGGGGATGGCCCCTTCCTGTTCCAACATCCGATTTATTTCGGACGAATACGTACTGATTAAATGAAAATCCGATTATCGTCCGATCGCTTTCAACGCAATATTTTTCATCCAATTTTCTGATCATGTGTACTAGGCTTAAGGCTTTAAAATCAACAACTTTCAACTTGATTTACTAAAATGGGCCATTTACTGTTTTAACTAAAACTAACTAGAAATGTATTTGATATTAGTCTAAGTCTGTTGTGTTTCTGGATTAGAAAGTGAAGGGAACACTTTGTCGTGGCCTTATCTCATGTCTGTTCTTCGGCATTATGGCTTCGGGTCTTCATTTATGCATTGGATGTCTGTCCTATATGACTCCCCCCGGGCAAAAATTTGGTATTTTGGATTCGAGTCCCCTCTCTTTAATATTATGAGGGGCACACGTCAGGGATGCCCCCTATCGCCTCTTCTTTTTGTATTGGCTCTGGAACCCCCGGCGGAGGCGATTCGTTCGCACCCAGACATACGAGGTATCGAAGTAGCGGGTTGTCCCCATAAAATTTCCCTATTCGTGGATGATATCCTTCTTACTCTAACATCCCCCAGAATTTCTCTACCGAATTTACAATCCCTTTTGGATGCCTTTGCTTCCCTTTCGGGGCTCCGGGTTAATCCCTCCAAATCAAAAGCATTATCGGTTAACCTCTCCCCTGGCTTGTTGGGGGATTTACAGTCAGCGTTCTCCTTCCAATGGGTCTCCTCACTACCCTACCTGGGAATCCACCTTACCCCTACGTACTCTGGATTGTACCAGGCTAACTTTCCACCCTTGTTCAAGAGACTAACGGATATGCTGTTGTCTTGGTCTCATTTGCCTCCCGAAACTACTGTATTTTTTTCGTGTCCTGCCTGTTCAGGTTCCCCCGCATATCCTCCGCATACATCAAAACAGAATTATGCAATTTATATGGGGTTCGACCCGCCCTCGAATTGGCAGACAGGTCTTGTTTGCCAGGCGAATTAATGGCGGTCTTTCGGTTCCTAACTTACGAGCCTACTATATAGCCGCCAACATAGCCCCCCTTTCGTGCCTTCATGAAACCTATCAGCTCCCACTCTGGGCTATGCTTGACCTGGTTGACACCGACCCTGTTCCTATCTCCTCATTACCCTGGCTCCCTCCTGTGCATCGTCCGGCAGCTCTGGGGCCCTGTTTAGCCCACTCTTTGCGAATATGGGATTCGGTAAAGTACTCTGCAGGGTTGATCTCTCCTCATCTCCCTCTCTTACGACTCTTACACTGCCCGCTATTTCCTCCAGGTCGTGATAATCCCTCCCAATTTTCATGGTGGTCCGTGAACGGGTTCACAGATGTTCACTCACTATTAAGGCCTACTAGGATTTTGGCATTTGAAGCTTTACGCTCCTCTCACAACATTCCCTTGCGAGAGCACTATCGTTATTTACAACTTCGCCACTTTGTTCAGAGTCTTATTCGGTCTCAATCTACCCCTTATACTTTGACCCCCTTCGAGGGCCTTTGTAGAGCCAGACCCCATTCAACAGGCCTAATATCACTGATTTATTCGGCTGTGATATCTACAAAGAGACCCCCATTGGGCCTTACCACCTACAATGGGAGAGAGAGCTGGGGAAGCAGCTGGACCCTGGGGACTGGCAGGCAATGACACTAACTATCTCCAAGTGTTCCTGTAATGTGTTAATTCTGGAAAATGCCTATAAAGTATTGTATAGGTGGTACTACACGCCGGCGAGATTGGCTCGCTTTATACCAAATTATTCTCCACTTTGTTTTCGGGGGTGTTCCCAGGAGGGATCCATGGCACATATCTGGTGGTCATGCCCGCGGGCGTGCAGACTGTGGATTAGGGTTTTCACTCTCCTCCGTAATCTATTTCAGATCAACATTAAAAGGGACCCTTATGTAGCTCTCCTTGGTAAGCCCATCGAGGAACTATTGCGTCCAGAAAGGCAATTGGCCCAACATCTTTTTACTGCAGCTAGGTTGACAGTTGCGAGAGCTTGGAAGACCCCCGCACTTAGCTTTGAAGCAAAAACCGCCTGAACGATGTCATGGTTAACGAGAAACTAACGGCTATTGTTTCTGATACGCATGACAAGTTTCTTAAGGTCTGGCAACCATGGATCACATACCACCACCCTTCTAGGTTTGACGCTGCATTACTATCACTATAGGACTCCTCTTGCGCGCACCCCGTGGACCTCCTGCTTTCCTCTTCTTTTCCTCCCTCTTCAGCTTCTACTCCTGTTCTTGTTCCGCTCCATTTTTTTTTTTTTATTTCATTTCTCTCCCTCTTTTGCTTTTTTTTCCCCCTCTTTCATATAGTCACTTATTTTGCTGATAACCCTTTCTAACCTCTCTAAAGGATACTAACCTTCAGGTTCTCTTGTTGTGCATTATATGTTCACTCAACAGGTTTATAGACAGCCGGGCATGGCTCGGGTTTTGGACCATTTGGTCTTATGGATTATTTTAATTTCTCCCTTTATTTGTGTATAGCATAGGATCGCGGCTCATGCTTCCTTAATGTTGATAAGGGCCTCCAAGCCCAGATCTGCTTTGTATTTTGTATGCTATAACACGCTATTGTAAACCTGTTCTGTCGGTTTGTATGACAATAAACCTTTTTGTAAAAGAAAGTGAAGGGAATCTACACTTTAGCCATTCCATACTTTTTGCAAAAAAAAAAAAAAATGTGGTTATGGTAGTGATATTAACATTTTTTTGGTTTTCTAGTGACACTTTAGGCCAGCGGTCTCCAAACTTTCTAAACAAAGGGCCAGTTTACTGTCCTTCAAACTTTAGGGGGGCCGGACTGTGTCCTGGTGTCAGTGGGATTAAACAATGCCCCATCGTTGGCATTAGGAGGTGTAGTAGTGCTCCATCATTGGTATCAGTACGAGGAACGGTGCCCCATTGTTGGTGTCAGTGGGAGGAATAGTGCCCCATCACTGGTGTCAGTGGGAGGAATAGTGGCCCATCACTGGTGTCAGTGGGAGGAATAGTGGCCCATCACTGGTGTCAGTGGGAGGAATAGTGGCCCATCACTGGTGACAGTGGGAGGAATAGTGGCCCATCACTGGTGACAGTGGGAGGAATAGTGGCCCATCACTGGTGACAGTGGGAGGAATAGTGGCCCATCACTGGTGACAGTGGGAGGAATAGTGGCCCATCACTGGTGACAGTGGGAGGAATAGTGCCCCGTCATTGGTGTCAGTGGGAGGAATAGTGGCCCATCACTGGTGACAGTGGGAGGAATAGTGGCCCATCACTGGTGTCAGTGGGAGGAATAGTGGCCCATCACTGGTGTCAGTGGGAGGAATAGTGGCCCATCACTGGTGTCAGTGGGAGGAATAGTGGCCCATCACTGGTGTCAGTGGGAGGAATAGTGGCCCATCACTGGTGTCAGTGGGAGGAATAGTGGCCCATCACTGGTGTCAGTGGGAGGAATAGTGGCCCATCACTGGTGTCAGTGGGAGGAATAGTGGCCCATCACTGGTGTCAGTGGGAGGAATAGATGCCCATCACTGGTGTCAGTGGGAGGAATAGTGGCCCATCACTGGTGTCAGTGGGAGGAATAGTGCCACATCACTGGTGTCAGTGGGAGGAATAGTGCCACATCATTGGGGTCAGTGGGAGGAATAGTGGGACATCATTAGTGTCAGTGGGAGGAATAGAGCCCCATCATTGGCGTCAGTGGGAGGAATAGTGGGACATCATTAGTGTCAGTGGGAGGAATAGTGCCACATCATTGGGGTCAGTGGGAGGAATAGTGGGACATCATTGGTGTCAGTGGGAGGAATAGTGCCCCATCATTGGTGTCAGTGGGAGGAATAGTGCCCCATCATTGGGGTCAGTGGGAGGAATAGTGCCACATCATTGGGGTCAGTGGGAGGAATAGTGCCACATCATTGGCGTCAGTGGGAGAAATAGTGGGACATCATTGGCATCAGTGGGAGGAATAGTGGCCCATCACTGGTGTCAGTGGGAGGAATAGTGGCCCATCACTGGTGTCAGTGGGAGGAATAGTGGCCCATCACTGGTGTCAGTGGGAGGAATAGTGGCCCATCACTGGTGTCAGTGGGAGGAATAGTGGCCCATCACTGGTGTCAGTGGGAGGAATAGTGGCCCATCACTGGTGTCAGTGGGAGGAATAGTGGCCCATCACTGGTGTCAGTGGGAGGAATAGTGGCCCATCACTGGTGTCAGTGGGAGGAATAGTGGCCCATCACTGGTGTCAGTGGGAGGAATAGTGGCCCATCACTGGTGTCAGTGGGAGGAATAGTGCCACATCATTGGGGTCAGTGGGAGGAATAGTGGGACATCATTGGTGTCAGTGGGAGGAATAGTTCCCCATCATTGGTGTCAGTGGGAAGAAGAGTGCCACATCATTGGGGTCAGTGGGAGGAATAGTGCTCCATCATTGGTGTCAGTGGAATAGTGGCCCATCATTGGTGTCAGTGGGAGGAATAGTGCCCCATCATTGCCATCAATAGAAGAAATAGTGCACCATTGTTGGTGTCAGTGGAAAGGACCATGCCCCACTGTTGCTGACAGTGGGAGGAATAACGTTCCAAGACCTGGATAAAAGAAAGCAAAAGGGGCCACATCTGGCCCCCAGGCCGCAGATTGGAGACCACTGCTTTAGGCTTTCAATGCAGCCGAAATTCCCCCATATCTCTTAATAATTTAGTTGACATTCTCTGCACCATTTTCAGACCCATGATCATGATCTAACCTAAAGCAAACAATCAGCCAATCTGATTCTCCAATTTAGCAGAGATCGCATGACCAAATGCCTAGACCTTTTTGTTGCAAGCACTGCAGTGGAAAATTTAGAATAGCTTTTCTCAGGAAAAATTAATCTTGTTCAACCCTTCACTATTTATCCATCAAGCAAGACTGTCTGCATAGCTCTGTTATACAGTATCATATGAGAACAGGTCCATTGTAATCACCTGATCTCTGCAAAAAAAAGATTTTGGAGACAGATGGTGAGGGGGGGGGGGGGGGGCAATCAGTAACTCTGCCTATTCCGCTGCAGAAGACAGCACCTGGCCATTCCCTGGAGGATGTCCGGAGAATCGGATAGCGCAGACGTTTTTCAGAAGTTCAGGTGGAAGTTAGTAATGCAACGCAGCAGGTCTAATGACATTTTCAAGTGGCGGTCTGCTTTAAAAAACGTTCGTGCACAGATCCCATAGCACATGGTATATTTACGCAAGCCTCCGATGGGCTCCAAGGCCCCCCGCCTCCCAAGTGTACGTTACGGAAGCGAAGCGACGGAAGGCTCAGACTGAGCATTAGACATCTCAGAGCAATTACCAGTTACTGCACTGCAGGTGTGGGTCAGACGCGCGATGACTTCCAGAAATAAGACCGAGAGGCTGAGAAAAACGGAGAAAAGACAGCTAAACACAGGGGAGTCTGCCAGGAAGAAGAATTACAGGGAAATTACTAGGGAAGCAAGCAAATAGACTGTGAGATGCCAAGGAGGAGAAGGACGACCACATAAAAAAAAAAAGATGTAATAATTAGTTACCTGGATAGATACTCAGAACTCCCCAGTGTGCCCAAAATACATGATCTATTTTGTCTGTACATGATGAATTCATCAAAGATCACCATGGCCACCAAGATATCTCATACGTTAAGAAGACCCGTCACATTGTAACAGACTAAAGGTTTCTAGAGACTTCAGATGAATAGTCGGAAGAAGCAAAATGAAATTTAACCAGTGGCGGCTGGTGCTCAAAATTTTTGGGGGGCGCAAACAAACTGAAAAAAAATAAAAACATCAATTGCCGCCACTGTGCCCATTAAACGCAGCCACTGTGCCCATCAAACGCCACCAGTTTGCCCCCCCAAATGCAGCCAGTTTGCACCCTCAAATGCCAACAGTTTCCCCCCAAATGCCACCAGTTTGTCCCCAAATGCCACCAGTTTGTCCCCAAATGCCATCAGTTTGTCCCCAGCCCGGCACTTAGCTTCCTCGGGTCAGTGCCGTCCTCCTCCATGCTCCCTCGATGCCTTCTTCCATCCTCGATGTCGCTTTAGCCAATCAGGTGACCGGTAATCAGACCCGGTGCACCTGATTGGCTGAGAGGCGGGTCAGTGTTAGGGAAGCAATTCCCTAACACAGCATGGTTTAAACAGGGAACTCACAGCCTGAGCGCTCTCTGTTTAACCATTTGGAAGCCAATTAGAGCCCACAGGCTCTAATCGGGAAGCCTATTAGAGCCCACAGGCTCTAATCGGGAAGCCAATTAGAGCCCACAGGCTCTAATCGGGAAGCCAATTAGAGCCCACAGGCTCTAATCGGGAAGCCAATTAGAGCCCACGGGCTCTAATCGGGAAGCCAATTAGAGCCCACGGGCTCTAATCAGGCACTTTCAAAACACACCCACCGCTGTTATTCAGATGGCCGGCGCTCAACAGGGGGCCGGACACCTGAATAGTGGGCGGCAGCGGCGACAATAGATATATTCATGCAATGCATGAATATATCTATTGTTGAGTGACGGGTGCAGGGGAGAGAGGGGGCGGCACTCCTGCGCCCACTATGGACGCACCGCCACTGAATTTAACCATCACCATGTGTATGCATTTTACACTTTTAGTCTTGCCGAAAAGCAGACACCACAAGAGGTCTACTATTGCCAGGATTAGCCTCTTCTGTGCTCCTCTCTGATTTAGATTTACATTACTGGGACCTGCCTTTTATATAAATCCACACACACCTAAGAACATAGAACACATATTTACTTTGGACAGCGACAACGCTTTCATTAAATTAATCAAATGGTGAACGTTGGACTGCAGGGTGTGATTTGGAATAATGTAGCAAGAGAAAACTCAACCAAGCTCTACCGCTGTATAGTGCAAATTAGTGTGCAGAGTGGTTGGTGCTTTGGCTGATTAAATTAACAGTGAGTCCATAACAAGTACGAGTCGGCAAACTCAACAGCTTCTCCATAGAAAACTTTATTGTAGCATCATAGCAGTAACATCCTCCAAAATACTGACATGTTTCTACCTAAGCTATGAAGAAGGCTAAGGTCGAAATGCGTCAGTATTTTGGAGGATGTTACTGCTATGATGCTACAATAAAGTTTTCTATGGAGAGGCTGTGATTTTGAATACCTCCTCTCCACTACAAAGGGATAAATACAAGTTATTCCCAGATCACAGGGTATTGAGAAAAGGAACTGTGGTGAAACATCTTATTACTTCTATTTTTTACATTGGGTGTTCTATATGTGAGAAACTGCAAAGAGGCTGTCCTAGCACTACAAACAGGCACTTTTCAGGATCACCAAATAAAAGAGGTATTGGTTTGACTGGTGCAATATCTAAAATACACAATTTTGTCAAAAGTATTGGGACGCCTGCCTTTACACTCACATGATCTTTAATGGCATCCCAGTCCTAATCTGTATGGTTTAAGATTGAGTTGGCCCACCCTTTGCAGCTTTAACAGCTTCAACTCTTCTGGGAAGGCTGTCTACAAGGTTTAAGAGTGTGTCTATGGAAAGGTTTGACCATTCTTCCAGAAGCGCATTGGTGAGGTCAGGCGCTGATGTTGGACAAGAAGGCCTGGCTTGCAGTCTCCGCTCTAATTCATCTCAAAGGTGTTCTATCAGGTTGATGTTAGGACCTTTGTGCAGGCCAGTCAAGTTCTCCACCCCAAATTCGCTCATCCATGTCTTTACAAAATTGGGAGCATAAAATTTTCCAAAATGTCTTGAAATGCTAACGCCGTAAGAGTTCTCTTCACTGGAACTAAGGGGGCAAGCCCAACCCCTGAAAAACAACCCGACACCATAATCCCTCTTCACCAAATGAATTGGACCAGTGCATAAAGCAAGGTCCATAAAGACATGGCTGAGCGAATTTGGGGTGGAGGAACTTGACTGGCCTGCACAAAGGTCCTGACCTCAACCTGATAGAACACCTTTGAAATTAATTAGAGTGGAGACTGCGAGCCAGGCCTTCTCATCAGTGCCTGACCTCACAAATGCACTTCTGGAAGAATGGTCAAACATTCCCATAGACACACCCCTAAACCTTGTGGACAGCCTTCCCAGAAGAGTTGAAGCTGTTATAGCTGCAAAGGGTGGGCCAACTCAATATTGAACCCTACGGACTAAGACTGGGATGCCATTAAAGTTCATGTGCGTGTACAAGCAGGCGTCCCAAGACTTTTGGCAATATATTGTATCTAATCCACTATAGCAGAGGTCTCCAAACTGTGGCCCGAGGGCCGGATGCGGCCCTTTGCTTGCCTTTATCCGGCCCTTGGGGCACTATCCCTTCCACTGATACCAGACACTATTCTGCCAACTGACACCAACAATGGAGCACCATTTCTCCCACTGACACCACTAATGGAGCACTATTCCTTGCCTTTGATACCAATGATGGGGCACTATTCTTCCCATTATTGCCAGATGTTTACTACCACTGATGCCAGGAAAATTTCCACTCCCACTGGCCAAAGTCCGGCCCTCCTAGAGTCTGAAGGACAATAAACCGGCCCTTTGTTTAGAATGTTTGGAGACCCCTGCTCTATAGTAATCTCTTGATAAAAGACTGAAGCCCTCAACAGCTTTGTCTGGAGCCTATCCTAATCAAGAATACACCGTTGCACCTCTGTAGTGCCTTTCAACTGTTTGGCCAGTGGATAAACTTCAAAGCTTTCATCAAACCGGACAGATATAAACAAGAATATATACAGCATTATTCTACAATTCAGCGTGAAAAACAAAACTGTATTTAGATGAAGAGATGTGGAAGAGTAGATAGGAGAAATAAGCTCAGGGGACGGAGCGCAGATTCTATCATCCTGGACAGAAATTAAACAGCAGAAGGATGGTGGGGTATCGGATGGAGGGAGGGTGTGCAGGCCCATGGGAAGACACAGAAGCAATTTCACAGAAGCAATTTACAAGAAACTCCTCTAATTCCCCATTGTATACAAGGACAGCAGCGATGAGATTAGCTGAGTGCTTTCCAATCTTCACCAGCACGATGCGTGTGCCAAGCTTGGACGTCGTGATGGAGTATAAAAACGCAAGGGGGAATTTATAAAAGCTTGGCTGAAATTCTGTGCTATAATAGATATACAAAAGGTTGTCTAATTATTAAAACATTCAATAAATTCACCTTTTGAGTGTCCCCGGAGTATTATTTCCAAAGGGAAAAAAATGTTCGAAAAAAAAAATAATGATCCAATTTCCCCATCCACACACTCGATTATGTACGGAGGGGGGATCACTTCAACTGAGCTATTGTGTTCTGATGGTGGGGAGACTTTCCCACCATTAGAATACACTGAACAGTGTTGCTGGCAGCACTGATCAATAGCACTGATCAATAGGGAAAAACCCAACAGGTTGGCCGCACAGTAGTAAATCGGTAGATTGACTTCTGTACAACTAGCCTGCCAATACACGGATTGAATTTCGGTCCACGTGCGGCCATCTTAAGCCTAGTAAACGCTAGTATTTTTTTTTTCATTCAACCCAGCAGAGATGAACGAAAAAAAAAAAACTGACAGCTCAGGTCGGAGCCGCTGTACTAAGTATTCAATATTAGTACAGTTAACTCCCCTGCCGTTCTATTGTATTCTGATAGGGGGACAGCCCACCTGCCAGAACACTCCGGCCAATGGCTGAGTGCGCTCATCGGTAGCCAATTGGCAGACTTTTTTCAGTCATGCCCCTTTGACAGAAGCTGGCCGTCGGACCGACTGCAATACACCCGGCCTGAATGTCCACCCAACATTCGGCCCATGTGTACTAGGCTTTAAAGGGGAATCAACTTCCTGTGATGCAGCAGCCCCCCCCCAAAGCCCCCCTTTTACTTACCTAAACCCAGTCTTTCCAGCGACGGGGATGAGCATCCCAGCACCAACCAGTGTCTGGGGTCCAGATTGGATAGACTTATAGCAGCGCTGCTGTTGATCAAATCCAATGACACAGGAGTCGGGGATCGGGGCCGAGTCCTGCTGTCTGCGTCAATGGACGCAGCAGCAGGACATCAGAGCGCGCCTGCATGGGTGCCCCGAGGGAGAGCAGCTCTCCAATGGGGCACTCGAGAAGAGGAGGAGCAAGGAGCGCTGCTGAGGGACCCCAAAAGAGGAGGATCGGGGTCACTCTGTGCAAAACCAACTGCACAGAGGAGGTAAGTATGACATGTTTTGTTTAACCACTTCCCGCCCAGCCTATAGCAGAATGACGGCCGGGCTGTGGTTCAGTTATCCTGGCTGGGCATCATATGACGTCCAGCAGGATAACAGCCGCCGTGCGCCCATGGGGGTGCGCATCGCGGCGATCGGTGGTGCGGTGTGTCAGTCTGATGGAGGCTCTTTACCACGTGATCAGCTGCGTCCAATCACGGCTGATCACGATGTAAACAGGAAGAGCTGTTGATCGAGACGCGAGTAGAGGAGAGCCAATCGGCTGCTCTCCTGACAGAGGAGGTCTGTGCTGATTGTTTATCAGCACAGCCCCCCTCGGATGCCCACCCAGGACCACCAGGATGCTGCCAGGACCACCAGGGATGGCCATCACACTGGATAACCAGGTAATGCCACCCTAGACCACCAAGGAAATGCCAATCAGTGCCCAGGAAGCTGCAAATCAGTGCCCAGGCAGCTGCCAATCAGTGCCCATCCCCAATGCCCGCCAGTGTCATCAGTGATGCCTATCAGTGCCATCTGCCAGTGCCGCCTATCAGTGCCGCCTATGAGTACCCATCAGTGCAGCCTTTCAGTGCCCATTAGTGTCACCTATCAGTGCCCATCAGTGTCGCCTATCAGTGCCCATCAGTGTCGCCTATCAGGGCCCATCAGTGTCGCCTATCAGGGCCCATCAGTGTCGCCTATCAGGGCCCATCAGTGTCGCCCATCAGTGCCGCCTATCAATGCCCATCGTCAGTGCCGCCTTATCAGTGCCAAACAGTGCCGCCTATCAGTACCCAGCAGTGCCGCCTATCATTGCCACTCATAAGTACCCATCAGTGCAGCCTTTTAGTGCCCATCAGTGTCGCCTATAAGTGCCCAACAGTGTCGCCTATCAATGCCCTTCGTCAGTGTCCATAAGTGCCACCTCATCGGTGCCAACTTATCAGTGGCCGTCAGTGCTGCTTTATCAGTGCCCAGAAGTGAAGGAGAAGACGTACTTATTTACAAAATTGTATAACAGAAAGAAAACCTTTTTTTTTTCAAAATGTTTGGTCCTTGTTTATTTGTTTAGCAAAAAATAAAAACTGCAGAGGTGATCAAATACCACCAAGAAAAAAATCTCTATTTGTGGGAACAAAATGATAAAAATTCTGTTTGGGTACAGTGTAGCATGACCGCGCAATTGTCATTTAAACAGCGACAGCACTGAAAGCTGAAAATTGGCTTGGGCAAGAAGGGGGTATAAGTGCCTGGTATTGAAGTGGTTAAAAAAACAAAAACAAAAAAAACTTTACGTATCATTTAAAGGTCCTTTTTGACCTACAATGAATATCGAATTATTTTGGTACAGATAACGCAGATAGGAAATTTGTTGCTGTTAAAGATAAACTAGGAGGTCCATTCATGCTACACTGCACTGCTGTAACAAATGTGCCACAACAAACTTTGACGTAAGTCACGGAACAGTGCGTTACCCACAGCCCATTTATTTTTAATGATCCCCAATACAGCACAAATGCCGGATTTTTTTTCCCACTGCAGCGCTGTGCAACCCACATTATGTATTGTAGTGCATCGTGTTGTGCTGGAACGCAGATGTGTGGTGTGTGTTTAGTGGAGGCTACTTAAAATGAAAGGCAATGCACATAAAGCTCGCATTGCATTACATGTGCTTACGCAGCACAGTGCAAGACCAAAAGTTATTAAAAAGGTACACTCCATTCAAAATGAAAAAAAACATACTTTAAAATGCAGGCAGAGAAAACTGTTTTCATGCCCAGAGCTTTCGTATTTCATCTAGGTATTATTGCAATGCACTAGGTAACGCTATGCCCAAGTGACCTGGGAACCCTTTCGCTTCTTACCTTCCAGCTCTCATTGATTTTTTTGTTTGTCTGGATTATTGTACTCCCACGCGCATGCACAGGGCCACTGATAGAAATCATGGGGCCCCGTACACCCTACCCGACAGGGCCCCCCAACCTCAACCCCACCCCTGGCCCCTCCCCAGACCCCGCCTTGAAACAAAGTGCAGCTGAGCAGGATTCTAATTTAGAAAGCCCTTTTTTTTCTGCACTGAACTGTCTATGAAGCTGCTGAGCTGAGGACGCCAGGCTCGGTACAACAGGGCCAGTTATACTGGATTATCAGCAGCCCTGTCCCGCCCCCTGCGTTAAAGGGGTTGTAAAGGTACATGTTTTTTCACCTTAATGCATCCTATGCCCCGAGCCCCCGTTTTACTTACCTGGCCCCTCGAAAGTCCCGCGCTCGCTCCCGTCATCCTCCGAGTTCCTGAGACCGGCCGTTGATTGGCTACACTGGATGGATTGAAAGCAGCACAGCCATTGGCTGGCGCTGCTGTCAATCACATCCAATGACGCGGCGCGCCGGGGGGCGGGGCCGAGTGATACAGCCGGCGGCTATGGCCTCGCATTATGGTGTGGAGTCCTTGCGGGGAGGAACTGAAACAGCCGCCGAGGGACCCCAGAAGACCAGGATCAGGGCCACTGTGTGCAAAACGAGCTGCACAGTGGAGGTAAGTATAACATGTTTGTTATTTAAAAAAAAAAAAACGGGAACCTTTAGTGTTCCTTTAAAGCCTCGTACACACGATCGGATATCCTATGGATTCTAATCCGATGGTTTTGTCCATCGGAAATCCAATGAAGCTGACTTCCATCAGTCTTGCCTACACACCATCAGTCAAAAAACCGACCGTTCCAAATGCGGTGACGTAAAACACTCCGATGAGCCGAGAAAAATGAAGTTCAATGCTTCTGAGCATGCGTCGACTTGATTCTGAGCATGCGTGGGTTTTTTATCTGATGGACTTGCCCATAGACGATTGGAATTTGCTATCAGTTTTTGATCCATCGGAAAAATTTAAAACATGTTCTATTTTTTAAAACCGATGGAAAAAAGACCGATGGGTCCCATACACGATCGGTTTGTCCGATGAAAAAAGTCCATCGGACTGTTTTCATCGGTAAAACCGATCGTGTGTACAGGGCTTGAGACCCAGTGAAAGGGCTGAGATGGGTGGGAAGGGGTTAATGATGTAAGACACGGATGGGCACCTCTTGACTTTGTAAACTTACAATCTGTTTATTTATATGCATTCAATTAACCACCTCAATACCAGGTACTTTCACCCCCTTCCTGCCCAAGCCATTTTTCAGCTTTCATCGCTTTCACATTTTGAATGACAATTGCGCAGTCATGCAACACTGTACCCATATGAAATTTTTATAATTTTTTCCCCACAAATAGAGCTTTCTTTTGGTGGTATTTGATCACCTCTGCGGTTTTTATTTTATGCGCTATAAACAAAAATTGAGCGACAATTTTGAAAAAAAATGCAATATTTTTTACTTTTTGCTATAATAAATCATCCCGCAAAAAATATAAAATAACGATTTTTTTCCTCAGTTTAGGCCGATACGTATTCTTCTACATATTTTTGGTAAAAAAAAAAAATCGCAATTAGCGTATATTGATTGGTTTGCGCAAAAGTTATAGCGTCTAAAAATAGGGGATAGATTTATAGCATTTTTATATTTTTTTTACTAGTGACTACGATATTGCAGCGAACATATCAGACACTTTTGACCAATTTTTGGGACCATTCACATTTATACAGCTAACAGTGCTATAAAAATGCATTGATTACTGTGTAAATGTGACTGGCAGGGAAGGGGTTAACACTAGGGGGTGATCAAGGGGTTAATGTGTTCCCTAGGGAGTGATTCTTACTGTGGGAGGAGGGGACCGACTTGGGGAGGTGACTGATCGGTGTCCGTATGTACAAGGGACACACCATCGGTCTCCTCTCCCTGACAGGATGTGGATCTGTGTGTTTACACACACAGATCCACGGTCCTGCTGAGTTACTGGGCAATCGCAGGTGCCCGGCGGACATCGCGGCCGCCGGGCACGTGCATCGGGTTCCCAGTGACGCGGCACGCGCGTGCCCCCTAGTGGCTCGGGAAGGCAATCACATCATATGACGTCCGCCCAGAACGACAAGGTCTTCGTCCCGCCGTCATATGACGGTGGGCAGTAGACAAGTGGTTAAAGTGGTTGCATACCCCCAATGTGGAAGTACCTATAGGTAAGTCTATAATAAGGCTTACCTATAAGTACTGTAAATATCTCCTAAACGTATGCCATTTAGGAGATATTTACCTTGTAGTGCGCCGTTGGTGGCCCTCCGTGCTGTTTCTTTACTAGCAAGTGTTGTGACTGGCGGTTCCCGCGCACATGCGCGGGAGTGACGTCACGCAACTCCGGGCCAATCACAGAGCCCGCGGCCCCAGAAGGAAGAGGGGCGAAGATTGATGCGGCCACCAGCGGGGACATTGCGGGCTTTGTTTGCAGGTAGGTGGCACATAATGGGCTAGTATGCAATGCACACTAGCCCATTATGCTTTTACTTTGCAGGGGGAAAAAAGAGGAAGTAAAACCCATCAGGGTTTACTTCCTCTTTAAAGCCTGCAGTAAAGTCAGTATAACTGGCAGAAGATGCAGATATGTAAGCTCACAAAATATATGCATGGCTCTTAAGAAACCTACAGCAAAACAAATTAAAGTGGGTCTTATATTACAACCAAGGTTTGCTTATTTACATAGGGCCCCTCCATGCCATAATGCTGCAGTACAGTTTAAAAAAAAAAAAAAAAACCTGTGGGCAAAAACAAAGTTAATTCATTTGCTTAAAAAATGTAGTAAACCTGCAGCTTTTATGTGCTCCAGCCACAATGAAGTCCAGCTCCTGCTCCCTGCCGCCTCACATAAGCATGGGAATTGCCTCACTCTGGATCAGCCAATCAAGATGGCCGAAAATGCTGAACACGAGAACACGGGACAAACCAGCTTGAAGATGTCGGTTCCAACAAAGGAACTCACCTACGTGGCAACACTGGCACAGGGGTGAGTATAGTTCCAGTCCACTTCAGGCTCGGAAGAATTGGCTGCCCAATGAGCAGGTAATTTTTTGCGATTCGGCACTGCGTCGCTTTAACTGACAACTGCGCGGTCGTGCGACGCTGTACCCACACAAAATTTAGGTCCTTTTTTTCCCACAAATAGAGCTTTCTATTGGTGGTGTTTGATCATCTGTGCGATTTTTATTTTTTGCACTATAAACAAAAAAAGAGCGACAATTTCGAAAAAAACACAATATTTTGTAGTTTTTGCTATAATAAATATCCCCAATTTTTTTTTTTTAAAAAGCAAATTTTTTCTCAGTTTAGGCCGATATGTATTCTTCTACATATTTTTGGTAATAAAAATTGCAATAACACATTGGTTTGCGCAAAAGTTATAGCGTCTACAAAATAGGGTATAGATTTATAGCATTTTTTAATTATTATTATTATTTATTTTTTACTAGTAATGGCGGCGATCTGCGATTTTTAATCGGGACTGCGACATTATGGCGGACACATCGGACACTTTTGGGACCATTGCCATTTATACAGCGATCAGTGCTATAAAAATGCACTGTTTACTGTATAAATGTCACTGGCAGGGAAGGGGTTAATCGTGTTCCTAACTGTGGGGGAGGGAATTGACAGATCGTGATTATTAGGCTATTAGGAACTCACGATCTGTCTGTCCTCACAGAATTTGTGTGTTTACACACACACACACACGTCCCTGTTCTGCCTCTCGTGCCCACAATCGCTCGTGGCTGGCGGTCATCGCGACCGCCGGTCACGAGCATCGGCACCTCCGCGATGCAGCGGGCACGCGCCTGCTATCCCGCTTAAAGGAGCCGACGTACAGCTACGACGGCTTGCAGGATCGTGCCGACCTGCCGCAGTTTAATGACGGCGGCTGGTCAACAAGCGGTTAACTTATCTATAGTAGGGTGACCATATTTCCAAACTGCGATTCAGGGACACCCCCCCCCCCCCCCCCCCGCGCCAGCCCAAAAAAATATGATTTTTGATCATTTTTTGCCAATTCTTGGAAAAACAAAAGCAAACAGTGGTCACCAGTTTAGACAGGTGGTATACATTTTTTACATATATATTTTTTATTCCCCCCCCCCACTTGTCAGCCTAATTTTTTTATTGCCCCCACTTGTCAGCCTCATTTTTTATTGCCCCAACTTGTCAGCCTCATTTTATTGCCCACGCTTGTCAGTTACTTTTTTATTGCCCCCCACTTGTCAGTTTAATTTTTTATTGCCCCACTTTGTCAGCCTCATTTATTACTGTACTGTCCCCAGCCCCAGTGCCCCGACCTGCTCCAATCAGGTTCCATTTACTCACCTTCCAATCTTGACTTTTCTGGTATGGTGGGCGGTTGAGCGCCAGTCTTTGTTCCCTGGTCCAGGCTGGGGGGGCCCCCTCAGGCAGTCGGGCCTCGGGCGGGAGGAGAAGAAGAAGTCGGGCAATGCACTGTGGGAGTCGGGACGGGCAGCCGAGCCGTGGATCTAAGCCAGCCAGCACTGCAGAATGCCGCCGCCTGCCGGGAGGTCACTGAAGCCTGGAGGAGTCAGGAGGTGCTGCTGCAAAGTCAGAGAAGGAGAGGAGGTGGGTGGACTTGGAGCGCAGGGCAGCACTGGGTAAAGGCCTTGCTCCTCTCGGCCTCGCTCTGAGACTCTGCGAATGTGACGTCACTGGTTGCTAGATGCCAGGTGGGGTGGCCCTAGCAACCAGTTTAGCAATTGCCTATTAGGTTGGCTGTGTGTCCTCATTTCATTCCGGGACAATGTATTGTCCCTGAATGAAGGTGCCCGGGACATGGGACACAAATGCGAATTGCGGGACAATCCCTGGCAATCCAGGACACGTGGGCACCCTAATCTATAGACGTTAGCCATTGGTCTGAAGAAAAGAGTAATTTTGTGCAGAACGTTGATTCACCTAAGCAGGATCGTAGAAAATCCCTTGTATTTGAGATGCTAAGAGCTGGACAAGCAACTTTTTCATACAACTGTTTATCCTTCCTAAGCTGACCAAATGCCTATAAACACAATGCATGTTTGCAGTTCCTGTATCTAGAAGCATCATTTACATATTATCCTGCCCCTCGTGCCCTCGCACCATTCATTGGTGGTCATCAAATGATTTGTCATTGCTCATGTTTGTCCAAATGAGAAATGTTTGCTAGACCAATCACTAAGGCATGAAATTGTTTGACATTATGATTGTATTCATTGACATTTCATTTCATTACTTTTCCTGCATGTTGTTCCAGTAGGTGCTCTCACACTACCAAACAGCCAGTCTGGCTGCTGGGAAAGCTTGCTTGGCTCGTAGCAGAGCTCAGCTGGTTTCAGGTAGGGTCCAAGCTGTGTGCATGGTCTGCTGACTTAAGCTGGCCATAAACTAGCAGAATTTTGATAGAAAATGTTCATTTTTAAAACGTTTGATATTAAAATCGTTAGCGGGTCAAATCAATGCTCATTTTTTTAAGGAGGAGAAAATTCAGAGTGGAAACTTTTTTTCAAACAAATCGATGTATGTGGTTTAATTTTGGAAAACCCCATTAATTCCAAAATCGAATGTTAAAGGGGTTGTAAAGGTTCAAATTTTTTTCTATAAAAATAACAAACATTTTATACTTACCTGCTCTGTGCAAGGGTTTTGCACAGAGCAGCCCCGATCCTCCCCTTCTTTGGGTGCCCCCACAGAGAGCCGCTTTCCATGGGGGCACCTATGCGGGCACGCTCACGAGTCTCGCTGCTGCCTCAATTGACACAGACAGCGGGACTTGGCCCCACCCCCTGCTCCCGTGTCACTGGATTTGATTGAGAGCGGGAGACATTGGCTATATATCTATCGATTGATAGGTATATCAATCTATCCAATGAGGACAGAGACAGCGGCTGGAGCCACTGGGCTCGTGCAGATCGCTGGAACAGATGGGTTCAGGTAAGAAAAAGGGGGGCTTTAGGGGAAGCTGCAGCAAAGAAAACCATGAGACTTTACAATCCCTTTAAAAGCAAACAACATTTTTAAGTTTTTCCAAAGAAAACTGTCAAAACTCTGTTTGATTACTGTAGGAGTTCCTTAGGAGACGCTGAAAATTATTTGTTAGGACCGCAGTATATATAGAGCCTTGTCGGGGGCACTGCGGCTTACACATATATTTACAAATGTGTGCAAACAAAACCATCTGTGTTTAACGTAAACTGTTATGCCGCGTACACACGACCATTTTTCATGACGAGAAAAATTCGATTTTTTCGATTGGTCATGAAAACCGGTCGTGTGTATGCTCCATAGCATTTTTCTCGACGAGAAAACTGCCCGAAAAAAAAATAGAACCTGCTTTATTTTTTCTCGTCGTTTTTCACATCGTTCTTTTTCACGTCGTGAAAAACGGACGTGTGTACGCTTTTACGAGGGGAAAAAAAACGCGCATGCTCAGAATCAAGTATGAGACGGGAGCGCTAGTTCTGGTAAAACTAGCGTTTGTAATGGAGATAGCACATTCGTCACGCTGTAACGGACTGAAGAGCACAAGGCTGAAAAGCGCGAATCGTCTCTCACCAAACTTTACTTACACAAGGATCAGCAAATGCAGCCCAAAGGGTGGCGCCATTTGAATGGAACTTCCCCTTTATAGTGCCGTCGTACGTGTACGTCACCGCGTTTGCTTGAGCGTTTTTTTTTATGAATGTGTGTATGTAAGGCAGGCTTGAGAGGACTCACGACGAGAAAAACTTTGTTTTTTTGCATGACATGAATAACGGTCGTGTGTACGCGGCATTAGACAGGGCCAATTTGGTTGTTTTGCGGGCTGGTTGGTAAGTGTGCTTGGAAATCTTTTGTTTGTTGGTGATGTGCTAAACCTGCGGTCCACAGAGCCTTCTGCTGGGGCCTGCAACCTCAAACCAGGGATACGCATGCCCATGCTCTGGGATGGTGGATCAGCAAGCCCAGATCATGATCCAATGGGTAGCTGACCCGTCATCCCAAAGCATCACAGTGCATGGACTCTGCACTGGCAGCAAAGGAAGCAGGGGGCCGTATAAGCTGATGCCTGGTAAGAGGAAAAGTTCAGTGTATTAAACATCACATACACTGCACTTTTACAATGGGCATATTAGCACCTTTAAAAAAGGGCTATTAGACTGTTTTTACACTGATCCACAGGTGCAGCGCAGTGCACCTGCGGCTTTTTCTGAGGGTTAGCTACATTGAGCCATAGACTTCTATTATATAATGGGGCTTTGGTGCTCTTTCTGAAAGCGCACTAAAACTCCAAAATGCTGTTTTGGTGCCCTTTCGGAAAGTGCACCACACCCGCAAGATGTAATAGAAGTGCAGCTAACCCGCAGAAGAGCCGCAGGTGCACTGCGCTGCATCCGTGGTGTGGGTTAACCGCGTTGTATCAGTGTAGAAGGAGCCTTATGGACTGTGACTGGTTAGCAAATCACTTAAGTGGCCCTCGCTCTTACAAAGGTTGAGCACCCCTGCACTATAAGGCAAGGAGACCGTGTAGATCCTCTGGGGTGTAAAGCTGCCTGCCCCGAAACCAGGTCATTTACACCAACATCAAAACCTTAAAGCGGTAGTAAATTCCTTTTTTGCACTTGTACCTACATGGTAATCCTTTAATATGGCTTACCTGTAGGTACAGTGAATATCTCGCAAACTTGCAGTGCAGTGTTTAAGAGATATTCACACTGGATGCAGCCAGTGATGTGACCAGCGAATGCGCTCTGAAGGTCTGTCATACCGTGCCGGAGTTGATTGACGTCATCGCGTCTCCGGCCAGTCATACAGCCAGAGCCTACGAACCCAAAAGGAAGACCGGGGGAAGATGGAAGCCCTGTCAGAGGTCACAGCGCACAGCTGGAGGGCTTCATTCTAAGCAAAAGTATTTCATAATATGCTAGTATGCGGTGTATTTTTTTTTTTTTAAATGCTGCGGTTTACTCCCACTTTAAAAAACAATTCCAGCAAGATAACCGTAGGGGTCCAGCGCTATCTTTCCATTTTCCTCAACTGTTGATATACAAACAGGGAGCAGACCTGCTCACGCTTTCAGGTTTTTCATCCCAGCATTGCTGTACTGCTTCAGTCCGTCCCACTCCCCTTTGTACCTGTCCTCCCTCCCCTGTACCCTATAGCGCTCACTATGGTGGTCCCAGGCCTGCAGATGGGCAAGCAGAGCCCAGGATACATAGCTGGGAGTGCACGCGGGGGGGGGGGGACACTTTAATCAGGTGGCACCACTAGGGAGCCGCCCAAATTCTTCCACCTAACAAGTGAACCCTGCTGCTTGCCCTAAATGTAGAAAAATCTTTCTGCCTGGCATTCAGTGATACAAATGGTGCATCCCTGCAACAGTGAATGGGCTGACAAAAGCCCAGGCGCCAGGACGCAATTTTAAGTCGCCATGGGGACCTGGCGCCTAAGATTTGTCGAGCCCTGCCATCATTTGAGATTTCTCCCTCTCTTCTTATTGCCAAAACAACATCACTGGCACAGGAAATGGGGAGAAATATTCCCATTGAGGTTTTGATTTCATTTTCAGAGAATAAAAGTTAACAACTAACTGGTCACTATGGACAACAACTCCATATTTGTTCCTGTTTTTCCCTAGTCATTCAAGAAGTAACAGGACGATCAGACTGGCGGCACAGTGGAGAAGACGGCAAGCTTTCGGAGTTCGAATAAGGTAAAAGCGGAGAAGGAGGGGTGTAAATATATGCGCTTCTTCAAAGCTGAAAATGGAAAGTTATTAAACACTCTTGAATTATGAAACAGGAGGCGGCACACACATTATGTGTTTTCATCGCGGAGAAAGCCACGGATCTGCCATTAAGTGGGACTGCACCTTTCCCAGCAGAAGAGGTGATAATGAGGTGGAAGCGCTTTCTAAAAGTGATTCTTCTCAGCTGGTGCAGCAAGTCACCTCTGTCCGTCATGTCAGAAGCAAACAGACCGTGGAAAGAGGCAGAGAGAGAAGGGCAGGGAAGACCCTTCTGCAGCAGACTGTGAAATTGCTCACTAACCTCTCCAGAGGCTTGACCTAGTGAAAACGCCTGAAGCTGAGCGCGAGGAAAAGGCAGATGTCACCTTCAACATTTAGGGCCACGTCAGACAGGGAACTTCTGACCCTGGAAAAAAAAAAATTCAGCAGCAGAATCATTAAAATTCAGATTTCTTCTACTGGAAATCACTCCATCATTGCCCAAAACACTCCTTATTAATAAGTAGGCAAGGAAGGGCACAGAGATCGAGTGCCAGATTTCTGGTTCACATGCATTTTTTTAATCGGAATGTTCGTTTAAACAGCCAAACGCCTTTTAGAGGTTCTAAGGTGTCTCCTTTATCAGGGCAACAACACCAGGGTACAATAAAAAAAATCATTTTTTATGGTAAAACTTTCCCTATGTAAAGCAGAAAAGACAGAACACATTTCCCGTCTTAGGGTGACAACGCTGCTACTCCACAGATACAGCAGTGTTGCCAACCTACCAGATTAAAATTTAGTGACACAACACCCAAAACTTACTGGCACAACCAAGTTTTTACTGGCATTTCCAAAAGTTACAAAATTACAGTTTTAAGTGCAAATTCGAGTATTTAGGCTACAAACAAATACAAATAGCAATTAGCAATATGATTTAAGGTAGATAAGGCAAAAAACATATTTCTTATTTTATTTTTAGTAGCTCAGGGACAGGCATTAGGAGGGCAAGAAATTAGAATGGGTGGCACACACACATAAAATTTACTCTCATAGTGACACCGACAGCAGTGTGCAGCCGCACAGATGATGACGAGACCTCCCTGACACAACACGTCCCCTCAAGAGTCACAGTGACAGTCTCTCTCCAAACCAAGTGGTCCCTCCAGTCCACTGCAGTCTAAACAGCACTGACGGTCCTGGTCCCAGCCTGCCTTGCTCCCATGCCGCAGGCCTACACACGAGGCTCTGGCCGCTCTGCTTGGCTCCATTGCACCATGACATTACACGACATGCTCAGGCACCGCCTCCACCAGAACCACCCGATCACACTGTGGCAAGCACTCGGATGGTCAAAGCCGGCTCCGGACCACACCGAGCGTCACAGCCATATTTTGTACTGGTAACCTTTTACTTTTACTGGCATTTACTGGCAGGAGAAAATTGCCTGTTTTTTACTGGCTGCCAGTAAAAATACTGGCGGTTGGCAACACTGAGATACAGTATGGCGAGTGTGGTCACACTGAATCCCCCTAACAAACTCTGGTAGCTTAGCTCCATAGCCCACGCTGCTCATTGTGACAGGGCTGCAAGGAACAATACAGGTACCATCAGGCAGGAGATAACACTGCCAAATACTGTAGGACAGTATGTGTAAAGATCGCAGGATGCTGGAACTAGAGTTGCCACCTCATCCCTTAAGCCCCCGTTCACATGGGCATGATTTGACATGCGATTTGACAGGTGAAATCGCAGTCCATTGCCGGCAATGGGAGCGTCCCAATCGGTGCAGCGCCGACTTTGCGGCGCCACACCCTTTTCCAAAAGTAGTTCCTGCACTACTTTTGGCGACTGCGGGGGCAACTTCAATAGACATCTGTGCATGAACTCGCTCAGACGTCTTTCAAGTCGCCTCTGAAGTCGGACTGAAATGCGGCTTTCAAATTCTGTGAGTTCAGATGAACTTGCAGGGTTTCAAAGCCGTGTTCAGTGTGAACGAGAGCCTAAACCCAAACATGTATTAATTACACAGGTTCTGAGGCTAATTAAATGCAGATAAGGCACTAATCTCGCTTATCTTGCCCACACTGACTTCCAAGATACCTCGATTGCCTCCATCCAACTCCCAGACGGCTCGACCACCTCTGACGCTCTAGTTATCAACCAGACTTTTGCAGACTTCTATTGCACGTTGTACAGGGGTACAGACACCCCTTCAGAACCTGACTTTCTAGGCTTTTCTGAATCCCTTGACCTCCCGGCACTCAGTAGCTCCCAGCAATCTCTCTTAGATAAGCCCATTACCCTAGAAGAGGTCACTGCGGCCATTGGCCAATTGCCTTCCAATAAGACTCGGGGCTTGGATGGCCTCCCCTCAGAGTGGTATCAGGCCCACGTAGAGGTGTTGGCTCCCAGGCTCCTCAAGACATTTCATGACACCCTTAAACTTGGAAAACTCCCTGATTCTATGAATGAAGCCCTTATCGTGGTAATACCCAAGCCTGGTAAGGATAAGTTGCAATGCATTGCACATCCTATAGGCCTATCTCTCTCCTGAACAGTGACGCCAAAATTCTAGCGAAGATACTCGCCCTCAGACTTCAGACAGTCATTCTATCCCTCATACCCCTGGATCAATCCGGATTCATGCCTGGCAGGAGTACATTTGACAACATTCATAGACTGTTCCTGCACATTCACAAGGCAGTACACGCAAAATGTAGTGGCTTGGTCCTCTCCTTAGACATACTAAAAGCTTTTGACACTGTTAGCTGGCCCTTCCTTTGGGAAGCTATGGCTAGGATGGGGATTGGACCATGTTTTCTCAAGTGGGCCCGATTGCTATATGCAGACCCGAGGGCTAGGGTCCGCACAAATAATGATATCTCGCATCCATTCTCTCTCCACTTCTGTTCGCGCTGGCCATTGAACCACTGGCTCTGGCAGTGCGGCAGACGTCCGAGATTGGGGGCATCCGGTCAGGCTTGTTGATAGAGAAGATTTCTCTCTACGCAGATGATGCCCTGGTATATTTGGATGGCAAGGAGAGTTCCTTTAAAAAGTTGTTACAGGTGGGCGAGGAGTTTGGTGCAGTCTCGGGACTTCGGGTGGGCTGGGAGAAATCCCAGGCCTTTGTTTTCGGGCCCCCATTTCCAGCTGAATATTTACAGAGGTCACATGTCCAACTAATGTCTTCTTTTAAATATCTGGGTATACCGATACATGCTGACCTCTCTAGGTATGAAGAACTCAATGTCACCCCAATAGTTCAACAAATGACGGTCAAATTCCGTACCTGGTCATCATTGCCCCTTAATTTAATTGGTCGTAGAAATATCTTTAAAAATTCAGATGGTCACCAGTCATCTCTATGACCGTCGGAGGCCTGGGCGCGATGTGATGACGTCACGCCCGGGTCCTCAGTTGTAAACAAAGCCGCCATTGCGGCAAGTAAACATGAGATCAGTGAATTTTTTTTCACGATCTCATGCTTTCCAGCCTGGAGGAGAGATGTGGGGTCTTATTGACCCCGCATCTCTCAATAAAGAGGACCTGTCACACACATTCCTATTACAAGGGATGTTTACATTCCTTGTAATAGGAATAAAAGTGATCAAAAAAATAAAAAAAATAAAAATAAGTGTAAAAAAAAAAAAAAATAATGAGTAAAAAAATTAATAAATAATAAAAAAAAAAAATTAAAACGCCCCCGTCCCCGGTAGCTCGCGATCAGAAGCGAACGCACACGTAAGTCCCGCCCACATATGTAAACGCCGTTCAAACCACATATGTGAGGTATCGCTGCGTGCGTTAGAGTGCGTGCAACAATTCTAGCACTAGACCTCCTCTGTAACTCTAAGCTAGTAACCTGTAAAGAAATTTAAAGCATCGCCTATGGAGATTTTTAGGTACCGAAGTTTGGCGCCATTCCATGAGTGTGCGCAATTTTAAAGCGTGACATGTTGGGTATCTATTTACTCGGCGTAACATCATCTTTCATATTTTCCCAAAAAATTGGGCTAACTTTACTGTTTTGTTATTTTTTAATTCATGAAACCATTTTTTTTCCCAAAAAAAGGCGTTTGAAAAATTATTGTGCAAATACCGTGCAAGAAAAAAAGTTGCAATGACCGTCATTTTATTCCCTAGGGTGTCTGCTAAAAATGTTTTTATAATGTTTGGGGGTTCTGAGTAATTTTCTAGCAAAAGAATGATGATTTGTACATGTAGGAGAGAAGTGCCAGAATAGGCTCGGTATTGAGGTGGTAAAAAAAGCCCCGTGTTGAAGTGGTTAAAGGGATGAGGTGGCAACCCTAGTGTGTGCCATCACCACAGTCAAACAGCAAAATGGTGGCCAAGCCCACTTTCTCCTCTATTTGTAGCCAAAGATGGGCACTATGCCCGCCCCTTCCTGCATTATAAATGCAGGGACTTGTGGGAAAAAAAAGGAGAAGGCTATCTACCAGGCACTGTGTGAAATAACCTACCTGTATATTTTCCACAATGTCAGGAGAATACTGAGAATCATCTAGGACTTGTCAGATTTCTACACTGCTGGCCAAAACTGACCAGAAGAGTACCAAGATCCTCCTGTTCATCAAGTTTTAGACTGAAGTCAACTTTGAATAATCAATTACACTTTTGCCTGTCCCGCCCCAAAATATGCCGCACAGTATATCAGTTTCCATTATAGGATATAGAGTCAAGTCAAGGATCTAATCACACAAACGGAAGGTACCGTATATACTCGAGTATAAGCCGACCCGAATATAAGCCGAGGCACCTAATTTTACCACAAAAAAATGGGAAAAAATATTGACTCGAGTATAAGCCTAGGGTGTCCATCTGCATGCCTCACTGTGCCTCACTTTACCTCAGTGTGTCCATGTGCATGCCTCACTGTGTCCATGCCTCACTGTGTCCATGCCTCACTGTGCCCATGTCTCACTGTGTCCATGACTAGACTGACGTTTAACATAGGAGTCTATGGAAGGGGTGCCGGCTTTGAAAAATCAGTGTTTCCCGGCCATAGGGCCCCCAGACAACAAACTTTGCACACTTATAGAGAAGAAATGGGACAACAAGTGTGCCAAGATCCGGGTCCAGGGGACCTACGACCGGCCAGTACCGGGTCTCCAAAGTCACCAGAGAAATTACAGTTTAACATAGGAGTCTATGGAAGGGGTGCCCGGTTTGAAAAATCGGTGCTCCCCGGCCGTAGGTTCCCCGGACAACAAACTTTGCACAATTGTAGAGGAAGAGTGGGGCTACATGTGTGCCAGGTTTGAGGCCAAGGGGACCTGCGGCTTGCCGGTACTGTGTCCCCAAATTCCGGGAGATCAGGCGCAAAAAGGTGACTCGAGTATAAGCCGAGGGGGGCATTTTCAGCACAAAAAACGTGCTGAAAAACTCGGCTTATATTCGAGTATATACGGTAAGTAAACCCCTCACTCAGACCTCCGAGGCAAAATATCCATCTTGCTTCTGCCTTAAGCAGTTTTTTGTCCAGATGACCTTTTCTCTGTCCTAAGCGAACCTGTTGGATGATCCGGAACTTCAGACAATCAGCTTTGCCTTTACAGTATGTTTATGCTACACGTGTCTGGCAATCAGCCAGTCCTTCTTTAATGTCACATCATTAACATGCTTCAGTACACAATGCCTAAACTGGAGAATGGTTTTCCCCCATAGAAAAGCCAGCATGAACACTTGGCCATATAAATAACCCCGTCTGAACTACAATTGTAAAACCACAAAATCTTAACCATCTCACCATTCTTAGGGTTTATAAATTCTCGAAACGTTGGGATCTATGTGCATGCTTCAAAGTGTCTACACTGTATTTTAATCCATGTGTCCATACACATTGTGGCACTTCGTATTTTAGAGCAGCATTTAGGGGCACTTGCTGGCATATCTTTTGCATGTATAAACATGTGTATTCTAGTGACTAGAATAAATAAAAATATCCAGCCCAGTGCTCCCCAAACTGTGTCCCGGGTGCTGTATGCGGCCCTGTGTTAGTCTTTATCCAGCCTTTGGGGGAATATTCTTCCCTCTGATATGAGGCAATATTCCACCCGCTGACACCAACAGCGGAGCACTATTCCACCCGCTGACACCAACAGCGGAGCACTATTCCTCCCGCTGACACCAACAGCGGAGCACTATTCCACCCGCTGACACCAACAGCGGAGCACTATTCCTCCCGCTGACACCAACAGCGGAGCACTATTCCACCCGCTGACACCAACAGCGGAGCACTATTCCTCCCGCTGACACCAACAGCGGAGCACTATTCCACCCGCTGACACAACCTTCCGCTGACACCAACAATGGGGCGCTATTCCTTCCACTAACACGAACAGTGGGGCACTATTCCTTCCACTGACACCAACAATGGGGCGCTATTCCTTCCACGGACACCAACAATGGGGCGCTATTCCTTTTACTGACACCAACAATGGGGCGCTATTTTTTCCACTGACACCAACAATGGGGCACTATTCCTTCCACTAACACGAACAGTGGGACACTATTTCTCCCACTTGACACTAATAGGGTACTATTTCTCCCACTTGACACTAATGATGAGGTACTCTTCCTCCCACTTGATACCAATGATGGGGTACTATTCCTCCCACTTGACACTAATTATGGGGTACTATTCCTCCCACTTGACACTAATGATGGGGTACTATTCCTCCCTCTTGACACCAATCATGGGGTACTATTCCTCCACTGACACCAACCATGGGGCACTATTCATCCCACTGACACCAACCATGGAGCACTCCTCCCACGACACCAACGATGAGGCACTATTCTTCCCCAAAGTCTCAAAGATGTGGCACCGTTTACTCCCACTGAAGCCAATACATTTTCTACTCCCACTAGTCACAGTCTGGCCCCCCTAAAGTCTTAAAGCATTTGTTTGTTTCCTTAAAGCATGTTATACAGCACAGTACTTGTTCTGTGTCATTTGGCCCCCTGTATATCCTAAAAAACCTGGCTGATCCTGCCTGGCTATACCCTCCCCTCTGCAAACTGACCACGATAACCATGGTTGCCGGGCCCTGACACCATGATCAGTTTCTGCGATTCCGTCATCCGCAGCCTGCTATCTGCAGCTCTTCTGTGTCTGTGTTTCCTCTGTCCTCCTCCCCTCCTTGCTCATACCAGCGCCCGCCCCACCCCCCTGCTATTAAATTGTCTTATCCCCTCTGTACCATAATAACATGTGTCCCTGTGCCTGTGTAATGTACAAAATCCACCGATCTGTACCTGTATAAGCTCTGCTTCGGGCGCTCAGCTGATTGTCGGCGCTCTCTCTCCTCTCTCCCCCTCCTCCCCAGCTGACGTCAGCGGGAGGGCTCGGCCCCACCCACTGCAGCTGTGAGCCGGAGAGAGAGGAGAGGAATCAGCTGAGCGCCAGAAACGGAGCTTATTTCGATACAGATAGGCAGATTTTTTACATTACACGGGCACAGGGACACATGTTATTATGGTACAGAGGGGATAAGACAATTTAGTAGAAGTGGGTTAACAACCACTTTAAGGACAGCAAACTGGCCCTTTGCTTAGAAACTTTGGAGACCCTGTTTTAGCCAAAAGAATAAGTTTATGCACCTAAATTTGTATTTTTTAAGATGGAATTTTCTTCCAGCTCCTGTCAGAAAGATCCAGCATACATTGGAATATTAAATTACACCCCTGTGCACAAGGCCTAGGGGATATTTAGAAATGATCCTCCACTACTGTCAGTCTTCCTTCAGACATTCATTATTTTATTAGCCTGGGTTGTAATCTAGGCAATCAGTGGTCACTGCAATAAATACATAGTAGAGAGCGGCACAAGGTAATAGAATTTCTACATCTGTGTCTTTCCACAAATGGGCACACTTTTGCTAATATATAATTTTCTAGCATGTGTTCTCTTATTAGCCTGTGTGTCTTCTTATTTGATGGCTTGCTAGACTATTTTCACTTTTTTTTTAATGATGGAAGTATTCCAACACTTTAAGGACCTGTCATAGGGGAAGTACGGAGGCAGCTGGGCCCCTACTAAAAATGCTGTCAGTCTGCCAGTAAACCTTGAAGCCTAGCTCCAATTATGTTGGTGTCCCTGTTGGACAGATTTGTCATCACTTCCTGTGAGAAATAATCACCCAAAAAGGCACACAGACAGTAATAAAAACCTTGTATAAAGTCTAATGGGTGTACCACACCACATCCAAGAGTCCACAATTTTTACTGATAGAATTAGTGCACAGTGAGAGAACACAGAACAACCAACGCGTTTCAGCAATAAACAAAGTCCCTTTTCTTCAGGGTTCTGGTACTCTGAGTGGTGGGACTCTTAGCCAGGGTTCACACTGCCCACAACTTCGAACTCTCGCAACTTTGAAGTCGAACCCCAGAGCAACTTCAGCACAACTTGCATGCGACTTCTTTAACAGAAGCCGGACCAAGAGTAGTGCAGGAACCTTTATCTAAGTCAGGGCGATTTAAGCCGCACCGATTAGAACAGTTCCATTGCACACAATGGGGTTCGACTTCTGATGCGACAAGCCCTCCAAAGTCAGAGCGATTGTCGCATCAGTGTGAACCGGGCCTTAGCGTGTCACAATCAGCAAGGTTGATTCAAAACCTATCTGCAAACCCTGAAGAACAATTTGTTTTGCCCCTGAAACACGTTGGCTGCTCTCCTACTATAGACTAATTTTATTATCAAACGTTATTGACACTTGCCCATTGTTTTGGCACTCTCATTAGATTTTATATACATCCTCTCAACTCTGTAATGTCCCCCTGTATTATGGAATGCCTATCAAACCAGAGTCTGTGTGCCCAACCGACCAGCCTACCAAAAATCTGCATCCAGCTCCTCATTTTACTTTTGCTATGCAATAGAAGCCTGACATAGGCTTTTATACCATTTTTATACCCTTACCTGCCCTATCCAAAACAAAAACAAAAAAAACTATTTTGGCTGGAGTTGGGCTTTAAAGTTGAAGTTTAACTCTTTTTAAAAAAAAAATACATTACTTCTTGTTAAAAAAAAAAAAAAAAATACATTAGTACAAGGGACGGTGCTTACATTGAACGAGAAGTGTACCTTGTGCTGGTGGCTGCTCTCCTGTTTGCAGTATTCTATCCTCTGCCCCCTGCCTTTCCCCATACCCCCGCAGAAGTAATATTCCGGTACTGCTGTGGTCAATAAAAAGTCCCTGGACTTGTCACCGGTACACGCAGGGCCGTCCTTAATGTTGATTGGACCTTGGGCAAAAAATTTCTTGGACCGCCCTCCCCCATGTAATTTTGCTCTCCACCTGCTCTGAGACATACAATAAATATCAGCTAGACTTAAAATCAGTTTACTGTATCAGATCAGGCAGTAATTGCTATTGGTTGCCAGAGATTACAGCACATGATTTCTTCTTGTTGATTGGTTGCTAGAGATTACTGTACAGTAATACTGCTCACTGATTGGTTGCTAGGAGGTAACAGCACATCATCTCTTCACTGCAGAGGAGCATGGTATACATATGAATGCCACCTTTATTTACACCGCCACAATTTACATATGAATGCCGGTTATTTACATGTAAACCAGGGGTCTCAAACTGGTGGCCCTCCAGCTGTTGCAGAACTACAATTCCCATGAGGCATTGCAAGGCTAAACAGTTACAAGCATGACTCCCATAGTTAGAGGCATGATGGGACTTGTAGTTCCGCAACAGCTGGAGGGCCGCAGGTTTGAGACCCCTGATATAAACACAGGGTCTGCAGGTGAGTCATCTGTACACAACAATAGGGCAGAGCTGGGCAGCATTAGTAGCAGCACTTCACACTGAGATATCAGGACACAGCAAAAGACTAAACCTTCAAGGGACAAAGCAATTTAAACTGGGATTGCTGGCAAGTATGAGGCAGCTGCTTTGGGCCCCACAACAATGACAGCTGCCCCTTTTGCCCTGCCTTAAAGACAGCCCTGGGCACACGTCAAGACAGCAGACTATGCCCAACCCTTTCCACTGCTCTCTATTTATAGAAGGTGTACTATAGTTTCAAGAAATGAAAAGCAATCTATGAATGGAGGAGGAGGACCTTTCAATCATCCACCCATTCTCCATTCATAGGGTGCTTTTAATTTATGGAAGCTATATTACACCTTCTATGAATTAAGGAGAGGGGCGAAAAGGGTGGGAATAGTAGGCACTCTTGACAAGTAAAGGTACAGGGTCTCGTATTAGCCTTAAGCCCCGTACACACGGTCGGACTTTTGGCCAACAAACTTCATTTTGAGCAAGTTGGACCAACAATCTGACCGTGTGTACGCTCCATCGGACAAACTTTTTTTGCTTTTTTCTTGTTTTCATCGGACAAAAGTTGGGAATGCAAACGGACAAACTTTTCCCCAACAAAAGTCCGATGGAGCAAAGTCCGACCGTGTGTACAGAAAACCATCGGACTTTTGTCCGATGGACAAAACAACTAATGTTAAAATCAACCAACAATAGCAGAAGTTGACCAAAGGGTGGCGGTAAAGAGCAGAAAAACCATGTGATGTTGCAAAAAGTTTTGGGAAAGTTTGCAGAAAAGTCCTGTGGTGTGTATGCTATGGGTTTTCCCGACCAACTCCATTCGGACAAAAAACCACAGAAAAATCCGATGGAAGTCTGACCGTGTGTACGGGGCTTAAGCAGCACCAGAACATTACTGTTGTGAGGGTATAGAGGACAGAAGATTTCAACTAAGAGCAGCCATTAGCACAAGGGACACTTTGCACTGAATGGAAGTACTATCCCTTGCGCTGATTAAAAAAAAAAAAGATTAACTAAATTTAGCCTCTCGATTTCAATGTATTTATTGTTTTTGGTATAAGCATTTGGTAAAGATCAAACAGTCCACATTGCGTGTACAGAGAAAGTAAGCCAAATACAGGGATCAACAATAAGGCAAACTGGTATCAATAGACACTATAGAACGATCAGTGAAGATGTGACATTGTTGGTGGAGCGTATCTTGGATCAAGGAGAAGAATAACAAGTCGCATCATATGTATATGACAAGTAGAAGTAAACAAAAAAAAGGGGGGGGGGAGAGTGAAAAGCAAAGAGACGGGTAAGGCCCGTACTATAGGAGGAGAGAGGGAAGGAAAGGAGAGGGAGGTTGACACGGGGGACCCCCACCAGACCAGGTCAATGGGACAGGAGGCAAAGAGGGGCACACATCACAGAAGATGTTGAAGGTGATGGCATGCAACCCAAGGATTCCAGATCTTGTTGAATTTCTTATGGTTGTTGGTAATGGTGCTTGTCAAATGTTCATTATTATAAAAATCATCCAAACTGCTTTCAACCTCAGAGAAGTAAGTAAACTGCTTCCTCCAAACTTTAGTGATGGTCAGTTTAGAGGCCAAGAGTACATAATGTGCCAATTTTACTCGATTTTTGGTAAGGTTTGAAGTGTAATGCCGCATACACACCATCGTTTTTCCTGTCATGCAAAAAACCGACATTTTTCTCTACGTGATTCCTCTCAAGCCTGCCTTGCATACATACGTTCATGAAAAAAAACTCTCGAGCAAAGCGCGGCGACGTACAACACGTACGCCATCACGTACAATGGTACTATAAAGGGGAAGTTCCATTCGGATGGCGCCACCCTTTGGGCTGCTTTTTGCTGATCTCGTGTTAGTAAAGTTTGGCGAGAGACGATTTGCGCTTTTCAGTCCGTTACAGCGTGACGAATGTGCTATCTCCATTACAAACGCTAGTTTTACCAGAACGAGCGCTCCCGTCTCATACTTGATTCTGAGCATGCGCGGTTTTTTTTCCCCTCGGAAAAGCATACACACATGTTTTTCGTGACGAGAAAACGAATGACGGGAAAAAAAAACGACGAGAAAAAATAGAGCAGGTTCAAATTTTTTGAAGTATATAATACGTTTTCGAATAAACTGCTATGGAGCATACACACGACCGGTTTTCACGACCAATCTAAAAATAGGATTTTTTACTCACCGTAAAATCCTTTTCTCTGAGTCCATGGACCGACACAGCTTCTCTATTGACAAAGTGGGTATTATCCGTTAATTAGGAGTGACTAGGCAGAAAAACTTGTAAAAAGTGTTGCATCACACCTTCTACAGTACCGCCCAGGGGGCGGACCCTCTGGGTATACCCTCTCAGTCTGCACATCGCAGATCAGTTCGTCAAAAAGCAGTACAAACTTAAAAGGAGGGGTGGGTGCTGTGTCGGTCCATGGACTCAGAGAAAAGGATTTTACGGTGAGTAAAAAATCCTATTTACTCTTTCGTCCATGGACCGACACAGCTTCTCTATTGACAAAGTGGGACGTCCCAAAGCAGTGTCAGAGAAAAAACGAGGGGTGGTAACAGCATAAAAACAAACTTCACCCCAAAACACAAAACAGCACTCCTCCAACGGAGAAGTTGCAACTCTAAACAGCCGCCTGCAAAACCTTGCGGCCGAAAGAGGCATCCGAAGATGCACCTACATCAACTTTGTAGAATTTTGTGAAAGTGTGAGCGGACGACCAAGTCGCCGCTTTACATAGTTGGGAAACAGACGCTTGATGTCGGAAAGCCCAAGAGGCACCTATTGCCCTGGTCGAATGCGCCGTGACAGGAAAGGGGGGCGCCTGACCCTTTAAGGCGTAAGCCTGGATTACTATCTGTCGGATCCACCTAGAGATGGTGGCCGATGAGACTGCTTGGCCCTTCTTGGGACCAGCCACCGAAACAAACAGTGAGTCTGACTTCCGGAACAGGGAAGTAGCAGATATGTATACTCTCAAAGCTCGGACAACGTCCAAGGAATGCAACGCCGACTCCTTAGGATTCGACGGCTGAGGACACAAGGATGGAAGTACAATGTCTTCGTTGAGATGAAAAGCCGAAACGACCTTCGGAAGAAAGGAAGGCTGCGGCCGCAGCACCACCTTATCCTTGTGGAAAATCAAATAGGGAGCCTTGCAGGACAAGGCTGCCAGCTCAGAGACTCGTCTAACTGACGTAACAGCCACCAAAAAGACCACCTTCTGAGAAAGTGTCAACAGGGGAATATCTCTAATATTCTCAAACGGTGCCTTCTGAAGCACCGAGAGGACCAGGTTCAAGTCCCACGGAGGTAACGGGGGGCGGACCGGAGGGGCCACATGTCGAACCCCCTGCACAAATGTACTCACGAGAGAGTGAGTCGCCAGGGGTCGCTGAAAAAAGACAGCCAGGGCAGATATCTGTCCCTTAATCGTACTTAGGGCAAGCCTTTGGTCTACCCCATGCTGTAAAAACAGCAGGATTCTGGAAACCAAATAGGTACGCGGATGCCATTTCATTTCCTCACACATGGAGATGTAGGCCCTCCAATTGCGGTGATAGACCTTCCTAGAGGACGGTCTCCGAGCACTTCTCATAGTAGAAATTACTGAGTCTGACAGGCCCCGGTCTCTCAGTACCTGGTTCTCAACAGCCATGCCGTTAAAGCCAATGACTGTAAAGCAGGATGGAATATGGGACCTTGCGACAGCAGGTCCTTCCGTAGTGGTAGGCGCCAGGGGACGTCTGCTACCAGACGTACTAGATCGGCGTACCAAGGACGCTGAGGCCAATCTGGAGCGATTAGGATCATTGGAATTCCCTCTGCCTCCACTCTGCGGAGCAGAAGAGGAAGAAGCCTTAAGGGAGGGAAGGCATAGATTAGCCGATACTGGCCCCACGATGCTACCAACGCGTCCGTTGCGTCTGCCCATGGGTCTCTTGACCGGGCCACAAACCTCAATACCTTCCGATTGAGTCGGGAAGCCAGAAGATCTACGTCTGGTGTGCCCCATCTTTGGCAGAGGAGTTGGAACACCTCCGGGTGTAAGGACCATTCTCCCTGGTCCAGCATCTGGCGGCTCAGGTAGTCCGCCTGCCAGTTTTCCACACCCGGAATGTACACGGCCGACAGTGCCGGTACGCTCCTCTCTGCCCACTTCAGGATGCGAGCGATCTCCGATGCTGCAGCTGAGCTTCTTGTTCCTCCTTGATGATTGACATATGCCACTGCTGTGGCGTTGTCTGACTGGATCCTGACTGGACGCCCTTGCAGTCTCTGAGACCATTTGAAGAGGCACAGCTTGATCGCCCGGATCTCCAGGACATTGATCGGCAGGAGGGCTTCCTCTGGGGTCCAGCGACCTTGCGCCGACTGGACACCCCAGACTCCCCCCCAACCTGTAAGGCTGGCGTCCGTCGTGATCACTATCCAGTAAACCGGAAGAAATGACTTCCCGGCCATTAGAGCCGGTGCTGTCAGCCACCATACCAGGGATCTCCTGACTAGGTGGCTCACTCGGATTTGATAATCCAGAGATGAAGGGCATCTGTTCCATCTGGACAGAACTTCCCTCTGTAACACTCGAGTGTGGTATTGAGCATATGGGACCGCCTCGAAGGAGGCTACCATGAGGCCCAACACTCGCATGCAAAAACGGAGTGACGACCAATTCCTGGAAGTCAGCTGCCGTACTGCAGCCCGGAGGGTCTGCAACTTCTCCACAGGGAGGAATACCTTTGCCTCTGAGGAATCCAGAATCAACCCCAGGTACACTAGGCGTTGAGTGGGCACCAATACTGACTTTTGCGTGTTTAGTATCCAACCACAGTCTCGAAGAGTCTGACAGGTAATGGACACGCTTACCTCTAATTCTGAGCTTGAAGGGCCCTTCAGCAGAAGGTCGTCCAAGTAACCTGTGATAGCGATACCCCGCTGTCTTAGAAGTGCCAGAATCGGAGCGAGCACCTTGGTGAACGTCCTGGGTGCTGAGGCAAGGCCAAACGGGAGGGCCACAAACTGGTAGTGGTTCTTCCCGATAGCAAATCGCAGAAACCTCTGGTGTCTGGAGTATATGGGGACATGCAGGTATGCGTCCTTGATGTCCAAGGAGGCCAGAAAGTCCCCCGGATGGAGAGCCGTGACTACGGATCGAACCGACTCCATCCGAAATCTTTGTACCTTCACAAAGCAATTGAGGGCTCTGAGATCCAAGATTGGACGAACCCCCTCCTTCTTTGGCACAATGAACAGATTTGAGTAAAAACCCTGACCCCGTTCCTGTTCTGGAACTGGAATAACTACCCCGCGTTCCAGTAGACCCTGGACCGCCCCATACAGGGCCTCCCGACGGGTCGGTAGTAGCTGGAGATTGGAGGTGATGAATCTGTCTGGTGGACAAGAGAGAAATTCTATCTTGTAGCCTGAGGAGATTACTTCGCAAACCCACCTGTCGGAGACTAGAGCAGTCCACTGAGTCGCGAATTTGCGAAGACGTCCCCCCACCCGAGAGCTGGGTGGGGGCGGACCTTCATGTGGACGCAGATTTGTCCACAGGCTTGTTGGGTCTGCGGGACCAAGGACGCTTTTGTCCTTGGGCAGGCGCTTCATCGGCCTGGGGTCTTTTCCCTGTCGCCTTAAGAGGGCGAAAAAAACCGCTTACGTGCAGTAAAGGAGGGCCCTTGCCCTTGGCGTGGTCCCCTACCCTTGCTAGTTTGGGGAAGCAAAGTGCTTTTACCTCCTGTAGCATCCTTGATGATGTCATCCAGAGAAGCCCCAAAAAGTCTGTCGCCCTTAAAAGGCAGATCCAATAGGGCTTTCTTGGAAGTCTGGTCCGCAGACCAGCCCTTTAGCCAGATCAGGCGGCGTATTGCTACTGCATAAACCGAAGCTCTTGACAGCAGGGGAATAGTATCCATGTCTGACTCGCAGACAAACTTAAGGCCCTGGACCAACTGGTCGGCCAAAGTTATCTCATTAGGAGGAGCATCTCGCTCCTTTAACCCCTGGAGTAGCAATTTTGCCCATTCAGTAAGTGTCTGAGACACTAGGGCCCCCGCCAATGCCGGGCGTACTGCTGAGCCTACCACTGAGTATAGGTAGCGAGTGAGTGCTTCAGCCTTCTTATCCACAGGGTCCTTGAAAACAGGAGCCCCTTCTACTGGAATAGTGGTGGCTCTATTAAGTCTGGACACCGAAGGGTCCACTATAGGGGGAGAGGTCCATATCTTCAGAAAACTCTCCTCAAAGGGGTACCGTACTGCAAACCTCTTTGGGGATGTAAAGACCCTCAGTGGGTTCTCCCATTCCTTGTATAAGAGTTTGTCAAAATAAGACACACAAGGGAACACCTTAGCAGTGCGGGCAGGTTTACGAAACCCAAAGGGGACTGGAGTATCTGCTACTTCTTCAGTCCTTTCCAACTTTAGCGTATCCCGCACTGCAGTAATAAGGTCAGATACCAAAGCCGTCTCGCGTACTGACCTGGACTTGGAGTCCTCCTCACTGTCCGATCGGTCACGGTCTGCAGTCTCTGATGCATCAGAATCTGGGCCATGAGCCGTAGCTGGACCTGGTTCTGCATCAGAAATATCCCCAGAAGATTGCAGGGGACGGGGGCGTTTATTACCCCCTGTATTCCCGTGTGCTGCTTCCACCCTGGCAGCAAACGCCTCTAGGATTGCCGACATAGCGTCCATAGACACCTCAGGGACACCAGCTGCTAAATCTGGTGTTTCAGGGGAGAAGACATCTGGCTCAGATGCCATGCTGACCACACGCTGACACTCACAGGGCTCCAGGCAAGATATCAATAGGCCACCCTCCTGCGCTGCAGAGATGCTGGGTTACCCAGAGGACTCACCACCCTGGATAGGTACTGCTATGCTGCGCCTATGATGCTGTCCCCTTGCTGCTGTGTCAGTCTGCTTCTTTTATCAGCACTTCCTGTGTGAATTTTCGCGCCAGTGTAATGCACCCTAGAGGCCGGAGGCTCTCGCAAAATGGTTGCCAAAACCGTCTGTATGGAAGATAATGTGGGCTCTAAGAAAATGGCCGCCGACAGAAGATAGAGGTCAGGCAGCCATAGCCCACAAAAAAGATGGCCGCCGAACTGCAATATCTGCATACAGGGTGGACAAACATGGCCGCCGATCACCTGATAGGGGCCAGTGGGTGTGGCCGAACTACAGGAAGATGGCCGCCAGGCAGTTACAAGAGGCCAAACTTGGCATGGACCACCTCAAAATGGCCGCCGACAGCATGGAGACACAGAAACACAGGTAAGCAAAAATGACATTTCTTTTAAATGTTAGTTACAGCCAGCCCCGCTCCAGTGGGACCCCCTAGGTGACCCCCAGCACCCAGCAACCTTTAGCTAGAAGCCCAGGGAGGAGGGAAAGGCAGGGAGAGAGGGAAGAAAGGGGCCACAACCACTTACTTGATCTCTCCAGGAATGTCCAGCTAAATCACCCAGCCGAGGCAGGGGAGTTTTACTTACCTATCCTGCATGTATTCTGCTGGAAGACATTCCAAACAGATCATCGTCCGCGCACGGAAGGTGACTGTTGGCCAGGCATGCTGTGATTGGACCCAGAAGGGACGATCATATGTATGCCCTGGAGCATGACGCTCACCGGACAGGCTGCTGCGACTCGGCCGTAAGGTCAGCCGAAGCTGAGCGGTCCGATGCAAGCCTTGGAGCGTAAGCTCACCGGCCAGGCTGCTGCGACTCGGCCGTAAGGTCAGCCGAAGCTGAGCGGTCCGATGCAGGCCCTGGAGCGTAGGCTCACCGGCCACCCGTGGAGCGACGGGCATGTCGTGGAAAACCCAGCGCGTAGCTAGGGTCGGCACACGCTCGATGGCCGAAACTGGGGAGACTACAAGGATCGAGGATCCAGCCTGTCACCCAGTCGGCAGTTGATCGAAGATCGCAGGAAACAACAAATGTAGCAAAAAAATAAAAATATATATATCTTTTTTCCCCGGACCAATGAGTCCAAAGGGAGCCATGTCCTACTCCTTGCTAGACAGAAAAAAACTGATCTGCGATGTGCAGACTGAGAGGGTATACCCAGAGGGTCCGCCCCCTGGGCGGTACTGTAGAAGGTGTGATGCAACACTTTTTACAAGTTTTTCTGCCTAGTCACTCCTAATTAACGGATAATACCCACTTTGTCAATAGAGAAGCTGTGTCGGTCCATGGACGAAAGAGTAAAATGGCAGTTTTCTCGTCATGAAAAATGGTCGTGTGTACGCGGCATAAGAGGACGAACCATGGGTCTTTGGGGAAAAAAGCGCTCAATAATTTGTAAAGGAGAGTGAGCACTATAGACCAAAAACTACCTAGCATCGGACAGGTCCACTACATATGGAGGACATCTTCTGCCGCTTGGAAGTCCCTTAACCACTTGCCACCCGCCCTATAGCAAAAAGACGGCGGCAAAGTGGTTTCAATATCCTGACTGGACGTCATATGACGTCTTCAGGATATTGAGCCGCTGAGCGCCCCCGGGGGCGCGCATCGCGGCGATCGTTGTTGCGGGATGTCAGTCTGACACCCCGCAACACACCGATCTAGGTAAAGAGTCTCCGACGGCTCCGTGATGTCCAATCATGGCTGATCACGATGTAAACAGGAAAAGCGTGATCGGCTTTTCCTCACTCGCGTCTGGCAGATCGGCTGCTCCTCTGACGGGGGGGTTTGTGCTGATCGATTATCAGCGCAGCCCCCCCCCCCGAGGATGCCCACACAGGACCACCAGACCACCAGGGATGCCCACCATAAGGTAAGCACCAGGGATGCTAGACCACCAGGGATGCCAATCAGTGCCCACTAGAAATGCCTAATGGATGCCAATCAGTGTCCACAATGGATGCCAATTAGTGCCCACAATGGGCACCACTGATTGGCAGGCATTATTGTTTGGCACTGATTGGCATCCATTAGTACAACACATTAGAGTACAGTGCCGCCTATCTGTGCCTATCCGTGCCGCCTATCTGTGCCGCCCATCCGTGCTGCCTACCAGTGCCCATCCGTGCCGCCTATCAGTGCCCATCCATGCCGCCTATCAGTGCCCATCAGTGCCACCTCATTGGTGCCCATCAGTGCTGCCCTATCAGTGCCCGTCAGTGCAGCCCCATCAGTGCCCATCAGTGAAAGAGAAAACTTACTTATTTACAAAGCTTTGTAACTGAAACAAAAAAAACTTTTTTTTTTCAAAATTTTCGGTCTTTTTTTTATTTTTTTAGCAGAAAATAAAATTTGCAGAGGTGATCATATACCACCAAAAGAAAGCTCTATTTGTGGGGAAAGAATGATAAAAATTTAGTTTGGGTACAGTGTAGCATGACCGCGCAATTGTCATTCCAAGTGCAACAGCGCAGAAAGCTGAAAATTGGTCTGGACAGGAAGGTGTATAAGTGCCCAGTATGGAAGTGGTTAAACATAAACTAAAATGTACAGGGATAAAATTTGGCTTTTAACAGATATAATAAAAGGCAAAGTGTAACTTCCTTCCATCATGTGGATAGGATGCCTATTATTGCTGGTAAATGGTAAAAAAAAAAGAATACAACTTTTAATGGGCTTATAATGGACAATTTTCCTTTAAAGAACAACTCAGATGCAATTAATAGGCAGGATGTTGTGTTCAAACGAGGAAAATAAACAGAACCAATTAACACTTTCACCTCATTTCCTGGCAATGGCAGAGCAGCCAATTTTCAGCTCAGCATCTAACAGCTTTGATAGCGATGTGTGTTCCATCCCTACCTCCCGCCATCAGACACCCTGTCCACACCTGCGGTCACACTGACCTTCAAACAACATACACACCTTTGTGCATTTACAGGCACAAACAATGGTCAAGAGCGGGGAAAAAAAAATAAAAAAAAAATATTGTTCGGGAAGGGTTCGTTCACCCCAGCCTGCATGTACTTGTGTGTGTTGTGGAGGGGCAGTTTTTTTCTAACACCGCATATACATGCAGATGGCAGCATGAGTCATGTGCTGAGAACATGCTCACTGCACGCTCCCAGCATACTGACCGAGCTGTCACCGTACAGTCCTCCGCCAACGTTTCTGATTGGACGCCAGCAGAATTGGCTCCTGATCATGTGACAACTGTGAGAGTCAATCAAGCAGTCACATATAGAAGAAGCTGGGCCACCTTCTGCACATAAAAGCCCACTTAAAGGGCCGCTGGGAGGCAGAATTAAAGGTGTTAAAGCGGAGGTCCACACAAAAAGTGAACCTCCGCTTTTCGGAACCCTCCGGTGTCACATTTGGCACCTTTCAGGGGGGAGGGGGTGCAGATACCTGTATAATACAGGTATTTGCACCCACTCTCGCACATAGATATCCCCAGAATATCTGCAGAATACGCCACTCCCCCCCCCCCCCCCTCCCCGCTGTGTTCTGGGAAACACACAGTTCCCATTAAACAGCCGGGACCAGTGAAGACGCGCGACGCGACTCGCGCATGCGCAGTAGGGAACCGGGCAGTGAAGCCGCAACGCTTCACTTCCTGATTCCCTCACCGAGGATGGCGGCAGGGGCAGCCGAGAGACAAGCAATTGATCGTCTTCTGCTGCAGACATCGCAGGCACCCTGGACAGGTAAGTGTCCATTTATTAAAAGTCAGCAGCTGCAGTATTTGTAGCTGCTGGCTTTTAATATTTTTTTTTAAGGTGGACCTCCACTTAAAGGTCACGAGCAGAGAGGGGAGGGGGGAGGAGGACACAGGAGCAGAGAGGAGACAGATTGCAGGCTGCTGATGATGGAGGCACGTAAACTGACCACGGTTTCAGGGATCAGCAGTAATGATAGACCGTGGTCAGTTTACAGAAGGGAGGGGAGAAACTGACAGGATCAGCCAGGTTTTTTATGTGTTACATGGGGCCAAATGGCACAGTGTCATATAACATGCTTTAAGGGCCAGTTCACACCAGGTGCAGTTCCATTCAGTTCTGTGTGCTTTTTTTCTGCACAAAATGCATGCACAGTGTTTTCCATGTATTCCAATGGCTCTAGTTCACACCATGCAGTCAGTTTCGGGTCAGTTTCTGCACCAGAAACTGACTGCATGGTGTAAACTAGAGCCAACAAGAGCCATTGGAATACATGGAAAACACTGTGCATGCATTTTTAGTGCAGAAAAAATGCGCACGAAACTGAACGGAACTGCGTCTGGTGTGAACTGGCCCTTAACCACTTAAGGACCGCTCACTGTATATATACGTCATTTTTTTTAAAGATGGATATCTCGGTAACGGCAGCAGCTGCTGCCACAACCGAGATGTTCATCTCTTCAGTGAGCGGTCATGTTTACGATAATGGTGGTCTCTGCGGCGGATTCGCCGCAAGATTACTGTTATCGGCGGCGGGAGCCGGGCGGAGCCGTCTGTAGCGGCGGAGGCGATCGGGTCCTTCTCCCTCTGTGGTATGGATAAGAGTGAGGGGGAGATGGCCCCCATTCGTCTCCATACCATAGAAGGGTGGCGCTGACGTCAAAACGTCAGCTCCGCCCATACGTCTTAAAAGGGTCATTTTTTTTTTTGTCATTCTTTCAAATGACATTTTTTTTTTTTTTATTATTGCATTTTAGTGTAAAAATTAGATCTGAGGTCTTTTTGACCCCAGATCTCATATTTAAGAGGACCTGTCAAATTTTTTTTTAAGCGCCCCGTCCCTAAGAGCTTGCGCGCAGAAGCGAACACATACGTGAAAACGATGTTCAAACCACACATGTGAGGTATCCCCGCAATCGTTAGAGCGAGAGCAATAATTATAGCCCTAGACCTCCTCTGTAACACAAAAGATGCAACCTGTAGAGTTTTTTAAACGTCGCCTATGGAGATTTTTAAGGGTAAAAGTTTGACGCCATTCCACGAGCGGGCGCAATTTTGAAGTGTGACATGCTGGGTATCAATTTACTCGGCGTAACATTATCTTTCACAATATAAAAAAAATTGGCCTAACTTTATTGTTGTCTTATTTTTTAATTCAAAAAAGTGATTTTTTTCCAAAAAAAGTGTGCTTGTAACACCGCTGTGCAAATACGATGTGACAAAAAGTATTGCAATGACCGCTAATCTATTCTCTAGGATGTTAGAAAAAAACAAAACAATATATAATGTTTGGGGGTTCTAAGTAATTTTCTAGCAAAAAAAAACAGTTTTATACTTGTAAACACCAAATCTGAAAAAATAGGATTTTTTACTCACCGTAAAATCCTTTTCTCTGAGTCCATGGACCGACACAGCTTCTCTATTGACAAAGTGGGTATTATCCGTTAATTAGGAGTGACTAGGCAGAAAAACTTGTAAAAAGTGTTGCATCACACCTTCTACAGTACCGCCCAGGGGGCGGACCCTCTGGGTATACCCCCTCAGTCTGCATCTTCGCAGATCAGTTCGTCAAAAAGCAGTACAAACTTAAAAGGAGGGGTGGGTGCTGTGTCGGTCCATGGACTCAGAGAAAAGGATTTTACGGTGAGTAAAAAATCCTATTTACTCTTTCGTCCATGGACCGACACAGCTTCTCTATTGACAAAGTGGGACGTCCCAAAGCAGTGTCAGAGAAAAAACGAGGGGTGGTAACAGCATAAAAACAAACTTCACCCCAAAACACAAAACAGCACTCCTCCAACGGAGAAGTTGCAACTCTAAACAGCCGCCTGCAAAACCTTGCGGCCGAAAGAGGCATCCGAAGATGCACCTACATCAACTTTGTAGAATTTTGTGAAAGTGTGAGCGGACGACCAAGTCGCCGCTTTACATAGTTGGGAAACAGACGCTTGATGTCGGAAAGCCCAAGAGGCACCTATTGCCCTGGTCGAATGCGCCGTGACAGGAAAGGGGGGCGCCTGACCCTTTAAGGCGTAAGCCTGGATTACTATCTGTCGGATCCACCTAGAGATGGTGGCCGATGAGACTGCTTGGCCCTTCTTGGGACCAGCCACCGAAACAAACAGTGAGTCTGACTTCCGGAACAGGGAAGTAGCAGATATGTATACTCTCAAAGCTCGGACAACGTCCAAGGAATGCAACGCCGACTCCTTAGGATTCGACGGCTGAGGACACAAGGATGGAAGTACAATGTCTTCGTTGAGATGAAAAGCCGAAACGACTTTCGGAAGAAAGGAAGGCTGCGGCCGCAGCACCACCTTATCCTTGTGGAAAATCAAATAGGGAGCCTTGCAGGACAGGGCTGCCAGCTCAGAGACTCGTCTAACTGACGTAACAGCCACCAAAAAGACCACCTTCTGAGAAAGTGTCAACAGGGGAATATCTCTAATATTCTCAAACGGTGCCTTCTGAAGCACCGAGGGGACCAGGTTCAAGTCCCACGGAGGTAACGGGGGCCGGACCGGAGGGGCCACATGTCGAACCCCCTGCACAAATGTACTCACGAGAGAGTGAGTCGCCAGGGGTCGCTGAAAAAAGACAGCCAGGGCAGATATCTGTCCCTTAATCGTACTTAGGGCAAGCCTTTGGTCTACCCCATGCTGTAAAAACAGCAGGATTCTGGAAACCAAATAGGTACGTGGATGCCATTTCATTTCCTCACACATGGAGATGTAGGCCCTCCAAGTGCGGTGATAGACCTTCCTAGAGGACGGTTTCCGAGCACTTCTCATAGTAGAGATTACTGAGTCTGACAGGCCCCGATCTCTCAGTACCTGGTTCTCAACAGCCATGCCGTTAAAGCCAATAACTGTAAAGCAGGATGGAATATGGGACCTTGCGATAGCAGGTCCTTCCGTAGTGGTAGGCGCCAGGGGACGTCTGCTACCAGACGTACTAGATCGGCGTACCAAGGACGCTGAGGCCAATCTGGAGCGATTAGGATCATTGGAATTCCCTCTGCCTCCACTCTGCGGAGCAGAAGAGGAAGAAGCCTTAAGGGAGGGAAGGCATAGATTAGCCGATACTGACCCCACGATGCTACCAACGCGTCCGTTGCGTCTGCCCATGGGTCTCTTGACCGGGCCACAAACCTCAATACCTTCCGATTGAGTCGGGAAGCCAGAAGATCTACGTCTGGTGTGCCCCATCTTTGGCAGAGGAGTTGGAACACCTCCGGGTGTAAGGACCATTCTCCCTGGTCCAGCATCTGGCGGCTCAGGTAGTCCGCCTGCCAGTTTTCCACACCCAGAATGTACACGGCCGACAGTGCCGGTACGCTCCTCTCTGCCCACTTCAGGATGCGAGCGATCTCCGATGCTGCAGCTGAGCTTCTTGTTCCTCCTTGATGATTGACATATGCCACTGCTGTGGCGTTGTCTGACTGGATCCTGACTGGACGCCCTTGCAGTCTCTGAGACCATTTGAAGAGGCACAGCTTGATCGCCCGGATCTCCAGGACATTGATCGGCAGGAGGGCTTCCTCTGGGGTCCAGCGACCTTGCGCCGACTGGACACCCCAGACTCCCCCCCAACCTGTAAGGCTGGCGTCCGTCGTGATCACTATCCAGTAAACCGGAAGAAATTACTTCCCGGCCATTAGAGCCGGTGCTGTCAGCCACCATACCAGGGATCTCCTGACTAGGTGGCTCACTCGGATTTGATCATCTAGAGATGAAGGGCATCTGTTCCATCTGGACAGAACTTCCTTCTGTAACACTCGAGTGTGGTATTGAGCATATGGGACCGCCTCGAAGGAGGCTACCATGAGGCCCAACACTCGCATGCAAAAACGGAGTGACGACCAATTCCTGGAAGTCAGCTGCCGTACTGCAGCCCGGAGGGTCTGCAACTTCTCCACCGGGAGGAATACCTTTGCCTCTGAGGAATCCAGAATCAACCCCAGGTACACTAGGCATTGAGTGGGCACCAATACTGACTTTTGCGTGTTTAGTATCCAACCACAGTCTCGAAGAGTCTGACAGGTAATGGACACGCTTACCTCTAATTCTGAGCTTGAAGGGGCCTTCAGCAGAAGGTCGTCCAAGTAACCTGTGATAGCGATACCCCGCTGTCTTAGAAGTGCCAGGATCGGAGCGAGCACCTTGGTGAACGTCCTGGGTGCTGAGGCAAGGCCAAACGGGAGGGCCACAAACTGGTAGTGGTTCTTCCCGATAGCAAATCGCAGAAACCTCTGGTGTCTGGAGTATATGGGGACATGCAGGTATGCGTCCTTGATGTCCAAGGAGGCCAGAAAGTCCCCCGGATGGAGAGCCGTGACTACGGATCGAACCGACTCCATCCGAAATCTTTGTACCTTCACAAAGCAATTGAGGGCTCTGAGATCCAAGATTGGACGAACCCCCTCCTTCTTTGGAACAATGAACAGATTTGAGTAAAAACCCTGACCCCGTTCCTGTTCTGGAACTGGAATAACTACCCCGCGTTCCAGTAGACCCTGGACCGCCCCATACAGGGCCTCCCGACGGGTCGGTAGTAGCTGGAGATTGGAGGTGATGAATCTGTCTGGTGGACAAGAGAGAAATTCTATCTTGTAGCCTGAGGAGATTACTTCGCAAACCCACCTGTCGGAGACTAGAGCAGTCCACTGAGTCGCAAATTTGCGAAGACGTCCCCCCACCCGAGAGCTGGGTGGGGGCGGACCTTCATGTGGACGCAGATTTGTCCGCAGGCTTGTTGGGTCTGCGGGACCAAGGACGCTTTTGTCCTTGGGCAGGCGCTTTATCGGCCTGGGGTCTTTTCCCTGTGGCCTTAAGGGGGTGAAAAAAACGCTTACGTGCAGTAAAGGAGGGCCCTTGCCCTTGGCGTGGTCCCTTACCCTTGCTAGTTTGGGGAAGCAAAGTGCTTTTACCTCCTGTGGCATCCTTGATGATGTCATCCAGAGAAGCCCCAAAAAGTCTGTCGCCCTTAAAAGGCAGATCCAATAGGGCTTTCTTGGAAGTCTGGTCCGCAGACCAGCCCTTTAGCCAGATCAGGCGGCGTATTGCTACTGCATAAACCGAAGCTCTTGACAGCAGGGGAATAGTATCCATGTCTGACTCGCAGACAAACTTAAGGCCCTGGACCAACTGGTCGGCCAAAGTTATCTCATTAGGAGGAGCATCTCGCTCCTTTAACCCCTGGAGTAGCAATTTTGCCCATTCAGTAAGTGTCTGAGACACTAGGGCCCCCGCCAATGCCAGGCGTACTGCCGAGCCTACCACTGAGTATAGGTAGCGAGCGAGTGCTTCAGCCTTCTTATCCACAGGGTCCTTGAAAACAGGAGCCCCTTCTACTGGAATAGTGGTGGCTCTATTAAGTCTGGACACCGAAGGGTCCACTATAGGGGGAGAGGTCCATATCTTCAGAAAACTCTCCTCAAAGGGGTACCGTACTGCAAACCTCTTTGGGGCTGTAAAGACCCTCAGTGGGTTCTCCCATTCCTTGTATAAGAGTTTGTCAAAATAAGACACACAAGGGAACACCTTAGCAGTGCGGGCAGGTTTACGAAACCCAAAGGGGACTGGAGTATCTGCTACTTCTTCAGTCCTTTCCAACTTTAGTGTATCCCGCACTGCAGTAATAAGGTCAGATACCAAAGCCGTCTCGCGTACTGACCTGGACTTGGAGTCCTCCTCACTGTCCGATCGGTCACGGTCTGCAGTCTCTGATGCATCAGAATCTGGGCCATGAGCCGTAGCTGGACCTGGTTCTGCATCAGAAATATCCCCAGAAGATTGCAGGGGACGGGGGTGTTTATTACCCCCTGTATTCCCGTGTGCTGCTTCCACCCTGGCAGCAAACGCTTCTAGGATTGCCGACATAGCGTCCATAGACACCTCAGGGACACCAGCTGCTAAATCTGGTGTTTCAGGGGAGAAGACCTCTGGCTCAGATGCCATGCTGACCACACGCTGACACTCACAGGGCTCCAGGCAAGATATCAATAGGCCACCCTCCTGTGCTGGAGAGATGCTGGGTTACCCAGAGGACTCACCACCCTGGATAGGTACTGCTATGCTGCGCCTGTGATGCTGTCCCCTTTCTGCTGTGTCAGTCTGCTTCTTTTATCAGCACTTCCTGTGTGAATTTTCGCGCCAGTGTAATGCACCCTAGAGGCCGGAGGCTCTCGCAAAATGGTTGCCAAAAACGTCTGTATGGAAGATAATGTGGGCTCTTAGAAAATGGCCGCCGACAGAAGATAGAGGTCAGGCAGCCATAGCCCACAAAAAGATGGCCGCCGAACGGCAATATCTGCATACAGGGTGGACAAACATGGGCGCCGATCACCTGATAGGGGCCAGTGGGTGTGGCCGAACCACAGGAAGATGGCCGCCAGGCAGTTACAAGAGGCCAAACTTGGCATGGACCACCTCAAAATGGCCGCCGACAGCATGGAGACACAGAAACACAGGTAAGCAAAAATTACATTTCTTTTAAATGTTAGTTACAGCCAGCCCCGCTCCAGTGGGACCCCCTAGGTGAACCCCAGCACCCAGCAACCTTTAGCTAGAAGCCCAGGGAGGAGGGAAAGGCAGGGAGAGAGGGATAAAAGGGGCCACAACCACTTACTTGATCTCTTCAGGAATGTCCAGCTAAATCACCCAGCCGAGGCAGGGGAGTTTTACTTACCTATCCTGCATGTATTCTGCTGGAAGACATTCCAAACAGATCATCGTCCGCGCACGGAAGGTGACTGTTGGCCAGGCATGCTGTGATTGGACCCAGAAGGGACGATCATATGTATGCCCTGGAGCATGACGCTCACCGGACAGGCTGCTGCGACTCGGCCGTAAGGTCAGCCGAAGCTGAGCGGTCCGATGCAAGCCTTGGAGCGTAAGCTCACCGGCCAGGCTGCTGCGACTCGGCCGTAAGGTCAGCCGAAGCTGAGCGGTCCGATACAGGCCCTGGAGCGTAGGCTCACCGGCCACCCGTGGAGCGACGGGCATGTCGTGGAAAACCCAGCGCGTAGCTAGGGTCGGCACACGCTCGATGGCCGAAACTGGGGAGACTACAAGGATCGAGGATCCAGCCTGTCACCCAGTCGGCAGTTGATCGAAGATCGCAGGAAACAACAAATGTAGCAAAAATAAAAAATATATATATATATATATATCTTTTTTCCCCGGACCAATGGGCCCGAAGGGAGCCATGTCCTACTCCTTGCTAGACAGAAAAAAACTGATCTGCGATGTGCAGACTGAGAGGGTATACCCAGAGGGTCCGCCCCCTGGGCGGTACTGTAGAAGGTGTGATGCAACACTTTTTACAAGTTTTTCTGCCTAGTCACTCCTAATTAACGGATAATACCCACTTTGTCAATAGAGAAGCTGTGTCGGTCCATGGACGAAAGAGTAACAGGCATGGTCCTTAAGTGGTTAAGGAGCAGGATAAAAAGAAAAAAACACTTTGTGTGAGAGCACACCAAAAAGAAAAAGAAAACATATTCAGAACTTCTCTCCAATACATGAACATTTCCCCATGGCTTGTTGCTTTAGTAGAATTGTAGAATGCTGAAATAGATCTGTCAGTATCAACACATTTTTTTCTCTACTTCCATATTGTACATTCACATCAGTCTATCTAGTTTGTCCCACCTTCCCGTGCTGCACTGAAGTCTCAAGCCCTGCTCAGTTCTCAATGTTGACTACAGAACACCCCCTCCCCTATGTAATGGAGAAGAGAAGGGGGAGGTGATCTGTGGTCTTGTAGGGGGACAAAGCTACTCTTCCACTGACACAGCACAGCAGCCTTTCTCAGTCCTTTATCCAAAAGGGAACCCTTGAAATCATTTTTAGGTTTCACAGAAACAGTGTCCTGCCGCTGGATCTACCATGGAACTCTCCAGGCACCATCAAATGGGAGGTCAATATGCCACAGCTCAAGGAGCCCCTAGCAACCTCTGGAGGAACCATAGGCTTCTATAGACCCCTGACTGTGAATGGCTGTAGTACTGCACAGTGAGGCCTCGTACACACGGCCGAGATTCTCATCAGGAAAAAAACTGAGTTTTTCCTGATGAGAATCTTGACAAGAAACTTGTCCCGGCCGAGTGTACACACGTACGATTCAAAAGAACCGCCGTTCTTTTGAATGGCACGAACGCGATGACGTCATCGACTACGACGAGCGTGCGCTTGTCACATTCGATACCGTCGCCGCCATCTTGCTACACCCTATGCCTATGCCTAGGAAGCTACCGCGCATGCGTCAAAGTCATTTCGAGCATGCGCGGGTTTCCACGGCGACAGGTAAGTGTACACACGCTCGGGTTTCTCATCAAGAAACAGGCCGACGAGATTCTCGACGAGAAAAAAGACCGCCGGTCGTCCTTTTTCTTGTCGGGGAATCTGGGCAGTTTTCTTGCCGAGAAAACTGAAACCTGCATACACACAGCCGGTTTTCTCAGCAAGAAAGCTCTCCCGGCAGTTTTCTTGTTGTTTTTTGCCGAAAAAAACGGTCCTGTGTACGCGGCCTGAGTGTTTTCACCCTAGGTCACAAAGTGTATTACTAAAAAAGGAAAACTAATGCAGCCATTATTTCTAAATAGGTTTCAATGTATCCAGGTTATGGTATATCTAGTAGAAGTTAGTCACATCTAACTGCACATGTTTTTTTTCCCCCACAAAATACACATGTTCTATAAAATTGAAGAAGTTTTGTTGCTTATCTAACAAACTTTTTCAGGACCAAAGAAGGTCAATAGGAAAGCCCGAAAATAATGTGCCTGTACAAACCCTTTAAAAAAGCTTGCAGAAAGACCAAAGACGCTGAAGCTCAGGTGTGAATACAACCCAGCAGGTTTGGTGCTTATCAGGCTGCATCTTTTACTGGCACTAACCTTCCAATTAGGCCGGGTTCACACAGGCTTTCCAATCCGGTCCACCTGTCAGTTTTTCAGGCGGACCTGATCAGACCCTCCAATCTCTTCTATGGAGCGGCGGATGTCAGTGGACACATGTCTGCTGGCACCCGCCGTCATCTGATCCTGTCCGGCAAAAACTGCGTATGGAATGACAGTCAGATGGAAACGGTCGTGTCTGTGCCTGCTCTGCATGGCGGGGTGGACCTGTCATCCACCTGCTCAGCGGGGGATCCCCTGTTGAGCAGGCGGATGCAGACTATGGACATGCCTGTGGGAAACCAGCCTTCAGGCTCTGTTCACACATGCTGCGTCCGCGGTTCACAGCATGGGGTCCATGCGTCCCTCACCGATTCAGGTGCGAATCAGGTCCAAATTTTAGAATAGCCCAGTTCTTCCCAGTCCTTTTGCTCCTCGGTGCTTCCCCTGTTTCCTCTTCCGGTGACGTCATCCTCTGCGTCCCACGCCGGCCCCGGCTGACTTCCTGGTGGCCACAGGATAGACTGCTGCTGTCTTCTGAACACCTGCCTACCCATGGACGAGATGTACCAGAGACCGGACCACACCGTGTGTTAAAGACACAGATGAGCCCGTTTTTAACTACTTCTTGTAAGTGCATTACTTGCTGAACAAATAAATATTGTCTTGCATTTTACACTTAGGTGGCGCTTCCTGTTTTTTCCCTTGTCTCCCTACCTGCAGAGCCGGCTTTTCTCTGAGGACAGCTGCCGCCCACCACTACCCCTTTAGGACTTTATTTTGTGCCATTATGTTATTATGGCACATGGACTAATGAACTGTTAAGCCGTGTACACACGATCGGTTTTACCGATGAAACCAGTCCGATTGACTTTTTTCATCGGACAAACCGATCGTGTATGGGCCCCATCTGTCTTTTTTCCATTGGTGTTTAAAAATAGAACATGTTTTAAATTTATCCGATGGTTAAAAAACCGATAGCAAATTACTATCGTCTGTGGGGAACTCCATCAGATAAAAAACCCACGCATGCTCAGAATCAAGTCGACGCATGCTCAGAAGCATTGAACTTCATTTTTCTCGACTCATCGGAGTGTTTTACGTCACCGCATTTGGAACGGTCGGTTTTTTGACTGATGGTGTGTAGGCAAGACTGATGGAAGTCAGCTTCATCGGTTTTCCGATGGAAAAATACATCGGATAAAAAACCATAGGAAATCCGATCGTGTGTACAGGGCTTTGCTGTCATAGACAGACATCGCCTGTTGAATTTATATAGGTACACAAGTGTTTGCGCTCACAGTTTTTCTTTTTTCTGTAAATGATCTCAAAGCAGCTGGGACCATAGTCACCAAGAAAACAATTGGTAACACACTACGCCGTGAAGGACTGAAATCCTGCAGCGCCCGCAAGGTCCCCCTGCTCAAGAAAGCACATGTACACATGCACATGCACATGTCTGAATTTGCTAATCAACATCTGAATCATTCAGAGAACTGGGTGAAAGTGTTGTGGTTAAGCTCTTTGGCATCAGCTCAACTCGCTGTGTTTGGAGGAGGAGGAAAGCTGCCTATGACCCCAAGAACATCATTCCCAATGGTCAAACATGGAGGTGGAAATATTATGCTTTGGGGGGGTTTTTCTGCTAAGGGGAAAGGACAACTTCACTGCATCAAAGGGACGATGGTCGGGCCCATGTACCGTCACATCTTGGTTGAGAGAACCTCCTTCCCTCAGCCAGTGCATAGAAAATAGGTCTTGGATGGGTATTCCAGCATGACAATGGCCCAAAACACAGGGCCAAGGCAACAAAGGAGTGGCTCAAGAAGAAGCATATTAAAGGTTCTGGAGTGGCCTAGCCAGTCTCCAGACCTTAATCCCATAGAAAATATGTGGAGGGAGCTGAAGGTTCGAGTTACCAAACCTCAGCCTCAAAAACATTAATGACTTGGAGAAGATCTGCAAAGAGGAGTGGGAAAAAACCCCTCCTGAGATGTGTGCAAACCTGATGGCCAACTACAAGAAATGTCTGACCTCTGTGATTGCCAACAAGGGTTTTGCCACCAAGTACTAAGTCATGTTTTACAAAAGGGGTCAAATACTTATTTCACTCATTAAAATGCAAATCAATTTATAACTGAAATGCGTTTTTCTGGATATTTTTGTTGTCATTCTGTCTCTCACTGTTAAAATACACCTACCAATAAAATTATAGACTGATCACTGTCAGTGGGCAAACGCACAAAATCAGCAGGGAATCAAATACTTTTTTCCCTCACTGTAGTGATTTTTTTCAGCACAAACCACTGCATTGTCGCGCCACTACGGTGAGTAGAACTGAATGACTCATGACATTTTAATATAGTTTTAAAAGAAACAATAAATAGTGCAAAGCACCAGAATCCATGCATCTGCCCTGTTCCTCCTATTGCACACCAGCAGCCATGTATTCAGAGCGGCTACTGGTGTGAATGAGCCCTAAAAGGGATAAAGACACCATCATGTTTCCTTCATGGAGAAGCTTGTAATTCTCCTACAATGATAATCCACACATGCTAAAGCCAATTTAGATACCATTAGTGCAGCCTGGATGTCAGACCGGAAAGAAAGGGCAGCCATGTTGGAATATGGGGGCTCTGGAACCGTTGAACGCTACAATAACTATTACTATACAATCTTTTAGAGGAACATGATTTTACAGTAAATCATCTTTATTCCTTCGAGATTTATTTTACTCCAATGATGCAATCTGTATTGTTATTATATCCGACCTCAGAGCGAGCACGGGACCAATGTGACATGACACGGTATTATTGATGCATGGCGGTATAAAATTGCTACACTCCACATTTGCATGTTAATGTCTCCTAGGAAGACGACAATAGCAGCCATAGAGGACCGATTTATAAAAATTGCAAAAAACGGACAGAAGCAAAAAGAATTGCTAAGCCCCAAAGCAACCAATCAAGTTCCTTGTTTTATTTACCCTGATGCCGCGTACACACGATCGTTTTTAATGACGAGAAAAATGAAATTTTTTAAAATGGTCATTAAAAATGGGCTTTCCAGTTTTTTTCCCGACGAGAAAAACGCAGAGAATCACGACGAGAAAAAATGGAACATGCTCTAATTTTTCACGTCGTTTTTTACATCGTCGTTTTTCTCGTCACGTGTGTAGGCTTTAACGACGTGCAAAAAAATGCGCATGCTCAGAATCAAGTATGAGACGGGAGCGCTCATTATGGTAAAACGTTCGTAATGGAGATAGCACATTCGTCACGCTGTAACGGACTGAAAAGCACGAGGCTGAAAAGCGCGAATCGTCTCTCAACAAACTTTACTAACATGAAGGGTGGCGCCATCCGAATGGAACTTCCCCTTTATAGTGCCGTCGTACGTGTTGTACGTCACCGCGCATTACTCGAACATTTTTTTCCACGATTGTGTGTAGGCAAGGCAGGCTTGAGAGGAAACACGAAAAATCACGTCGAGAAAAATGCAGTTTTTTTTCAATAACATTAAAATGATCGTGTGTACGCGGCATGAGAATTCATCAGTTGTCTCTCCCTTCTGAAACGTGGTGGATCGATTTTCTTAGAGCGGGTTTCAAGTAATATTTGAAGTAGAACTAAAAAGGCAAAAAAATAATTTTTCCATTTTGGATGGAGAAAGGAAAGTTATAACCCCTGTCACCTTTTTTTTTTTGCTTTGCCATCTGTGTTCCATTTTGGAGATTTCTTTTTACTGTCCTATAGCCAAAACAGGAAGCGAGAGGAAATCCTTTCAAAACTAAGGAATTCCTGGTTGTCACCAGAACTAGTGTCTCCGTTGGAAGATTTCTCGTCTATTCTTGTTCTGGCGATAACCCAAAATTTGGGATTTTCTTTCATTTTTTGATGAGGAAGGTGAACAGGACAAACAGAGAGGAGGGGCACAGACAACAATAAAACTGACAGGCCATCTAATCCTCCTCCACTCTATCCAAATAAAATTAAAAAAACGTTGCCTTTAGATATACTTTAACCACTTCCTGACCGCCCTACAGGGCAGCTGTTCTGTGCAGAATCTCATATATATATATATATATATATATATATATATATATATATATATATACACACACACATACACACACACACACACACACACACACACACACACACACACGATTCTGCACCTCTAACTAGGGGGCGTGCTGCTTCTGCTGGATTAGTCACAGCAGAAGCCGATCAGGTGAATGGATGTCCGCCGGCACCCGCCGCTTGTCGGAGCTCTGCCTATGTAAACTCCAAAGACATGCTGATAGGTTAATTGGCTTTTGTCTAAATTGGCCCTAGTATATGAATGTGAGTTAGGGACTTGGATTGTAAGCTCCTTGAGGGTAGGGACCGATGTGAATGTACAATGTATATGAAAAGCGCTGCGTAAATTGACAGTGCTATATAAGTACCTAAATAATAATAATAATAATGTAAACAAGGCAGAGCTCTGTTCTGGACATGGGGGGGGGGGATTACTAGTATAAAAAAACAGAAATCACCCAAATGTGGAAGCTCCGCTTATCAGCACCCCCCCCCCCCTGGTGCCACATTTGGCACCTTTCAGGGGGGAGGGGGAAGCGGGTACCTGTTTTTGACAGGTACCCATCCCCACTTCCAAGAGATCACTTGGAAGTTCGGCCCTCCTCCTCCTTCCCCCGCCACCGGGCTATTCAGAAAGCACAGCGCGCTTCGTGCATGCGCAGTAGGGAACCGGCTGTGAAGCCAAAAGGCTTCACTGCCGGGTTCCCTTACTTACTACGAATGGCGGCGGCAGCACCTGAGAGCCGATGGAAACACCGGCTGGGGTGCCGACATCGCTGGATTCAAGGACAGGTAAGTGTCCTAATAATACCCACTTCCAGACCACCCCACGTACAAATACTGCAGAAGAGCAGCCTGGTTGCGCAAAATAAAGTACCTGTATGTGATTTGGGGCTGCGGGGGGGGGGGGGGCGCACGCGCCCACCGTCCTTGCGGCAATCAGTTTTGATTCAGAACCGATCAGTCATCAGGTCCAGGCCAATGATTTATGGCCTTCTTCCCAAGAAGGCCAATGTCCACACCACTTTAACTCTAACGATGAGTTTATTTTTTATTATTGCTTAGTAGACAGGAAGAAATTGATGAGAGAAAGAATAGCAACCTTGGGGAATTAGGTCCAGGCACAAATTAATAGAATTGTCACCACTCGATCCCGAGTGGGTTTGGCTCACCCGGATAGTCCTCTCTCACAGTCTTAGCAGCCGGAGTGATGCTCGAATATTCACTTAAGTTTCCTTGGGATACGGTCAGGAACAGTTCCAAGTCCCAATCTTCCCAGCGCTTGCAACAGTAGAACAAGGTGCAACTGAAGCACGTCACAAGGCCTGCGGCGGATCTTTGAATCCCTCTAGTAGGTAACCAGGCCTCCTCCAGAGGCGGCGACTCCTTTCACCGAAACAACTGGTTCCCTCTCGTCTAGAACGGGTCACCCTCTCCCGGGCACCATGGGACTCTTCTTTCGGGGGTAGGCCCTAGCTAAAGGTGCTGGGCCTACTGGTAGAGTTGCAGCCCCAGGCTAAAGGTGCCTGGGACTCATCACACCCACATGCACCCCTGGCCATGAGGGCCACCGAAGGTGGGGTACGTGTCTCTCTCACACTCTCCTCCTACTATCCACTCCACCCCGAAAGATGGCGTCTGCCCCTTATGTACCCTCTCCCGGCATGCACAGCAGGTTGACCACGCCCACTGTACTGCTGCCGAGAGAGGACACCCTAAGGCGTAGCAATGTCACCCATGATTCAACCCTGACCTGATATGGCAGAGCCACCTACAGGCCACAGGGAACCATACACCAGGCAGCATCACATAGGCAGAAGCAAATGCCTAACAATCAAAGTGGTCTGAGCCTGGCTACCAGCTCAGACCAACCCCTAAATTTAGGCACATAAGACCCCTAAAGAGTAAAGGGGCGCTACATATATAATAAATAAATGAATAATAAATAAATAAAAAAGCCAAAAATAGATGTTTTATTGTTCTTACTGTTTTACTGTATTTCAAAATTGTCAGTCTTTTTTTGCTTATAGCGCAAACAATAAAAAACGCAGAGGTGATCAAATACCACCAAAAGAATGCGCTATTTGTGGGGGAAAAAATTACGTACATTTTTTTTGGGTAAAGCGCTGCATGATCGTGCAATTATCAGTTAAGTAATGCAGTGCTGTATCACAAAAAATGGCCTGGTCATGAAGGGGGGGTAAATCTTCCAGAGGTCAAGTTAAAGGAGTTGTAAACCCCCATAGGATGCATTAAGGTGAAAAAACATCTGACAGTTACCGGCCCCCCCAGCCCCCCATTTTACTTACCTGAGCCCTGGAAAGTCCTGTGTCTAGAACGCGCTTGATGTTTCCCTGGGGTTCCCGGCTCCTCATTGGATAGATTGATAGCAGCGCAGCCATTGGCTCCCGCTGCTGTCAATCAAATCCAATGATGCAGGCGCCAGGGCCGAGTCCTGCACTCCTCTTGAGAGAGTGCTTCCCAAAGGGGGTTATCTGAAGCGGGGGAGGAGCCGAGAAAGCCGCCGGGGGACCCCAGAAAACGGTGTTCGGGGCCACACTGTGCAAAGTGGAGGTAAGTATGACATGTTTGTTATTTAAAAAAAATAAAAAAATGAAGCTATAGTATCACTTTAACCCAATGACTACTTTAGGTTTCATGTACACAGGACGTTTTTACAACCTCTCCTGAACGATTTACCTTGACAGATAGTAACCCACGTTTTGCCACGTTTGTGTTTAGAAGCGTTTTTTTATAAATAGCCAAAAATGAAAAACACCTGTAAATTAAGGTGACCAGATTTTTTAAATGAAATCTGGGGACATATTTTCTTTTTACTAGTAATGGCGGCAATCAGCGACTCTCTGCCCGTCGCCGCTGCCGTCCACCTCACAGCCTGTCAAGTCTTAGGCCTCATGCCCACGAACGTATTTACAGCCGCGTTTTTGAGCGTTTTTTACAGCTTAAAAAGGCCTGTCCATGTTAGTCTATAGCTTCATGCCCACCTAGACGTTTTTGAGCTGCAAATAGCATAGACGTTTTTAAGCTGTAAAAAAAAAACAGGACCAGTGCGTTCCTCAGCGTCGGAGTTAGGCAGAAAAACGTGCAGAAACGCTCCAAGGTTTTTTTTTTTTCACAATTTTTTTTATATAAAAACAATAACATGGACAGGCGTTTTTAAGCTGTAAAAAACGCAGCTGTAAAAACGTCCGTGGGCATGAAGCCTTACTCTCCGGGCCCCAGCTACTACTGGGTGGGGTGCGGAGGAAGATCACTCCGCAGGGAAGGCAAGGAGATAAGCAGGCAGGCGGCTGGCCGGGACTTGAGCCAAGGCAGAAGAACATGGGAGCGGAGCTGAATGGGCATGCTCCCGAAACTGAATAAATATTCCCTCCGCTCCGACCAGCACATGATCATCAGAAAGGGGCACAGATAATGGAAAAAAAGACACCCCCCTAAGCTAGTAGGAGTGGTGGAGTGAGGGGGTGGTGTAATTCAGATTTTTTTTTTTATTCTGCACTGACTGTCTTTGAAATTGCCCCAGCCCCTGTTCAAATCCAATCCGGGGACAAAACTGGGGACAGACTTGGTCCGGGGACAGTGTCCTCAATCCGGGGACTGTCCCCTGAAACCGGGGATGTCTGGTCACCCTACTGTAAATGAAACATGGCTAAACGTGAGTTACCGCGTTTAGAAGCCTTTGGCGTTTGAAATGCCTCTAAAACACAGCTTCTGAACCTATTTTATTGCGTTCCAAAAGATGCCTTTAAACACAACTGCTTAGAAAGGACTGTAAACGACCCTGTGTACATGTACTGATAAGATAACATAGAGTTCAGGGGCAGTTGAAAAAAATGCCCAACTGCTCCTAAACATCCGTTTACCAGCAGCAGTGTACATGAAAGAGAGGTGGTCTAGGCTTGCTTACCCCTTTAGGCCCCTTTCACACTGGGGCGGTGGGGGCGCCGGCGGTAAAGCGCCGCTATTTTTAGCGGCACTATACCGTCAATTTCGCAGCGCTATTTGGACACTAGTGGGGCGCTTTGCCGGCGGTACCCATTGATTTCAATGGGCAGGAGCGGTATACACACCGCTCTAAAGATGCGGCTAGCAGGACTTTTTTTACCATCCTGCTAGCGCACCGCTCCAGTGTGAAAGCCCTCGGGGGCTCGGGGCTTTCACACTGGAGAGACAGCAGCGGCTGTTTCAGGCGCTATTTTTAGCGTTATAGCGCCTGCAAAGCGCCCCAGTGTGAAAAAGGGTCCAAGGGCTGGTTCACGCCACAACGCGCAAATCCACATGGACTGCTAAATGCATAAGATTGTGGAAAAAGTACGCCAAGTGTGACTTTTAAACTCACACCGAACCAAAAAGCATAGTACAATGCGTTTTGGTGGCTCCAAAAGCGTGTGCATTTTCTAGATGTGTTAGGCGCCATGATCAGTTAATGCTTTTGCAGACAGCAGCTTGGTCCTGTAAAGTGCAGCAAACGTTCGCAGAAACGCACATTTCCCGTACTTCAACTGGCCCTCAAAGCGGCAATGCATGCACGGTTATTGGTTATTAGATCATTTTCCCTTCCCAATGGCTTTCCTCTTCCATGGAATGAAAGGAGATATTTGTGGAGTTTGAGGAGATCCCAGAACACCCCCCCATGCCCACGCACTCGGGAACACACATGTATCTGAAGGAGGGGAGCTACTGCATTGCCGCTTATACGCATCTTCCCAACAATGGGAAGCAGATGCCGCATATCATCAATGTCCCAAAATAAAATCCAGCCTAATATAATTAAAGCACTGACCCCGGGGGGGGTGGGGGGTCAGTGACATGGAATGCAAGCTATTCTCTTATCTGCCACTTTGCTGCTAAAAAGACCATGTCGGATTTCCTCTCGCACACAGTAGAACGTGTTTTGTAATGTGAAGCAAAACTGAAATTATTTTTTAGATTTTTCCGTTTAATGCTCAGGCGTGGTGGTGCTGGTTCCCATGGCAACCTCTTTGTTTCATAGCGCCCTATCATTACCACAAAACACTCTCTGACGTTATTTTAGAGTAATGGGCACAGCGCAGAACAGAATAAAAATTTGAATGTTTCTCTGGCGATCTCCATCCCGCTGAGCGCTGAAAGGGATTTTTGTTATAAAGTGAACCTTATTGCTGTACCTTATTGCCATTGCTGTACTGAATACAGATTTATATACAGTGCATCCGGAAAGTATTCACAGCGCTTCACTTTTCCCACATTTTTTTATGTTACAGTCTTATTCCAAAATGGACTAAATTCATTCATTCATCGTAGCTTTGAGTAAGCACTAGACTATAGTGCGAAACGCGTCAGTGGTTTCCCTGTTTTGCTGTGATTTGTAGTGCACCAATCCGTTTTTTTACAATAAAGGCAACTATCAAGTTTTTTTTTGGAGTGCGGCTGTCCATATCATCCTTTTTTCTTATGTACAGTAGATTACGGCGCCGGAAGCATGGATAGGGGGGCGGCACCCCTAATTGACGGGCCGCCGCTGCTAGTTAGTCTGCAGAAGCACAGGGAAGCACCAGGATCAGACTATGGAGGATCAGGCAAGTAAGACAAATTTTCCGATCTTCTAGACCAGGGGTCTCCATACTTTTCAAGAAAGGGCCAGTTTACTGTCTTTCAGACTTCAGGGGGGCCGGATTCTGACCAGTGGGGGTAGAAAATGCCCCAGGGCCGAGCATCAGTAAGAATAAACATGGCTCCAGTGCTGGTGGGCAGTAGGAGGAGGAATAGTGCTTCATCATTGCTATTAGTGGAAGAAATAGTGGCCCATTGTTGGTGTCATTGGGAGGAATAGTGCCTCATATTGTTGGGAGCAATACTGCCCCAAGGGCCGGGTGAAGGCTAGCAAAGGGCCACATCCGGCCCTCGGGCCGCAGTTTGGAGACCCCTGTTCTAGACCTAAGAAAGGTAGCTTTTTGCTTTCCCAGGAGTTGGGCTTTAAATGGCCTGGAAAGGTAGGCAATAAAACATTGGACCCGCCTCTTTTATTTTCCCCCTCACTCTGATAGCGTGAAGAGAAAAAGCCAATTACTGTCTGGAGTAAACGGGACATCGTTCCCGCACACTGCAGACCCACTGCTGCTTAGCAGTGCCCACCAGTGCCACCTACCAGAGCCCACCAATGCTGCCTATCAGTGCCACCTACCCGTGCCTATCAGTGCAGCCTCATCAGTGCCCACCAATGCCACCTATCAGTGCAAATCAGTGCAGCCTATCGGTGCCCATCAGTACAGCCTCATCAGTGCACATCAATGAAGGAGAAAAATGATCTGTTTGTAAATCTTATAACAAACTATGAAAACTATTCAGCAAAAAAAAAAAAAAAAACAGTGGTGATTAAATACAACCAAAATAAAGCCCTATTTGTGTTAAAAAAAAAATTATAAAAAATGTCGTATGGGTACAGTGTAGCATGGCCGCGCAATTGTCATTCAAAGTGCGACAGTACTGAAATCTGAAAACTGGCCTGGGCAGGAAGGGGGTTTAAGTGCCCAGTAAGCAAGTGGTTAATGTAGCGCGCTGTAAGTGCATTGCAGTCAGACATCCCAACCTGCCAAAACTAATTTCAGGGAGGTGGCGCGGCGCCTCGCGCCGTTCCCCCTCCCCCAATGTGACACAACTAGAGGATGATCAAATGAAATGGAATAAGTATTGTGAGGGGGTTAGCTCGGCAGCGGGTGTGTGTGACCCCCGGGATGGGCTCCCCACACAAAAACAGGCCCAGCAAACGGAGGTTGTGGTTTTCAAAATCAAAAAGGTGCGGTTTATTTTCTATTTACAGTGACAAAACACAGCAAAGCAAAAGAAACATAAATAAAATAAATCCTGGTCAACTTGACCTCTGAGTAAACATACAGGTTTCCTAACTAACAACTGGGATCAGCCTAGTGCTGTCCTAGTCCCTAAGTCCCTGGTTTTAAATGTCCAAGCAAATAGCCACACAGGCTTTGTCTCACCGCACAGGGGTTCACTCTCCCTAGACAGTCCACACAGGTCTGGTTCCAGGCATGAGCATACACCTAATGAATCTGGGAGTTCTTATAGAGGCCTAAATGAGCTGACAAGCTTCAGCTGGTCTCATCAACTCCCTGTCTGCACGACGCCCCACACTCTCCCTAGAGGTATGAGTCATCCATGAGCCCACTAGCCTCAGCTGGGCTTATACAACTCTCCACCTAGTTGTATAAGTCGGCGTAAAGCCTGAATCTGGGCGAAATATATCTACCCCCCTGGATGCAACCAGGTGACTTTACCTTCCTGCTGTCACATACCCCCCCCTCTTGTTTTAACCTCGGGGTTGGAACACCAGCAATCAGGCATTCATGTACTCGAGACAAAGCATCCACATTCCCCATTTGAACGCCAGGGCGATGCTTTACTGTGAAGTTGAATTCCTGGAGGGCCAGGAACCACCTATTCACTCTTCTATTTGTTTCCTTGTTTTGAGCCATCCACTTTAACGGAGCGTGATCCGTAACCATGTCAAAGTGCCTACCTAGCAGGTAGTACCGAAGGGAATCTAGAGCCCACTTCACCGCTAAACACTCCTTTTCCACGGTGGCGTAATTTACCTCATGGGACTTCAACTTCCTGCTGAGGTAAATGACTGGGTGCTCTTCCCCGTTCCAGACCTGGGACAATACTGCTCCTAACCCCACATCTGACGCATCACTTTGTACGACAAAGTCTTTAGAGAAGTCGGGTGAGTACAACACTGGCTGGCTACATAAGGCTTGTTTCAAGAATTGGAATGCTGCCTCAGCCTCGGGGGTCCATTTAATCATGACCGACCCTTTCCCCTTCGTCAGGTTGGTTAGGGGCACAGCCTTAGAAGCAAAGTGGGGAATGAATCGCCGATAATACCCAGCGATTCCCAGAAAGGCTCGTACCTGCTTCTTGCTGTTGGGACGTGGCCAACTCTGGATGGCCTCGACTTTGTTGAGTTGGGGTTTTATTACTCCCCTCCCAATGGTGTACCCAAGATATTTGGCCTCCTCCTGCCCAATGGTACACTTCTTGGGGTTAGCCGTAAACCCCGCTTCCCGAACAGAGTCCAGGACTGCTTGCACTTTTGGCAGATGTGAGGCCCAATCTGTGCTATGGACAATTACGTCATCCAGGTAAGCCGCAGCATACTTCCGATGGGGCCTCAGCATCTGGTCCATTTTCCGCTGGAATGTGGCCGGCGCATTCTGTAACCCGAACGGCATTCTTTTGTATTGGAACGCCCCGTCTGGGGTTACAAATGCGGTTTTCTCTTTGGCCGACTTGGCCAGGGGGATTTGCCAATACCCTTTTGTGAGGTCAAGAGTCGTCATGTATCGGGCTGTTCCCAGCCGGTCGATCAACTCATCTATACGTGGCATGGGGTAGGTGTCAAATTTTGTAACTTTGTTCAACTGACGAAAATCGTTAAAAAATCGCCAGCTCCCATCCGGTTTAGGCACCAACACAATGGGACTAGACCAATCACTTTGGGACTCCTCTATCACCCCTAAGTTCAGCATTTTCTGTACTTCCTCCCGTATTGCCTCCCGTCGGGCCTCTGGGATCCGATAGGGTTTTAACTTCACCCTTTCACCGGGCGGGGTAATGATGTCATGCTCTACCCCAGATGTTTGTCCCGGCAGCTCAGAGAATACCTCCTTGTTGCGAAGCACAAACTCCTTAACCTCCTGTTGTTGGGGTTGTGACAAGGTGGCTGCTATTCCAACCTCAGGAATCACGCAACCAGTTTGAGCTGGTGACCAAGTGTCTGCGACTAGGGACTCTCTATCCCTCCAGGCTTTCAACAGATTAACGTGATAGATCTGTTCGGGCTTTCGCCTTCTTGGTTGTCTGACCTTGTAATTCACTTCGCTCACTTTTTCCATTATCTCATAGGGGCCTTGCCATTTGGCAAGGAATTTACTTTCAACCGTAGGGACAAGTACCAGTATCCTATCCCCCGGGGAAAAGGTACGGGTCTTGGCTCCACGGTTGTACACTCTCTGCTGTGCTAACTGCGCTTGGGCCAAATGTTCCTTCACGATGGGCATTACCTGTGCAATTCGGTCTTGCATCAGGGCGACATGCTCAATCACACTCCTGTGGGGAGAACTCTCACTTTCCCAAGTTTCCTTGGCAATATCCAACAGCCCTCTTGGGTGTCTCCCATACAGTAACTCAAAGGGGGAGAATCCCGTAGAGGATTGGGGCACCTCCCTAATAGCAAACATCAGATAAGGAAGTAGACAGTCCCAATCCTTTCCATCTCTATCCACCACTTTCTTCAACATTTGTTTTAGGGTTTTGTTGAATCTTTCAACCAGCCCATCGGTTTGGGGGTGCTACACAGATGTACGTAATTGCGTCACTTTGAACAATTTACACAGCTCCTTCATAACCCGGGACATAAAGGGTGTACCTTGGTCCGTAAGCAGTTCTTTACAAATACCCACCCGGCTAAACACAAGAGATAGCTCTTTAGCTATGGTTTTGGCCGAGGTATTTCGGAGAGGGATCGCTTCTGGATAACGGGTGGCATAGTCCATTATAACTAATATGTACTGGTGCCCCCTAGCGGACTTGATTATAGGCCCTACCAAATCCATGGCGATCCTCTCAAACGGGACCTCAATGATGGGTAGAGGGACCAGCGGGCTACGGAAATGTGGCATCGGGGCCGACCTCTGACACACAGGGCAGGAGGAACAATAATTTTCTATGTCCTTCATCACCCCCGGCCAATAGAATCTCTGTAATACCCTCTCTCAGGTTTTCTCTGTCCCCAGATGACCTCCAAGAATGTGCCCATGGGCCAACTCCAACACCAACTTCCTGTAAGGTTTGGGCACCACAAGCTGCTCAACGGTTTCTTCTGCCCTTTTTGCCACCCGATACAGTAGGTCCTTCTCTACGCTGAAGTATGGGTAAGTGCAGGTATTATCTGGGTTCACTAACTCGCCATCTATTTTCACTACGTTTTCCCGTGCCTTTATTAGGGCGGGGTCTTTCAACTGTTCTGTGGCAAAGTTTTCCCTGTGAACCTCAAGATCAGAAAACTCCACAGACGGTAGGTTTTCGTCTGAGGAGGTGGGCTCCTCTCCAGTTTCTTGAGTCTCCCCTGCCAATACTGATAAGGGAAATTCCGGAGAGTCCTCACCACTCTCAGGGGAGTTCTGGCTATCACATTCCTGGTACATAGGGGCACCAGTGGGGGGCTCAGGATCATCCCACAGTTCCCAGAACTTTGGAAAATCCCTTCCCACAATGGCGTCATGCGGTAACTGAGATACTAAGCCCACTGGATGAGAGAGGGTACCTTTGGGGGTCTCGAAACACACTGTAGTCACTGGATACTCTCGGGTGTCCCCATGCACACAAATAACAGCTACCTTGCTATTCCCAAAGACCTCTGTTTTAACTAACTCAGCCTTTATCAGGGTCACAAGGCTACCTGAATCCAGCAATACCACAACATTTCTACCATTAACACACATTTTGCATAAATGTTTCTCAGTTCCTCGAATGGCAGTGCATGCGATTGTCGCACACAGCGACTGACGTCTGCCCGTCAGAAAGTCACACTGCATGGGTTCCTCCATAACCGGGCAATTGGCTGCAATATGTCCCGCTTGCCGGCAGCGGTAGCAAACGATCCTTCTTGCCGCCTCTTGAGCCGCTGATTTCCCAGGCTGTTCTCGCCAAACTTGGGGTAGAGCTCCCACCCTCTCACTCTCTCCACCCTCACCCCTTGGAATCCTCTTATCCGCCCCTGGGGATGGTCTGGTCTTAGGGTGGAAAGTCCGAGTGTCTCTGGAAGAGGCCGTCAGGTTCTCTGTAGCCAAGTATTTCTCCACACGATCCACAAGACCATCGGCCGTCTCTGGGTCTCCATGGCTTACCCACTTTTGGATGGCAGTAGGAAGAGCTCTCAAAAACCGATCCATTACAACACGTTCCACAATCTTTGGTGTGGACAAAGTCTCTGGCTGTAGCCACTTTCTGCTCAGGTGAATGAGATCATACATTTGAGACCTGGGGGGTTTTCCAAGCTGGAAAGTCCAGTTATGCACACGCTGAGCCCGGACAGCCTGGGTGACACCCAGCCTTGCCAAAATTTCAGCTTTTAGCATCACATAGTCTTTTGCTTGGTTAGGCTCTAGGTCATAGTAAGCTTTCTGCGATTCACCAGTTAACAGAGGAGCCACCAGTCCAGCCCACTGCTCCTCAGGCCACTTTTCTCTTTCAGCGGTCCTTTCAAATGTGGTCAAAAATACCTCTGGATCATCCTCTCCAGTCATTTTTGTCAATAAACGACTCACCCCAAAGGACGCGGTATTAGTGGGACGGCTTTCCTCACTGGTCTGCGGACGTTGCTGCATTACTGCTTCCATTTGTTGTAGTCTCTGCTCTTGCTTCTGTAACAGGTCTATGAAGCGGGCCTCAGATTGCTGCTGGGCTTGTTGCTGAGCTGCAAGGCTCTGTTGATGAGCTTGCTGCTGGGCTGCAAGGCTCCTTTGCAAACCTGCATTTGTCTGCTGTTGATTGGCATTTGCTAGAGCCAGCTGTTTCAGTATCTCCTCCATGCTGGCTTAAAAAAAAACTGCCTGCATTCTCCACCAACTGTGAGGGGGTTAGCTCGGCAGCGGGTGTGTGTGACCCCCGGGATGGGCTCCCCACACAAAAACAGGCCCAGCAAACGGAGGTTGTGGTTTTCAAAATCAAAAAGGTGCGGTTTATTTTCTATTTACAGTGACAAAACACAGCAAAGCAAAAGAAATAAAAATAAAATAAATCCTGGTCAACTTGACCTCTGAGTAAACATACAGGTTTCCTAACTAACAACTGGGATCAGCCTAGTGCTGTCCTAGTCCCTAAGTCCCTGATTTTAAATGTCCAAGCAAATAGCCACACAGGCTTTGTCTCACCGCACAGGGGTTCACTCTCCCTAGACAGTCCACACAGGTCTGGTTCCAGGCATGAGCTAACATCTAATGAATCTGGGAGTTCTTATAGAGGCCTAAATGAGCTGACAAGCTTCAGCTGGTCTCATCAACTCCCTGTCTGCACGACGCCCCACACTCTCCCTAGAGGTATGAGTCATCCATGAGCCCACTAGCCTCAGCTGGGCTTATACAACTCTCCACCTAGTTGTATAAGTCGGCGTAAAGCCTGAATCTGGGCAAAATATATCTACCCCCCTGGATGCAACCAGGTGACTTTACCTTCCTGCTGTCACAGTATACACAGGTTTACCTCTTCTGAGAGATATTAAAGGAACACTCTAACCACCATGATCATTTCAGTGATTATGAAGTGGTCAAAGTGGTAGGAGTCAGTATGTGGGATGGCATGATTATACTAAGGTGGTCTAATGATCAGCTTCTGTCTAACAGGGAGGGCTACACAGAGATCAAAATTTGTCTGATCCCTGCTAAACTGAATTTTAATCTGTGTGTACCCAGTTTTACCCAATTCCTAGCTTTAGATGGCTTCTTCCAGCAGTGACTGGTTCCCCACAGCGCCTGTGTATGTTTTACTGACTATGGTCCCCGGCCCCCTTATCATACCATACAGGGTTAATGTTCCTGGAAAGAGGTAAGTGAAAGAGTCTATTCCCCCCCCCCCCCCCACACACACTGCAAGATTGGATTATTTTTGTTGTTATTTCCTGGAGTTGGGCTGTATTATGGCACCACATCCTTTCCTGTTAATGCTCAAATTCATGAATAAATTAGGAATATACTGGGACTTTCCAGGTGCTACAGAGATAATCTACATACACATGTATTAAAAAGAATGATTTTGTGAAATGCATCCACCTGAAAAGTCCCAGTATATTCCTAACATATTCAGGAATTTCACTTTCACTTTCCCTTTCATCATACCTGTCCTGCTGAGGTACAGAACAAGTTTTGTACAGAGTGAGAGGCAGAACAATTATTGGGACTCAGGAGAAGAATGCCGTCTGTCAGCCCTGTGACAGCTCACTGTCCAGTCTGCACCACTTGTCAGTGCAGTGCTGACATTTCACATCCTCCCACCAGCTCCTCTCCTCTCTTTACGCCAAAAATTCAGAGCTTCTCCAGAGCCAATGAGAGAGGAGGGGGTGTGGATTGAAGGCAGAAGAACCTACCAGGATCAGAACATTTCACTACAGCAGACGGCCTGACACCAACCCCCACCCTGTACACTTGCTCAGGATCGGCCCTCCCCCCAATACAATGTATGATTACCCTCCATCACCATCCCATAATAATCATTAACATCCCCTCCCCCCAATACAATGTATGATTACCCTCCATCACCATCCCATAATAATCACTAACATCCCCTCCCCCCCCCCAATACAATGTATGATTAACCTCCATCACCATCCCATAATAATCATTAACATCCCCTCCCCCCAATACAATGTATGATTACCCTCCATCACCATCCCATAATAATCACTAACATCCCCTCCCCCCCCCCAATACAATGTATGATTACCCTCCATCACCATCCCATAATAATCAATAACATCCCCTCCCCCCCAATACAATGTATGATTACCCTCCATCACCATCCCATAATAATCAATAACATCCCCCCTCCCCCCAATACAATGTATGATACCCTCCATCACCATCCCATAATAATCACTAACATCCCCCCCCCCCCAATACAATGTATGATTACCCTCCATCACCATCCCATAATAATCACTAACATCCCCTCCCCCCAATACAATGTATGATTACCCTCCATCACCATCCCATAATAATCACTAACATCCCCTCCCCCCAATACAATGTATGATTACCCTCCATCACCATCCCATAATAATCACTAACATCCCCTCCCCCAATACAATGTATGATTACCCTCCATCACCATCCCATAATAATCACTAACATCCCCTCCCCCCAATACAATGTATGATTACCCTCCATCACCATCCCATAATAATCACTAACATCCCCCCCTCCCCCAATACAATGTATGATTACCCTCCATCACCATCCCATAATAATCACTAACATCCCCCCTCCCCCAATACAATGTATGATTACCCTCCATCACCAACCCATAATAATCACTAACATCCCCTCCCCCCCCAATACAATGTATGATTACCCTCCATCACCATCCCATAATAATCACTAACATCCCCCCCTCCCTCAATACAAATGTATGATTACCCTCCATCACCATCCCATAATAATCACTAACATCCCCTCCCCCCCAATACAATGTATGATTACCCTCCATCACCATCCCATAATAATCACTAACATCCCCTCCCCAATACAATGTATGATTACCCTCCATCACCATCCCATAATAATCACTAACATCCCCTCCCCCCAATACAATGTATGATTACCCTCCATCACCATCCCATAATAATCACTAACATCCCCCCTCCCCCAATACAATGTATGATTACCCTCCATCACCATCCCATAATAATCACTAACATCCCCTCCCCCCAATACAATGTATGATTACCCTCCATCACCATCCCATAATAATCACTAACATCCCCCCTCCCCCAATACAATGTATGATTACCCTCCATCACCATCCCATAATAATCACTAACATCCCCTCCCCCCAATACAATGTATGATTACCCTCCATCACCATCCCATAATAATCACTAACATCCCCCCCTCCCCCAATACAATGTATGATTACCCTCCATCACCATCCCATAATAATCACTAACATCCCCTCCCCCAATACAATGTATGATTACCCTCCATCACCATCCCATAATAATCACTAACATCCCCCCCCTCCCCCAATACAATGTATGATTACCCTCCATCACCATCCCATAATAATCACTAACATCCCCCCCCCCCCCAATACAATGTATGATTACCCTCCATCACCATCCCATAATAATCACTAACATCCCCCCCCCCCCAATACAATGTATGATTACCCTCCATCACCATCCCATAATAATCACTAACATCCCCTCCTCCCCCAATACAATGTATGATTACCCTCCATCACCATCCCATAATAATCACTAACATCCCCCCCTCCCCCAATACAATGTATGATTACCCTCCATCACCATCCCATAATAATCACTAACATCCCCCCCTCCCCAATACAATGTATGATTACCCTCCATCACCATCCCATAATAATCACTAACATCCCCCCCTCCCCCAATACAATGTATGATTACCCTCCATCACCATCCCATAATAATCACTAACATCCCCCCCTCCCCCAATACAATGTATGATTACCCTCCATCACCATCCCATAATAATCACTAACACCCCCCCCCCCCCAATACAATGTATGATTACCCTCCATCACCATCCCATAATAATCACTAACATCCCCCCCCCCCAATACAATGTATGATTACCCTCCATCACCATCCCATAATAATCACTAACATCCCCTCCTCCCCCAATACAATGTATGATTACCCTCCATCACCATCCCATAATAATCACTAACATCCCCCCTCCCCCAATACAATGTATGATTACCCTCCATCACCATCCCATAATAATCACTAACATCCCCTCCCCCTCCCCAATACAATGTATGATTACCCTCCATCACCATCCCATAATAATCACTAACATCCCCTCCCCCCCAATACAATGTATGATTACCCTCCATCACCATCCCATAATAATCACTAACATCCCCTCCTCCCCCAATACAATGTATGATTACCCTCCATCACCATCCCATAATAATCACTAACATCCCCCCCCCCCCCCAATACAATGTATGATTACCCTCCATCACCATCCCATAATAATCACTAACATCCCCCCCCCAATACAATGTATGATTACCCTCCATCACCATCCCATAATAATCACTAACATCCCCTCCCCCAATACAATGTATGATTACCCTCCATCACCATCCCATAATAATCACTAACATCCCCTCCCCCAATACAATGTATGATTACCCTCCATCACCATCCCATAATAATCACTAACATCCCCCCCCCCCCCAATACAATGTATGATTACCCTCCATCACCATCCCATAATAATCACTAACATCCCCCCCTCCCCCAATACAATGTATGATTACCCTCCATCACCATCCCATAATAATCACTAACATCCCCTCCCCCCCCAATACAATGTATGATTACCCTCCATCACCATCCCATAATAATCACTAACATCCCCTCCCCCCCAATACAATGTATGATTACCCTCCATCACCATCCCATAATAATCACTAACATCCCCTCCCCCCCAATACAATGTATGATTACCCTCCATCACCATCCCATAATAATCACTAACATCCCCTCCCCCCCCAATACAATGTATGATTACCCTCCATCACCATCCCATAATAATCACTAACATCCCCCCTCCCCCAATACAATGTATGATTACCCTCCATCACCATCCCATAATAATCACTAACATCCCCTCCCCCTCCCCAATACAATGTATGATTACCCTCCATCACCATCCCATAATAATCACTAACATCCCCTCCCCCCCAATACAATGTATGATTACCCTCCATCACCATCCCATAATAATCACTAACATCCCCTCCTCCCCCAATACAATGTATGATTACCCTCCATCACCATCCCATAATAATCACTAACATCCCCCCCCCCCCAATACAATGTATGATTACCCTCCATCACCATCCCATAATAATCACTAACATCCCCTCCTCCCCCAATACAATGTATGATTACCCTCCATCACCATCCCATAATAATCACTAACATCCCCCTCCCCCAATACAATGTATGATTACCCTCCATCACCATCCCATAATAATCACTAACATCCCCTCCCCCTCCCCCAATACAATGTATGATTACCCTCCATCACCATCCCATAATAATCACTAACATCCCCCTCCCCCCCAATACAATGTATGATTACCCTCCATCACCATCCCATAATAATCACTAACATCCCCTCCTCCCCCAATACAATGTATGATTACCCTCCATCACCATCCATAATAATCACTAACATCCCCCCCCCCCCCCCAATACAATGTATGATTACCCTCCATCACCATCCCATAATAATCACTAACATCCCCTCCCCCCCAATACAATGTATGATTACCCTCCATCACCATCCCATAATAATCACTAACATCCCCCCCCCCCAATACAATGTATGATTACCCTCCATCACCATCCCATAATAATCACTAACATCCCCTCCTCCCCCAATACAATGTATGATTACCCTCCATCACCATCCCATAATATCCAATAACATCCCCTCCCCCCCAATACAATGTATGATTACCCTCCATCACCATCCCATAATAATCACTAACATCCCCTCCCCCCCAATACAATGTATGATTACCCTCCATCACCATCCCATAATAATCACTAACATCCCCTCCTCCCAATACAATGTATGATTACCCTCCATCACCATCCCATAATAATCACTAACATCCCCCCTCCCCCCAATACAATGTATGATTACCCTCCATCACCATCCCATAATAATCACTAACATCCCCTCCTCCCAATACAATGTATGATTACCCTCCATCACCATCCCATAATAATCACTAACATCCCCTCCCCCCCAATACAATGTATGATTACCCTCCATCACCATCCCATAATAATCACTAACATCCCCTCCCCCCCCAATACAATGTATGATTACCCTCCATCACCATCCCATAATAATCACTAACATCCCCTCCCCCCCCAATACAATGTATGATTACCCTCCATCACCATCCCATAATAATCACTAACATCCCCTCCCCCTCCCAATACAATGTATGATTACCCTCCATCACCATCCCATAATAATCACTAACATCCCCTCCCCCCCAATACAATGTATGATTACCCTCCATCACCATCCCATAATAATCACTAACATCCCCTCCTCCCCAATACAATGTATGATTACCCTCCATCACCATCCCATAATAATCACTAACATCCCCCCCTCCCCCAATACAATGTATGATTACCCTCCATCACCATCCCATAATAATCACTAACATCCCCCCCTCCCCCAATACAATGTATGATTACCCTCCATCACCATCCCATAATAATCACTAACATCCCCTCCCCCCCAATACAATGTATGATTACCCTCCATCACCATCCCATAATAATCACTAACATCCCCCCCTCCCCCAATACAATGTATGATTACCCTCCATCACCATCCCATAATAATCACTAACATCCCCCCCCTCCCCCAATACAATGTATGATTACCCTCCATCACCATCCCATAATAATCACTAACATCCCCCCCTCCCCCAATACAATGTATGATTACCCTCCATCACCATCCCATAATAATCACTAACATCCCCCCCCCCCAATACAATGTATGATTACCCTCCATCACCATCCCATAATAATCACTAACATCCCCCCCCCCCAATACAATGTATGATTACCCTCCATCACCATCCCATAATAATCACTAACATCCCCCCCTCCCCCAATACAATGTATGATTACCCTCCATCACCATCCCATAATAATCACTAACATCCCCCCCCCCAATACAATGTATGATTACCCTCCATCACCATCCCATAATAATCACTAACATCCCCTCCCCCCCAATACAATGTATGATTACCCTCCATCACCATCCCATAATAATCACTAACATCCCCTCCCCCCCAATACAATGTATGATTACCCTCCATCACCATCCCATAATAATCACTAACATCCCCTCCCCCCAATACAATGTATGATTACCCTCCATCACCATCCCATAATAATCACTAACATCCCCTCCCCCCCAATACAATGTATGATTACCCTCCATCACCATCCCATAATAATCACTAACATCCCCTCCCCCCCCCCAATACAATGTATGATTACCCTCCATCACCATCCCATAATAATCACTAACATCCCCCCCCCCCCCAATACAATGTATGATTACCCTCCATCACCATCCCATAATAATCACTAACATCCCCCCCTCCCCCAATACAATGTATGATTACCCTCCATCACCATCCCATAATAATCACTAACATCCCCTCCCCCCCCCAATACAATGTATGATTACCCTCCATCACCATCCCATAATAATCACTAACATCCCCTCCCCCCAATACAATGTATGATTACCCTCCATCACCATCCCATAATAATCACTAACATCCCCTCCCCCCCCCCAATACAATGTATGATTACCCTCCATCACCATCCCATAATAATCACTAACATCCCCCCCCCCCAATACAATGTATGATTACCCTCCATCACCATCCCATAATAATCACTAACATCCCCCCCCCCCCAATACAATGTATGATTACCCTCCATCACCATCCCATAATAATCACTAACATCCCCCTCCCCCCAATACAATGTATGATTACCCTCCATCACCATCCCATAATAATCACTAACATCCCCCCCCTCCCCCAATACAATGTATGATTACCCTCCATCACCATCCCATAATAATCACTAACATCCCCCCCCCCCCCAATACAATGTATGATTACCCTCCATCACCATCCCATAATAATCACTAACATCCCCCCCTCCCCCAATACAATGTATGATTACCCTCCATCACCATCCCATAATAATCACTAACATCCCCCTCCCCCCCCAATACAATGTATGATTACCCCTCCATCACCATCCCATAATAATCACTAACATCCCCTCCCCCCCAATACAATGTATGATTACCCTCCATCACCATCCCATAATAATCACTAACATCCCCTCCCCCCCCCAATACAATGTATGATTACCCTCCATCACCATCCCATAATAATCACTAACATCCCCTCCCCCCCAATACAATGTATGATTACCCTCCATCACCATCCCATAATAATCACTAACATCCCCCCCCCCCCAATACAATGTATGATTACCCTCCATCACCATCCCATAATAATCACTAACATCCCCTCCCCCCCCCAATACAATGTATGATTACCCTCCATCCACCATCCCATAATAATCACTAACATCCCCTCCCCCCCCAATACAATGTATGATTACCCTCCATCACCATCCCATAATAATCACTAACATCCCCTCCCCCCCCAATACAATGTATGATTACCCTCCATCACCATCCCATAATAATCACTAACATCCCCTCCCCCCAATACAATGTATGATTACCCTCCATCACCATCCCATAATAATCACTAACATCCCCCCCTCCCCCCAATACAATGTATGATTACCCTCCATCACCATCCCATAATAATCACTAACATCCCCTCCCCCCAATACAATGTATGATTACCCTCCATCACCATCCCATAATAATCACTAACATCCCCTCCCCCCAATACAATGTATGATTACCCTCCATCACCATCCCATAATAATCACTAACATCCCCTCCCCCCCAATACAATGTATGATTACCCTCCATCACCATCCATAATAATCACTAACATCCCCCCTCCCCCCAATACAATGTATGATTACCCTCCATCACCATCCCATAATAATCACTAACATCCCCTCCCCCCCCAATACAATGTATGATTACCCTCCATCACCATCCCATAATAATCACTAACATCCCCCTCCCCCCAATACAATGTATGATTACCCTCCATCACCATCCCATAATAATCACTAACATCCCCTCCCCCCCCAATACAATGTATGATTACCCTCCATCACCATCCCATAATAATCACTAACATCCCCTCCCCCCAATACAATGTATGATTACCCTCCATCACCATCCCATAATAATCACTAACAATCCCCTCCCCCCCCCAATACAATGTATGATTACCCTCCATCACCATCCCATAATAATCACTAACATCCCCCCCCCCCCAATACAATGTATGATTACCCTCCATCACCATCCCATAATAATCACTAACATCCCCTCCCCCCCAATACAATGTATGATTACCCTCCATCACCATCCCATAATAATCACTAACATCCCCTCCCCCCAATACAATGTATGATTACCCTCCATCACCATCCCATAATAATCACTAACATCCCCCTCCCCCAATACAATGTATGATTACCCTCCATCACCATCCCATAATAATCACTAACATCCCCTCCCCCCCCAATACAATGTATGATTACCCTCCATCACCATCCCATAATAATCACTAACATCCCCCCCTCCCCAATACAATGTATGATTACCCTCCATCACCATCCCATAATAATCACTAACATCCCCCTCCCCCCCAATACAATGTATGATTACCCTCCATCACCATCCCATAATAATCACTAACATCCCCCTCCCCCCAATACAATGTATGATTACCCTCCATCACCATCCCATAATAATCACTAACATCCCCCCCTCCCCCAATACAATGTATGATTACCCTCCATCACCATCCCATAATAATCACTAACATCCCCCCTCCCCCCCAATACAATGTATGATTACCCTCCATCACCATCCCATAATAATCACTAACATCCCCTCCCCCCCAATACAATGTATGATTACCCTCCATCACCATCCATAATAATCACTAACATCCCCCCCCCCCCAATACAATGTATGATTACCCTCCATCACCATCCCATAATAATCACTAACATCCCCTCCCCCCCCAATACAATGTATGATTACCCTCCATCACCATCCCATAATAATCACTAACATCCCCTCCCCCCCCAATACAATGTATGATTACCCTCCATCACCATCCCATAATAATCACTAACATCCCCCCCCCCCCCCAATACAATGTATGATTACCCTCCATCACCATCCCATAATAATCACTAACATCCCCTCCCCCCCCCAATACAATGTATGATTACCCTCCATCACCATCCCATAATAATCACTAACATCCCCTCCCCCCCCAATACAATGTATGATTACCCTCCATCACCATCCCATAATAATCACTAACATCCCCCCCCCCCCCAATACAATGTATGATTACCCTCCATCACCATCCCATAATAATCACTAACATCCCTCCCCCCCCAATACAATGTATGATTACCCTCCATCACCATCCCATAATAATCACTAACATCCCCTCCCCCCCAATACAATGTATGATTACCCTCCATCACCATCCCATAATAATCACTAACATCCCCCCCCCCCCAATACAATGTATGATTACCCTCCATCACCATCCCATAATAATCACTAACATCCCCTCCCCCCAATACAATGTATGATTACCCTCCATCACCATCCATAATAATCACTAACATCCCCCCTCCCCCAATACAATGTATGATTACCCTCCATCACCATCCCATAATAATCACTAACATCCCCCCCTCCCCCAATACAATGTATGATTACCCTCCATCACCATCCCATAATAATCACTAACATCCCCTCCCCCTCCCCAATACAATGTATGATTACCCTCCATCACCATCCCATAATAATCACTAACATCCCCCCTCCCCCAATACAATGTATGATTACCCTCCATCACCATCCATAATAATCACTAACATCCCCCCCTCCCCCAATACAATGTATGATTACCCTCCATCACCATCCCATAATAATCACTAACATCCCCCCTCCCCCCAATACAATGTATGATTACCCTCCATCACCATCCCATAATAATCACTAACATCCCCCTCCCCCCAATACAATGTATGATTACCCTCCATCACCATCCCATAATAATCACTAACATCCCCTCCCCCCCAATACAATGTATGATTACCCTCCATCACCATCCCATAATAATCACTAACATCCCCCCCCCCCCCAATACAATGTATGATTACCCTCCATCACCATCCCATAATAATCACTAACATCCCCCCTCCCCCCAATACAATGTATGATTACCCTCCATCACCATCCATAATAATCACTAACATCCCCCCCTCCCCCCAATACAATGTATGATTACCCTCCATCACCATCCCATAATAATCACTAACATCCCCCCCTCCCCCAATACAATGTATGATTACCCTCCATCACCATCCCATAATAATCACTAACATCCCCCTCCCCCCCAATACAATGTATGATTACCCTCCATCACCATCCCATAATAATCACTAACATCCCCCTCCCCCCAATACAATGTATGATTACCCTCCATCACCATCCCATAATAATCACTAACATCCCCTCCCCCCCAATACAATGTATGATTACCCTCCATCACCATCCCATAATAATCACTAACATCCCCTCCCCCCAATACAATGTATGATTACCCTCCATCACCATCCCATAATAATCACTAACATCCCCTCCCCCAATACAATGTATGATTACCCTCCATCACCATCCCATAATAATCACTAACATCCCCTCCCCCCAATACAATGTATGATTACCCTCCATCACCATCCCATAATAATCACTAACATCCCCTCCCCCCCCAATACAATGTATGATTACCCTCCATCACCATCCCATAATAATCACTAACATCCCCTCCTCCCCCAATACAATGTATGATTACCCTCCATCACCATCCCATAATAATCACTAACATCCCCCTCCCCCCAATACAATGTATGATTACCCTCCATCACCATCCCATAATAATCACTAACATCCCCTCCCTCCCCAATACAATGTATGATTACCCTCCATCACCATCCCATAATAATCACTAACATCCCCCCTCCCCCCAATACAATGTATGATTACCCTCCATCACCATCCCATAATAATCACTAACATCCCCTCCCCCCAATACAATGTATGATTACCCTCCATCACCATCCCATAATAATCACTAACATCCCCTCCCCCCCCAATACAATGTATGATTACCCTCCATCACCATCCATAATAATCACTAACATCCCCTCCTCCCAATACAATGTATGATTACCCTCCATCACCATCCCATAATAATCACTAACATCCCCCTCCCCCCCAATACAATGTATGATTACCCTCCATCACCATCCCATAATAATCACTAACATCCCCCCTCCCCCCAATACAATGTATGATTACCCTCCATCACCATCCCATAATAATCACTAACATCCCCTCCCCCCCCAATACAATGTATGATTACCCTCCATCACCATCCCATAATAATCACTAACATCCCCTCTCCCCCAATACAATGTATGATTACCCTCCATCACCATCCCATAATAATCACTAACATCCCCTCCCTCCCCAATACAATGTATGATTACCCTCCATCACCATCCCATAATAATCACTAACATCCCTCCCCTCCAATACAATGTATGATTACCCTCCATCACCATCCCATAATAATCACTAACATCCCCTCCCCCCAATACAATGTATGATTACCCTCCATCACCATCCCATAATAATCACTAACATCCCCCCCTCCCCCAATACAATGTATGATTACCCTCCATCACCATCCCATAATAATCACTAACATCCCCCCCCCCCCCCCAATACAATGTATGATTACCCTCCATCACCATCCCATAATAATCACTAACATCCCCTCCTCCCCAATACAATGTATGATTACCCTCCATCACCATCCCATAATAATCACTAACATCCCCCCTCCCCCAATACAATGTATGATTACCCTCCATCACCATCCCATAATAATCACTAACATCCCCTCCCCCCCAATACAATGTATGATTACCCTCCATCACCATCCCATAATAATCACTAACATCCCCTCCCCCCAATACAATGTATGATTACCCTCCATCACCATCCCATAATAATCACTAACATCCCCCCCTCCCCCCAATACAATGTATGATTACCCTCCATCACCATCCCATAATAATCACTAACATCCCCTCCCCCCCCAATACAATGTATGATTACCCTCCATCACCATCCCATAATAATCACTAACATCCCCCCTCCCCCCAATACAATGTATGATTACCCTCCATCACCATCCCATAATAATCACTAACATCCCCCCCTCCCCCAATACAATGTATGATTACCCTCCATCACCATCCCATAATAATCACTAACATCCCCCCCTCCCCCAATACAATGTATGATTACCCTCCATCACCATCCCATAATAATCACTAACATCCCCCCCTCCCCCAATACAATGTATGATTACCCTCCATCACCATCCCATAATAATCACTAACATCCCCCTCCCCCCCAATACAATGTATGATTACCCTCCATCACCATCCCATAATAATCACTAACATCCCCTCCCCCCCCAATACAATGTATGATTACCCTCCATCACCATCCCATAATAATCACTAACATCCCCCCCTCCCCCCAATACAATGTATGATTACCCTCCATCACCATCCCATAATAATCACTAACATCCCCCCTCCCCCCCAATACAATGTATGATTACCCTCCATCACCATCCCATAATAATCACTAACATCCCCCCTCCCCCAATACAATGTATGATTACCCTCCATCACCATCCCATAATAATCACTAACATCCCCCCCCCCAATACAATGTATGATTACCCTCCATCACCATCCCATAATAATCACTAACATCCCCCCCCCCCAATACAATGTATGATTACCCTCCATCACCATCCCATAATAATCACTAACATCCCCCTCCCCCCCCAATACAATGTATGATTACCCTCCATCACCATCCCATAATAATCACTAACATCCCCCCCCCCCCAATACAATGTATGATTACCCTCCATCACCATCCCATAATAATCACTAACATCCCCTCCCCCCCAATACAATGTATGATTACCCTCCATCACCATCCCATAATAATCACTAACATCCCCCCCTCCCCCAATACAATGTATGATTACCCTCCATCACCATCCCATAATAATCACTAACATCCCCCCCTCCCCCAATACAATGTATGATTACCCTCCATCACCATCCCATAATAATCACTAACATCCCCCCCCCCCAATACAATGTATGATTACCCTCCATCACCATCCCATAATAATCACTAACATCCCCCCTCCCCCCAATACAATGTATGATTACCCTCCATCACCATCCCATAATAATCACTAACATCCCCCCTCCCCCCAATACAATGTATGATTACCCTCCATCACCATCCCATAATAATCACTAACATCCCCCCCTCCCCAATACAATGTATGATTACCCTCCATCACCATCCCATAATAATCACTAACATCCCCCCTCCCCCCAATACAATGTATGATTACCCTCCATCACCATCCCATAATAATCACTAACATCCCCCCTCCCCCAATACAATGTATGATTACCCTCCATCACCATCCCATAATAATCACTAACATCCCCCTCCCCCCCCAATACAATGTATGATTACCCTCCATCACCATCCCATAATAATCACTAACATCCCCCCTCCCCCCCAATACAATGTATGATTACCCTCCATCACCATCCCATAATAATCACTAACATCCCCCCTCCCCCCAATACAATGTATGATTACCCTCCATCACCATCCCATAATAATCACTAACATCCCCCCCTCCCCCAATACAATGTATGATTACCCTCCATCACCATCCCATAATAATCACTAACATCCCCTCCCCCCCAATACAATGTATGATTACCCTCCATCACCATCCCATAATAATCACTAACATCCCCCCTCCCCCCAATACAATGTATGATTACCCTCCATCACCATCCCATAATAATCACTAACATCCCCTCCCCCCCCAATACAATGTATGATTACCCTCCATCACCATCCCATAATAATCACTAACATCCCCCCCTCCCCCAATACAATGTATGATTACCCTCCATCACCATCCCATAATAATCACTAACATCCCCCCCCTCCCCCAATACAATGTATGATTACCCTCCATCACCATCCCATAATAATCACTAACATCCCCCCTCCCCCCAATACAAATGTATGATTACCCTCCATCACCATCCCATAATAATCACTAACATCCCCCCCTCCCCCAATACAATGTATGATTACCCTCCATCACCATCCCATAATAATCACTAACATCCCCCCCTCCCCCAATACAATGTATGATTACCCTCCATCACCATCCCATAATAATCACTAACATCCCCCCCTCCCCCAATACAATGTATGATTACCCTCCATCACCATCCCATAATAATCACTAACATCCCCCCTCCCCCCAATACAATGTATGATTACCCTCCATCACCATCCCATAATAATCACTAACATCCCCTCCCTCCCCAATACAATGTATGATTACCCTCCATCACCATCCCATAATAATCACTAACATCCCCTCCCTCCCCAATACAATGTATGATTACCCTCCATCACCATCCCATAATAATCACTAACATCCCCCCCTCCCCCCAATACAATGTATGATTACCCTCCATCACCATCCATAATAATCACTAACATCCCCCCCCTCCCCCAATACAATGTATGATTACCCTCCATCACCATCCCATAATAATCACTAACATCCCCCCCCCCAATACAATGTATGATTACCCTCCATCACCATCCCATAATAATCACTAACATCCCCATCCCCCCAATACAATGTATGATTACCCTCCATCACCATCCCATAATAATCACTAACATCCCCTCCCCCCCAATACAATGTATGATTACCCTCCATCACCATCCCATAATAATCACTAACATCCCCTCCCCCCCAATACAATGTATGATTACCCTCCATCACCATCCCATAATAATCACTAACATCCCCTCCCCCCCAATACAATGTATGATTACCCTCCATCACCATCCCATAATAATCACTAACATCCCCCCTCCCCCAATACAATGTATGATTACCCTCCATCACCATCCCATAATAATCACTAACATCCCCTCCCCCCCAATACAATGTATGATTACCCTCCATCACCATCCCATAATAATCACTAACATCCCCTCCCCCAATACAATGTATGATTACCCTCCATCACCATCCCATAATAATCACTAACATCCCCTCCCCCCCAATACAATGTATGATTACCCTCCATCACCATCCCATAATAATCACTAACATCCCCTCCCCCCCAATACAATGTATGATTACCCTCCATCACCATCCCATAATAATCACTAACATCCCCTCCTCCCCCCAATACAATGTATGATTACCCTCCATCACCATCCCATAATAATCACTAACATCCCCCCCCCCCCCAATACAATGTATGATTACCCTCCATCACCATCCCATAATAATCACTAACATCCCCTCCCCCCCAATACAATGTATGATTACCCTCCATCACCATCCCATAATAATCACTAACATCCCCCCCCCCCCCAATACAATGTATGATTACCCTCCATCACCATCCCATAATAATCACTAACATCCCCCCCCCCCCAATACAATGTATGATTACCCTCCATCACCATCCCATAATAATCACTAACATCCCCCCCCCCCCAATACAATGTATGATTACCCTCCATCACCATCCATAATAATCACTAACATCCCCCCTCCCCCCCAATACAATGTATGATTACCCTCCATCACCATCCCATAATAATCACTAACATCCCCCCCCCCCCAATACAATGTATGATTACCCTCCATCACCATCCCATAATAATCACTAACATCCCCTCCCCCCCAATACAATGTATGATTACCCTCCATCACCATCCCATAATAATCACTAACATCCCCCCCTCCCCCAATACAATGTATGATTACCCTCCATCACCATCCCATAATAATCACTAACATCCCCTCCCCCCAATACAATGTATGATTACCCTCCATCACCATCCCATAATAATCACTAACATCCCCTCCCCCCCAATACAATGTATGATTACCCTCCATCACATCCCATAATAATCACTAACATCCCCTCCCCCCAATACAATGTATGATTACCCTCCATCACCATCCCATAATAATCACTAACATCCCCCCTCCCCCAATACAATGTATGATTACCCTCCATCACCATCCCATAATAATCACTAACATCCCCCCCTCCCCCAATACAATGTATGATTACCCTCCATCACCATCCCATAATAATCACTAACATCCCCTCCCCCCCAATACAATGTATGATTACCCTCCATCACCATCCCATAATAATCACTAACATCCCCTCCCCCCCAATACAATGTATGATTACCCTCCATCACCATCCCATAATAATCACACTAACATCCCCTCCCCCCCAATACAATGTATGATTACCCTCCATCACCATCCCATAATAATCACTAACATCCCCTCCCCCTCCAATACAATGTATGATTACCCTCCATCACCATCCCATAATAATCACTAACATCCTCCCCCCAAATCCATCCATCCCATAATAATCACTAACATCCCCTCCCCTCCCCAATACAATGTATGATTACCCTCCATCACCATCCCATAATAATCACTAACATCCCCTCCCCCCCCAATACAATGTATGATTACCCTCCATCACCATCCCATAATAATCACTAACATCCCCCCCTCCCCCAATACAATGTATGATTACCCTCCATCACCATCCCATAATAATCACTAACATCCCCCCCTCCCCCAATACAATGTATGATTACCCTCCATCACCATCCCATAATAATCACTAACATCCCCCTCCTCCCCCAATACAATGTATGATTACCCTCCATCACCATCCCATAATAATCACTAACATCCCCTCCCTCCCCAATACAATGTATGATTACCCTCCATCACCATCCCATAATAATCACTAACATCCCCTCCTCCCCAATACAATGTATGATTACCCTCCATCACCATCCCATAATAATCACTAACATCCCCTCCCCCCAATACAATGTATGATTACCCTCCATCACCATCCCATAATAATCACTAACTTCCCCTCCTCCCAATACAATGTATGATTACCCTCCATCACCATCCCATAATAATCACTAACATCCCCTCCCCCCAATACAATGTATGATTACCCTCCATCACCATCCCATAATAATCACTAACATCCCCCTCCCCCCCAATACAATGTATGATTACCCTCCATCACCATCCCATAATAATCACTAACATCCCCCCTCCCCCCCAATACAATGTATGATTACCCTCCATCACCATCCCATAATAATCACTAACATCCCCTCCCCCCCAATACAATGTATGATTACCCTCCATCACCATCCCATAATAATCACTAACATCCCCTCCCCCCCAATACAATGTATGATTACCCTCCATCACCATCCCATAATAATCACTAACATCCCCCCTCCCCCCAATACAATGTATGATTACCCTCCATCACCATCCCATAATAATCACTAACATCCCCTCCCCCCCAATACAATGTATGATTACCCTCCATCACCATCCCATAATAATCACTAACATCCCCTCCTCCCCCAATACAATGTATGATTACCCTCCATCACCATCCCATAATAATCACTAACATCCCCTCCTCCCCAATACAATGTATGATTACCCTCCATCACCATCCCATAATAATCACTAACATCCCCCTCCCCCCAATACAATGTATGATTACCCTCCATCACCATCCCATAATAATCACTAACATCCCCTCCTCCCAATACAATGTATGATTACCCTCCATCACCATCCCATAATAATCACTAACATCCCCTCCCCCCAATACAATGTATGATTACCCTCCATCACCATCCCATAATAATCACTAACATCCCCTCCCCCTCCAATACAATGTATGATTACCCTCCATCACCATCCCATAATAATCACTAACATCCCCCCCTCCCCCAATACAATGTATGATTACCCTCCATCACCATCCCATAATAATCACTAACATCCCCCCTCCCCCAATACAATGTATGATTACCCTCCATCACCATCCATAATAATCACTAACATCCCCCCCTCCCCCAATACAATGTATGATTACCCTCCATCACCATCCCATAATAATCACTAACATCCCCTCCTCCCCCAATACAATGTATGATTACCCTCCATCACCATCCCATAATAATCACTAACATCCCCTCCCCCCCCCCAATACAATGTATGATTACCCTCCATCACCATCCCATAATAATCACTAACATCCCCTCCCCCCCAATACAATGTATGATTACCCTCCATCACCATCCCATAATAATCACTAACATCCCCTCCTCCCCAATACAATGTATGATTACCCTCCATCACCATCCCATAATAATCACTAACATCCCCCCCTCCCCCAATACAATGTATGATTACCCTCCATCACCATCCCATAATAATCACTAACATCCCCTCCCCCCAATACAATGTATGATTACCCTCCATCACCATCCCATAATAATCACTAACATCCCCTCCCCCCAATACAATGTATGATTACCCTCCATCACCATCCCATAATAATCACTAACATCCCCCCCTCCCCCAATACAATGTATGATTACCCTCCATCACCATCCCATAATAATCACTAACATCCCCTCCCCCCCCAATACAATGTATGATTACCCTCCATCACCATCCCATAATAATCACTAACATCCCCCCCTCGCCCCAATACAATGTATGATTACCCTCCATCACCATCCCATAATAATCACTAACATCCCCTCCCCCAATACAATGTATGATTACCCTCCATCACCATCCCATAATAATCACTAACATCCCCTCCCCCTCCCCAATACAATGTATGATTACCCTCCATCACCATCCCATAATAATCACTAACATCCCCTCCCCCTCCCCAATACAATGTATGATTACCCTCCATCACCATCCCATAATAATCACTAACATCCCCCCCCCCCCAATACAATGTATGATTACCCTCCATCACCATCCCATAATAATCACTAACATCCCCTCCTCCCCCAATACCAATGTATGATTACCCTCCATCACCATCCCATAATAATCACTAACATCCCCCCCCCCCCCAATACAATGTATGATTACCCTCCATCACCATCCCATAATAATCACTAACATCCCCTCCCCCCCCAATACAATGTATGATTACCCTCCATCACCATCCCATAATAATCACTAACATCCCCCCCCTCCCCAATACAATGTATGATTACCCTCCATCACCATCCATAATAATCACTAACATCCCCCCCCCCCAATACAATGTATGATTACCCTCCATCACCATCCCATAATAATCACTAACATCCCCTCCCCCCCAATACAATGTATGATTACCCTCCATCACCATCCCATAATAATCACTAACATCCCCTCCTCCCAATACAATGTATGATTACCCTCCATCACCATCCCATAATAATCACTAACATCCCCTCCTCCCCCAATACAATGTATGATTACCCTCCATCACCATCCCATAATAATCACTAACATCCCCTCCCCCCAATACAATGTATGATTACCCTCCATCACCATCCCATAATAATCACTAACATCCCCTCCCCCCAATACAATGTATGATTACCCTCCATCACCATCCCATAATAATCACTAACATCCCCCCCTCCCCCAATACAATGTATGATTACCCTCCATCACCATCCCATAATAATCACTAACATCCCCCTCCTCCCAATACAATGTATGATTACCCTCCATCACCATCCCATAATAATCACTAACATCCCCTCCCCCAATACAATGTATGATTACCCTCCATCACCATCCATAATAATCACTAACATCCCCCCCTCCCCCCAATACAATGTATGATTACCCTCCATCACCATCCCATAATAATCACTAACATCCCCCCCCCCCCCAATACAATGTATGATTACCCTCCATCACCATCCCATAATAATCACTAACATCCCCTCCCCCCAATACAATGTATGATTACCCTCCATCACCATCCCATAATAATCACTAACATTCCCCCCCCCCCAATACAATGTATGATTACCCTCCATCACCATCCCATAATAATCACTAACATCCCCTCCCCCCAATACAATGTATGATTACCCTCCATCACCATCCCATAATAATCACTAACATCCCCCCCTCCCCCAATACAATGTATGATTACCCTCCATCACCATCCCATAATAATCACTAACATCCCCCCCTCCCCCCAATACAATGTATGATTACCCTCCATCACCATTCCCATAATAATCACTAACATCCCCCCCTCCCCCAATACAATGTATGATTACCCTCCATAACCATCCCATAATAATCACTAACATCCCCCCCCCCCCAATACAATGTATGATTACCCTCCATCACCATCCCATAATAATCACTAACATCCCCCCCTCCCCCAATACAATGTATGATTACCCTCCTCACATCACCATCCCATAATAATCAATCACTACATCCCCTCCCCCAATACAATGTATGATTACCCTCCATCACCATCCCATAATAATCACTAACATCCCCTCCCCCCCCAATACAATGTATGATTACCCTCCATCACCATCCCATAATAATCACTAACATCCCCCCTCCCCCCAATACAATGTATGATTACCCTCCATCACCATCCCATAATAATCACTAACATCCCCCCTCCCCCAATACAATGTATGATTACCCTCCATCACCATCCCATAATAATCACTAACATCCCCCCCTCCCCAATACAATGTATGATTACCCTCCATCACCATCCCATAATAATCACTAACATCCCCCCTCCCCCCAATACAATGTATGATTACCCTCCATCACCATCCCATAATAATCACTAACATCCCCCCCTCCCCCCAATACAATGTATGATTACCCTCCATCACCATCCCATAATAATCACTAACATCCCCCCTCCCCCCCAATACAATGTATGATTACCCTCCATCACCATCCCATAATAATCACTAACATCCCCCCCCCC